>OY776676.1:109757718-112235084 GCA_963675555.1 Leptura quadrifasciata | reverse complement strand
GGATTACTAGTAGTCCACGGTACCCACACAGGCAAATGGACAAGCAAGAAAATGCAGCAGTCAAAATTAGTGAAAAAAAATTTGAAGAAAAGTGACGACCCATATTTGGGACTTCTAGCTTATAGAAATACATCATTATCCAGTGGAGCATCTCCAGCTCAACTAATGATGAGATATTGTTTTGTTGCTTCGTGGAAGCTTACCAATAAAAGAAGAAAAATTGAAACCGAATATACCAAATCTTGAAAACATCAGGAAGAATATGAAGAAAGAAAAAATGAAACAGAAAGAAAATTATGACAAGAGACATCGAGCTAAACCGTTGAAGGAACTTAAGGAAGGAGATAAAGTTTGGATTATCACAGAGGAAAGAGAAGGAAAAATTATCAACAAAAGGAAAGAGCCTAGATCATACGATATAGATACCGGAGACGGTGCATTACGAGAAATCGAAGACATTTACAATTATTACCACCATAAAATAATGATGAGCAAGCTCAAGATAGACAAAGAAATAAGAAGAACAAGTTCAAGATAAAAAAGAAAAAGAAGAGGAGGGAGCAGAAAGAGGGAAAAGAGAGAGAGAAGAGACAAAAGAAGTTGCCTTCTAGATTTAAGGATTTTATTCTGCATTAATTTATATGTACATTGAAAACTTAACATTTATTTTAGTTGCTTGTGTTAGGGATAAGGACAAGAAGGGAGATGTAGAGTAGGCTGAATAGATGACAGGGATGAGAGGTCAGAGATTAGATGTCAATGACTTTGTACTTTACTTGGAACAATAAAGTGATTAATTAAATGAGCTTATTTAATAATACTATATTTGTATTATATAACATAATACAGTCATAATAATTCTTTTCTCAATACCTAATATTTTGTGTACTGAAAACGTTTAAATTATGTGACTGTGCACCGGTGGAATGTCACAAACTTTAAAGGTAGGTGTAACAATAGCAATATCAAATGCTTTCTGTACCTACATTGGTGAATTTATTATCACTTTACCAACTTTCAGTTTGTTACTTTACGAATCTGTAATGTTCATAGCTTAACCAGAATGTTTTTGAATTGGAACACACAATTTAGTGCAGTTTCGACTTCAAAGATCCACTGAGTGGGGAGGTTCCAGCCACTTCCAGTAGCTGCCGATTCAAGGATATTGATGAGGTTTAATGATAATGTAATAACTCGTGTAATTTATTTTTACAACAACACTGACGAGATCTAATGATATTGAACAGCATTTGAATTTCAAAAAAGTTTTCTCAGAACGTTTATGTATTCCTATTGTTCTCATATACAAATAATTGCCTGTGATTTGCCACAAAACCTGTGCAAGTTATTGAATATGAGACTTGTTTTTCTAACAACACATTTGTGTGAATATATAGCAATAAATTCGGTATAAAACCTTACCAAGAAACATATGGCATAGTTCTATCTCCTGTCCAGGTTTCAATTCCATCTTCATAAGTTTATGGGCACATTCTTCAAAGTCCAAACTAGACTGAATAGTAAGATAAATGGTCCGTCTCAATGTTATAAGATTCGTTTCGGTGTTATCTATTATTTTCCCTTGGTCTTTGACTTCATCTTCGTCCTCATCATCATCTGAATCATCACCGGAACCCTCTGAACCTGACCCAGATTCGCTATCGCTTTGCAAGATTTCTTTGCTGAGAGTTTTGTATTTACCCTCATTTTCTTCATAATTCTCGTCAAATTTAAACACATCTAGAAAAAATTAAAACCTTTGTAAGGAAAAGTATACCCTAATTTACCTAAAGAACAGCCAACTTGCACTGCTATACTTATGTTAAAGCATATACTGCTCATATTTTAGATCTAACTCGTTTTACCTTTATGAACGAGATACATAGCTTTAAGGAGCAAATATGCTACGGAGATCATCCTTTAGCAATCTGCTAAATACCATGTGTGTATTTGCCGGTTAAGATAGTGATCCATGTAAGGTGAGAAATGTGACAAACTTGCAACACTAAACCCACACAGTCCATGGCTTTGTCCATCTGTATCTGTACGTCAACGATCCAACAAGCACAAACGATGTTGCATTTTTCGCTCCCTATGGCTAATCGTCAACTACACGCAGAGTATATATTTATATTTACAATACTGTGCCCCTCTCATTAAATTTACTTACTCAAAATATCTTCAGCATTAACTTGCCTCGCATCATCTAATGTTATCAAATGGGTAAACTGATCCTCCTCTTCTACAATATGCAATAAAGCATCTGCGGCACGTGATCATATGGGCGTGGCTAATTGGCTTGGAGGATAAACAAAGCAGATACCATAACCTAAACGCATTTGGATAGCATTGTGTGAAAAGTTTCAGTTTATTGTGAACGCTATATTTGCTTAGTTTGTGTGCCTATAACAAAAATTTTATTTTAATAATGTTTAGTGATTATTACTACACCTTAGACGCTGAAAGTGCGGTTAGATATAGGGAAAAAATCGCTGTAATTGGTATAGATCCGTACTTGGTAGACATCAAACAATGCAGTAGTAAAATCGAAGATTTTCCCAAGACGATATATCCAGATATTGTTAATTATTTACTATATACTAAGAGTGCGTACACCCATGAAGATTTTAAAGCTTATAAAAGACTTGATGCCTACAAACAAGCTACTTGTGGATGGGTTAAAAATATACATGTAAAGAAAATGTATGAAAACTTCTTGATATTGGGAAGAGTAAGTTACTATAGTTGAGGTTTAAGCATGTCAAGCATTATTCTACTTTTTTACAGGTTATGCATTCCCAAAAACTAAGTGAGCAATTTTTAAAACCGTGGATTGTAACAAAAAGTGATGGTAGTATAATATGCGCTCACTGCAATTGCATGGCAGGGCTAGGCGAAACATGTACTCATGTTTGTGCTGTATTGTTTTACTTAGATGTAGCACATAGAAGGTCTCTTGAAATATCACCGACAGATATAAAAGCTTGCTGGGTTGTCCCATCCAAAGCTTCTGAACCAAAGAGAGCTGCCGATATCGATTTTGCAATACCCTCGACGTCCAAATCTAATGTAAATCAACCTTTATATATACGAGAGAAAAAATTAACAGAAGTACCACCTTTAAATAAGGAAGAAATGAATTTAATGTTAATGAATTTAAAAGAAACAAGAAAAGGATGTGTATTGCATGCTATCGTCCCACCATTTTCAGAAGAAATTAAAGAAATGCACAATGAAAGGACCACCCACATGTTCAGTAGCTTATATAAACTTGAATATGAACAAGAAACGTTGGAGAAATTAGTGGAAATTGGTAAGTAATGCCCCTTAAAACATTTAGTGCCCATTCATAATTTAATTATTTCTAGGATCACAGCTGGACTTTCAAATTTCAATAGATTCATGCAAGGAAATTGAAAAGGCAACTAATAAACAGGCTAGTTCAAAGGCATGGTTCAATTATAGAGCGGGTCGTATAACGGCTTCTAAATTTAAAGCCGTTTGCCGAACCAATTTACATAAACCCTCACACTCTTTAATAAAGGCAATATGTTATCCTTTTCGAACAAGATTTAAGACAAAAGCTACAATATATGGGTGTGAGCATGAAAAGGAAGCTTTAAATAGTTATACGTCGCATATGGAACATAGTCACGAGGGTTTTGGTGCAGAACCAGTAGGTTTATGTATAAACCCCAGTTTTCCTCATTTTGGAGCTTCACCAGATGGTCTAGTTTCCTGCGATTGTTGTGGATTAGGATGTGTGGAAATAAAATGTCCATATTGTGCTAAAGACTTGGATGTGACAGACATGGAAGTCTTGAAAAAAGTGGGAATACAAAATTTGGATGGGGAAAGCCGCCTGAGTGAAAATCATGCTTATTATGACAAATGCAGTTAGGCATCACTAGGTTAGGTTATTGCGACTTTGTTGTTTGGAATAAAAATAAGTTTATTATGGAACGGATATATTTAAATGAGACTTTTTGGGAAGCAGAAAGTAAAACTGCTTCGATGTTCTTCTATAATGTAATAGTACCTGAATTGTTGGGAAAGTTTTACACAAGAGGTAATGAAACTGAACACTGGCCTGCCCCTCAAGAAGAAATTGTTGACTAATGATAATATACCTACTCAATCTTTAAAGTGAAGTACCCTCGGAAATACCCTATTAAATTATGCGTTATGTGCTGCGATAATAGTTCTTTGTTTATGAACAGTAATAAATGGTTTCTTTTATTAGTCTGAAATTAATTTTTAAAGGGGTGTTTTATGTAAATACTTCTGCAAAATTTCAAATGTGTGCAAATAGTATATTGTATACCTAGTAGGAAAAGTGTAACATTCCCGGACGACTGTGAAGATTGGTTGTCGAGGCGCAAGCCGAGACAAGCAACACGGAGTCCAGGAATGTGGCTTTTCGTACGAGGTATACATACTATTTTTCCGAAAATCGTTTAAAAAACGAAAGAAATTAAAATCTTGTTTAATTTTGAAAAAGCATGATTAATTTTATTCATAAATAAGTATTGCCATGAAACTCTTAGTAACATTTGTTGCGTAACTATGGAAACGTATTAATATTAAATTGTCAAATTTAACAGAAGTTTTAATCATTTTCGTAGTACATAAATAATAACTGTAAAGAATAGTTATTTATTGTACTAGTGTGTAATTATGCACATTAGTCACGCAAGAAAAAGTTAGCCACGAGACCGTTAGGTCGAGTGGCTAATTTTCTTAAGTGACTAATGTGCAATTACACACGTGTGCAATACAAAATTTTATCCAACACTTTCTTTTAATGGAATTTTATTTGAATAATATTTTTTTAAATTTGACAATTCATTTGACAAATTAATTTTTATATTTGTAAAAATCATTGTAATTGGGAAAGTCATGGAATGGTTGCTATGGTGTTGACTGTTATTTATTGTTTACTAGTTTATACACATAAACAACATATAAAAGTAGAAAATAATCATTAGTTGTGAAACAGTTATTTTTCGTTGCCTGGCAATGACTAACTGCAAGGAAATATTGACTTTTGCTTCTAGAAATTTTGTCAGAAATGTCAATATTTACGAACGATTTTCGGAAAAATATATTATTAGACAACTCATTTCAAAGTTATGATACTTTCCTCCTTAATTTAATGGGTGGCACCTGTCCTAACCATAGTTGTTTGTAGATATGTATGTTCGCTTAAATGTAAGTGTACATAATTCCCTTCCTGTGTGAAATGGGTTTTCGCATCCCAAACTGATCACGTTATATTTTCATATAAGTGGTATAGGAATAATTTTGTTGATTTCTTGAATTAGTTATTATTCTTAATCTATAAAATGGTTCTATGTTGTATTATTGGATAGTTGTAATTAAAAAGAACTAATAAATATTTTATATAAATATATTTTATTGTAAATATGTTAGTTCACAACAAGTATATGTTAATAAACTCATGCATAACATGTAAATATTTTATTTCTGTGCTGTTTGCTAGTTTTAATTTTTTTTGCACGAAAAAGAATAAAAGAATGTTTTAATGTCTCAAAACAGGGAGTAAAACAAATATGTATGCCTATGTCTATAGAATTGAAAGTCGTTGAAAACTAAAGAGCAGGTGCGCAAGGTGCATAAAATAAAATAATAATGAATGTATTTTTCTAGGAGACATTTAATCTAATGGTACTATGGCAGGGCATAAATTAATAAGAGCACAACAGACAACAACAATTTTATCTATTAAAATAAATTGGTCCTCATAGCTTGATTTTTCTTTCAGCATCTGTAATGGTAAAATATCTTTTAAAATCATATATTTTTGACGAAGCATGCCAATTATTCGTTCAACGTGAATTCGAATGTTTGCTGTCTTTCTTGTAGTTTCAATTTCTTTCGCAGATAACTGTTTTCTCCCTTTAGTGAAAGCTGGAGTCACTACTTCAGCAAAACACATTTTAACCGAGTTTGTTATGAGAAATCCTCTATCTGCTATTACAAGATCACCAGGTTGAAGTTTATTTAAGAAGCCACAATCTTCCGTAATAAATTTATCACTCGCTCTACCTCCATAAGCATTTGAAATAAAACAAACAGAACCTTGAGGTGTACTGCCAATTAAAAACTTTATAGTGTGGTGATGCTTATAATTTGACCAAGTTTTAGCAGCTGCTTCTAAATTTGAAGATCGTTCTATAAAAATTTCGAAACAATCAATAATGACTGTAGTCTTATTTCCAAAATTTACCTGAAAACAACGAGGCATATTTTCCATGATATCTTTACGCTCAGGCCATATAATACAGCTCTAAAAATAATATGTTTTGTTATGAATATATCACTTTTAAGGGTAACCTACTACCTTCAATCGACCATAAAGAATATCAATTGTTCTATAAAATATACGAGCTACTGTTGTATGATGGATGTGAAACCTAAAGCCTAAGTCTTTGAAAGGTAAGTTTAGCCGTAATTTCATTAATGTTAATATAACCTGGGCAAATTTTGAAATAGCACATATATTCGGTAAATATATCTCAATTACATCATACAAACATTTTACGTATTGGAATTCCGGAAGACCTGTATAATATAAGGTAAAATTATTATTCTGTTTAAAGTATTCCATATCATATTTAAATTTATTTACTAATTCCTGTAATTCATAATTTTTTGTATCTCGTTCTAAAATTTCTTTACGTAATTTCTCTATTTCATTTTTTTGTTGTAATATTATATTAGTTTCTGTATCTGCCTCATGTTCAATTTCAGGATTTACAGATTCTGGTGGTGGTCTTTGACCTAATCTGGTTTGCTGAAAAAAGAACTATCTATAAAAAGCATAATATGTTTTCAAAAAAATTTCCCAACCTCTAAAAATAAAATAATTTTCTGAAATGTAAATGTACACATAATCTACTCTAAAATATTTTTTAAAGCACCATACCTACCTATTCAAAAAAGTATAGCAAAGCAAATATTTAAACGTTCGTATCACATATAAAACAAAGGCACAGGAAAGAGCAAAGCATTATCTTCCTAATATTTGAATATCAACCATTTCTTAATTGAAAACAAAATAAATCATATTAAACGTGCAACCTACATATTTATTGATGTAGACAAAAAAATCATGCAAAAGCAAAATTCACTGCAACCTCTACATCGTCTCGTAATCTTTTCCTTTTCTCCATTCTAACAAATCTATCTTTACTAGAAGGTTTTGATAAGCTAATAGATTTATAACCCATATTTAAAGACGGTATCCAGTCTGGGTTATTGTGATCTTCTAACTTTGAAGGTTTACCTAAATATATTTATTTGTCATACTTACGAAACAATAATTTAGGTACATCCATGTATTTATTAGATACGAATAGTGTAAAGTATTACCTGAAATGAAATGTTTGGAGCATATTCTACCATAATCAATCTTTGATTTGGTTAGATCGTCCCTTTTTAAGGCATTTATCCAAGCATTCCGTCTATCACAGGCAAGTTGAGTAAATTGTTTATGATTGTTAAAAACTGAGGGAATTCGAAAAAAACTGACAGCATCTCTCGCCCCGTTGCTTCCACAACCAACTACCATACAAAAACTTGGCATTTTCAGTAAAATGTGAGAAAATAAAAACCCAAATAGATATAAATGTGCCTTGTTTCTGTTATGGTTAAGGTTATGTTATTTATTTGTATATCCTCCAAGTCACGACCTTGAAAAATGTGACGTCACGTGCAGATGCCCTATTCTTCAATTACAGTGGCATGATCTTTGAACTCATCCTTCCGTATTCGAAACATAACCTCAATCATATACTGAGACCATTCCAGAACACGTGACTTTGACAGATCCGCCATTTTGCCTGGGTGACACACAAAGCGATTATTTTCCGTGTGTTTACATTCGTTTCTCGTGGTATGGATCGAGTTTATTGTGATTTTTTGCAAATTTTTTCGCCAAGATGTCTTGAAGTGAATATTATGTAACCCTTAGAGGTGATATTAAGTGCAGATGATAAAAAAATCGAGATTATTGACAATATTGACCACTATGCAATCCCTCCTGAAGAGAGCAGGCTTGAAGTTTATAATATTATCACGATAGACTTCGTGATTTATTTGATACTACCTCATAGTTATTATACTGGTTAACAATTTAAGCCTTATAAAAGCTTGCAAACCTACAAGCTTTACGAATCTGGCTCTGTTCAAGGAATTTTGGCAAAACAAATCAGTGATGAGGCATTTGTTGTCATTGGGAAGGTAAGAAATCAAAGTTAATGCGTAATTTTACATTACAATTAGATTCTATATGTTAATGTATATAATTGTGATGCTACAGAGGTTTTAAACTTGATTAACATTTTTTAAACATTTGTTGTAGGTTAAACACTCTCAATGAAAGAGGGAAAAGTTACTTCAAGTTTGGATTATTATTTTAAAGAACACCAGCATTTCCATTGCTCACTGTACATGTATCAGATGTACATCTATATCAGAAGTATGCAGTCATATAGCGATTCTGTTTTACCTGCATGATCGTCCAAATACCATCGAAGACAGTGGTCCTGGTCCAGCGTCCACTGACTTCCCGTTTGGCCAGTACCTTCCATGAAAAATGTAGAAATGTTGCGAATACGGAATATGGATTGGCCAAAAAAGTAGAAAAAAGAGGTTTCTCAGGAACATCCCCCTTTTGATAGATGAAAATGAACTTACACCTATTTATGTCCATATCTAATTTGGTCTTTTTTGCCTCAACTGAACCTGAACTTGGATATTTTAAAAGAATAAAGTGAATATTAAATAACAGTTGTTTTACTGTGAATGAAAAATATTATTACTGATGTGCAATATATTGAAATAAATAGGATATAATTATATAAAATTGTTTTTTATTACTAAACACAGTTACATAGATAATTCATTATTTATATTATTTGGTATTTGAGAAGGCACGTGTTTATGATTGCACTACATACCACGACAATTTTATCCGATGCACTCAATTTCCTCATTTTGACAACGTGCTTACGGGTACTGTTTCATGAAAAATCTTTTTTTTGAGCAAACCTACAACTCTACATGAACCCGCACAGTTGCAATATTTCGTGTGTTTTCCAAATCTATAGAATACAACTAAATTTGGCCTTTTGTAAAGGCGGGTATTTGTAGTTTTATCCTCTAAAGCAGCTGGTTTTCCTAAAATCACACATCATTTAATTCTAACCTTATAAAACCTAGAAGGAGTTTTTGTACAATAATTAAGTACTTACCAGTTATAAAATGTTTTGAACAAATTCGTCCGTGGTTTTTACTTAGTGGTCCCCGTCACAAAGCCTTAATCCGAGCATTTTTTCTTTCTATAGGCAATGCATTAAGATGATTCCCCTAATGGTTAAAATAGCGGGAAATCGGAAAAACAATCGATGATCTCTTTCACCACGCATTGAACATTTAACAGCAATACAAAAATGCGGCATTTTCTATCAATTAGACCAGGATTAAACAATTTAATGATGAAATACTCGTAATGTTTACATACGCAAATGGTTTTGTATGCCACCCAGCAAATTCAAATATGGCCGAACTGTCAATGACGTCATTCTGGAATGGTCTATTCTCTTTTCTAACTGTCCCTCGTGCAGAATATTTCTCAGCATTTCAAAAATTGCGTTGATACCTGCAATATGGAATAAACATAAATGGAACACACATTCATTCAACTGTACTTAGTCAAAAGGAGGGTTATAAATCAAACGAGTTAACCTCAATTTTACACACCAATAAAATGAAGTTGATTTAACAATGTTTCGGATCATTCAGATGAACTGGAGGGTGGTTTAAAACATTTTTTTAACTGTCAAAGAGATGAAAAATGTGTTGAGATATGGAACACCTTCTTGTACAACAACTGTAAAACAATGGGCTGTTTTAAGACGGATGCGCCTCATTTTTAATCTCATAAGAAATTTGGTCTTGGTTTGAAATCTTAAGAGAGGTAGTGTCTTCAAGAAATGAGCTGAAAACAGTTACTGTAAACATCATGAACGATGGCGAGCAAAGGGGAAGCTGTATGTAGAGTAGTATAGACCTAACATATGCTTCGCTATTCTAATTGGTGTAGTATAAATTCTAAATAGTCCCAGCGGTCTGTGCAGTTCTACGATAGGTCGACTATATTCCCCTACAGTCCCCACCGCTTGCCAACACTCGTGGCGTTTACTGTATCTTGATTGCAATGAGAAATCGAATTTCCAAGATTGAAGCATTGCTTGTCAATGCATGTTGAAGTTTAAGAATATATAAAAAATGTATAAATCTTTCAATTGTCAATTTGCCTTCCACCTTAACATGACAATAATCACAGAAATATCGTGACCTTGTACAAAAAAATTGTCAGTTTATACATTCCTCTTATATGATATATAGTCCAAGATCCCAAAGCCCCCTGACCTACATTATTTTAGCAAAGCTAAGATTTTTACAATGTGTGATATGTAGGTAAAAACGTATTGCGTACTTGCTAGCTTAAAAGCGGGGCGCTTTTACAGGTAATAGGTGAAGGTAAATAAAAGTATCTAAGCCTTACGTTCATATAGCAAAAAGTACATAATTTCATTAACAGCCGCCCGTGGTGCAGTTGTTGAGTTGCCCGATTCTCGTGCGTGGGGTTGAGGGTTCGAATTAATTCTTCACATTTGTTTTCTACATTTTGTACAAGATGTATTTCGGCTCGTACATCAGGTCTGGGGCCTCTGGCATCTTACTCTAATACATAATACTGTTACATTTCGTTGCAATCTTAAGCTTTAAGGGCACATACCTCTACTAGACACTTGTTAACTTCTGGCCGCATTCTTTCAAAAATGAGATGGCAAATTCAACGGAATCATCAATAGGACTTTCAACAAGTAGGGTTAAAATTTCCAAAGCCAAAATTTCATGTGCCACCCTCTGATTAACCAAGTGTGCAAAAAAAGTAACAGCTGATATACAGATGATTTTATTATTCTGTTTAAATTCTCTCTTGAATTGAAGTACTAACATTATGAGCAAAAGCTCACCTATCTTAGGAAATTTTGAGTTTATAACCGCCACAAGGGCAGCATAGACATTTGTAAAGATTGGTGAGGCAGCTTGAGCTTGTATAATGGATCTGGTCGATAGCCGAGTGGGTTAAGGCGCGAGGTGGCAATCGCGATTAATCACACTGACATCGCACCACCGGGTTCGAATCCTGGCTCCGGCACTGGCACTTTCGGAGGATATGGTTGTATGTCCGCGTTTTTTCAATGTGTTACCCTCCTTCCGCACAAGCCCTAGCTTCTGGAATTGGGGGTTGTCTAATTTCTGTGGTGTTTATTTATTTAAGATAGTCATCCTTGCCTCTAACTATATTTTCGTGTAGTAATTCCCTCGCAATTATGCCAATATTTGCAGTGTTAACTTTATTTATGTAACCATGAATAGACTTCTTTAAAGCCTCCCAAGCAATGCGTTGATATGCGGCTGATGACTTATCTGTAATATTTTCTTACATCATACGAAATTTAGCAGGGGGTATGTAAGCTCCACCAGTTCTTGATGTTAACAAATCTACCGTCTTGCGTTCACGAAGCTTTATCACCGATTTATCTTCATTTTCTTTAGACGCTTCGGCTTCTTCATTTTTATTTTTAACACCTGTATCATAACTCTTACCAATTTTCGTATGATCCTTCTTTGGATACTTATTCCAGTAGTGATCGCTATTTTGGCGCCTATTATTATCTTCACCATAGTATCTTGGACATTCTTCGTTTGGTTGCTCTAAATTCTCATCATTTTGTTTTTCTAAATCTTGACGTGTTTTACCCAGTCTTTTCTTTCTCTCTCGGGATTTAGAACGTGATCTCGATTTATTGGAATTATTTTTTCTTGATTCTTTGCTTCGTTTTTCCCGAACAGGAGATGTTCTGTCTTTTCCCTGTTTTTTCGAATCTACAGATTTTTGTACTTTTTGCGTTCTGGCAAATTTATCTCCGAATCTGTACCTGTACCCATTTCGTCTTTATTTACCAACAATCTAAAACCTAACCTCAACAAACGTGTTTCTTTGACATCGTATTTTAGATCAGACCAGATTATCTCGTTTCTGATTGGTTGGGACAGTTTATACTAATTTTTTCAAACCAATCATGATCGCAGAGATATATATTTGTATCTCTGTGACCATGATCACGAAAATTTAGTCAAAGAAATACGGATAAAATAAATGTTCGTGATCGTGACCGTGAAGCGTAATGTAGGAGCGTAGCAATCGCGCTAGAAATCAGTTGTTGAGATGGAGTGGAGCGAAGAAGTTCAGTTGGAGCTTATCGACTTAGATAAATTAAAACAAGTTTAGGAAATCCTAGAGATAACGGTTATTTAAAAAAAACAAAAAATTAGATGCGTGGATGGATCATTCATTAACTCCTGGCCGGCTCTTCTTCTTCTGTACAGTTCACTACGCCACCATCTAGGTTTTTTTTATATTTTATATTAAATGAGATGCAATGAACATCGCACCACCGCATGACAATAAACATGCTGCAGCTTTCTCCTCGTTCGACATGTTTTCTATGCCTTTCACACCTACACTGATCCATAGACAACAGATATTATATATATATATATATTTTCTATGCACTGATCCAACTTGCTGGTCGTGGCTCGTGGCGGGCGCGTCTCTCTACATGGCTCGCAGCAGGCGCGCGAGAGAACCGCGGCCGTCGCGTGCGCGTAGCGGGCGCGGGGCCAGCGCGTCGCGTGCGAGTCGCGCGCGCTTCCCGTCAACTCCGTACGCACCTTTAAGTGTCCGTCCACACTGCGCCACGCTCTTTCTTTGATCTGCCGTCGAAAAACCGACAATAGATGGGTAGCACAGAGTCTGTGATGGGCAGCAGCGCGCCTCGGACAGGCGGCGCTAGCGCCGCTCGCGCTCCCCGTCCACACTTAGGAATTTTGGAGTGTCGCGTGTGTGTCGCGCGCGCGTCCCGTCAAGTCCGTACGCACCTTAAAGAGGATGTCTTTGGTAAAGTGCATGGTCGAAGGCGTGAACCGATGAAATCGACGATTTAATATAAAAACAATAAACAAGTTGTGTATACTATAGTCACACAATCCCTGAACGTTTATTTATCTTTTTCTTAGTCTGAGGGACCGATAAATCCCAATCCATCTCTATCTCAGATTTCTTAATCATAGATAAGAGATTTTTATATTATGATATAAGCCACAAATCGCTTCTAAGTAGTTTGTGATATAAGTACGAGCATACCCTCTAAGTAAATTTATCTAGATAAATACTAATACTCCTCTATCCATAGGGAAATTATGTACTGAGTAAAGTTAACAGTTAGCGATAACTTTATTCTACACTGTGCTTAGCACTGAATGCATTCTTCATAAGCAATAGTAGTATTCGGATAAAATAAAAATATAGGTACCTACTTATGGTTCGTATAAAAATATTTGATCACCTTTGTACTTTCCTTCAAAACATGAGCAATTTGCTTTTACATCATGAGCAATGGGTATATTTAATTTCAAATAACAAATAAATCATAATTTTACTTAGATTGTTTACACGCTAATTATTGGCGACTACAAATAAATATGTATTCTTGAAAATTAATTAAACGCGGAAATTATTGAGTTTATCTGCGGTAGGTAGTACTTACATGATAAATATATGATGCACACGACCTCTAATATGTATTAGCAGTATTAGAATTGACGTGAATTATTGTTTTTGGCGAGAACTTTCCAAGGGAAATTTCATTATTATTTATCAGGCGCTTGCTGGCTTATTGAGAAACGGAAGGGAAAAAGAGTCCTATGGCACCTAAAGAATACTTGTCAAACGATTAAATAAATTATCCATAACCGATCAAAGCTCCAAACTATATAAAGATTTCTTCCCCTTCCACTCTTCACGTTTTGAAGTTATTATTGACTTTAATGAAAAGACAACATGGGGCTCTTGTTATTTTCCCGGGCCCTAAAATCGTCCCAGCATGCGCCTTATTTCACCTCCTGGTTAGGAAAGAAATGTTTTCTTCAAAAAGTAAGTATAGCTTCGAAAGCTATATATTATTATGCACTTTCACGAGGTTTTTCTTATCTCCCTAATATATGGGATACTAGTAATCGAATCAAAATAACAAAAATAGTGCCTTATGCCTTATTCACAATGAACTTTTGAAAAATCTAGACCTATCCCATATATATATATATATATATATATATATAGGTCTACCCGCCAGCTTGATAAAAATTTAAAAAACATCAAAAATGGTGTCGATAACTCCAAAATCAAATATTTCTTATATGAAATTACACCAATTTCATCAAAGTTGGTGAAAGAAAAGAGCATCTATGAGGAAATTGAATGCACCTAACACGGATGCTGCAAGTAAAATAGAAAAGCAAAAATGGCGGACGAAATATAATTTTCAATCCTTCGTCAATTATTAAGGAGGCAATGTGTCACAATTTTTCTCTTTTTTAAATCGTAGTTTTTTTTAACGTGCTTTAAGACGATAGAGTTTTCTCTAACATTTATTTAACGCCGGCCTATTTCCGTTTGCACCTAGCACGGATGCTGCAAGTCAAATAGAAAAGTAAAAATGGCGGACGAAATATAATTTTCGATCCTTCGTCAATTATTAAGGAGGCAATGTGTCACAATTTTTCTTTTTTAAATCGTAGTTTTTTTTTAACGTACTTTAAGACGATAGATGACTGTAGATGAGCTACCCCGAACCAGGAATTTTGCTGAACTTCTTGCCTTTCGAAGAGCAGGAATCTTTTACTTGCCTAACGTTTAATAGACAAGGGAACGACGGCTTTACATCCCCTCCGAAGAATGGTATATCCACTACACAATCCTCGCCTAAGATTGCATATAGCTTCCCCGCATACACTGATATACAAACTCCTGGAAGATGTGAAGCCAGAACGTGGCGATCTTCCTTAAAACAGTCACCCATATAAGTACTGACTGCGCCTGGTGTTGCTTTAAATTATATCGCGTATCGAAATATGTACATAGTAAATAGAGTTATTAGATATTACATTTTTTCAAAAAAATATACCGCAATGGAAAACGAAAGGATGGCGCTTTATACACATGATAAATTGCACCTGTCAATTCGAAAATTGATAGCGGTACGTCTTTACGAATTGATCACTTTTTGACGTTCCGCGAAATTGATCTGATATCTTAGTCAACTACAGTGATTATTCGCAATCATTTTAAGGGAAATATTCTAGCTGTTCATAGCGCAAAACATGAAAAATCTGACTTGGAGTGCACACTCAGTTGGGCACCTAACGCACAGTATTTTAATATCTAACTCGCTGTGCTTTGGGTATTTATACAGATTGGTGATAGAACTAGCCGTATAGGAAAATCCTATACACTTATGTACAAGTGCAATACGGGTGATAATCTAATGGAATGTAATTGGGGTGGGGCGATCCGATGGGCTATACGCTAGCGCTACTGTTGTTGTCAATGTTGTGGATTTATTTATTATTTATTAGAGGCCGTTGGGCTTAAGTCTCAGGCAAACTTATGAAATTTAAGTATATTATTCCACTCAAAATAATATTAACCTGATAAAATAGGTATTTATTTAACAAAAAAGAAAGTACAAATAATTAAATTTTACTATGGTGGGCATTCACTGCGTGATACAATAAATTTATTTGTAGCGTACGAAAATCGACCCACTCTCACTTATCTTGAGAAGAATACTTTTGTTTATTTTGGTAATTTGTTGACCACCATAATTAATTTCAACAAATTAATATTTTGGGTTGATACGTAGTAATTCGTAAATTCCTTATTTGACGACCGGTCACCTACAACTTCCACTCCAAATACATTTGCTATTGTAACGGTCGCAGCGGATCTAGCTCGACCAGCAGTCATGCCCCACCATCTATTTCATATCATCTCGTGATTCCAACATATATTGCACGCATGTACATAAGTGTATAGGATTCCCCTATACGCATACGGCTAATCACCTTCACCTTACTGTATACACTGTATTCCAAATTGAGGGAGCATGCATTGCTATCTCTGTTATTATTAGAGATAGAGAAACTGTTAAATGGGGACTTTTTTGAAGAATTTTGCAACCGTTTCGAAGCCGTTTTTAAATTTGGCCAAGCTATCTTCGTTTTCGAAATATTGTCAAAAAACTGAAAAGGTGCGTTTTAAAAAACTTCCCGTATCTGCCTAATTTGATGACTGGTGATATTTCAATAAGTACATTGTTAGGACACTTTTCTTAAGGTGCCTTCGTGGACGTTACCAAAAAATTTTTACCTTCATTTGTTTCCCAGTTAATGCCACTAACTTTGTTTCTTCTTATGGACGCTATATTGGATTTTCTTGTATGTTCAATAGTGCTCTTCATTCCCCTTTCAATGATGTATCACAATGTCTGGAAAAATTATTTACTGGTGTAAAATATGAAAAAATTAAGTTTTCTAAGTAGGCTATGAAGAAAATTTATTTTAAATAATTCGATGCATGATTTTTTAAACACACACATTGAAAGCTAAAGACTTCTACTTCATAATGTATTTTTTATCAAAATCGATATTGTAATCAGTATCGTCACGATCGCCGACGACACAGAAGTAAATTTTCCTTGGTCCCTAATTGACCAAAATTATTGTTTTCTTTAAATTGTAGATTTTTAAATATTCTTTCATTACACATGTATTGCATTTTGTTTATAGATGAAAAAGATAAAAGAGGGTCAAGATATCTTCTTGAAAATCGTCAAAATATATATACTTTCCTTGAAAAAACATATAGTAATGATACACTGTCAGGATTCAAAATTATGTTTCGTCCACCATTTTTGACTTAACAGCATCCGCGTTAGGAGCATTCGATAATTTCCTCGCAGATGCGGCTTATATTTACAAACTTTCGTGAGATTACTCCCATCTATCGCAAAGATATATTCGACTTTGAATTTTTCGACCATTATTGATATCTCTTAATTCTTCTTAAGATGGAAGATTGACCTATAAATATCGGACAGGTCTAGATCTTTTCATAATTATATTGGAAACAAGCCCGTATTTTCGTAATTCTGATCCAATTATTGGGAACGCCACACTTGAAAGTGCATCAGAAAAGTACATAATAACTTTGAAAGGCCACTGACTCTCTGGAGAAAAATTTTTTTCATAAACAGGAGGACAAAATACGTAACCATAAATAAAATTTTCTCTGGAAAGTTGTCGCTGAAAATAATCATTATTTCGATTGTACTATTAGGTACCTATATTACCCACTTATTAGTATATATAGGTAGGTGCCTATAAGCACCTGTTTACTGTATATTTTAATATGAATTAAAGAAACAGTATAGAAAAATCCAATTTGCAATTTAGCAAAAAAATATAATACCATTATTATTATAGTTCTGGTCCCTAAACGTGTTTGTAACGAAAGGGAATTAAATTTAAAACACGCTCGCCTGAATGTTGATCTGTTGATGAGAGTTACCCCTATATATGAGAAATTTTCCATAATATGGAAAATTATTATTTAATAAAGAAATACCTTATAAATATAATATACGAAAATAACCCATAAATAATTTCAAATTTCTCGGAATGAAAAAGTTGAATGACATATTCCATACGCAAAAAACTAATAACTAATGAACAAATATCAAATTAAACAAAGGTCCAAAATGAAAAACGCTGGCTTGCCTCATGTAAACGTGCTATACAGGTATTGATTGTCGGTAAAATAGTGTCAAAACTTACCGGCGTACTTTAAATACCACTGTCAAGTCAAACAAACCAACAAAATTAAGAATGCACAAATTTTAGTTTAATAATTTGATGGTAATAGAATTTATCACTTTTAATGCATTATTAGTGCTGCTATTAGCCATATTTATACTTGCGTACTATTTTATCATTTACAGTTGCAGTATATTCTATGAAATGGAACCTGAAGATGCAAAGTTTATGCGGACGTGAGTAATTTATTTATTTATTTAATTAATAGTCGCTGATTGCTAACTTAATTTTAGAGAACGTAAACCAGGTTCTATAGATGTTCATCCTAATATTGACGCAATCGTTTTAAATTATGAAATAGACGTACAAATTCTTGGCCCCAAAGAAAATGCAATTCATGGAGAAAAAAAGGTGTTTTTTACAATTCATCGATCTTTACATTTTTTATCATATAGAATTTTCAGACCCTTAAGAAGCTTATTGAATTGCCTATGATTAATAGTAGAACTGATTGCCATGCCTTATCGAAAGAAGTTGTTAACCATTGTGATTTGATTCATCATTCCCGATTAGCTGAGGTTGAGCAAATGATTTATTATTTAAAGAAACGAAAACTTCATAGTGGCGTTAAAGGTAAATTTTAAAATATTTTTGAAAAATTTGTTTTAAATTAAGCTAAAAATAACGTGCTACCTTAATAATAGATCTTATATATCATAGTTTTATTTAGAACATATACCTACACATATTCAAGACGTGTATGTGTCTGCAGTCTTGCAAAAACCAACTGTTAAGTAATAGGTATAAAGTTATTTGTTGCATCATTCTTAAAATTTCACATATTCAATAAATCCAGATGTCATGCAAATTTTAACTATGAGCCCTATTATGTAAATAAACAGATGTGAGAAATACGAATGCATATACTTTTTAATATCCTTTGCCTAATCTTTTACTTCGGATATATTCACCCTTGCAGTGGGAGCCTTTTACATAAGTAATTGTTATTAATGCAACTAATTGCATTCACGATCACAATTTTTAATAACATAGAGCCAGTTCTAAAATTGCATTACTAAATTTTGATGTACGAGTATATATTGGCAGGTACATTAAGCCAAACCTTCGCAATAGCTAAATAATACTTCCTACACCTTTAGAGTTGCAATATATATCACCTTTTATTATATTTAAATAGTATCCATCTTAAAATTAGTGTGTATTACCCTTAGACCATTCGGTGTGCCGCCATGCTCTAAAGCGGCACATTGAATGGTCTAAAATATTACCTTGAAATCGAATTTACAAGGATATGTTAATTACATAACTTTTACTACTAGTAACAGCTGTTAGAATCACAATTATGAAAGCTGGATAATTTGATTTTTATGTATGTCAGATACATTTTTGATGTACATATTGTCCAATTTTGAAATTTCCATTTAACATAAAAAAAATACAAAATAGAGGTGTATGGTCCTGTGTGATTAATATGAATTTTATGATGATCTATTAATTGTTTTAATCATTTAATTATTATATTATATATTGTTTATATACTTATATATCTATGTCAATTAGGTTTTATCACATCAATATTTTTATGATATTTATCTTTCAAGGGATGAACCATTCTGATACGATCTCAGAGTCATTATCTATCTTTCTTTAGTTTAATGATGTTTAATATATATTTTCCGCATACTCACATTGTTGGTTTAAACAGATTAAATGTGTTTTTTAATTTTAACTTTATATTTTAAAGATAAATTTAGACTAAAATAATAGTACCATAATTCATAAAATGTCACCAACCAATTTCGTCAAGCATTTTCACAATATTCTTCTGATAAATAGTTTTTAAGACAAAATTTTACTTTGTGAACATTCATTACCTAAGTTTATATAATAAAGTACTATGTATATCCCAATATGTGACACCATCATATTCCATTGCAATGATTTAAAAACTAGTCAATTAAAGTATAGTCTTGCAATTCTCTTGGGCACTTTTCTGAGGACTTCAGCTTGCAAGTAGAGTAGCTAAAGAAGAAAAAGTCCGATTATATTTAATTTTGGACAGTAAGTTAGTTAATGTAGGGTAGTTAGACTAGAAAGAAACCTGTTATTCTTGAAGAAAATCGTCAGCAAATTAAATCATGAAACATTTTAAAGTAATAGATGTTCCGATCTTTCTTAAGAGATCACAAAAACAAAAATACTATGGATGAGGCCAACCCAGCTGGCCTCATCAAATGTATAGAATTATAAATATAGGAATTATACTTGCAAACTTGTTTTATAAAAATAGAGTAACGGTTCCTTTTTTAGATCTTGTGCTCGCAGGACGACAGATTTTACAGATTTCAGCAATTTCTTTTAATTCCGTTTGAGTTAGTTTGTCTGTTGTTTGTACCGAATCCCCTATTATCAGAAAAGCACTTAAGTAAGCCCCCAATAGCACAGAAAATATGGGACAGATGCATCAGGTAGCAAATGGCTACCATATAAACGGTCTTCATGCACTCGCATGATAGATTAAACCATATTAGTATGGTTTTCTTAGTGAAATGGTTAAGTAGTAGTTTACAGCACCTTGTTCGATGTATCGTTGGATGTTTAATGTTTTCATATTTTTTACATTATAGCTATCTCTAGATTGATAATAATTCCAACCATTCTCAACACGACATTATATTTTAAAAACACTTTAAATTATCTCAAGCTCCCTATGATAGTTGAAAAGTTGCATTTCCTATTAAGAAATGTAATACAGTATAAAATGCTATTGAAATTACCAAGCTTTATAAATTGGATATTTTCCTTTATTAATAATATTTTTTATCAGATTAAAATCTACATTATTGGCAATGGCTTAATGATGAGGTATTCCTTTTAATTATATACCTAGACTTAATTCAAATAGTGGGATCGATCTGGATTTGCAAACAGATTCGTTTTTTTTTTCGATTTTCTTTCTGATGTTATGAAATCGGACCCTCTCTAGCATCCGTAGATTTTTCCGCGAGGATGGGGGGGGGGGGGGGGTAAATTTACAAGTAATGATAGAGAAAATCAGTTTTTCGGACATAATTTCGAGTCCAATTTTTTTCATGGAGGCGAAATGTCACTTATAGGGGTATCACCGTACTCAGGATTTTTGAAGGATTCCAAAATACATTAATATACAGGGTGTTCCATTTAAATAACAAAAGTTTGGGGTTATTTCCGATGAAACCGGAAGGGGGAAAAAATGACAGTTATGCCATAAAGTGTCATCTTGGTCATATAATACATCTACCATTTCATTATGATATTCTAAGAAATAAGGGAAATAAAGGGTGTCTACCATGATCCTTTGACACCCGGTGTAAGGATTTGGGTTATTTTAGTAATTTAAATGTTTTTTATATGATTTAGATTACTCTCAGCTGATTTAAATCAGTACAAAGTAATTAAAGTATTTGCAAAATTATTAAAATTTCAAGAAGTATAAATCTAAAGAATATTTATGACTATTTTATAGACAAAAATATCTTAAATTTAAACCATTTGATAGAAAGTATCTTTTTTTATTATCTTTGATTTAAGTATTTATTAAAATGATTTTGACAACACAGTAGGTACTTAGAATTAGTATTTTAAAATCTTATTGTGTATGGGGTAAATATTTTTGATTGAAAATCCCCTGCACACGGGAGAAAAGAGTCTAAACTAATTAATTCATTTATGTTTTGACTTTATTCAATATTAAGTATTCTTTAGAGCTGTAAATAATAATTTGTTTAGGGGACATCTGCTGTGTAACCTTGAAAATTATAAACGCATTTAATTTCTCTATGACCTAAATGATACAATGCCTTAACTAAATATCTCATTGTCGTTGGTTCTCCTTTCTACCTACACATGACTCAGAGCCTGTTGCTAAAACTAACAATGAATTGAAATTAATCCAAGTTCCAAGTAAATTCTTTGTTTTAGCTAAATAGAATAGGAGGAAGTAAATAATTAAAAAATATATTTAAAGTTGAATTTAAACTTTATTTATATACCATTTGTCCACTTTTAATAACACTTTTAGATGTTAGCTTAGTGAAGGTTAAAGTCAATTATATTTTAGAAATTATCAAATTTTCTGAACGTCCATTGAAACTTTTAAATGTATTTTTTTTTTTAATAGGTGTCCCATCATTATTAGGTGATGGAGATAAAAACGTTATTGATAAAGCCCAAAATGGTGTGCAAGAGGCAAATTATAATAGTTTGTCTGATTATATCGATCTTCTATATGAAGGGATGGCTGAAAAAATTAGAGGAGCCCATTTAATTCAGTTTTTAGCCAGAGATCCTGAAAATTTAGAAGCTTTATCCAAAAACGGTAGTTATAATACTGCACAATTAAATATATTATGTCATAAAATTTGGATGATTTTTAGAAACCTTAATTAGTGCTTTGGGTAGAGTATTAAGGGAAGACTGGAAAAGGAGTATTGCCTTAAGTACACACTTGGTATTTACATTTTTCTGCTTCTCCATGTATTCATGCTTTCATGAAGTCATACTAAAATGTAAGGTAAGTATTTCTGTTTTATACTTGTAGAAGACAAATTTTTATGAATATAAATTACATAATATAAAATGCAAATGATTCTCTAGGAAGCAATAAGATGCTGTTTGAATTTTTGATTATATTATTTTATGTAGTAATTATTAAACTTTTCTCAAAGGAAGTCCAAATAAGGAACAGTTCTAGGCAAGCCAAATATAGCTGCTTCCACTTAATCAGATAGTTGTTTAGAAGACATACGTTTTATTACTATATATAGATCCTAATTAAAATTCTTCAAGTCTATAACTATGTTATTTTTAGATACCTATGGGATCTTCTTTGATTTTAGAGAATCATTTAAGGTTTCCAATAATCAAAATACTGTCTTAATTATTACATTTCAAATAAAATATAAGAATCAATTCCTATATTATTTTTGAGAACACATTGAATAATTAAAGTATAATAATTTTAATATATAAAATTCCACTAAAAAATTATCATTTGTTTGTGATTAAAATAATATTGTTTGACTATAAATTTTGATTAACGTTAAAAAAATAGAAAATATTCAATTTACAATCTATTTCACTTTCTTATGCTTATATACAGTGGTTTATGCAATCAAATTAAGTTTTAAATTATAATTTTAAAACAAGTTAATTAGAATTTTTAAATATGTTCGGGTTGCAGTATAAATTGATTTAAATCGGTATTAATCTTTATTTTATTCTACATGCATTTTGAAATTTTCTTTTATAGTCTGGTCTAACCGGAAGTGATGTCTTCTTTTTTTTTTTTCGGCGACTCCAATTTTTTCTCGGTTTTTAAAATTTAAAATCAGTTAAAAAAATTAACAGATGCAGGCAATTGTTTTATTGTTCCCAGTTGGCCATGAATTGTAACTGTGCGCTAAACTATTATTGTTAATTGGGGTTTGTATGTAGGCCATGATATTTATTTAAAAAAGTTGCAATAAAGAATTAAAATTTTATAAATGGAACCCTATAGCTGGATCTGTTATTTTTAAACAATACTTTAATGCCCTTGTTATGACAAAGTTTGTTTTGATATTCGTAAGAGGATAGATAATCTATTTTCTTACGAATGTTTCCTAAAATATCGAAACACATTTTGTCATAATCATAAAGAGGCTAAAATTAATTAAAAATAATGGATACAAGTTATATAGGGTTCTATTTAAAATTATTGAATTCTTAGGTTACAAAATAGAGAATTTAAAATTAATTTCATGACCTACTTAACAACCTCCAATTGTAAATATAAATAGTTGGCTAGTCACAGTTCATGACCAACTAGAGAAAATAATACAGCTGCCTGTATCTCTTATTTTCAACGAAATGCAGAATTTTAACCTTTAATAGACCTTAAAGAAAAAATTGGAATTCCCATTAAAAACGTCCTTTCCAGTTAGGCGCCAAAAATATGTGCAAAAATTGACATATAATACGATACACTCATTCTCAAAGTTTAAAATTGATATCGTTAGAAATAAAGAAAAAATAGTGTACAGAACTTCGGATTCACCCGGTATATGTAGGTCAACATATGTTGGACAGGTTATAAGATTATTTTTCTTTGTAACATTATAAACTTATAAAACTATTGAATAATCATATTATTTTATGTGTAATGTGTAATGTGTGCAATTTTTCTATAGTTAAAATACTATACATAAATTATATATAAGTATATATAAAATAGTGTTCATGTTTCTAAGAATATACGCCTTACAAACTATATCGTTTTATTAATTACAGAAAATAAAACAATTAAAAGTGTTACAAATGAACAATGATTAAGGCTGACGTTTATACACAAAAGAGCAAAAAAATATGTTGAAATATATTTATCAATGCTAATGAAATAATTGAAAGAAACCAGAAACCATAACGTATTTGATAATGCTAAACTATTCAAGTGTGTAATTAGATAGAAATTGAGGTATGCCACTTTATTGTTTTTTCTCTATACCTACAATGCATTTTTTATGTACAGGGTATTCAAAAAATGCAGTGCACATATTCTAAAGTATATCCCTTATGTCAAAATAAAAAAAGTGGCTCCAATTATGCTTTGTTTCTGAGATGCAGTGTGATTTAATGATTTGACACGGCATTTATTTCCTATTTTATGGGCGTCTAGTGATGAGGGTAAAATCGAGCTCAGATTTATGGTGCACATAAAAAAGGCAATAAAAAC
This sequence comes from Leptura quadrifasciata, assembly GCA_963675555.1. NCBI lineage: Eukaryota > Metazoa > Arthropoda > Insecta > Coleoptera > Cerambycidae > Leptura > Leptura quadrifasciata. Next base: position 112,210,498 of record OY776676.1, on the reverse strand, counting down.
TTTACGACCTCATTAAAATACCGTTAAACTAGTCACAAAATTGCGCCCAGGTACGCACTTGAAATATTTAGATCAGCAACTCAGTCTTTCAATTTTAACAGTATGTTACGGTCTAGTATTATTAATATGTGCATTCTAATAAATACGAATTTCAAGTACCGCTCTGTACATCTGTACTCTGAATTTCGTTCGCAAATTGACTCGCTTACTTTTATAGGTTTTTAATGTGCGTCGGCTTGTTTAATGACACCATACCAATGATAATAATGAGGTCATAAAGTTTTTGTTACCTTTTTTACGTGCACCATAAACCTGAGGTCGATTATAGCTAGGAAATTTTGAGTTGAAAAAGTTCAATATAGTATTTAGGTACAAGACTGATAAAAACACCACTATATTAGACAACCCCCAAAGCCGATGCCTTCTGAAAGGGAATTACACTTATGAAAAATGCGGACACAGAGCCACTACCCATCAAAGTTGCCAGTATCAGAACTGAGAATCAAATCTAGTACATGATAGACAGATGATCAAGCACATTTTGTGACTTCTTTTTCTCGTTCAGTAATAAAGAAAAAGAAATGCCACTCGAGCTTTCTTATCTAGTTACTCGGGCTCCAGTTCAAGTTTAGGGTGATTGAACAACACTACCCAAAAGTCTGTTAGCGGAACTGAGCAGCTCAATGAAGAAACGGTCGACTCCAGTGAGACAATAAGGGGAATTAGACTTTCACAAACACAGCAGTAAAACGCAGAAGTTCCAAAAATAACAAAGTATATTACTAGCCTATGATTTACAATTCTCAGTTAAATATATATAGAAAAAAAACTAAGCACAAGTTTATACAGGTTTTAGAGGAAGATTAGCAAGCAATAAAACAATATCAGAAGTAAAAGCGGTATAAGCCGAGTATGACGTTATAATGAGCAGTAAAGTTAGTGAGTGAATGATAACAGGCGAACAGTGTACAGATGATAGAAAAAAAATGAGAAGCATCTACAATTAGTTACAGTTTTATACTACAGGCTATGATGCAAACCGGAAGCTTCGCAAAACCGGTATAAGCAGAGTATGACGTTATAATGAGCGGGAATATTAGATAGACAGATAGAAGTCTTTATTTATTCTTGACATATACCCAAAAGGGTGTAGAACGTGTCACAAATGTACAACTTAATGTATAAAAACATTTCAATTAGAATTATAATCAAAAGAGTTAAAACTTAGGTTAAAAAGTTATACATAAGAAGAAAAAAATCGCTCATAACTAAATCTACTAGTACATGTTAAAAAATATTTTAAAATGCTATAAATCATCAAGATTATCATTAATGAACTCGTCCATAGTGTAGTAGGCCTATTAGCGAGTGAATGATAAAATGGATGACAAGCGGCTAATGCACAGATACCAGAAAATGAGAAGCAAACAGAATTAATTACGGTGTCATATGACAGGTTATGATACAACGCGGAAGCTTGACTAGTGCGCGATAATGGTGTCAGTAAAATGAGAATAAATAACCGTACTTTTTAGCGTGGGTTTGTGCCGTGAAGGCTCAAGTCCCGGAATTAATAAAATATGCAAAAACGGAATATAGTTATCTAATCAGCACCAGCCCGGACAACAGTAATGTGACAAAAAGGTAGGTAAGGGTGGAAGGAACCTGTCATGCCACAAAGACCTTAATGCAGGGTGGAAGGTAGGAGGAAGCATAATATCAAAAATATTTATCAGTAAAGTACAGAATAGAATTCAATAACGGTAAAACACGGAATAAAAATTGCAGTAGCCAAGTATAAGCATATATTTTTATCTTACTCTTTCCAACTTCAACGGTGGTCACTAGTAGACTGGTAGTCGACTGATCGATTTAAATTATAGAACAACAACCGACTATAGCTCTTGTTGCGGTCTATTTTATAGCCGCTCTTTCCTACCATAGAATCGTGAGAATCTACGCTCCTTAGGAACACGCATCGAACGGTGTGCTTGCTACTGGATAGCGATGACGGCTGCATTGAATTATTGAATGCACTGGCAAATTATTATTTTGTGTGTCAATTAGTATAAGATAAGTATTATCAATATTCTAATACTTACAATCGGTTTCAAATAATTATTCTAACCTACTATGAAAAAGAAACGGATTTAATCGGTCACTGATAACTAATTATTAAATTAATTAGTGAAAGGGATAATTTAAATTAGCAATAATTCTTACTCTAAATAGATGATTAGGTACTCAATAGTAAGTACTTTCTAATAACGTCCAACAATCCGCTTAAGGCGGTATAACATATATCTTATCTTAACAGTAAATAAGAGGAATCTTATACAGAGGATGCAAATAAATATAAATCTTGGACAAATTTCGGTAACGAAAAACGCTTCATTACAGTTTGCCATACAACACACTCTAGCAATTAAAAAAAAATAAGAAACGCAAAAACTAGTTTTATATAGTAGATGCTTTGTATTGGAGAAAATCAAACACAATGATGTGTTTCGAGAATAATTTCCCAAAGTTTAATGAAACCTTGTACTGTTTTCTAGTACAAGAGGACCATATTTTAATTTTTTTCATTTATAAGATAAAGTATAATACAGTATAATAATATATAATGCTTCTTATTTATAAAAGGCAAAACGACGGTATCTGAATATCTATATACAGGGTGATTTATGTAAACATGCGAAAAATAAAATGTTATACAAGTCTGTTATGTGGGAGAGCCTCTGTAAAATTTTCAAGCGATCTGAGGTAATTTATTATATTTTTTTGCATTAAAACCTGCAAAAATACGCTTCTGAACGGGTGAGTTATGCTATCTCGACGCATTCACACCCGTGTCGCTTGTTTGTTTGGCAGGTAATATCAGCTGTCTTAGTTGTATAAGGTCAGTGCGCCACGCATTCACTGTTCAGTTCAGTGACTCTTCGACTTCCGTTTAGAGCATTTCCCACCGGGTTTTGTTTACCAGACGACAGAGAACGTGTAGTAAATCGTCCTGTTGAAGTAGACGAAGAAGTTCTAGAATTACTAGAACAAAACCCTTCAATAATTACCCTATACGCAAGAATCGTTTTTACCCATACCACAAAGAAAGGAAGTGATATCGTTGCACCGTATTATGTCAGACTGGTTAGTCATAGGCGGCGGACTTCTAAAAAAAAAAATAAGGTAATTTTTTTTCCAAATTTTTTTATTTCTTAATTTTTTTAACTCCTTTTGGTGGGGACAACAAACTGAATAATTTTCCGCATGTTTAGGTAAATCACCCTGTATAATGTAAATATATCATAACATAGTGCGTGAATAAAAAATAGTATCTATAAAATATACAGATTATCAAATATTAAATGAAATACATTTAAATGAAGCATAACATAATACAAATTAGAGGCGCCCATAGTTGAAATCACGCATGTTGTTGTTCACTTCTTCAATTTATGTACTTATCAATGACTTGCGATTTTTGTATCTTTGCAATAACAGAAAGTCACGCCTGCTGAGGCTACGACAGAAGTTCCGAGCGTTACTATGCATTTTACAAATGAATATTAGAAGCGTTAGTCGTAGCCGCAACCAACGTTGAGCATTGTGTCAGTTCTTTGTCAACTCAGTAACGTGCGGTGGATAAAAGATTAAATGTTGTAACCAGAGACGTGATGAAATTATGAGTGCTTTAATCGGGAAAACGTAACGGATGTTCCCTTTTACCTTTGTAAGAAATCCATGAGGTGAATTGTAAAATTAAATGCGGCAACGGATGTTAAAATTCATTGTATTGCATGGTATTATTGTCGAGATATTTTCATCACATGCATTGATAAGCCATTGCGAGCCATTTTGTGTGACCTGGAGATGATTTGATTAGGAAATTAAAAGATGATGACGTGAACGACAACATTCATAATTTGAACTGTAGTTATAGTTATCACATTTCCTAATAGCATTGTTTAGTTGTTTTTACATAGAATATAAAAAAAATTCTGGCATTTAATTAGCCTAATTAGAATAGAAGAATAGAATAGAATAATTTATTAATGTCAGGTACACATAGTGTTTACACAAGTCATAATAGTAAAATACAAAAACACATACGAAACATGAAACATATAAGTCACTGTTTAAATACATAGAATGCTTAAAATATAGGGGAAATTATATAAAAAACAAAATGTGAACAAACAATATATCTAATTTCAAAAATATAAAATACATTACAATACTAATTAACAACTACACAATGAATTAAATATATGAACTAGAGACAATTAAAAAAGACCACTTAATAACATATTGTTGCTCTTAAATTTGAGATAAATCACTCGATAAAAATTCCTCAATACTGTAAAAGGCTTTTGTACTAAGATACATTTTTAATCTGTATTTAAACTTTGTTTAATTTAAAAGTTTTACCGCCGGAGGCAGTGCATTATATAGTCGGATCCCATGATATCCAGTGCCATCCCTAGTTTTTTTTAGGCGTAAAAAATGTTGGTGAATATCATTTTTTTTCCTAACATTATATGAATGTATTTCATTTCGAATTGTGTATTTGTTTAAGTTGTTTTTTATGTACAAAAGACATTGTAGTATATAAGTACAGGGCACAGTTAGTATATTTAACTTTTTAAATTGTTCTTTGCAATCGTTTCTAAACTTGAGTCCAGATATAATTCGTATAGCTTTTCTTTGCACGGAAAACACACTACTAGATGAAGTAGCATGACCCCATACAAGTATTCCATATGATATGACAGAATGAATTATCCCATGGTATGCAGCTACCAATGCATTATGAGAGATCCTACCTTTAAGATTTCTGAGTAGGTATATATTTTTAGAGATTTTTTTACAAACATGTGATGTGTGTTCATCCCATGACAGTTTTGGGTCCAAGTATAGACCAAGAAATTTTACAGATGTTGGGTTACTTGTTTCCTCCATGTTTCGTAAACTAAATATCATTAGCTCCGTTTTTGATGTATTTAAATTTAGGCGATTTGCCAGAAACCAGTCTTGTATGTTTGACTGTATGTCATTGACATCATTTAGTAAATCCTCTAGGTTATTGTTTACATCTACTAGGTTAGTATCATCTACAAATAAAATAGTCTGTATTCTTCCCACCGAATTGGGAAGGTCATTTATATAAATAAAGAATAAGATTGGCCCCAAGATAGATCCTCGAGGAACACCGTGTTTTACTGGGAGTAGTTTAGATTTAGTTCCAATATAATTGACATACTGTTGACGGTCTGTTAGGTATGATTTCAGTAATAATATACTTTCTGTAGTGAAACCGTAGTAGTTTAGCTTATTTAGAAGTATGTCGTGTGACACACAATCAAATGCCTTTGTGAGGTCTAGGAACTGAGACGATATGTATTTACCATACTCAAAACCAGAATTTATAAAAGAAGTTAATTTATCGATGGCTAATGTGGTTGATAGTTTATTTCTGAAACCATACTGACTAGAATTAAAAAGACAATTACTTTCAAAATAATTGGATAGCTGGATTTTTAGAATAATTTCATAAATTTTCGCAAAATATGGGATAACAGAAATTGGTCTGTGATTTGAAGGATCATGTACATCATTTTTTTTATATATAGGTACAACCTTTGGGATTTTTAGGCAATTTGGAAATGTATTATCAGATATACACATATTGATTAATTTTGTTAACGGTAGTATTACTATATAAATTATGGTCTTAATGATATTAGTGTTTATACCATATACATCCTGACATACTTTATTTTTTAAAGACATTGTTGCCTCAAATACTTCTTGAGGTGTTATTTTGGAAAAAATAAATTGATGTTCTGTGAAGTTTTCCATAAAGTCGGAATACGTTTTGTCAACTGTTGGCATAACTTTTAAAATGGTCGCTGGAATATTGACAAAATAATTGTTAAACTCATTGCAAGATATTCTATCAGTAATATTCTCGTGTCTATTTTTATTGCTGTTTATAATTTTCCACATTGCTTGTTGAAGATTACTGTGATTATTTATAAAGTTTTCATGGCATCTGGTTTTAGCAGCATTAATTTCCTTTCTATACACAGACCTATAATTGTTATATAAGAGTTTATTTGTCCTAGTCTGATTACTTTTGTAGAAGTCGTGGAGAAAATTCAAGTGATCTCGCATTTGACGGAGTTCGTCATTAAACCAATTTAATTTGAAAGTATTTGAGTCTTTAACTACATGTGACTTTAAAGGGAGACATATTTCAATTGCATCTGTAATGATACTGATAAATGTTTCAAACTTTCGGTCTGTTTGAAGAGCATTACTATCTATGAATTTCCAGTTTTGACTCGCTAGAAAGTTATTTACAGCTGTGAGACCCTGTTCAGTTATAGGTCTATAGGAAATTCTCTTTGATGATGTGGTAAATTTAATATTTTTCATTTCAAATTGTATACCTAAATGATCAGACAGTCTCGTTTCTACGGAGGCAGCCTTACAAATGTTTTTATCTATGTTTGTGAAGATGTTGTCAAGGCAGTGCATCTTCCTTGAAAAACCGAAATATGTTTGAGAGATACCAAATGAGTTAAAACTATTAATTAGCAGTTTGGTTTGTTGATTATTAATATTATGAAAATGGACATTAAAGTCACCTGAAATAATTACTATTTTATTACTTTTTAATAACAAGTTGAGTGCATTGTGCAGTATTTCTAGGAATTATGTCATTTATTGATATAAATGGCAAAACGGGTATTAAATTGCCTAATTTTGAAATTTGTACCAAAATAGCCAAAGTAATCCGTAGCACTCATAGTATTTCAAAAAATTTAATTTTTATTAATACAGATCAATCAAACCTAAATGTACATGAGGAAAGCTCAACAAATTTAAGTGACAACACCCAAATGGGGTTAGAAACACTAGATGTTCTCCATGCAACTCATTATGGGACTAATAAGGATGATAATAATTGTGACTTACTTTCTTCTGGTAACATAGCTCATCTAAACTGTAATTCAGACCTGATTTCAAACAAGGATACTTTTTTATATCCTCGTTTATCTCAGGTGGGCCTGACAATGGATTAGATATTACGCAAATGTCGGATAACACACTCTCTAATGCAAATAATAACAAGCCTTTTACAGTTATGCATATAAATGTCTGCAGCATAAAAAATAAATTAAACAGACTGGATGCTGCCTTAAATAGATTTAACTATCCAACTATTCTATGTGTCAGTGAACATTGGCTCAAACCTTGTGAAACTAATTATTTCAATTTAAATAATTACTTATTGATAAATTCCTACAGCCGCGTTAATTTTATAGGTGGAGGCGTTGCAATTTATGCATTGCAATCTCTAAATGCTAGTATTAACTCTGTAGATATACCAGCAATCGATAAAGACTTTGAATACTGTAGCAGTAAAATATCTTACGAGGGTAATTTAATATCTGTAATATGTGTATATCGCTCTCCTACTGGGGACTTAAATTTATTTTTCAAAAATATATACAACCTTTTAGAATTAACACATAAACACAACAGGTATATTGTTTTGTGTGGCGATTTTAATATAAATTTCTTAGTTAATTCAAATAACTCAATAAAGTTATGTCAAACTCTAGATTCTTTTGGCCTCAAAAGACACATTTATTCACCTACCAGATATGGTGTATCCTCCGAATCTTGTATTGACAACATATTTAGCAATTTTCATATTGATGAAGTAAATGGCTTAGTGATGGATGCACATGTGTCCGATCATTTGTGTCAGCTAATATGTTGGAAGTTACCATCTAAGGTAAATGGTTATGTCAGCTCCACTAAACGTATATTTAATGCTCACAGTAAAAATTTTTTTAAAGAATTAATAATGCATGAAACCTGGGAGAACATGGAAATCAAAACCCCTGATTTATTAGTTACTAACTTTATTGGAACATTTAAATACCACTTTGACATTGCTTTCCCATTAACGAAAATAAAACTAACAAAAAAATGCAAATCACCATGGATCACCCCAGAAATAATAAAAATGTCTGATGATTTAAGAGATCTGCATCACTTGTATATACATAGTAAAAATCCCGACTTATTACAACTATATAAAGTACGCAAACAGGAATACAGTAAATTTGTGGATTCGTCCAGGGTGAGATATAATACTAATAAAATAATGTCGTCTCAAAATAAATCTAAAGCCGTGTGGCAAATAATAAATGCAGCTAATGGTAAAAATAACGAACCATCAAAAATAAATCTAATCGACAATAATGGGAAATTAGTTGAAGACCAAACTGAGATTGTCGAAATGTTCATGAATGAATTTATTACATCTCAAGTCAATTTGCAGGGTAAACCTCAATTTTTTCACAAAAATAAAGTTCAATTCAGTTTTTTTCTAACACCCACTGACAGTAAAGAAATTGAAAGTACTATTCTGAACTTACCTAACAAGAATTCAGCTGGTTTAGATGATATTCCCTGTTTTTTATTAAAAACGATTGCTCATGAAATATCTGAACCGTTAGCATTAATTATTAACCACTGTTTTTTAAATGGGTTTTTCCCAGATGAATGGAAGCATGCTAAAATTATACCCATTTATAAAAAAGGGTCCAGATCGGCAGCTAAAAATTATAGGCCTATTTCTTTATTATCAGTATTTTCCAAAATTATCGAAAAACTTGTGTATAAGCGTCTTTTTATGTTTCTGGTACGATTTAACATACTTTCTCAATTTCAACATGGTTTTATACAAGGACGATCAACTGAAGGGGCAATATATGAAAGTCTTAATTATATTGTAGGATGCCTGGATAGAGGTGAATGTGTCACAGGTATTTACTTTGATTTATCGAAAGCATTTGATACACTTAACCACGAACTGCTGCTTTACAAATTGGAGTGCTATGGAATTAGAGGTATAGCTTTAAACTTCTTTAGGTCTTATCTTTCTAACAGAACCCTGAGAGTTTGTATTAGTACGAAAGAGGGTAATAACATGACTACCATCTATTCTAAACCAAGACAGATAACTACAGGGGTACCCCAAGGTTCAGTATTGGGGCCTTTATTGTTTTTATTGTATGTCAATGAATTACCTGAGAGCTTGGCATTACATTCCATATATCCAGTATGCTGATGATACCTCCTGTGTAATATCTACCAGAGATACTACTGCTACATCACACAAAGGTACAACTGTGGTAAATAAAATGGATAAATGGTGTCGTGACAACTCACTTATCCTAAATGAAGCTAAAACTGTACTTATCCAATTTAGTAATAAAACCCCAGATTCAAGCATCTACTTGAAGTTTAGAGAAAAATCCATTCCCGTTGCAAATAACACAAAATTCCTGGGGGTCGTGGTCGATTCAAAACTATCTTTCGAATACCATGTTAACTCAACAATATCTAAGCTTAACAAAGTATGTTACTCAGTACGAAACATACGATCTTCTGTCGATCTTAATGTGTTAAGGGTCTATTACTTTGCCCATGTGCAGTCCATACTTAGTTATGGTTTAATATTCTGGGGGTCTAGTGTCCATGCCAGAAATGTGTTTATCGCTCAAAAGAATATTATACGATGCATGCTTAGGAAAAACAATCGAGAGCCTAGTAAGCCATTATTCAAAATGTTGGAGTTAATGACATTACCCACCTTATATATATACCTGTTGATTTTATTTGTAAAAAAAAATATTGGTAAATTTAGAACAAATGAGGATATGTACAATGGTATGATGATGGTAACTCGAAATTCAAATGCACTGAGAGTTCCTCATCATCAAACATCATCATTCGAAAAGGGAGTATACTACAGAGCAGTGCGGGCATTTAATGCAGTTCCACTGGAGATAAAATCTATCTCTAATATTTTTTTATTTAAAAAGAAATTAAAGTGTTACCTTCTTGAAACATGTCCCTACAGTTTTGATGAGTTTTTACTGAATGCCAGAATATTTCCTTAATAGTCCTTATGTGAAATAATGATCAATTTGTCTCTGCGGAGTTTTTTTTTATATATATGTATGTATGTTTTTTTATTCCTTTTAAATATTTATGTATATATATTTTGTATGTACCGTTTTCTTTTTATGTATTATATATTCTGTGTGTTATCTATGTTATATACATGACAATTGACAATTCCAATACTTGTAAAAGTCTGATGGAAATAAAGATTATTATTATTATTATGAATAAATCAAAATCTCCGTTAGGAGATGTATATATCGTCATAACCCTAATATTCTGATATTCAATAGTTGTAAGCTCACAATGAACATCAGTAGATAGTTTATTAATCCGTTCCAACGCTATACAGGTATGGTCTTTCAATGCATAGATAGCCACACCTCCATGGGATAATATGGCTCTACAATATTTAGAAACGAGATTATAATTTTCTATACTTACATAAGTAATTTCGTCGTCTGTACACCAGTGCTCATTTATTAATAAGACATTGTAACAATGGTCTTTAAGAAATATCTCTAATTCGCGTTTTATTTCTAATAGATTGTACATTCAGGTGGAATATTTTAAAACTGTAAGAACTCTTATCGGGTACTTTTCTTGATGTGTCTATGACATGTATATCATGAGGAGTCCTCTGTGGGATTGTCATGCTTCTAAAAAAGCATTTTCAGTCTCTTCAGAAGTGTGCATGTCTCTGTTGTAATTTTTCTTGAATTTGAAACGTTCGTAAGCTATATTTCGCGGCCAAAAGTTCCTATCATATACCAATTCTAATAGGTCATATTTAACTCCGATTTGAAAACATTTACTGTTGGGTCTTTCTGTTTCTATTTTAGTAGGGATATATTTAACTATGATATCTTGGTCATTATTGATGTTAGCTTTCTTTTTTATATAGTTACTTATTGTAAGTTCATCAACTTTATCTTGTACTCTTGATATAAACAACCATACTTTTTTGTCCTCATCTTCTCTGCCAGTAAATTTTTCATCCTCAGATATTGAACCTGTACCTATGTAGACAGTTCGTTTGGGTTTGTTGGAATGTTTTGTGTTTGAACTCCTATTCTTCACTACGGTCCAGTTTTTATTTTCTTGATCAATTGTGTTTTGATTATCATTTATATTTCTATCTACCAATGGGCGTTTATCTGGCATTGGTTCAGTTAAATTTATGATATCTTGCATAATTTTCATCTGTTCTGTTTCATAGACTTTTGTATTATTGCTATTTACTTTTAATTTGGGACTGCTGACAACTTCATTATTTATGGTTTTTACCTTAATAGTATTTGGATTTTTGTTTTCATTGTTTTTCTTCTTATTTTCAAGGATGTCTATAATTTTTTGTTTGTCACTTATCATAGTATCTTTATCCTCAATGAGTTTTTTATACAACACAATTTGCTTAGCTAGGTTTATTTTTTCAGTTAACACTGGTTTACATTCTATGCACAAATATATCAGGATTTTGTTTTTCAGTGTGAAAACTCTTGCTTCTGTTGGTTTGATGCCTGCACAAGGCCCACAGAATACATTATCACACAACTCACATACTGCAGCTGTCTCTGGGTTCTCTGTTTTACACTTTTTACAGGAGCACTTTTATGGCCTTGCCACACTCCATGCTTGATAAGTATAGATTTCATAGATTTGCATTCTTTTATAAATAATTTTGTATTACTTATTTTCAATGAAGCGGGTAGAGAATTATAGGTATGTATACATTGGTAGAATGGATTTTTTTGACCATAGTTATTTGATATGTTGTTCCATGTTATTTTTGTCTGTGTATTATGGTCGTGTATATTACTGATGCACTGTAACTCTGTATTGAATTTTCGTTTTCTGTTTATAAGTTTATGCACATATTTGGACTGCCCTAATTTATTCAACTGTTGTAATGATAATACAATACTGATATTTAAAATCTGCAGGTGTTCTAAGGCTTAGTCCAAAACATGTTTTAATAGCTCCAGTCTTAAATTTAAATTTAACAAAACATGTTTAAAGTGCATCCTTCCAATTTTGATACATCATCAAGGAATTGTTAAAATACGAAAATTTCATTTTTTGCTGGTACTCTACCACCCTGTATCTTAGAAACAAGGCGTTATCGAACTTAGCTCTATATAGGAACATTTTGTCTTATTTTGATTTAATTAAGAGGTAATACAACCGTATATTAAAAATACCAATTTTCAAAAAGAAAAAATTACGCAAATAATGACTGATTTAAAAATGCCAATTTAAGAAGTATCAGGTTAAAATGTGCTCAGAGAAATTACATGTCATAATATAGATACTATATCAATTGAAATGCCAATGGACAGTGGCTCTACAGATATGTCCTTGACCACGGACATCTCTGAAGATGATCATCTCTGTGAATACAGTGAATAATAATTTTGTTACTTAATCTTCGTGTTTCTCGATTTATATTTCCATTCATTTAAATTAATTTAGGTCTTCGTTAAGATTATCAAAATTTGATAAAACTATGTAGCATTTTTTGATCGGTGGTTTCTGGTTTTCTTTTTTGTATGTTTTTAAAGAAGTTTTTGCCTATAATTAAAAGATGTTCAATAAAGCACATATTTTGTTAAGGTGGGATCGATATGCATGGATATTATTGATTATGAACTAAGGAGGTATGACCGCTGGAAAGCAGATCTAGAAGGAGTAGAAGCCCCCACCGACATGCCAATTGTACGTAAACCCTGTCCAAGTAGTGCCAGTATGTCCGAAATTCCTCGAAGTCGTATTCCTGAACCTGTTCGTCCAAAATCTGGAAATTTTACAGACACTAATATAAAAGCTGTAATGGAGGGTAGTGTATACGATGACCTTACAACATCCATGGAATGCATAGATGACAAGAAACTAACAACAGAACAGAAAGTTAAAAGATTTCGGACATTAGTGAGAAAACAGGAGCATTTACTTCGAGTCGCCTACTATTTATTATTAAATATATCTGAAGATGAGACAGTAGAAGAGAAAATGTCCAAAAGAAACATTGTTGGTCTACTGGTTAAAGCTTTAGACAGAGACAATGATGATTTACTTATTCTAGTCATAACGTTCCTTAAGAAACTATCTATAATGCAGTGCAATAAAGATGCCATGGCCAGTTTAAATATAATCGATAAGTTACCAAAAATGCTGGAATCCAACAGCGCCGATCTAGTCCATTTAGCTTTAAAACTTTTATACAATTTATCATTTGATAATAAAATTAGGTTTAAAATAATAAAAGTGGGAATCTTGCCCAAAATTATGAGTCTGCTGAGTAAGTAATAGGAAAAAAATATCGTACACGTCGATTTACAATTTTTCTTGTGCATCTTGGTGCAATAAATTTATAAATTACATCATAGTTTGCGTATTGTATCGTTGAATTTATTTGAAATGGACCCATATATTCTTAATATGTTTCAGTAAAATCCTCAATTCTGTATTCAGCAATATGCCATTTCAGTTCTTTTAAAACATCAACCAATCATTTTCAATGATTTGCACCAGTTTGCTTTTCTTCAAAAATAATTTAGGCAACCCATAAGTTTATTTTCTGATGCGTTTTTTCTTCAATCCAGGGTACAGTGATGTACCGTCCTATCTACTCATCTTTATTTATCTTGTGTATAAATTGACTGCCTCTTCACACATTCATATTCTTATCTAAGCTAACTTGTCTATAGGAAATGTGATGATTGAGCCATCGAAGAAATATTACACATAGTAAACTCTTCGTTCATGGACAATCATTTTTGAAATTCTGATTTAAGTTCCGCATTTTACTAACCATAGACTGGCTAATGCATTGGTTTTGGGGGTACTTACTAGTGTCCAGTGTCCATAACCTATCATTATCGAAATATTAATTCTTTTGATTTCGAATTAAAGTATCAAGACGTCGTCGTACTCATTGTGACATCATTTTAAACATATTCTATACCAAATATGCACAATTAAAATTAAAAATCGACATGTCGATGTTGAAAATGAATACATTTATAAAATATTTGTTTTAGGTGATGACAGGCATCAGGAAGTTGTACTAAAAATTTTGTACCATTTGAGTTATGAGGAGGATATCAAACATCATTTTGTAGATTGCATAGGTTTGGTAAGAATGTTATATTTATTTTTTCTTCGAAACAATGTGTAAAATTGAATTTAATATTTTGTAAGAGCCATAAGTATATATTTTTGATTTTGAGCTTAAAGACTTTCAATAATTGGCAGTTGTCAGCAATGCAAATGTGCTAATGCTTTGGGAAATAATATATTTCATGGACTTATATGGCTGCTTCCATATAGCATTTACCGCTTTATTATCTATTAACAATTATAAATTACATGCACTTTCCTTCAGTGACATCAACTTTATTGCATTTTTAGACTTTTATATATTTGGCAAGTCATTGATATATTCTGGTAGTATATCATATAACTTACAGTTGCCGAGGACTCTTTTGAAACAGCATATTATGATGCTTATTTAAGTTACAGTTGTAAACTAAATATTTCTACTAAACCCAATTTTCAGATAACTGACATGCTACTCTTGAATGTGGGTAATGAAGGTGACAAAACAATGGTAGCCCTCTGTATCAATCTTGTAACCGATCCAACTAATACCCAGAATATTACTAAAAAGAATAGACTGCAGTCACTAATGATGCGTGCATTCACTTATCAAGATCCGTTGCTTATGAAAATGTTGCGTAATATATCGGATAATTCTGCTTCAGCTCCCTCTTTTATTGTAAGTGGTGTGTATAGAATTATTAATGTTTTTACTCATAATAATAAAAAAAGGATAAAAGTATTAGGTAAAGCATTATTTTCCATCTTTAAGGAATTCGTTGGTGATATAGCAAAAGCTGTTGTCGAGTCAAAAGAAGAGGATTTTGTAAGGGAATGTATTGGAATTTTAAGTAATTTACATCTACCTGATCTTGACTGGGCAGAAATATTTAAACATTTTGACATGGTGAAATGGGTGAAAAGTATTATCAGCAGTAACAATGCTGACGCTGAACTAGTCTTGCAGGTAAAATATGTACTTTTTAATTTACCGTAATTAAAATATATCTGCTGGCCAGAATTGTTCAGAGAAAAGCCGGATTGTATAAAATCGATCACCTTTAATAACAAGTGATTAAGTTTTGAGGTATAATAAACTATAGTTGAAATCATGAATGTCGTTGTTCACGTCATCAATTTATGTACTTATCAACGACATGCGATTTCTCTATATTTGCAAAGCGCATACATAGGATGTGAATAACAGAAAGTCACGCCTGCTGAGGCTACGACAAAAGTTCTGAGTGTAACGATTCATTTTACAAATGAATAATATAAGCGTTAGTCATAGCCACAGCCAACGTTGAGCATTCTGTCAGTTCTCTGTCAACTCAGTATCATGCGGTGGATAAAAGACTGAATGCAGTAGCCAGAGACATGGTGGTGGAATTAAACGAGTGCTTTAATCAGGAAAAATGTAAAGGATATTCCCTTTTACTTTTGCAAGAAAATCCATGAGGTGAACTGTAAAATTACATGCGGCAACATATGTAAAAATTCATTGTATCGCATGCTATTATTGTCCAGATATTTTCATTACGAAATACTTGTCTTTTGCATGCGTTCATGCGTACCTTTCTCTGTGACCTTGAGATGATTTGATTCGGAAATTTTTTTTTACGAGGAGGGGAAACCCTCATGGGCTCTCAACCTGAAGCTGGGTCAGTGTCAGACTCTTGCTGACTAAAACCCCTCCTCACAGAGTCATCTACACTCCGAGGGTACTGCAGCCTCTTGGGCTTATTGTGCACTCCCTATTCCAATCTACACTGTCCATTTTAATAATCCTGTGCCACTGATGAGGTGATACAGGTGTGAGAATGGGCGAGTTTTAATGCTTTGCGGGTCTGTTTGTATTTGCCTGTAAATATTATATCTTCTGCGGGCCAATGCCTCACATTCATATATAATATGGTCTACTGTCTCTGATACCTTGCCACATAATCTGCAGTCAAGGCCACCATCGAACTTGCCAATTTTGTGAGGTGCTTCTTAATAGGGAAGTGTTCCATAACTTGTTCTTTGAGAGCAGTTCTGCAGTTTGTTTTGGACACGGTCCTCTAATAAGTGTTTTCTCATGTCGGTTGCCTGGAGTGTTCCTCCAGTAATGATTGTGTTTATTCCTGACCCAGTCTTTAATTGCCCCTCTAGCTGAGCATTTGGTAATGCCCAGCACAGGCTCTGGTCCATAGAATGTATTAGCTGCTCCTTGCCTAGCAAGTTCATCAGCTTTTTCGTTGCCATCTATTCTGGTGTGTCCCGGCACCCAAAGTAGTTTAACTCTGTTCTGCTCACTCAGAACTTCGAGCTCTTTGTGGCAATCCCACACCAGTCTTCAAGACACTTTGTTAGAAGCTAATGCATTTAGTGCCGCCTGGCTGTCCGATGCGATGGAGATCTGCTGATTCACATAATGTCGTCTAACATTCTCACTTATACACTCAAGTATAGCCAGAATTTCAGTTTGAAATAAAGTGGCGTGGAGTCCAAGAGAAAGGCTTATACTTGCCATCGGTCTCACTCCATGTATTCCTGCTCCAGCTTCTGATTCTATCCTAGACCCTCCGTATACCAGGCCTTTGCGTAATATCTCAGGAGCTCCTGTTGACCAATCCCCTCTCTCTCCAATAGAGACACTGAAGAGCTTGTTGAATGTGATTTTTGGGACCATGTAATCTGACCTCATGCTTATTAAAGAATCTACTACGATATTGATTATCCTCATATGTCCTGATTCCCCTGTGTGGAGAGCCAAATCACGCGAGTTTTGTACCCTATATGCCCCCATTCTTGCCTCTCCCTGAATCACCACACTGAGTGGGGGAACTGTCTTTCAGAAGTCTTTTAAAGGAAATAATGCTACGAGCATCTTTTTCTACTCGATTCAGACTATTATATTTCCTGATACCCATGAAAAAAATTGAATTCTGCCCAGCAGTTGTTCGCACCCTTTGCAAAACAAAGTTTTGTCTACCTTTTGTGTCGTGATCATGTACGTTTTCAAATGTTTTTAATATATCTTGTAAATATTCTGGTTCTTCTCCCAACCTAATTTTATGGATGAAAACCAGCATATTATGTTCTAAAAATTGTTTTATATTTAACCAACCCAATGTCTCCAACATGTCTTCAACCCTTGTATATCTGTTGCAACCTAATATTGTCCGCATAGCTCTATTTTGCAATTTTTGTAAACGCCCTATACACTCTTGATTAGCCATATACAATACAGTGCTACAGTAGCAAAAGTGAGGCAATATTATGGTGTTGTACACTAATTTTCTAGTTTTTATGGAAAGATACCAACTAACCCTACAGAGAACTCCAATTTTTTTTGCATCTTTTTTACAAATATAGTCAATGTTTTTATTAAATTTCAAATCATTGTCAATTATGATCCCCAGATATTTAATTTCATTAACTATTTCGACAATCTCTCCACACAATTTAAGTTGTAATCGGTTAATGAGAAATATCTCCCTATATGACTTTTTCCCTAATATCATCCCTTTTGTTTTTGCTACGTTCAATTTTAATTTATTTACTTCCATCCAATCACTGACATTTTATAATATTTGATTCATTTTAGCAACAAGATTAAATATGCATGTATCTGACATATATATTATTGTGTCATCGGCAAATAGATGATATTTCGCTGTTTCAAAAATTAGGAATATATCATTTAAATATAAAATAAATAGTAAAGGCCCTAATATGCTACCCTGCGGTATTCCAACATTAATATACGATTCTCTAGATACATACTCTTCATATTTAACTTTTTGTCTTCTATTTTCCATGTAATCTTTCACCCAATTTAAGATCCCCTTAAAACTTAATGCTTTTAGTTTCTCATACAGCTTAGCTCTATCGATCGTTTCAAATGCACGCTTTAGATCTAGGAAAATAATAGCTGTTACTTTACCTTCATCAAGTGCTTCTTTCCAATCATTTATTACGTACTGTAAGGCACTTTCACAGCTATGATTTTTCCGAAATCCAGATTGATACTTATAGATTAAACGGTTATTTGAAACGTATTCTAAGATTTGCAGGTATACCACTTTCTCAAATATCTTTTCAAATGCAGGTAACATATTAATTGGTCTGAATTCTTCGGCTTTAATAGTTTTGGCAACTTTGCGTAACAGAATGATAGTAGATACCTTCAAAGAATCTGGAACTTTTCCAGTCAATAATGAGCAATTAATAATATTTATCAGTGGGTCTGCTAAGACATCAAAAAATTCTTTATATATAAACATACCAACATCGTCAGGACTACTTTTGTTAGCGAGTGAATGGATTATTTCTTTTAGTTCACATTTATTTAATAATTTAAAATCTGATAGACGGCAGTTACTGTTTTTGACTGGAAATTTCCTATTATCAATGGGTATAGTTTCAATAATATCTTCAACACTTTGAACAAGAAACTCATTAAATTTTTCTACTATTTCATTTAGATTATGTAATAATTCACCGTTAAAATCAACAACATCAATATTACCTCTAGTCTTTTGTCCTGTTATGTTTTTTAAAGATTTCCACATCTCTTTTGAATTACCCTGACAAGAATCAATTTTATCTTGGAAATACCTGCATTTTTCAGTCATAATTACATTAGTAACCTCACTCCTGTCTCGTTTATACCTTTCCCATTCGTTTTGGTTATTCGTTAATTTATATTGTTTGTAGGATTGATCTTGCCATTTAAGTGCATCTAAAACCGTGTCATTAAACCACTATATTTACTATGAAGCACAATTTCTCTTTTTGGCATAAGATTGTCAACAATATTGATAATTAAAAGTATTTATAAATTCAACAATATCATCATGGAATTGATTTAGATCATTTAACTTATTCCTTAGAACAATTTTTTTGTCTTGTTGATTTCTCAGAAAATTGATTTTAATACAACTATGATCTGATATATTTGGTTCATTTAATACTAATGCTTCAGTGCTTTCATAATTTGAAAAAACTAAATCAATAATTGATGCACCGCCTTCGTATGTATGCATATCAATAGCTACTAAGTGCTTTAATCCACAGTCCTGTGAAATAATTTTCAATTTTGTCAAATATGTTGAATTTAATTTCCAGTTAATATTGAAATCGCCAATCATTAAAAAACTATGATTAATATTTATTAGATTATTCTCTAACTAATTTTAAGAAATCTAGAAAAACAATATGTGATTGATTTGGTGAATGATATAAGCCAGCGACAGAAATATATTCCTTATTAACTTTAAATTTAATAACCAAAAATCACAAATTCATATTAATTACATGTTGAAAACAAACAATAGCTGCTGTGGGAGTGCTTTTCATAGCACCCGTGATTCTCAAGCAAGCCAGTCTCTGTACCCGGCTTAGCTTGTTAGCTGCAGTTGTTTGAGTGGCTTTGGGCTACCAAACTAAGGCAGCGTATGTAATGGAGCGTCTTATTACACTGGTATAGAACCAATACACCATACCAGGCTTGAGCCTCCATGTTTTACCATATAATCGTCTCCTTCTGGATCAGCGCCATATCACACCCCTGCATAGCTTTAGCAAGGACCGCCGTGGCCGCCTTATAAAACAGCATAATATCGGCTAAAATTGTGATTTTACAAAAATTCCAACGGGATACGGTTGTTTAATAGTTTTTTGAATTTTCTAAATGATTTTCCCAATTATAAACTAATTTCATAAAAAATGGCACTATTGTTAATTAAGCATAAAAAATTTGATCGTTAATTACTACTCAAAATGTAATGAACCGATCTTGCTGAAATTTTTTGTACATTATCGGAATAACATACACACCATCTTCAAGAATTTTGAGTCCTCTATGTGCAGTAGGTTTTTAGTAAAAAAATAGTGAAAAAAAAAACACGTTTTTCAAGCTTTTGAGGCTATTTGCAAGTTAACAATTGCACCTAACGACCTCTATCGGTGCTCATTTTCATGCAGAATTGCATAACGAACAACTTTCCAAATGCATATGTTATATTGAAAGTTTACAGGAACTGAGATATTAAAGGAAATACAGAAAAAGTGACTATTTTTTTAATTAATTGTTAATTATAAAATCAAGCGGAACATGAATTTGTAAGCAAACTTACGGTGTTCAACTACACCCCAATATGAAGCGATTCCAATAATAATATCGCCTATGGAAGAAAAATTTAATCAAAACTCCTCGCCGTTAGGCTATTTATATGATGTATTTAAGATCATAACCTTGTTTTTTTTTACATTTAGTTTAAGTTTATTTATATTCGAATATTTATTTACTTTACTTTATTTTATTTATATCATTTAAGTAAATTATGAATAATAGCGGTCCAAGAATTCTTCCCCGGGGCACCCCAATGTTATTTGTTATAGAGTTTGATATTAATTTCCAATCTTTGTAATTTGCAACTTGTTACTGAGACACTGTTGTTTTGCTCCTGTTTTGAAAGGAGCAGTTCTTAATAATAATTTGATTTTTATTCTACCCCCAATACTTTTGAAGGCATTTTTGTATATATCGTACGCGATTACAAAGTATTTATATAGCCCAATAAAATGGGAAAATTTGATTGAAATAATTCAGAGCGGGCTGAAATTTTGGGAACGGGCTTATTTTGTGGTACTTTTTAACATATCAAAAGAAAGTTGTTTTAAAAAATTGGTTTTTCGCAAAAGACTCGGAAAGTATCAATTTTACGCAAAACTGTCAAAATTTCAAAAAAATCTATCTCATACAAAGTTAACAGAAACGAAATTGTGCAGATTTTTGTTACCTATAATTTTCATGTATATATATTTTACAGTAAAATTGATGCTTTCCGAGTTTTTTGAGAAAATCCGATTTTTTTTTAACTATTTTTCTCCCGTCCCCTCCGCCGGCGTCTACGAGAGGGGACTTTTGATATGTTAAAAAGTACCACAAAGAAGCCTGTTCCCAAAATTTCAGCCTGGTCTGAATTATTTCATCCAAATCGACAAATTTCGTCCCATTTTATTGGGCAAATTTCATTGTAATTTTTGAAAATCCCTATGAAGAAGATTTCCATGGTATATATATGGACAGGTAGTAATTAGTGGTAGGTTCTTTGACAGTAACATGTCTTAGTATGTATGCTTTAGTAAATTGTAACACAAGAAACATTAACCAGTGATTTTTTTTACTGATTAATTTACGATAATTAGTACTTCACTTTCCAATGCCGAACTAACTCGGAACCTTGGTTCCACTGCCTTTATATCTCTCGACAAGCAATGTTTTAGATCCAACGACTTAATCCTTTTTCATACATCAGCAGTCTCGAGAATCAGTAGCGCCATCTGTAGGCGAATTGTCGAACTACCATGTTAACAGTATGGCTCAATTACCCAGGCGTCTACTATGAGAAAACATACGTTGTTCTAACTTCTGCGTAGTTAGAACAATATGTAATTCATAAACATACATCCGTTACTTAAATTAGGCTATGCATAATGTAATGAAAAATTGATCTTTTAATTTTTTTTTGTTAATATATAATTATAATCTAATATGTACTCTATTTTATTTACAATATTTTAGGTAGTTGTATTATTGGGGACGGCAGCATCTGACGAAGGTTGTGCAAAATTGTTGTGTGAAACAAACATATTAAGTCTGTTAATAGACTTATTGAAAACACACCAAGAAGATGATGAAATTGTTCTTCAGATTGTTTACGTATTTTTTGTAACATTATCACATGAAACTAATATCGATTATATAGTTACCAAAACAGGTAAATTATGAATTGCAGCATGTTTACAATAAAAATCAAATTATATTTTATTAATATTTCAGATGCACCAGCCTACCTGATTGACTTATTACAAGACAATAATAAATCGATAAGGAAAATTTGCAACACTTGCCTTAACATAATTTCAGAACACAGTAAGACTTGGGCAGATAGAATAAGAATAGAAAAATTCCGACATCACAATGCACAGTGGTTGCAGATGGTTGATTCTCAACAGTTGGGCATGGAAGATGAAGAGGAAGAAGATGAGTTGCCACCATATTTGAATACTGAATACTTAAGTACCGCTGTAGTGCCTCCTTTATCAGGTTAGTGTCATAATTTTTGTATTTGTTTCAAATATGAAATAATGTATATTGTGTTTATGTATAGCGGGTGTGACATTTAACTTGAGACAGCGATTTATTTCAAGACTAAATGCATTTAAGACAAAAACGTTTCAAATAAAAGTTGTTTGGTGTTGAAGGAGAAACAAAATGATATCGGTTTTTGACTTTGACTGCTTTTTCAAAATCATTTTGGGACCAACTTTGTTTTTTAAATGGAAACCTATATTTTTTATTGCCGCATCTTATTTTTCAGAAAAAAAGAAGTAACTTTTTTTTATCCGACCTCAACTTTGGAAGATATTAATCGCTTAACAAGATTTTTTGCTTACGTGTAGTTAGCCAAAACCAATAACTTTAGAAAGGGATACAACAAAAAAATATATATATATATATATATATATTTTTTTTTGTATTTATAAAGTTTGAGAATCCAAAATTCAACTTATTAAGTAAACTTATATCCAACATAATATACAGAAATTATTTTTGGTGGTCTTATGAAATGATGCAAACGAGAAATTCTTATCAGCCATTGGCTTTCAGTTTATTTAGCTACCCAAAAAGAAAAATAAAAAAGCCTAGCTTTTATCACTATGCTCAATTATGGTAAACAATTGCAAGAACATTTTTGACTGTAGCCAGAAAGGTTTTGACGTGTTCAGTCTTAATGTTAAATGCATTTTAAGGTGGGCATATCCGAGAGAGAGAGAGAGAGAGATCCAATAAGCAAATATTTATTATTTTTGGCCATAATTTTTTTTAATACATATACAGGGTTACTGGTAATTCGATACATTCCTTTGGAGATGTGATGGGGCATGAGCTAAGGAGTAAATCTAGCCCTAACATACATTATGCAAAACTCAATAGTTTTTGAGATATTTCAATTTTTTTGTTTTTCTCAAAAAAGTACATCTTAATGTTTTAAAAGTTAATTTCCGAAAAATCTACTTGACATTTTTAAATTTTTTTTTACTGGATTACTTGTCCAATATTATAGATATCCGTTTGGAATGAAAAATATCCGGAAACATTTCGATCATGTGAACATTTAAAATAAAAACTTGTAAAAATTTTTTTTTTAAATCAGTTATGAAATTTACCTATTAGGTTTTTTCAAAAAAATATTAATGTAGCACGCGTACAAATTATTATAAAAACTTCCATATTTCAATAGCTATCTAACTAGGTAGAAATGTTTAATGTACCCTTGATAGTTCTAATAAAAAATTAGTAAAGATAATGCTGGTGGCGGAATTTATTAAACGACTAATCGTTCCTTTTCATTTAACTCAGTCAGTCCTTGACTTTGACGTTTGTGCATATATGTCATTAACTGACATTCTTATCTCCGTGTCCCTTAAGTTTGTTGGTCTTGTTAAATTAGTTATCGAAGATTTTGATTTTGCTCGTAGTTGTTGTTATTAGTTGTTGTTATTGTATTTTCTGTGCCATGGCCGCGTATGCCAACGCAGAATACGCTGATATCTTGTTTGTCTATGGATACTGTGGCGGCAACGCTGCTGAAGCTCGCCGAGAATATGGTCTTTGCTACCCTAACCGCCGCTTACCAAATGCACGTGTATTCAGTATGGCATATCGAAATATCGCTGAAACTGGCTCCGTGAAATGTAGAAGAAGTGACGCTGCTGCTCCTCCCGTTTATGAACCAGATGATGAGGAAGAAATATTGAGGTATTTTGAGGAAGACCCAACTATATCAACTAATAAAGTCGTCGCAAGACTAACCGAAGCGTCACAATGGAAAGTTTGGTCTACGATACGTAGAGTTGGATGTCATCCTTACCACTATACCCCTGTCCAAGGCTTGGAGGAAGGTGATCCTGGAAGGAGAGTGGAATTCTGCCGCTTTATGTTAAATTCAGATGCAGAAAGTGCAAATTTTTTAACAAGTATTTTATGGACGGACGAGTCGAAATTTAATCGCGAGGGTATAACAAATTTCTACAACCTACCTGGAAGAGGAAAATCCCAAGTTAACACGTGAAACTAGTTTCCAAATGAAGTTTTCTATTAATGTGTGGATGGGAGTCATTGGCCACTATTTAATAGGGCCACACTTTCTTCCTCAAAATTTAAACGGGGAAATCTATGAAAATTTTTTAAGAAATGATCTGGCGGTGATTTTAGAAGATGTTCTTCTCGCCGTCAGACAGCGAATGATGTTTCAGAACGACGGTTGTCCAGCACATTATCGGCTGACAGTACGACAGTTACTTGATCGACGTTTCCCTAACCGATGGATTGGAAGAGCGGGCCCAATACCTTGGCCAGCACGAAGCCCTGACTTAACACCCCTTGATTATTACGTATGGGGTCATATGAAGGAGATGGTCTATGCCACACCAGTCAATACTATAGAAAACCTTAGACAAAGGATAGTCGATACTGCCCAACACATAAGGCATAATCTGACAACCAGAGTAACAAGGACGGAAATAAGAAGACGCTGCCGTGTCTGTATACGGAATAGGGGCTCCCATTTTGAGCAAGACATATAAAAAATAAAGTACAACTTTGAAATTAATGAAGAATTAAACTCTACTTTTAAAATGTTTTTTACTGTTTATCTAAAAATAAAATTCGTACTACTTGTGTTATTTTTACTAGTATTTTCTTAGAACTATTAAGAGTACATTGAACATTTGTACCTTGTTAGATAGCTATTGAAATAAGGCAGTTTTTATAATAATTTATACGCGTTACGTTAATATTTTTTTGAAAAAACCTAATAGGTAAATTTCATAACTGATTTTAGAAAAAAATGTTTTAAAGTTTTTATTTCAGATGTTCACATGATCGAAATGTTTCCAAATATTTTTCATTCCAAACGGATATCTATAATATTGGACAAGTAATCCAGTAAAAAAAAAAATTTAAATGTCAAATAGATTTTTCGAAAATTAACTTTTAGGACATTAAGATCTACTTTTTGAGAAAAACAAAAAAAATTAAATATCTCAAAAACTATTGAGTTATTGTTGTTAGGGCTAAATTTACTTCTTAGATCATGCCCCATCACATCTCCAAAGGAATGTATCGAATTACCAGTAACCCTGTATTGATAAAAAAAAGTATAAGACTACCCAAGTGTAGAACTATGACAGATGTAGTGATATGAATTTTCACTCAATAATTTGAGTTGTTTGCAAAATTAGTTGATTTAAAACTACTGCATATGAAGATTGGCACTATTTTAAAATTTAAATCAACTAATTTTGCGAACAACTGAAATTATTTAGTGAAAATTCATATTACTACGCCTGTCATAGTTCTATTTAGGTAGTCTTATATCTCTCTCTTGGACTCTTGGATATATATGAGTAGTATTATCATGAGAAGATGCCCGGGGCAGAGTTAACGTGCGTGAATAATTTCTACCAGTATACTTGAGTATTCTTTAAATTGACTTGTGAATGAATTGATAATTTTGCGTACGATTTATATTACGAGTTATATTACTTAGTTCAAGCACCGCCAGTGAACAAAACTCTACTGCAAACTGACGCCGTCACTGGAAACAACCTTGAATATGATGTACTTCATTATATAATAATAATTATTATTATTATTAACCATTCTAGATACAAAATATGCATATGGCAAGTCAGTTTAAGTTGCAATAATGCATATAAATATACACTATATATAACATTTTTAATAAAATCTATACACAAAACAAATAAAATAATATGAGTTAACATGAGTAAAGACAAACATAAATGTGTATATAATAGTAAATAAAATGTATGTATAAAGAAAGTACAAACAAACAAAATAATTTTAAAACGCTTCAGATTCTCTATTTAAAAAGTCCTGGACACTATAAAAACCACCTTTGAGTAACAAATTTTTAACCATAGTTTAATATTTTTTATAATTTTGCAAATTTTTTATTTCTGTCGGGAGACTATTGAACAACATAATGCAATTATATTGCGGAGAATGTTTATAATTTGTTGTGTGGTGTAACGGTATACTTAGTAGATCTCCACGTTTAGTTCTGTATGAGTGGCACTCATTTCTTTGGGTGAATAATCCAATATTTTTCTTAGTGTATGTCAAACATGTTAAAATAAATATACATGGTACAGTCAAGATTTTTTAATTTTTAAACGTCTCGGCGCAACTTTCAATATATCCCATCTTAAATATAATCCTAATAAGTCTTTTTTGACTAATAAATACTCTAGATCTATCCCTTGAATTACCCCAAGCAATAATATTAAGAGAGATGTGAATAAGCAAGAGCGTAGTATATGTTCAATAGCCCGCCTGTTTCATTAAGTTTATTTTTCAATTGTAATATAGCAAAATAGACCTTATTAAGCTGTGAACATCATTGGCTTAAAATGAAGGGCATGCATAAACTTGTTTCTGGCATTTTTATTGCCTGGCATCTTCTCATAATAACTATACATGAGCTAGATGATTTTTAAATTTTAGTTCATTGTGATCAAAACATGGAATATTTGTCGGTTGTTTAAATTACTCTTATTTATGGTAAATGCAGTAGAAAATTAGTAATGCAGTTGACCTGTATGCGCATTACGCATTTTCCTGACAGAGGTACTCCGATGCTCAGTACTTTTTATTGTACAGTGAACGGATTTAAAGTAAATAGAAGTGTTGAATCAACAAAATGTACATGCCGAACAACTATAACCAGGGAAAATAATGAGATTGCTATACTAGCTGCAGTTGCCATATATCTTTATGTAAGTTCACGTGCAATTCCTCGTGACTCTGGACTGTCTCAAAGAAATATTTTAATAATATTAAAACACATCAAGAGCTTCATGGTAATAGAGCACGTGAAAAAGTATTACAAAGTAGAAATTTTTTTCTTAAAGTATTATTTTTCAATGAAGCTAGTTTCACAAATCATGGGCAGGTAAATCAACATAACATATACAACTGGTGTGTAGATATCCATAATGGATGCAAGAAATTGAAGATCAGCGTCCTTGGTCTGGAAATGTTTGGTGTGAAATTATTTATATTATTTTATTGATTGTATGTTGAATGGAGAGAAATACCGAAATTTTTTAGAACCAGACCATTTCTGCTAGAAGATCTAATGCTTGAAGAAAGACAGAGTATGTGGTATCGGCATGATGACTGCCCATTATTCCACAATTGATCGTGAAATATTAGATAGGGACATCAGTAGAAGTGGTACAATTACATGGCCTGCCAGGTCACCAGTTTAACATCTCTCAACTTCTTTTTATTGGGTAGTCTTAAAGGATACCTATATCAGGAAATTCCAACCACTCCAGAGAACAAGAGGAACACATACAAAACTGCAGGGATCAACAGAGAAACTCTAATGCCATGTAATGATTGTTTTCTTAAGTAAGTTGAGAAGTGTATTGAAGTTAATGGTCATAATTTTGAAGTTATTAAAATTATGTGAGGTTAATCTATTACTTTTTACTTACATTCTAAATAAATATTATCTAAAATAAAAGGTACATGTTTCACTTTCGTACCACTTAAGATTGCCTAATAAATTGAATTTTTTCTAAAATGCGTTAGCCTTGAGAGAAAACGCTGTTTCAAGTTAAATGGCGCACCCGGTATATGGAATATAATTTTGTTCCAGATCTGAATGACCCTCCAGAATCTGAGATAATTGCGGACGCAGATTTAGATTATAATTACTTTGATACCAATCACGACCATGAGTAAGTTGGCTAAATATAAATACGTATAATTAATTAATGAGATATATCTTTTTAGAATGATACAAGATTTTGAAATTGAAGCCATGTAATGATTTAAATACCTATTATCCAAGCTTAACTTTTAGCACAATTTTAGGTTAATTTACAGTACCAGTATTTTGCAGCGTATCTAGTCAATTTTTCTCATAAAACATGTAGTATTTATTAAATAAATATACTTAAGGCAGCTTTAATTGTGGAAATGCTCTTGCACGATCTCCTGATTATTTGTTGTTGTTTTTGTTGGGCATTTTATAATGCATTTATTATTATTCTGTTTAAGTTTTAATGTGTACCGTGTGCTGCAAATTAGATGAGATCTGGGGTTTTTGGATATAAAAAGTAAAGACAACATTTTTAACGATATTTGGAAAATTGATGACATGCAAAGAAATTAAAAATTGCCACTAAATAAACAAAATGTATTAATGTATTAATATAAAATTAAAATTTAATGGTACCATTAAATTTGTCTCGAAAAAGTATAATCAGTTTTGTTGCAAAATCGCTTTTATATGTGAAAACTGCAAATTTTGTTTTTCTGCTCCACTTTGTACATCTTAAAAGCTATTCTAGTCAGAATGTATTCTAAAGTTTTTTATCAGTGGTTTTATTTAGACTGTGTCCTGTTAAAAAACTTTGGATTCATATTTGGCTGATTTGTTTCTATATTACGAGTTTGTTTCCAGAAACTTTTTTATTTATTCATTTTTATTATCTTTTAATTATAGAGATATTGTTTAAAATTATATTTATTTTTCTAGTGTCGTTTTGTTAAAGTTTATAAACGTCTATTTTCAATAAAAGAGCAACGAAAATTTTCTTCTTTTTAATTTATGTTGATTTTATATATATTAATTCAGCCATCCAGTCGCCTCCAGTGGTATAAATTGTGCTGACGAAAGGAATTATCATGGTATAAGTACTGAAAACTAAAATTACTACGGCACTGCATTCTAGATGAATAAGAGCAGCTAATTGTTTCTTTATATCTGTTTTAGGTGATTTTTAAGAGTAGGTTTGCACGCACCAGTCAGTCGAGAGTATTGTAAGTAATCGAATTACATTGTCCTATCGATAACACAGAAGCCACACTAGTCTAAGGGGGGTACGAATGTAATCGCAACGTAATTTTATGTTTATATTGTTACGGTTTTACAGTCTTCAGTAAACGCTCTGTAGGTTCAAATAACTTGCAACAAGAATCTCCCTTAACCACTATTTTATTAATCACTAAAATTACAAAAGTTAATCCTTAAAACTCACACAACTAATAATAACTTTAATCTACTATAAATTCACAACTTTTAAATCACAACTGTACTTTACTTTTAAATCACTTGTCAATTCTTATCTAAACTAAAAAATGTCTTGTCTGCTCAACTTCACTTCTTTATATACACCCTTAGAATGTACCAGCACAGTAGAGAATAGACCAGTAGTTTCACTCCTCGGCGGTCCTTTTGATGTTTGTTGTACTCGATTTTATTTTTTTTATTCCACTGCGCATCCACTATTTCCATCCCACGCACATTTGCATGTACACTACTGGAGTAAACAATAAACATCAACCCAATAACATCACTGCTGTCCACTGTGCATCAGATAATTTAAGCCCAGGAGCATGCTTGCACACTGAAAATCTTATCCCACTGTTCCGGCCGAGTGGGAATACTGGTCTATTCTCTACTGTGGTACCAGAATCCTATTCCATAAGATTCTAGAACAGGTTCGTCCAGAATTTTCTACTATGTGCTAGATGGCTGTTCGTCAATCGGCCCAGAGATGGCGCCACTCCACCTACCAACCATCAACAGAATAACGGGTTTCCCTTCACTTTGACCAGGGACTTAATCACATCTCTCCCCATTAGAGGGCAGCACATAATAATATGTATCAGTTATAAACAAAACCGCAGTGACATACAAAACATCTTGAAGTCTTGTGGGTTGCACATATTTAGTTGGCATAAAAGATGAAATATTAGTAAATCACTGAATTAAGCTGTCAGGAACACATAACATGTTACCGCCACTTGAAGCTCTCAGGCTAAATGAAAAATTATGAGCCCAAGCCTGCTTTGATATACGTCTAGCAATTATTATTGTTATGATGCTGTCTCTAGTAGCAAAACGTCCAACTATTTTAGACGAAATTTAACAATTCGTATTCGACATGAAACTTTAATAGGAATAAATATTATGCAGACTTTTCACTTTTTTTCATGTTATTTTATACTACATCGTATTATATTTTATTTGAATATTTAAGTCCATTTGTAGAATATAAAGCAATTTTTGGTGAATTTGGGATGAGTAGAACGTTTGCTTTGAATAATCAAGGAGGAGAAAATTTTGGAAACTTAATTTTAACTAAGATTACAATATAAAATATAATAGGTCCTTGTCTTAAGTTTGCTAGTTTACATAATGAAATTAATTCTGAATTCTGTTGGCTCGTTTTTAAGAAGAGTGTAAAATAAGAATGAGGATATTTTAAACACTATTTGACCTTGGTAATGCACCCTTAAGTGAAAAAATTTATGATTGATTTACATAGCAAATATTTACACTAAATTAACAATTTTTCCTGAATTATAGCTCACTGTTGAATTGCCTGAATTTTTAATGTGCTGGTGATTTTGACCTCGAGAACAAAAGTGTCAGATTTCTTTGTCTATTTCTGTTACATTTTATGCTTGTAGCATATATAGTACGTGGATTACGACCATGCCTTAGAACTATTTCTTAAGCTTACGGCATACGATATGGTGCCTAAGAGTGTCTCTGCGGAAGATCAGTTAAAAGTAAATTGATAGAACGGTCATGGGTAACCAAGAAAATGGAGCAACAATACCAATGAAAATCCATTTTTTCTAAATTTTTCCTGTTATTCTTCAAATAAAAGGAATACTACATGAATTTATGCTGATCCGAATATACCGTTTCTTAAAACACATAGAGATCTTTCTTTTGAGTTTTGAGATATACACTTGAATAGAATATGTACTTTTAATACAACTAATTATTGATAAAGCCACAATTCAAGCACAGAGGGGCCTGGCGACAAGTGTTGACACCGCAAGCTCACTGCTCATTCGACGTGTCATGCGCTAAACTATAAAAGTGCGCACGTATTAGTTCAGTGTTCAATCTTCACTAGTAAACGTCAATTCAGCGTCCGCTTTTTGGAAACCGAACCAAAACAAATCGCTGGTCTCCCAGCGACCATAGGGCTAAGAGAATTCGAACTATAGACACATGAGGCTTCGAAGTCAAGGACCATAGAAGAAAGTTTTGACCACCACGACGAGACCCCCCCCCCCTCCACTCTACCAAGCCCGAGTCATCAGCCCAATCAAGTGCCGTCCGTCTCATCAACAGAAAGTAGGGTCAAACAATTTGAGAGAGGTTTAATCCTATATATAAGTCTATGTTTAATCCCTAGTAACAGACAGAGTAAAGGAGAGAGAAGCCTGCCTAATGGGCAACCAGTAAAACAATAGTTCACCCAGGGTGGCATTGCCCAGAGAATACACTGGAAGGAGTAAATACGTTTTGAATGACAGACTGGATTAATCGAGAATAAGCGCGAATATAAGAAGCGGGACCAGCACATCTAAGTCAGTTCAATACAGTTCTGAACGAGTTAAGTTATCGGATAACATAAATAACCGTAATAAGTTATGAATTATAGTTGTGAGACTATAGTAGATGAAAGTTATAACTAGTGTGTTATTATAACTAATTGTTGTAATTTAGTGATTAATAAATCAGTGGTTAGTGAAAATTTGTGTTGAAATTATTGAACCTACGTTTGGAAGTGTTTACTACAGGGTGTAAACACGTAACAGTATTTTTACCAAAAAAGAAAATTTTTGTCATCTTAAAACATTCAATGTGCCGTTTACACTATAATGGACTGCTCATTCGTATACTTTTCAATATCCTGAAAACATAATATTAGACAAAGTACCTACACGATATTGGTTCTTCCTTGTTCTTACGGAAATGCATACGGAGTGTTGATCTAGTCTGTGACGGAATTGCACCTGAAATTGGAGGGATGTTTGATTTATGGCAGAAATATATTTATTTTCATTTTAATATTATTAAAATGATTGTCGAAACTGCCATCCCAATTCTTTTCCATTTTTAATCTATAAATCTGTAAACAAGTAGTACTGTTGAAGATGCAGATTATTTATCTAGAATTAAATTGTCAGTTGAGGAATATGCATAAATTCGGCAACGTGGTTACGACTGACCAAAGTTTATGACGTCATACTATTTCCGCGTATACAGAAATAGTTGGGATTTTCTAACTCTTATAACATAAAAGTAGTTTTCGCAATGTAATGGTAGTCCACTAGAGCGTAGCGCACTGCTCTATATACACTGCATAACGCATAGGCATATACTTATAGTTAATAAGTATACGCGTATAGGCTTTCTCCGCTGTGCGGTGAAACGGCCATGGTTGTTCAGTGCTGTTGGTGGGAAGATTCCAGATTGTTGGTTAAACAGAGACGCACAATTTATAAAATTTAAAAGCTGCAGATAAATATTATTTTTTAAATATAAGTGCATTTACTGTGACAATGCTTTAATTTTATTCATTTACTGTATATATTATTATAATTATGTAAATAAAGTAACTCTACCTTACCGACACTTCGGAAAACTGGCACCAAACTGCCAAATAATATGGCGGCATCATATCAGTGTATTCATCTTTGTAACTAATTTATACAAAAATATTGACCTAATATATACTTTAAGTACTGGTTCTGTTGTTTCTCAAAACTTTCATAATTTAAATGTACCTTCCTACCTACCTACCTTTTCAATTTAAATTTTACAATTGTGCGTACCTTTAAAATTTATTTAAAAAACGGAAACTGATAGATACAACTTTAAGTTATATTACCATGAAAATTTAAAATGCATATAGTCTCTGTTCGCGCGTCTATCACCTGATTTACCTGCTTCACCTTGAATTCACCATAAGCGTTATTGTGTTAGACAGAGACAGGTATACCAACATAGCGCGGGTTGCATACTTAACACTGGCTTCACTTTTTTAATATTAAAGGCCCGTTCCAGTTAGTATTTCACTGTTTCGGGCTCATGCATGCGCTATCTAATGTATAGAGATCAGTGGCGTAGTGGCACATTTGAAATTTTTGCGCATTAAGACGCGATAAGCGGTGCCATTCGAGCGAATAAGTCATGACGTCACGCTTAAAGGCACCCTTTACTGTAACCTTTAGTAGTGTTTTCGAGAATAACTTTAACCAAAAAGCAACACAAAAACCTTGCATGTACAAAAAGTGCACTCATAGTCCACGTCCCACATGCCGGACGTCATAACCATAAAACGTAACAGAAAAAAGTCAATTTGAAGCGATTTACCAATAATTATTTTGTTTCTGCCTTTTTGGTCTTATCCCAATATTAGATTTCATGTAAAATGACGCCACAGGAAATGTGAGCGCATGAAAAGCAGTGATATTTACTGGTTTTAAATTTTGCATGCCAGTGTCAAATATCCTTCGTCCCCCCCCTTTCTAAGTTTCTGTATCTATGGTAAACATAGGTTTCAAATATGGCTTTATAGCGTTCGGGTACCGGAACTTATATAATTGATTGTTATATTGGTCGGTTATTAGGGCAAAGGAAATTATTTATCATAAGCAACTGATGTACTACATCAAATAATATTAACATATTTAACCTAACGAAGTAACCTACAGAAATATTCGCGTATTACGTATTTTAGTTGCTAACAAAATGTATTAAAAAAAAAGACGCGGTGGAGGATTGCAGGATCGGGCGGAACTGGTCTGGATCGGCGAAATTAAACGACAAGTAAAACAACTAAACCTAAACTCCTTTTTACAAAAATATAAAATTAATATAGGTAGTAACATTGAACCATATGCTTGAAAAAAACAAGCTTAACAAAACTTAAAAGTACACTTACATTTAAAGAACTCGCGCACAAAAAACACTATTAGAATTTGTATCTGGACGCAAGCACCACAACTCAAACGAGGTACCTTCCGCGAGATACTGCAATGCGGGGCTGCGCAGGGCTGGCCTAACTTTGATTTTAAAAATTTCGATTTCGAAAAGGTTTGCTTTCTGAAAAAGATTGGTGACGTGAAATGAATTTAGAAACAAAAATGTACAAAAAGAAACGAAGGCAACCTGCCCACTACAGCACGGACTGCTGTTGAGGAATCTACATACTTCTTATACTATATCAATAATAAGTTTTAACGTCAATCATGCATATATGTCTTTCAGTGATGTAAAATTCCCGTCCTAAATGTATTATTAAAGTATTATATGTCATTAAAGCTATTAAAGTAAATGTATCAATAAAGTTATTATTATAATAATAACATTTTGATTTTAAATGTTTTATTGGAAGAATAAAAAACATAAATAATATTCTATATGTTATGTAAATTGACAAATAAACAATTAACAAATAAAGAAAATAAACGTAAATAAAAA
The DNA here is from genome assembly GCA_963675555.1 of Leptura quadrifasciata. Lineage (NCBI taxonomy): Eukaryota > Metazoa > Arthropoda > Insecta > Coleoptera > Cerambycidae > Leptura > Leptura quadrifasciata. The sequence continues at coordinate 112,176,020 of OY776676.1, read as the reverse complement.
ATAATGCTACATATTAACATATTGGTCAGGTTAGGTTAAGTAAGATTTAGTTAGTGTCAGTTTTGTTTGGCGAGTAGGAAAATAGGAAAATATCATCGAGGAAAATTACCCATATTTCCCCGATTCGTATTTACCCATCCATTGGGAAAAATCCCGACTCACATCACTGGTGTATTTACGGTAGGAACGCCCTCATAATAGCCGACCAATAACAATCAATTACTGTAACGGGATATAAGTTCCGGTACCGGAACACTTATGTTCAAATATATGAAAAAATTGGGTTAGAATTTACACAATAACCACAAATAAAACGACTCCGATGACAGGTAAAGGGATCGTTTACACAGTGCGAGCTGACATGAGAGTTGGGACGGCAAGTTACTGCATGCCAGCTTCTGTCATCATTTAAATGGATCATACGAGTTACTGTCTATGCCAGTTGGTTAACAACTGGCATGCGAGTTACTTCAAGAATTTTTGTTTTTAGTGCATCCTGCTAGTATCGTTTTGACGCAGAACTCATTAACTCGCTAGACAGTGGATAGTAATAGCGCATGATATTTATTTTTTATTATGGATGGAATTATTTTTATTTATATATTTTTTATTATGGAACAATACTGATGTATTATTACTTTGCGGATCATAATTTCTCGCCGTTCAGACATAGCTGAACACACCAGGTCTAGGCGGTTAAAACTTAAACAGTCAAGTAGCTGACCATTTATTTCATGTCAGTTCCCACGGTCAGCTACTGTCTTCAGAAACTGGCACTGTGTAAACGATCCCTAATGTCGGTTAGGACTTTTCCAAAACAATGACGTCAGAAGGGCTCATTGGTCGCATTCAGCGGACGTAGCATAAAGCGCTCCGCTACCGCTACTGTTACGGAACCGTTGAGACGTTCTCTGAAATAACAACTTTTATGCTGTAGCCAAATGTCAAAATATATGCGTTTATTTTTCATCATTTGAAATTTGAAAATTTTGCAACTTTAAGAAAGTCTCTTACAGTAAGCTATACATTTTTACCGAACTTTAGAATTCTTTTGGTAAAACGACTTTCAGTATTTTATGTTAGATATATGTGAGCAGAAGCTATTTTTATCAAAAGTATCAGTCTCCTCAACTTTCAGAAGTTGTCTATCATGGATATAATACATTGTGTTGGTATTAATTTTGTTTATTTTTTAAATTTTCTTCGCAACTGCTCACCGCTCACAACTTATAGCACAAGCCTTCCGCTATCAGAAATGGCGACCGCTACTTAACATGTTGAGAAAATAGCGTATCCGTCAGAGTACGTTTACGCTACAGTTACACAACTGTTACGTTCGCTGAATGCGACCATTGATAACGTCTTCAACCTAAATTACTGGTGTCGCTCGAATGCACTGATCTATATTATGAGGTAATAACATGTTCAAAATTGTAATACATCCTTGATAAACAAACAAATATGATGGAAAACTTCTGCTGTTGATGCGTACGAAATAAAAAGTTTTGCATTTTTTGAAGATGTGACATTTAAACTACAATTTGAGTTAAATTTTTGCGATCTCGCGGCTTCCACTAATGTCTCTAACCGCCTTGAAGCGTGACGTCATTTTCTAGCGTACTCCTGAAGCCGCGCCACGTAAAGGTAAACGAGTAAACTAAAGAAAATTGTGACGTAACGTAACGGTGCTGTATAGCAACAGCAACGTACACTTTACACTTTTTTCCAATACGTGATTGAAATATTTTTGCAAGAGAAATGCGAAATGTAAGTACCATTTTCACATATAGAGTATCATCATAATTAATGTTATTTTCTTTTTTTTGTAGATGTAGATGTATAATGTTAATGTTGGTAACACTAGTGTGTCCGTTGAGAAGTGTGATATATGTCATTTTAATGGAATTTTTCATTTTTAAAGATTCGACTAATTGTGAGATTGTGTTTTTCAAGAACTATTATCGTTGCACAACTTGATGCAAAAGTGATGTAAGCCTAAACCTAAAATCTAATATGTAAAATATTTTATATCTAATCTAACATTTCGTCATATGTACCCCCACCCGGGCTTTGTACTGGTTCAAACATCTGTTGTCTGTTTATTTCTACCAACAATATTTTATGTATAATATATGATGCAGTGAAGGGTTGTCATCTTCGTCATGTCTTTTTACAATAATCAGTCAAATTACTATGTAAATTTTAATTCAACTCATGAAGCTCATAACAGTGCTCACAGTTCATACAGTAACTCAAACCTACCAGAGGTAACTAATGATGTTGTCAATGTAAGTCATTCAACCTTGGAACCTACAGCTCAGGAATTCCATCCATCAAGTCAAGGTACAAGTTCCCTTAATGGAGCTGTTAAGAAGAAAACTCAAAATGACAGGAAAAAATATAGAGATAATCGAGGCGACAGTGGAAGAAGTAGGAATAATCGATATGGAAGTGGCAGAACATTTAATGGGTCTAAATACGATTATGTGAATAAAAACGACAGAAGCTCTAATGATGAAGAACGAAATAAGGTTTTACAAGATACAGCAAGCTTTTTAAGAAATTCCAGTCATGAGAAATGTGAGATTGTCGATGAAGATTCAAATTCTCACGGCAGTGCCTATCCTCTGAACGTAAACTTGTCAAAGGAGCGTAAATATTCTGATCAATCAAAAAATTTTGATCGAGATTATGAAGAGCAATATAATAAAAATTATGGAAATGGTAGTAGATATAATGAAAATACAGAAACGACTTACCAGAAATCTAAGTCTTCAGAAAATCAAAGATCATTTCAAACTAGACATTTTAAACGTGAGAGGGCGTACGATAAATCAAATAGATCTAATTTTTATGGTAAATATGACCGAAGTTATAATTACTATGAAAATCCTGAAAGAAACAGTAACTATAATAAACCCAATCAAAATTATAGTTATCATGATAAACCAGGAAGGAGCTACAATTACTGTGATAAAAAAAGTAGTTATAATGATAATAATTCCTCTATTAATAACTCTGTTGATAAGTCTGAAAGAAATAATGTAGATCAGTTTGACAATAGATATAATCATTATGAAGGCAAAGAAGGCAGTAGTTATGGTACTTTTAAAAGTGGCTTTAAACAATATGATAAGGATGCTAATAAACATCCAGAGGGAAAAAGTCGAAGAGATTGGAGGAAACCGAACCTTGCAAACAGGGAAAAAACTTCTAAAGAAGCCATGGCAAAGTCAAATAAAAAATGTAAGTATTTATTTTAAAATTGATACTTAGTAATGAAATCTATAAAGTCAAGTATTTCTGTCTGTTGAATATAAAGGTGGTTAAATTTTCGCAGTGGCGGTCCCAGAATTTCGACATGGAGGCGGGGGGCCCCATCAAAGATGGGCAGCACAGCTGTGTACACATAGCATCAGCTGTAAGGGGATTTAATAATTAACGCTTAACTAGTCTGAGACAGGACAATAAAAAAAAACTGTTTTGTTAGCGTTTTGTATATTTGGCACACACCTCTTCAAGTCTTAATAGTTATAATGCGACATCTGTAAAACAATTTCATCATTATTAATATTGAATATTGGTGTTGATGAAATTGTTATGACTACAGATGTTGCATTATAACTAGGGTGACCATATTTTTTCCAGAAAAAGAAGTACAATAATGAAAGTAGCTCTTTACCAAAGTTGAGGTTGCAGGGCCTAAAAATGCGCCGCAGGCGAAAATTTTTGATTTTTCGTGGTCAAACGACCTTGAATTTAAAGTTAAAAGTTTTGTTTAAAATAATATTGTCTTTGAAATGTAGGTCTCGTGGGTGCAAGTCTTAAAAATATAAAATACCAAATATATTTGTATCAGCTAATAAGACCAAGTATTCTATATTCTAATACAAAATAACAAACATGCTCTTCAATTTGCCTTCGACGTGCCTGCAAGAACAGCACTTGAATCATCACGTTCGTACCAGCCGCACATTTGGAAACTTAGGATTGCTTTCAAAATTTGCGGTCTGGCTTTTGGAAACTGGAACATTTCGCTGCAACTCCCATTGATGTTCGTGCGAACTTGCATCAAAGCTTTTAGCGTGAATATCTCCATTTACGATTTTTCTGAACTCCAACAGTTATTAATCCACGCACTTGTCTCATGAAAACAAAAAATAAACTCCCATAAAATCTCCAAATTTTTAAATTTATTTTGACTTTATCCAGACTCTCGAGTCAGGCCAGAGATCTTCAGTGCGATAGTGCAAACATTTTTTTATTTCATAAAACTTATATTCTCAAATTCACACCTTCAAAAACATTCAGTCCATTTAAGTTAAATTTTGCAAAAAGTAAATGAAAATTTAAATTTCGAATTTATTGTATCTCAAGAAAAAGGAGTACATTTAGATGTACTTAATGAACGTTTTAAGGATGGTAGGATGGTCATCCTAATTATAACTATTAAGCCCTGAAGAAGTATGTACCAAATAACCCAAATGTCGGCAAAGTAGTGTGTTTCTTTTTTATTGTCCTGTCTCCGACAAGACTAAAGGTGTTCTCCCGATGCAAGCAACAGCGACCGGAGACAGACTTGTACCTCGTGACAAGCAGAGACCAACGACAGGAAGGGCTACTCTAGGGCATCTTTAGTGATCCTCTCTGTCGTTGATCTCTGCTTGTCACATGGTACATGTCACGGTCTCCGGTCGCTGTCACTTGCATCGGGAGAGCACCTTAATACAGCACTACTGGGCATATTTTATTGTGATCTGTTGAAAGTAAATGTAGGGTAGAGAGATCTTAATAATTGGTAATCGGTAGATTTACAAAGTTGATATGGCTCCCCCCATTAGAACCGCTACTGAATTTTCGTATTTATGTATCGTGTATGTAATTAATTTGGTAATTCTGCAGTGATCCACTTCTCCGTTTTTCAGGGTTTTTTTGTGGATATAATAATAATAAGAGTTATATGAAGCGTTTGTGACAATGGAAGGTTGCGCAAATGTTTAATAATCGAAGAAAGTGGGGCGAATAGGGGTGTTGGGTGTGTAAAAACGAGTGAGAAAATACGACGTTTTTAGATCATTTTGAAACGATTAGCATTGAAAAAGTCATTTTAGGGCAAGGATAAATAAGAGTCATGGCATTTGATTGCTTATTACTGTAATTCATTGATTTCATTGAGTCCTGTCGTACCCCAATAAACATTCAAATTTGTCATGATTCTTATTTTCCATTGCCTTGATATGACTGTTTAAATGCTTTTCATGTGAAAGTGACCTGAAATTTTCGCATTTTTACTTCTTTTTGGGTCCTTTATGTATTGGTCATTGCAAACCGAAAAAGTTAGGTTAAACCTATTTAGTAGATATAATGCTGTAATGACTCTTATCTTATTTACCATTGTTCTAAAATGACTTTTTCATTGCCAATCGTTTCAAAGTGACCTAAAAACGTCGTATTTTCACTCATTTTTATCCACCCAGCACCCCTATTCGCTCCACTTTGCCTTCAATTTCTTTGATTATTATACATTTACGCAAAGTTTCATTAGTCAATCATTTCATATAACTCTCTTATTAATGTATTCACAAAAAAAACCCTCAAAAATCGAGAAGTGGATAAACTGCAGAATGACCAGTAATTTTTATCGGATTGAGATTATTTTCATATATTTTCGAAATTCAAAGTTTTCGACCGAGTTTCGCCTTCTGCTCATGTTGCCATTTTGGAAGAATGACTATAAAAAACTGTTTTTCAATATATCTCATTATAGTCTGGGAGCCAGCGAACTTTTTTGATGATCAAAAGCACAAGAGCTGAAGTTTTTTTCTGCGCTTTATTCGGCATTCCACGTAAGGGAATGGACCATCACCTTGCGCACTTGCGAGGGGTTTAGCTGTAGCAGCCTCTTATACACATAAAATAATTATAAAAAAAAAAACTAATACAACGAAAGCCAAGACTTGGTCAACATGTTTGTGATGTTGAAAAGTAACTAAAAAACAATCAGGTGACTTTAGAGTGGGGGATTATGCTTCAGCTTTCAGCTGAACACTTTTCCCTCGCTTAATAAGAAGCGGAGTATTTTTTTCATTTAGATTATTAACTTGCCTGCTGTATTATCAAATTTCAGCTTTTGCGGTATCAGATGTCTATTGTTTTTTTATCTTAAATATAGCAAGTGCATGCAGTTTTTGGATCATACAAGATCAAGAAAAATAGTTTTGATAACTAATTATATAAAAATATTCAACATTTATTCTCATATTTATATACAAAACACATATGCACCTATTTATGAAGTTAAATAATATATTAAAAAATGTATTTGATTTCATCTTCTAATTTATCATCTTCCTGAAAATCATAGTCACTCTCATGATCGCTACAATCGATGTCGATCCTCAACATTTCTTCCTCGTCATCTGTAAACATACATAAAAATAATGTAGTGTTATGTGCTGCCCTCTAACGAGGAAAAGATGTGATTAAGTCCCTGTTCAAGGTGAAAGAAACCTGTTATTGTGTTACTCCCTGACTAGTTGGGTGGCGCCGTCTATGAGCCAATTGACGAACGGTCATCTATTACATGGTAGAAAACTCTGTAGGATTCCAGAAAATTGTGGAATACTGTGGTACATTTCTATGGGTGTATATAAGGAGATGAATCCAGCAGATGGGGGAACAGTACAGTTTAGTGGAGTATAAAGAAGACTACAGTTCAGTTCAGTGAAGTAAACAGACAGAGTTTTTAGGTTAGACAAGAGTTGACAAGTTTAGAAAGAAAAGTAAAGTACATAGTGTTTTAAAAGTAGTGAATTTATATTAGATTAAGTTATTATTAGTTGTGTGAGTTTTAAGTATTTACTAGTGTAATTTTAGTGATTAAATAAATCAGTGGTTTGTGAAAATTCTTGTTGCAAGTTATTTGAATCCACGGAGTGTTTACTGAAAACTGTAAGCACGTAACAGTAGTAATAGATATTCAAAATAATTACATAAAAACGTTTTTTTAGAATATGAATTATAATAGCTATTTATGTATCAAGTCCATAATACAAAGTTTTATTGAACGAATCCGGTTTATGATCTAACAAGTGTAGCGAGCAAGGCTATAAAGAGGGCGAGTTCAATGAAGCCTTATTATGGACAAGTTGCATACAAACTTTATGTCCGACTGCTAAATTTGGCATATTAACGAAAAAAATTAATTCAATGACATTTTTGACATTTTTATGATTATTGTACATATGTATTTGAAAACGTCAAAATCTGACATCGGCTCATTATAGTAAAATAAAGTAACTTTGTTTTACTAGTACAATAAAAGTAACTTTATTTTACTAGTACAATAAAGACGTACTTTATAGCCGCAAAACTATATCATATACAATCCTTTATAACGTGGTCGGACATAAAAAGTCTCGAAAAAAGTTTACACGCTACAGTGTGAAATTGTTTGAAATATTATAAAATTTTATTTTTAAATTGTAAGCTATGAATTAAAAAAAATAATAATAATTTGCACTTAAGTAATTAAATGTCAGTAATATTATTATAATTATTTTAACCTGCGCTACTTTTTTGCTCATCCTCGATAGTTATATATTCAAGAGAAGAGGGCAGCTATTCACCCTCAAACCATTTAAAAAGAAATTTGTTTTCTTTCTCTGGCTGTAATCTGTTGGATGCAATCCCATTGGAATGTGACGATGAGCTTGTGCCCAAATATTTGCAATATGTTGTTCGCAGCAAATATTGGTATAGCTCATTTTTACAGGGCGGCAGAGCTGATTCATCGAAGTTAATTTTCTGTAAACGGAATTTGTAGTATATTGTGTTTTCAAAAAAAGGTTCAACTCATGCTTCGTTGACCTTGTTTATTTTTTTGAATCCGTACATTCGGCAAACATATTTTTCTATAAAATCAAATGAACTGCAAGTCTTTGTCAGGTACGTTGCTTTGTTTAATAAAGCTATCCATGTACTTTGTAGAGTAAGTTTATACGGCCGGCTTTTTCCTGTTTTAAATTATGATGGGTTGTAGTCGCAACCTGTGATTGCATGAAAAGCCGGCAGCGCTGCGCTTAATGTAGAGCCTAAAATTTCATACAATTGACTAATGTTAATAAAATGTTTGTTATTATAAAGTACGGTTTCCATTGAAACTTTAACATTAGCATTAGCTATAGCACTCATGTTACCAAGCATTATAAGTTACTTCACAGACGAAACGATCTTCGTATCTGCTTCTTCATGCGCTGAGCAGCTTAAATGGTGATCTAGCGTCCTCTCTACGTGACCATCATTTACAACATATTTGTAGCATTGATCATAATTGATATAAATAATTTTATTACTAATTAAAGGCGCTATGTGATCATTAATTGACATTTTTCAAGTCATTATTGAAATCAGATGAACGTGTTTGGTCAGGTCAATATGAAATTGCGTAGCATGTAACGCACATGGTTAACAATGCGCTGCACCTTTAACTCGTCAACTTATCCACCGCAAATAATGCAGTGGACAATTTTTTTCGTGTAATTTATGAAATTAACTGTTACTGAACAAATTTCAACTTTTGTGGTATCAATTTACTCAGCGCATATTTGTCACATGTTTACATGGAAAGCTGAAACATTATCCCCCACTCTAAAGTAAGCTAATTATGTTTTTCAGTTACTTTTAAACGTCATGAACATGTCGACCAAGTCTCAGCTTTTGTTGTGTTTTTTTTTAATAATTATTTTACGTGTGTGGGAGGCTCCTGCAGCTATACCCCCCGGAACTGAACTGCGCAAGCTGATAGTTCATTCCCTTACTTTTCAGCTTTTGTGAAATGACTAACTATAAAAGATCGCTGGCTCTCGAGCTATTACCAGTGGATTCTATGATAAAAATAGTTACTTATGTTGAAACATCCCATCTTCTTGTCTGTTGCTTCAGAGTGGAAATCCTGGTCATTAGTCAACTAATGAAGCATTTCCCTCCCACTTTTTATTTATTTATGTTAATTTTAGGTAAAGATAAATAATTAAATTGGCCATGCATTTACGTGATCGTCTAGTTTTGTAACATCGAACGCACTGCACTGTCTATTAATTGAGTAATTTATTTAATGCTCTATTTTATTTTGTGTCTAATTTATTACTCAATATTACTCTATGAATTTATGTTTTAAGTTTTGACTTTCAGTTGATTGAAATTCATTTTTTATCACTTATTTAGTTAAAGTTTATCGAGTTTACTTATAGGATTTCCTGAAAAGTATAAGTTGAAAGAAAAAGCTGAAACCATTTTAATACTAATATATTATCAAGTTGGGACAATAGTGACATTAACAGTTTTATTTTATATAAATAACAATCATTACAAATAGTCAAATATGAAGTACACAATCTAATTGTTTAAGGCAATCGAGGGAGAAATAAGAATTATTTTCATAACTTTGAAGAAAGAAACAGGTTTTGTTTTATTTTAGTTATGATTTGTATTGGTTGTCACAAAAAAGTCTCTGACTGTTCCTTTAATAAATGTTATAGGCGTAGAGTTTAGTTTTCCAATATACTGCTTCATTTTGTTATTTTTTGTACATTTTGTGATAATTTACAGATGCATGTGAAAAAACCATAAAACGAAGAAAATAATAAGTAATGCATCTCAAAATAAATAAAAAATTGATAAAAAGCAAACGACTTTTGTTTCAACTTGTACTATTTTCGATCTATTTTTTTAAATTTAGAGGTAACTATCTTATGGCAATATTTTATCCTTTATCTTCAGTTGATACCGCATCTCAAAGGGAACGACTAGAGGAGATGCTAAATCGTCGTCTTCTAGAATGTCTGGTGTGCTGTGAAAAAATTAAACACATAGATAAAGTTTGGAATTGCATGCAGTGCTATCACATTTTACATTTAAACTGTGTGGCCGCGTGGGCAAAGTCCTCGAAAGTTGAAAATGGTTGGCGTTGTCCAGCCTGCCAAAATGTATGCAGTGATGTACCGGTGCAATATATGTGCTACTGTAACAAAACAATAGATCCTAGATATGATCCAAGTACTATACCTCATGGATGTGGAGAAATTTGCTTGAGAAAAGGCCGCACTTGCGAACATAAATGCACTATGCTTTGCCATCCCGGTCCATGTCCTGATTGCAACGTAATGGTGTCAAAATCATGTGGCTGTGGATTGACGCAACAAGTAGTGAAATGTAGCACTGACATAGAAATTGTTTGTGATTCTATTTGCAACAAAATATTAGATTGTGGCATTCATAAATGTAAATCTGTTTGCCATTCTGGAAGTTGTAATCCATGTGATGAGACAATAATACAAGAATGCTACTGTGGAAAAGTAGGTAGGAAAGTGCCCTGCTCGTCAGAATTTTGTGGCAATACCCATTATGCCTGTGAAGATATTTGTGGAAGGAAGTTATCGTGTGGCAATCACACATGTCAAAAAACATGCCATGAAGGTCCTTGTGACATTTGTCCTCGAGATATTAGTATTATAACCACTTGTCCCTGTGGGAAGACTCCTCTTCGAAAACCCAGAACATCTTGTTTGGATCCCATTCCTTGTTGTGATAAGGTAGGCAGTTTGATAATTAATATTTTAGTGGAAATATGAATTTATTATGTTGAATCCTATGCTGAGTATACTTTAGTGAGACTTCACCACTCATTCTGAATTTATGTAGTGATTCTGATTACATATTATACTCAGAGCTGGGTGAAGTACTCTGACAAAGTGCTTCAAGTAGCAAGCACTTAGCTAGAGTGCTTTAAAGCAAGAAGTATCAATTACTTTTATTTACAAAAGTGCTTCAATTAGCAAGTACAGTACTTGAAAAAGTAAAGCACCAAGTACCAAGCCCTCAGAGATATAGATGTCACGTATAAAGTAGTATTGGTATGGTACTTGAAGCCCTTAAAATACTCCAAGTACTATTAAAGGTACAAATATTTAAGTAACAACTCCAATCTGTTTATTATCCAATTTGTAAAAGTTCGCTTATTGAAATGGGGAATATAATACCTATGAATCAGCGGTAATATGAGATTAAAAAACAAAGACAGTATTATTTTCATACCTACACCATTCACACCTTTATGAGATAATGATCATAAAATATTCAGGGAAAATAAACACTCTAAAATAGAATTATTTATGTATTTATTACTTAGAATACTAAGTAGTGTAGGTACATGATAATATACATAGTATATATTAAAATTGAAGTAAACATTTCATATAAAGAAAAATATCTAAAAAAAGTAAAACCTATACTATAATAGTGAATTGTGGAGTAAAAATAAATTTCTTAAAAAGTGTTTCCGTCAAATTAGCCGAGTTTTTGATATGTTGTAGTTCAAATCATTCTGAAAACTTCAAATTATGGACAGTTTTACCGGTAGATTGAATCTATGCCTTGATACTACAACTATTCTAAAATTTACCTTTTCTTTATTATACATATACAACAGGAATGGTAATCACACACTTACATCACCTCACCAACTATGACTATGGATAACTAAACCCTGAACACAAGCTGCTTTGTTTTTCTGTTAGTTCCTGTGTTCCTGATAGTTCATGATGAGACTTGTCTAGAAGGGCTTTGAATGAATTTTAAAAAAAGCTTGCAAGTACTTTAGAAATACTTCAAGCACTTCAAATAAAGGATTTCAATTTACTTTTCAAAGTAATTGAAGTACTAAAAAGGACTTCAATTACTTTAAAAGTAATTGAAGCACTTTCAAAAGTAATTGAAGCACTTTCAAAAGTAATTGAAGCCCCCTGAAAGGGCTTTAAAGCCCCAAGTACTCATACATAGTAATTCAAATGTCAAGTACCAAATACTCTCGCTTAAAAGTAATCGAAACACAGTGCTTGATGCCCTAAAAGTGCTTCAAGTACTATGTAAAGCACTTTAACAGAGTACTTTACCCAGCTCTGAAATACACAATAAATTGTATGGCTTCTTTAGTTATGATAACGAATATTGGCTCTTTTATAAATATTTCTTAGTAAAAAAATTCCTAGTTGAAGTGACTGCTGAGAAAATTTGGGTTAACTATATTCTAGTATTGGAGCATGGGATATAAAACATACTTTAAGGTAGGAACTCCAAGGCTAGATGAAGTAGCTCTGCGGAAAATATTGCGATTGAAATTTATGGGAAAAAGCAAATGGTCCTGAGTCCGATGCCCCTTTTTTAAAATGTAATTACTAACAGGCTGAATTTTCTTGACAGTCTTCCAACTTTTCCCTCTGTGAAAATTCTCGTTAGAGGTATGCAAAGTTCTACATAGCCACTAAACATGTTGATTGGGGAACTGACGCTTTCATGACGTAGGACTGGAAAACCTGCCAGAAAATTTGTAGGAAGGACAATTTGAGCATTCAGTTTCAAGAATATTGATTAAACAGTAGTGTAAAAATCTACCCGTTAGTGTAAAAAAAACAGGGAGCTGCGCTTGTCCTACAAAAGCGATGGGTTGGAGCAGCGATTTCTCCTTTGTCCCCAATATGTAAAAAAACGAGGTCTCAAATTTTATTAGTAACGGACTGATTTTTACACTATTGTTTAATTAATATTTTTGAAATCGAATGGTCAAATTGTCCTACAAATTTTCTGGCAGGTTTTCCAGTCCTGCATCATGAAAGTGTCAGTTCCACGATCACCATGTTTAGCGGTTGCAGAGAACTTTACCTCTACCGAGACTTTTCGCAGAGAGAAATTGGAAGACTCGTCAAAACGAAGCCACTCACGAAAATTCAGCCTGTTAATAATCACTTTAAAAAAGGGTGTCGGACAGCGGACTAAAAAATGGGCTCTCAACCTAAGTTTTTGCAAAAATTCTTGTGAAACACAGGACTCAATTAGCTTCCTTCCTATCATTAAAAAAAAACTGGTAATAGAGAATGGGGACTGTAGCCCATAGCTTTCGAGATAAAAAATTTAAAAGGGATTTGAAAAAAATTGCTTAAGAACTTCCGGCCAGATAGTATACGTAAAATATTGACGAGGTAAGTAACTGTTGAACTAAACCAAGTTCGAGGGTCTCTTTGTGACCTGCATTTCCCTTTCTTTAATAAATGTTGCGTTCATGATAAAAATAAATAAGAAAAAATGGATAAATGGATAAATGCCATTGACGTATTTGAATACTGCCACCATTTTTTGTGTATCAGGATTTATTACTTTTTTACAAAAAAAAGCATAAGGATCGCCGACTTGTGTTCATTTAATTAGATTGAATGTAAAGTCAATCAAATGTGATGTAATAATAATAATTTTATTAACCATAGAAATATAGGTCACAACATTTATTTTATGCTTAGTAATGTACCAGATGGTTAAGTTTAAATTTTGAATAGTTGGTATGAGTTTTTTATGATTTTGAGATACTTTTAGCAGATTTATTTAAAAGAGGAGAAACTAACCTATAGACCATAATATGTTTCGTGTGCTTGTCTATTACATTATTCTGAGAAACGAAATTCACGCAAACAAAGTTGTGGCCAGGGGCGAGCGTAGGTGCGTCTTTACTATGTACATACTTCTGTATGCGATGTAAAGCAACGACAGGCGCAGTTAGTACTTGGATGGGTGACCATTCCAATGGAAACCGCGCTCTCGCCTCACACATCTTCCAGCGGCTTGTATATCAGTGTATGCGCAGTTAGGCGAGGGTTGTATAGGAGATATACCATCCTTCGGAGGGGATGTAAAGCCGTCGGTCCCTTGTCTATTAAATGTTAGGCAAGTAAAAGATCCCTACTCTTCATAAGGGAAGAAGTTCGGCAAAATTCCTGGTTGGGGGTAGCTCGTCTACAGGCGTCGGTGTTAGGCCTCAATAGCGGAAATAGGCCGACGTTAAATAAATGAATAAAAAAAAAAAAAAAGTTGTGGACAAAAGTAACATATACCGTCTGTCTATTTTACGAGGGCCACACCAAATATCTCGCTTAATATCTATTATAGAAGAATAAAGCTTTAGAAACATTTTTGTGAGCTATATTTCAGTAAAAAGAAATTTGAAATCCATAGCCTACTTTGTGAGATATATTACAAAAAACGTGAAAAATAGGAAAACCACAAACGGTTATAGCTTCCTTATTTGAGGACATACGAAAAAAGTTAAAGGTATAAAACTTGACGGCAAAGGCAATAAGAGTAATAATGTGTATCAAAAAATTCAGTTGGCTTTGACACACTCTTGTGCAAAAATGAAAAGAACAAATTTCAAAGTAGGCTATGACCGTTAATTCCATTTATTTTTTCTTTTTCCAGCGATATAAAACATGTCACAAAAATTTTAACTCATAGTGTCAATATTTAATATTTTACGAAAACCACAATTCATATCATTGAATCGTAAAAATCAGCTATGCCATAATAATACAAATTCACTTTACAATAATTATAATTCAGTAATTATTTATTACAATTTAATACAAACAAATATCCCATAAATAAAAATACAAGTACAAAATGAACATCCAAAAAAACGAAAAACTGTATAATAGTACCTACTACCATACTGAAAAGAAAATGTGCGTATTTATTTTAACCTCTCCACAATAAAATTGTGAGAGGTTATTAAAATTGGTTCAATAACGAAAATTGAGATAACATCAAATCTTTACGTTTTGAGGTCCTAGGAACCCAAAAAAGTGGTTTTTGAAAAATGTCTGTGTGTGTATATGTGTTAGCACGATAGCGCCGAAACTACTGAACGGATTTTAATGAAACTTTGCGTGTACGTTTCTTTAGTGCCCCAGAAGATCTGAAAAGGTTTTGGTTGAGATCGGATTACGTTTAGTGCCATTTTGACGCAACAAGTTGTTTATTTTATAATTACTTTCAATTTGCAATGGAACCATTGAAAAGCAGTTAAAATTCTGATTTCAACGATATATCACACTTCCACCCTTTCGATTTGGTTTCCGAGAAAAAAATTGAAAACAAAGCAAATCGAAGAATTAAACTACAAATATTCCTCTAAAATCTAGTAAAATTACTGAAATGCTAATGTTTCATTTAACAAAGACAGCCGCGAGTGATCGGATTGCAATGAGCAAATTTTGACAATTGTCATTGTCATCGTTTGTCATCTGGTAACGTTGGTGTCATGTTAATAAGATTTCGGCATATTTGTAACTTTTAGTGGATTGTCACAAACTTTAAAGGTAGATGTAACAATATCAATATCATATGCTTTCTGTACCTTCGTAGGTGAATTTATTATAGATTATCACTTTACCAATTTTCAGTTTGTTGCTTTACAAATCTGTAGTATTTAGGATAACTAGACTTTCTTAGTCGTTCAAGTGATGTTAAAGTTGTTAATATCCTAATAGTATATTATTCAGCGAGCGATAATGTAGGTAATAACTCGCATAGATGATTGTAAATTCATTAAGTTGAGGGTTTTTTTAGTGCCCCAGAAGATCTGAAGGTTTTGGATGAAATCGGATTACGTTTAGTGCCGTTTTGTCACACAATTTAATGCTCTTTTCGGCTTCAAAGATCCGCCGAGTGGGGAGGTTCCAGCCGCTTCCAGTAGCTGCCGATTTTTCTAGCTACAAATACTCAAATGCATTCTAATGTACTCTACGAGACACCTCGTACACTTTGGAACATTTCAGGAGTAATTGCCTCACATGAGTTTCTAATTCTGGTTTTGATGCCCTCAATATTTTCAGGGGCAGTTTGAAATACCTTGTCTTTAATGTAACCCCAGACGAGAAAATATGAGGGAATAATATCTGGTGATCGAGCTGGTCATAGAATGGCTCCATAGGTGCGTGTCCAGTTACCTGGCTTAAATAATTTGTACATATTACAGCAGTGTGAGGTGGAGCGGCATCTTGTTGAAGATATGAATAATTTAATCTTTCTGCCACTGTTAATTCATAAAGAAAATCTTGAAATTCGTTTTGCAGGAAATTAAGGTATCTACGAGTGGTTACTTTGCCATCATAAAAATAAGGTCCAATTACTTTAGTCCCTAAAAAATCCACCAAAACTTTCATGGAAAATCTTTCTTGGAAAGCAGTCTCTCTGCACCAATGTGTATTTTCGCGTGTCCTCTTATAATGCATATTTCTATTGAAAAGTCCCGTATTAGAAAAATTTGATTCGTCCGACCAAAGAATTTTCCTACATATCAGCGGGTCATTCCTTTTTTTATTTAACAACCATCTACAAAATCATACTCTCTTCGGCTTGTCTCCCACATTTAAATTTAGAACTTTCCTCATATACTTTGAATCATCGAACTCCATTTTTTTTAAATATTTTTCTTGCACTGTCCTTTTTTATGTGACAGTTTCTCTGAATTTGTCTCAAAGAGGTTTCTTCATTTTGGTTAATATAATTCAATACTCTATTCACTTTTCTTACATTATCTGCAACATGCCCTCACCTTACTACTTTTTTTCAAAATGAAGAACCGTACGTTTTTCAATTTTGAACTAACTTCCTAAACATAGTTCTAATTGGCTGTGGAGCATCTGAAAATCTATCTCCGTAAACCGTGACTGCCTTCTCAGCATCAAAATTACACTGACAATAAATGCTAATCACATCGAATTCGTTATTATTGGTGTACACCATAATTACTGATATAAAACTTGTCTTAGAACTCGACAACGCAACATACAACAGTGACAATTTGTCAAATTTGTTAATAACTATATACATTGTTTTTCGCTAATGGCATAGCTGATTTTTACGATTCAATGATATGAATTGTTGTTTTCATAAAATATTAAATATTGACACGATCTGTCAAAATTTTTGTGACATGTTTTATATCGTATCGTGGCCTATTTTGAGATTTGTTCTTTTCATTTTTGCACAAGAGCGCATGTCAAGGCCAACTGCGTTTTTCGAATTTTTTGATACACATAATTATTCTTATTTTCTTTGCCGTCAACTTTCATCTCTTACTTTTTTCGTATCTCCTCAAATAAGGAAACCATAACCGTTTGTGGTTTTCCTATATTTCAGGTTTTTGTAATATATCTCGCAAAGTAGGCTATGGATTTCAAATTTCTTTTTACTGAAATATAGCTCACAAAAAATGGGATAGCTGTTTCTAAAACTTCATTCTTCTACAATAGATATTAAGCGAGATATTTGGTGTGGCCGTCGTAAAATAGGCAGACGGTATTTGAGATTTGTTTCTGTATCAAATTTCCACTATTCTAATAACTACAAATATTTTATAAAGTATTTTAGATCTCTTAACCTCTTTACCCTTACTGCAAGCAATGTAAGCATTCACACAGTAATCAGCGAAATTCATTGCTAGAAATAAATTAAATCGCTTAAAACAAAAATAGTTGTCATAATTTTAGTTACCATTGTACCTCATTTTCTGGTTTACTTGACTATAAGATAACAACCAAGATTTTGGGGTTAACCAGGCATTGTGACACAGATTTTTATAATAAACCAATACATAACCCCGAACTATTAGTTACCAACGGTTGACAAACTGGCTGTAATATAATTGATAAAATTTTACGAGCCATTAATAACACGAAAGTCACCTCTTTGACATTACTTGATATGACTAAAGCTTTTGACTCCTTAGATATTAATTGCCCAATTGCAATATTAAGTTATTATGGCATCTGAAAGTACTTTTTCCTGACTTCAAAATGATCTCAATCGCAGACAACAGTAATACAGGAAACTCATACTTACATCACAAAATAGATTAGTTTTATCCAATGTTCCACAAAGATCTAATCTTGGACCACTTCTTTTTAATATATTCATTAAATATATTTCGAGACTTCCACTATTATCAAAATTATACAGGTACGCTGACAATATTCAGCAAATATATAGTTTTTCTCATTCCAAATTTCAAATGGCAGAATTTTACATCAATAATGACTCAAGTCTTATTTTACCAATGGACATTTCAAAATACTCTTGTACTTAATGCTAACAAAAGTCAAAATATTGTTTTTAGAACTTCTCTTCAAATAAATAATGAGATCATTGTTATATACCTTTAAAAAATTGAAAACTGCTGTGTAAGACATTTTACAACTGTGTACTAATAAGGTCATATTACTCCACATCTGTGCGATTTTAAACTATTAAATATGTGCGAAAGGAGATTCATGCACGTAGTAGGATTCATTTTAAATATTCGCAAAAGACAAAACTAGTCCTTTATAGCATAAAATACAAAGACGAACTGATATTCATAGCAGAGAGCTGAGGCGTGTTGAATGAAAATACTTTGTTTCCCCCCCATAAAATTTTTTCGATCGTCCTTTTCCTTCATAGCAGTTTATATCATTAATAATCTGTCAATTCAATATCACAATATGTCAGTGGCAATGGTTAAGCATAAACTAGAGAAAGACGTAATCTCAAGATAGGAAATTTTGATATGCAAATGTTCTAAATTAGAGTTATTATATTTTTGTACTCAGGAAGTGTTGAAAAGCAACATTGTTTGATGCACTTCCTTTTGAAAAAATAAAAAAATTTTAGTTGTACTGCTAACTTTCCTCAATAAATATATTGTATTTATAGTTACAATCCAACAGTTTTATAATAGAATATAAATACTGAATTAGATGACTTTTACAGTTCCTTTTTCATGGTTTTTACATATTAAATAAACCAACATTGCATTTTTAATTTCCGTTTAGTTTTGATAGTCATATGCCTTCACGTATGAGACATAGATGCCATTCTCCAATACAGTCTATCTAATCTAAATTCCACCGGCCATCGACGTTAATTTAATGTATATTGTATTTTGGTCTTATTTTTAATACTTCTAAGCTGTTTTTGCTGATTTCATGAGTAACAAAATGGTTTTCAAACCAGGTTCTATGTTATTGAAGGCATGCATGCGAAATGATGTGAGCTAGATTAATAAAACTAAGAAGGTCAAAATTTAAAAAGTTTTAGAGTATTTTAATACTTTAATTTAGAAATATATTTGTAATCAGGAACCATAAATGTTAAATTGTAAATTGGACAATTCCAAGTGGAATAAGTATCTGACTTGACAACTGGAGGCCGTGGTGTATTAATACATCGTTATAATTTTTAGATATGTGGTAGGTCGCTCAAATGTGGGCAGCCCAGTTTACCACACAAATGCAGAGAACCATGCCATGGAGGTAACTGTCCACCTTGTCCTCTAACTACTGTTGTTCGATGTCGCTGTGGTCACATGGACAAGGAGCTACCTTGTGAGAAGGTTACCACAAAAGCCGATGATGCCAGATGTGAGAAAAAGTGTACGAAGGTAAGTTAATCATGATGTACAGAAATGGGTTTCGACGAGGTGATTTGATTTTTTGGGTGGGTATATATTCGTTTGCATCTGGTGTATAGCCAGTAGATTCCCAATATTACGATTTTTTATTTATTATGAAGAATCCTTAATTTAATACTGAACACATGGCCCAGTCCGCAGTAAAGGAGGTGGGTGAATAAGAGCCGTTTTTCAACTATCATGCATGAAAAAAAGACTTTCCCAACCTAAACTATTTATATAAAGTTGAAGATATGCTCTTTATCTTTTATGTAACTTTTATTGCATAATTATAACAAGTTAGTTTCATGGCAGGGTTGGGCTGATCTAAAATAATTGACTTAAGTTGGGCATATCCAAGAGAGAGAGAGAGAGATCCGATAAGGATATATTTATTATTTTTGGCCATTAAAGGCCATTAAAAATGTATACATACCGTGTACTAAGAAATAAATCATAAAAATCAAAAAACCATAATTGTTTTATTGGAATCAATAATTTTTGATTTTTTAATAAAAATCAAGTATATCCCCACCCTGGTTGGAAGGACAGTCAGAGGTTATTTTTTGCCAACCATTACAAATTATAATGAAAATGTGAAAGTTGATATTTTGGAAACAAAATCTGGTTCCGTTTTCAAAGTTATTAAAACAATAATTCTTGTTTGCTGTGTATGTTAAATACAAAACATTAAAATGTTCATATAATGGATTGCAAATTTAAACAAGAAAATGCTTATCCATATAACCTACATAAACCCATGTTGTAAGATTTGTTATATTTTTTTACATTGTTACTTGTTGCAATTTATCAATAAACCAAGTGCAAGCGATACCCACCCATAGAGAAAAATTTAACGGAGGGATTTTTCCCTGCCGATATCTAATCAATCTGTTCTAAGCATTTTAATTTTTTGTTTGCTAGAAACGTATGTGTGGTAAACATAAATGCAACCAACGATGCTGCATAGAAATAGAGCATTTCTGTCCACTCCCTTGTAACCACCAACTTTCCTGTGGTCAGCATAGATGTGAACGTACATGCCACTCGGGCCGATGCCCTCCATGTATGGAAACAAGCTTTGAAGAATTATATTGTGAATGCGGAGCTAGTGTATTGTATCCACCTATTCCATGTGGCACTAAACCTCCACCCTGTAATAAACCTTGTTCAAGGCAACGTCCGTGTGGGCATGATGCAAATCATAGCTGCCACATTGGTCCTTGTCCTCCGTGCACGGTGCTTTGTAAGAGGTGGTGTCATGGACACCATGAACAACGATCAGCCATTCCATGCCATCAACAGACATTTAGTTGTGGTTTGCCCTGTGGAAGGAAAATGCCTTGTGGAAGACATAAATGTAACAAACCATGCCATGAAGGGCCATGCCCCATGCCTTGCAAGCAACCTTGCAATGTCAGGAGGAGCTTGTGCGGCCATCCTTGTGGAAAACCATGCCATGACCCACCTTGTCCAGAGAGTAATTGTAAGCAGAATGTTCCGGTTACTTGCTTGTGTGGTCATCTAAAAAGTACCAGGCCTTGTTTAGAAGTGGCAGAGGAGTTTAGGAATATCGAAATGGCACAGCTAAAGGAGAAAATGGGTGATTTATCCAAAGACCAAACAGTAGATATTTCCGATATCATTAGTAAACCCAAGAAACCGAGCGTTCTTAAGATGTAAGTATTTTAATAAGCATATTTTGTATGTATATGTTATTTGTTCCACTGGTTTTCTGAAGTTGACGTATCGTTAACTTGGTAATATTCAGTTTTGAAAAATGTTAACTTAACTTTCAATATATTTGTGGCATTTGCCATTAAAATAGATAAGCCCGCAATAAATAATTTTGTAGTTTTGTAAGTTTTTACCACCATATTTAATTAATATGTATAAGAAACCTCTTCCAATTTTAGTCACAAATAAGATCAGCTACTAGTAACTTTAATCCAATAAAACAAAATATTATAAAATGCAAATAGAGCAAGATATTTTGTTGAAGAAAAAATAAAATACATGCAAGAAAATTGAAAACAAATCTAATTCTAACTGTAGTGTATTCAGAAACAATAAATTTGTGAAAAATAGATGTAACATAAATGAACATTTTAAAAAAATATTCCCAAAATAAAGAAATATGTTTTATCTTACAATTACATTGTCTAATGACCAATGACGGATCCAGGATTTCGTCAAAGGGGGTTTTAGGTAAAAAAATGTCTACGGTATGTATGTCAGTAGACAGGGAGATTAAATATTTTGTCATGAAATAAGAAATCCCAATAATCATCATAGCTTTCGTTATAAATTGTAATTCACACAAAATTAAAATTAATGCATTATTTCTATTATACTGTCTGGCTATTTTACGAGGGCCACATCAAATATCTCGCTTAATATTGTTATGTGCTGCCCTCTAATGGGGAGAGATGTGATTAAGTCCCTGGGCAAAGTGGGAAACCTGTATTGTGTTCATGGCCAGTAGGTGGGGTGGCGCCATCTATGAGCCAATTGACGAACAGTCATCTATCACATAGTAGAAAACTCTGTAGGGTTCCAGAAAATTATGGAATACTCTTCTGGTACATTTCTATGGGTGTATATAAAGAGGTGAATCCAGCAGATGGGGGAACAGTACAGTTTAGTGAAGTATAAAGAAGAGTTCAGTTCAGTAAACAGACAGAGAGTTTTTAGGTTAGACAAGAATTGACAAGTTTAAGAAGAAAAGTAAAGTACATAGTGTTTTAAAAGTAGTGAATTTATATTAGATTAAGTTATTATTAGTTGTGTGATTTTTAAATATTTACTAGTGTAATTTTAGTGATTAATAAAATAGTGGTTAGTGAAAATTCTTGTTGCAAGTTATTTGAATCCACAAAGTGTTTACTGAAAATTGTAAACACGTAACAATATCTATTGTAGAAAATTAAAGTTTTAGAAACAGTTATCCCATTTTTTGTGAAATATATTACAAAAACCTGAAAAATAGAAAAATCACGAACAGGTATAGCTTCCTTATTTGAGGAGATACGAAAAAAGTTAAAGGGGTGAAAGTTGACGGCAAAGACAATAAGAATAATAATGTGTATTAAAACATTCCAAAAATGCAGTTGGCTTTGACAAAAGCTCGAGCAAAGATGAAAAGGACAAATCTTAAAGTAGGCCATGACACCATTAATTCCGTTTATTTTTTCTCTTTTCAACGTTATAAAACATACCACAAAAATTTTAACTGCTAGTGCCAATATGTAATATTTTACGAAAACCACAATTCATATCATTGAATCGTAAAAATCAGCTATTCCATGTTTAGCGAAAAACAATGTAGTAATGTAATGTAATGTATTTTATTCATCATATCAAGCTACACACATGGTATAACATATTAGACAAGTCAGGGACCCGATTCTCAAATGACGATCAAAATTGTCACTTGTGACAAATTGTCGATCACTGATGTCGAGTAACTTGTGATTAACGTATTCTCGAGAGCTCTGCGACAACAAATCTTAGTAGACAATTGTTTCTCGATGATTAGCAGGTGGCAACATCGCATTTGGATAATTTTACCACATTTCGATTCCGAGTCCCGACGCTTACATAAATCTGTGGGGAATGTATTTAATTTTTTCCTTGAGGTTAGGCCTTTCCATTCTTTCAAATATAGATAATAAAAAATTGTCCTACTGCTCACAACAGCAAAAGAACATGATAGATTTATTAAAAAGTCGAGAATATGAGATTCTAATTTCGGGGAAATTCTCTACAAATTTTTCATTTAAAGACGCTAAAAAAATAGGAAGAAATAGAAGTGAACAAGTGAAGAAACAATGGAGAAAACGAAAAAGCCAAATCTTGAAATGTAATTAATTTCACAGAAAATTGTTTTGTTAGAATCGGCAAGATAGCCGTTCTACATAGGTTTTCTCTAATTTTGTAGTGCAGCTTCATTATTTTCCACATTTAAAATTTCTATGTCTTCATTCATCAATTGGTAGAAGATAATAAATAATTAAACAGCGAAAACCAAAAAAATCTCTGTGCTGAGTTAAACATAACCACACAAACACAGATGTAGAAACGTTTTTCACTTCTCTCCCTAGCGCAGTAGAGAGAGCATGTCAATTATTATCCTTTCTTATCTATGGTGTCGATCACGACATTCGATTGTTGACGTGTTATACCCACTCTACATTATGTCTATTAAGAATTGTCTACTACGACATTAGAGAATAACGAAATGTTCATTTCAATAGACAACTGATATTTGTCGTCCACGACATCGGTGTGGTGACATTTGAGAATCGACCCCCAGTGGTAAATAACACATAAAGGTAAAAAACAGACAATAATAACAATAATAAAACATACAAGTATAACAACAATATGACATACAGTACTGAAACTTATTAAGTACAATATATTACACTTTAAAATTAAATATAAAACTAAGAGTGTAAATAGTCATCTACAGAATAAAAAGCTCTACTCATTAAAAATTTTAGCAGGGCATTTCTAAATAAATTAAAATTATCGAATGGGCCAAACAGTTGGGTAAATTTATTATAACAATTAATGCCTTGAAAGATGTGAGAATTTTGGCCCACACTTAGTCTTGAGAAAGGCACCCGAAGCTGATTGTTGCTGCGAGTAATATAGCTGTGAACATTACTATTTTTTAAAAAGATATTTTCCTTTTTTTTTATATTTGTTGTAATTAAGAATATGTACAGAGATGGTAACGTTAAAATTGATAGTGCTATAAATGCCTCTTTACAGTGAGTCTGAGCAGGTAAACCAAGCATACACCGTATAATTTTCTTTTGTGCTACAAAAACTTTGGAAGCATGTGGAGAGTTTCCCCAGAACATCAGTCTATAAGATATCTTAGACTGAACCAGACCAAAATAAGCTAGCTTCAGCATATTAAGTGATACAGTGGATTTTAGATATCTAATAATGAAGCAGGATTTACTTAATTTCTCTGATAAATCATCAGTTTGTTTCTCCCATGTCATTTTGTGATCTATCCTTAGTCCCAAGAATTTTATTTCATCTGTTTGTACAATTGACTGATGACCAGCCTTAACTAAAACACTTGAATTTTGGGCAAAAATGACATACAAAATGTTTTGCCAGCATTTAGAACCAAACCATTGCTCAAACACCAATCAGAAAATTCACCTACTGATTTATTGGCTCTATTGATTGTCAACTCCAAGGTGTTACTAGATATTAAAAAATTTGTGTCATCTGCATAAACAATGGGCAAGTAGACAATTTTTTTATTATTATTTTAACAACATCTACGCATAAAAACAGTTGACCCGTATTTTTTATTTTATTTTTATAATAATGCTTTATAGTAAAAAAAAAATCATGAAGTTTAAACTATGTTTAAATGGTTAGATATTGCCGCAAATGTTCGAGCTATTCTATTGGCTATGACGTAATAGCATAATCAACAGAGAAACGAGCGCTAGTGGAAAGGCGGAGTCAACAAAGTTGTTCAAAACGTATGTACGGCGCTGTCGAGGTTATATTAAATGCGCGCGTATGTGACGATATTACGTCACGAGAGACCGGCAAACTGCCGTATTTTAAATACGCCCTAATCTTAAGCCTATTCGTTTTACAATAAAACCAATAATAGTCGATAAAACTACCTACAAATTATATTTATAACATGTTGAAGAGTCATACTATAATGCTATATTATTACTTTCGTCATTTTCGTTATTGTCTACTAGCCCATTGCAGCATTCGGTGAGGTACCAGAATTGGGCATGTCGTTTACAAAAATTAAAAACAATAGGGGACCTAGAATAGAGCCTTGAGGCACACCAGTAGCAACGTCCCTAACATCCGATTGGTATGAGCCTATGACTACAGCCTGCTTTCTGTTGTTTAAATAAGAAGTGATCCATTCGTGGGCCACGCTACGTATTCCAAATCTAAAGAGTTTATCTAAGAGTAAACCATGATCAACTGTATCAAAAGCTCTGCTGAGATAAAAAAATAAGGTTATTGGTTGCTGTTTGTTGTTCAGTGCATTATAAATATATTCACATAACTGTTCAATAGCCGTTATGGTTGACTTGTTTTTTCTGAACCCATTCTGACATGAGGTTAAAAGATTGTGATGTTCTAAAAAGCTGATTAATCTATTGTTATAACAAAGTTCAAAAATTTTAGCTAACTGGTTTTGGACACTAACATTTCTATAATTACTTGCTTCTAGTCTAGATCCCTTATTTTTATAATGGATTTCGAAATTTTAAGAACATCTGGATACTGGCCACTGGCAAATGATTCATTAATCAGATAAGACAGTGGGGTACAGATTTCATCAACTACCGCCCTTAGTACTTGACCACCTACTTCATCTATGCCTGCAGCAGATTTTTTTTGTTGATTTGAGCAACACTTCTCTAATTTCTGCCGGGCTGGTCAGTAATAAAAAGAAATTATATATACTATTTGGAGGTAATATCAACTTATTAGAATCTGGTTTAGGACACTGAAAATTTAAAAAGAAATTATTAAAACCATTGCAAATGTTTTTGGTATTAGTAAATGTTTGCTCCTTAACTGTTATCCTTCTAATATTTTGTTTCGGATAATTTTTTGCCTCATTAATTATTTTCCAACTTTCTTTCATTATATTTTGTGTATTATTTGTACGCTCATTGTTGTGATTAGCTTTATCCGTCACAACCTTTTCCGAATACAGCTGTTTTGACCTAACATACCTGTTTTGAATTATTATATTGTAAGGATAATCTTTACTTAGCTTATGTAGTTCACACAAAAGATGGTGTAATTGTTTTAGGTCATTGTTGAACCATTTTTTCCCTTTAAAGCGTGGTTTAATTTTTTTATACGTTATGGCATTATTAAAATGAAACATAAAAGATACATAAAGTGAATAAAATTTTTCAGTAAAATTCGTACCATTAATCATTTCTTGCCAATCCTTATTGTTTAATAGATTTTTTAAGGTAATTAAATTACTCTCTGACATGTCACGCTTAAATATTGTTATATTATTTGCATTATTAATGTCAAAGGAGCTTTTAAATTTGCACATCTAGTAGGTATGATTGGATAAATAAGTATCATTAACTGTACTTTCACAGGCTATTAAATTTGAAAAGATTACATCAATTGTAGTTGTGCTTCTACCAGTTATGCGTGTTGGTTCATCGATGTGGTTTTTCAAGTTAAATTCACTGAATAAGTTAAAAATATGCTTAGTTTCACAACTATTATTAGCTATATTAACATTATATACAGTTATTAACAAATTTGACAGATTATCACTGTTGTATGTTGCATTGTCGAGTTCTAAGACAAATTTTATATCAGTAATTATGGTGTACGCCAATAATAACAAATTCGATATGATTGGCATTTATTGTCAGTGCAATTTTAACGCTGAGATGGCAGTCACGGTTTACGGAGATAGATTTCCAGATGCTCCGCAGCCAAATCGAACTATGTTCAGGAAGTTAGTTCAAAATCTAAAAACCCACGGTTCATTTTCAAAGAAAGTAGTAAGGCGAGGGAGATAATGCAAGAAAAGTGAATAGAGTATCGAATTATGTTAACCAAAATGAAGAAACTCCTTCAAGACAAACTGCCGCATAAAAAAAACGTGCAAGAAAAATATTTAAATAACGGATTTCGATGCTGCAAAATGAGGAAAATCCAACATTTGTATGAGGGAGATAAGCCGAGGAGAGTAAGATTTTGTAGATGGTTGTTAAATAAAAAAAGAAATGACCCGCTGATATGTAGCAAAATTCTTTGGTTGGACAAATCAAATTTTTCTAATAATGGATTTTTCAGTAGAAATATGCATTATAAATGGACACGAGAAACTACGCATTGGTGCAGAGAGACTGCTTTCCAAGAAAGATTGTGTACTAATGTTTGGGTGGGTCTTTTAGGGACTAAAGTAATTATTATTAAGTTATTTTTATGATGGCAAATTAACCGCTCGTAGATTCCTTAATTTCCTGCGAAATGAATTTCAAGATTTTCTTTATGAATTCACAGTGCCAGTAAGATTAAATTATTCATATTCTCAACAAGATGGGGCTCCATCTCACACTGCTGTATTTTTTTCTATTAACATTTATTTAATGTTGGTCCTGTAGACGAGCTACCCCCAACCAGGAATGCTTCCCTTAAGAAGAGTAGGGATCTTTTACTTGCCTAACATTTAATAGACAAGGGACCAACGGCTTTACATCCCTTCCGAAGGATGGTATATCACCTACACAACCCTCGCCTACGGTTGCATAGCTTCCGCGCATACACTGATATACAAGCTGCTGGAAGATACGTGAAGCGAGGACACGGTCTTCCTTGAAATGGTCGCCCATCCAAGTACTAACCTCGCCTAACGTTGCTTTACATTGCATATCGAAATATGTACATAGTAAAGACACACTGCTGTAATATGTACAAATTATTTAAATCAAGTTATGCCAGAAAGCTGGATAGGCACCTATGGACCCATTCTATGGCCAGCTCGTTCGCCAGATATTACTCCCTTGGATTTTTTCATCTGGGGTTAATTAAAGACACGGTATTTCAAACTGTCCCTGAAAAGATTGAGGACATCAAAAGCAGAATTAGAAACTCATGTGAGGCAATTACTCCTGAAATGCTCCAAAATGTGTGGTGTCTCGTAGAGCACGTTTGTGTATTAGAATGCATGGTGCACAATATGAGCATTTGTAGTTAGAAACATAAATACACACATTTTCTTTTCAGTATGGTAGTAGGTAGTACTGTTATACATAGTTTTTCGTTTTTTTGAATGTTCATTTTGTACTTGTATTTTTATTTATGAGATGTTTGTTTGTATAAAATTGTAATAAATAATTACTGAATTATAATTATTATAAAGTGAATTTTTACTATTATGACATAGCTGATTTTTACGATTCAATGATATAAATTGTGGTTTTCGTAAAATATTAAATATTGACACTATCAGTTAAAATGTTTGACATGTTTTATATCGTTGGAAAGAGAAAAAAATGAACAGAATTAATGGTGTCATGGCCTACTTTGAGATTTGTTCTTTTCATTTTTGCACAAGAGCGTATGTCAAAGCCAACTGTGTTTTTCAAATGTTTATACACATTATTATTTTTATTGTCTCTGCCGTCAACTTTCATCCCTTTAACTTTTTTCGTATCTCCTCAAATAAGAAAGTTATAACCGTTTGTGGTATTCTTATTTTTCAGATTTTTGTATCTTCCAAAGTAGGCTATGGATTTCAAATTTCTTTTTACTGAAATATAGCTCACAAAACATGGGATAACTATTCTTCTACAACAGATATTAAGTGCGATATTTGGTATGGCCCTCGTAAAATAGACAGACAGTAAAAAAAATTAAAATCAATTCATGATTGTTTTCTCTGTTTATTATTGTCAAGCGCCAAATTTACTTATCAGTCATAAAATAAAGTATTCATTTCCCAGGCATTGCTGCTACAATCAAACCAAAAAATTGCCGAGTGAGGGGGGGGGGGGAGGCTGAACCCAAAAACCATCCCGGTAGATTCGTCACTGCTAATGACAAAATCGAAACATACATTTTAAGGTTAATTTTAAACCAAAATTTGGAGTAAACTTATACTTCATCCTAGAGTTATCTTAACCTCGATTTGTTCCAGAATTTTAAGTTAACTTACATTTGAAAGCCTACTGTTTCAAAGCTGCCCATCATATTAAGCATTTTTTACCGCTTGCATACATATTCGTCAAGAGCAGCGTGAACCATTCTTTGTAAGGGAAAAGTACCCGTCGTTTTATATGTTTAGTGTGTTTTACTTAATTTTTTAAAATTTCATAGAACAAAAGTACAAAACGTTAAGAAACGTTTTATTACAAAAATGATGCAGAAATACATAAAATCCTCATAACTTTCTAGTTTTTTTTTCATGGTTTTTATCATTGTGTAATATCTTAAAATATCATGCCAGCGAGCTTGTTCAGGTAGAGCAGTCTGATTCTATTTTTATTAAGAATGCGATTGTCCTCGTCTGGGGTAGTTAACCGGTCGGCGAATATACACGTCAAGAGCAGTGAAAGGGTTTTAAACCAAGGTTAACCACTTGACAGGAGTTAATGTGTGATTGAAACACTGGTCTTTAATAATTGTTATTAAAATTCGTAGATACATTTTATTTTATCTTAAATTATTGGAGTATTTATAAGAAATAAATTTCCTGATTATGTGGCCAGTTCTAAAGGAATTGTTTCTTTAGTTTCCACAAACACTTGATCACTAGACTCACCTACTTTACGCAATGCACGTTTTGCCAACCGGGTTGGCATCATCTGGAAATGATTAAAATTGGAAGGTAAAGCAATCCAATGTGGTGTTCAAAATGTTTTGGTGTAGAAACGATGTCAGGAGAAGTATATTCGGGTATTTGTCATCACAAAAATTCCAAATTGCTACAAAATTCAATTCATGTTTAAATTTTTTTTAAATTTCATTTATCTTTTTGCATTAGAGTGTGAGCAGTTATAAAATGACATCAAAACCAGGGTTGGCTCTAGAAATGTATGTAAACTTGAGTGCACTGAATTTACTTATTACATTAGAATTTGTAGTTTCAAGTATTTTAGAGGCGATCACTGCACCCACTAAAATATTTGCTATTTCTTTTCAGACTGGAATGCACAGAAGAATGCCGTGTTTTAGAAAGAAATCGAAAACTCGCTATTGGTCTGCAAATAAGAAATCCAGATTTAAGCCAAAAGTTAACACCAAAATATACAGACTTTATGAGGCAGTGGGCAAAGAAAGACCCACATTTCTGCCAGAGAATTCATGATAAATTAACAGAACTTGTCCAGTTGGCTAAACAAAGTAAACAAAAAAGTCGTTCTTACTCTTTTGAATCTATGAATAGGGACAAACGTCATTTCATCCATGAGTACTGTGAACACTTTGGGGTAGAAAGCGCTGCTTACGATATGGAACCAAATAGAAATATCGTAGCCACTGCTAATAAGGATAAATCTTGGTTGCCCAGTATGAGTTTATTAGAGGTTATTCAGAGAGAAAATGGTCAACGAAAAGTACCTGGGCCTATTTCCGTTTCCAGTAAAACCGTCGCAAGTAAACCAGAAACTGTGTCTTTAAGATTGCCATGCCAAACACAACGGGCAAGTACACATCCTGGAGAGTTTATAGATTATTTTGATCCACCAGTATAGTTATATTATTTTCTACATTCATTTGGAAGTTTGTAATAATGTTAATATATAATAAATGAATAAATAAATAGTTTATTTACTGAAGTCAGCCATTGATTCCATTATGTTGTATTAAAATATTAATTATAATAGTAGTCTTTATTGTTTGTGTTGTGCACCAAGAGAAGTGGTGAGAGTGCTTTTAAATCAGAGGCAAAGGATTAAGACAAACACCTAGTGGCTTCTTTCATAACTACATAATTTGATTTTGTGGTCACGTGTAGCGTCTAGTAATGTCTTTGGGAAGTCGTAAGTATAAAAAAATTAACTTGCTGTATAAAGTTTTACCATGAAATGTAAAAAGCTCCTCGGATGTTTTTAATTGAAGTTTCAATTGCAGTTGCACCAAAAACTAACTTGGCAAACAGAAATTTTTGCGTTGACTTAAGAGAACTCCAGAAACTGCAAAGAAATCTAACTTTCGTTGATTCAATAAAATTGACATTTCGTTTTTCGGATAAGGTTTGCCAGGTTAATAGATGTAGCGGTTTCGATTGGAACGCAAAGAATAAGTCAGAAATGCGTTCTAGGTTTGAAATGGTGTGGAATTAAGATTAATTTAGTAGTACAGAGTACCAGTTGAGATGTATTGCGAAGAGGTTGAAAAATTTCTGAAGAAATATTTTTCTAAACGAAATCTAACTTTCGTTATTTCGAAAAAATGATCATTTCGGATGAAATTTTATATCCAAGCGATCAATACTGCGTTGATAAACCGTATCTTAAGTAATCTAATCGTCTTCGGTACGAATTATCAATGCGGGGTTAACTCATAACTAAAGGATAAATGTCAAACGAAATAAATAATATCTATTATTTATATTTATCCTGTAGTTAAGTGCTAACCTTACATTGATAAACTGGACCTTAGTGGATTAGCGGATAACCTAAAAATCAAAGGGTTGGAGGATCATCGATTGCGGAACACAACTGACTTTTAGCTTTGAAAATACTTTTGGGTGTGTATTCTCGAGCGTAAGAAAACGGGAATGTTCACATAATCGAAATGATCGTTCAAATCCCTGAGCTCTGAAATCGGTATTCTCGAACATAGATGATGTATCCCGTTAAGGGCTTTGCGCGATTATGTGGAACCTTAATGGAAATAGACACCTAATGATGCCTAAATACCGAAACAATATTCACATATTTATTTATTATTATTATTATTATTTTTTTAATGCCTTGTTTATATTTACGTCCTAGCGGAGTTTAGCTACAGCTACTCTTCCACTCAACCGGGATGGCGAAATGAGATGCCATTCACAGTGACGGACTCGACCAACGCTGCTTAACTTCACTGATCGAGGTCTCAGCTCTTAAACCGATGACAGTGCCACACTTCATATTTTACGCCCTTCCAGATCCTAGTAATGGATATAAACCTGATGATAAGCGAAGTGAATCAGTTCCATAAAAACGCCGGTATTTTATTTTATGATAACTGGTCGAAGTAAAACATTACGTGGGCAAACCAGACATTGAACATATTCATAATCATTTGAGGTAAAAATACCAAAAGGGCCTTATCTTTAACTTTGTCCGATTTCAACAGCAGAAATTCCATTAAAAAATTTACTGCACAAGACCACAAGGAAAAATATTTTTGATAAATCAATGAATAAAAATATTTGATCGCCTGATGATGCCTTAATATTCGCATATTACTTCCTTCTAGTTCATGGCATTGGATATGAATCTGATGATGGCTGCCGAATAGGCAAATTGAATCAGTTCTATGATGAAAATGTAAAGTTCAAGTAATAAATATCCGAGACATAAAAAATCAAGCAAAAACTTTACGACCTCATTAAAATACCGGTACTCTTTTTTGTGCTGTTCGCAAATTGACTCGCTTACCTTTATAGGTTTTTAATGTGCGTCGGGAATGTTTCATGTCAGGCTTGGCGCCATTTGCAAAAGTAATATTTTGTAATGAAAATATATGGCCAATAATATCCGCTGCTGCGTTTAATTTTACAATTCACCTCAGGGACTGCTTCTAAAGATAAAAGGGGACCTCCTTTACGTTTTTCCCGTGACTGAAGTATTCAACTAATTTCACCACGTCTGGCTATTGCATTCAACCTTTCAAACAGTAAAACTAAAGCACTCAAACTATTTACCTAATTACAGTAAACTTAAAACATTACAGTAAGAAACAATAAAAGCTTATAAAAAACGAAAAGAAATAGAAATTCGATAAATTTTATATATGCATTCACTGCAAGGTACCGAGTTGATAGAGAACTGAGGGAATGCTGAACGTTGGTTGCGGCTATAACTAGCAGTTTTATTCATTTGTAAAACGCATTGTTATGCTTGAAACTTCCGTTGTAGCCCTAACAGATGTGACTTCTTGTTGTTGAATGACTTCTGTGCCAAGTATAGATTCAAGAATTTTGTGTTAAATTGCATATTTCTCGAACTGTAAATCCTATAATCTTTGTACATTACATTTTTGAAAAAATTCGATACACAAATTTTTATGACAAATACCATTTCAAGTCATTTCAGCTGATACTTTTAGGAACTTTAACTTGGTTGAATGTGACTGGTCTACCGAAAAATATGGGGAACTACTTCCTAGTTCCTTCAACTCCAGGTGGGATATTTTATTTTTTCGAAAAATTCCTGTGCATTTTGTGACATGATAATTAGAAGAAAACCTGTTGAAAAAAGGGCATGAAAGTGCCGAAAACAGGTTTTTTTCACGTTTTCGATGCAAAAGAAATTTTTTTTTATACAAAAAATACTGCGAAATAGTTCGTAAAAAGACGAAAAAAATTAGTTTTTGACAATTAAGATCGGTCAATAACTTTTTGCATAAAAAATTAAAAACCGATAAATATGGCCAATTTTTCCCATTTAATTAATCACAGGGACTGTAATTATCGTAGGAAGTTGTTTCAGACCTTAAATTGTAGCTTTTATTGGTACCTACCTATCAGAGCTGGGCCGAGTACTATACTAATGTACTCATACATTTTCGAGCAGGAGTACATTGGGAAAGTACTTGGAGTACATTTAGTAAGAACAGTATACTGTTGCTTCAAAAGTATTCGAATTTTTCGAGTACTAGAGTACATCATCGTATAATATAATAATAAAATTTAAAAAATATAAATGAATACAGGTCTGCCCAGTTATTTGCACAAAAATGAATATTGATATTGTCTGGTCGATAGCCTAGTGGGTTAAGGCGCGAGGTGCCAATCGCGATTAATCACACGGACATCGCACCACGGGGTTCGAATCCTGGCTGTGGCACTGTCAGAGAAAATGGTTGTATGTCCGCGTTTTTCAATGTGTAATTCCCTTCCGCACAAGCCTTGGCTTCTGGAATTGGGGGTGGTCTAATTTCTGTGGTGTTTATTATCAGAAAGTGACGGTAATAGTGAAATGGAAATAGGGGAGGATGATGGAAATTGGACTGAAGCAAAAAGAACAAATAAGAAAGCCAAAAGGAGAAGAACAAATAAGAAGGCCAAAAGGAGAAGAACAAATGAATTTTCCCAAGAAGAGCTTAATAATATTATATTAGGACAGTCTTTAACCTCTACCACAAAAACACCACAGATAAACACTACACAAAAAGCCACCACAAGTAAAAACAATCAGACTAATAAAAACACATACAAAAAATACAAACTTCTCTCCTATCATAAAAGATATAAAACAAAAAAGATATCAACATCTGTTTCATATAACAATAGATACAATCTACACAAGATTTAACTTCACAGACTATTGGGCTAAAATATACCCTAATTCAAAAGATATAATCTTAAAAACCAAACTTGGACTTCTATTAAAAACAGATACTGTCAAAGAGTCTATTACAAATACTTTAAATAAAATGGTAGAATTAGGCAAAATACTAAAATTTTCAGAACCATCCCCAAATACCAAATCAGTTAGATCTGAAGCCACATCCACAAGCTACTCAGTAGTTATAGGTTCAGTAGAACAGGAAATCGAAGACCTAGCAATAAGCGATTATTTAAATAAATGTAAACTAGAGCATCGATATTGTAAAAGAATTATCTCAAGAATAACAAACAAACCTACATCTTTCATCAGAATAATCACCAGTTCCCAAGAAACATCAACAACCCTCCTCACAGACGGCCTCTTTTTTAAATATCAACACTACCCGGTTTATCCTAGTAAACCACCGCCACCATCTCCTAAATCATGCAGCAAATGCCTTTCATTTGAACATGCCACAGAAAACTGTAAGACACCAGTTAAATGCTCAAAATGTTTTGGGAACTACTCGTCAAACAAGTGTACCTCTACACTACCTCCCAAATGCAACAGCTGCCATTCCGACGATCACCAAGCTTGGTCTTATAAATGTCCAAATAGACCGAAAGCTCCAATACAAGGTGTGCCAAATATTCAAATCAAAATCCTTAACAAAAAATCCCATGATATTTCTGACGAAAAGAAAAAAAGCAGAATACATCAACCCATCACCATGCATGATACAATTATCAATACTTACATTAACGAGTTAAACAACCCAGCAAACACCAATAGAGATGAATTACTGACTCAATTGCGAAAAAGATTTATGCACAACTTTAGAGTAGATACGACAACAGTTTTCTCTGGAAACAGAGTATATATACTTATTTTTGATATGGAACTTCAGGATCACTCATCACCCACAGAGATAACAAACCAGTCTGCTAACTTTCAATATGAACATGTCACACATTAACTTAGTTTACTCAAACATTAACAGTTACACACGAAAAAAACATCTAATAGATAATTATATAGAAAATAACAATATAAATGGTGTGATGTTCGTAGAATCTAAAACTAACGAAAACAGTAATACAGGTTATAGAGATTGGAAAATAATACAATATAATGGGAACCAATTACACAACCATACCAGAGGTGGAAGCTTAGTCCAAATGCAACCAGAACTAAAGATGGGGAGAGCCAATGCTCCAATAATCAATAACCCAATGAATGAATGCATACACTTTACCATTCCATTTTTAGATGATAAACTTCATATTTTTCTTGTTTACATACATCCCCATTCTAGAATTGAGGAAAATATCTTCATTAAAAGCAAATATGACACCCCACCCACCTTTTTATTACCACTAAATAATGACTCTACGCCAGATATACTTCTCTACTCAACGAATTTAAAAAATAACTTGTTAAGCGTCGAAGTTGTGCCCGACTTGTGCTCTGACCATCTAAGTTTCCTGATCACCATTGATATGCAGAAACCAATCAGCTTTACGAAAACTGTCAGGTACAATTTTAACAAAACGAACATCAATGAAGTCAATAAAACCATAGTCGATTATGTACAAGAAATTGAGGGACAAGACCTAGACCAACAGCAAATTTCCAATTTTAATTTAAGGATATCTCAAGCAGTATTGCAAAATACACCTAAAACAGAAGTCAATCACTACACGCAAGAACTACCCCCATTTATAATCCGTCTAATCAAAATAAAACGCAAAATGTATAGGGACTACAGAAAGGATGGTAATCACGAAATTAAGGCTCAACTGAACAAATACAACAAAAACATTCAGCAACTTATTCAGGAATACAGACAGCATCAATGGATTAGCACATGTGAAGCGATAAATCATAAAAAAGGTAAAACTTACTAGTCCGATATAAGAAAACTTTCTAAATACAGAAACAAAAGTAAAAGTAATGTATCTTTAAAAGAACATGGAAACGTTTTTGAGACCAATGAAGAGAAAGCGTGTTTATTTGCTAAACAATTTAAAGAAGCATACAGGGAATCGCAGGAGGCTAATTTCAATAACCATCACTATATATTTGTAAATAACTGGTATGATACATATATGGCCGAAAATCCGACGCCAACAGATCATATAATAGATGAAACGGAATACTTTGAAATAGTTAACCAGGGAAAGAATACTGCTCCAGGACATGATTACATCACAAAAAATATAGTAAGGCAACTAAATTATAGAATTCATTTATATATAATCAAAATTTATGAATACTGTATAAACCACTGCTACTTTCCTGAAGAGTGGAAAGTGGGCACAATCGTAACCATTGCAAAACCTAATACAGACCACACTAAGCCCAATAATTACAGACCTATCACGTTACTGCCAGTATTAGGAAAAAATCTGGAAAAAGTAATTAAACTTAGAATCGACGAAAGCATAGGTCACACTATACCCAACTACCAGTTTGGTTTCAGATCCAAATGTTCAACGACACATCCATTGGCGATACTTACAAACAACGTGGAAACCTCCAAACTTAACAACAATAAGACAGCTGCACTTTTTATGGATATTAACAAGGCATTTGACAACTTGTGGCATAGAGGACTAATTTTTAAACTACACCAAAAAGGATGCCCTAAATACCTGGTGCTACTCATCAACAACCTACTACAAAACTGCAAATTAAAAGTTAAAATTCAAACATCGTATTTAAAGAATTTATGCCAGAACAAGGACTACCGCAGGGGTCTCCACTATCGCCGCTTCTATATAACTTATATTGCTCTGATATATTGCTTAGCGTACAAAATATGTGAATTCTCTAAAGACTACTGTGAAGACATACACATTGAAATATGTGCTATAGAATTATGTAAGCCAAAGTCTATTATTTGTTGTTGTTATAGATCACCATCTGGTGATATAAATATTTTTAATAACAATTTAATCTCTTTCTTGGACAATATATCTAAGCATAATAAAATAACAGTTCTTGGAGATTTCAATATTGACTTCTCTCGCAATACAGACATCTCTCAACAAATGTCAAACATTTTCATATCTCTTGGCATGCACGAATGTGTTAAAGAACCCACTAGAGTCACTAATATTTCTTCTACCAGAATTGATAACATCTTCACAACTACAAATGAAATAAATCATTCAACAAAAGTCAGCAATCCTCACCTGTCAGATCATAAAGCTTTAAGTTTCACATACAAAGAATTAGTTAAATCAAAAATAACAAATGAAGTTGTCACATATAGATTAGTTAATCAGTCAACCATACACAACTATAAATTATCTTTGTCCTCTTGTGATTGGTCACAATTTTATCAAATTAATGATGTAGATAAAATGTCAGAAATATTCCTAAATCATATAGTCAAATGTTATGAGACATATTTTCCTGTTAAAACAAAAAATAAGAAAAATAACGATATAATATATAGTGAGGAGATCAAAAACATGAAAAATATACTTATAATGCTGCATGACTTTTCTGTATTTGACATCGAATTCAAAGACAATTACAATAAATTTAAGGAAACGTACAGAGCCGCATTAAAATCGGAGACCATAAATCATAATACCTATCTTATAAACAATGCAAAAAATAAACAAAAAATGGCCTGGTCCATTATAAATTCAAATAATAGAAATATTAGTACCATCAATATTCCTGTAGAGGATTTAAACACATTTTTTGCTAATATTGCTAATGAAATAATTGCTAACTGCAACTTCAATAATGCAGCATATATAAAGTCCTTACAGAACAGCAGAGTTCCTTTCTCTTTCTATCTAAGTCCTGTTTCTGAAACTGAAGTAAGTGATCTGATGGATTTGTTAAGCACCTCAAAGTCTAGAGACTATTATGGATTAAATAGTGAAGCGATTAAATTAGCTAAAAATGAATTATTAAGTCAAATAACACATCTGATTAACGTCTGCTTTGAAAGAGGTATATTCCCTGAAAATTTTAAAATTGCTAAAGTAACACCAGTTTATAAAAAAGGCGACAAAAAACTAGTTAGCAATTATCGACCCATTTCTCTGATTCCCATTTTATCAAAATTACTAGAATTAGCTTATAAAGCCAGACTGGTGGACTATCTAGAACATAAAAAAATATTAAACCCTAGTCAGTTTGGATACAGAAAAGGTAAATCAACTATCACTGCTTTAATAGACATGATCAATTTTATAACTGATGAATTCGAAAAAGGAAACATGACAAATGCTTCTTTTATGGATTTATCAAAAGCTTTTGATTGTGTGTCACATGATCTATTACTAATCAAATTAGAAACATATGGAATCAGAGGTTCAGCATTGTCATTTATTAAAAGCTATGTTACAAATAGGTATCAGTGTGTTCACATTGATGGTAATATATCTACTTTAAAGCCGCTTCACTATGGTGTCCCCCAGGGATCAATACTAGGACCTATCCTATTTATAGTTTATGTAAATGACATAGCTGAATTTGTCACAGGCAAAACGGTAGGATATGCAGATGATATCACCCTATTATCAACCAACAAAAAAATTGACATCCTTACTAATTTAAATGAAGAAACACAATTGCAAGCC
The DNA here is from genome assembly GCA_963675555.1 of Leptura quadrifasciata. Taxonomy (NCBI): domain Eukaryota; kingdom Metazoa; phylum Arthropoda; class Insecta; order Coleoptera; family Cerambycidae; genus Leptura; species Leptura quadrifasciata. Next base: position 112,137,057 of record OY776676.1, on the reverse strand, counting down.
AAAGATTATTATAATAATATACAGCTATGCTTAAATAATGAAAAAACTCAAACTATAATTTTTAGTCTTAATAATCTTGTCAATATCACAAATAATAACCCAGCGAAATGTTTGGGTGTTACATTAGACAGTAAGCTATCTTGGGAGCCACACATAAACTCTCTGTCTAAAAAATTATCAAGCTGTGTGTACCTTCTAAAAAACTTAAAGATATCAATAAAAGAAGATGTCATTTTAATGGCTTATCATGCCTTATTTCACAGTGTGATGTGTTATGGAATATTACTCTGGGGAGGCTCTGCGCACGCAATGAAGATCTTACGTATTCAAAAACGTGCTATCCGAGTAATCACAAACTCAAATAATAGAGATTCTTGTAGACCCCTCTTTAAAAGCCTAGGAATTCTGACATCCACAAATCAATATATTTACGAATGCATAATGTATGCCAAAATATATACTTCCAACTATCAAAATGAAAATAAATATGACACCAGACACAAACCTTTGATTGCCCCATATTTTCGGCTTTCGAGAAATATCTCCTCATTTAGATATATTTCTATCAAACTATATAACCGACTACCTCATGAATGGAAAAATCTTAGTAAATTTAAATTTCAAAAAAAAATTAAGAGTTTTCTGAAAGAACATGTCTATTATGAATTGCAGGAATTTTTTTATCATTTTAGATCTTAAATTTTAATATCTGTACGTATTGTTTTTGTAACGTTTAATCATATGTAATTTCAAATAATTTTAGTTCTATATAATTGTAATCTCTGCTCGCATTGGGCTGTAACTGTTTTTAAGTTGTGATTGTAATCATTTTATTTTGTATAATTTATATTTTATTGTATCGTGCTCTATGGAGCACAATGACGTGTGTATACAAATGTCTCACATGAATAAAATTCTCTCTCTCTCTCTCTCTCTATATATATAACGACGATTTTCAGTACTTCTCACAAGATAATTACATGTTACAATATGCAGATGACACCGCACTAATATGCCAGGGAAAAACTTTCGTTAATGCAATCGAGAAACTCCAAGATCTTACAAATAAGACAATCTCTCATGGTTCAACAAATGGAGACTTAAACCAAACCCCGAGAAGTCTCATTTAACAATATTTTTCCACACTCCATCTGAAACTTCACCAACGCTAAGAAGGTATAATCATATTATTAGACCTGAAACCTGTGGGATAAGTATCGACTATAAAATCAATTTCAACTACCATACCAAAAATATTTAAAAAAGCACAATATCGAGAGCTAAACATTTTAGATGTCTTTCATGGAAAAGCAATGGCATAAATCTAGTAACAAAGTGTAAGATCTACAAATTGATTTGTAGACCCATCATAGAGTACGGACATATAATACTCCTTAACCTGAAAAATCCTACTTTACAAAATTTGAAAGTAGCTGAAACTAGTTCTTTACGTTCCATCACTAAAATCCGCCACCCTAATAATCCCATTCACCACCCCCCAAATAATCTACTATATGAAACTACACACATAGAACCTATTAAAGACAGATTGGAATATTTATCACACAAATTTTGCCAAAGACCAGAAAACAAAGAATTAATTGCACCTTTTTGTATTAGAAGAGACCCTCTTGCAAGAAACAGGTATAAGTACCCAGAACATACTATTTGGGAAAAAATTCAAACATATTGAAGCAATTTTATATAGTTTAAGTTAAAATGAGTTTTTTTTTTTTGTAAATTAATATACACAAAATAATTCTGTAATTATATACATTTATATAAGCTTATACTATGTATGATTTATGTAACGGGCTGAAGGACCTCGGTCAATTGCCATTTGATTAATAATTAATAAAGATCATTATTATTATTATTATTATTATTTACTTACAATTTAGCACTTAAATTTTTTCCATCTCCACTAGACAAAACAAATAAGTAACGCACTGTTCGTTGTAATTGTTGTGGTAAATATTTAAATAGAGCTATAACTATAAGGTATGAAATGAAGAATGGAAATAGAAATTCCAATATGTATAACACAAAAAATAAAATATATTCAATTTCTACAAAACATATAATATATTCTAAACTCTGTAAATGAACAGTAACAAATAATAAAAATTAAAACGGATGAAATTTACTTTTACAACACACTGTTGTTTAATAAAACAAGTTTTTCAAAGGTATGATCAGTTAATGCATGATGTTTGGGGGCATTAATGATAGTCGCAAAAGAAAATAACCTCTCGACTGTTGCTGAAGATGGTACAGCAGTATTATATCTCAAGAACATTTATTTGTAGTTGGGAAATCCACTGTGCCTGCATGCAAAATTCTTACCATAACTTAGAGTACATTTTCAAGTGTACTTCGAGTACTTGTCAAATTGCGAGGAGTAGGTACATGTGTATTCGAATACATTCAAAAATATGTACTCAGGAGTACCGTTACTCGAGTACAAGTACTCGAATACAATTTTCGAGTACTTTTGTGAATACTCGGCCCAGCTCTGCTACCTACTCTAATAATTTCATGCAAAAATACTAATAACTTTTAGCAGAAATAGCGAAAATGTAAAAAAGGTGTTTCCGAAAAACGGCGTGGAAATGGTCAGAAATGGTCCTGTCATAGAACCATTTTTCAAAAAGCTATTTGTTCCTGATGAAATTCTCTACAACCCTATTATCTTTAAATTTTCGTAAGGTTTCGTTTAGTACCTTAAAAGCACATTTGAAAATCGAGCTATTTCTGAATTTGGACGTTCGGGCGCTCGAGTGGAGGGGAAAGACGCGTGGTGGGGGACGTCTCTCCCGCAGCCGAACTTGGAGCGCCCCTAAATGATCGCGCGCGCCTTCAAATCGACCCAGCAAGAAAAAAGGTGATCTCGCTAAAATATTAATAATGAACATACTTTCGAGGCGTAATTAGCCAATGGTTCGTGGCAATTCGCGCTGCATAATTAGCCACTTTACTTTTTTTTAATCAACAGACTGACACTGTCTCGGTGTTTAGGGGATACCATTAACATTTGAGGTGATAAGAAATTTGTAATATTTGATGTGGTATTTTCTTAAATTATTATTTACTACTGTTGGCGTTTATCAACGTTGTATGAGTGATTTGTACAAACTTACAGGATTGGATGATACACAAATGAGAATATAAAGAAAAAAACAACATGAACTTTAAGCACTTGTGGTACAATAGGGTTTTCCCACTAATTTTATTTTAACAGTTTGTGTCGTGAAAATGATATAATAAAACATTTTATTAATTTACAACAACTTATTTTTCTAATAAGAATTATTTCTAAGAAAATATCGTTAAAACAACTTGCTGATAATTTCACTGCTTTTTAAAACGGGCATTTTTACGCGCCAGAATTACGTATCTATCCGGAAAACCAATGAGATTATAGATATAATTAGTTTGTAATAGATTCTAACTGTGTGTTAAAGAAAGCTTTCCTCTAAAACTTCTCAGAATTTCAATTTGTAATGCTTGTACTGTGATTGGTCTAAAGCAGTGGACGTGTAAATATTGCCCAATCAGAATCCAGATAAATGCCGCACAAGTTATTCATGAAAGCGTCGGACGTTAGTATTTTGTACTGTAGTTTAGGTTTAACCTTCACCGACATTACACATCAGATGACTAACCTAAAACGTTAAATTTATATTTTTATGTTTGTATTGTTTGGAGTGAAAATATTATTTTATCAGTTTCTGGTTTATGTTTTATTAATTCTACAATCAAAATGGAATCAAGTGGAAGAGGGATATGTTAAAGGTGCCGCTGATAATTTACCTAAAGTAGAAAAGTGCTGAGTGCTGTCAATAAATAGAGGTTATGTTATGTTAACAGAGACCAAGGATATATCCTTGAACAGAGACCAAGATTAATAAACAATCTTGAACAGAGACAACCTCTGCGATGTTAATTCTGTGATTGGATTTCAGGGTGTTGACGTCACAACGCGCCAATTTATGGCTGTTTAAAATGAACCCAATATTTTTCAAACTTCAAAAGTTTTTTTTTGTTACTATTAGTAAAATTAATAAGATAATAAATATGTCATAAATCATTTTTTTACGTGAGTTAAGTATTTCAGCAATAATTTTTTTTTCTGGGAAAACCCTATTGTTTACGTACGCATACAATGTTGATCAACTCCCAACAGTAGTAAATAATAATTTTAAAAAATACCACATCAAATTTTTTACCTCAGATGTTAAAGGTATCCCCTAAATACTGAGACAGTGTCAGTCTGTTGATTAAAAAAAAAGTAAGTGGCTAATTATGCTGTGCGAATGTGTAACCTTACAAATTGCCACGAACCATTTGCTAATTACAGGAACAAATAGCTTTTTGAAAAATGGTTCTATGACCATTTTTGACCATTTCCACGCCGTTTTTCGGAAACACCTTTTTTTACATTTTCGCTATTTCCGCTAAAAGTTATTAATATTTTTGCATGAAATTTTTAGAGTAGGTAGATACCAACAAAAGCTAAAATTTAAGCTCTGAAACAACTTCCTACGATAATTACAGTCCTAATTAAATGGCAAAAATGGCCATATTTAGCAGTTTTTAATTTTTTGTGGAAAAAGTTATTGACCGATTTTAATTGTCAAAAACTCATTTTTTACGTCTTTTTACGAGCTATTTCGCAATATTTTTTGCATAAATTTTTTTTTTCGCATTGAAAACGTGAAAAAACCTGTTTTAGGCACTTTCATGCCCTTTTTCCAACAGGTTCCAAATAAAATTTGCTTTCCAAAACAAATACATCTAATTCTCACTATTTTTCTCCTAATTATCACCTTCACAAGATGCACTGAGGAATATTTCGAAAAAATGCATATTTGCTATCTGACCTGGATTAAGAGGACAACCATCAATAACTCAAAGGTCAAGTGAGTAAAGCAAAAATCTAAGTGGCTAGAAATAATATAGGCTTATAAAATCGCATCAGGCGATAGTGAATCCAAATTTTTTTAATGAAGCAAATCCAGGGAAAGTAGCTGGTAGCAATTGACAGTAAGTATAAATCTTGCATTCTCGTCTATTAACGTCTCTTCCGCTGAAAACACCATTGAGAGTAGAAACCCCATATCTCTCACCGCGATTCTCAAAATAGTTTCTACATTGGGAAATGTAGACTGCAGCCCGTCAATTAATAATTTATATATATCGACAGGATCGGGTACGTTTTCTTCCTTAGGATATTTGATAAAATTGAGAACTTCATCTTTAAAATGTTTAATGTCTATATCATTGCCATATTTTAACGATAATCTATCCACACATTCAATAATTTCATTCCTGCTCAATTTCTCATTAAAATAACTTGAAAATAATTCAAAACACCACGTAAACAGTGGATCTCCTGGATATCTCAGATATGAGTTAATTACATAACATATTATGTATGTTAATTATAAATGATTGCCTACCATCGAAACGTGTCATTATTGGATGTTTCTCCAAACTGCAATTTTATTTTCAAGTTTTGGCGATTTGGAACCAAATTGGCTATCTTTTTTGTTTAATTTAGCATGTTTTCTTTTAATTGGCATCAATGACTATTACGCAATACCCACTATGAGAATAGGTTTTAGGAGATATTAAGATTTGCCTACAATTATTTTATAATTCTCATATTAACAGACAAAATTTAATTTTGGTTTTTGAGAATGAGCCACCCAACACTTCTCAGGCCCATGCTTTGCTAAGGCCCCAGGCACGCGCCTGTGCGGTAATCCGCCACTGTTTGTAGACCATTAAATTTTCAGAGATAAGTAGATCATTTTTGCAAATAGCCCAACAGTATTTTAATAATAATAGTACTTTATTCTGTAAAAAGAATATTACAGGAAGCGTCAAAATACAGTAATATGAAATCAAATATAAATAACAATACAACTTATTGTATTTTGTCACGACACATACACGCATATAAGTATATATAAACATAAAATATATATATATATATATATATATATATATATATATATATAAATAACTTGCAACAAGAATTTTCACAAACCACTGATTTATTTAATCACTAAAATTACACTAGCAAATACTTAAAAATCACACAACTAATAATAACTTAATCTAATATAATTTCACTACTTTTAAAACACTAAGCACTTTACTTTTCTTCTTAAACTTGTCAACTCTTGTCTAACCTAAAAACTCTCTTGTCTGTTTACTTCACTAAACTGCATACTTCACTCAACTGAACTGTTCCCCCATCTGCTGGATTCACCTCTTTATATACACACTTGGAATCCTTCCAGAACTCTTTTCTAGAATCCTCCATAGTTTTCTACTATGTACTAGATGATTGTTCGTCAATTGGCTCATAGACGGCGCCACCATACAGGTTTCCTTTCATCTTGAACAGGAACTTAATCACATCTTTCCTCGTTAGAGGGCAGCACATAACAATATATATATATATATATATATATATATATATATAAGTAACAAATGAACAATCACAAACAAACAAAAAAAAAAATATATATATATATATATATATATATATATATATAAGTAACAAATGAGCAATCAGTAAAGTGTCAATGTTCTAGAAACTCTGTCAGAGAGTAAAACACTTCTGTGGTCAACAAGTTTTTTACCCAACTGGAGAACGCCTTAAAATTTTTATTCCTTATCTCGAGAGGAATTTTATTATACAATTTTGGACCCCAGTAGTCCACTCCCTGCTGAGTTATATTCAGTCGGTGATGCGGAATTTGTAGCTGTTCCCTGTTTCTTGTGTTATAGTGGTGATTTTCAAGATTTGGACTAAATTTATCTTTATGTGAATGCACATACTTAAGGCAACTGAGTATATATAAGCCTGGCATAGTGAGAATACCTTGTTCTTTGAAGGCATCTCTGCAGCTCTCTCTATAATTCATGCCACATAATATTCTGATGGCTTTCTTTTGTAGGATGAAGACTTTCTGAGCGTCAGATGATGTTCCCCATAGTAGTATTCCATATGCTGCGACGCTATGAAAATTTGAGTAATATGCTATTTTTGCGGATTAGTTGGTGGATACGTTTTTTAGTATTCTAATGGTGTAAATAGCTGCGGCAAGTTTTTTGCAGAGCTCTTCAATATGGCCTTTCCAATTTAATTTACTGTCTAATGTTAAGCCTAAGAATTTCAACGATAACCTCTCCGTTTCTCTTTTTGTAGATAAAATTATATTTTGCGTTTTTTCTCTGTTTAAAGCTAATGAGTTCGCCATGAGCCAGATATTTGCTTCGTGCAATATATTTTGTGATAGGGTTGTTAACTCTGTTTTATTTTTCCCTTTTGTTATGAATGTTGTATCATCGGCATATAAACAAGCCCCATAACTCTTAACATTAGAGAGTAAGTCGTTGATATATATTATGAATAGTACTGGCCCCAACACAGAGCCTTGTGGCACACCTCGGGTTAGTAGCTTTGGGTTCAATCTTTTATCATTCCACCATACTGTTTGATATCGATCTGATAAATATGATTCGAACAATTTATGTGGAGTTCCTCTCACGCCATAATAGTGTAGTTTACTGAGTAAAACTTTATGGTCAACCGTATCGAATGCTTTACTTAAGTCACAGCAGATTATTTCTATCAGGGCAGTGGTAGTTGATTTCCCTTTACGATACCCATGTTGACTGCTATGTAATATATTAAATTTCTCAAAAAATGTTATGTCTTTTTTTTAAAATAATTTCAAATATTTTTGAAATGACTGGTAGGATAGAGATAGGTCTATAATTATTTATGTTATTGATGTCACCTTTCTTGTATATCGGAATAATTTTCGCATGTTTTAAATCATTGGGAAATATTCCCTCTTGAATACACTTATTTATTATTATTGTAATTGGTGTTACCAGAGCATCTCCAATTTTCTTTAAAATGTAAGTTGATATACAATGTATATCTTCTGTTTTTTTAGTCTTGATGTTCTGTATAACATTTCTAATCTCGTTTTCATCCACTTCTTCCAAATATATAGACCTAGAGTTGGATATTATTTGATTTCTTAATAGCTCATCAGGTTGTTTGGATGGTTTTAATTGGGCAGCAATGTTTAATCCGATATTTGCAAAAAAGGTACTAATATCTTCAGTTGTTAGAGTTGTTTGCTCCTGGTTTTTATCACAGTTTTGATTTTTTCTGGTTTCTGACTTAATTATTGTCCAAATTGCTTTAGATTTATTTTCACAATCAGCTATAAAATTTTGATTTGCTACCTTTTTTTGTTCATTGATACGCTTTATGTAGGCCTCTTTGAGATTTTTATAGGCATTTAAAGAATCTTGATCTTTTCTTACATTTTGTATTTATCTACGATACAAAATGTAAGAAAAGATCAAGATTTTTTAAATGCCTATAAAAATCTCAAAGAGGCCTACATAAAGCGGATCAATGAACAAAAATCTCTAATCTAATTGTTTTCTCATTTGTTTCAATTCTTCTGTGTACCACTTGTTATTCTTGTTGTTTTTTCCTAAGACTCGTTTCCTCATTTTTGGCACATGAGTTTCAAAAAGTTTTGTGAAGATATTATAATAACACTGATATGGTTGAGAGGCATCTTTTGCTTCTAATAATGTATTCCAATCTATGGCCACCATTTTGCATTTAAATTGGTAAATATTGTAGTCATTTATTTCTCTATATTCAATATCTTTCACTTTATTGGAATTACCGACTTCATGTGGAATTTCAAGGAGCTGTCCCAAATGGTCTGATACATGTAGATTCACTGTATTTGTTTTAACTTTATAATACTTTATATCTATGTTGGTGAAAATATTATCTATACAACTCTGTGAGATATTTGTAATTCTTGACGGCTCTGTAAAAATCTTGTGGTGGTTGAAAGACGACAGTAGATTTTCAAGATTGGTCCTTATGTTTGATTGTACTATAAAGTTGACATTATAATCTCCGAATAGGTATATTTTCTCTCCCTTATATTTTTCTGTAACATAATTCAGTGCACTGTTTAATTTTTCGAGGAATGTTTCTATGTCTCCTAAAGGTGACCTATATATTGATAATATAACGCCATATTTTGTACTTAATCCAACAATTTCAATGTGCTTTTCTACTGAGAGAGCTTTTATTTCGATTATTTCAGTGGATTTAATCTTTTTTTAAGAGTATCATAACACCTCCATGTATATGCTCTTTTCTAGTAAACGACGTTCCTACATAAAAATTGGGTATATTAATCCTATCTATCTGGAATTCTCTGAGCCAATGTTCAGTCATAGTTACTATATTTATGTTGTCATTGTTTATTAAACATGCATTGAATAGATTAATTTTGTTTGCTAGTGACTGAATGTTAATATTTAATAGTAGAATTTCATGAATATCTGAGTTGGATTTTCGAACCTTTAAAGTATTGTGTGCAGTTGGGTGAAACTGTGGTATAAAAAATTATCACTATTTTTACTCACTTTCTGAGAAATATTTATATCATTTTTCTGTACATCTGTTATGTAGCAAGAGAGATTAGATGCTATTTGACTTTCTTCGTTTCGATTTTCTGTAGTTCTCTTTTGTGTATTACTATTTTTTTCCTCATCATAATTATTCTCATTTGTTAGCGGGTCAGTAATTCCTAGGCTTTTGTTTATAAATGTTTGGTTTAGAGGTGTTTCATTTGGTTTAATAAAAATTAATGACTTTTTTATACTTTTCTTACTGTGTGTAATAATTTTGTACAGATCCTTGCTAATAGTATTTTTATTGACAACATAATTTTCTTTATTTATCTCATAATATGCAATATTACCTTCCACTGTCTTGTTTAGTTTTTCAATAAATACATTGAGCTTACTATTATAGTCATAGATGCGTTGATTCAAATAGTTATTTCTTGAATATGGTACAGATGAAACAATTATATTTATATTACAACACTTTTTTAAAATATCATATAAGTATTTAAAAGAGGGAAACTGCTTTTTATAGAAATCATTTCTTCCTGCCATTATGATAATGAAATCATTTTCATTGTAATCTTTGGACATCGTCTCAACATTTTCGATAACAGGTTTAAGGTTTGCAAAGGGTTTGACAACAGCTGCTATCTGGTAATCCTTAAGAAGTGTGCGTAGTCTCAAGTTAATACCCTTTCCTAGCTCATCCGACAATATTAAAATCTTATTTGTTCGGCGACTGCGGATCATCCTATTGTTGGTAACACCATTTATTGTTTCAGAAAATAATTTTATATTTTTGTCATGTCTATTCACATATTTATTGTTCCTATTATCTGGAATGTACTCTTTTTTGAGGTTATTCATTTGCTTTAAGATTTTATTATTTTCCTCTGATAAGTTATTTACGTATTTCTGCATACTTTGATTTTTTTTCTTCAATTTCATTTTCATATTCGGATTGTCTATTAATTTCTCTACATAATTCTTCTTCAATTTCATTATTTTTCTTCATCATATAATCTAATTTTATTTTTTTACCAATACTTGCCAAATCAGTTCGTTGCACCACAGTACACTCCCTACACCATGATCATCACATTTTCTAGTTCTATATTTTTTCAATAACTACTTTATAAAAACTTGAAATTTAAAAATTTATATCTAAAATGTAGTAGATTAAACTAACCTGATATCAATAAAATATTTTATCCATTACTTCAAATTTAGTGCTTTAACAGCTTGCTAAATAATAATAATAATAATATCGTCTTTATTATCAAACTAGGCAAAAGAACAATACATTTGTCTCTTAACCTAGATAAAGATAATGAGATGTAGGCGAAGTTTAGCCTAAGGCTACTCTTACACTTAACCTACTACTAAATTTGAATCAAACGAAACTTAGTAAACAAACAAAATTACAAATCTATAATAATAATAATAGTGATTTTATATAATACAAATACAATAAACAAATACACAATAAAGAACTGAATATATTTTTTATGTACTTAAATCTAAATTAAAAACAAACTAATGGCAAAAATATGCTTTAAGCATTTAAAAGTAGTCTTTATAGCATTTTTAAATTTCGCAATGGAGAATGACTTATAATCCTTATTTACAGAATTGTACAGAGTTACTGCATTGTACGTAAAGGATCTCTGAAACATGGCAGTGGAATGTTGAGGCATGGTTAAAGTTAATTTATGCCTAATATGACGAGAATCTCGACTAATCAATTTTGCTTTAAGATATGCAGGTGTTGAGGTCATGAGGAGGCGATGCACAAAACAATATATCGGAAGCTTACAAGCTTGTCTAGTTTAAGCCAAAACAGATCTTTAATTTTATCAGAGATTCTGTCAAATTTCCTTAGACCAAAGATAAATCTACAACATGCATTTTGCACCTTTTGAATTCGATTTTTCATTGCTTTATCCAAGCACGGATAATAAACCATGTCACAGTAACCAAGAGTTGATAGTATAAGAGTTTCGCACAAAACCTTTTTAACAGAGAAATTTAGCATATGTTTACTCGAGTACAATAATTTTAATTTAACATAGGTTTTTTGTATTAACTTTTTGGCATGATGGTGGAATCTTAAACTTTCATCAAAAATTATTCCCAAGAAGGTTATGTCTTTGTCGTTGATTTTAATATTTAACTGCATTTTAATAGCCTCTCTTTTTTCTTTTGAACATAAAAGCATAGCACTGCATTTGTCAGGATTTAGTTTCAGATTATGTTCCTTAGAGAAATTGACTCCAGATCTTTATTGATTTTTTCTGAGGCTTCAACAGCGTTAGCATGTTCAAAATAATGCAAAATTTGCGTGTCATCTGCATACGCCTGTATATTCGAATGTTGTATTATATTAAAAATATCTGCAGTATAAATAATAAATAAAAGAGGTCCTAAAATGGATCCTTGTGGGACACCAGAGCATATATGTTTTCGCTCTGAAAACGTGTTTAGTATTTTAACTCTTTGTGAGCGCTGTGTTAAATAACAATGAAACAAAGACAACGAAATATCATCGAATCAATAATAATGGAGTTTTGCACACATAAGATCGTGATCGATCGTATCGAAAGCCTTGGAAAAGTCCAAAGCAATCAATACTGCGGCTCTTTTTTTGTCAATCGCTCTAAAAATATTATCACAAATATTAAGTAAAGAAGTATTCGTACTATGAGCAGATCTGAAACAAGATTGATGTGAAGGTACCAAGAAGTTACCACTAAAATATAAGGTTATTTGTTTGTAAATAATTTTTTCAAATATTTTTGAGAGCACCGGTAACAAACTAATAGGACGCAAATCTTTAATGGAAGATGGTGATACAATTTTTGTTACAGGACAAATAATAGCTTCTCTCCACGCTATGGGAAAGTACCCGGTTTCTAAGCATCTATTAATAATATGCGTTATATAAGGGATAATCACAGGCGTACAATATTTCACCATCGTCAAGGAAATATTATCACAGCCATATGCATCTGACTTAATAGATGTTGAAGCCTCTAAGATGTCATTATTACCAACTAGAGAAAAGCGAAAATTCAGAGAATTATACACTGTTAAAAAGTAGTCATTTATTTTCGAGGCATCTTTAATATTTTCTGGTATTTCATTGTCTGTAGATGATTGAATATTGATATCTTTGAGTTTTTTCCAAAAAGTTTTTTTGTTCCTTTCCCGGTGTAGATGACTTATGTACCCTGCTTTTTCATGTCTTATAGAGCTTAAGGTGAGATTTCTAATTTGCTTGTAACTGCTCCAATTTTCTTCAATTGGATCGGAATTATATTTTTTTAAAGTTTTGTCCCGTTCTTTCATCATGATTTTTATTGTATCTGTTAACCGTGGAGAACTAGGCTTACTCGAACCGTTTTAAGAGGGGCATGTTTGTCAAAAAGTTTTATAATATTTTCCGATAACATATGGACTTTTTCATCAATATTATTTATGTAAATTATATCACCCCATGGGGTGTTATGCAAGTCCTCTAAAAATGCCGAATTGTCAAACTGTCGAAAGTCTCTGTAAGTAATAAATTTTTGCTTATATTTGTATTGTGGAATTTTAAATTTACAGAAAACCAATTTGTGATCTGATATTAAATCAGCATTTTCCACTCCCGACTGTACTACAATTTCTGAACAGTTTACAAATATCATTTTTTGTTGTATAAAAATTTAACAACCAGTCAAATTGAATTGGTTCAGAAGTGCAGGAATAACCTTCAAAATATGAGATCCTGATTTTAAACAAATTTAACTTTTATTTTCACCTTTGAGGATGTTTAAACCAACAACAAAAAAAAAACATTAAAATAAAAATATATTAACATAAAATAAGCCTATATAAAACATTTATTCACAGTAATGATTCAAGGTTAGTCTAGCAGTAATATTCATCGCTTGTAACTCTGTTAATAGCAGTTTACAAGCATAAGGCATTGTAATGCTTGAAACTTGTCCAGAACTCTTACAGCTGTTACACCATCCGCAATACCCCAAACGACCACATTTGTTGCATACATCGACCTCACACTGATCGCTGGAAACCATAAGACGTTCCACCAACATCATACTAAAAAAAAAATTGTTTTTAGATTCATAATTAAAATACGTGTGCTCTAATTCATTTTCGTACCTAGCTCCGTAGCCTATAAGACAATCCCTTTCCATTTCACCTAGTCGAAGTCCACCATCTCTACTTCGTCCTTCTGTTGGCTGCCTGGTTAAGACCACTCGTGGACCTCGACCCCTGAAATAGTTTTCAGTTTGTGATGATTAAATATCCACTTATTGCAGGCAAATTTGACATTAAGCTAAGCGACATAGAGAATAAAATTACTGTGTCAACAAATTATTGGGGAGCAAGTAAAAAAGGCTTAGTAGTAATTGCCTTACCTAGCATGTATTTTATCCTGAACCATATGTTTTAATTTTTGATAATAAACTGGTCCAGAATAAATATAAGCTTCTAAGGGTTCTCCAGTAATTCCAGAGTAAAATACATCTTTCCCTTGGTAATTGAAACCATGCCTGATTAATTCCTCACTAACATCTTGCACCTTTGACCCTCCAAATGCTGTGCCATAATGAAACTTTCCTAAAACAATGTTAAATAAATAAACAGGTCTACAGGGTGTTTCATTGAGTATAGACCAGCCGGTGTGGGGTGATAGAGGATCTCAATAGGCATCGTATTGATCCGTATATATAATAAATAATAATAATAAATAAACACCACATAAATTAGACAACCCCCAATTCCAGAAGCCAGGGGCTTGTGCGGAAGGGGGTTACACATTGAAAAAACGCGGACATACAACCATTTCCTCCGACAGTGCCAGTGCTGGAGCCAGGATTCGAACCTGTTGGTGCGATGTCCGTGTGATTAATCACGATTGCCACCTCGTGCCTTAACCCACTCGGCTATCGACCAGACATAGACCACATGTTAACTAAAATTTGTTCATTTAGCTCTTGGTGTATTTTTACCTAAACTTCGGTTTTGCCGATGAAGTTCGTCATTCTAGCTTAACTGTCGTACACATGAGTGCAACCTCACCTCCCCTAATAATCCAGAACAATAGTAAAGCCAAACCGGAGTTTAGCTGAAAATGCATGAACATTTAACCCCTAAATTAAAAAATTTCGCTTAACATATAGGGTAGTCAAAACGATGGGTATTGAGGTCCTCTATCAACCTACGCCAGCTGGTATGTCCTCAATGAAACACCCTGTATATAATCGAATGCAATATATTTAATACCTTCAACCAGTCCTGCTTTTCCTGCTAACAATTCTATTAGCTTTCCTACTGTCATACGAGAAGGATAACCGTGAGGGTTCATTATAATATCAGGACAAATGCCATATTCATTAAATGGCATATCTTCTTGCTCCACCACTAGACCTAAAGAAGTACTGTTAATAAATGGTCCATAGAATATCTACATTTTATTTAATTCTTACCCACGACACCTTTCTGTCCATGTCTTGAACTGAATTTATCTCCAATTTCAGGCCTTCTGGTCTGCCGCAATAAAATTTTGATGAGGGTTGTATCTTCTTCATTTGTGCTAACTAAAACTTTTTCGATGTAGCTGGGTTCATTATTTCGGTAACTTACAGGAGTATCTTTATATTCTACAGATGTATTGGTACTACCAGGTACGGTTGATATTGTTGGCACAGATTTATTAACCAAAACCTGTATAAATTTTAATTTTCATATTTAAACATGAGTGTGATTTTCATTAAAAAAGGAGATTACTGTTTTTAAAATTAAATTTGAGTTGCCTCATGGCTATTAAATTATTAACTATTACTATTAAATTAAACTATAAATTAAATTATTCAAGGCAAACATTAATGGAAAAATTACCCAGATTCTTTATATTTGTATCCATGTTCTTCCCTATGAATATGCCATATATAAAAGGATATGCAAGACTCAATTTAATAAGAAATACTTAAATTAAGTTGACCTGTATAGATAGATGGATTGTTAGGACCAATTTGTGGTGGTTAAACCGTTCTAGAACAGAAGTGTTTAGAAGCTTATCCCTCAATGGAATAAAAATTTAGTCGAGACAAAAGATGTGAAAAAAATTAGAAATTAAAATTATTTTTTCGTTTAACTCAAAAACGGAAGATAAATTGGTCTTAAACTTACTTACTTAAACTTATTGTGCTATTACCATATATTTATTAACAAAACGTATTAATATGAAGGTTTTAATAAGTCTAGAAAATATAGATCTTTTTTAAAACTATGTCAATGAAATATGAAAATTTACATGTTTTAGCATAGTAAGCAGGTGAATATACGGAACGCCCTTATGGATGAACCGGCAGCCTGGCATATAAACAACTGTGTAAAAGTTAGTATACATATAGTATGGCTGGTGGTCGAGAGGTGAGCACACTTGCCTCTCACCCAAAACTTCCGGGTTCGATCCCCGGTCGTGGCAGTGGAAAATACTGTGAGAGGGATTTTTTCACTATACACGGATATTGGGTGTGTGTCCCTTGTCTCTAAATGTGTAGCCTCCTCCCACACAAGGCTCTTCTAGAGCCTTCCGGGATAAAGGGGGTCGTAATTGCCTGTGGTGTTATTTATTTATTTTTATTTTTTATTTATATATTTCGAAGCGCAATAAGTTCATATTAATTTTTTTCTACATGATTGGGTATCTACAGATACAGAATGTAGAAAATAAAAAGGCATAATTTTAACAAACCTAATAAATATTGTTTTTCTTCAAACATCAAAAGAGCGTGACTTTAATGACAAGTTTTGTGAACTTATTAAATTGTCATTTCTGTGACACTTCGTCTAAGCAGAAGTAGAAATCTTCTACTCCTGCTCTTATTATTCTGAGCGGTAGTAAAAGTCTTTTATTGCTGCTTTGTGGAAAATTATTTTGAAGAAAAAATAATGGTATTTATTTAATTCATATTCAACGTTTGAAGAAAAAATAGCATGTATTATGAGGAATAAAGTGACTTTTTTTGTCTCGGCTATCCGTGTTGGACTCATGTACAACAAATAATACACTTTTATTTATCTATGAAGCTTATCAAAGGTATTTATAAATAGAGCAAATATAAGGATTTTGAGTCCTTAATTACACATTCTACAAATGGGAGAGGTAGGTAGCGATAGCGTAGACATTATTTTTAAAATTTTCAGTCTTATATTGTCTAAGCATATATTACGTGTCGCTGTCACGTATAATTGGAAGTTTTTGTGTTCACCTCCTGTTCACGCACTTACCGGTTCTAACTCTTTTTTTAAATAAGCATAAAACCGCATGTGATGTTTTATTTAAAAATCATAAGGAATTCCATCAACTACAGTTCTTTCATAAATTAAATTTTAGTGATAATCTGGTAAGGCAATGGGGAACAATCCAAGCCAGTTTCTAATATATCCAATAGATGATGCCATGCGTACTTGGTTTAATGTCATTTTCAATTTGTATCATAAATATATGATACAAATTGAGAATGACATTAAACAACAATTGAAAAGTTATATTATAACTTTTAAATTGTTTAAATTTCCCGATTTCTGAGCGCTTCCCAATCTCTTATTCGTAGAAATGAGCCAAATTGATAAAAAGAATTAGGGACAATCCAAGCCAGTTCCTAATATATCCAATAGATGACGCCATGCGTACTCGGTTTAATGTCATTCTCAAGTTGTATCATATATTATTATTAATTATGTAGATTCTTTATATGGTCCTTGTCTCACGGCACTTTACAGACGTAAAATACAAAAACTGCAAAACTCATGCCTCAGATTAATATACGGAATACGTAGGAATCAACGAATATCACACAAATTAAGTGAAGTAAAATGGCTTAATATGCAAAATAGAAGGACTCATCATGCTGCGTGTTTGTTTCATGCATTGATATTGAACAAGTCCCCATCATACCTATATAGAAAAATCAAATTCAGAACAGACGTACATAACTTAAATGTTAGATTTAAGGGTCTCTTAACTCCTCCTATACATCGTACTCAGTTGTTCACAAGGTCATTTAGTTATCAAATTTGCAAAATTTACAATGGTATTAATAATGAACTTAAAAGCAAGAATATGTACAATTTTAAAAAGAAATACAAATCTTTGTTATTTGAGCAGCAGGCTCATAATGTATAGCCCCCTTAATTGGATTAATTTCAGATTTATTTATAACCATATATATATATTTTGTGTTTAAAGGTTAAGTGTAAGACTGATGGTCATGATTGTTTGTTGGCAAATAATTGTGGCGCATTAAACTTCGCCTTTTATATTCCACATAATAAATAATATTGTTAAGTATTGTCTATGTAAAGGAATATAATAAAGACGTTTATTATTGTTATTATTATATAACCTTTAAATTTCCCGATTTCCGAGAGTTTCCCAATCTCTTATTCGTAAAAAATTAGTCAAATTGATAAAAAGGATTACGGTAGTAACGCAGCAACAGGTTTTCATTTTACATCCTAATTAACTTTGTTTTCAAAGAAATATTTTTTCGTATTGACGTTGACGGAGAAACAACCGAGTACAGCTGGTGCACTCTGGCAGATAAAATAAAAGAGAATGTTCCCCATTATTATAAAAAAAAATTCTGCAGAAATTTCCCTACCGAAGATATGTTTCGACCATGTGATGAAGTTTATGAGACATATAATATTATTTCTTCATTCTCACTTATATGCTATCTATTATTTTATTTTTACATACACCATGCAATGTAAAATGTGGACCAAGAGTCATATTAGCGAGCCAGAGAAGACTAACATAACCAAATTTGGATAGTGAATAAAAAATGAAACTCTTATACTAATACCAATACAAAATAACTGTATCCAATCAGACTGCCTTCAAATAAAGTATTATGATAATTATTGCAACATCAAAAAATGGATATTGTGTTTTGCTGAAAGACCGAAATGTCATATGTGTGACTGCAACAATTGAAATAAAAAATTTATCATTGAGGTTTGCAAGGACGACGACATAGATGGATAGATTTATTTTCATGTGAGACAATTACAATGATTGTGTACACTCGTCAAAACATTACAATTATAGTACAATAAAATTTACACAGTAAAAATTTACAAATAAATGTACAATACATGGGTACAATACAAATTAAAAACAAATATGTGTCTATGTAATTATGTATAAATACAAATAAAAATAGCAGAGTTAATTATTATACATTTAAATACTTGAAATTTCAGCCACTATGCACTCTAAAATATTCAATAAATTCCTGAACCTCATAGAAAACCATTTCTTTCAGAAAACTTTTAACTTTCGTGATAAATTTTTTATTATCTAAATTTTTCCACTTAGCTTGTAAAATATTATACAATTTTGTTGATAAATATCTGTAGCTATTTATATTCTTTGATAAACGGAAATATGGAGCAATTATTGGCTTGTGTCTGGTGTTGTAATTTTGTTGTATTTGATATTCATCAAGATGGTTGTGCGCATAGACTATACATTCAAAAATATACTGGTTGGTAGATGTAAGTATTCCTAAATTTTTAAACAAGGGTCTGCAGGTATCATTATATTTGGAGTTCGTAATTGTTCTTATTGCTCGTTTTTGTAATTTTAATATTTTAGAGGCATGTGAGGATCCCCCCCAAAGTAAGATACCATAACACATTATGCTATGAAAAAATGCATGATATGCCATAAGGATTACACTTTGATTTACTAAAAAATTAAAATTTTTTAATAAGTAGATGCAACTTGACAACTTTTTCGACAGACAGTCTATATGAGCTTCCCAAGATAGTTTACTATCCAGCATTAGACCTAGGCATTTCACTGGATTATTATTTTCAATGAAGGTATGAGTATTTAAGTTAAAAATAAGTGTCTGAGTTTTATCCTGATTTAACATTAAACTGACATTATTGAAACAATTTTTTTGTTTTTGTTCTAAGTGTTTCCCAGCTGATAATAATGTGGTATCATCAGCATATATAACATTTTCACAAGAAAGGCTTATCGATATGTCATTAATATATAAGATAAACAATATTGGTCCCAAGATGGATCCCTGAGGAACTCCATGCTTGAGAGGTTTTAGTGAGGACTTATTCGTACTATAATAGGCACACTGATATCTATTTTAGTGACATAACTTTTAATAAAAGATAAAGCAGGTCCTCGAATGCCATAACTTTCTAACTTTATTAATAGTATTTCAGGAGAAACGCAGTCAAACGCTTTGATAAGAACTTAGATTCTTTATTATTATTTTTTATTTTAGGATTAACTAATTTATGCTAAATAAATTTGAAAAACCTGAAATAAATACGTTGTTCTATGACTTGATGCACTTGAATAATTGATAATTAAATTTTCAACTTTGTATTTCTTGTTGTTACAATCATTTCGACTTGCAATTTCGCACAATGATTTAAGTCCAGTATTTTTTCTAAAGTTTTGTTAAAATATATGCAGTGTTACTTAAGTTATCGCCAATTGTCTAAAAATAATCAATCTTAACTGCTTTCATTTTGTACAACTTAATAAATTGGTGAAAAAAGTATTTCGTAAATTTCTTGGTAATTTTTTTTTATTGTGATTTTTTCTGACACAGTCAGACATTTAAAGAAAACTATGAAAAACACATAGACATTCTCTTATTTAAACAAATATTATCGACATAGCTTTAGAAAAAATTGCATAATTTTTACATACAATTTCCAATACAATATTAATACATTCTATTAGGAAATATGTATTGCTAATGTCAAAAAACCTATCAATACATATCCAAAGTTATCACACTTGAAGTCAGCAAGAAATCTGCTTCGAAGGAATTTTGCGGAACTGTAATGAAATCCTGGAAATATTTTGCATGAACTGCTTGTGACATGTAAAAATGCCGTCGGAAGTTATTTTGAGGAAGTACTATGAAAGTTTTTGAATTTGCAATAAATTTTTTGGAACTTCAATGAAAATTTCAATTTTTAAGAACTATTATAAAAATCAGTTCCACCGGCTGTAAAAATTGCAATTACAATGAATGTCATTCCACGGAGTGCTATTTATGGAACAAAATAAATGAACGTCATACGATATGTAATTTTAGCAACTACCTCGAAAAACCGACTTATACTACCAAATAAAATTTGTAATTACGAATCAATGTTGTATAGTATACTGCTTCCCATGCATTATCGTATTAAAATTCTGAAGGAAAATTTTTCACAGACGACAAAATTTTTCAATCGTCGTTTTTCAAGTTTAGCAATCGTTTTTGGCGGTAAACTAATATGTTTTCCATAGTATCTCCCCACACATGGTTTTTCAGTGATTTGGAATCCATGTCGCTCTATTATCCTATACAGAAGTGCATGAGACTGCTTTGCTTGAACATATGAATTATATATTCTAATCAGTTGCGATTCAAGTAATTTCATGCTATACGAGTGCCCAAAATTTTATATAATATTTATCAAAATACGAATAAAGACAGGCCAGTTAATTTGCAATAAATTTTTTGGAACTTCAATGAAAATTTCAATTTTTAAGAACTATTATAAAAATCAGTTCCACAGGGTGTAAAAATTGCAATTACAATGAATGTCATTCCACGGAGTGCTATTTATGGAACAATAATAAATGAACGTCCTACGATATGTAATTTTAGCAACTACCTCGAAAAACCGACTTGTACTACCAAATAAAATTTGTAACTACGAACCAATGTTGTATAGTATACTGCTTCTCATGTATTATCGTATTAAAATTCTGAAGGAAAATTTTTCGCGGACGACAAAATTTTTCAATCGTCGTTTTTCAAGTTTAGCAATCGTTTTTGGCGGTAAACTTACACGTTTTCCGTCGTATCTCCCCACACATGGTTTCTCAGTGATTTGGAATCCATGTCACTCTATTATCCTATACATAAGTGCATGAGACTGCTTTGCTTGAACATATGAATTATATATTCTAATCAGTTGCGATTCAACTAATTTCATGCTATACGAGTGCCCAAAATTTTATATAATATTTATCAAAATACGAATAAAGACAGGCCAGTTAATTTAACTCCAGAAGGAAAGCTATCGATAGATTCTTTAAAACATGATGAAAGTATAAAAATATTGCCAGCAGACAAATCTCTAGAAGGTTACTGTTTGATTAGTCATTCTAGCTGCATGATACACCAGGGTGGAGGTACTGCAATATGGGCAATATGGCCTTGAGGTATATCCTGTCAATTTTAATGAATTAAATGCTGAAAAAGATTTCGAATTCTGTGTTTGCGAGGGAGAGAGTTTTCATAAATGTTGAAAATAGGGACAATCAGGTACGACAAAAACCTGAACAGCAATAATTCCTTATGTATTTTAACAAAAACAAAACTGATAAACAGGGAGCAGAATTCAAAAAACTGTACTTACAATATCCCGTGCGAATGTGATAAATGTTATGTGGGTGAGTCATCCAGACTTTTCAGTGTGAGATTGGATGAGCACAAGAATTACATTAGAAAGA
Source organism: Leptura quadrifasciata (assembly GCA_963675555.1). Lineage (NCBI taxonomy): Eukaryota > Metazoa > Arthropoda > Insecta > Coleoptera > Cerambycidae > Leptura > Leptura quadrifasciata. The sequence goes on along the minus strand of OY776676.1, from coordinate 112,115,000 downwards.
ATGAAATTCAGAAATCAAAGATCTGTAAACATGCTTAGGAAAACGGACATAGAATAAACTGGGACTCGGCAAAAATTTTAACAACAGAGGCAGATAACAAAAAAAGAAAAATTAAAGAATGACCAATAATCTTATTAAATGAATGAATTAAATGTGTACCGAATTGTTCTGTAGATATTTGTACAACCTGGCTACAATGTTAAAAGAAGAACTTAACAAATTAACATTATCTAAAAGAGAATAGCATCAGTTCTGTGTAAGTAGTAAGTATCTATGGAAATAACATAAACAGAATCTTAAAGCTATGTATTTGATATACACAGCAAATAAGAGTTCTTCGAAAAAAGCTTTGAAAACGGAAAGAGACTACTTTCCGAAACGTCAGCAAAATACATTAGTTCTGTGTTTATTCCAATTTATATTATTTGTAAAACATAACCTGTGACTGTTCCTTTGCCTAATGTCACAGGCGCAGAGGCTTTTTTCCAATAATTCTATAATTTTGTAGATTCGGTGATTTGTTTTTGAAGAAGATTCGGTGATTTGTTTTTGAAGAGGATAATACATGCGGTAGAAAACCCAAATAAAGAAAAGAAAGAAAGAATAAAGCCCACAAAGTCGTAAACATTAAACATGTAGTTGAATCTTTTTGGTGTCAGTCGATTGCTTAAAGTAAGTCATTGGATGGTAGTTGGAAACTGCACTTCAAAAGTCATCCTAATCCTCACCATGTGTAGTGTGAACCAACACCCTTGTTAAACTTACACTTTTGTTAACCTTATGCTTATATACTCGAAATTGTAATTATTTAAAAGACCTATCCTATCCTTTTTCATAGAAGTTAGTTTTAAGACAGTGTAGCGATGTCCGATTAATACCATTTGGTGAAAGTGGTTAAGCAAAAATCGAAAGTAAGTATAGATTTTGTATCTTATGTCTGAATAAGTCACATCGAACACTTCAGGTGAACGTTATATTAGTAAATTTAGGAAAAGTAACAAAGCGTCCTTCAGACACTTAAAGCATGGTAAAAATTTGAGATAAATTCATTTTCCATTTTTGAGTGTATTTACATTTTTACCCTAGCTTTTGTCTCGATCAGCCAAAAAAGTAGTGTAATTTTCAATTCTACCTAGGAGAAAGCACTTCTACACTTCTTTTAAGGTTGCATTATTTCATACTTCCAAAAAAATGCTCTCCTTTAATAATAGCCCCACTTAACTGATCTGTTAAGGAGTGGCCTGATCTAAATATCCTTATAAGATAAAATCAGGTAGATCTCAAAATCGACTATTAAAAATGTACAACAACAATTTATTTCTTATTTTAAACAGTGCTTGGCAATAAACAAGCATTATTTTGAAAATTTGATATTATTATGTTCTAAATCAGTCAACCAAATAAATGTTTCATTGTTCTCAAAAATACTCTTAATCAATATATCTTTTACACTATTCTTTATTAGAAAATATTGTCAAATTGCAAAAAAGAATATTCATTCTCTTGAAAATTAGTAGAATGAGGGTAGATTATTTTACTGTTATATAAAATATTCTTGAAGAATTTGGTTACTTACTGAGCATATTGCTGTAAATATATTTAATATTTTTCTAGCAAACTAATTCGAACAATTAACTAATATGTAATGGTAAATACCTGTCTGTTGTTAACTAATTCTCCTGGGGCCACGATACCATCGTTATCAAGACAAGAGTGCTTCCATGCGGGCTGATTCGTTACAGTATCAATCATGGGACCTTGAATCCTATCAAAGGTCTGATTGGCATAACGTTTCATAATACATTTGGAATTTTTGTAAACTAAACATCTTCCAAAACCTCTATCTATAGATGCTTTATTCAAAATTAGGGCATCCTCTATATCGTAACCACTGTAGCTCATAACAGCAATCGTGGCATTTTGACCTGCCGGAAGCTTGTCAAAATTTGTCAGTTCTATGGATTTTGTTTTTACCATAGGGGCTTGAGGATATACTAGATTATATAGCAATGTATCCATTCTGTTCTTCTGATTGTATCCAATTGTCCCTATTACAATTTTTCAGAATTAGAAAACAAAGATATACTCTCTAGGGCTATTCTTCTATAAATCATTATTTTTATAATAGTGAACATACAATATATTTATTGTTTTTCCAGCAGTTACTAAAACATTTTCACTTTCTACTACAGTACCTTTTATTGGTTTCCCAACAGGCCATTGACAAGAACTCACAAATATTGATATTAGTGGAATACGGTAATCGAAGTGTTATACAATTTTTCGTAGAAATTCCAAACTTTGGGTAGTTGTTAGTTGTCTTAGAAATAAGATAGTCCTAGAAAATCTACCTTGTGCAACTCGAAAAGGGGTAAATTAACCCTCTCTTGGGACAATTTTCGATTTTAAATTTTTTTTGGATCCCGTAACCTGTAAATTAAGCAACGAAATCAAATCTTGCTCGAATCAGATGATATTTTGGTGAAGGTGGCTCATAATACCTACAAATAGCCTACCACATTTCAAATCAAAAGCTCCATTTGTTTGGTTACGTAATTTTTTCGAAAATTGTACGAAATTTTTAAGATGGTGTAATTTTTTGACCGTTTATCGTACGACAATTTTCTCCCCGTCAAAATGTAGGTTTATTTATGTATTTTTAGGTGATACAATTCAAAAAATCTTTAATAAAAACATTGGATCCATTTTCGGCCATTTATGGTATACATGTACTTGCGCACAGTGATTTTCTGTTGCACAAGGTACATATAACTATTAGTATAGGTAAATCAATAAACATATCTGTCAAGTATCCAGAGCTGATTCAGGACGTCCTTCATAATTTCTAGAACGCATATGTCGAGAGTATAAAATCTTGTGGGCAGAGAATAATAGCCCCTCTTATGGTTGTTCCATCGAAAATGAGAAAACATTAGGTTTACTAAGGTATGAATGTTTCAGAAAACTGAGCACCGAGGGTGCGGCTGATTATCACAGCTTAAGAACATTTTATCAAATTTGTCGATGGTATTGTGAAAGAACTACTAGAACTATTTGCTAATAAAAATTTACATTTGAAATCTATCACTCATGAATTTGGCATAGAAAAACATTTTGAGATCTCTGTGGCTGCAATGGAACTTGTAAACACTAAATCTAAATTAATAATTATTGTAGTGTATAGGACCCCAGATAGTGACTTGCGGTTGTTTCTGGATAATATGTATGGCTTGCTAAGTAATTTATATGATAATAAGGATCATTTTATAGTGTGCGGTGATATAAATGTTAACATAGCTACAAGTAATTGGGAGACAACACATGTTCTGAATTTATTCAATGAATTCAACTTAATAAGTCATATAGACCAACCAACACATTTAACTAATACTAGTAAAAGTACGATAGATATAATATGTTCGAATTTATCAGTCAGTGATGTTCTTGTTAATGACACCCATTTATCTGACCACACTTATCAAATGTGTATATTTAAAATTCCTTCAGAAATGAATTATGTGAATAATAGTCCAACATTAAAACGCGGCGTATCAGAGAGTAATTTGAATACTTAAAAAAATTTACTCAAAAATGAGAGAAGTGGCTTGAAATGTACAGGGGCACAAATTTTACTGAGAAATTTAGTTCATTTTACTCATCATTTCTATTTCACTTCAATTCTGCCATAACTTATAAAAAAGTTAAATCAAATGTCCATAAGGAAAAATGGTTGAATGATGAATTAAAACAGCTGCACCATCTTCTGTGCGAGTTGCATAAAATTAATAAAAATTACCCAAACAACGAAGTAATTAAAAATAGGTATTTAAGATTTAAACAAATATACTCTGAGAAAATTAAACTTGCTAGGGTAAATTACAATGACGGGCGTATAAAGTGAGTCCAAAATATAATGAAAGAGAGTTGGCTCATTATAAATGAAGCAAAAAACAATCCAAAGCAATCATTTACAGAAATTGTTATTAATGATGAAATATTTACTAATACTTATGTTATTTGTAACGGTTTCAATAATTTCTTCTTGAATTTTAAGAGCCCTAAACCTGATTTTAGCAAATTAATTTTATTTGACAATGTTATACATAACTTTTACCTAACTCCTACCACTCCAGCTGAAGTTAGTGAACTATTGCTTAAAATAACAAGTAAATCAGCTGCAGGGATTGACGAGATAAGAGGTCAAGTACTAAGAGCAGTGGTTGACGAAATTTGTGTTCCGCTGTCTTACTTAATTAATGAATCTTTTGCTAGTGGCCAGTATCCGGATTCACTGAAAATTTCAAAATCTATACCAATATATATAAATAAGGTATCGAAAATGGAGGCTTGTAATTATAGAAATATAAGTGTACAAAATCAGTTCGCAAAAGTTTTTGAACTTTGTTTTAATAATAGGTTATTAAGCTAATTAGAATTTCATAAATCGTTAATCTTTAGCCAATACGGATTTAGAAGGAAAAAATCAACAATAAACGCTATTGAAAAATTATGTGATTATGTTTATAATTCATTAAATAATAAAGAATAACCAATAGCTCTATTTTTCTATCTCAGTAGAGCTTTCGACACTGTCGATCACAATCTGCTTTTAGAGAAACTATCTAGATTGGGTGTACATGGACCTGCTCACGACTGGATCAATTCCTATCTCACTAACAGAAAGCAAGCCGTAATAATTGATCACTTTAAATCAGATTTCAGACATGTGACCACTGGCGTGCCACAGGGCTCTATTCTAGGTCCTTTGCTTTTCTTAATCTTTATAAATGATATGCCACACTCTTGTACAACACCCAATGCAGCAATTGTCTATGCAGACGATACAAACTTTTTGATTTCTAGTAACCCTTCTGAGACCACAATCACTAAAGTTAATAGATCTGTAAAAGAGTTTTTCAAATGGTGTCCAAACAATGGTCTTGCACTGAATGTTGACAAAACCGTTTTTATGTCGTTTTTGCCAAAGAACTATGTTCATAGTTCAAGCATTTTAATCAAGGCAGATCATAAATTGATTGTGCATACAGAAGTGACAAAATTCCTGGGAGTACCTTTGGATCGTAAAATGACGTGGGAAACTCATACTGAAAATTTATTGAAGAAATTGAGTAAATCTTGTTTTGTTATTAGATACCTGAAATCATCCATCTCCCTTAATGTGTTAAGATTAGCATACTTTGGATTCGTTCACTCTATCTTGTCCTATGGTTTAATTTTTTGGGGAAACTCTTCACACACTTACAAAGTATTCATCGCACAAAAGAAAATCATTCGTTGTATGGTTGGTCTTTCTTATCAGGCACACTGTAAAGAGGCATTTATTGCACTATCTATCTTAACTCTACCTTCACTTTATATATATCTAATTGTTACAAATATAAAAAAACAAGAAACTCTGTTTTTAAGAAATAATGATGTTCACAATTACCACACACGCAGCCACACTGAACTTAGGATGCCATTTTCTAGATTAAGTGTGGGCCAAAATTCACATGTTTTTCAGGGAATCTACTGTTTTAATAAATTTACCCGACGCTTTGGTCATTTTAACAATTTTAATACTTTTAAAAATACTTTGTTAAAGTACTTACTTAACAATGCTTTTTATTCCTTAGACGAGTATCTACAATCTTAGTATTTATGACTATATTATTGGTATTATTACTCTTAAGATAATCACTACCTTTTTAACTGTTATTATTTTTTAACTGTATTTATTTGTTTTGACTAGTCTTATAAGTTTCACTGTTGCGTAACTTAACACGATGAATAAAGAACTTACTTACTTACTAGGGATGCAATTGATTTCGGCTTGTGTAAAATGGAAAATGGACTGATGCCAAAAACTACAGACAAACCACTCATTCCAGAAGATTTGTTAAAAATCATTGCCTGTGATTGTAAAGCTGGGTGCAAAACGAAATCATGTTCATGCAAGAAATTGGATTGGAAATGTTGCAGTTTATGTCATTTTGCTTGGAATACAACCTGCCAAAATTGAAGAGGTCAGTGGGTCACCAGTCGATGAACTTACTGATGACATGCCAGATAAGAACACAAGATTTATCGATGATGATGATTATAATTCCTACTAAGAAAACGAGGACGACGAAGTGAACGATATGATGGGCGAAGCGGGTAGCTCTCAAACTAGTATTTCGAGTATATCCAGCACAAGGAGTACAGGAAAGCGACCAATACAAGTAGCATCAAAGCCCGTAAAAAAAAGAAATCAGCTTAAAACATTTTTACATATAGATAAATAAATCTAATATAATATTTTCAATGTAAATAAAATGTGACTTATGTCTTTTACCATTTCTACCATTCCTCCCTAAATTATATATCCTTTTGTGCATTTTTTCGAACACATGAGCTATATTTACATATACAAACATCTATATAATTATATGTACCTTGTGCAATGGAAAATCACTGCGCCCAAGTATAGTTGAAGTGAACAGTTCTCGGCAAATAAAAAACTCAACAAAAACTTTACGACCTCATTAAAATACCGGAACTCTTTGTACTGCTGTTCGCAAATTGACTCGCTTACCCTTATAGGTTTTTAATGTGCGTTGGTTCGTTTGATGACAAGGCTTGGCGCCATGGCTCACAGCGATATAATTATGTCGTAAAGTTTTTGTTGCGTTTTTTGAGTGAGTCCTTACTTGGACTATACGTGTATACCGTAAATGGCCAAAAATGGATCGAATTTTTATAATAAAGATTTTTTTAGTCATATTACCCAAAAGTACATAAAAAAAAAACTACATTTTGACGGAGAGAAAATTGTCGTACGATAAACGGCCAAAAAGTTACAGCGTCTTCAAAATTTCATAAAATTTTCGAAAAAATGGCATTGTAGCCAAAATAATGGAGCCTTTGACTTGGAAATGTGGCAGGCTATTTGTAGGTATTATGAGCCACCTTCACCCAAAATTTTATCCGATTCGGGCAAGATTTGCCCGTTACCCCAAAATCAATTTTTGGTCAAAAAAATGTACATATATATGAATTACAGGACGAAAATTTAGGTGGAAGTTCCTTGAACATTGACAATAAAAGGACAACATTTTCGTTGCTTAATTTACAGTTCAAGGGGACCAACAAAAAATTTAAATCGAAAATTGTTCCAAAAGAGGTTTAACTTACCCCTTTTTCGAGTTTAAAACAATGTTCCGGCACTTGAAGAAGGTAGGTAATCTAGGAATATGTTATTTTTAAGATGACTAACAACTACCCAAAGTTTTGAATCTCTACAAAAAATTGCATTATTCTCAGTTATTTTCAATTTACCATACTCCACTAACATGGGCAATTTACATTAAAAAGTCAATGTAAAAAAGAAAATTCTAGTTATTTATAAATTCGTATGTGTACATACTTGGCTGCTGCAATTTGTATATCAATAGTACACAAAATGTAAAGTATAATATAAACCAACAAATTTTAGAAGTAAATAAATATGCAATTCGATAGGTGAGCAGACATCTGTTTGAATATTTTGTATCAAGAACTTTTATGTAATTATTTTTGTGCTTAACCTTTTAAGATTTGCATAATAAAGCAACTTACCCATAGCTTGTTTACCCATAGCACACTGGTATGTGTTCCTTGGTGACTGATTATGATGTGGATATGGAACTAAACCAGCACATACACCTAACAAAGTGAATGTAGCAATTTCCAAGTGGGTTGTTAACATTGATATATCTTTTTCATAACAAGCTATAAAACTGTCGTTCTCCTCATTTACATCCAAAAATTCAATTAAACCTAAAAAAAACTCATACATACACATTACATAAATATAAAAATAATTCAAATTTACCGTCATGCAAGAAATCCTCAAAACCTCGTACACCTTTTTCTAACTCAACAATATGTTCCTCTGTAATTAGAGGGCGACCGTTCTCTACGATAATGTAGGGCCTGCACAGTCTTCCTCCATCTGAACTAATATAAACACATTTATGTAAGTAACTTGGGTATATCGAGACGTATCCAGAAATATACCCTTTTCTGCGCATCATCCTAAATACATTAATTAACTTTTTATAGTTTCTTGTTATACCTAATATATTACCTAAAACATGAGAGCATTGAACAGAAATACCGTAATAACGACCATATGAAGCATTACCTACCATTAAGAAACACCATAAAAGTTAATGGTGAATGTATCGATAAACTTGCTACCATATTGATATCCTGTACTCCAGCATTGTTAGCCAGTCTTATCAATGGATATTCATCAACTTCGGTTGTTATATGTGTCATTAAGGCTAAATTTTTTACCAAACCACATGCCTAATGAATAAATAAAATAAATAATAGAGATACTATTTCCCAAAAATAATTTTCGAGAGGGTGCATATTTTTTATCTAAGTATCATGGTAACATTTTACAAAAAACAAGTGGTAGTTTTAATTTTTACACTTGGAGCAAACTTAAAACACCAAGGTTTGTATTACCCACATTTAAAACAATCAATTCAACTTGGATCTTGTATATATTGTAGAGAATATGTAGAATCCAAGGTTTAGACCTCCAAACCCTTGGCAAATTTTTGTGTGGCCGAAAAAACTACGAATTTTTGGCACTTTTTTCAGTTTGTGGCCTATAACTTTAAAAAAATGCACCCAATAAAAAAGTCATCTATTATCAAAATTAAAGAACATTAAATTTCGCTTCAAATGAGTACCTCAAAGTTGAAATTTTATAAATATAAATAAACCAATAAAATTAGCTTGAACTACAAAAAAACATTTAAACATATAATACCTCTCCTTCTGGAGTATCGCTTGGACACAACATTCCCCACTGGCTTGGTTGTAACGATCTTGGTCCAGATACTTTCCTGGTCTTCTCAAATTGAGAATTTACCCGCGTCATCATACCAAGTGCCGAAATATAACTTAACCTCGATAACACTTGAGTTACACCCAATCGCTCCATTCTAAAACGTTTAATAGTCCAGTTGCCCTACAAAATTTGAATTTTATTTAAAACCATCATTACCATACAAGAATATATTTACCGTAGAAATTGCAAAAACTAAACAGTTTGTTATTAAATCGGATCTCATATATTTAACGACATCAAATTGGGTTGCCCGAATTTTTGGTATGGTTTTTTCTGCGATTGCTTTTAACTCCCAATTGAACCTCTTAAAGACATCTTCAAACATCAATGAAATTAGGGATCCAGCTAATTCCAATCTTTTGTTACCATAATAATCTCTATCGTCAAGAAATTTTTTATCGTTCTGTGCTTCAATAACCCTCTTCACCTAAAGAAAAATTAGAGTAAGCATTTATTTAAATGAAAAATCAGTGTCACACACCATAAGACCCAAGTAAATTGCTTTAAGTCTAAAATTATACTGCTCAACAGGCACATGTGCTAGAACTGTTGTAGCCAAAAGATCTCTAGCTTCGTCTGTGGGGGATTTAACTTTTGAGGCAGCAGTAACATAACGTTTTGCAACCAATTTTGTGCCTAGATATTTTAAAGCTGATTCTTGAGTATATATTTTTAAATTATGACATTCTTCCAGTGTGGGAGTCAGTTTATGTATATCAGGTATACCAATTAATTCACATATTTCCCGATCATTTATCACTTCTAAAGCTTTGAAAATTATAGATACCGGAATGGCCTAAAAAGAAATACGTATCTATTATAAATACTAATAAAAATGAAAAGTATTCTTACATCTGTAAACGTGTTATGTCCCATATAATATTTGTTGCCTTTTACAAAAACGTTAGTTCTTGATTTCTTTTCATGTGTAGAGCTTGTAACCTGACATTGCACGCCAAGCTTAGCTTCCTCAACAATCATCCTATTCTTTGAAAGTTGCTCTTGGATTAAAATAACTTTTTCTTGTCCTTTAACGACAAAGTATCCACCAGGATCTAAAGGGCATTCATTCATCTTTGCCAATTCATACTCCGATTTATTAGTTAAAACACAATTAGAGGACCTCAACATAATTGGCATCCTGTAAATTAAGATATCAAAACATGAATTTCATTTGCATAAATTGTGGTCAAATTAATTAAATTATATTAGAGCACTATTTTCTGTACCTTCCAATTAGTAATCCAGTTTTTGCGACCCTCTGAGAACCTCTCGTATATTCAATATCCACCGATATAGGGGCAGTATATGACATATCTCGTAAGCGGCATTCATGCGGTGTCGTAGGTTTACTAATATTAAAACCTTCATCAACATCTGGATTACCTACATAGACATTTGTATACCTAAAACATTGAAACTTGATTCAGATTTCTGTAAAAGCATCTTATCTTGGATGAAGGCCTACAGTATACGCTACTACACCTACATCCTTTGATATCTGACATTTCAAGACTTACTTGATATAGAACAGAGGATCTGCATCACATGTAACTTTATTATTAGCTTCCACGATCTTCTTTATTTCTACATTAATGAAATAGTTAAATGAATCTATATGTTGTTTAACTAATCCTTTAATTTTCAAAAAAGCAGGAACTAATTTCCATTTTTCCTAAAACAATGAGCAGTAATTAAAAAAATAATAATAATATTTGTTCGCGTGAAACTAACCTCTATTTCTTTTATGGGCTTATGATAATACTTAGGATCACCGAAGGCATCCACATTCAGTCCTTCAGGCATGATTAATTTTAATTATATTATAAAACTTATGCACTTAGTATTTTAACTTCACCCAGTAATCTTGATAGTAAACTTAAATTAAATATAGGTTATGTTTGTCGGTTAATGTCAGAAGTTCTGGTTATCTTCTTCTTCCACGTTTATGGCCTTTAAACTTTAAGTATTAAGCGTGTTCTCGCGAATAACTCTTACTTGTTGATGCCGCCTGGTTCTACCAATTTACTTTCAACTGATCTTGCTTGGAATATGTGAAATCTTAAACCATTCAATGTGCTGCTTGCACTCTAATGGGCTGCTCATTGCTCATTCGTATACTTTCCAGTATGCTGAAAATATGACATACCAGCGAAGCACACGATATTGGTTGTTTTTTCTTCCGGAAATGCCATACTGAATTTGTGCCCAATTTAAAATACACAGCACAGATTACCCTTATACTAATTTTGCTTAAAAAACACCATACTAAATAAATATAAATCAATTTACAATTATATGAAATACATCAACATATTGAAAATATCATAATATATATGACCCTAACTTCACTGGTGACAGACCATAGATTGAGGTCACAATAACATTGATATCAAGAGCCATGATATTCTTTGAATATAGAGATAAGGAAGGAAACCTATCATATAAGCCACTTAATTCTCGGGCGACGGAAATAGCAATTTTGATCAACCAATTATTGCTCATACTCTCATACTTGCTGCCATTTGTCAGAATTCTATTCGCACTTTGTTGATGCTGGTTATATTTCTGATAAAAATAGGAATACACTGAGCTAATTACGTTTGACAAATCGTATGTGTTTCTAAAGAGTTAGTTTTGTGTATTTATTTTCGTACTAGTGCATTTAATATAAACTCTTAAGGTTATGGTGAACAGTCCATCCGCCATATTGATCAACCATATTATTCAGAAAGGGGAACAATCACAGAACTCTAACTGTAATAGAGTTCAGTGGGAAGAATCCAAGCCAGTTCCTAATATATCCAATAGATGAAGCCATGCGTACTCGGTTTAATGTCATTCTCAATTTGTATCATATAATATATGATACAAATTGAGAATGACATTAAACAACAATTTAGAAGTTATATTATAACTTTTAAATTGTTTAAATTTCCCGATTTCTGAGAGTTTCCCAATCTCTTATTAGTAGAAATGAGCTAAATTGATAAAAAGAATGAGGAACAATCCAAGCCAGTTCCTAATATATCCAATAGATGACACCATATGCGTACTTGGGTTAATATCATTCTCAACTTGTATCATATATAACGTTTAAATAGTTTAAATTCCCCGATTTCCGAGAGTTTCCCAATCTCTTATTCGTAGAAATGAGCCAAATTGATAAAAAGGATTACGGTCGTTGGTCATTAAATCGTTTAAAAACGGAGCTGAGAAAAGAAGTGCTAGAGTTCATGGAAAAAAAGTTGATTTGGTTGAAAGGTATATAATTACATTTATAACTTGTTGAATTTTTTGTTTATAAATCCTCTTTTATCCTAGATTAATCAATTATGACAATATTCTAGTTAGTACACACTTGAAGATGAAGATATAGATCACAGACTTTCTGCTCTGCTCTGTCGCATAGATTACAATTTTTAAACACCAGATTTATCATAGTTGTCGGAAACGGTCATTTTCAGGAAATAAATGTCCTACTGAGCACTTTGGTACACAGCAACAAGTTTTGAAGTTTTCATTTTACATCCTAATTATTAACTTTGTTTATTCAAAGACGTATTTTTTCATATTGACATTGGCGGACAAACAACCGAGTACAGCAAGTGCACTCTGGCGGATAAAATAAAAGAGAATGTTCCCCATTCTATACGAGTCTATTTTATCTATGTTCTATACGTATACGCAAGGATGGTTAACTATAATAACCATCCTTGCGTACCTCAGCCTCAGACGAACAGATACGTACTTCCGTCGTCTCTTATTTGAATTGTACTGTCGTGAGTAGAAAAAAATTGGACTTTTTTTTTCTAGTGTAATTCCATAGATCAAAGTGTGTAATTCTGTCTCTATTTGAATATGTAATGAGTAGCGAAAATAAAACAGATATCACTTTTAATTCATTTTTTAATTTAATGCTGTAGTTATTGCTATAGTAAATGATGCATGGTTAATGAGACAAATTGCACTGCCTTATAACATTAACAAAAATTTGGTGTGTAACATTTCAAGAAAGTGGCGAATAAACGGTATGATTAGTAGAAATCCTGGATCAAAGGACAAGGGATATCCAACTTAACACGAAACTAACTATTAATATTTCGTTATTGCACCATTTCTATTTATAACTTCTATAAGTCTGTTTGGCATAGAATTAAATAACCTTATATAATAATCATTAGTAAGAATATTTTCCCATGCATTATTTACTATTTCCAGTAATTCTTCGGCATTCCGTGGTCTCACATTTCATTTTTGGATACTTCCTACGAGTAGTCCCCATACTCCTTCCACAGGGTTAAGATCTGGACTATGACTGAGCCGGTTAAGAACACTGATGTTGTTATCTTGAAACCAGTTAGTTACGGTATGAGCAGTATGAACAGAACAATTGTCTTGTTGAAATATGAACTCATTATTAGGAAATAATTGTGACACAGAAGGGAGCATAATATTGTCTAAAATCCTAATATACGTTTCACTATTAAATCGTTCCTCAATATACCACAAAACACCAGGACCACGTGCCAATATCCAAGCCCACGTATTGACGGAAAATCTACCACTTTTATCATTGTTAGATATACATTTCTCATCGAATCGAGTATTCAGAGGGCAGTAAACACGAATATGACCGCTGTGTGTTGACTGGAAAGTTTTTTCGTCTGTAAAGATTACATTGTTCCAAAAATTTACATCATGCGCTAAAAATTCAAGCGAAGATCCTACTCGAGCTTCTTTATGTTCAGCTTTAAGTAAATATTTCTGTGCTGCTGCATGGCAGCGTAGCTCCGATTCTCTTACTAGCCGGCGACCAGTACTACTCGATCCAGGAAAATTCGTTTCTTCAGCAGCCTGAATAACAGTAAAATGGATTTTCTACTAAAGCATGTACCAATTGCAAATCTTGTTGTTGAGTTGATATCCTTTGTCGCCCTGATCCAGGATTTCTACTAATCGTACCGTTTATTCTCCACTTTCTTAAAATGTTACACACCGAATTTTTGTCAATATTATAACGCAGTACAATTTCTCCCATTGACCATCCCATCTTCTGCTTTAGCAATAACTCCAGATTTAACTAAATCACTTATATGAGGCATATTAGTTTTTTGCTTTTGCACACTTGCAATAAATTATGACAACTAACTGACAATGTCACAAAAATTAAAGTTAGATGTACAAAACTAGATTTTAGCAAAATACCGTTATAAGACGTCCTATTTTTTTTTTTTGCTCACGACCGTACTCCTTCTTTACCTATATATTCAAAGGTTTCATTGTGTGACATTTTAGAACATGTCATTTGAATGTTATTGACATGATTCGAAACTCTATCATCCCAATTCTATTTCATTTCAATCTATAAATCTGTAAAGAGGTAACCCTGAAGATGTAGATTATTTATTCAAATTTTATTAAAATATGAATAATATTAATCTGTAATATAAGAATAGTTTTCAGTAATAATGTAATGTCAGCAAGGGCGTAAATATATTTTCTTGTAGGAGAGTAATATGAAAATTTATGTTCTAACACTTCTTGAAGAGGGGTAATTACCTCCCCGTTATCTACGCCTTTGAATGTCAGTCTATTAGAGCGTAACGGCAAATTGAATGGTCTAAGGAGTTAAAAACATAGACAAAAAATATAATGTATATTTTCTATGGTTAAAAACTACATATTTTGATTTTGGTTCAAAACTAACCCAATATTTTTGGTTTCGATCTGTTAGGTAGGTAATTAAATTGTAATATAAAACATATTTCGTTTATTTTCTCCGGAAAATTTTGTAAAATATTTCATTTATGATATACTTATTTTTTACGCATTTGTTATTTCTAAATACAGTACAGTTAGAATTAAGTTTGTTTCCAACTTTCTTCCATGTAATTAATTTTCACTCCAACTTAATACGACCAACTTATTGCATTCTATATCATTTTAGATTTATTGGGGTTAATGCCATTAAAAAAAAAAGATTTATTGGACTAAACTTACTAATAGCTGGTCTCCTTGACAAGAATTGGGAGAGGTTTCTTATTCATGCTTATTAAAGCGTGATAGAAACTTATAAAAATGTGCTGAAAATGTTCCAACTATAAACGAAGCACACAATATCGGGTGTTTCATTTGCATTGAAAAATTTATACTGCATTTACGTCCAATTTAAAATAAACAGCAGAGCACATAATGAAGTTTCATACTAATTTTGTTAAAATAGACCACAGAAAATAAATATAAATTAATTTACTATATACTATATATGAAATACACTATAAAATGCCATGACTTCATTCATAACAGACTAGACAGACCGTAAATTGAGGTTACAATAACATTGATGCAAAGAGCGATAACATTCAGTTCGTTTTAGGACATTTTAGAACATGTCATTTGGATATTATTAAAATGATTGTCGAAATTTTTATCATCCCAATTTTTGTTCATTTGAATCTATAGATCTGTAAGAAAATGATGCTGAAGCTGCAGATTATTTATCCAAATTTCATGAAATGAATGTCCACGTCAGTGGAGAAATGCTTAAATTCAACAACGCCGTTAGGATTCGACCAAAGTTTATCACGACACTTGCACACTCTCATTCTGATAAAAATTAAGTAATTGAAATTTTCTATCTCAATAACGTATAGTTTTCGCTAATGTATTAACAGTCCATTTATTGAATGGTCTAATTTATTACCACAAACAAAGATTAGTTGTGCAAAATCCAGAGCATTGTAAATTAAATCCATACTTTTCAAGCCAACTTAAGTACCGTTTATCAATGCAGGGTTAACTTGTATAGTCGGTTTCATGTATTATCAGCACTTAGAAAACGCACCAAAAACTTTACGACCTCATTAAAATACCATTACTCTTTGTGCTATATCGACAGCAAAATGACTCTCTTACCTTTATAAACTTTTAATGTGCGTTGATTTGTCTGATGAGAGCAAGCCGCTTGGCTCACGGCAATAATAATTATGTCGTAAAGTTTTTGTTGCGTGTTTTGAGTGCTGATAATAAATGAATTCGACTACAACTAAATGATAAATGTCAACAAAATAATACATCAATGCGAAATTTCTGATATTCCCAATTATCAATTCCAACAAAAAATGAGCTTTGAAAAAGGTGCTTTAATATTAATATGATAATAATGTAAATAATACCAAGCGAATAATTCAAGATTTGTTTACAACAAAAAATACAATTTATTAGTCTTTCAACATATTGCTTATTACAATTTAAAGGAAAATGCTAAAGATGAACAATTTAAAATATATTTTGTACCTACTCTTACTACATTAAAAATTCATATTATAGGTTCAATAATTTATATGTTACAACAAACTTTTATATAAGTATTAGAACATCTTAAATTTATGCGAAAAATTTAAAATATTGTCATAGTCTGATACAATATGAGCTTATAGCAAAAATATAAATTTCAAAGTTATTTAAGAATAATCCTATTTTGCATTTTTATAGCAATATATAACAGCAAAAATTACAACAAGCTCACAATTTCTTTATATAACAGGTTACGTATTTATATATGTACAACGTGATATACTTTATGTAATGTATAAACAATGCAAAATAAAAAAATATACTGAACATACACTTTGAGTTGTATAAATATGTATAACTGAATTATATAATATAAACTAATATACAAAAATAAATAATTTATCTTTAAAACAATAAAAAATATGCTATATACTTATACTAATAAACTTTTAACATAATACTATCTAATTTTACACAACAACTTTCATAAGCCCGGCCTGGCTATTAGTTCCTAAACTAGAATCGTCTAATGAGTCCAAATCTAGAGCACTTTCTATCATTGTCGTGTCTTGTAAAAGACGAAGTCTACTTGCACTTAATAAACTATTTTCTTTTTCTTGTAAAGTTAAATCATTATCAAGTTTTAAATCGGGGAACTTTGTATTTTCACTAATATTTGCCAGTATATGACTTTCTCTTAACACTACAGGATCCAGGTGGAGGTCTTCAACGTTTACGGTTGTTTCATTAAGCTCCACTTGTTTTTCTACAGTTGAATTTAGGTTATCCGCATAACTATGTGATTTTCCCAAGGTTACCTGACGTGGCGTCACAATGTTATTATAAACCGGTGAATGATTTAAACTAGGTTGTGATTTATATTGTTGTGAGTCTTCTAATGACCTCTGTGATTGTACAGCAGGGGCAATGGCAAGAGGCTGCTCACTTGTGACTAAATGAGTAATACTCCCTGCATTACTTTCTGGAATTAATAAAATAGTAAAATTAGACCTTGCATTGTTTTTGGTAAGGGTTACACATATTTTATGATTCTGACATTTATAGAACATTCAAAACTGGAGAACACACTATAGATTATGCAAATGTACCTGAAAATAGATACTTCAAAATAATATAGGTATATCTTTATTCAAAAATAAATGTCAGACCACAGATTAAACCCATAATTTGGAAACAATTGCATGAAATACAACTCTTCTCAAGTTATAACGATGCTCTGATGGGCCAGAAAATATAGAAAAAAATAATTGGATTAGTCACTATTACATTTTCATGCGCTTAAGTTAACCAGCTTTAATGATTTATTACAATTTTTCTTCTCAATCATAAGGATAGTATTATCTAGATTTTCTTTTTGGGAGTCTAGATTAAACAGGCTGATAAAATTTTAAACCAGAAATGAAACTATGTTTTTTTAAAGGTTTTTGACATGCTGAACCCGAATCTAACCTCAGAATTGCTCTATCACGTCAAATTTTCAAGAGATTTTAGCCGGTAGCACTAAAGGCTCTAAGGTCCTAAACCTGTGAGTTTAGAATTGCCTGGGAATGTAGACAATCTCTGAAGCAACTGGCCAAAAACAACAAGGTTACCTTGATGTGTGTGCAAGGGCACGAGGGAGTACAAGGAAACGAACTTGCTGACAGCCTTGCAAAAAAAGTAGCTGAAGCACCATTCATTGGATCCGAACTGTTTTGTGGCATGGCCAAGGGACACATAGCGGAGAAGATCCAAGAATGGGAAAGGGGCCAGAAAAAGTCTTACTGGAGGAATACTCTAGCCCAAAGACAAGCGAAAAAGTTTATATCTTATTCAGCAAAGAATGCCACAAGGCTTCGCGAACTTGAAAAGTCTAAATTAAGATTAATTACAAGCCTTTTAACAGGCCACTGCCCTTTGAGATATCATCTCAGAATATGGGCAAGGCGGTAGACAACAAATGCAGATATTGTGATACTGCAACTGAAACTGCGGAACATATACTTTGTGAATGCTAGGTGTTAGTCTGCACTAGGCTAAAGTTCCTAGAACAGGCAGAATTAAGGGCTGAAGACATAGGGCAATTAGTCCCGGGAAAATCACAAGATTTGTAAAAAGTCTTGGAATGCTGGGCAACAACTAGGTGCAGGGTAAATCACAAAAGATCTTTTAGGTCGAAGTGAAGTAAGGCTGTTCGAAGCCAAACGACCCCATAAAACACAACACACAACATGACCTCAAATATAGCAAAAAGCCGAGTTTTCTCACTTTCAGATTAGAATCTCTAGAAAACCTGACGTGATGGACCAATTCTGAGGTCGGATTAGGATTTACTGCTTCAAAAACCTTCGAAGAAGGATAATTCCGTTTCTCGTTTAGAAGTTTGGTTAAATTTTGTCAGCCTGTGTTACTCTTTAATCGTTAGTGAAAAATACTGTGAGATATCAAAGACAAATGCGTAATTTCATGGTAATAGATTCCTTATAAACCAACCTATCCGCTAAAAATTCTTGTGTGGGTATATAATCCAGTCGCCATGTATTTTGTACCTTCGAAAAATTCCGAACTTAATGAAACTTTGGGATGTTGTTTGTGAGTGTTCAGTAGTGCTACATCCAATTTATCCAACAAAAAAACCCTGTGGAATTTTGGGGAGGGACGAAATTCACCAACATTTTTGCACTTTTTTCGGTTTTTTCGAAATATTTCGAAAACGGTTGATTTTAGAGGACAACTTCAAATTAATAAATAGTAGCTGATTAAATTTCCTGCAATTTGCATGGTAAAACGTATTTTTTTGGCCCCATAGGTACCAAGATACAGAGTTTACCTACGGGGTTTAAAAAAATACGCTTTACCATGCAAATTGCAGGAAATTTAATTCTCTGCAATTTACTAATTTGAAGTTGTCCGCTAAAATCAACTGTTTTCGAAATATTTCAAAAATACCGAAAAAAGTGCAAAAATTTTGGGGATTTTCGCCGCTCCCCAAAATTCCACAGGGTTTTTTTGTTGGATAAATTGGGTGTAGCACTACTGGACACTGTTAAATTCGGAATTTTTCTAAGCTACCCCCCAGATTTGATCCTATGACGACTGGCCTAATAGTATTTTTGTGCACTCTTCCATGGAGCAATGGGCTAATTACAAAAGATATTAAACAGACTTGTCACTCTAGAAGCTTTATAAACAGGGGCGACTCAACTCATTTTATTGACAAGTTGGTACTGCTTCATGTCAATGAAAAAATATATCAAATTTACCTTTTTGTAAGTATCTAATATCTTATTTATCTTTGTTTACGATTAAATCGATAGAGGCCAATTTAAATAAAATACCAGTAGGCAGTGGTGTATAAATTACATCAAATAATGTATGTATTATATGTCCCTTTCAGATTTAGTAGGTAATTTTAAAATAATTAAAAACTCAATCCGCAATTTAGCGAGCCCATTGTTAACAACAACTTTCCTGCTTTTACTATTTGTTGAAATTTTGCAAATAATAAATTGCAATTATAACAAATAATTAAATGAGCCCAACTGATATGTAACGCTGCTACAATCACGTTTAAATGCGAAGAATTTAGAAAAACTTGTTAGGTTAGCGTTTTCGGGTTAGCTGTAAATATAATTAGAACAGAGAGCTGTTTGAGGGTGGCTATTGTAAATCCCACACACAGGTGCTGGAAGTGTTAGCGCCGGTGCTGTCTAGAAAAAATAGATGATAGAGCTGTATGTAAACAATTAATTTAAAGTTATCAGAAGCAAAAACAAATATATTAATTCTAAAACACCTATGTTAAATATCACAAATATTTTAGTTAAGGACGTTCCCAAAAGGCAGTCATTCTCAACCTACAAAAGGATCTCCCCTATGTAAACTGTCATGCTTACAATAAAAACTTGTTGACAATCACTCTACTTTTCGCTCCATTCCCTCTGTGCATAAGCACAGAAATAAACTTACTGCGACGCTTGACTCAATCTGACAATGTCCCGTTTATATACTCATCACAACATGAGTTGTTGCTTTGGTTTAGAGTGTATTATCTTATTTTGTGAGGTTAAGAATATATTTGATTTTTAACAAAGTATAAAAAATGTGTTAGAGAACAAAAAATGGTATATTTGTCATAAATATCAACTTTTATTCTTATTTATTCTTACGATAATCTATATTTTCTTAATACCTGTAAAGTGCCCGCATTTATTGACATAAACTGTACGTTGACAGCTTTTAAATATTACCACATAATTGCAACGTTGCCAAGTCACGAACTCCTGCGCACTAACTTACTTGAGGCAAGCCGTAAGGGACCGAAAGTCAGGAATTTTCAATATATTTTACAAAAAAACTAATACCGCTTGCAGTAATTTTTTTTAAAGAAAAATATTCCTCTCTCCTTCTAATAGCTCTCAGATTTTGAAAAAAATCGTAAGAAAATTATCATTATAATTAAATAAAACATAAGTGAATATGGGATTTATAAGACATTAGTATGTTAAAATAGGAATTTTAGGTGCTAATATTTACAAATGTAGTACCGCAACAGCTACTCAAATTTTTCTCACGTATACAGAACATTAATAAAAATATATGTACCTATACATTTTCAAGATCGTAAGAAAACTTTTATTGTTGGGAATGTCCTTAAATAACGAAACACTAAATTCCATAGAAGACATTGTTTCATCAGTTTTTCATCATTGCACAATAACATGAATATCTTACATTATAAAAATCAGGATATTCACTTTGCTCAATTTGACATCAACACAGTTGTCAACCTTAATAAAATTAATACTTAAGGTTATCGATGTAGGGCAAGAAGTAAGGAAGGTATTAATCCAAATCCACTCTACAGGGGGATGATAATGTAAACGAAATAAACATTATTGAAAATAACTTCCAACTCAGTTTCCTCTTATAGAAAACATGGCTGTTAATACTGTGGGCCATATTTATATGGTAAAAAAACAACAAATTACAATAACCAACAATCTATGTTTTGCTTCAAAAATTAATTTGATGCTGAGTAGCTTTAAGGAAGATGAATTAAGTTTCACTTGACATATAAGTCACTATAACCTAACCTCAAATTCCGTGCATCTATGATAGGACTCTGCACGTGATGTCACATTAATCAAGGACGCTGCTTGAAGGGAAAATAACACATAACCTAACTTTAGTTCCTTATAATGTCAAATATCATACACCACAACTAAACGTTTCGAAGTTAGCATACTTGATTTGTTTTATTTGCAAGCAATCAACTAACTAAAGTCCACTTTATGTGTTATTTGTTTTCCCTCGAAGTAACGACCATGAAAAACGTGCAGATACCCTACGTAGGGTGGAAATTGTGTCCTTGATATAAATTTGGATAGAAATATTTAAAGCTATGCTTTATTCATCAATTTACATACCAACTGACAGCAAGCTATTCGTGGCTTTATTATTACCTTTGCTTCCTGCGTTATAAAGACCAAAGCCCCAAATGTGGAAAATATAGTTTAAAAGCAAATCATATTATGACCAAACGATGGTCATCTTTGATAGTATCAAAAATCTAGTGGGAAAAACAAACGTTCTGGATAAAAAATTTACCCCAGCTGCCAAAATTAAATTACTTTGTACATAATATTCATGCAATATTGGCATTCCATATACTCATACTATCACATTCGAAAGCTACAAGTATTTGAATCAGTAATTCTGAAGACACTTGATAAGATGTGATTCCTTGAAGTCTTCTTTGTTCGGTAACGATATATAACTATTTGGTATAAGTTACATAACAAAATAATATTTCTTTAATAAATGAAACTTTTTTGAGGACGTTTTTCCAAGAATCCTCCTTTGTATAAAATCAGCTTCTAAAATGGATGAGAATATTTTTCAACATCCTGTATAGTGTCAATGTTCACAAGCTTGAGGTAAACATTTGCCTTCACAATTTTATTTTTATAAAAACTCATATTTCCTTCACAAACTCGGTCTTTCTTCTGCAAATTTTCTTTATTATTGTTATAAATCTATAGAAATGCATGAGCCCGGTGTGAAATCAAACAAATTTTTCATTAAATACGTTCAATATAAGTTTCGGGTATATAATTATTTAAATAGCCATATTCAACAGAGAACTTGTCGAATATATTTAACTTGAGATGAATAAACTGACATACAGATAAAAGTAGTTTTATATATCCTAACGAGTAAACGAGTGTGAGAGAGAAAGCAAAAATAGCTTACGCGAGAGCGAGACAGAAGATTATTATATTACCAACACACCAATGCCAGTTTCTTGACCTCCCATCTCACTGCGACCGCATTTTAAACCGTTTGCCGCGAAAACACCAATGCCCTGCGTTGATACAGGACAAGGAGATAAAAATGAGGAATTAATTATAATTTAACAAAATGTGAAGTGTGCTGGGAATAGTATATCTGACTTTCTTTTCCTAATTTTTGTTTTCCTTCTCGCACTCATTTACTTCAGGGTATATAAAACTGCTTTTGCCGAATCTGTACAATGTGTAACCAAGTTTTCATCTTCCATTATTTATTTGTATTTCTTTTATGATTCACTTCACTGCAAAATTATCTTTAAGTATGTTACTCCACCCCTAAATATACTTCTTTAATGCATATATTTTGACAACCAAAATTAGCGCACCACCCAAAATTTACTATGATTTTGAAGTTGATTTTTTTAAAACTACACCAATGATTTTTCTCAACTATGGCCAAATTCGATATGTAAACATATTTTCTATTATGTAGTTTAACTTTTCTGTTATAGGTCATTCTAACTTTAAGCAAAAATTATTTTTTCTTTAATTCAGGTCACAAAAATAATGCTTCTTTTTTAGAACAACGTTGATAATACCATGTTATATTTTTGGATGGAATGTTAATTTTGGTTCTCGGTATATTCGTAAGTAGTAAATGTGTTTCTGATATACATAGAAAGCAGAAAATAGTAAGCCAAAAATGTGCAAATCAATCGTAGCACTGAAATAAACTTAAAAAAGCTACAACACATGCAAAAACTAAAACTTACCAGATACAACCATATCAGAAAACCTCCACCAATGTAACACAATGATTGCAAGAACAATTAAAAAAAATTATATTGCACACATTAAAATAATTAATTTAACTTATGAACTAAATATACAGAGGAACATAAGACTCATACTGAAGCAGTTGAACAATATAGATAAAAAAACAACTTTGTCTGGATTTTATGTAAAGCGAAAGATTTTTACACCAATATATTTTTATTCTTGTCTGCCTTCTTTAAATTTCTCACTGGTTCGCACAACTAAATTCACATCTCAAAGACAAATCATATTTAAAAGAAAAAAAAGGGGCTAGAAATATGATTAATGAAATAATATGTTTTATCTTTTGGTCAATAACTGTAAAACATAAAGACTACTATTTGTGAATAAAGGTTTGAAAAAAAATCAAATATGAACAAAACGGGAATGTCTTGCGACACTTATTTACGCAGTAAGCAAAGATTTTTATTAAACCTTAGTCCTATATATATATATAAAATAATATTTTAATACAACAAACACTTAATGTAATTTAGTATTTTTAGTATAAAAATGTATAAATATTGGTAAAAAGACACCTATATATTTTTGTATATTTTTTAATAAGATCTCTGAGATAATTTGTGTGGTCCGTCTAGAATAGAACCTTGAAAGAAAAGCCGAAGGTCAATTTCACCTAAATTTTATTTATTATAACATAAAACGTAAAAAGTTGTATTTTGGAAATATAAATGTATGCCTAGTACACTGTTCACTTTTAATTTTAAAAATCTAAGGTAAATATACTGTTTTTATCTATTTATTATATATTTGTATTGTATATTTTAACTTATATGTGTCTTATATGTATGTTTATATACATGTATACATATTTTTCTTTTTTTACACTTGACATACCGTATATACAGCTTGTATCTAAGATGGTTAATAAATATTATTATTATTATTATTTGTTTATTTTTTCTGAAACTAAATATTGCAATGATGAAACTGTTTCTATTTTGAAATATTGGGGCCTCCTTTACATAAAAACAAATTTCCATTAGAAAAAACAATAGAGCGAGCAATAAAAATTGTAATAAACATTGTTTTACTAGTAAGAAAAATGAAAAATAAAGCTAATATTTAATAAATCATAATAAATAAAACATTTTTATTGTACCAAAAAGAGCCCATGTAAAGACAAGAATATAAGTGCGAGAGGACATCTACCACTTACTACATAGTTATAATGCTAACAACCAAGATCAACCGAACTGAAAAATTGGTAAAACAGGTCTGCGCTCATTGCATGTAAATTTCCCACATCAAACTTTACATGTGAAGGAGGTGACGGGAGTCAGAAAATCAATTAACTTTTAAATAAACTAACTGGCATGGAAAAATTGCGAGAAAAAGGTCAATTACCCGTTTTGCTATGTTCATAAGCAAAAATCTATGTAGGTATACAATTTAAGAACAATATTTTTGTAAGTAGGATACGATATCATCTGTTAAAATAATTCTTCAAGATTAATTTTCTAAGAAAAAATTGTTAATTTCTTATTTTTTAATGCAGGAGGCACAACAAATGTTGAAATATGTAGAAAATGTTTGTTTACTATCACCAAAATCATTGAAATCTAGAGGAATTAGATTTGTGAGAATAACAGGAATAGGATAATAGTTTCTAGTGTTCCAACCACTTCTAAGGCTAACTGCACAGTCCATTTAAAATTGGCGATAGTTTAGTCGGTCTCTATAATGGCATGAACTCACATGTACATACGCATACAAGCACAAATCAGTCGGCGACTGCTTTTGATTATTTAATCCTAAAACTATCATACAACTGGGAACTATCTACTGATGTATGTGGAATTGCGTAGATGGCGAACTGTTTAGCTGGTGTCTGTCAGATGTCACGTTGCAAAAATGGAACAAAATGCAGTCCCATCTACGTCTAAAGAAATAGTTTTAGAATATGTAGAAAAATTTATTGATTTAGTAGACTCGTCCAGCATTGTATATGAAAAATTTAAGAGTATGCAGACAGTAATATAAAAAAGAAATTGTCGACTGTGTGCGGCTAGCCTTAGGAGAATTATTTTACAAAAGCTAAACGCTACACTCGCCTCTAATAAAATTTGGTATTTTTCAAAATACAACTTTTTTTTTATAAAACTTGATTAAAATTGACCTAAAATTAAATTTATTATCGGAATTGTTAAATTAAAGGGGGATGCACTGTGTGATTCTTCTCTTGTGATAATTAAAATGCATTATAATTTGTAGATGATGCAAAAAAATGCAACAATGCCATGAAGAACCCTGGTGGCAAAACAATAAACTGATTAGACGTATATTCATACAATATAAATGAGAACAAAACAATTTAAGAACTCTGCTATTGTGACCTAGAAGTATCCATTGCATTGCAGTAAGCAGTGTCATTTTTTGAGACACTTTACTATATATTAACATGGCCAGTCTGAAAGATTTTAAATATGCAACAAGTGTTTATATTAATAACCAATTATCAATATTTACATGATACCTTTTACCTATGAGATTGCAAGCAGGAAATCAAATTGTGTTAAAACAAACTGTCAAATAAAATCGACATAGTAGATAGTATGTAAAAAACTATAGTAGTTTATATTTTTGCTTGTAAGTACAAATATAAAAATAGAACAAAGCTATCAACTATAATCAGATATTTTGATACAGAATTCATTCTTCAATTGTGGTTTTCTTCAAGACCTATTCTTTCCAAGACATTAAGACCAAGTTGAGTAGATATAGTAACACAAATATATATATAAATATATATATACACATATTGTGGGGGGGGGGGGGATTTTCAAAAATTGCAAAGTACACATTAATATAGAACATAACAAATTTTTCTTTAAGAGACCTACCTCATAAAATGTTTATCTCTATATGAAATATACTTTATAATTAGTTTATTTGGTTGAGAAGTTGCTATTTAAGGCTTTAGTCAATTGTATGAACAGATAACTTATCTAGTTTATTATTTATTTATAAAAAAAATGAATGAATGATCAATACATGGTTTTGAAAAAAATAACTTATATAAAAGATGACATATTTTCATTTTCAAAGAATAAAATCACAGAGTACCACCCAGAGACGGCACTCTCGATGCCGCCTTTGATGTTTCATTGGCAAATCTGGGTGACCTCCGCTATCTTTTTGTAGGTTTTTCGTGGCGCCAATTGTAAAATGTTATCTTCTTTTGAACTCACACAGTTGCTGATAAGTTATAAAGTAACAAGCAGTTATATAGCTTAAAACATGAAAGTCACTTATTAGCAGTTGCTGATAGGTTTTATTTGTTACGACTTATGACAGGAAAACCCACAAAAATATGGCGGTTTCGCATTTTGGCGGGAGACCAGAGATGCGCCTCTGGGTGGTACTCTGTGATAAAACTGTCTTCTCTTTATGATGGGAATATTGATTATTTCATCTACAGTATTCACAAATAAAAATATTTGAATCAATGTCTATGTAAGATAGAAGAGAAGAGAAATAGCCAAATAATATGCTGAAAAGAAACAGATATAACTTAGGCTGGTGCCATTTTTCTCTTTAGCAGGCTAAACTCTTTTGATGAGCTGCTGGCATCAATGTTAACATGTCGCTTTCTTTCATGTACATTATTTTACTATTTATATTTCCTTCTATCTCATTATAGGGAATGATTCAAGTTCTGTACCTGCCCGTACATTAACATCAGCAGACCTGACGGAAGAAAAATATATATACCAAGCAAGTACTTGTTTTGGCGCCCTCCTAAATTCCTCCAGAAACTGAAGCATATAAAAGACGTAAAAAAGCAGTAGTTTGTTTTTTATTTGCCTAAATTATTTGTACCGAATTATTACATGATCATTTAAGATTTGCAGTAAAGCATGCCCATGTATTCGGTGAAGATGTATTCAAACGTGACCATTTTTTGAATTCTTCACCCTTTCGTCTCCAGCGGACTTTACCTGGGCGGACAATATGCGTAAGTACTGTATTATTATGACATAGTGTCTAGACGGCGCGGCAGCAATGGGAAATTTACAAAAATATTATAGATAACATTTTAAGTCTTCAACTTCAGAACACAATTATTTGTTATTTTTTTAACTTTGCTTACATTATACATTTTTTGTGTAAGTTTTTAAGCTCGGAAAATACATAGAGTATTTTTAAGTTAATATCAAATTGGTGCCCCTTGCACTCAGCACTGCGGGTGAGCACCCGGGTCGCCCGGCCCTTTCGCCGGCCCTGAACATTAACCTAACAATTATTTAATTTATGCTATAATCAATATTTTTGTGCTGTAAGTTTGAATAATTTTCAGAAACGGTCAATTAAAACATCGGTATTTTTTAAAAGTAGGGCCTCAGGGCTAATTATACAACAAGCCTAATTGTTTGCCGGGCATAGGGATTTCTGTTAGTGGAACGTGTTTAAATGGCAGCTCAATGAGAACGACGAAAAACGTATCATGTCATGCACCTATGAGTGAAGCGAGTGACTGCTATCACTGCGACGACTGACGTCTCAGTAATATTTTGTCTGCGGGCGGATGATCATGTTTTAATTCCATAAATAATTTTATGTCTATTTCTTTGTATCAAAGTGAAATTTATTTAAAATAGAGAGAATCGTCTGCTGGCAAATACAAATTGTTGGGATATTTCTCTAGAAGAAATTGTAGGCATTTCGTCTACCTTTGCACAAATCATAACATCCTTTTCTTTATTGCAAACTTCACCTGGATTTTTATGTTTTCCAGGAGAAACGCATCCATGTGATTCTAAATTATTTATGATTTCAGCAATTGTTGACAAAGAAGGAATTGGCCTATCAGTGTAAAATATACTGAATAAATCCCTAACCTGCCTTTGCGAGTTACCGCTAAAATATCATTAAATAATTTGAACTTTCTCACAAATTTCGTAAGAAGTCATTTTGAAATTAATTTGCTTCACGCCATTAACAGAAAAAAATCAACACACCAAACGAAAGACATTTAGCAACTGAGTGGTTGGTTATCGCTATGAGGCTGCGAAGCTAGCTAACCTTGACTCATATGGCGAGTGGTGGAGAACTTTCTTCTTCGCCTTCCTCATTGAGCTGCAATTTAAATGTATTCCACTAACAGAAATCCCTATGCTCGGCAATAGATTAAGCATACTGTATACATGATCATGAAGTGGTGCAGGCCTCTCTTTCACTACGTATGCCACAGTAACATCCCTCACATAAGCTCCAAAGTCAGCTAGATTTTTTTAAATCCTTCCTATCTTATCAATTTTATGAGCATAAACATATCGAAACACTATGAATATGAAATCACTGATAAAACATATTGTCATCCAAAGCTCTCATCATGCTAAAACAGGTGAACTTACCTCTTCTCTCAAGGCCCTATGTAGTGTAATATTGTCTGTACACTCAAAGTCAAAAGAACAACTGGCATATCAGTTCACATAAATATAAATAAATAATAATTTACAATATAATATGATAATAATTTGATATATCTACCTTTTTAAAAACAAAGCACTTATTTATTAATTTATATAACAAGGGTTGACAAAAATCCGAAGTTCTTTTGTTTTTTTTTTTTTGTCGGGTGTTTGAATTATTGTGTAACAGCTGTAAAAATTGTCAAATTGCCACCTTAAATTACACAGAATTTGGGTTGATTTTTCCACTTTTTATTTATTTTACATAGGGTGTCTGGAAATTCCTGTCATTAGGTTGATACTACAGTTTTTGCAAAAATACAAAAAAGTTCCTATAGATATGTATCCGAAAATGCTTCCTAGAACCCTTAGGTTAGAACCCTTTGATGGTGGTGCCTTAGAGTGGGGGTTTTTAGTTCAACATTTCTTGTTCTGTTTTTTTAAATTTTAATTTGATCATATGACTACCTGATCAGAATTATACAAAAAGGTTCATTTTTGTTAAATAACGTAGGACAAACAGTTTTTTTTTAACAATTTTTTGAGATTTTTCATACTTAAGATGCTTCTTTGTGCATCAATAGGTTTTTATACATTTATTTAATGTCAGATTATTTCCTCGACTGATGCCTATTACTGACCCCTGGAGACGAGCTACCTCCAATCAGAAATTTTGCCGAACCCCTTCTCTGCCGAAAAGTATGGATCTGTTACTTGCCTTACATTTCATAGACAAGGGACAACTACTCTACATCCCCTCCAAAGGATGGTATATGCACAACGCAATCCTCACCTAAGATTACATAGTACAAGAATTTACCATAAATTTTCAGAAATAATTCTGAGAAAATTCATGCAACCTTGATAATTAACAAACACTCTAAATTTATCAACAAAATCCTTCAAACATCAAAATTCACCAAATTACAGCCAAAACCTTACAAACGACTGCCCTAAAAAATACAGCCCCCTCAGTAACTCGATTCACTTCAAAACCACTCTCCAAACCCCAAGTCGAAATATTTTTATTCACTTCTGAAAACTTTCTATAAACAATTTCTCTTCAAATTAACTCCTAAACCGATCTTCTATTCATGGGTCAAAACATCCTTCATTCACAATTCCAACCAGCCCACAAAACATTTGTCTGATCATAAGTCCAATTTACATGTTCCCTACGAGTTGCTAGCAAGTCGCCGCTATCTTCACTTCAATACCCCCAAAATTCTTCCACTTCTTTCAACGCCAGCAATGGAACATCCTCAATATGACATTAATATGGCATCAATATGGATTAAATTACGACTTCCAACATTACATTACGGGATCAGATCAATTTTAACACTTTATTCAGGCAGTTATTGCTTATATTTCTAAAACTATAGATTCGATTTTTATTCATAAATAAAAAAATCCCATTTTTCATTGCTGTTTTATTGATACATTTTTCAGTCCAAAATTTTTATTTTTCAACAAAATTGAGCAATATTTCATCACTTTGAGCCCCATAGACGGGCTGGGAAAAGATCCAGCTCTTTTCCAGACTTCTGCGAGCCAAGTCCCCATCATCCGTACAAATAAGGGAGCACGCCAAGCCCCAAGCGAGTTTCGGTGTACCTCAATTTATTTCTGCGTTCCGTGAGCAAAGTTTCTACAACCCACAGCGTTTAATTCTTTCTCGGTTCCTTAAATTCAACAAATCTAGTGGCCATTCTGCTTCCTTGCGAGAACCAAGTAAAAATAATAAAACAATCAACCCGCCGTCACGCATCAAAATAAATGTGAATTTTCTCAAATTTTAAAAATAATTTAATAAAACCAATTAAAACAAATCTGATTTAAGGCAAAATTTCAAGTGACAATAAGTTAACCAATTTATGTCGTGTAGACAATTCAAGTTTAAGTGAAATAAATATTCAACTCTGTTCTTTACGCTTAACAAAATATCTTTTAATTTTTCGTTTAAAACAAAGTGTTTAATTTCAAGAAAATAATATACAGGGTGTAGCCATTGACCCTGCCAATAAAAATAAAATTAAAAAAAAATGCTATTTAGACTCAAATAAATAATTACAAGTGAAATTTAGCTCTGAAACATATACAGGGCGAAGCATTTGACCATTTCCAACCATTTAAGAACTAACCACCCCAACTTCGAATCAAACTAAATTAAGTGCACGGAAAGCCTCCTGAGTCTCATTTTAAGCTCTCCAGCCCAAACTTTGTTATTTTTACAAACCTTGGAGTCCCCTTTCGTGTTCAACTCTAGCCAGGATTCGAACCCGGGACTCCTTGCTTGCAAGCCTAACAAGTAAGCATTGAGCCACTGAGCCGGTAAAAATGTGCCTGTTTAGGCACATATCTGTGGGCAAATAATTATGGCCAGATTGCTTAAGAAGTTTTAGAAGTTGATTTAACGTACGATGTGGTATATTAGATAATAATGCCCACATCTTTAGGTTTTCTATAAAGGAAGAAGACATTTCTAATTCTTGATCGATCTCATCATCACTAGAACTATTATTACCATCTGATACCCCTAAAAGTATGTTTGAATGTTCATTCTGCCATACATCATAAGAATTTCCTGCATCGCTTTCATTGGTGCATTGTAGCCGCAAATCGGCATTTGCTACATCGCTATCACTACTGGGGCTGTCTAGGTCAGAGTAAATAGCAGATTTCTTGTTATTTGATGATACTTTTAGTGATAATAAAGACAGAAATGGCCTTTCCTTCACCTCCTTCTTATAAATAACAACTTCGCTTGATTTTCTTGTACACATTTTTGTACATTTCTATTGTATGTTATACATTTCTTTTTGCTTGTTAACTACTTTTGGGATTAGGTTAGGTTAGGTTGAAATGTAAGTGGGTCTATACCAGGCCCTCCACCGCGACCAATCGGTCTATTGTGGCTCACTCCTAATTTATATTTCACCCAATAGGTTCAGCCTTTTAATAAAGCTGATAACTTTGTTGGGTGAGAGATTGTCCAAGTCCTCAGGCAAAAGCTGACTTTTTGCAAATAATGAGAACCGGGTTCTTTCTGCAGCGGGACAAGTGCACAGGACATGCCTTGCCGTTTCATCTTCCTCTAGACACAGACGGCATTCGGTGTTTTCCACCAGTCCAAGTCTGTGTAAGTGATGATTTAATCTGCAGTGCCCAGTATATAGGCCGATTAGAGTGCTTAGGTGTAACCTATTCAACTCTAGCAGTTTCTTAGCTCTTGATTTCAAAGGATTTGTAATGAACTCCTTCGAATGGGCTAATCCTGGTAGTTCCTTCCAGTGGTAGAGAGTCTTGCTCTCGGCCCAGTCTAGGATATTTGTTTTGGCAGTGCTTGAAGATATGCCAAGAACTGGTTCTGGTCCTATAAATTTCGATGCCGCACCCTCTCTAGCTAGGCAATCGGCAATTTCATTGCCCTCCAGCCCAGAGTGGCCAGGCACCCAGACCAGAGTCAGTTTGTTGTTCTTACCCAATTGGGTTAGAGCTTTTTGGCAGTTCCACACTGTTTTAGAATTACAGCGATAGGATCCAAGAGCTTTAAGGGCTGCTTGGCTGTCTGAGAAGATTTTTATTGATCTGTGTCTAGGGTGGGTTGATTCCAGCCTCCATACACACAGTTCAATGGCATATATTTCAGCCTGAAAAATTGTCACGGTATCACCCAGGCTCGAAGTTATTCTTACCTTTGGGCAGCAACTGTAAACTCCAGCTCCTGTTCCTTCAGGAGTTTTGGAACCATCGGTATACCAACAGCTGTCTGTCTTCTGTAGGTCGGTTTTATTCCGATCCCACTCATCTCTTTCAGGAAATAAGATGTTGAAAGGCAGCTCATGGTTGGTTCTGGTAGGCATCACATCAGAAGGCATACCTAGGATGCTGTGACTGTTTAGGTCATCAATCAATCCATTGCGTTCCATGATGAAAGCCTGCGGCATATTGATTGCCGATTGTTGGAGTCTATATGTTGCCCACCTAGCTTCCCTCTCCAAGTAAATATGGAGAGGTGGTAAGTCTAGGAGGATTTCCAAAGCAGCTGACGGTGTGGTGCTTACAGCACCAGTTATTGCCAGGCATGCTAGTCTCTGTAAATCAGAGAGTTTGGCTTTGGCCGACTGTTGTAGCCCTTTCGACCACCAAACTATGGAGCCATACGCTATCATTGGTCTAATGGCCGTAACGTATATCCAGTATATTTGTTGGGGACCCATACCCCAGGATTTTCCACAAATTCTAAGGCATGTCCACAGGGACAGCCTTGCTTTGTGGATTACCTTTTCCAGGTGGGAATTCCAGTTGAGTGATCTGTCCAGCGTAATGCCTAGATATTTCACCTCATCCGAAAATGGAATGGTTTCACCTAATAAGGAAGGCGGTTCTAAGTTATCCAACTTCCTTTTCCTGGTGAAGGGTACTATTACAGTTTTGCGGGGATTGACAGACATCTGTTCCCTCTCACACCAGATGTGCACTGTATCTAGTACCTCTTGAATGGTATGAGAGAGTACCTCTTCAGATTTACCTTTAACCATGATGACTAGGTCGTCTGCATATGCCAGAATCTCGGCTTCCCACAGAGATAAAATGGCCAGCAGGTCATCCACAAGTAGTGATCACAGAAGGGGGGAAAGAACCCCACCTTGTGGGCACCCTCTCGCAGCCCTGAAGCTGACCGTTTCCCCCTGTAAGGTTGTCGTTATGATTCTATTTTCCAGCATAGCTCGGATCCAGTCAGTTATGGTTAGCTCGATTCCTATAGCAGCTGCCGCTGTGTATCAGGCAGTGCATTATTGAATGCTCCTTCAATGTTGAGAAACGCAGCCACTGCAATCTCTTTTTCCTGAAGGGATTGAGTGATTTTCCCGACTAGGTTATTAAGTGCTAGTTCTGTTGCAAAACTTTGTATAACGCAGTAACCGCCAATTTTGTATTTTTATGCAAATTGGATACAATGTCTGAACCTGTAGTTAGAGTTAATGCCATAAAACTCTAAAAATTGTACCCGATTGATCTTGCGGATGATCTAGAAGAAGAATGTGTTCTTTTAAAACAATTTTTGACGTCCCATGAAAACAAAATTAATTTAAGGCAACTCCATTTATTAAGCAAATTGATTTGAAGGAAACAGTTCCATATACAGAAATATCATTGCGTATGTTCTCGTGCACTGCAGTAAAAAATCGCAGTGCGGAACGTTTATTTTCCGTACTCTAAAGAATAAAAAATTATCTACGTTCCCTTGCGCCGCCCCGGACATGGCCCTAGGGTAAATACACCACTGGTGTAACCAGAGTACGCTGTTGTCAAAAATGACCTGCTAACAAGCGATAGTGTGCACACACACAATTTATGCACAATACGAAAATTCAATTTTATGGAAACGTGTTGGTGTAGACGCATTTAAAACATGAAAAGAGGCCTAAAATATAAACATGTGGAAATATAGGTCCCCTCCTGGCCAAATTTCAGCAATATGATGGGTACACGATTTTTAGACACATTTTAAATACATTTTGACCAAGGCGTGTCAACACGATGTATTAAAACTGTGTCTAATGTTTCCAAATAGGTTCAATATAGAAACATCTTGGACGCAGCACCTATTTTGACACAATATTTCATTAATGTGTCGACACATGATAAATAAAATATTACCATTTGGACATAGTGTCCATCCTGACTCGAATTTTGAGCCTTGTGTCGACACAGTGCATACACGCGATATATTGTAACCTGATCCAGACACATTTAGCTCCTTGGGTTATTTACAAACTTGGATTTTTGTAAGATTAGTATTAAAACGAGAGTGTGTTTTTGGCTCAGAGGTTTTGAAGTGGGATTTTATTTTTTGTCAACCCTGTATTATATTTTACAGATTAAGCTGAGTAGTCTAAGATTAGACTGGGAAATTCTAAGTAAATTATTTTATACTCATAAGTTGTAAACTCCCAATAAAGTCAATAATTTATTACATTTACTTTAAGGACTTTACATAAAAAATATATCAATAAACACAAATATAAAATTGGAACAATAGGTGCATCAATGAAATAAAATTGTAAGAACCAGTATATACACTGAAAACTCAATACCTATTAATAAACTTATCTAATTTTATCTTTACCCTATCCTTAGTTAAGATTAAATTTATATTAAGATAAATATACTTTTAACAGATAAAAAATATCCATAATAAATCCATAAAAATGTGGCTAATCAAAGGGGGGATATTTTAGAGGTTCATGTTTAGCACGAGATTCTGTATATAAATAAAAATACATACAATTCACACTGACATAACTTTAAATTGACTTTTATGACAATCTTCCATTAGGGATTTGATAATGAGGCAAGATCATTACCTATTTTTAAATATACATGTAAAAGCTCCATGACTCATCAATGTTCCTTTCATTTCCGGCATACATAAAAGGCTCAGATTTGATATAGTTGTCGCTAATTAGACACTCACAAAAATAAGACAGAATAAATTTGCATAAACCACCCCTGTAGGGCAAAAGAACGTTTAAATTTGAAGGCAGATTAAAAGTACCACCCATTTTAAAGAACCACGTATCTGAGTTCATTTGAAAAAGGGCTATATTTGTTAATAATAATAAAAGGGAATTAATAAACATGTATCTTATTTCATATGCAAAAATTTCTGGCAGCGTATATAACCTCCGCAAAAAGTTTATTTTAATTAGATTTAAATAATTTTATTTAGTTATATTATTAATTGAACATTTAATCTTAGGTTTATGTAAAAGTGTAATTAGATAAATTATCGAGTTCAGACAGGCATTATCCAAGTAAAGCAAGTTATCAAAAGATTACACTACCCCTGTCACAGCTAAAGTAACGACTATTTGGCTGCCGATGCTAGCTGCTGATATAAATAATGATAACGACTGCAATAACATTGTGGCGGTGAAGACAGTACAATATTTTCTAGCATTTAAAATACTATAATAACCATAAATCTGTACTGAACTTAATAAAGAGGCCAAGAGTGTAGTCATTTAATAGTGTATGTTAATTAACTTTTTAAAATTATTTTAAGAACAGTACATGTAAATGATCAGAAAACCGAGTCAGATCAAACCAGTTTGAATAACTTATACATTTGTATTATGGACCTTATTCAAATTATTCAGCAACACTAAAGTAAATTGCACTATTATTTTCTATATAGGCCGATCGGCAGGGAAACGGACTTTTTAAGCGACGAGCAGTACAATTGGTGTTTTTTTGTGTGATTTTTTTACACCAAATAAACTGCTGTGACAAGCTACTTTTTAATTCTAAATCTTTTTGTTGGAATGCTATAAAATATACCATTCCGACAAAAAAAACTAGGACTGAAATTTTAAATGTCATCTGACTTTTAAAATTATAGGAGAATGTTCCATGCATTGTGTTAAATATTAACAGAAAATACGAAGCTGAAAAATTTATAAACAGCAAGCAAATCGTTTTGAAGGTATTTGCGGTGAAAAAGCGTGCTCTGAACATCCCTACCTTTTAAAACCCAATTACAGGTAAACAATAAGGAATATAATGATTATCTATTAAATTTGTTCATAAGTTATTTTTTCTATTTGCCATTTTTTGTGTAATATGTGCCTACTATCTCTTACATCATTGCTTAAGGTCAGGCCCGCGCCGTACATAAGGGCAAAGTCGTGTGGTGCACGACGGCGCCGAGGCGCCGAAGGCGCCGAAAAGCCTCAAAACTGAAAAGTTAAAAAAATATAAAGCAACAAACAAAATTGTCAAAACAAAATTTATAATGATAAAAAAACCAGTAAGGAATTGCTAGCTATTACATTGTTTTTTATTTGTTTATTTGTTAATTTTTACTCTTTGAGACGAGGGAACCGAATTTCTTCTCGAAAATAATATATTTTCCAGATGAGAGTACGCAATAATAGCATCTATTCGATCGATAAATTTAAAAATTATTCTGAAGACGAACAATTAGAGTTGAAAATTGAAAATTTATTAAACGACAAAACTCGCAATGAACGAGACATAACTGCCGTGGAACTTGTTAAAGAATTTCAATATTTACAAAATTTTGATGAAAAAGTTATTACGGCTCCAGAAGAAACTTTAAATTATATAACAATTAACAACTTAGTGGATTCTTTTCCTAATACGAGCAAATACTTCGCATTTTATTAACAATACCGGTTTCTGTTGCTACCACAGAACGATCTTTTTCAAAACTCAAAATAATAAAAAAATATTTAAGATCGACCATGGGGTAAAACCGACTAAGTAATCTTGCTATCATTTCAATAGAATCGGACCAGCTAAAATAATTAGACACCGAACATTTAATTAAAAAATTTGCAAAAATGAACGCAAGAAAAGCTCAATTCACTTAGCTAAAATATTAATAACAATATCCGGATATTAACCTTTAAAAGGTGACATGTTGCATTACCAGAATAATATATTGTTTTGTTTTTATTTGTCGATCAGTTTCGTCCTGTGATATATAAACGAGTATTTTTAATGTTTTAAATATTTTTTTATTTCTTGTGCTTTTGTATCATATATTACATTTGAAACTAAAATACAAAAATTTTGAGTTGTAATACTGTCAGAATATATTTCTGTTTTTTTTATAAGTTTATAATTATGTTATGTACCTCAATGAGAAAATACTTGTATGGCTTGTACTTGTAAAACATAAAAATGAAAATAAATTTATGAAAATACTTTTTAAAATTATTTTTCAATAGTGGATAATAACACCTAACTTAAACCCGTGTCTGTACTCACATATGAACGTAATACAAATTTGGGGCGTTATTTTAAATTTGCACAAGGGCGCCAAAAGTGCTAGGCGCGGGCCTGCTTAAGATGGGCATATTCAAGAGAGAGATCCGATAAGGAAATAATTATTATTATAAAAAAAGTATAAGACTAGCTAAGTGGAACTATGACAGGTGTAGTGATAATATTGTTACGTCCTTACAATTTTCAGTAAACACTCCGTGGATTCGAATAACTTGCAACAAGAATTTTCACTAACCACTGATTTATTTAATCACTAAAATTACACTAGCAAATACTTAAAAATCACACAACTAATAATAACTTAATCTAATATAATTTCACTACTTTTAAAACACTAAGCACTTTACTTTTGTTCTTAAACTTGTCAACTCTTGTCTAACCTAAAAACTCTCTTGTCTGTTTACTTCATTAAACTGCATACTTCACTCAACTGAACTCTTCTTCTACAAACTGTTTCTGTAACCAGAACCACAGATTACCCAGAACTGTACTGGATACTAAACTGAACTGTTTATCCTTCACTAAACTGTACTGTACTGTTCTCCTATCTGCTGGCTTCACCTCTTTATATACCCACTTGGAATGTCCAGAATATCATTGTAGAACTTTCCACAAATATACTGGAATTCTCTAGAATTTTCTTAGGCACTACTAAATGGTGGTTCGCCAGTTGGCCCACAGATGGCGCCACCCTTCTGGCCAGGGAGTAATTACAACTCTCCTCTCTGTTAGAGGGCAGCACATAACACTGCCCCCTCCTTAAGCCTGAACGTCCCGGTCAGGCATTTCAGATACCCCAGTATACTTTGCCAACCTGTCCAGGTGCACGATCTTCATCTTGGACTTCTTTCTACGTTGAATCCTATAAACAACGTCGTTGATCCGAGCGATGACAGAATACGGTCCTTCCCAAGGTGAGCGAGGCTTCGAGAATCCTTCTTCACTCCGCTGTGGGTTATACAGCCAAACCGAGTCCCCCACCTTGAATCCTGCTGAACTGGCATTGCGGTCATATCTAGCCTTCATTCGATCACCACTCCCTGTAGGTGACCTCTTGGCAGCCACATTTGCACAAACCTTGCAACTGCGACACCAAGCCTCTACATCCTGACAGCTATTTACCCAGTAAAATCGCTCCCGTACTCTAGCCAAAGTCTTATTTCTGCTAAAGTGCTCTCTGGATATTCCCTCGTGCACTTCCCGAAGTACTTTTGGTACTCGGCACCTGGGTATCAGCAACCGCATGGTAACTTCTTTCCCATCCGGGCTCTCCCATGCTCTCCGTAATAGGCCATCTATAACCCTAAGTGAATCCCATTGCGCCCATAAAGCCTTCAGTCCAACACTTTTACTGGAAACGTCTTTCCATTCCGGGCGGATTCCTTTTTCTTTCGCCTTCAACATTGGTCCAATTTCATCGTCATTCAGTTGTTCCTCTCTTAGAACTTCCTTTGTCCAATCCTTCGGAACCTCCATCTTAACTGCCTTCACTTCTGCTATATCCTGCTGCGTTTTTACATTCTCGGCATTCACTTCCTTAGGGCTCCTCTGGCGACAGTACCTCTTGACATGCCCCAATTTGCCGCAATTATAACAGCGGATTACTTTTGTCGGACCTCCAGCACTTCGCTGCTGCTTCGGCTCCTGTTTCGGCGGTTGCGGTTCCTGTTTCAGCTCCGGTCGCGAACTTAATTCGTTTAGTAATTGTGCGACCATTTTCTGTATGTCTGTTAACATAACAATCAATCTCATCTTATCAGAGCGAACTTCCTCTTTCTTTGCAGTGTTTACTTCCCCAGGATTCCGTTCTCGACACTGCCGCATCATATGTCCTGGTTTGCTGCACTGATAACACCGAATCACCTTCCTTGGCTGTCCATCGCTCTGTTCTCTTTCCTGCTTCCTTGGAGCATCTGGTTTGTTCATCAACTGGCTTATCATTTTGTGCAGGTCA
This sequence comes from Leptura quadrifasciata, assembly GCA_963675555.1. NCBI lineage: Eukaryota > Metazoa > Arthropoda > Insecta > Coleoptera > Cerambycidae > Leptura > Leptura quadrifasciata. The sequence continues at coordinate 112,075,490 of OY776676.1, read as the reverse complement.
GCCATCAAAGATTCCATATTTGACTTTTCTAAATGGTTCTCTTCTTCTACTTTCATGGCTCGTACTCTTGGATGTAGAGTCTCTTCATAAGCGGCCTCAACTTCGAGGGCATGGATCAAGGCTTCTCTACCAGTCTTAGCTCGAGTTAATCTAAGGACTCGCCTGATCTCCTCATCTCTTATGCCATCGATGAAAGTACCAACTATTAATTGTTCCTGGAATTCTTTGGGTGCATCCGGGTAAGCCAGGTATGTCAGTCGCTCAACAGCTGCTTCAAAATCTTGTAAACTTTCCCCAGTCTTTTGTGTGCGTGTTTTGAGCTGAGTCCGGTATACCTGGGCGAGGTGTTGGTCGCCATATCTTAGATCTAGTGCAGCCTCCAAAACTTTAAAATCCCGTTGCTGCGTTACTGGGATAGTCTGAAGCAACTCTGAGGCTTGACCTCTTAATGCTAGCACCAATGCCATAGCTTTGTCTTCGTTACTCCAATTGTTTGCATATGCCGCTGCCTCAAATTGTCTTTTATAGGTTGACCAAGAAGTTTGACCATCAAAGGAAGGCGGTTGTAATCGAGGACCTGATGATGATAATACCAGCTGGCCTCCTTGTTCTCTTAACAGTCGCTTAAGTCGCTCTACCTCTCCTTCAACTGCATGAAATTTTCCTTCTATATCGGTAACTTTCCCTTCGACGCCAGTAACTTTTCCTTTGACTTCAGTTACTTCCTCTTCAACCTTATTTACTTTTCCTTTGATATCACTCACTTCTTCTTCGACAGCAGTCACTTTTCCTTCGACGCCAGTCACTTTTTGTTCAACTTTATCTACTTTTTCCTTGACCTCATTAGTGGCTGACAGGATAGCATCTTGTTGCCCTTGTATAATTTTCCTTAATTCTTCTTTCTCTTCTAGACGTCGTTTTTCTTGTTCTTCTTTTTCTTCCAGACGTCGTCTTTCCTGTTCTTCTTTTTCTTCCAGACGTCGTCTTTCTTGTTCTTCTTTTTCTTCTAGTTTTTCTTTCTGACGTCGTCTTTCTTGTTCTTCTTGACGTCTTTCTTGTTCTTCTAGCATCATTTTGCTAAATGCAGCTAACATGTCTTGCATTTGCTTTTCAGCGGCCATGCTTCTTGTTTCCATTCAAAAACTAACAAACAACACTAACAAGTCTTATTTAAAGTCTATATCTGGTATACGTCAAATATGTCCACAAAATTCAGAATAGAATGTTCTATAAATTTTCTCACACTAGCACTTGTCTAATGTCTATATCACTTTCCAGTTCGACTCACTTCACTATCTCCAGTGGTTTCCAAATAGAACACTATGGGACTTCGTCGAATTCTTCAGAAATTCTGTTGCAATCCCACTTCTGACACCAATTGTTACGTCCTTACAATTTTCAGTAAACACTCCGTGGATTCGAATAACTTGCAACAAGAATTTTCACTAACCACTGATTTATTTAATCACTAAAATTACACTAGCAAATACTTAAAAATCACACAACTAATAATAACTTAATCTAATATAATTTCACTACTTTTAAAACACTAAGCACTTTACTTTTGTTCTTAAACTTGTCAACTCTTGTCTAACCTAAAAACTCTCTTGTCTGTTTACTTCATTAAACTGCATACTTCACTCAACTGAACTCTTCTTCTACAAACTGTTTCTGTAACCAGAACCACAGATTACCCAGAACTGTACTGGATACTAAACTGAACTGTTTATCCTTCACTAAACTGTACTGTACTGTTCTCCTATCTGCTGGCTTCACCTCTTTATATACCCACTTGGAATGTCCAGAATATCATTGTAGAACTTTCCACAAATATACTGGAATTCTCTAGAATTTTCTTAGGCACTACTAAATGGTGGTTCGCCAGTTGGCCCACAGATGGCGCCACCCTTCTGGCCAGGGAGTAATTACAACTCTCCTCTCTGTTAGAGGGCAGCACATAACAATATGAATTCTCATTCAATAACTTCAGTTTTTGCGAAATTAGTTAATTTAAATTAAAAAATAGTGCCAAACTTCATATCTTGTAGTTCTAAATTAACTTAATTTGCAAATAACTGAAATTCATATCACTACACCTGTCTTAGTTCTAGTTAGGTAGTCTTTTACTTTTTTAACAATATATGTATTAAAAAAAAAGTTATGGCCAAAAATAATAAATATTTGCTTATCACATCTCTCTCTCTTGGATATGCCCACCTTAAGGGTCTTTTATACACTAGTACATGTGTTTTTCCTATTTCTTGATCTATCCCTCGCTTCATGATTTATCATACAATGATGCTCTACCATACAAAAGTCTAACAATGGGAAATTTTCTTTTAAACTATTTCTATGTATTCTAACTTTATGGAATGCAAGGAATAAAGGATAATACTCAAAAAAAATTAGAACTGATTTTCACTATTAAAAATTTGAAAAATCTTTTACAAATAAAAACGGCATCAGCAAACTTCCCCTCACCCTGTGTCATTTTTGCACCCCTCCCCCATTTTCACACATCTCACCTTAGAACAAGAACTAAGTACATTGATGACCAAAGTTACCAAACAGGACTTCAACTTTTTCTTTATATTCCATTTTTTTTACTAGTTAACAGATTTGACTAAACTTGGCATCGTTATGTAGAAAATGTAGTTGGCTACAAAACCTACAGATCAAAATGCCAGACAAACAAAAGCTAAACTTTTAAAAATGAGGATATTTCTACTTTAATTTTTTTTCAAAGTTAGCTATACAAAAAACATATTCTAGAATGACCCCTTCCCTTTATTTAAAGGTCTAGTTGTGTAACGAAGCGTTTTTTCGTTACCAAAATGTGCCCAAGAGCTGTATTTTTTTGTACTCTCTGTACAAATTATCCTTTTATATTTATTACTGAACCGTTTACGTTTTAAAAATATTAATTTGCAGCAGTACCGAATAAAGATACCAAGTGTAAGCGCAGTTGCATTTAGGTAGTGGAGGAACAACATGAGGTACGCGTATAACCCTATGAACTTGCTGTAAAGATTTTTAGTCGACAGCCAGCAGTCCCGTGAACCACATGTGAGTGCCCGCCATCCTATGTAGACCAATCGCGAAATATTTTCAAGTCCCAACAAGGAAAATGATAAAATATTTGTAAGTCAATTTGACGTCACCCGTGCGACGTCATACTTCCGATACAAGGGAATAAATAAGAATTCAATAGTTCCCTGGCTGCCTTCATTCGCGAAACATGTGTCCCGCTGCTCGCTCCGAAAATATTTAGGTAATTGAGTTATTATGATCAACAAGTCATGATGTCAGCTGCAGGGCCTGCCGCAGGGCGCCAGGAACTGAAATGCACTTACGTCGGCTTGTTCGACATACGCAGTCTCGGCCTATATTCAGACACGACGCAGCATTACGAGTGCTTTATTATCATCTAAGGCACTCGTATGGGATAGACGAAACACCAGTGCTGCCTTACACTCCGGGCGATACTGAGTCCGTTGTGGGGAATGAGACGTGTCTAATTTATTGGAACTACTCGTTTCCCATCATCAGGCAAATACAAGCCAACAACCTTGACATAGTACTCCTCGACCACCAACTCAAAACAATGTATGTCATGGAATTCTCAGCCCCCACTGAGAGCAACATTGTCCTGAAAGAGGAGGAAAAACGGACAAAATATCGAGATTTGCTCTTCGAACTCTGCAGGCTTTATCCAGGCCATTCTGTTAAAATAGTGGCACTGATTATAGGAACCCTCGGTGGAATAAGACAGACGCTGTTTTCAGAACTAAAGATTATACTGGAATGCGAGGAGATCTTAGCCGGCAGAATGCAGAAGGCTGGAATCCTTGGTTCATTGCATCTACTCAAGGCACGCACGTCACTCACCCATGGGCCTGGGGACTGGCTACTGATATTTAGGTATTTATTACTGGTTTTTTGTAAAAAGAATATAGCCGAAAGACATAATAGTAATAATAATAATAATAATTTATACAAAAGTAAAGAATAAAGAAAAATAGTAAGTAGTAGGAAAAAAGTAATATAAGAAATCGTTACATGTCCATGAATATTTCATAGCATGGATACAAAAAAAAAATAACAATATGTACAAAAAATGATAGCAAGACAACAGTAGGAAAAAAAGAGACAAAACAATAGGATTTTATATTATTTAAAATTTTGACAATTTTTGGGGAATTTTGAACTGATGCGTACAATTACTGTCAGATCCCTGAAATTTTTTTTAGACATTTAGACATTCTATACCATATAACATGATCTCTTGGATGAATCAAATTATTATTATAATTATTAATTGCATCATTAAGTAAAACTCGGAAATTTTATAGTGAAAATATCGACACCGTACTACCTTTGTGGGTGTGAAGTGTATCTCAAGAATCCACCTAGTTAGACATATTCACTTATATATACCTGCGGGCGTATACTAAGCAGCCTGTTTCATTTTTTTTTAATTGGCAATATCTTCTAATGAATTAGTTCAATGAATGCTTAATGTAAAGGCAATAGATGTCATTAGTAAGTTTGTTCAAAAAAATCGTGAAGGACAAGGATAAAAAAATACTAACATTTAAAGATGTTCGCCATATCAATTATGTTGTTTTCCATTTTGAACCATACGTTTTGAAGCCTGCTAAATTGCCTACGTAACCAGTTTATTGGAATACGTTAAATAAAAAAACAATAGTACCCAAAGACAATTTCTTTATACTGTTTTAAATACCCTTAATTGCGAAGTTAAAAAAGTTTATTAAAGACATAAATATTAAGAGAGGCAGAAGCTAAAATTGGGTCTATATTAGGTTTTACTTTTAATTCCTTCAGTGTGTTTCAAATTATTTAAAAATATATATAGCTTCATTATTTAAACAAAAAATAATTTTTATTTTACATCGACATGACTTTACTATAAGAAGAGCTGACCTATAAAACAAAAAATTAACTTCAAATTTACGATATACTTTGAGTTGTGTGGTAATTTTGATTGTCGATCTATATTATAGTGTATCAAGTTGACTTCATTGCGACTTTTTAAAGAAATATTAATTGAAGAATGCTAAACACCTATTTATATCTAAAACCTTTGGTTCTGTAAACTGAAAAAATATAGTATTTCGTTTCAGGTCTTTGTTTATTTATTTTTTAAATGAAGGTAGTATAGGCACTATATTTTAACAATCAGTTTGCAGTTTGCCACCAGTCGTAAAGGTTTATTGGAATTTGACTGACTGAGATCTAAAATTCTTATAATAAGGAGACATTTTCAAGAGGCATTTAACATAAAACTACAACTTCAGACTCATGATAACCGAAAATTAAAACAAATAATTCATATAATCATAGGAAGAATACAAATGAAACTGATATTGTATATTTTTCATTAATAAAAAATATAATTTCATAAAATGATACGAAATCTAACAAAAACCATATTTGCTATTATTTATTAAAGATAAAATCAGAATTTTATTCAAAGTGCACCAGTTATTTCTGTTTTGTTTTATCAGCAAATTTTCAGTGAGATTTATAGTTTTATGTTGGATACCAGTGAAAAGGGAACTCTAAACATAATAACTCTTACTAATGGAAGACTTGAGAACATTTAAAAGATAAGCTATTTCTCACTTCAATTAAATCGGTCCTGTATATACATCTGGCTAAATACGGGCATAGGAAAATTACTAACTCTAACATTAGGAGTGTAATTTAGACTCTTATCGCTTTTCACCTTATTAACTGCGCAGTATTCATCCCTTACATGGATATTCTCATAAACACAACTACTTCGAGGCCTGGGTTTTCGAGCAGGTCTTTGTTCAATTGGTTGACCAAAATTTGAACTATACCTCTTTTCGGGAGGTGTATAAGGCCTTGTGTGTGTATCAATAGGAAGGGGTGGAGGTTCATGTCTGTGATTAGGAGAATCATATCTATCAACTACATCTTGCCGAGATTGTGCATAGAATTGATAGAAATCATCATATTCTGAAGTATCAACACGATGCACAATATTTTTTAACTGCGGTAACGAATGGCTATTTTTAAATACTTCTAATGGAGGATTATACATAGTTTTTTTCTGGTAATCGTAAGGAGGAAGAAGTGGGGCTTGAGATGGAATAACTTTTTGAGTGGCACAATTTTTGGACGGGATTATCTGTTGCGCACGATAAAGATGTTTTTTCAAAGGACTGTACATACCCGTAGTCTCAGTGGTTTGTCGATAAATTCCTGGCATCTCGGATGAATTCATAGTAACTTGCTGGGGGCCATTCTGAAATATATTTATATAATTATTATATGCAGAATGTTCCACTTTGAAGAGAGGGCATTACTCTCCTCAATATTTCTGTTATTTGTTATCACATTTTAACAAAATTTGGATCAGTATCAATGACCTACAAAATTCGGGGTTATACCACTATTCTGCTAGTATGTGGATTAAGTAGATCTGCCAACTTTCATAGGATTGAAGAACTTTTGCATTGTCTATATAAGAATATACAGGGTATCCCAATAGTGCGTCAAAGTCCAATATCGGCCTTATTAGAAATCTATTTTTTTATGTGGTAGTGTCAAAAGGCGCACATTTTAAAATATACAGGTGACTTGATACAGCGGAGCATCTTCGAGGTCATTTTTTTAAATGGAACACCCTATACAGGGTGGACCATTAATAATAGGCCATAGTTCAGGGGTAGATTCTTTGGGCCAAAATATGAGGATATAACCAAATATGCTTTAGCAAAATGTTGTTGTGGAAAAAGATACAGGGTGTCAAAGTTAAAATTATTTTTCATTTTTTTTTTGCAATAACTCAACAGCCTCTTGACTGATCTTTGCCAAATTTGTCAGAGGAACTATTTTTATTCTAAGAAACAATAATTTATGTATTACATCACGTTAGATCATAGAGGGCGCCGCAGGACCTGTATCTGATGATGAATTTTTTTCATATTTTTTTTTACGAAATGTGGCACTTCTAACCAGAAAATCTGATGAGGACGCCATTTCCACGTATAATAATAATAATAATAAGCTTTATTCAATAAAAACCATACAAGGTATAAAACACGTCAAAACAAGAAAATGCAATCTGCAGTAATAAATATAAAACACCTTAACTAACAAATATTTTAGAAAATAAAAAAGTAGACACAAGAACATGCATAGTCAGAAAAATATTCATTCAATGTATAATAACATCTCTTTATTAAAATTTGTTTAAAATCTCTGTTAAAAGTATATAAAGGTAGTATTTGTGTAGTGCGTGAGGCAAGTGATTATATACTTTAATCGCTGAGGTTGTTACACCTTTTTGAACTTGCGTGAGATTGGTGTTATACGGCATTAGGATATCTCTGTGGTTTGATGCAAATGCGTTTGTTTGTAGTGTTCAAAAAATGTGTAGTTTTTCTTGTAGATGTAGAGAAACATCAAGGTTAGTATGCTATAGTTTTTAAAATATGGTTTACAAGAGTCTGTTCTATTTAGACTAAATATGTTACGTATACACTTTTTTTTAGAACTTGTATTCCCTTTATCACCACAGAGCTTCCCCAAAAAATAATTCCATATTTTATAGTTGATTGGAAATAGAACTGATATACATTTAAACACATATTTGGAGTGGAAAGGTACACTTGGTAGAACTTGATATTCCAACCATTTTCGAGGAAAGTGCTGTTAAACATTTCAATAATTTTTTGAAAGACAAATTCAAATTTAATAAAACAATGTGTATTTATTGAAAAAAGTACAAAACGTAAGGGAAAACAAAATTGTAATAACAGCATAAACACTTTCTCACTTTCTTATAATTAATGGATTATTTTTATATTGAGATAAAATACATAAATCAAAAGATTGTCTAAAATAAGGATCTAATCTTATTAGAAGACCAAAAAATAACGTAAAAGTTGACTTAATAACATTAAAAACTTTCCCCCCATGCAAAAACCTCATTGCTGCAACTTAGTAAATGTTCGATATGGTCTCCACCTACTTCTATGCCTTTTCTAATTATATTCATAAAAGTTTTTCTTACATTGAAAAATACATTTTCCTGTACTCTAATAAAATTCACTGTGTTTTGTATTTTGTCCCACAGTTCTTCTCTCAAGTTGATAGTATTTGCATAGACTAAGGACCTCATATGTCCCCACACATAATAATCCAAAGGATTATAATCAGGACTCCTTGATGGCCAAGCAAACTCACTTCCTCGACCGATCCATCTGCGTGGGAGTCTCATCAAGATAATTTCTGACTTCAATGGAGAAATGAGGGGGAGCTCCATGTTGCATGAACCACATTCTGTTGTATGTCTAGCATGAAAGCATGTAAGATATCAGCAAGAGTATTTTGAAGAAAAAACAGATAAGACTGTCCATTTAAATCTGGAGGAAGGACAAATAGTCCCAATAATTGATCGCCGATGATACCACATCAAATGTTAATCTTAAATTCTTGCTGAACGGCATGAGGATTTTCTACTTCCCAGTAATGGCTATTTCTTCAGTTAAAAATGCCTCGGCAAGTGAAAGTTGCCTTGTCAGTAAATAAAGTGTTCTTAACAAAATTTTGATCCCTGTTGCGTTTATTTAGAACAAATTGACAAAATTGTAGCCTTTGTGGACGATCCCCTCGAAGTAAGTTTTGTACGGGAGTGAGATGATATGGGTGAAAGCATTCTTTACGTAAGACTCTTAGGACAGATTGTTTACTTACCCCTGTTGCCGCTGCTAAACGACTTGAGGATCTTCATCCACACAAACTAAAATTTCTAGTTCTTGATCTGGAGTCGTCCTACATCGCTTTTATGGCGAAAAATTAACCCGTTTCTCCCCAATGACGAAACAGATCTTTGAAAATCTTATGGTCTGGCTGTATTCTATTTGGATATTGCAATGAGTATCTCCTCCCTGCAGCACGTCCGCTACTAAATTATTTTGTGCGTAAATACATATCATATCCCTCATTTCCCTTTTTGGTATTGTAAATAAAGTTAAAGAAATTAGCTTGAGGAACACAAGAACAAAATAAAACGATTAAATAAAGTAAATGACAGAACTAAAACGTAACTAAAGCACACTTTTCAATAAATACACTTTGTTTCATTAAATTTGAATTAATCTTTCAAAAAATTATTGAAATGTTTAACGGCACTTTCCTCGAAAACAGTTGGAGTTATCAAGTTCCACCAAGTGTTGTTACGTGCTAAATGCTGATTTATGCCTTTTAGGTAGACAGTAGGTAATTATTGAGAGGTGTATCCAGGGTTGCCGCACTGTTAAATTTTGTAGCTGAGACTAAAATCCTTTGGCTATACAGTAGGCATCTCGCAGGTGTATTAGGGGTTACGTCTTTTTGTCAGCTTGTAAGGTCACGAGATAAAGGAAGGAAGTTGAGTTTGGACGGGTAGCCATTAGGTAGCAGTGCACTTGGGGTTCTTTGTGAATTTTCCTTTTAATTGCCGTTAATGGGGCTTTCCATTTGATGTTTTGATGGGATATTGGAAATTCATGGTTGGTTGTGTACGTTATGGTTGTTTAGAACGACACACCTTACTCGACTAGTTCGGATTTTGAATTATAGCCGTCCCAGGAGGAATTACTTCCAAGTTTGATCTCTTGGATCACCGATTTTAAGCCGCCCTACACCTTTGAGTAAGGAATAAAGATCTTATTTTTATTTTTTTATTTTGTGGAGGTAATGGGGAATCTGTTATGTGCTAAATGCTGATTTATGCCTTTTAGGTCTGTCATAAATCCAGCAGGTACTTTTTGCTCTACCTTATTACATGAACAAATTTTACATTTACGAACATAAGTGGCAACATCGGAATGCATTTTCAGTCAATAATAACGATTAAGCAATTTATTGTTACGTGCTTACAGTTTTCAGTAAACACTTTGTGGATTCCAAATAACTTGCAACAAGAATTTTCACAAACCACTGATTTATTTAATCACTAAAATTACACTAGTAAATACTTAACAATCACACAACTAATAATAACTTAATCTAATATAAATTCACAACTTTCAAAACACTATGTACTTTACTTTTCTTCTTAAACTTGTCAACTCTTGTCTAACCTAAAAACTCTCTGTTTGTTTACTTCACTGAACTGAACTATACTGCCTACTTCACTCAACTGAAATCTTCTTCTACAAACTGTCTCTGTAACCAGAACCACAGACTACCCAGAACTGTACTGGATACTAAACTGAACTGTTCCTTATACTTCACTAAACTGTACTGTTCCATCTGCTGGCTTCACCTCTTTATATACCCACTTGGAATGTCCAGAATATCATTGTAGAACTTTCCAGAATATACTGGAATTCTCTATAATTTTCTTAGGCACTACTAAATGGTGGTTCGCCAGTTGGCCCACAGATGGCGCCACCCTTCTGGCCAGGGAGTAATTACAACTCTCCTCTCTGTTAGAGGGCAGCACATAACATTATTACAAGTTTTAAAAACTCCTAGATGACCTGAAGTCGCTAAATCATGAGCAGACGAAATCAATTTCTCCCTATAATGCTTTGGTATCACTTCCTTCCAACAATCGATATCGGGTTCTGACAAATCGGGATATTTACATTTTACGTATTTAAAAAGACGTTTATTATCGACTCTCCAAGATGGATGTATGAATTAAAAGATACGAATAGTAATCTGAAAGGCATTTGGAGTGTAAAAGATTTAAAACCAACAGTAGAGTCAGAAGATTTGTAAATATAATAATGAAATTTGTTAAATAGTGATCTGAGGGTAAGTTTTCGTACTTATGCTCTTTTAATCGTTTTTTTTTAGGTTGACGGTTAAATTTATTTGGTTAGTTTAATGTTTATAGGGTTTTGTACTTATATATGGAAAAAAAAAAATTCGTTTTTTTTGCGGAGGTAATGGGGAATCTGTTACATGCTAAATGCTGATTTATGCCTTTTAGGTAGACAGTAGGTAATTATGGAGAGGTGTATCCAGGGTTGCCGCGCTGTCAAATTTTGTAGCTGAGACTAGAATCCTTTGGCTATACAGTAGGCATCTCGCAGGTGTATTTGGGATTGCGTCTTTTTGTCAGCTTGTAAGGTCACGAGATGAAGGAAGTTGAATTTGGAGGACGGGTAGCCATTAGGTAGCAGTGCGCTTGGCGTTCTTTGTGAATTTTCCTTTTAGTTGCCGTTAATGGGGCTTTCCATTTGATGTTTTTCATGGGATATTGGAAATTCATGGTTGGTTGTGTACGTTATGGTTGTTTAGAACGACACACCTTACTCGACTAGTTCGGATTTTGAATTATAGTCGTCCCACGAGGAATTACTTCCAAGTTTGATATCTTGGATCGCCGATTTTAAGCCGCCCTACACCTTTGAGTAAGGAATAAAGATCTTTTTCATTTTTTTTTTTTGATATACTTATGAAATTATTTTTTTTTAGGGCTTCTTCTTTTCTTCTTCTTTTCTTATTTTATTCAACTTTTTGTGTTTACGTTACTTTTTGTTGTTTTGTAATGTTCAATACCGAATTTTACGAATTCCCCCACATATTTATTAAGCCTGGCGTTACCCATCTCCAGAACAAGAGAGGCCTGGGTTTCGGTCACCTACTCTTGTTTTCCACTTGTGGATCCCTAATTGGAATTTTATTGACAACCTTTTGCTTTCATTTTGGACAACGATTCGGGGTTTTGGAAAACAGGTATGGAACTGAATTGACAACTGCAGGCTTCGACATAGGACAACGATTGGTGGTCTGGATCATTTTCGATGGATGGGAATTAACAACGACAACTTATGCGACCAATTTGGACAATGATTCGTGGTACTTCTTGGGAGGCAGCTACTCAGCTCGCCATACAGGTTTATATACTTAGCGTATGAGTTCGGGATATATATTTTGTGATTTCACTTTTGGCTATTTGAAAATTTTAAGTATTTGGGCACCGTTTTCTTTTATATGTAGGGTATGAGTTGTAAACATATTATGCCTGTATTTTGTAAATAATTAATTTTTTTTGGCTATTCAAAATTTTAAGTATTTGGATATGATTCTTTTTTTTATGTTAAATGTAAATAGATTCACATGTCGGGTGATTCAATTCAAACCTTTTATCATTTGGGGAGGTATATTATATAAGTTATGATATATAAGTATATATAAATAAGTTCATATGCACGACTTTTATTATCTCGTGTGAACCTAATGTGAACCCTTCGTGATATCACACACGGTAAGATTAAATTATATAACCAAGGACCGGATCAAATATATTTATTATTTGTGAATATATATATCTACTCCAGGTGAATTCCCTTTTACTGAATAAATTTGATATCCAAATTCTAACCTTACATACTGGTTTTCTTTTAAATTCATACCACGAATAAATATCGTTTGGGTACCCTTGGGAATTTTGGGAGCCTTCTAGCTAGGTTGCAGTCATTTTATTAGCTAGTAGCGCCCTTTATGCATATACATGAGTAACTAATGTGTATATGCTTTATTATTTTTTTGTGTATGAACCTTAACCTACCCCCTCACCGACTAGAGCTGAGCTAGCCCTCGGCACACCTGTTGCGAGCCTCTGCTACTCGAACGCTACTGCTTATATTCACTTCATTTCTTTTTGTTATATAAAATATATTTTGTTATATATTTTGTTTAGTGACTAAATAGGCTCGTCATAGTGTACCTTTTATACGTGGAAATGACATCCTCATCAGATTTTCTGGTCAGAAGTACCACAACGCTTCGTCAAAAAATAAATATGAAAAAAATTCATTATCAGATACAGGTCCTGTGGCGCCCTCTATGATCTAACATGATGTAATACATAAGTTATTGTTTCTTAGAATAAAAAAAAAATTTGGTTTGCATAATCCCTATCAATCAGTTCCTGCGTTAGTTGAACATGGTAGGGATGAAATTTATTTTTTTGTAGGATTCGATGGACTGAAGATCGGTTTATATCGTTTTCTCTTGCCAATTCTGTTATAGTGCGACAAGGATCTTGAATCACACTCAAAAGTATGACAGTTTCGTTTTCCTCACTTACTTCATTTTTTGTTCATTTCTTTTTCTCATATTCCACTTTCTCCGTATTGTCAAATTGTTCCATCAACCTCTCAAATGATTTTTAGAGAGACGTCTTCTTTCCGGATATCGCTCCTTATAAATTAGAGTTGATAACAAACAATTTCTATCACTCGCACCCAGAACATAAACCATTCCACCATTTCTTCTCTTGAAAAATTCATTATTGGAAAGTGCGAATTTGAAACTAATTTACAACTTAAAATAAGTGTAAATACTTCTTTGTCACAATGGTTAATAATTCAATGTCAATAAGATAACTTTCAATTATTCTCGCTTTATGTCAAAATCATGGCTACTAGATGAGCTCAAAATGAAAAGTATTATAATTTAACGGTTTTTAATGAAAAGGTAAAAATAATTTTTTAAAGGTAATTTTATGCTGAATTTATAAATGTAAAAATATATAGGGTGTTCCATTTTAAAAAAAAGACCTCGACGATGCTCCGCTGTAGCAAGTCACCCTCTATATTTCAAAATATTTTTAAAATGTGCGCCTTTTCACAATATACCACTTCCATAAAAAAATAATTCTCCAAAGGCTGATATTGGACTTTGACGTACTATTGGGGCACCCTATATAATCCATCACAATATTTTTTATTTTTAATGAAATAATATGCTTTTTAGATTTAGATAATTCGTAAAGCAAGGAACAAGGTTATATTATTATCTTTCTTTTAGTTTCCTAATGAAGCTTCTGTACGATCACTGATTAGATATTTTGCTTCCTTCTATTATTTAAAATAAACATGTACATATTTGGATTACTCAATGTTTTCTGAAATCGTCGAATGTATATGGATATGTGCTTTCTGTTTTATGCATTGAGTGACTATGCCAAATTCAGATTAATTCATTTTTTTTTTTATTTTTAATGTAATACTATTCAATTTTTAGTCATAATGTTTCCTTTATATTTTTGTATCTTTCATAAGGAAATTATAAGTTTATTTTCGATTGTTATTGTAATATAACACACTCTCATTTAACATATTTTCTTGGAAGGAGAACTACCCTTATTATTTACAACTGGAAAGTACATTTTTATGGGACCTGCTTTTCAGAAATTTTAATCAGAATGTTGTGAAATTTCACACATAAAGATTCCAGAACATGCCGATTCAAAACGTTTGTTAATTTTTGAGTAACTATCCAATTTTTCTCTGAAAAATGGGTCATAGATCATTGACAAAAATTCAAACTTAGATGGATAACCAACCAATAACTGAGTCATGGAGAGGGGCTATTGTGAAACACATGCATGGGGTGTCTCAAAATTAATGGACATCCACTTAGAGATTGAATCAAGTAATAAATTGAATCTGTAGAGTGACAAAATGTCTGACTGATGTTTGTTACTAAAATTTTTGTCAAAGAGCTAACTCTTCTGCCAAATCGACATATTAAGTAATTTATTGCAAAATTAACTGCTGCCTGTGGTTGTGCCCACATGAATTCTTCATCAGTTTTCCAGTGGCTCCCCCACTATCACCCCTCACCTTCCTTTACTTTTTATTGTCCTACTTTCTCACCATCCTCACCACTTTCATCACATTCCTACAATCTTCCATCACATTTTCACCGCATTTTACTGGTATATTTTCATTAACTCTACTTCCAGTATGAAGTAACCTCTTAGTTGGTTAAGTGATCATTCCGGAAATTCTAAGAAAAAACAAAACTAAAAAACACTTCCTTTACAAATTCATTTATAAAATCCACTGCCCAAGGAATCACTACTTCCACATCCAGATTATGTATCCAAGTCACACTAAAGCACACTAAATTCCAATGTAATATTTTATTCCCTTTAATAATAGAGTGAGGGTGGTAGAGGGGGTGGCTAATGAAAAAAAAAAATTTAGAAGTCCTTGGTTCTCGTATACACACTAAACCCCAATTTAATTTTTTATTCCCTTAAACAATAGAGTGAGGGTGGAAATGGGGGGTGGTAGAGGGGGTAACTAATGCCAAAATAAATTTTAGAGGCCCTTTGTTCTCAAATTCCTATTTAATTTTTTACTTCCTTTAATAATAGGGTGGGGGTGGTAGAGAGGGTAGCCAACGCCAAAAAAATTTTTTTAGATGTTTCGTTCTTGTATACACACTAAATCACATATTATTTTTTTTTACCCCCTTTAATAATAGGATGGCGGTGGCAATGGGGTGGTAGAGGTAGCTATTGCCAAAAAAAATTTTTTTAGACATTTTGTTCTTGTATCCAAACTAAATCACATTTTAATTTTTTAAACCCCTTTAATAATGAGATGGGGGGGGGGTGGCAATTGGGGGTGGTAGAGGGGGTAGCTAACGTTAAAAAATTGTTTTAAACATTTCGTTTTTATATATACACTAAATCACATTCTAATTTTTTTTGCTCCCTTTCATAATAGTGTGGGGGTAATAGTGGGGGGGGTATTCCAAAAAAAGTTTTGAGACCTTAACTTTTCATACATGCCCTAAATTGCAACTTTATGGACTTTACCCCCGAACCCTTCAACAGAATTAGATCAAAATATAATCTAGTTCCAGATCTCGTAACAATACATAAGTGTACCAAATTTCAAGTCAATATCATAAACGGTTCAGAGTAAATGTGCGCACAAAAAAGTTACAGACAGACAGGAATTTTTTTTTGCTCAAATTTAAAATCTCGTCGTTTCATGACATTTTAAGCCTATTTCAACAAAAAATATATATATTTTTTTTTTGCGTTACTATACTTCCACTGGAAATAAAATGTGGTTGTACATACTGTCACATATGTAGTTCTGAAAGATATTTAAATTCGTTAAAGTATGCGTGGAATTATCGCTTCATGTTTGTCTATTTGAAATTTTTATTTGGAACCATCAACAATTTGACAGCTTATTTGTGGAAAAAAAAGAAACTGACACATGGAAGGGTTTTGTCTAAAAATCTCATACTACTTCGAAAAAGCATTTTAATAGTTAAGTAAGTTTTTTTAAGAAAATCCCAGAAATTAAATGCCCTGAATATGTTCATTTTTTACTAAATATTTTTGACCTCCTCTTGGATTTAAATAGAAAGTTTGAAAACCATTTTAGCAACAATATGCAAGAAAAAAGCATTCCTGAAATTTAGAAATTAATTTCATTAGTTTATAATTAATGACCTAAACTTCATGGGGTTCACTTTAAGTGTTCAATAACTATTTCAATAATCGAGACTAATAGAACATTTTGTCAATCTACAATACCAATTTCTCATTTTCACTCGTTGAATAATAATTTTTATTTATCTGTCATCCTCAATCACGGAGTTTGCTCAATTGCTGGAAATTTATTTGTACGCTAGCATTCAACAAACCAATATACGTAATTGGCGAAAAATATTTATGTTTCCCTGATTTATCTTGAAATAATAACCAAATTTGGCTAGTTGGTTATTGTCCAAATTCTGATTGATACGATATTTGGATAGATTCTTATATTTACCTGTTTTATTATAATTAAACTAAAAAAAACAAAAAACAGAATTGCTTAAAATTGCTTAGCTTGAAATGGTTAAGTAGTTACTCCGGTATGAAGTATTGACATTATTCTTCCTACTACCTTTAACGCTTTGGATGTAATTTACGTTTTCTATCAGCACAGTTTTTGCAGTTGCATTTCAGAAACCGCCACATAGAGTTCCATTCTTTTGGTGCAGTAGTGCTAAGGTAAAAAGTTTTGGGCACGTTTTGCTTCCTTTTGTGAGCTATTTTGTAACTCGGTGGCAACTAAATTATATTTTTCTTCTAAATAAGCAAAATTATTCATAGCATTACTTGAATCAGTTGAGATATTTCATTGAAAAATTGGAAGATTAATACGAAGTTATCTATTACCTTTTAAGCACAGAAACAAAACAAAATAAAAATACGCAAACCTGCAAAATATTCCAGACCAATAAACAAAACATTTTAGGTTGGGTATTTAAATTACAGGTAGTGAAAAATTAAACTCTTTAAACAATTAATTAGAATAAACATACCGGGATATATCTTATTTACTAATATTGCAGTATGATCATTTTTATTTTGTGCTAACCGTAAATTGTGCATTTCAAACCATTCCAATATGGAAGAAACAAACTGATTGAGATTTGCGTAATGACCTGCTACTCAAATTAGAACTTGATTATCATCTCATAATCAATATGTGAAACATTAAATTTTACTGATTACGAGATTGATTTACCCAATTCTAGAATATAAATGAAATTTCAGCATCTGAGCGAATTCGGCAATCGAGCCCAATATATAAGTGTATTTTGTTTTACCTGCATTTGAAGTCCATAGTTCTTTAACTGCAATGTTGGTTCATTAATAACAGGTCGACTAATTTCAGAACGATAGTTATCTGTAACTAATCCTCTCCTAGAATTTAAGTTTTATAGAAAGTACTTATATGTATGTATACAGCAAAATACATATTTTTGAATATATACTCATCTTTCCTAAATTGAATTTAAGCATATTGCTCCTTTACTTAAAGTATGCCTTGTTGTTTATACCCCTATTTCTATGTTTCATGTTTTAATGTATTATTAAGACAACCTCTTCAAATGCTGACAAAAAGTGAGTGCTTTAAAGTCAATCGTTTAAGATAGGCGGGTGAATTTTTTGATAAATTTAAATAAGTCAATATTTTATATATCTGTAATGCTAACTTCAAAATAAAAATGCATAATCAACATCGTTTTTTTTTTAACATTTATTTAACATCGGCCTATTTCCGCTACTGAGGCATAACACCGACCCCTATAGATGAGCTACCCCCAACCAGGAATTTTTCCGAACCTCTTCTCTTTCTAAGAGTAGAGATCTTTTACTTGCCTAACATTTAATAGGCAAGGGACAGACGGTTTTACATCCCCTCCGAAGGATGGTATATCCCCTACACAATCCTTGCCTAAGACTGCATAGCTTCCACGCATACACTGACATACAAGCCGCTGAAATATGTGAGTGGAACATGGCAGAATTGAGAAAGTTCCGACTTCAGTAGTGCTTAACTTTTTTTCACGATATGGATTTCAATTTTTTTACCATGTTTGGCTGAATTGAAGCAATATCAATATATGTCCTTGCATAACATATGGTCGCATATCAAAAATAAAGTTCTTAGAGACATTTTTATAACACCGTGTCTAGCGAGCTGCTCTCTTCACTGGGAGTGCGAGAGGAGCGAATTATCGACTACGGACGCGCATTGGAAAAGGAGGTTCTCAATTCTGCCGTGTTCCGCTGGGAGAAAAAGTAACTACAACTAAATTTCATACATCTTCACTGTGGTCTGAGCTTCTAAAACCGCTGCTTTAACGTGATTCGGTTGAATAACATGGGAGTTGTTTATATTTTGACTCTGACCAATTTGATTTTTGACATTAATATTTAATGGGATATTTGCTTAGTTATGTTGGTAGCACTAGAAATCAGCAGCTCTGGTTGCATAAGATTCAGAACGAGTAGCTGCCTCAATGGTTGCCTGATTACTTGAATTCAACGATCCAGCAGTAGTAAGGCAAGTCTCACCTTGGATGTTTTTTACTTTGTTGACATCTGAGTTTTTTCAAGGTTTCGAATTTTTTGTTCCAGGAAAACAATTTTTTCTTTTAGCAGGGTACAATTTTCGTTCATAATGTGATGCTTCGATTCCATTTCTCTTAATGTTTGTCTAAGAAGTAGATTTTCAGATTCAATAAACCCCATTTTTTCGGAGGATGACAATCCTACTTCGGTGTTAGAGGGCGAGGAGGTTAGATTGTATTTCGTGGTGGCAAATCGGCCATTTTCCTTTAGCTGATTGCGATAGATCCGCAGCAAGATATAATCCGTCACATTTCTTAGTTGTACAAAAGAAACGATCTTATTATTTCTTAAGCAAGCTACACATGGTCCAAATGGTGGGATCCAACGGTTGGGCCGACCAAATTCCACACTACTCGATTTATTAGCCAATTAATTAATTGAATTTTGTTTCTGTAGAATATCTACACATACTATAAAATTACGGCATTGTATAGTTCATAATTTTTTACTTACCTTTTTTAACTTTCTTTTATATATAGGCAGTTCTCATATTTTCTATTTTTTTTCTTACTGTGGCTATTGTTGCATCTTTATCGATTAATTTTAATTTATCTAGCAGGATCTGCAATGTCTGGTTTCTGGTGTCCCTGTTGCTGTATTGTTTACAGCTTGGATCCCATGAACAAGGATAATCCTTGTATAATTCCAGAAATTCTATATTTATTTGGCATTCCATTGACATCATATAAATCTCTTCTCTATGTTTAACATCATGTAATACATAACCTACACAAATGTGAAAAATGAGAAATGAAGTGACGTAAAATCGAGTATCCTTGCACACGATACAATTTGATTGGTTGGTCGAGCTGTCGCGTGGTCTGCCCATCCAACTCGGGCCTAATCTGAAGTTGATTGGAGAGAAGCCTACATATGACTCGATTTTACACCCAACCCGACAAAATTGGTACAATAGTTGGATTGTGCGTAACCCCCTTTAAACACTTAACCTAAATGTCTCCATCTTCAACTGAATGCAAAGTAAGCTTGTTCCCAAGCTAGTGCAGTTGAGTTAGAAGTGGGGGTAGAAAATCTCACTTTCGACTCACTCCCAGAAACTAAAAGAAACTTACCAACAACTGAGTAATGACATCAAATTTGAGAATAAACTGAGATTTTGTGGTGTAAGGTGTAAAAGGGAGGCACCTTTTGATGTAAGGATCTTTGATTTGTTTTAACTGGTCAATTAACTAAAGTCAGGTTATATATTATTAGTTTCCTCTCAAAGCAACAGCCTTGAAAAACGTGCAGATGCCCTAAATAAAAGCTATCTTGTCAAAGAATTTATAAAATTATCTCTTGTATATTAGAGTGATATACTGAAATTACCCTGCTACCAAAAATGGCTTGGAATTTGGGTATCAAATAATCTTAAATATAACAAAAATGGTTTTGATTACCTTTCAGTTGACACTCGGGATAAGAGTATGACAAACATGTCCCCGATATCAACAGTTTATTATCAAATCCTTCATATACATGCAATAATTTAATCGTTTTTTTAACATGTATGGTTTCTGTGGCAGCTCATTCTACAAATATCTACTAAAAAATAGCTGTACCAATTTTTTTTTTGCATTGGACGTGGAATCCATTAGCCAGTCACTTACCAAAAATTTATTTAGTTAACTTTTATACGAGTTGAAATATATGTCTTGAAAGTTTTACGTAAAACATTCACTACATATATATTTACTTATCATGGTTATATGCAAAACTTTCTCCTCAATAAAAAGATGAGTATATTTTGATATGAAATATTTTGCTGATAATGGTTTTTCTAGTTATTAATAGCTTACCTGTCAATAAGCGACGGAGTTACTGGCCCACAAAGAATATGAAAACAATTCAGACATATGTTTCCCTGTGAATATGGATTAAAGCTTTCTTGACCTCGTTTACTCGTAAACGAGCCTTTAATCTAGAAAAATGCATTCCTATTATAATAAATACAATTTTTTAAAATAATTAAAACTTACATCTTCATTTGTAGTCTGATTACTAGTTGTGAGATAAGTATGAAAACCTGCCAAACCTAAAATACTCCAAACACTGAAGAAACATATTATAGCTACTATTACGCTAGGAGGTGATTCTTTCACAGCATCCAGAAACTGGCGGTCATCCTTCGTTACTAAAATTAAGAGAAATGTGATTGTGTGATGAAATAAAGCTAGTTTTCAAATAGATTAATTTGTGTATTGTATTTACAGTATTATGCTACATATAGTAGTAAGGGATGGATGCAAACAGGAGCTAGGAAGTGGGCGGGACATACACAGGGTTTCCAAAAGTTTGAAAATGGTTGATTTTCTCAAAAACTAGACAACTCAGAGACACTGTTTCCTGTGAAAGTTCCATGGTTCTTAGAAATCTACTACATGATAGTATTTTGTAGGTCAACCCGTTTTCTTTTAATGGAATGCCATATTTTTTATTTCGGCATCTGAAATATTAAATTCTATCTAGAAATCACTTGAATATTAAATCTCTAAAAAGGATAGCTACGGAGATAATTGAGGTTATTATGTTGAACATTTATTTTGGACATTTATGTAATTTGAAAGAAACATTCGCAATCGATTCGAACTTCAAAATTGTATATAATGTCAGTGATAGGGAACTAAAGGAAAAAAGCCAGTGTAAAAAAATATGAACAACCTAAAGAATATATTTTTCCTTAAGAATATTTTAAATAGTTTACCTCACCATTACGACCTATTATTACTCAATAAGGAAAAATTATTCATTTTACTATTAATATATTTCAGTTAACCATGTGCATGTGGGCATTAGTGAAACAAAATGGTACAAAATGCAATAGATGAAACTTTCCTTAAGATGAGCCTATCCAAGAGAGAGAGAGAGATCCAATAAAGAAATATTTATTAGTTTTGACCATAACTTTTTTTTTAATACATATACTAGTAAAAAAAAGTATAAGACTACCTAAGTAGAATAACAGGTGTAGTGATATGAATTTTCACTCAACAATTTCAGTTGCTTGCAAAATTAGTTAATTTAAATTAAAAAATAGTGCCAATCTTCATATCTTGTAGTTTTAAATTAACTAATTTTGCGAACAACTGAAATTATTGAGTGAAAATTCATATCACTAAACCTGCCATAGTTCTACTTAGGTAGTTATACTTTTTTTTATCAATATATGTATTTAAAAAAAAGTTATGGACAAAAATAATAAATATTTGCTTATCGGATCTCCCTCTCTTGGACATAAGATAAGATAATTTATTCGTTTTTAAAAGTTTATACAGAATATAACATACAATGTACAGACTTTAGTAAACTAGTCACCACAAAACATTCAACATAAAATTAATAAAATAGGTATAGAGGTGAGCAAAATCAACAATTAAGGAACTCATCTATGTCATAAAATGTTTTATCACACAAAAATTTAAATATTTTATTCCTAAATGACATGTTGCTGTCATTGTTGATACACTGATTAATTTTATTAAAACATTTGGTACCAATATGTTTTGGCGAATTTTCTCCCAGTGCAAGTCTGGAATATGGCTGATACAAACTGTCCTTGGCTTAGCATAGTTCAAATGTGCTTTTAGAGGGCGGAATATTAAACATAATATTTTTAGTCGCAAACTCCTCTATAAATCCTTATTTTACTATAAGGAAAATAACCAGACTGCAACCAAAGCTACAAGTCTGGCGCGTTAAGTGTAATAATTGCATATTACCATCAAAACGCTAATGCTTCGATTGCAACAAACACCAGCCGAAAGACTGATCCTACTTAAAGGAGCTCTCTTGCCAGTCGTCACACACCACTTGCAGACTGCAGTTTCGAGCTGTTGGCTCTCGTCAGTGCAAGGTAGGCATGCGACGACCGGCACGAGAATCCTTTGACTACTTAGTACATCCCGCTATTTCTACAACAGCGACATGTAAAATAGCCAGCAGGCGCCATCCAGCGGTCCAGTGTCTGTTGCAATCAAAAAATAAATAGCCTGACTTGGCTTAGCATAGTTCAAATGTGCTTTTAGAGGGCGGAATATTAAACATAATATTTTTATATAAAAATTTTATTTTATTTTTATTTTTATATAAAAATATTATTTTATTTTATTTTTATTTTTATATAAAAATATTATGTTTAATATTCCGCCCTCTAAAAGCACATTTGAACTATGCTAAGCCAAGTCAGGCTATTTATTTTTCGATTGCAACAGACACTGGACCGCTGGATGGGGCCTGCTGGCTATTTTACATGTCGCTGTTGTAGAAATAGCGGGATGTACTAAGTAGTCAAAGGATTCTCGTGCCGGTCGTCGCATGCCTACCTTGCACTGACGAGAGCCAACAGCTCGAAACTGCAGTCTGCAAGTGGTGTGTGACGACTGGCAAGAGAGCTCCTTTAAGTAGGATCAGTCTTTCGGCTGGTGTTTGTTGCAATCGAAGCATTAGCGTTTTGATGGTAATATGCAATTATTACACTTAACGCGCCAGACTTGTAGCTTTGGTTGCAGTCTGGTTATTTTCCTTATAGTAAAATAAGGATTTATAGAGGAGTTTGCGACTAAAAATATTATGTTTAAACTGTCCTTGTTTCTCGTGTTATACAGATGAATATCACTATTTCTAAAGAATTCAGATTAATTTTTTTTAATGTACATTATTAACTGGTAGATATATAAACTAGGCAAGGTAAGTATTTGCAAATCTTTAAATAGTGGTTTACAACTGGTTAAGGGGTAGATCTTGCACATGGTTCTTAAGACCCTTTTTTGATATTGAAATGCCCTATTAAAATATGAGGAATTTCTCCAGAAAATGAGTCCATACTGTAGTTGAGACTGAACCAATCCATAATAGAGAGTTTTTAGGATGTTTATGGAGACGGTATCTCTTAGATTTCTTATAATATAGCAGACAGTGCTCAATTTTGTGCAAACCATATTTATATGCGCTTCCCACGTAAGCTTTCGATTCAAGGTGACACCTAGGAACTTGGTAGTTGTTATACTCGGGATGGATCTATTTAAAATTTTAAGGTACAGATCATAGTTAGTCACAATGTCTTTTGGCAGAAAACGTATATAGCATGTTTTATTTACATTTAAATTTAATCCGTTGTTGCTACAGTAATGACTCATTTCCTGTGATGCATTGTTACTATTTATGACAATCTGTTCAATGGAGTTATGGGACATTAGCATATTTGTATCATCTGCATAGAGAAGAAGTTGATTTGAAGTGATACATGTGTTGGGTATATGGTTAATAAAGATTATAAAAAACAGAGGTCAAAGAATTGCGCCTTGAGGCACTCCCAGATTTATATTTCCAGTTTTGGAGTTAACGCCATCTACAACAGGATTTTGCGTATGATTTTGTAGATATGAGACTGCCCAGCTGTATGGTGCCCCTCTTACTCCAATGCCCTCTAATTTTGTAAGTAACAAACTATGATCTATAGTATCAAATGCATGACTTAAATCATAAAAAGACCTAACACGTGACACTTGTTCAGTGCATTATAGATAAATTCTATGCAATCTAAGATAGCAGTATTGGTGGATTTATTTTTTTGAAAACCATTTTGGACATTTGAGATCAAGTTAAAATTCTCTAGAAAATCGGTCAGTCTTATGTAATATGACCATTCAAAAATTTTAGCAATTTGACTTGGTATGCATATGGCTCTATAATTAGTAATGTCTGTTGTGGGACCTTTATTTTTGTATACAGGTATACATTTGGATTCCTTTATGTTGGGAAATACACCAGCTAAGAATGATTCGTTTACTAAGTATGCTAATGGCTCATTAATAATGTCTTTTACTGATTTCATCACTTTTCCGTTGGTGTCATCGATACCAGCGGCCGGTTTAAGAGTAGTTTTCCCAATTATTTCACTTATTTCTTGTGGTGTCGTCAGTGTGCGAAAAAACTGGTACTTGTTTTTTCAATGTTGACATTACAATTAGGTTTTGATTGATTTGAGGCAAGATTTATAAATAATCATTGATAAAATTACTCTTCTCCATGGCATTTAATATTAGAATACCCTGGTTATCACATATGTCTATGGATGGCTTCTTTTCATTGATTGACTTGGATTCGTTAATAATTTTCCAACTATCCCGCATTATATTGTTGGAATTAATTAGGCGTTGGTCGTTACATTGTTTCTTGTGCTGCTCCACTAAGTTTTTGTACATTGACTTAAACTGCATATACCTTTCAGTATAGGCTGGACTATTTAATCTTTTCCTAATGCTGTTCATTTCACACAGTTGGTCATGCATTGACTTAATAGCGGGTGTAAACCACTTTTTATTCTTGAATTTATTAAAAGATTTCATAATAGGAAAAGCACAATTGTAGTGAAATAAAAAGATACTATAGAATTCAGTGAATTTCTGTTGAAATGTGGAGGCAGTATATATTTCATTCCAGTTTTCGACGAATATTAGATGTTGAAATCTTTCAATGTTTGTGGTGTTGTAGTTTCTTCTGTAGGTGTAATTTAGATTGCTATCATTATGTAGAAATAGATGGAATGAACAAATTTGAAAAGTGTGATCAGATCTGAAAGACCCACAGACTTTTATGTTGTTTGCTGTTAAGTTGGAGAATATATTATCGATACATGTAGAACTATTGCTTGTTATTCTTGTAGGTTCCTGTATGTGATTTATGACTTTGTATTCAGCTAGTAAGTTTAACAGAAGATTATTCTCTGAACTTGTTTGCAAAAAATCTACATTTACATCACCACAAATAATATAGTAGTTTTTTGGGTTGTAGAATCTATGAAAAAGTAAATCATGCCTTCCTATGAATTTTTTAAAATCACTGTCAGGTGTTCTATAAGTTGTGATAATATAAATTGAGTTTTTCCCATCTGGAAATATCATTTTTGCAACACATACCTCAAAATGTTTTTCTTCTGCATCCTCTTTTGATGGGACGGATGTGAATTTTAGGTCACTTTTTGCATAAATAGACACTCCACCTCTCATTTGTTTGGTACGGCTGAAATAGGATACTAATTTGTAATTGTCAACCCCTGTCACTTTCATTTCTTCCTCACTTAACCAATGTTCACTTAAGCACAATATATCTACGTTGTGGTGGGTAAGATGTATGGATAAACTGTCACTCTTATGATTTAATAGTCCTTGTACGTTAAAATGCATTAGGTGAAATTTCTTATATTTACATTAAAAAACTGATGTCATTTCGTTCTGTAGTTGATTTGTCATAGTTTTCATGGATATTTTCACGAGTTGCTTTTTGGTTGTCCAGGAAACGTTGTCCCTTAACAAAGTTAAATCTCTCATAAGCCAGCCCCTTAGGCCAGAAAGATGCACTATATACTGAATCTTTGACTGACGGATCGACGCCAATTAAGAAACATTTATTATTTTCCACTTTGTACCAGGTATTTAGTCTTTTTACTGATATTTTTCTTCTTCCAAATTAGTTTTCTGTTTTATGTATGCCATAACATTTTCTGACCTTACATCGTCTTTCTCTCTTGAAATAAAGAGCCATAATTTTTTTTCCCTAATACTAGTCATTGGCCGGCCTTCAAACTCATTTTCCGTCCTTTCATTTGTTCCAAGATGCACTTTTTCCTTTGCCTCCTTTTTTTATTTTCTTGGTAACCATCCTCACTCTCATTTGAACAATCGGGCGAGACATTGTGCTGTATTGGATTTTGCTTAAATTTCTGAATAACAGGATTTTGTGGAGGCACTGCAGTTTCTTTATTTGGTGGTGGTTGATGGATATGGTTATTGACCGAAGTAGCACGGTTAGTTACTTCACTATAGTTTTGGCAGGGGTGTTGACTTTGTGAGTAATTTTATCATGTCTTTATTTGTTTCCTTTATATTTACAACTTCTTGCTTAGTTTTTTCAATATTTTCTTGTAGATCATCTTTTAATAATTGGATTTCCTTTTGAATTGTTTTAAATATTTTATTATTATTTTCATTTATTTTTTCTATAAGTTGTGTAGTAATTTTTGAAAGTTCTGTAAATTTTTTATTTAGTCTATGTAGATCATTCTGAACTTCCTTGAGTTTTTCATTCTCAGGCTGGTTTAGGTTTATAGATGATCTACAATCCAGACATAAATATAACAGAATTCTCTCTGACTTTAGACTAGCAGCTCTATATTCGGTGGTAGACAGTTTAGCGCAGGTGTGGCAAATTTTTTTCTTACACTTATCACAAGATATCAAGGGTTCATCTTTGGAATCAGGAGACTTGCAGTTGGAGCAAGACATTATTAAGAAAAATCCCACCTTAATATAAATTTGATAGTAAAAATGCATAAAGTTTCCGAATGTTTCTTTTAATAATATTCATTAAAAAGGACTATACTCATTTTCAATATTTTCGAATTTTACGAAAAGCAAAAACTGATTCCTTTTGCTTTATCGTTTGTGGGGTGTTTAATCCGGTAGTAATCCCTAACTAAATCCTTTTTGAACAGTTTGCTGCTTGAGTTTTAATGTAACAAAACACTTCCCTGCTAACAATTTAGGTGTCGACGACTTCAGCTAATGGAAAATCAACCAAAGCAGGTCGAAATTAAGTAATATTAAATTTCAATTGGTTAAGTCGCTATGTTCTCTACTAGGTACAGGTAAATATTAGTGAAATTAATACCCTAATAGGTTATAAGAAATATTTTAGTAACTATTGTCACCTAATAAACGGAGTAGGTAAAAAGTGACCTAATTGAAACAATTTGGTAAGGCAAATAAGAGGATATTTGTGACATAATAAGTAATATTTTCGTTAAATAACTTATTAAGTAATTTTGTTGATGTTATCAATAAACCCTGATGGGAGATATTAGTGAGATGTATTAAAATTACTAAATCGGTGATGGTATATTTTGAACAAAGATCTTTAGACACCTAATAAGGACTCTATTTCCACTAAAAAGTCGAAATAACTTCATTATTCAATCAGTAAGTTATTTGCACCTATTGGTCAATATTATCAATTACCTATTTAGTCAAATTTTACCAACATAAGTGATGTGCAAGAAACTCGAACTTGGTTGCCTTTATGGAGTTATTACATATCGGTTTGAAAACTAAACTGCTGGCCACTCGAACTTACACATAGAGAATTTTAGGCAAAATTTAAAGTTCAATATTTTCAACAGGAATGCAAATTTTTGAACGCGGCTTGCAAATTTTAAGAGCTAGTTTTTTTCGGATTAAGCTGCATGACGTATATTTATCGTAGGAACATAAGTTCGGGGTGATCAATGAAGTCATGCAAAAAATCAAAAAGTTTGTATGAGTGAAATTTCCGCAAAAAATTTTTTTGGTCATTGCAATATGGTTCGTTACTAAGGTAACATCAATATCTCTAGACGGTTTTGTCAGTTTTTGGATTAAGGCCCTTAGGCCTTGTACACACTACTCAACATAAAATTTGGATACCAAAATTTTTAAAATGCTATAACTTGACATTGGATTGACGGTTCTTGATGATTGTTGCGAATTTGGAATCCTTATTTCACGTAGATTTTCTATGGTTTAAGCATTTTATTTGAGGGTTGAAATTTACACATTATGCCGGGTCGATAATAAACAAAAACGTGGGGTACGACGCGCTCTAAGGTTTGGCATTATTTAAGTTTTTGTAAAAATAAATTCTCACCTCAAGTTGTTTTTATTTAATGTTCCTCTCACTGTTCTGTCCGAAACTCACACCCCAGTTTGTTGTCTTAAAGAGTCATTCAGTTTTACAGAGTTCTTTGTCCACCCCCAAGCCCATAATTATGATCGGGTGTAATTTCTACGCGACGCGTCAATTTCAAAGTAGGCATTGGAAAAACAAATTTGTTGCTATGCAATTAAAAACTGTTTACATTATTTTAGAAATAATCTGACACATTTCAATGTTATAATTTTGTAAAGTTTAATTAACATGAGGCGTTTAACCACGGCAGAAAGGGAAAATTGCATTCGACTTCTCAACGAAGGAATGTCAAAACAGCAAATTGCGCACATTTACAATGTCAGCCGAAAGACAATTTATAATTTGATCCGCCGCGTCGAAACTACTGGTGATCATATTTATGGGCATGGGGGTGGACATACAAAAAAAATAAATGAAAGAACCGAAAGAATTTTAATGAGAGAAACTATGCAGAATAGAACAAAGAACTCTAGAAAACTAAATGACTCTTTAAGACAACGGGGGTGAGAGTTTCGGACAGAACAGTGAGAAGAACATTAAATAAAAACAACTTGAGGTGAGATTTTTTTTTTTAAAAACATAACATAATGCCAAACATTTTAAATTATAGAGCCCGTCGCAGAGCAAAATGTGTGCGGTTATTACAACACCATAGAGCGAATAGGTGGGCATGGGCAAATCGGCATGCGAATTGGGGTAATGCAGAGTGGAGCCATTGTTTATTTACTGATGAAACAAGATTTAATTTGTTTCACTCCGATGGCCGAATTTTAGTTTGGAGAAGGCCAAATCAGCGATATTTGGAGGAAAATATGGACCCTCAAGAAGCATTTGGTGGCGGAGGTGTTACAGTGTGGGGAGGTATCATAAGAAATGGTAAAACCGAGCTATTCATTACCAACCAAACCATTAATGCTACTGTTTATCAGGAGGAAATTTTGGAACCTATTGTTGTTCCTTTTGCTCGACATTACGGCCCAGAACTTCTATTGGTGGATGACAACGCTCGACCTCACAGAGCGCGAAGAAACTCACAGAGTTTTTGCAGGCACAAAACATCAATAGGATGGACTGGCCTGCAAAGTCTCCGGATGTTAATGTCATCGAACAAGTTTGGTCTTATTTAAAACTTAAAGTAAGATCTCTTGATGTACCCCCTGAAACCTTAGAAACGCTCAGTGAGGCCATTCGTGAAGAATGGGAGAATATTCCACAAGATTTTATAAATAATCTTGTGGATACTCTACCAAATCGATGTCGGGAAATAATATTACGAGCAGGAGGACCAACAAAATATTAGCGTCTCTTCTTTTTAATTAATGTACCTAATTTTAATTAGGTAATTTTAATTTAAGTTTAAATTAAATTCATTTTTAGTTTTTTAGTTAAATTTTTGTTTAATTATTAAAAATTACCAGAATTAGAATTATAAATTTTTTAAGAATTGACTTTTGGCCGTTGTTAAGCAATCTTGTACATTGTAGAATATAATGTAATAAACTTGTTCTTGTCGCTACGTTTTTATTTATTATCGACCCGGTATAATGTGTAAATTTCAACCCTCAAATAAAATGCTTAGACTATAGAAAATCTACGTGAAATAAGGATTCCAAATCCGCAAAAATCATCAAGAACCGACAATCCAATGTCAAGTTATAGCATTTTAAAAATTTCGGTATCCAAATTTTATGTTGAGTAGTGTGTACAAGGCCTAAGGGCTAATAAATAAAAGGGCCTTAATCCAAAAACTGACAAAACCGTCTAGAGATATTGATGTTACCTTAGTAACGAACCATATTGCAATGACCAAAAAAATTTTTTGCGGAAATTTCACTCATACAAACTTTTTGATTTTTTGCATGACTTCATTGATCACCCCGTATATAATAAACTTATGGTCCTACGATAAATATACGTCATGCAGCTTAATCCGAAAAAAACTAGCTCTTAAAATTTGCAAGCCGCGTTCAAAAATTTGCATTCCTGTTGAAAATATTGAACTTTGAATTTTGCCCAAAATTCTCTATGTGTAAGTTCGAGTGGCCAGCAGTTTATTTGGCATACTTAAAGAGGTTATTACGCTCGGGTAGAGAACCTTTGCTCTAAGTTGCCAACAGAGTTAAAGAATTAACTCAGTTAAATAGTGATTCATGCAGCAACCAAATAGCACCCAATATATATTAAAAGTGAAATAAAGTCACTTATACTTGATAACTACACGACATCAAAATTATACAAAAAAATTTACTTTGGAAATGACTTTATGCTATATAACGATAGTAAGGACAGTTGGTTTTTAAGAAAGGCAGGTGAAATAGTATCAATGAAATATGTATGTGAACAAGAAATTATGCATACGCATTAGAAAAAAAAAATCAAATTATTTGACAAATCTTTTGTGTCATCAAATCTAGATTTATATCGAACTGTTGGAGTAACCACAGACGATCATACCCAAATTATATACGAACATCATTTTATTCCACCCAAACTTTATCATTTATCTGAAATTAAGTATTTTTGTTGCGTCATGAAATGAAGAAAGACATAAGACGTAATAATAGGCTACTATTTACTAATGTATTGCTGTTCTTTTTTTACACGTAATAAAGTTATATATATATATATATATATATTTACTGGTTTATAAAATATTTACAAAACATTTTTTTCCATATTCAGGTCTCACATTCTTTAACAGTTTACAAATTTCGTTAAAAAACATCTGTAGATATATGGAAAAGAAAGTCTTGCAAATATTTTATAGATCATTTACAAGATAATCGGGCACACCCATTTTTCAATTCTTGTATCGCAAATTTTAAACTCAATTATTTTGTACAGAACTTCTCATTTAGTCTTGATAGTTATGCCAATGTTATGTCCAATAACATGCTCATATTTCACCAGCCACCACTGTTTCTTGGTGTGTTTGGTCATGGACTTGATGTAGTCTCCTGTAGGTTAGTCGTAGTGTAAATGTCCTCTTCAGTTAGGTTGATTGTTACATTGATGTCGTTTGCCTCAGAAAGATTATTGGATATGGCGATGTCATTATTCTCTGAACCAGAGGCTTCTTCACCTGTTTTGTGCTTTTTTGCAACATTTTTGTTTGAAGTTTCACCCTATCGTTTGAATGCTTCAGTAATGAATTATTACAATTTCATATTACCGATTGACGTCCAATGGGAGTCAGTATACTAAGGGAATACACTAAGCACAAATTAACACTAAAAATCGAATAAAGTACTTGACCCCAGAAAAATTAAGCTTCATGTAAGATCTAATAGGTGAAATGACCTATCAAGTATGAAATTGACTAAAACGAGACTTGTTAGGTTATAGAATAACCCCTAATAGGTGAAATTAGTGATTTACGTAGAATTAAGGACATATTAAGTGTTAATTAGATACATTAGAACAGGAGACCAATTGGTGTATTAAAAGGTAATTAGATGAAATAGTTACAATTAGGTGAAAAAATATAGACACTTTATTACTTAATAGGCAGCAAAAATAGCTTGTTTTTCACTAATCCCTAAAGATGAGGTTAAAATTATTGGTGGAAATTAAGTTGTGCCTCCTTAAGTAACATTGCGAGAAACATTCACAATGGAAATTGAAACTTTGTTTTTGAAAATAATTTAATTCATAAATATATTCATTGAACATATTGAGAGTTATTGAATTATTGTAAGCTGGAAAAAATAGAGTACCAAGTCAAAAATTGAAAATTCAAATTTTAAATAGGTATACGTATATATTTTTTTCTTTATAATAATAGGTATTTTTAAACGGCTTAGTAATATTTCAAGGTACAAAGCCTCATTTCAACAAAAAAAAACATTCCCAAGTAAATTCTCGAGTATAAACCGTGCAAATTAAACAATTGTCAAAGATAAAAATATCTCATAAGTAGTTATTATTATCGACCATATAAGTATATAGTTTTACCTTTTTCACGAAACAGTTTTAAAAAAGTGTGAAAGGTGGCAAATAAGTAATCCACTATGTTAATTTAATGTATTCTCGACTTGAAACTTACCTAAAAGGCATCTGGCGACCTAACCTAATAGATTAAATATCACCTATTCTGCTTGTTTTCCACGTCCAATCGACGTGTCAGAAAACTCGTATGTCGTATTTCACATATTGAAATTAGTGGCGTCACCTGTTCGACGTCGAAAAGCAGCTAAATTGTTAGCTGGGTTAATTGCCCAAAGTTTCAGCAAAAATGAATGGTCAAAAATTTTAGATTATGTTCCTCTGTAAAATTTTGAAACAAAAAAAATTAGAAATTCCATGTCTAACTTGTCCTGAAAGTGTCAGACATGAATAAATGTTAAATAACGATATTCAAAAGTTTGAAAAAGTACAATATTCTCGAAGGCCAAACTAAAAATGTTTCACAGATTTTAAGACAATATAAAGTCGGCTCTGTGGTTTAATTCTTAAGCTTTAGGCTTGAGATCAAGGAGTCCTAGGTTCAAATTCTGGCTAGGGCATGGATGTTTAGTGGCGTTTTTCATGTATTACTAAGTTGATAGCAGTGGTAGATGGGGTTGTATGAAATGGCAATATCGTAGGGAATGGTCGTTGCGTAATTGTCTGTGTTGAGTGAGTGGTGAAATAGTTAATGCTAAATGGTGGCAGGGGTTGATTGTAGCCACATAATTTTTGTAGGATTATATTAGTCTCGAATATTTTTCAAAATTTTTTAAAACTTCGAAATCGCTACAGGAGCTAGCCTTATCTGCACCCTTAAAATATTTGAAATTTTTGAGGGCAGGGGATGGTCGTAGCCGCATAATGTTTACAGAATCTTATTATTCTTGACTCGGACTGTTTTTTAAGATTTTTTTAAAATTCGAAGTCGCTACGGGTAGCTCCCCTGCCACCACAAAAAATAAAAAAAAATTAAAGGCTGCAAATAAGGGCAGATTTCGTAGCGATTTCGAAGTCGGAAAAATCTTAGAAATTAATTAAAGCCAAGAGAAACATGAGTTGCATGAAAAATTAGGCGGCTGTCATTGTTCGTGTTTGAATTTTTAGAGTTTCATTGAATAACTCATTTTAAGGGGATGATTACAGCATTACATACCCGATTAGGATTTTTTATAACCAACTCTTTTTGTTTTCTTGTCACCCACTTATGAAACAATAAACCAAGTGCATATAATAACTATTCTTTGAATATTTATAATTATGCCGTTTTTTTCTATTGCCGCTACTTTATCAAATTTTGGAACAGATTTCGGGTCCCATCATTTTTTTTTGACAGAAAAATTTTTCGGTGAATTTCAACATTGGAAACTTCAGACACGTGAGGCATTTCCCCAATTTCATATTCTTCACATCATTTTTAATCATTAATAAATCAAACAATATATTTTTTCTCTTTTTAAAATAGTGCACTGGAGCAAATATTTTAAAAATAGTTTTTCGTAGCAGCATTTACAAGGGGTATTCTTTTTACATAAAGTTAGAAACAAGTATTTTTATTAGAAAGAAAGATACACTAAGGCTCTTGACAAATAATGGCAAAACTATGAATAGATTTGAATTCCATGCCATAACAAAGCTCTGATTACCTAATTTTATTACAATATTTAAATTCTTTAAAATTATTTCAAAAAGTGAGCTTTGGCACCCTGTATCTTGGTTACTATTGGATCAAGGTGGCTTGGCTCAATCATAATATTTTTACATAAGGAATCTACTATTGCTTTGTGTACCCTTACAATTTTATACTCTGTATGAAATTGTATATAAATTATTACAATATTCGTTATCAGTTTCTAGACAACCAATTAGGGCATGTCATATTTGGATTATAGGATTTTAAATATTTATGATAGATATCCTATCCAGGTAGCATTACCTTGTACTAAATTTTGAAACATATTTCAGACTTTAATGTTACATATTAAAAAAAAAATAGTAACATCAATAATTATTCCTTGCTTATCTATTAAACTTACTTAAAATAAGATGAGCAATTGCACATGCAAAAATAAAAACAGCCAGAAATGCCAGTGATACGATAAACATGTAGAAATATCTGTAGTTTCTTCTACCAACACAATTGCCTACCTAAAATATAAATACATTAGAAATAATTAAGTGCAAAATTGAGTGTATTACTTACCCATGGGCAATGATGATCGAATCTATCTACACAATTATCACATAAACTACAATGTGATGCTCTAGGAGGCCTGAATATTTTACACGTGAAACAATATTTCAATTTGATTGTTTGACCTTTAACAAGAACTTCTTTTGTTCTCGGAGGAGGCCTATATGTAGG
Organism: Leptura quadrifasciata; assembly: GCA_963675555.1. Lineage (NCBI taxonomy): Eukaryota > Metazoa > Arthropoda > Insecta > Coleoptera > Cerambycidae > Leptura > Leptura quadrifasciata. Next base: position 112,040,733 of record OY776676.1, on the reverse strand, counting down.
ACTGTTGGCAGAATTGGTTACTTCTACAAAAGCATAAAAAAACATAGAAAACAATATTTAAATGAAGGAATCAAGTAGATGCCCAACATTGATTACAACAACTTTTTTTTTTTGGTATATACAAGGTGGGGCAATAGTGCGTCGGACCTAGATATCTCGAGTTTTACGATAGCTAGAAATTTTTAAAAAAATTGCAAGTAAACTAGGTAAAAAAGTCTATAACTGGAAATTATTTTCGAAGATACAGGGCAAGCCAAGACGAAATTACAGGACCAAGTGCCTCTTTTTTAAGTGGAATGCTATGTATATCAAGTACATTTTTAAAGCCTCTTTCTAGACCCTATTCATTCCTATATTAGCATTGAATATCTCCCAACCACTTGGATGTAATGAATTTTTTTGTTGAAATAATGCGATCTGCAGATGGATATTAAAAAAATCGCCTCAGTCACAATTATGGGTTTTAAGATAAACTTATGTGAATATCTTACGAAACATCTAATTAATGTTTTTGAATCATTTTCATTTCCTAAAAATGTACAGGGTGGCCAAAAATTATTTATTAATTAAGAACATTTTAAATTGAATTTTTTCAATTTTTCAAATGGAACACCCTATATATTTTTCGACGATGTGATGTAAAAATGAAAAACGAACATGTTTTGTAGGTAGTTCCCTATGGTTAATTGCAACCATTGAACTTAAAATATTTGGAATTTTACAATATGAATTTTAATAAAGCGGAACTTGTAGATTTTTGTTTTGGGCGAGTCAGACAGAAATTGTTTATTTGCCAATAGAATTTATCACCAACGTTATCCTGAAAGAAGGATTCCTGATGTTAGTAGCTTCCAAAACCTTCTCAATAGATTTCTGGAAACTGGAAATGTCGAATATAAAAAAAGTGAAAGAAGGTGTTGTGAACGAAGAAAATGAGTTTTCTGTGGTGCTGGCAACGGTTGAGAATCCCCATGTTAGCCAAAGAGAAGTGAGCTCATTAGTAGGAATAAGTAGACGGTATGTGGATCAAATCTTAAACACAAATAAGTTGTATGCATATCATATTCAAATGCACCAGGAATTATCTGATGACGATTTTCAAAAGCGCCTACAATTTTGTAATTGAGTCAGAGGTGAAATGCACCATGATGTCAACTTCTTCAATTCTTTTATTCAGTGATGAGGCAACTTTTCATAAAAATGGATTTGTTAATAGGCACAATTTCCATTATTATGCTTCGGAAAATCCTCACTTTTTTATGCAAGTTGATAATCAACTCAGATGGTCTATAAACGTTTGAGGAGGAATTATTGGAGAACATGTAATAGGGCCACATTTCTTTGATGGTACATTGATTGGAGCTATTTATCTTCATTTTTTGGAAAACTATCTCCTACAATTATTGGTAAATCTCCCTGAAAGAATTCGAAATAGGATGTGGTTTCAGCAATATGGTGCTCCACCACATTATTTAAATGCAGTTAGAGACCACTTAAATAATACCTACCCTAATCAATGGATTGGAAGAAATGGACCCACTAAATGGCCTGCTAGATCCCCAGATCTTACAAAAATGGATTTCTTTTTATGGGGATACGTGAAGGAAATTGTTTATAGAGACACACCAACAACAGTACAAAATATGACAGAAAGAATAATAACTGCCTTTACATATATCACACTGGCAGTTTTAGGAACAGTGGGAACCTCATTTCAAAAGCGCATAAAAATGTGTGTCAATCATAATGGGCAACATGTGGAACATTTATTATAATTTTTTCTACTGAGTTATTTGAAGACACCGCTTTTTTTTAAGTTTTATTTTTTGTAATTATTGCTCAATAAAACGAAATTGGTTGCATTTAGCCCTAGGGAAGTACTTACAAAAAAATGTTCGTTTTTCATTTCTACATCACATCGTCAAAAAATATACAGGGTGTTCCATTTGAAAAAATTGAGAAAATTCAATTTAAAATGTTTTTAATTGAAAAATAATTTTTGGCCACCCTGTACATTTTTAGGAAATGAAAATGATTCAAAAACATTAATTAGATGTCTCGTAATTGGTATTCACATAAGTTTTTCTTAAAACCCATAATTGTGACTGTGGTGATTTTTTTAATATCCATCTTCAGATTGCATATTTCAACAAAAAATTCATTACATCCAAGTAGCTGGGAGATATTCAATGCTAATATAGGAATGAATAGAGCCTAGAAAGAGACTTGAAAATGTACTGATATACATAGCATTTCATTTAAAAAAAAGGCACTTGGTTCTGTAATTTCGTCTTGGCTCGCCCTGTATGTTCGAAAATAATTTCCAGTTATAGACTTTTTTATCAAGTTTACTTACAATTTTTTTTTTAAATTTTTAGCTATCGTAGAACTCTAGATATCAAGGTCTAATGCACTATTGCCCCACCCTGTATACATTTTGTCTACAGAATATGGAGATACAATCAGAATAGCTGTCTACTCTCTGAAAACCAAAGTATGTTTTATACTGCCTCAAATCCTAGTTTTTAGCATAGTTCTAGATTTCTCCCTATCAACACTTTTTTTTTAAGTGCAATAAATAAAAAATTACATATTATGATGGGTAATACTCTGATTTAAATATAATGAGCAAGCCCACTTGATGTGGATTATTAACATATTATCTATTATAAAAATTTAATTAGCCATATTTATGACTAAGCAAATTATTATATAGGGTAAAGATTAAATTAGCTTGTTACAGGAATTATTGGTAAATGCAAATATATTAAAATATATTTTTTATTTTTACAGTAGGTATACAAGAATAAATATGCTGGTGTGATATTTTAGCTAAAATGTTGAGGATATTTTTAAAATTGTTTTTTATACATACTTTTTTATTTAACAATATTCTTTTTTATATTATATTTATATAATCGGTGGCAATCTACCCCATGTGGCCAGTATGGGTGGCACCCCACTGGGTTTCTATCCCAAGTTCATCACAAGTGTGAGTTGCTTTGAGGAATCAGGGAATATTAACATTTGTGACAGTAAAAGATGTAACTATGTTGTACAAGTTAATAACTGTTAAAAAAGTGAATGTTAATGATTTCTTCAAAATGATCAAAAACAATTAATATACAGAATTTAACAGATAACTAAATGGCTCCTGTCTCTACCAATTTGTGGTTAAGATCTACTAAGTATGTATTTTCCTTTTCATATCGTTTTAATGGTCAGAGATTTTAAGTAATGCAACTTTATCCTTTTAATTACATCACTGACAATTGAGGCCACACCCTGACTATTCTAATTGCAGATCCTTTACGTTATAAATTTAAAATTTGAAATATATTACCTATCTGTTTCTCAACATAGGCTGCTTCTTCCGATGTAGCTCTGGGTATAATTCCAGGATCAGAAAGACTAGTACGTAGTAACGAAGACATCGTAAATAAAAATAATAACCCACCTATTATAGGAATTGCAATAGTGACATTTTCCGCCAAGTATTTGCAGCTAGAAATAGGGTTAGTTATTATTAAATTATGAGGTACACATTAAATACTTACTCAAATATAAAAAAGAGTGCACTAGTTAACGTAATCAAGAAGACAGTTAGTAAAAATACTCCAGAATTGGGTGCAGTCATTAATCGACCATCACAATAGAACCTATTTCTGCCTTGAAAAATTTCCCACTTTCTAATATCTCTTTCTTGTGCCATATCTGTGCTTGTATCGGTGCCTGAAAAAATGGTGTAAAAAGATAACGGGTAATGTTAATACGTTGTTATATTACTTTCCGAATGAAGAGTCCACAAATCAACCAATTGATAATCAAGGTCTACAGTCATATATCCTATCTTATTAAATAACTCAATAAAATTAAATAAACCTACAAACTAAATAAAATATTTCCCTATTATAGCCTAACTCATATTTTATGTGTAGTCCCTCTCATATCTAAAACATTTCACTTTTCCCATTCTCAAACTACAATTACGATACATTTTAGTGCATCTTTAAAAATTATCACACGGTTTACTTGTGAAACAATCTCATCACTCTCATTAATGCAAAAATTCGTCACTAATCTAATCAAAATAGTTGTTGACAGCTGAGAAAACATAGACTTTTATAATTATCCATACTTTTCAATTTCAGCTCATATTATCCATAATATACAATTAACATACTGTTGACATGAAGGATTTTATGTCAGTTGAAAGCGTGCCTTCGACCATCGACCATATATTTTAATGGTCGAAGAAGCGCGATTTTCATTTTCATACTGGTTGCTATACATAAACCAAAAGGCAGGAATCAACCAAGGATGGTTAACTTTGGGAATTAACGAGGTGCTAGAGAGAGAGAGAGAATAAAATTAGACAAAAATAGTCGAATTTCTCCAAATAATGTGAAATTTTTATGTGGAACTTATAAGTGACTGTTATAGTTGACCTGCAGATGAAATACAAACAGCCAGATGAATCGTCTGATAAATAGTGTTCATATTAGCACCATTTTATCTTCCAGTTATCTCTAACAAGGTATTAATAATTTGGCCCTAACAACACTTCGAAGAACAAAATTTATCTACTCGCTAACTAACCAGTCACTTTAACAGCCCATATAATTTCATAATATGGCCCTAAAGGTAAGTCCTCATAACGGTGAATTACGAAAGTGAAATTTTACACGTGATTCACACAAAATAATTTGCCCTTACTCACTTCAATGGATTTTGCGATTTTAAAGGTGGATTTATAAACTTTTCCGCTGCAATTGCGCCGGTTGCAGTTGGAGTTGTCGCAGCAGTATCAGTTGCAATTCACGAAAATTGGTCATTTATAAAGTCTTGCTGTTGCTATCACAGAATGTGTTTCACATATGCGCTGCACGCCTAAATCTCCTGACGATTTGTTTACGTTCTTCATGAGTGTTTTGAAAAAGTGAGGTTCCGTGTAGCTGATAAACAAATTAAAATGGATTCGAAACAAATCCTTTTGGGACCTTTTGGACTTATATGTTCTTTTATAATCACGAAAAGACGTAAGCGAAGGTATAAACGAAGGCCTTTAAATAAGTGACGAAAGGAAGAAATATAAGATATGTTACAATAATAATATAAGATATGTTACAAATTTCTTTTAAAAATGAAAGCTTGTGATCCAGAGCTCATTTTTCTCAATTTCTCAAATTTCTTTAATATATAAAATTTAAATATTGAAAAAATTTCACAAAATCTTAAACGTCAAACATTAGTAACGTGTTGTTTGCTCAAAATGGGTACTTCCTTTCACCAGACTTTATAAATGTAAACATTGCTTTCGTATTCTTCATAAACACTACAGGTACGGGAACTGCAACTGTAACTACTGCGGCTAGTTTATTTTTTTTTATACATTTATTTAACGTCGGCCTATTTCCGCTACTGAGGCCTAACACCGACACCTGTAGACGAGCTACCCCCAACCAGGAATTTTGCCGAACCTCTTCCCTTAAGAAGAGTAGGGATCTTTTACTTGCCTAACATTTAATAGACAAGGGACCGACGGCTTTACATCCCCTCCGAAGGATGGTATATCTCCTATACAACCCTCGCCTAAGATTGTATATCTTCCGCGCATACACTGATATACAAGCCGCTGGAAGATGTGTGAGGCGAGAACGCGGTTTCCGTTGGAATGGTCACCATCCAAGTACTAACTGCGCCTGTCGTTGCTTTACATCGCATACCGAAGTATGTACATAGTAAAGACGCACCTACGCTCGCCCCTCCGGCTAGTTTATAAATTCCCCTTAAAGCTATATTTTTGCGCATTAGACGCGATAAGCGGTGCCATTCGAGCGAATAAGTCATGACGTCACGCTTAAAGCCACTTGCAGCGGTATCGCGCGGCCTCAGGAGTACGCTAGCAAATGACGTCACGCTTCAAGGCGCTTAAAGACATTAGTGTAAGCCGCGAGATCGCAAAAATTTAACTTAAGTTTAAATAAACAGGCATGCTTATTTGCATTACTCTATGTGCTTAAAAGAAAGAATAGAAGGAGATGGTGCCATCTGCGAGGTCTCCATGGATTATAGAGACCCTATAAAGTAGAGACTGGTCACTGGTTGCATAATGGCGACGATGGTCCGAGTGTTCGCATGTCCATCAAGTGTCTTTACAAATATCGCAAATATCAAAAGTAGGTTGCAGTATTTGTTTTGAAAAGTAGAGAAATAAATTTGCATATTTTTGATACCTCCGAGTGAAATATAAGCCAAAATATGTAAGTAATAACGTTACCATTAATTGTTTCGTGACCAAATCAGTCATAATAGACTGTTATTTTAATTTTAAACTATTACATTGTGTCTAATGACCAGTATAGTGGCAATTCTGTAACTACATATTATGTTAAATTTAACCGCATGCTAAATGAACGCAAATTAACATTAAATTGTATTCTACAAAATGAAAATTAACATGCATGCGTTAAAAATATTGAATTTAACCTTACCGTTAAAATATTTCCAAGTAGGTCTAAAAGCTACATAAAAAAACAACTATTAGCTCCGCTATTATGCAACCACTTTTCATACGGACCAATCAGTGCCTCCCACTCGAGTGGCCAGGTGAATTAGACCAATATTTTTCATTCAACATTTTAAACCATAACCTACAAAACTAATAAGTCCTTCGACCAAATAAGACAAAGACAGAAACACAAAATCCGCTAAAAAGATATAGTTGAAACAAGTTGAACTTTTCAGCGGCATCGCAGAAAGTATAAATATTCGCCGGAATTTCGCGGCATCTGACTTTTTGAATAATTTCTACCAATCACATTAATTCCGCAGAAATAAAGCCGCAATTCATCGTTTGTGGACTATAGACTTAAGCCAAGTTCATATAGTCGCGAGTCACGAATTGCGAAAGCGATTCACTACAGGAAATCGCGAAATTTTACACCATTTCACATACTTACGGAATTTCGCAGAGATTTATAGGGAATTTTTAATTTCCCTTGCTGCCCTGTTGCAGTTCTGAGTTAGAGTTTGACAGTATTTTAGTTTTAAAAAGTCCCTTATTAATATTAATTAAATTATGACGAATAAAAACCATTTATTTTATTACTTTGGAGACGGAGCAGTTAACGCATGCAACTGCTTATTTGTTATTAAAGAAACGACGAAACCGTGAGAACATGCACGTATTATTTAAGTTTAGAAAGCACCAGGGTGTATATATATATATATATATATATATATATATATATATATATATATATATATATATATATATATATCACAATTTGGTTCAGAAAATGCAAGACACAATAAGGAACTTTAGAAATAATCACAGAATGTGTGTAAATGAGTTTGATGTTTGATCATCTATTTAAAGAAGTTTCACCATTCGTAAATAAACTAAAGTATACTATACCCACGAACCTAGGGGATCGAATTATTTCAACATAAAAATTGTTCCACATTATCCACACCCAACGTGATCTCTAAAAGCTTCTTATAATTGAATGATTTAAAAACTTACTACAGACTTAATATACTTCTCCACGCGATAGGCCAGTCATACTCATCTGCACCTTACCTTAAATGATACAAATAAAATTAAACTGTAATAAATATTACATATCAGCCACAATACACAATATAGGTCATTCCTTATTTAAAATCGACATCATAATGCTCATATATAACACAATAGGCGTAGACATTTTTTTTATCTAGGTATATGTTTATCTCTGTAGGTTTTTACTTTGTGTGCATGCGACGATAGAAATTTCGCATGAATACTCACAAAAAATTAAAATCAAGTCAAGATTTCCGCCCCCTAAATTTAAGATTCTGCGAATTTGCTGGAACTTGAGCTTTTGTTTACCCGCGAACATTTTCGTTTAAACTGACCAATGAGAACGATATTCGCAGTTCGCAGCTACGAACCACGGTTAGTATAGATACGGTTGGATTAATGGGCGGGGATTGTGACGTTACAGTAGACCTTGGAACGCGCCATATTTGTATCGTTTGTTTGGTCACAGACATGGTTTATCAGATACTCTGTGGTTTGGTTGTGCATTGTGAACTTGTTTCTTTACTTTTGTGTATTCGGTATATTTTAAAGACGCCTTAAAAAGACTATTATTAGGAAGTATTGTGGTTTTGTTTTGGGAAGTCGACTTGCCCTAATAAAAAATAAGTACAAGTATTGTTGATTCATTCTATATTTGTTGGTTAATTTTTTATTATTATTGTGTAGGTAAATATTGTTTTTTTTAACAGTTATGCCTGGAACAAGGTGTGCCGTGGCTATATGTAACAATAGTTTACTAAAGACTAAGCAAGGAAATTTGACTGTTTCTTATCATAAATTTCCAAAAGATGACAAACTATGATGTTTCAATAAAGACTTATTATTACAATTTTATTTAATTTTACATAATGCTAGATATATTTTTTTATTTTCATTGCTCAGATAGATATTCGCAGTCAGCAACGTTCGATTACCAAATTTTCACTCATTTCCTAATAGTCTTAATTAAAAATATCTTTAAATAAATTTAATATATCACCTAATATAAAGTTCGTTCGTACGTGAGAATACTGTATATAACATTTTCCTTATACTTCTTCGTATTTTTGTGTGCTATGCTAATACCTAAAACCTTGGGGTAACATATATTTTGCTTTAAAATTATGATAAGATAGGGCGATAGCTTACACGCTTTTGGGCTATGTTAAAATAAGAAATACAGACTTTTTGTGCAGTAACTTAAATTTTTTTTTGTCCGATTCTAGTGCGTCCCTTTCTTATTAAATCAAATTTGTATAAAATAAATAATGCCTGTTTTTTTGTATTAAAATAAAATAATAATTACAAGATATATAAGTGGAAGCAATAACGACTTAAGAGACTATTAATGAGGGAGAACGAGACAGCATTATATGCGAGCGTAAACGAGGTCTACTTTGACGTCAATGCACTAAACGTTTTCTGATTGGTAGGGGCGGGCATAATCCAACCGTATGTATAATAACCGTGGCTACGAACTAGGCTTAATTAGGCGGGAAAAAAGTTTTAATTTAATTTAATTTATTATTTAATAAAATTGAAATTTATTGGTAATTAACGATCACGATAGTCTTAATAATAATTCCATCATTAATTAACAAGCTTTGTTCTGCTGTTTCAAAAAATCGCAATGCAATGAGATAATTTTTAGGCGCAGCTCGGTATGTATCGCAAGACGAAGAAACAACCAATATTGTGTGCTTCGTCTAATATTCTATTTTCAGCCACAGTAGATAATCTACTGTGTTTCAGCTTCAAGGAAGGATGCTCCATTCAAAATTTTCAGCACATTGGAAGCATAGTAGAGAATAGACTTGGAAGGTTATGGATGAGCAGTCCATTATAGTATCGTAAGCGGCTCATTGGGTCTAATCTATAAATAGAATAAACATATGTCTATTGTCTACATTATCTGTGATCTGTGCTACACGGCTGAAAGTTAACCTAGAAAAATGCCATTCGTATTCGAAATACAATGCCAATATTTATTAAAGTTACGTATTGTATGAAATGGATCTTAATGTAATGAAATCACAATCTACTGAAGCGACAAAAAAATCCGATTATAGCAAAGAATTTAAAGTCAAAGGTGCACAATTATATTTATTGTTACTCTATTATATTTGTATCTAGTATGAATTTCCAGCCGGAATTTTTCTTGCTGGTGTATCTGGAATAGCTGCAATGATTGGGTTTGGAACAACAGTCGCGGCTGCTAGAAAGCAAGATCCTAAATATTTTGGAAAAGGCATGATCCCTACAAAGGAGTTACCAGAAACAGGTGCTACCTTGGCACTAAGAGCACTTGGTTGGGGAACATTATATGCATTCACAGGTTGTGGTATTTTATTCTATAGTATTTGGAAACTCTCAGGAGCAAAAAACGTATGCCTCAATTTAAACTAGTAAAAGTGCATATTCTTTGACTGGTATTGTTTTAGATGGAAGAATTTCGGTACAAGGTAGGGTCAGCATTGCCTAGGATTCCTAAAAACGACCCACCGCAAGGCAGGACTGAATTTAGTGGTTTAAATGATTTATTGGACTATTTGCAACACCGTGGAACTACAAAAGACAGATAATTCAGAGGATAATTTATGCTTTATTTACATTTGTTATTCTTATTTAGGTTTCTAGAATAAAAAGCTTAAAATTTATCTTTTATATTTTGTGAAATATAAAAAAACTTAACTATAAGAATTTGCTTTATGTTTTGGTAAAAATTTGAAGTTTTCTGGCACTGGTCCTAAAAGCATTTCACTTATTTTTATCCAGTCAGATGCTGATGGCGATGCCATTAATGTTTCTAAATCATTTCTCCCTCTAAAATAGGGTGGTCTTTCATTGATTTTTTGCGGAGGATTTTCTAATAATCCTACTGGTACATATCTATATAAAAATGACAACCATTCTAATAAAAATCTTCTGGTATTTTCAACTCCTTTAGTATCTGAACCCCAATGCTCTAGCCCATAATTGGCATATTTTTTAAGAATATCAAATCTTTCTGTACTGGAAATATCCCAAAGCTTCTGTTCTTTTATTTCTGTAAATATCCAAGGTTTTATAAGTGCACCTCTACCTATCATAATACCACTTAATTCTGGAACTGTTTCTCTTGCATTTTTATAATCGTCATAACTAAGAATATCTCCGTTGCCTAAAACAGGAAGTGGAGCTGCTGCTTGGGCTACAGTTCTAATATACTGCCAATCGGCAGATTTCGTATAGCGTTGTTCTCTAGATCTACCATGTATTGTTATTAAGCTAGCACCCCATTCCTTAAACTTAGGAGCCTAAAAAAGCAAGAAGGTATATAAAAAGTTACAAATATACGAAAGATTTAAGATGATCTTATCTAAACTTTAAAAGACTATTTATACTAAGAACAATATTGAAATTGAAATATGACAAAAAAGTGTTAAATTTGACTTCCTTACCAAAGTATGTGCCAAATTTTCATTGCTGTAAACCCCTGTTCTAGTTTTTAATGTTAGCGGTATTGTCAAAATATCGCTCAAGCTTCGAACACAGGATTCGAGGACCCTTGGCCTACGAAGTAAACCACATCCTCCACCATGTTTATAAATCAACTCTATAGGACAACCTAGATTTAAGTCAACAAAATCTATTTCTGCTTCATTTTGTAACAGTAGCCCACACTTGGTAAGTAAATGTGGATTATTGGCACACAGTTGTACACCAAATATTTTTTCAGTACTGTGTCTTTTGACAAGTGCCCACTCTTGGGGAGCACCTTGCAGTAGGGAAGAACACATTGCCATTTCACCACATGTAATATCTGCTCCAAATTCTTTACATACACGTCGAAACGGAAGATTTCCAACTGTTGTTAATGGGCTTAAAAATAATTTGTCTCTCCAATCTATGGACTTCTTTTCTTTCGCTTTTAATTTTATAATGTCTTCATCAGTAATGGCTCCACTTGCTTTCGTTTCAGATTTTGTCCCATTGCTTTCTTTTGGATCATTTGCTTCTTTATTTTCATTCTGAAATATATATATGTATGTATATATATATATTAATATTATTTGTTTAACCAGTGTGAACTGAATTGCAAGTATTGCATAATACTAATCAAAAGAGAATGTATCAGATTCTTTAATTTTTAATTTTGTCAAAATTTCATTTGATATTATGCAGGTCGGTGAGAAAACAACTGATTTCCATTATTGATGTACTATGTCTATTGTCTGATTCTGTAGGATGCCATGTTAGCGGGTGCATTACCAAATGTTTGTAATTCAAGTTCACAATCAGGAGCAGTGCTGTCACAAATTATTTTAAAAAAGATTTGAATAAAAAAATCAGATACTTTACTCTCTATTAAATTATTTAATCAAAAACACTATTGTCTAATCTAAATCCTTATGACGAATTATTTTGAGAGTATAGTTATATACTTTTCTGATAATTTCAGTATTTTTAAAAGATTTAAGATTCCTTAATACCTTAAATTATTTAACAAGCAGCAAAATTTAACTAGGAGACCCAAAATATTTTTAATTAATTTAACTTTGCACCTGCAAGAATGACAGTGATGAGATTTATAATATATTCAATTTCATTTTCTTTCACACTCTAGCTTTTATAGCTAATTTTTTTTCGTAAAGTGCTCATTTAGAGCTGAAATTTAAATATTTCTCTTTTTTGAGATTTTCTACCACATTTATATAATTAGTCGAGGTCAGGAATCGGAAGGGGTACTTTTTTGCCAGAGCGCCAATCTAGAGTCCCCCGTTTTCGAGGTCCCTGAACACGATGGTGGAGGTCCCACAATTTTTTTTCCTTGACAACTCCTTCAAATTGGCCAAAAACCACCCCCAAAGTGTCCTTTCCGTGAACAAGTTTATTTTCCCCAGTTTTTCGGCTAACTGTTATTCCGTTATTCAGTTATTATAACTGTTAAATAGAACGGAAGGTCCCTCGAGGGATTTGACCTCAGCCACCCCTACACCAGGCTTCCACCACCCGTCTAGGGGGTTGAAAAATTGATATTTTCTTTGTGGAAAAAATTGATATTTTACAGGAGGTTTTTCTGTGAGGAAGGTGGCAGGTGACCAGGGTTGTGTAACCATCCCCGGGGGTTGTTCTTACCCTTCAAAGGGGTGGGAATTTTTTTTTGTAGGAGGATTTTTCTCCCACCCCTTCGAAGGATGAAAACAACCCCCCATGGGTTGGTTATAGAACCCTGGTCACCTGCCACCTTCCTTACACCTGCTACGAAATAATAATTTCGTTAAAAAGAAAAAATCAAATATTCATCACTTTGAAGGGTGAAAATAACGCCGCCCCCCCCCCTCCGGTGGTGGTTACACAATCTGGAGTTATTGCTAAAGCAGAAGATAGATGATCAATGAGACAAATTGCACTGCGTTATAATATTGACAAAAATTCGGTGTGTAACATTTTAAGAAAGTGGAGAATAAACGGTACGATTAGTAGAAATCCTGGATCAGGGCGACGAAGGATATCAACTCAACAAGATTTGCAATTGGTAAATGCTTTAGTAGAAAAGCCATTTTACTCAGTTATTCAGGCTGCTGAAGAAACGAATTTCCCTGGATCGAGTAGTACTGGTCACCAGCGAGTAAGAGAATCGGAGCCCATCATTAACCATCCATCATTTACTATAGCAATAACTACAGCATTAAAAAATAAATTAAAAGTGATACCTGTTTTATTTCGGCTACTCATTACATATTCAAATAGACACATTATAAAAAAAAAGTTGTCTTATTTTTTTCTGCCCATGACAGTACAGCTCTCTCCGTCTATTACTTCCTTTCTCACAGCTTTAATAATAAAACAATTCACAGTTATAACATATGTTTGTTATATTCAAACATACTTACTTTTACACAGACCTCTTGACATTTTAGTTTTAAACAATATTTAATTTAAATATTGTGGTAAACAGGGTGTTTTAAGAAGTACACAACAATTCCGTATTTTCAATTATATTGCTTGATCTTGAATTATTCATTTTTATTACCATAAAATAACAGACATTTCACTAACAATCACGATTAATAATAATATCATAAAACCATGCCAAACAGCTAAATATTTAGGAATAAAGTTGGATAGCAAATTAAATTTCAAAACACACATACACCCAAGAAATTAAAAAAAAAAACCATTACTAGGGCCACGCACTTCCGGTCCTCGACCTACAAAAATAAGGGTATCAGTAGGAAAACTGCACTGAATATTTATAAAATGATATGTCGGCCAGTTATTGAATATGGATATATTCTATTTAGTACCTGTAGAAGACCCACACTTAACAACATAGAAGTGGCAAAAAGAAGCTGTCTACGATCAATAACAGAAATTCGTCACCCACAAAATCCTCTTCATAATCCTTCCAACAATTTCCTCTACGAAATGACACACATTGATCCCATTCTCTCCCGACTGCAAAAGCGCTTTACCAAATTCTCCGAATCAACAAATAACCTGCAAATTATTCGACCCCTGCTAGTACCGATACCAGAAAACCTTCGAAGAAAAAGACGATATCCAGAAAAAACAATCGCAGAGCTGCTGATGGAAGTTAATGGACACTAAAAACTATACATTTTGAGTTTGTGCCTTTTTTTAAAATTTAAATCTGTTTATTATCAATCTATGTTAAATTTGAAAAAAAAAAAAATTTATTACCACTGGTTGAAAGACCTAGGTCGATGGCCTTTTGTAGACTTATTTCAATAAAGGTTACTATCTCTCTCTCTCTCATTTTTAATTCTATCTAAGTACCGCTTTTGTTAAGATTTATTCACTATTAAATTTCTTAAGTGTATTTATGAAACAAACAATGAATAAACTGGGGGTTGATGGATTATTTATGTAAGAAACTTAATGGTACTTAATTATTCAAATCACAAAAATTACTTAAATCTCACTTTAAGCGAAAGCTCTGCTCAGGAGGCGCAACACTAGGAACTGTTCAACGTTTTCACACCGACAACACGCACATGTTAAAATTGACGATTATGATTGCATTTGTGATTATTATTTCAATAATCGTACGATTACGATTAATAACTAAGAGTGTATGAAAATAATTCCATTTCTAGCAATACATAAACGTTAATAAAGTGATCCAATGAAAAATGGTTTTGATTAAATTTGTTTGTTGATAGTTCTGGCTCTGTAAAATAAAAGAGAGTATTCTACGTTGCTATTTTATTTTCGATTTTTGAAAATAAAATCTAAATGTTATAAAAAATAACAGTCACATAGACATTGTCAAGTTACTAGGCGAGAATCATTTCCTAAGACAAAGGTTTACGTTCCTTACATTTGCGGTATTCGTGCCATATGATCTTCCAAAAATTCTCGAATCTATACCGCAGTCAGTAAATATACTATATGAAAGATTGTATAGATAATTGCAGATTAATTGAAGTCATTATGTATTGTAATATTGCTTCATCACTAATTAAAATAGATAATATATAATAGTAATACTACAGACAAGACTTGCAATTCTAGCCGACAATGTTAATATTTAGAATTGAACAAACCTCCTGTTTTTTAATTCTATCATTATACCTAACAAGAGCTTCTGACAGATCAAAATTATAACTTCTTTTCCTAAGAGATAGTTGCAGGTCATACTTTAACTGATTCTTTGTATGAGAACCTTCCATTTCTGATTCAGATTTCTTTTCTTCATTAATTTTATTTGTTCCTTCTGGCGTGATATGTTCACTCCCAAACCTACAAGTCAAGCCTCTGCTACATTTACCAGAAATTTGGTAATTATAACAAGTTTCACCTATATCTTTCGGTTTGATTTTTAAATATTTCTGAACGTCATGTAAGAAATTGCAATTTTTTCTTTCGCATTTTGGAATTTCTTCTCCCTGTACAACGTGAACTAAAGAATTACATAATTCATATTCTTTATTTAAACGAAAAGTGGGGCCTCTCGACTTATTTTGGCCTTTTAATTTTTTTATCTCTTTTCTTGACAATTTTGTTTTTTTTGCTGGGGGAGTACCTTCATCACCTACTGGTGCGTTAATGTTAGATATGTCCAATTTGCTCTTATCTTTATCAGAAACACAGTCAAGATTAATTTCTCTTTTTTGTTCTGGCAAAATATATCTAAAATATTATCATAAATATTGATATTGATTATTAGTGGGTCACAATTTTACTTACTCCGGTTTTATGTTACATATACCTGCTTGAGACATATTTTTAATATGATCTTTCAGATGTAAGATTTAATATTTCCGGCATAAACCTCAAATCAGAAAGAGAGTTAACCTCAAAATTCAAAATCTAAATCCTCTTTGCCATAGATATAAAGATCGCGGATAGAAAGCAAACGCAGAGTTCTCATAACAGCGGATTGCGAATTTCCGCATGCGAATTTTTTTTTTTAATTCGACATATGCGTTCCAAGAGAACTTAATTTGCTGATTTAACTTCTAGTTAAAAGTAAACGAATTGTCTTACGAACATTTCCCTACACCTGCAAGAAAATTAGACTGTTTTAGTACAAATTTCATAAAAATTCGCAAGCGGAAATTCGCATTCCGCAACTATCTGAACGGGGCTAAAGTAGATGATGGTTCCTAAAATGAAAAATTCTCTGTGGAAAAACTATGAGCATCTCGCGCCACAAACGATCTTGGCTGCCGTCAAGGGCAAGGGAAATTATCCATCATAACCAACTATACTACATCAAATATAATATTAACCTAACCAAAAGGAATAGTCATATTAAGTATTTTAGTTGCTAATCGAACCGAAATACAACTCGTACAAAATGCAGTAGAAAAAACTGTAAAATGTTCGTTCGAACCCTCGATCCCACGCGTGAGAATCGGACAACATAATCACTACACCACGGACGGCTCTTAAGGCGTTTATCAAAACGGGGCCAACTCTTAACTTGGGGATAAATGTCAAATGAAACAATAGGTATCTATTGTTCTGTTTGACATTTATCCTCCAGTTACGAGTTAACCCGCCTGCATTGATAAACCGTACCTTAGTGAACAAACATAAATCTTGCTGTATCAACAATACGTTATTATGAATAAGTCAACGGTCTATGCCAAGAGATGTGGCGTGATGAGACACTCCTGAAAAACTTCACAAGTAGCGCCCTGCCAGGCCGTATCTGTATTAATTACACAACAGGCATGCTTATTCTTCTTCTTCCACTTCTACGGTGTCGTTAAGCACACAGTACAAAAGGAACAGACAGAATAAATGAAAAATGTAAAGTATATTGGAGCCAATTTATATTTAGGTATAGTAATAATGGTACTGAGAACGGTTTATTTTATGAATTAATAAGCTATGGGATTAAGGGTCGTTGACAGTTATCTTTTGGTTATGAGTTAACCTTGCATTGATAAATCGACCCTAGGCAATCAATTAGGAACTAATAAAACACATATATTTTAAATTCACAATAGATAATAGGACTTTATTTGCTTGTAATAGTAATAAATTTATTTTATAATACATTTAAAGCTATAATAGACTATGACTTAATTCATTAATATTAATACATTTATTTTTATCCTCCAGGTGAATTTACAGGTATAAGTTTTAAAACTGATGATGTAACATTAAGTTTTTAAAAATGATCAACAACATTTTGAAGTAATTGTATATAGGGTGTCCCCGAATGAGATTATTTACACCACGTATGAACTTGCATTTTAATTTTTGAACAAGAAGTCACTTTTTATTAAAAATATTACTCGTTAAATATATATGACTTCTACCTGGTTAAGAAAATTATATATCTAAGAGTAAACAACCTGGTATTTTCTTTAAAAATGAAAAATATTGGTAGATAGTTTATTACTATTCGGTAAAATTCATATTTGTCTGTATAAAAAAATATATTTTCTAAACAAAAATTGTATTTTTTAACACGGAAATTTTTGGCCAAAAAATTAAAATTGAAGTCCATTTTATGTGATATATAGGTAAACCCATCCGGAGATACCCTGTATATAAATATGAATTCTGTTAAGAAAATTCATTTTTTTAAACAATTTTAAGCAATTTTTTTTGTGACTATTTGTCAAATTAAAATTGAAATACATTTGCGGTATATATAGGTAATTCCATCCGGGATACCCTGTATATAGGTATTAATTTTCTCAAGAAATAATCTGCTCGAGTTATTGCTGCATATAAAAATTAATAAATAGTCTTAAAATAACAGATATTTTGCTTGTATTTTTAATTTTCTATACTTTCGGAAAATAATATGAAGTGTAGATATGGTAAATATAATTTCGAAAAAAATATTTAATATTTCGAAATAACTCTCGTCGCAAAATTTTCATTCAGCATTTGGAATAATTCAAGTTCACAAAATCAATAGGTAACTTAAGAAATTTTCCACAGAACACATTCTTTATCAGTGTTTATGTATGTAAGAAATGTAGCATAGGTACAGAGAGTTCCTAGCACAATATAAACAAAAATATATCTGGACTCCTTGATAAGTTCATCACAGGATCATGAGTCGCCAATTTTTTTATAGTTCATTTCTATTCGGAGTTCTATATAGAAAACAAGTTGAAGGCGATGTTTTTCCAGTTAGGCAAGAGAATCCTTGGCAGTAAAAAAGAGCAAAGAATTGGTAAATTGCTGGAATTAGTGAAGGAGCTAGACTAATTTACACCACAGAATGCCGTTATGATAAATGCTATGATGCATAATATGAATATAATTAGTCACTCATATGAAAAATTGGTGTCCAAGTTAGCAACATAACACATCTAATTAATAAAATTTTTAGATGTAATTTTTATGATCCTCATAGTCCTCATGCACCTTATAGTGAGTTAGAAACTGCATCAACTGTAATATATGTACACTTCAATTATGACGCAGTGAGTTTAGGACAAAAATATACAAATTACTATAGTATGAATGTTAGTGTATCTAAGGACCAAGGTTGTAATTTAAACACATAAAACTCAAGAACATTATAGAGTAATTGTATGTATTTACCTATAATTCTAAACCTATACCGTAACCTGGAATAATGCATAATGAATTTATGTGGGGGTTATTTAAATTAGACATTACTGTAAATATGTATTATATGCCCATAAATTCAGTACAACGATTGGATTTACATGATAACTTGTCAATTTATTAATGTTATGATTAATATAAATAACAGAGAACTTTGAATATCAAACAAAAACCACACACCATGTTTACTGTGCCACAATAGACGTATCGTCATCCATTAATAATTCTTGTTTACTCGATTCAACAAAAAAAAAAAAACATTCTCAACAGGCTTGGATTTTAGTTGTACACAAATGGAAAATAAAACAAATCAGAAGTATTCTAATCAACTTTATAAGAAGAGTATAATTTCATATCGACTTAGAAGAGTATCCTTGTCGTTTTAATCCTATTTGTTCCTTTTTTTCCCTGTATATAACCAACATGGATCCATATCTCAGAGATTTTAAGGATCAAACTACTGAGACATATGTGTTAGATACTGCCTTTCAGTTAAATGATGTTCTAGCTGTAAATAAAGAAAATCCTAACCTTACCATCTTGCACCAAAATATTAGAAGCATAAATAAAAATATGGATGAATTTAAAATATTTCTGCATCAAATTACAACAAATGTTGATTGCATAGTCCTTACAGAAACATGGAAAATTGACAATCTAGACATCTATAAATTAAAAGGTTATGAAATCATTTATACCGCTGGAAATTTTAATAAATCTGATGGTGTAGTTATTTACATAAAAAATGATATTAGGTACTCGTATAACCTGATAGAAATAAACAACATAAATGTGATAGAATTATTATTGATGGCAGAAAATACAAAGGTAAAGATATTTGCAGTTTATAGAAGTCCTGCATCATGTCCATTTGCGTTTAATAATGACCTTAAAGCATTATTAGAAAATCACAAAAACAGTTATGATTATACCCTTTTTATTGGAGATATAAATATAGATACTTTAGTTGACAGGGACTATGCAAATGATTACTTGAATATTATCTGTGAAAATTCATTTCTGCCAGCTATAAACAGTATAACTAGGGCGAATAATCAAGCCGGAACTTGTATAGACCATGCTTTCGTAAAATCTAAAAATGAACTTGATTTTGTTATACCTCTTATTGTAAAAACTGATATAACCGACCATTTTACAATTGCATTACAAATAGTTTTACCGTATACACTTAGTAATGTGACAAAATCGCAAATAAATTATAAAAAAGAACTGAATACGAATAAACTAAAAAAAGCATTATTCAATGTAAATTGGGAAAGTCTATATGTGAAGGAAACCTCTGAATTGGCCACGGAATATTTAGTTAACATCTTACAACGTGAAATAGAAAGCTGCACGATAAAAATTAAAATAAATAGCAAAAATAAGAGAAGAAAGGATTGGATAACGCAAGGCTTAGTGAAATCAACGAATAGGAAATTTGAATTAAAAAAACAATTAGTCAGATGCCCAGGTAACAGCGAATTGGAAAAGGAATATAAAAGCTATAGGAACAAATTAAATAACTTAATTAAGATCACAAAATCTAACTTCTACAAAAAGCAAATCGTTGAAAATCAAAATGATTCAAAGAACTTATGGAATGTTGTTAAACAAGCTACAAATAATAATTTTTTTGAAAATAAGAAAATAAATAAGATTAGATGTAAAAATGGAATGGTCACAGAAAATAGCACTGAAATATCGACTGAGTTTAATCACTACTTCACGCATATAGGTGAAGCATTAGTGTCAAAAATAACGAAAGTTAACTCAGGTCAAGCAAAAGGTGACAGTACATGTCAGAAAACAATGTTCATTTTCCCAACGGATGTAAACGAAGTTAAAAGAGAAATAAACTCCCTAAAAAGTAAAAAATCTAGTGGTTTTGATGGTTATTCTGCCGACATGTTAAAAGTAATTCAGAATGAAATTGCTAACCCGCTCATGTTTATAATAAACAAAATTTTCGAAACTGGAGAATGTCCATCACATTTTAAAATCTCTGTGGTTAAACCAATATTTAAAAAGGGCGATGAGTTGGATATAGGAAACTATAGACCGATTTCCCTAATTTCTAATTTATCAAAGGTATTTGAAAAAATTCTGAAATCAAGATTAACGGACTATCTTAATAAGAATTCAATATTATCAAAATACCAATTTGGTTTCAAGGAAAGGCAAAGTACCCAAGATGCTATCAATATGCTAACCCAAAAAATCTATAGATGTTTAGATAATAGAGCAAAGCCATTATGTATTTTCATAGATATTCAAAAAGCATTTGATACAGTCTCCCATACTCTACTATTAGAAAAAATGGATAAAATTGGAATTAGAGGAACATGTCATAAACTTATGAAGACCTATCTTGCTGGAAGAAAGCAGTGTGTTCAAATAAACAACACTAAAAGCAGCTACGAACCTATCACTTACGGCGTACCTCAAGGCACCGTCTTAGGTCCAGTGTTGTTCAATATATATATTAATGATTTATTTGAAATTAAAACAGAAGGGTCCATAGTTGCTTTTGCGGATGATACGGCCATCTACTATGAAGACACATCCTGGGTTAACTTGAAACATAAAGTAGAAAAAGACATGGAGCAAATACTCAATCGGTACTCTGATAACTTACTTACCATCAATAAAGACAAAACAGTATATTTAAGTTTTTCCTCATATAGCAATACCTTGCCGGACTTTGAAAATTTAAAAATAATTACAAGTTATCAAGAATATATTATTAAATCCGTAGAAAAAGTTACTTACCTAGGAGTCGTCATAGACAAACACCTAAGGTGGGTTATGCATATTGAGATGTTGAAAAAAAAACTAAGATATGTTTTATGCAAAATAAATCAAATAAAAGACTTTTTAGATTGGAACCAGTTAAAAATAGTCTACCATGCTTTAGTGGAAAGCCATCTTAATTATGGTATTATCGCCTGGGGAGCTGCAGATAAGACATACTTAAAGGACATTAGTGTGCTACAAAGAAGAATATTAAAAACTATGACCAACAAAAGTAGTGTCTATTCTTCGGATGTTTTATACAAGGAACTTAATATTCTGGATATTCGACAACTTTTCTACTTGAAAGTAGCAATAAAAGCTCATTCCGAGAGAAATAATCTAATACCAATAGAACATAACTATTGTACACGTTCGAAGGAAAAATTTGTAATCGTCCCTTTTAAAACGACTACAAAAGGGCAACACAGTTACGACTATTTAGCACCAAAGGTTTACAACTCTATACCAGAAAGTATAAAAACAATAACAAATCTGAGAAAATTTAAATACCTACTTAAAAGAAATCTTCAGCAGAATAGGAGCAGAGTTTATGAAATACTCAGTTAGTGACTAAAAATGTAGGAATAATTAACCTGTGTAAAAATGTTTATAGAATTTTTAATAATTTATGTAATAAGTGTATTAAACAGTCTTCCACAAACTATGTTAATGTATGAAGAATTGCTTAGATACATAAGTAATATAATATATATGTAAGCTTGTTATATTTATGTTCTAAGTTTGTAATATATATGTATGTATGCCTTGCCTATGTTGTATGTATATATGTATGTGTGTGTATATTATGTATATATGTGTATATATATGTGTATATATGTGCATTATTCTAATTGTATTATGTATGTGCCTCACTCTCAAGTCTTTATGACTTATGTGAGTATGTTTGTTTATTATTGTATTTCGTCATTTATACTATAATAGTTATTTTATATTTATTTATATTACTATATATATTTTTACTATATTTAAGTTAATACTGTGTTCGATTGTTTGTTTTGTTTTGTAAATCGGAATGATAATAAACATTATTATTATTATTATTATTATATGGAGTAAAAGTGACATTTTTTGTGTCAGGGATGTACTTGATGCATAAGCAAGGCAAGTCTGACAAGAACAGCCAAGACTCAAAAAAATCACTATTCCTCATAAAACATGCTATTTTTTCTTCAAACTTCGAATATGAATTAAATAATTATTGTTATTTTTTTGTTTAACCACTTTTAATGCCACTCGTGAGTGGCAGTAGAAAACTTCTATTGCCACTCAGAATATGATGAATGAAGACTTCTACATCCGCACAGATGGAGTGTCCGAGAAATGGCAGTTTAAGTTCACAAAATTTGTAATTAAATTCATGTTTTTTTAACGTTTGAAGAAAAAATTATTTACTTACAAGTTACAAAAGGTCATTGTTACAATAACATTCGCAAAAATTGTCTACCATCAGCCATGAATTTTAAGACATTAAAATTATCCCATCTTAAATACGTTCTGCATGAAAGAATTCCATTGGTTTATTTATTGTAAATAATGCATGCTGAATTATTTTGTTTCTGGTTTAAGTTCTTTACTGGTTCTAAACAGTGCTACTTGAAGCAATTGTTAACACATTTTAGTTATTAATGATACTAATTTTATATGACCATTATAATGAGAAATGCGTGAAGTTAAACCACGAGGCAATGAGTCATGTGATTGTATCATGAGTTTCAGTATAATGTCATTTATCATTCAAAATTTAATATACATTAGCCTAAATTAGTATCAGATTATCTAATTCTTATTTGATTTTGTTTAATATGACATGTTTAAATTGTTCAATATTGAATTCACAATTGATGTCTACAAATTAATTAAAGTTTGTGATACCCATTTATTTGTAAAGTGAACTTTTTGTTTCCTGTCACATTTCGCATATCCTTTTGCAAATAATTAGATTTTGCGTGAAGAATTAATTAATACGGGAGAATTTAAGTCTTAGGTTATTTTGTCCTACATTGAAAACATTGCTGAAAATGTCATGCCCTCACTTCGGACTGGAAAATCTAGAGAGGCGTTCAAGCAAATTTATGTAAAATTGGTGTAAAGGTAAAGCAGTTAAGATCACCTGCAACAAAAAGGTTCTTCTGCTGTTATGATGAATGTGTATATGCATACCCCCATTTAAATACTTTTTTGAAAAGAAAACTTCGGTAAAAAATGAAAAATGTTAAGAAAGTTTTGTTGGAAGCAGACGATAAAAAGTAGTTGATGAATGAGGTTGCACTGATAGTGGATCTTGCTGGCAACAAGAATTTACAAATTTGCTACTAGAAAACATTAAAGATGAAGGTTAATGCGGGGAGCAAGCGTAGGTGCGTCTTTACTATGTACATACTTTGATATGCGATGTAAAGCAACGTCAGGCGCAGTTAGTAGTTGGATGGGTGACCGTTCCAACAAAGCCCGCGTCCTCGCCTCACACATCTTCCATCAGTGTATGCGCGGAAGCTATACAACCTTAGGCGAGGGTTGTATAGGGGATATACCATCCTTCGGAGGGGATGTAAAGCTGTCGGTCCCTTGTCTATTAAATGTTAGGCAAGTAAAAGATCCCTACTCTTCTTAAGAGAAGAGGTTCGGCAAAATTCCTGGTTGGGGGTAGCTTGTCTACAGGCGTCGGTGATAGGCCTCAGTAGCGGAAATAGGCCAATGTTAAATAAATGTATTAAAAAAAAAAGGTCAATGCATTCATATCAACAAGAACAAAGATAGCATATGAGAATTTATTGCAAATGAGAGTATCGAAGGAATAAATATGCCGGAACAGGTTCGAGGGTCCATAGAAATTCAGCAGAACACACACCACAATCGATTTTCTGTTAAGTACAGAGGCAGTGAGTTGAAATTAATGTGTTTGGTAAAATGCCAAGTACCTTGTATCGTTCTTGAGTTTTCCAAATTGTCAACAATATTACCGACAATATTTTCAAAGATCGTCTGTGTCTGCTCGTTGACTTAATATCAGATTTATTGACTGTTAGGAGGCATTTTAACACTATTGCAGAAAATTAGAAGATTCTGAAGAAAATAAAGAGAATATTTTTAAAATTCTGGGTAGTATGCCAAATACTGGCTCCTCAGCAAATTCAAGTAATCAGGAATAGCATTTTTCTCCCAAAAATTAAGGCCAGATACTTTATTTATTTATTTTTTAATTTTATCGCCTTGTTTACATTAAGTCCTGGCGGAGTTTAGCATTCCACCACCCAACCAGAACACGAGTCTTCTCAATGTAAACATTTTGTACTTAATGTGTATAAAAAATACTTATTGTTTACAATTGACACAAAATATAAATTTCCATTTAATTTGTATTTTCATGTATCTCAAAAATTATTAACTCTTAGTGGTACTGCAGCTATTATATTTTTAAGTTGCCAAAGACATTTAGTAGTAGTAGTAAAAGTGCTTTATTAGTTACGTTAACAACCAAATGGCCATCGACCGAGGTCCTTCAACCAAAAGACATTTAAATTAGTCAGTTATATAGATTATCCATCGTAGATTAATTAGATTTTTCGGACATAGAAGTTGAAAATTATTTCTTTCAAAGGCAAAGCCCAATTTAACACACATATTATATTACTTTCAAAATAAAGGAAAAATTCTAAAATTTTAACCAGAGGATGCGATTGAAAACTTTTCAAAAATCAATCGATACCATTGGTTCACATGCTATATTTGAACACGGTTACTAGGCTTTAATTTTATGCTTACAGTATTTAGTCCAGTGTTTAGTTACAAAATGCGGTTTGCAAAATGTATAGCTTTTTGCAGATTTGGGGAATTGTAGGGAGTCAACTGTGAGTGTAAATTTAAATTATTGACCACCCTGTGTTTGCAGAAATGGAGGAGACGCAAGAAGGAAGTGAGTGTGCAAAATATGATAATAGCATTTCGTAAATTGATATAAGCTCAGAAGAGAACAAAGATTAATATTTTCGATAGTGCCAGTCCATTTTTTGGTTCCATAGTTTTTCTCCCCCTCCTCATAGATATTAAAAAAAAGGATAAAGTGCTTGCTGTACAGTCTTTTAGTATTTATTTTAAAAGACAGTTTTAAGTTTTTCTTATGGGAATTAATAATTATAGGTTCATACATTAAATAACAATGAAGCTAAAGTTGAAAATATTTCTTATTGTTAATAAAAAAATGATTTGGTAAACAAATAATAAGAGCCAGAAAGTAAAAATATTTAGTAGTATGTGCACAATTTCATAACATCTGATATACTTACAGTTGTTTAAATTCTAAATTTGATTCTCTTAACAAGACATCAAGATAATTACGAGTTGTGTTTTCTTTATGAAAAAATTCAAGTCAGTGAAAGAAAGCCGCGGATTACTAAAGGTGTTTCTATATAACGAAAAAATAAACGCTGTACATAAAAACTTGCGAGTGAATTCAACAGTGGAAATTAAATAACTTCTAAAATGATATTCTAAAATTTTAATCGGAAATGCTAAAAACAACAATTTTAAAGAGAATTATTGACATCGACAAATTATATGGTACACTATTAATCAAGAGTTGTCTCAAATACAACAGGAAAAAAATTATTCAGCTGTTATATGAAGTGATTTTAATTAATGATCCTAAAGATATTGTAATTAAATTCAACTGTGTTTTTCCGACCAATAAATGCGAAAAACTCTTTAGCAAATAAAAACTCCATTGGTTATGGCAACAAGTCAACTAATTTAATAAAGAAATGCATCAGTATTCTGGCAGATGTATTAGCAAATAATTGTTTATTCAGGGTATCATCCCGGACGGTCTAATAAAAATCGCATATAATACCAATTTTTAAAAAGGGTAACAGAAACTTGATGAATAATTACAGACAGGTGGCTCTTATTAAAACTATTTCAAAAGTACTTGAAAAGCTTGTATGTGACAGATTTTTGGGTTTTGCAAACAAGTCAAATCTATTATGTAAACACCAATACCGCTATTTAAAAAACAAATCCGTTAGTTCTACGATGACTGACTCAACATATAAAATTACGGCAATGTCTGCGATGTTAGTGTAGTGAGACATTTGATAGTGTAAATTTTGAGATTCTACTGCTAAAATTTAATTTTTATGGTATCATGGGTATGGCGTCAGATTGATTCTCATCATATTTATCAGGGGAGAGCCAAAGAACAGTTATATCTTCAAACAATAATATATCTATCAAACAGGAGTAAAAATAGAGAGTGTAGTTTCCCAAGATTCAATCCTCGGACCTCTTCTCTTTTTACTTTATGTTAATAAACTGCCAGAAGTCATTGAGGAAATTTCTAACTGGTGTAAGTTAAATCAAATTCAGTTTAATTTGGCTAAGTTTAAACGTGTCAATTTTTTGATAGGCAGGGATGAAGTACCTTTAGTAAACGTGGTTCTTGACATATAGAATGTCGATAAAATTAAGACTTTGGGGTTTGTGCTGGATTCTTATTTGAAATGGAAATTACATATAGCTGATCCAAACAACAAGTTATCGTCGTCAAAAAGGCTATCCGAATTATGCTCGGTTTAAACAAATACGATTCTTGTAGAACCAATCTATCGATTTAAAAATTCTCACTATGCCATATTTATAATATATTTATTTATTTAACAGGAAAACCCCAATGGAGTAATGTACAACATAAAAATGTAGTACAAACACGAAAAAGGAAGTTACTTATGTAACAACTAAATATAAACATAACAAAGGCAATAGTATGAGTACAGTTACTGAAATTACTAAGTATAAACTATAAACTATTTCCACACATACCAAAGAGTTGATGAATTAATAATATACCATTGACTATTGGCAAATACTACACTGTACAAATTATTGGTTCAGTCTTTTCAATTTTGATTTAAAGCTATCGTGGGATGGGTTAAACAAGTCTAGCAGGCAATTATAAGTGTTGCTGAGTCTGAGCATATTCGAGTAGTAATCATAGTTAGTTGAGTGACAAGGAATATGGAATAATAGCTTATTCCTAGTGAGTCTAGATGTAGAGTTAAAACTGATTTTACCCAATAACTCAGGCGAGTCGACATTACCAATTAAAAGTTTGTGTAAAAATAGTAAGAAAGCATTACTCCTTCTTGTTTCCAGAGTTGCAACATTTAAATTAGCCAATATACCCCTATATTCATATTCATCTCTGTTAAGTCCAAGTTTATAAGCTATATAGCGATGAAATTTTTTCTGAATTTTTTCAATGCTATTAATATGGACATTATAGTATGGGTTCCACACTATAGAGCAATATTCAAGAGAAGAGCGAACCAATGAGCAATATAACAATTTTATCGTTCGAGTACTACGAGTAGTTGATGATCGTATAAGGAAGCCTAATGGAGTTTGAGGTCATCTTAATTAAATGAGAGTCAAAAGTTAATTTGCTACCAAAATTATTGATAGTACATGGGTACGACATCTGAGAGTTTGATTTAGAAAAAGTTATGTAGAAACATTTTTTAATATTTAAGGTCATTAAGTTCAGTAAACACCATCTATATAAGCTGTCTAAATTTTTTTGAAGTAAAGTTGCATCATAATCAGATTTTATTGGTCTGTATGATTTTAGGTCGTCTGCAAACAACAATGCCTCACTATATTTAATATGGGACACAATATCATTAATAAATAGGATTAAGAGTACTGGGCCACAATGAGAACCTTGAGGAACCCCAAATAATACATCGATATGTCATATGATATAAAATTACCTAATTTAATGGTTTGTGTACGACCCACTAAAAAGCTTTCAATCCACTTTAATAACAAACCACCAAGACCTAAAGCTTTTAATTTTAGAACCAATAATTTTAGGTCAACTCTATTAAATGCTTTCGAGAAGTCAGTATAGACATAGTCAACCTGAATTCTATTCTCAAGTGAGTTGACAATATGATTGTGGTAAATAAGTAGGTTGGTAGCAGTAGAACGGTCTTGGGCTGATTGCTCACAGTTATATTTTTACATGACGAATATAATTGTTGAGTAACTAAAGAATCAAATAGTTTAGGGATTTCAGATTGAGTACAAATACCACGATAATTTTCTATTTCTTCTCTTAAGCAAGATTTGAATATAGGGATATAAAGCTATGATTCCAATAAGTTGGAAAAATACCTAAGCTGAGAGACTTGTTGAATATGGCATGTAGACTAATGTAGAGGTTTTGCAAGAGTATAGACACATTTTTTAAAGAACTAAGCAGGCACCCCATCTGGACCATATGATAGTTTGTTTGGTAGATTATTTATGGCTTCCACTAAGCTTATTAAATCAATAATTGAACAAGACATCAAATCAATGTTAATAATAAAATTATAATCTGGTACTATGTTATTGTTATTTTGCACATAAACACTGGATAAGAATTCAGCAAACAAATTAACAGTGACTAACCCAGAATCCGACAACTTATTACGATAGCACATTGTATTTGGTACACTGTGAACTTTATTATGATCATTTATATATTTCCAAAATTGGTGGAGATCTCGATGAATATTGTTTTCAGTATTTATCAATTATGCATCTTTCCGTAAGATTTTTACATTCGCACGTAGATGGGAGAAACGTTTGTAGTTTAGTCAAGGAGTTTTTATAAATGTTGCGAGTTTTCTTTTCCGTTCCGAGTTGAACCATTTGGGAAAAGTTGAGGTGTTGTATCTCTTAATGGGAATGAAAGCATTGATACCACTAAAGATGACATCGTAAAGATTACACACACAATTGTCTATATCAAAGTCCAAATATTTGTCCCATTGAACTTCAGCAAATTACTTAAACTAAAGTAATCGCCACTGCGATAATCCACTTCATATTGCAATTCATTTTTGACTATTATGTCAATATCAATTGTGATAGCGATATGTGTCGAATTGGGAAGTAGTAAATCTTTGGCAGGTCTAACTTCAATATTATTAAGATGCATAAATAAAAGATCAAGATATATATTCTTGCTGTTGGCAATACTGTTCATTTGATATAAATTACAGAAACTGAAGCAATTACTAATAATAAAGGCATTGGAATTAGTATCAGTGTACTATTAAGCCCTGTCGATCATTGTCCCAAGTAGCATCGGGAATATTGTAGTCCACACATAATATTAGCTTTATGCTGTGGATGTGAATGCAATATGTCATCCATGGTATTACAATGATCTTCATATTTGGTAATATTAGAAGCAGGGGGTAAGTAAACTGCACCAATTATAACATTTTTGTCACATAGAATTACAATAAATAGTTGTTCAATAGATTTAGATTGATGGTTTTGAGTTGATTTTATATTATTCCGCACTGCAATCATTACACCTCCACGATGGGATTTATCGGATGCACCTGCATTTTTACCTGATCTGTAAACCAGAAAGTCTTTAAGGCCAAGTTCACCATCACTGTAATCCTTTGTCAGCTTGTTTCCGTGATTATGATTACGTCGTAACTACAGCTCAATATTGAATGTTGGAAGTCAATCAGTCTTATTCTTATACCGCCAACATTTTGGTAATAAAGACTTTTTTGGAGCAGGTACAACAGTTTTAGGAATACCATTTATATATCTAATAGTAAAATTTTCTCCATTCGCAACTCGTTCTGCCAATTTAGCCCTAAGATCACTCATATATTTCATCTGGTTTGCTGTGAGTTAATTTGCTATGCGGTATTCTGTGGTAGAGAGTTTATCTTTAAGAATTGCTTAGGCTATTAGGTTGTTTCTTACCAATACGAACAACTTTATTTATCTTAAAAGAAACTCCAGTTTCATTTAGAATGTTTGTTATTATAGCTTTATCATCCTCTATTCTATGTGTAACACTTTCGGCCAAAGATTCTTTAATATTGTATATGACAACATTTTTGGAATAATGCGCTCTTCAGTTTCAGCTAGCACTTCTTCGGGACTTATCATATAATTATTTAGAGCTTTTAGCTCATTAACTTTTTTTTAATTTTTCAACTTCGGTATTTAAGCTATCTATTTTCCTGATAAACATGGGCACGTTTTTGAATGCTAGCCTACATTCATTACAGAACAATAACAATAGATGCTTTTGTATTACCAGTGCTTTTATTTTTGATGGAGACAAACTGCAGCACTTCTCCCGCAGATGAAATGTAGCATGACAACTATCACAGTGTACGGATTTTTCATCAGAGATTACACTACTGCATTTTCCACATTCGCGCATTTTAGTCTCCTATGTGCAGTTCGACAGCCACCTTTATACAATAAGTAATTTACACAAAAAGATATGAACCACAAAAGAGGAGCTGTATTATGTACCACAAAAAGTATCTGATACGGCTGAATGGCTGCTATCAAGTCATGGATCACTCTTCGTTTCTCTTTCCTTCACAACAATGTCCACAACACTCCTAACAACATGAAGACACCAAATTTTCAGTTAAAATAGCTGTTTATCCATGCAAAAACTATCTACAATAGGAGCAGAAAAATTTCACAACCACACTTCACTTTATCTTTAATTTTTATTATATTATTATATATATTATTTATGTCCTTGAAACATTATGTTTGTAAAAACAAAAATTTATACAATTTTGCTATTTCTGTTAACTCATAATCACAGTCACATAATTCGGCTACAGCATGGTGATACCATCTTATATCAAAATGGAATTATTATGTAGGAGTAATATTATTTAATAAATTACCAGCTACAATAAAGAATAATTCATCAAACAAATTTAATTAAGCGAATAATCAAATAGTAAGTGTAACAATAAGCCTTACTAGGTAAGAATGATACAGGGTTCTTAAAGATGAAATTACTTTACAGAAAATATTGTAAATATGATGATTAAAGTTATATAAAATATTTGCCAATTATGGTGCTTTTTGGTAATCTATCTATTTAAGTAGCTACCTAGGTCATTTTAAAATTTCTTGAGATAAATATAACAGAAAGAAAAATGAGAGACATTTTTCAGTCCTCATTTTCACCAATCCCAAGCTATAAATAAAAAGATGTTAATCCTACAAAACAAAGAAAAAGGACAAAAATTATAGATAATTTAAGGACGTACTCAACAATAAAAAATTTCTTACGATCATCTTGAAAATTTATACATATATTTTAATTAATGTTTTGCATACGTGGGAAAAAGTTCAGTAGCTATTGCGGTACTAAATTTGTAAATATTAGCACCTAAAATCCCCATTTTAATATACTAATGTCTTATGAATCCCATATTCACTTACGTTTTATTTAATAACAATGATAATTTTCTTATGATTTTCTCTAAAATCTGACAGTTATCAGAAGGAAAGAGAAATATTTTTCTTTAACAAAATTACTGCAAGCGGTATTCATTTTTCTGTAAAATATGCAGAAAATTCGTTATTTTTGGTCGCTCTCGGCTTGCCTCAGATAAGTTGATGAGCAGGAGTTCGTGACCTGGCAACATTGCAATTACGCGGGACCGTTTAAAATCCTGTCAATGCACAGTTTGTCAATGAATGCGTCTGCTATACAGATGTTAAGAAAATATCGATTCTTGTATGAATAAAAGTTGATATTAATGGCAAATCTAGCATTTTTTGTTTTCGAAAACATTTTTTGTACTTTGTTAAAAATTACAAATATACTCTCAACCTCGCAAAATGCGATAATGCACTCTAAACCAAAGCAACAACTCACGTTCAGATGAGTATAAAAATGAGACGTTGCCAGATTGAGTCAAGTGATGCAGTAGGTTTATTTCTATGCTTATGCGCAGAGGAGGTGGAACGAAAAGTGTAGAGCTTGTCAACTAGTTTTTATTGTAAGCATGGTAGTTTACAGAACGCCCTTAAATCTCCACAAATTTGATTTTGACTATTTTTTTAGCAACTCTAACAGGATTGAAATGGAAATTCACAGGGTGTTTGAAAACTTTAAGTTACTCTCCCTACAACCTCTCAAATCTTTAAAAAAAAACTATACTATTTGCAAGCTTAAACATTTTTTAGGAACATAGATACTTGATTAATTTGCTAACTTGGTTATATATAACATTGAAGTAAACATTTTCCAGCTAGCACTACTAAATGAAAAACCAACTTGCTGTATCACTTACTAAACTTAATAATTAAAAGGAAGTAAATAAGAGCTTGGAAATATGAACTATGCTAACCCTTCAGAAATTATTTGGTATGAAATATCTTAAGACCCAAAACATTGAGTAGGGATTATGATACATAATCCATAGAATACTTTGTTATACTATATGAATAAGTGATGTATTTTGTTATATTTTACATTAGTTTACAAGTTACAACAATTATAACCATCATTTTAAAATATTACAACAATAAATGAATCCACTGAATTATATAGCACGATCAAATATAATAAATAAAATAAATACATTTATTGTCGTATATGATACAGAAATTCGTTTGATGAACATCAATTTACAATATATTTTGGCCTTGATACACTAAGTAAATACACGAAGCTCTCACTCCACAACATCATAGTTTACCTTGCACAAATTACATAAACAACTTTTTGGCTAAAATAAAATATTATAATTAAAGGAATGTTATTACTTAACTAAATGAGCAACAACTATTTGTTTTCCGCGCCGTCTTATAAAATGCCTTAGACTGTATACTTAATCCCTCTGACTTTGATACCAAGTCGTCCAATTTCTCTCCTCTTTCTAATACAGCTTGTATGGTGTTATGCTGAAACAACAAGAGACAATAAGACAAAGTAATTATCATTTTTCAAAAATAAAATACTTCTATAGGTTGTAATAGAATGGCGCACGCTAATTGAGATGGTTGTACTATATAACAATTTTTTTTATAAATATGCATTGTGTTTGACATACAAGGCATTATATACTCTTACTTTGGTAAAATACATAAAACAATTAGATATATCAAAGTGTAACATACCCCATGTTACACACTCATGCTTAAAACCAAAAGAAGCCAATCTATTTAAGGAGTATTTTGTTAGTCTGGGTTCCACCAGTCACTGTCAACCCTAGAACATATAAATCATCCCAATGCAAGTTCTTATTTTCAGCCTGCCAATGTCAAAAACATAAAATCACTATTATTTAGGCAAAAAAAAGAACTGTATGGGTGTTGATATTTCTTCAAAAATGTTGCAACTCTCTAGTACTGTACTGTTTCCCTGAAACCTCTTACGCATATATTAAACTACTCCTATGAAATAGGTATTGTTCCAGAGCAGTGGAAAACTTCTATAAGTCGCCCGATGCCTAAAATCCCCTTCCCAAAAGAAATTTCTGATTATAGAAACATTAGCCTTCTTTGCATACCATTGAAATTAGCTGAGGGAGCTCTATATAAACAGCTAGTAGAGTACTTAAGCACTCATGAAATACCTACTGCCTTCTCTTCAGTCAGGATTTCGTAAAAATTACAGCACGAGCACTTCATGATTAGTAGTTACGGATGAAATCCTTTGAGGTCAAGATCTTAATGAAGTTACAGTTTTAATCCCATTAGATATGTCCATGTCCAAGGCATTTGACAGTGTCAATTTTGAATTTCTTCTAAAAAAACTAAAGAAGTATGGTTTCAATGATGTTTTACTTCAGTGGTTTAGGCATTATCTCTACCAAAGGTATCAAATAACTGAATTAAGTGATGTCAGTTTATCGCAAAGATTGGAACATCATGCCGGTGTACCACAAGGCTCTATCTTGGGTCCACTTTTTTAAAATATATATTCTCGACTGACCTACAATTTGCCCCATTTCATGCAAATCTACATTTATATGTTGACGATATGCAACTATCTATAGCAATTTCCTCTAATAATATTTGGCAAAAAGTTGAACACATGAACATAGATCTCAATAACATCCTCAAATGGTCTCAAAATAACGGTCTTCTTAGGAAACCCAACAAAAGTCAAGTGATATTACTAGGTTAACAACTTCAAGTAAGTACCATAAGACAACTTAATTCAAGGTTCTACCTTGACGACTCACAGTTGGAAATACAAGACTCGGTAAAAAACCCAGGTCTCCTGATTCACAATTATCTTTTAGTAATCAGGTATCAAAAATATGTTGGGCTTTCTACTCGAGGCGCCGGCATCTTTATCAATTTAAAGACCTATTGCCTACACAATTAAAATTATGCTTATAGAGAGTTTAACCTTCTCCTTATTCAACTATAGAGACTATGACCCCCGTCTCAATGGAGCTGATAAGAGTCCAAATCATGCAAAACTACTGTGTTCAGGTTGCATGTAATGTCCCCATTAGGAATCATATTTCCTTATTATAGTGAGATTAAAATGTTATGATTAGTTGAATGTAGATTCCTTTATTATGCCTGCCTAATACAGAAGATAATTGAAACTCAAGTGGTGCCTAGCTACCTGTGTGATAAAATAGAATCCCGGCAAAATGCTCATAACAGAGCAATACAAAACAACAACATCACTATACCTAAGTACAGTACTGCTGCATTTGAAATGCCATTTTCGTACTTAGTCTCATATGTATATAATCAATAGGGAACTTGCCTATAATTTTAATAATAATAATAATAATAATAAAGGTATTTTATTGGCATTCACCAAAAGACCATCGACCTAAGTCCTTCAGCCTGTTACAATTATTGAGAATGGTTTGTATATTACAGTTTATCATAGAGTATTTATATCATGTTAAAAAAAAACAGTTATATGGAAGTTTCATTCATTCAGTGCTATGACGTGTTCCCATAGTGTTAGCTCTGGATATTTTCTGGCATTGGTTATTCCTTGTTCTCTTACTTTGCAGAGTGGCTGGATGATTTCTATATTACTTTCTTCTTTAGCAAATTTTGTGGATAGTAGTTGTAGTCTTTGAGTGATCGGTGTTATTTGTGTAATTTCATAGAGCAGATTGTTGGGGGGGGTTATGAAGAGGATTTCTAGGGTGTCTGGTTTTGGTAATGGATCGTAATGCTGATACTTCTATATTTTTGCTGACTGGTTTTCTTGTATTGAGGTATAGCGGGTGGCTATATTCCAATATTGGTTGGCAGATTGTGGTATAAATATGTGCGGCAGTTCGTTTGCTTATTCCTTGGTTTTTATTCGTTAGACTGCGAAAATGTCTGCTTCTTGTGATGCATTTTTTCTTAATTAGTTTTGTATGTTTATTAAAGTTAAGTTTATTGTCAATTGTAACTCCAAGGTATTTCACAGTAGGTTGGCAATATATTGTATTATTTTCGATAGTCATCGTTGGAGTGTTTGGAGATGCATTATGATTAAACATAATGTATTGTGATTTTGATGGATTTGGTTTCATTCTCCATCTATTGAGCCATGTTGATGTTCTGTTCATCAACTGCTGAAGTGCTTCTGTTGTCTTATCTATGTTCTTGTTGTGACTTACAAGTGTGGTATTATCGGCATATTGGAGGATGTATAGATTCAAATTTATATATTCTGGATCCAAATTAGGGCTATATATGTCATAGCAGTATATGTTATAAAGCAAGGGCGAGAGCGGAGAACCCTGTGGAACACCTTGCTGAATTAAAATGTTTTGTGATAAATGGTTATTGATTTTAACTTGAACAGTCCTTCCAGTTAGGTAGTCATTTAGTAGAAAAAGTAAATATTTGGGGCAGTTGTTTGCCATTAGTTTATATAGTATGCCACGATGCCACACACTGTCGAATGCTTTATGAATGTCGAGAAAAATAGCAGCACTACACTGACCGCTAAGTTTTGCTGTCTATATATTGGATGTAATTATTGTTAAGGGGTGTACAGTGGAACATCTTTCTCGAAAACCGAATTGATATCTTGGGATAACATGTCCAACTTCATTGTATAATATTGTGTTAATAATTTTTTCGAAATTCTTTCCCACAACAGAGAGTAACGTAATGGGGCGGTAATTGTTAACCTTTGTGTGGTCGGTGTTGGGTTTGGGAATGGTGATTAATATTCCATGTTTCCATTCTGGAGGAAAATAGCCGTGGCTGAGACAGTATTCGTATGTACGTTTAATGTACAAATGTGTTTCGTAGTTAAGTTTTCTTACTACATTTTTCGTGATATTATCATATCCCGGTGCTGTATTTTTACCTTTGTGGAATATTTGGAAATAGGTTTCTTCATCTATCTCTTTTGTGTGTGGAGTTAAGTTTTCATTGAAATATGCTTCATGCCAGTTGTTGACCTCTTCATATTGTGCATCATCGAATTGGGGATTGTTGTTTTCCATGTAAGTTTCTCTAAAATGGTCAGCAAATAATTGCACTTTTTCTGAATCAGAGCTGTATGTTTTATTATTTTTCTCTAGTGCAGGTACTCCCTGGTGCGGTTTATATTGCATCAATTTTTTAATTTGTTGCCAGTAATTTTTCCCTTGTTGTTTATTTATTTCGGTACATGTTTGCATCCAACTGTTTTCTTTATATTGCCTTATTAGTTTTTGAATGTCCTTGTTGTAGTTGTTGATTTCTCTCTTGTAATCTTCACTGGGCTGCCTTAGATGGTCTCGATACATTCTTCTTTTGTTTTTTATCATTCTAATGATATACGGTGGCAGTTTATATGTATAGTATCTTATTTGTTCTTTGGGTGTATTCTCCGTGATTGTTGTCATTAGTTTTACATTAAATTGTTTGATTATATCTTTGTTTATTGGCACATGTTGAATATCCTCGATGCATTTTGTCATAATATTGTTTACTTCTTCCATGTTACATTTGTTGTAGTTCATTCTTTTTTCTTCTTCGTTCTCAATTTCCCTGCACAGATTGATGGATATTTCTATTGCTGAGTGGTCGGAACCAATGTCTGGGTGTGTTTCGATTTTCTCTATATTATTTATTAAGTTTTTTGTATAGAGTATTAGGTCTGGTGTTGTGTCTGGATTGTTTGCCATGTGAAAAGTGGGGGGCATATTTGCTTTTGTAAAACTGGAGTTTTCTAGGAAAGTGTTAAGCTGTTTTTGTTTATTTTTGTTGACGTTGAAATCACCTATAATAACACAATATTTATACAATGATGCTTTCGTAAATATAGTTTGGTCAATATTCACTGTTGGATGAATGTATACTAAAAATATGTGTAGTTTGTCTTCCAAAAATGGTATGGTAAAGTGTGTTGCTTCGCTTAGAGGATTATTAATTTTTGGTAGATTATCTTTGTTCATTTTTAGACCAGGGTGTATTTGCATTAGACTTCCTCCTCTTGTATTGTTATACACAACATTACCATCAAACTGTAAGATATCCCAATTTTTATATTTCGTATTACTAGTATTTTTAGTTTTTGTTTCTACAAATAATGCGCAGTTGATGTGGTGTTTTTCTATAATGTTGTTGATTATGTGTTTTTTTGGTATATAGCTGTTGACATTAGCATACAAAATTTTAATTATCGACG
This sequence comes from Leptura quadrifasciata, assembly GCA_963675555.1. Lineage (NCBI taxonomy): Eukaryota > Metazoa > Arthropoda > Insecta > Coleoptera > Cerambycidae > Leptura > Leptura quadrifasciata. The sequence goes on along the minus strand of OY776676.1, from coordinate 112,002,847 downwards.
TGAACTTGAACATTGTTAATACCCTGTATTGGTTGTGTTGGTGATATTGTTGAGGGTTGTTCGAGATCAAACATCAAAATGTTATTCTGTTTCCTGAAAAATGTGCAACTGTGTCAATGTTGTATTGTGTTACGTAACGTTTTCTAAGTTTAGCAATTAATTCTTCTCTATCAGTGTATTTTTCCTTATTTAGTTTATTTATGTAAGTATTGTTGATCATATCATGTACTGTAACAGGTGAGTGTATCTTTGAGTTGTTCGTAATTCTCGTGTCTATTGCGCTTGATTTTTTGTTTAGAGATTTGATTTGATTATTCGGTATGCCTTCAATTGGTTTTATCGGTCTTTTGGGGCATTTTAGTGACCATGCAGTGTGGTCCTCTGCGCCACATCCTGTACATTTTGGAGGGAGTTGCGTATTACATTTAGTATGGTGGTGTGGTTCACTGCACTTAGTGCATGTTATTGGTGTGGTACAATTGTGTCGTGTATGTGTAAATTTTAGGCAGCGAGAACAAGGTTGAGGTATCGGAGCTGGTGGCAAACTTGGATATACCGGGTAATGTCTGTGTTTATAAAAGTTGCCCTCGTTTAGTAATTTTCCTGAGGAGCTCAAGCAGCCCGTTATGATTCTTATGAGATAGGTAGCTTTATTAGTCGCTTTCACAACAATTCTTTTGCAATATCGGTGTATGATATTAGATTGAGTGAGAAATTCACTTATTTCATCTTCTGTAATGTCATGCTCTACTGATCCGATGATCACACTGTATGAATTAGTAGAAATGTTACTGTTTATTGGCACAGATGATGGTTGAGTTTCTTTATAGTTTACAATATGTTTTTGGGCAATAAGTTTATTTAAAGTCTGGATAATTATGTTTTTGTCTTGGTTAGTTTTTAGGAGAAATCCCATCTTGGTTTTCAGGATCATATCGTCAGAATTAGGGTGTTCCTTGTCCCATATATCTGACATCATTTTTCTTGTTAGTGTATCATGTGTTTTTATATAGAAAAGCATTCTAAATGGTTTTTGTGATATTTCCTTCATTTTTGCAGAAAAGTGCTTTTGTCTGATGTGTCTTTCTTTTTGTGTGAGAATCTCTTCATTTAAACTTGTGTTGGGCAGTATATATGTATTATTTGTTTGTTTTTGTTGTGAAGTTTCTTTAAACTTATCATTGTTTTTGTTAGTGTTTAAATTTTTTGCTTCGTGTTTTTTACTTGTGGATTGGCTATTTAATGTTTCTGGGCTTTCTGATTGTTGTCCTATGATAATATCATTTATTTCCTCTGTAGATAAATGTTTGTTTTTTTTTGAAGTACTTCCTAAACTGGTCCTTGCTTTTCGTTTGTGCCTCACTTTTTTCCACTGTCCGTTGTCACATATTTCCATTTCACTATAGCTTCCATCATTTTCACTAGACATTTCAAATTAATTAACAATAAATAGCTTGTACTATGAGCAAGAGATAATAGGTGTTAATTCTACCACTGTTGCTACAGAACTGTATAATTTTAAAAATAAAAATAATGCTAAAAAAACATAGCATAATGTTGTAATAAAACCTGTATTTCACAAAAAAAATAAGATTTCTAATTCCATTCGATCAGTATGAAGGATCTAAGCAGCGATAAAATTAAAGTGGCCCGGAACGAGGTACTATTGGCTGTGACGTCACACCCTACAACATTCGGTAGTCGTCGCGCCGTGAATTAGATGTTTGCTGGTGTTAGTAGACTGTTTGATTTGTTAGTGACTGTTCTGATATTAATATATAATTGTGTTTTATAGTATCGCTTGTTGTAGTTGTACAAACATTTTAAAATGACTAATCGAGGTTTTTCAAAGGGCCAATCTGATAAGTTTGCCGAAAATGGATATGTTTATGGTGGCATCTTTTACAAAATAGTGAAAGTTTTTCCCTTGAAGAAGTCCGCGGGCTTAAGGCAAACAAGAATGTATTTTTTTAGGTTTTAGTAATAATTTATAAACATAAAATAGTTATGACTGGATCACGGAAATAACTACAAAATGCTTAGTCGCAAGTAAGCATTTTTAGCAGACTTAGTCTTATATTCTTTCCTATTATTTGGGTTTTCTACCACATGTATTATTGTCCTCTTCAAAAATAAATCACCGAATCTACAAAATAATAGAATTATTGGAAAAAAGCCTCTGCGCCCATGACGTTTACGCCAAAGGAATAGTCGGAGGTTATGTCTTGCAAATAATATAAATCGGAATAAACACAGAAATAATGTATTTTGCTGACGTTTCGGAAAGTAATCTCTTTCCGTTTTCAAAGAGTTCCCACAGTACCAAGGAATTATTATAATCATTATTATAGTAAGAAACTTTTTCATCTTATTATACATGGCACACTATTCAAAATAAATCTTAAAAAACTAGCTTATTTACAACACAACACTACCCATATAAGTATTTAATAATGTATTTAATTAAAATGATCTTCACACACATGTAGAGATTTACTGCTCTGTGATATGTCTTTTTCATTTCTTTTACACGCTTTAGCCATTTTTATTGACGAATTTTATCTTCTGGCAACGTTAGAAATATTTTATCTGGCACTTTCACTGTACTATTCTTACACAACGGTACAATGCAATATTTAAAATAAGAAGTTTTTGTTTCCAATTTAAGTATACACTTCATTGATGGCAATGCTGGTATTTTTACGGCTGAATGAACTATGAAATCAAGCGGTCGAATGCTGGGATCTCCGTCGTCGCTTGTAAATTGTATGGTGTGACGTCACGACTACTCCCGCGCTTTTGAACCTCTCGCTCGCACGCGAAACTTTAATAATTTATAACAAATTTATTATTGGGAATTAAGGCGTCATATTTTGCATGTTTTATTTTTTAGTATGGTAGAACATTTTTATGCAGTAAAAAAAAATGTGCAACTTCCCTATTACTACCAGCCATGTTTCAGACAATATAGCATCAGTTGAAGCCAATTTAATAAATAAACTACTGCGTAATTTGAGTTCTGTTGCTCTAAAAAAAATTTTAGCTTCCAATTTAGACATCCTTGTATGCAGTTATGTAGTTTTTTTCTCTTTTTTTATTTAATCTATAATATTTTATGTAGGTAGAATATTATACAAAACATTTACTTCTTGTTTTTAGGGTGATTAATATATCAGTTCTCAAACATTTTGTAATGAAAATACAATGAATTTTAACATCCGCTACCTACACTTTGAGGATAATTTCTTTACAAACAGTAAAATTAAAGCATTTCAAACTATTTATCTAATTACAGGAAATTTGAAATATCACAGTAAGAAACATTAAAAACTTATAAAAGACAAAAAGAAGTATGCAATCAATACATTTGATGTGTCCATTACAAGCTACTGAATTGACAGAGAAGTGACAGAATCCCAGCGAACGTTGGCTGTGGTTATGATTAGGGATTATATTATTCACTTGTAAAATGCATCGTTACGCTTTGAACTTTTGTCGTAACCTCAGCAGATGTGACTTTCTGTTATTTGCATCCTATGCACTTTGTATTTACAAATATAGAAAATTCGCATGTCGTATTCGCATACATAAATTGATGACGTGAATGACAACATTTGGTGATTTCAACTATAATTATCATTATCACCTTCGATAATAGCAGGTATATGTCAATTTTTAAATAATTTGCTTAAGATTTCAGCAGTCTTATTATTTGTAAGTAGCTTGCATAAGAAAGCTACTATATAATTGCTGGTAAATGAGAGTAACATCCCACTGTTCTCATCCATTAGTGCACTAATAATAATGTCTTGGAATTCCTGGGTACCTATTTAGCAATCATACAAAAAAAAAATTAAAAATATATTCAATTTCTTTAAAATATCAAATATCTATTTGAAGAATTCTAAAAAATTGTCTTGAAAAAAAATTCGTAATTATATAGAAAACTTTAAAAAAATTATTATCTTTTAAATCTCAAGCGAGATCTCAAGTCCCCATTCTAAAAATGTGGAAAAACCATATGATACACAAAAGTACTTCAAAATGATACAAAAAATAACGATTTCCCTAGAAAAATAAACCATTTAAAACAAAATATTAAATAAAAATATATCGAATAAAAAAAAGGACTACGTGACCCCGTTATTTTTAAGATCAATCAGACAAATTTCAATATTATTATTAAAATTATTAATTAGTACTCTAAGAAATTTATGTTATCCATAATCACAATATTTTGAATACAATGACTATGTCCATTGTTTTTTAAGTCATTCTCTTCAGACATATGACTTTTAATGGAAACCCTACGTTAGAGTAATAATGTTCATAGTCTTTGTGTGCCAATTTCTGCTACTGAGGCCTATCACCGATATGTGTAGACGAGCTACCCCAACCAGGAATTTTGCCGAACCTCTTCTCTATCGATGAGTAGAGATCTTTTACTCGCCTAACATTAAATAGACAAGGGACCGACAGCCTTACATCCTATCCAAAGAATGGTATATCAACCGCTAGAATGGGGCAAGGACACTGTATTTCCTTAAATCGGACACCCAGCCAAGTACTACCCGCTTGCTTTACATTACATATCGAAATATGTGTATAGTAAAAATGCACTTACACTCGCCCTCTGAAGATGGCCTCAATATATAGAGACATCTATGACCAATTCTCATGCAATAATATTTTATCTCGATAATACCAGAAATTATTACATATCTTTAATATAAGTACATAGACATATATAGATTGGCAACTATCCCACACATGATAAAAGTATACTCTACTAACATTATTATTTACTCTAAAATTGTATTCCGACTGATGCATACCTTTCACGCACATTTAAAACATCGTAGGTATATAACTTGTTAAACAATTGGAAAGATACCCGTTTTCAAATTATAGTTTGATGATAGGGTCCTATCTTACCAATATTATTTTTGTTTCGTCAAGGTCCTCTTGTATTTTAGTCATAGCATCTGCCTCCCTAGGGTTTTGATATTTTGCCAAGTAAGTGTTTAGTTGTGGAAACGCTACATCTCTTTCTTGGAGGGATGGCCAATTAGCTGCAGGTACCTTTTCAGCAAATTCATCTAAAATTTTTGTAATCAATGTGTGCGAAACTCTAGAAGGATATTCATGGTCTGTTATTACCACACCCGCTAGGTTATCTGAACGCACATAAACATGACACATGTATTCTGCAATAAATTTTTCAATTATAATAGTATATCATTATTAATTAGGTCAATTAACCAACCTCCTTCTTTTACAGACTGGCGTGAAGCAGGTATGGTTCGTTCTACTATTGTTTTACAAAAAAAAGACATAAACTCTTGCACAGACCCTCTTTGGAAAAAACTGAAACTTTGAAGTTCAAATGCAGATTTTAACCATGTTGCATTAGTTGATCCCTTGTGCAAAATACTAAGACAATATAATTTTACCATTTTTTAAGCACAAATCGCAGAATCACAACTTTTCATAACTCAAGAACATGTAATTTGAATTAATTTAGAATAGTCATAAAATTGTAAAATATAACAAAGATCAGGTTAAAAAATTACAAACGTACACAAAACTGCACTTTGGCAAATGTCACTGTCATAATTTTTGTTTTTTCTCAAATCCATTAATTATTAGCTTGAAATGTACAAAGAATAAGGATAAATTTATGAGCTTTCTATAATAAGGAGTGAGATGTAACACCAAAAATTCCTCTTTTATCTGCCACATGCTCTATGACATAGCAGGTACTTTGATAGAAATACTAAATGTCCCTAGATTCCCAGGGTAAAAATCCCCAAACAGTTGGAACAAGTCAGAATACCGTAAGATCATAATGGCTTCTTGTTAAGGCGGTGGGTGGTCGACAATTTTGTGATTTTTTACCAGTGCTACGTTTAGTTATACCATTATTAAAACGCTATTTAAAATTAGAGTGAAATTGTTATAAATATCAAGCTTATAATACTCCCACGTCTACATTGTCAATATAGTTTTTTTTACTAGTCATAAAGAATGATCTATAGAAATATGCAAAACAATAATTTTCCAGTTAAACTAATGGTTTGTGGAAGCTGATGATTTAAGATTAACATGATAATGTCTTTATTTTTCAACCGACTATAATCGTTAAATCAGTAAGTATATAATATACTATTTTTAATGCCTGCATCACTCCCTTCAGTACCTTTATTAGATTTTTGACATTTCTATGAAATGTTAATTATTGTGAGTTTCGTTTAGAAAAAATATGACCACACATTTAGTTCAACTTCTAGTGAAAAAAAAAATCTAAACATTCTGATTGCCTTTAAGCTTGACATTTAAATTTGAATACAACTTTAAAACAGGGGTGGTGATAATTTTTAATAGGTTTATTATTTTTGTATAGGTATACATGTATTTAGGTACCTGTAGCTATTTTATTGTGACGAAATATATCTTGCAAAATAATAATCCTAGAAAATCTAAACTACACTAATTAAGGTATCTAAGCCTTCTGAAAAGTTACAGTGCTGTTGATCCAAAGTTAAGAATTTTTTTTATTTGCAATTTGCATATTTTTGAAACAAAAGTAATCATTGTGGTATTTCTCTTTTGTTGTGTAAACTTTAATGCTAGTTGTATATTTTGTTATACGTATGTTATAAATGTAGCAAGCAAAATGTAGAGAGGACCAACAACATTTCAGGGTGAGGGATGTTTTACAGCCGTAATAATGTAATGAATAATACAAATTTCGATGTGAAGTAGTGACACAAGGAGAAAGAAACACCTTGTCACCCTATTTAGGAGGGCGAAATATGAAAATTTTCTTGACGTTAATTTCATATGAAAATTTAAAGTATTCCACAAAGGACAACGGTGCTAAATTGTTACTTTTGCATATACTGGACATAAGAGAAACAGTCAGTAAATATTATTTTATATACCTAGCACTGTACTATTATACAGGGTGTCTAGCGACCGGGAATACGGGATTTTTATAGTTCCCTTGAAAATGCGGGAAATATACGGGAAACCACAGAAAATAGAGTAAGTACTTACATGCTATTTTGTAGATGAAAGCGTTTATGAAAGTGCTGTGATAAAATTTTAAAACGTTAAACAGTTACGTGGCCGCATCAGCTTCATGTATTCAAGTGCTTTGGATGCCATTCATATGGGCTCAACATTTAAAAAATATAATATAATAATTGATGTAGTTGTAAAACCAAAACATTATGTGCTTCAAGTTGTTTTGTCAACGACTACTCTAGTTTTATGAACCGAAATAATAAGAAAAAGTATACCAAAATATCCAAATTGCTTCTTACTAAGTCTTCTTAAGTTTAATTTGTTTAAATTTATGGAGTTATAAATTTGACATGCATATAATGAATAAACATAGAAATATATAAAATATAAATATTGGAAATGCGGTAACCATTTTTTTTATGTAAACAAATGAGTTTTATTAGTGGCGTACTTAGTGGTTAAGGCCTAAAAAATGTTTTCAATATATTGTTAGCCAATTTTTTTCCTGTCAGTAAAAAATAGTTTGATTTTTACCCAAAACAAAAAAAAATCCTATCTGATAGTAGGTCATTGTTAGTTTTCCAAAGAGCATTGTTGAGCATTTATTTATCCTAGTTTAAAATGAAATGGCAACAAGATACATGCTCGTGATGTCACAACTCTGCATAATATGAGCTTTATAGTGTGATGAAAAGATGAATAATGCACACATAAAAATAAAGTGTTGAATCAAATAAATCTTGTGTCATATCCGCAAATAAATATTTTGTTCATATAGGTAAAACAAATGCTTTTGGGCCGAAATAAATTTATTTATTACAAACATAAGTATTTCTCGCTACAATATTTGTTTTATATGAACAAAATATTATTAGCGAATATATTAAAGATTTATTTGATTCAGCACTTATTTCCAGGGCCGGTCATAGGCCCAGGCAACTGCCTAGGGCACCACGATTAGGGACGCTAGAGGCCAAACAAATCTCGAATAGACAATTAAAAAAACAAAATGGTTTCTGTATCAAGTAATTCTGGCAACATTGTCTGGTATGAATTACAGCAGCTATTTTGTTATTTTAGTTCATTTCAAACATATATTTTGAAAACAAAGTGCTTGCCTTGCTTTACCTTAAGTTTTACTCTAATGCCTGTTGAATTAATGTGAACGATAACTTAAAATTATAACATTGATATTTAATTATGGTTTATCGCTTTGCTCTTTGACCTTTTTTACAAAACGATTTGAAAATAGGGGAGGCACCAGAATTAACCTTTGCCTAGACTGAAAATAGTTATTGTATTAGCCCTGCTTATTTTACACATGTGGATAATGAATCTGTCTGTCATTAATAAAAATACACAATATGAATGTTATTCAGCAATTACGAACCTTTTCTTTTACTTATTTTTTACCTAGGTTTTTACATATTAGGTGTTCCAGAACTCTTTTATAAGTTGATGCAATCAATAAAAATACAACAAAATCCTTACAGAACAGCCACAAAAAGTTATTGAAATTATGATAGTAATTCTCATGAAAATGTGCATTTAAACTGCGAAATTCTTTGAAAAAGAAATCTAAATTTATGAAATACATCCCTGCCTGTAACAAAGTTAATGTGTATACTCAATCCGTTAGAGAAGGTTAGTGTTGACGTTGGTAGGCATGTTATTGTAGGAACGTTTTAAACTGCTAAACATATAAGTAAATTCCACTAAGCTAATCATACCAATATCTGGATTAATTTTAAAATACTTCACCACATTCATGATTCATGGTTGTTTCTTTTCAATAGAAAGGGGAATGTTTTACGTGTTCTTTGCCGGTAACTGAATTAAATAGAGATCATTTTTAGACTCTTTTTGCTCCATAATTTGTACGAAAATTGTAAATTGTTGAAAAATAAGTAGAAGAAAAAAACAGCAATTATTAATAATCCAGTCATGTCGATACAAATGCGAGTGCTCTAACCTATAAAATCACTTTTCTGTCACAGCATACATGTAAAGTCCGATTTATAAACTTTTCTGCTGCAATTGCGGTTGCAGTTGGAGTCGCCGCAGCAGTATCAGTTGCAATTCACGAAAATTTGTCATTTATAAACTCGTTCTGTTGCTGTCGTAGAATGTTTCAGACATGAGATTTACGCCTGAATCTCATGACGATTTGTTTACGTTCTCCATGAGCGTTTTTAAAAAGTGAGGTTCTGTTTGTTGTTGTTTGTTCTCCGCTGGTGATAAATAAACTAAAATGGATTCGAAACAAATTCTTTTGGGAACTTTTCGACTTCTGGTTGTGTTCTTTTATAATCGCAAAAAGACGTAACCTGCGAAGATATAGAAGAAAGCCTTTAACTAAGCGACGAAAGGAAGAAATGTTACAAATATCTTTTAAAAATGAAAGCTTGTGATCCAGAGCTCATTTTCCTTTCTCAAATTTCTTTAATATATAAAATTTAAATATTGAAAAATTTCAGAAAATGTCAAACACTAGTCACATTGTTTGCTCAAAATGAGTACCTTCCTTTCACTTTTTACAGTATTCCCGCTACCGAGACAGAAAACGTAGCGGTGTTGAAAACTACAATTTCATTGGCTGTCCGCTGGTAATTCCGCAGCGGTTGCCGTTGAAGATAAAAGTTGGTTATATACCTGTGGAATACGAACTGCAACTGCAGCGGTAGCGGACTTTATAAATGAAAACATTACTTTCATATTCTTCATAAATACTACTGGTGCGGCAACTGCAACTGTAACTGCTGCGGCTAGTTTATAAATTGACCTTAACAGAGCAATGTAAATTGAAAAATTGCATTTGTAAATCTCACTTTGAATTATAACTGCTCTAAATTCCAACGCCTGTAGGCTTTGTTGTGTGCGCTGATCATATACAACTATTATTATTATTATTATTATCCTTTAACTGATTGAGTATAGTAGATAGCACAATATTATTGGTTGAACTTAAGTTTGATTGTTTTTTGTAAAAATAGATTTTTAAAAACATCTAGTTAATAGATGGGATTTTTTGACGGAAGTGATATAATTAATAAAATTAAGGATAATAAGACAGTTAAAAAAGCAAACATTACATATAGACATAAAAATATTGACCATTAATGTGATGTATTTTTATACAAAAAATGTATGTGCTGCCTATTATTTAACATATATATAGGCAAAACTGCCACGATCTGATTGGCTAAAACTAATGAAATATCTCATTCTTCAGAAAAACAAATTTATGCAGATCACATTTTTGTAGATATTTCACTGTATATTTGCTGTTACAGCGCGAACAGCCTGAATAAGACCTACAAATTGTCTGACAGTAGTTTTCTCTCCTTTCAGTTTTATCACAATGTAATTTTTTTCTTAGACGTGGTAACATCTTCTTCCGGTTTGCTGTCATTAGAATAATACCTCTAAGTAATGTAAGCGACGGTTCTTTTGGCAAAGTCCTGAGGTAGATGGACTACCCAAACATGCTTTCACCCAATCGTTCTGTTCATGGATAATATTTTCCTTTCCTTTTGTCCAAGTAAGTTCTCAATTTGTCATGGTACCTTTAATAGGTTTTAAATTTGTGGGCAGCATCGGTCCAATTTAGGTAATTCTTAAGCTATTTATAGGTAAGCATTTTATCCCTGGTCAATTTTTATTTAATTCTTCATATGTCAGTCACTTGGCTGCAAGATTGTTAGCAGTTCTTTTAAGGCACCCACCTACACCATCTGGTGTGCTTTTACCATGTCCAAATTTTCTGTAGAGCCATCTGAAATTCTTTGACTGAGAAACTCGTTCTTACAATAGTTTTGTTTCTTTTTGTAGCTTATCCATATTTTGTCATTTTATTTCTTTGAAACCTGCCTTGAAATTGACCCCACTGCTTAAGAAATAATCGGTTCCTGCGGCAGCTGGAAGTGAGTGTTAGCTACTGACAGTATAAAATTTCTGCATTAGCAGTTGTCAATTCTACAAGCTAGTAGTGTTGACAGTAGAAAATTATGTTTTATAATGCCGCACTCGCTGCTTCATCTAAAATAGCGTCTGGCACATTCATATCAGTACAATTTAATACAACGATAACCTTTGCAAAAGTTATTTTTCACATACAAATTTGGCACTACTTTGTTTTTGTTGTAAAATAGTATGGAATGACAATAACAAATCAAAATGCCTGTTTGTTTGCGTATTCAAAGTTATTACAATGTTCGTGCGGTCTTTGATATTTCTGTAGCTAAAAGTCACGCTTGTTGAAACTGTTAGGATTTGGCTATAATTTATAAAGTATGTACATCTGAATAACAAATAAAATACTGTACATCACAGGCAAGGTAACTACTGGCTCTAGGAGGTGACAGGCTCGCCTGACAACTCGCCAATTATTTCCTCCTATTACCAGTAAAAACTGTTTTACCTTGCTTGTAATGTAAAATACTATCCCAGTAGGTCCCTTCTTTTCTTGTATAAGAGTAATATGGTTTATTTGAAGTAGGTACATAATGTAATATACAAATCGTGTAAAACATATATTACAAACAAATAAACAAGAAACTCACAAAGTCATAGACTGTAAGTGAGGAAAACTGTAGTATCTGATCCATAATGTATTATATCTGTACATAATGATATACATACACATCTCACATTTGCATAATCTATTTCATTAGTAACCTATTCAATGACTACAGTATAGAGTTTCAAACGACTCTTTGCTCGTAGCTTTCTATTTCCTTCTTGACTTTTTCTCTCTATCATCTGATCTGTTTTAATTTTTTTTGCCTCTTGTAGCACAAAATCTTTCCCATTCTTTTCTCTTTTCTTCATATAAATTCATGATGATTCCTTATTATCTAGCATCGTCTTTGAATGCATTCTTGTGAATGTTGCTTCTGAAGATTATTATTCTTCAGCATGCTTTTAACCTCTAAAAAAAAACTTAAAAGTTTATCTAAATCATAAGTAGTAACTGTCTCATATCCATTAATCTATATTTCACCGGCATTAATAGGGTACATTTATGGAGATGAGGCTTTTAGTAAAATATCCTGCCCTATGTGTTTATCTATTATATGCCGACTTCACATGGTGGCGGGCATTAATGAATGTGAGAATAAAGCTTGTTATGAACTTAGATTTTTTTCTTTGAACATAAACAATACTACAGAATAACGTTTAGATCAACGACAACACTTGTCACTACAGCACAAAAGTTTGCATAAACCAGCAACCAAACCAGTGCTGGTTTTTCAACTGTCATCTCTATTATTTTTGTCAACGCATGATGGAAAGTTCACTAGTGAAGGTGAGAACTAAAGCCCGGACCTTAGTATTTGTTGATGTAAAGAAAAACGTATTATAAAACTAGTTTTTGTGCCAAAATTGCTTAGGGTTTGACTTTACTAACCCATGCCTGGTACGATATTTTAACATCATATTAGCAGGGATCGACAGATACCGATATCGGTATCGGCAATATCGGCGCCTTCGGCCAATACTTCGTATCGGCAGACTCTGATGTATATCGACCGATATATCAGCAGATATAAAACGCGTCAAAATTGTAATTATTATATTATACCATTTTCACTTTAAATTGTATAAATGCTGAATGAAAATAACATACAAAATAATTTTATTTTATTTGTACTAAAAAAAATCCTCATTTATTGCTTCAGCATATTTCTCGGGGTGAAATCTTTGCAAGTTATGTCGTAAATTTGAAGTGTTGGCTTTTCTTCCAACACCGCCCAAAGAAATAATTTTCTCGCAACAATTGCACTTGGCATTCGAGGTTTTTGTAGGAAAATCAGATGATTTATCAATTTTAATTTTTGTAAAAATGGCGCAGAAACTAAACAAAGAAATACTAAAGGGGACGTTTCTGTTGTGAACATGTTATGATATGAGCCAGCCGGAGAATTTTGCATCTGTGCTGTTAATTGCCGATATACCGATATAATATCGCAACGCCATCAAAATATCGGTATTGGCAGAAAAAACCCATATCGGTCGATCCCTACATATTAGCATTGATATAATTAAGTTATTACACGAAGTAGCCACTATGCTGTTGGGGGACTGTTAATAAAGGTGAGATCTTGCAATGCGTCGTGCAAAAATTGTATTAATAAAACAAAGAATTATGAAAAATCAGTTCCTTTGTGCCTGACCAAAAGGCTTCTTTATAGTAAAAAATATGCTCCATCAAATAATAATAATATGTTTTATTGCAATTGCCAAAAATACATTGGATATGAAACGTTTTGAAAACAATTAATTGCAAAAAATAGCAATAGCATTAACATAAGTAGATATACAACAGAATAAGAGTAGAATAGCTACAAGATTGATGAACATTACAAATAGTAGAGGAGATGAAGCTGCTCCTTGAGGAATAGCCAGATTAATTTCTCCTAACTGTGGGAATTACTGTCACGAATCGTAACATAAACCTTTCATATGCCTTTGTGAGGTCAAAAATGGCCTAGGACAATAGGACAAATGAATTTTTAACTAACCCCTCATATAAGAAGTCAAGAATATCATATCTCAGATAAGCAATGTAAAAACTGACCATATTAATGTCTATCGGTTAGGTAAAAAATAGCAGGATAAAACAGACCTATAAAAATTGAATTCGAATCAGCCAGTGATGCAAAAATGATACTAGTAAATAAAACCTCAATTGTTGCCCCCCTATCAAAATGTAAAAATAAACAATGATTTAACTATAGTTCAAAGGCAATATTTAAAAGACATAGGTGGTAAACTAAATGAAACGAATGCAGAATAAAAAATTTAAAATAAAATATATAAGGGCTGCCCCAAAAATCATTGAAGCTTAAAAATGTCCGAAAATATTACCTTGTTTTACCAAAACGTAAGAGGGTTAAACACTAGAATTAATGAGTTTTATAATAATATATTACTATTGGACTATGATTTATTGGCAATTAGTGAAACATGGCTTCAAAATAGTGTAAATGATTATGAAATTATAAATAATAGCCTATGTGTTGTTTCGAGCGGACAGAAACAGACAGAAGAGGAAACTAACAAATTACGAGGAGGGGGGAATAATGTTAGCTGTTAAAAGCTGTTTTAGTGCTACAAAAGTAAACATAAACTTAAATAAATCACTCACTGATCTAATGTGCGTAAAAATAAATTTAAATGTGAAACAGCTATATGTATTCGTTATCTATGTAGCACCTTCAACTAATAATGAAGCATATTATGAACTTTTTAATGTTAATACAAGAAATATATCTTGTAAATGATTCTAATGTCATTATTTTGGGTGACCTAAATATCACAAACTTAAGTGAGTTTTATAGAAATGGTGTGCTTTCTACGCCAATAAATACATTTGAGAATTTTTTGGATATTACAGATGTCGCAAGTAAATAAAATAGAAAATAAACATAATCGAATATTGGATGTTATTGTAACCAATTTGCAATGTAATGTGGAAAAAACTGAAGGAATTGTTAATGAAGATTCACACCATCTGTTGCTATCTATAAAACTTTCTATTCCAAAGAAGAATTTTAAACAATTAAGTCCGTCAAAAGATCAAAGTTATAATTTCAGAAGAGCAGATTTTGAGACACTATACGATTTTAAAACAAATAAAACTAAAGCAAATCTTCGAAGTTTACTCCGATTTGATAAAGGCACATATCATAATGACCATAGTTTTTAAACCAAGATTGGACCATATTATATAATATTTAAAATGTGGATGAAGCATTTGAACTATTTTACACAAAAATTTACAACATCCTTGACAGAATTGTACCAAAAACATGTAGGACGAATAAATATCCGCCTTAGTTTAATCACAGTATAAGAAGGCTTATTAAAGATAAGGAGAAACTAAAGAAATTATATAGAAAGACCAACAATGAGGCGTATAATGAAAGATTTAAGGAATGTAGGAGTAATTTAAAAAGAGACATAAAAATTGCCTATAAACAGTACTTAGAACAAGTTGAAAGTAACTTAAAATCTAATGCAAATGGTTTTTGGTCCTATATTAATGCAAAGAAAAGATGTACAAGGCTACCACCGACAATGATATACCAGGATAGTGAAATTTCCAATGGATCAGACAGACATTGCAGAGGCTTTTGCCAACAACTTCAAACAAGTATACAATAATGACTTAGACGTTGACCTAAATAATGACAATAGTGGAATTAATAACAATAAGGTCATTAATTTATTAAATGTGTTAAATATCCCTACTATTACTGAACAAGATGTGAAATTTGCTGTGCGTAAACTAAAAGGTAGAGCTGCCTCAGGTCCAGACGGGGAATACCAGCCTACATTATAAAATATCGTGGTGCTGCATTAGTGCGCCCTTTGTACTACATATTTAATCTTTCACTCCAAATGTGTTGCTTCCCTAGTGCGTAAAAAACTGCAAAAATTTGTCGTCTTTATAAAACGGGAGATAAAACATATGTAGAAAATTATCGCCCAATTGCAATTTTGTCTTGTATTAGTAAAGTCTTTAAGAGTATTGTTACGTGCTTACAAATTTGCAGTAAACACTCCGTGGATTCCAATAACTTGCAACAAGAATTTTCACAAACCACTGATTTATTTAATCACTAAAATTACACTAGCAAATACTTAGAAATCACACAACTAATAAAAACTTAATCTAATATAATTTCACTACTTTTAAAACACTAAGCACTTTACTTTTCTTCTTAAACTTGTCAACTCTTGTCTAACCTAAAAACTCTCTTGTCTGTTTACTTCACTAAACTGCATACTTCACTCAACTGAACTGTTCCTCTACAAACTGTCTCTGTAACCAGAACCACAGATTACCCAGAACTGTACTGGATACTAAACTGAACTGTTTATCCTTCACTAAACTGTACTGTACTCTTCTTTTATCTGCTGGCTTCACCTCTTTATATACCCACTTGGAATGTCCAGAATATCATTGTAGAACTTTCCACAAATATACTGGAATTCTCTAGAATTTTCTTAGGCACTACTAAATGGTGGTTCGCCAGTTGGCCCACAGATGTCGCCACCCTTCTGGCCAGGGAGTAATTACAACTCTCCTCTCTGTTAGAGGGCAGCACATAACACTGCCCCCTCCTTAAGCCTGAACGTCCCGGTCAGGCATTTCAGATACCCCAGTATACTTTGCCAACCTGTCCAGGTGCACGATCTTCATCTTGGACTTCTTTCTACGTTGAATCCTATAAACAACGTCGTTGATCCGAGTGATGACAGAATACGGTCCTTCCCAAGGTGAGCGAGGCTTCGAGAATCCTTCTTCACTCCGCTGTGGGTTATACAGCCAAACCGAGTCCCCCACCTTGAATCCTGCTGAACTGGCATTGCGGTCATATCTAGCCTTCATTCGATCACCACTCCCTGTAGGTGACCTCTTGGCAGCCACATTCGCACAAACCTTGCAACTGCGACACCAAGCCTCTACATCCTGACAGCTATTTACCCAGTAAAATCGCTCCCGTACTCTAGCCAAAGTCTTATTTCTGCTAAAGTGCTCTCTGGATATTCCCTCGTGCACTTCCCGAAGTACTTTTGGTACTCGGCACCTGGGTATCAGCAACCGCATGGTAACTTTTTTTCCATCCGGGCTCTCCCATGCTCTCCGTAATAGGCCATCTATAACCCTAAGTGAATCCCATTGCGCCCATAAAGCCTTCAGTCCAACACTTTTACTGGAAACGTCCTTCCATTCCGGGCGGATTCCTTTTTCTTTCGCCTTCAACATTGGTCCAATTCCATCGTCGTTCAGTTGTTCCTCTCTTAGAACTTTCTTTGACCAGTCCTTCGGAACCTCTATCTTAACTGCCTTCACTTCTGCTATATCCTGCTGCGTTTTTACATTCTCGGCATTCACTTCCTTAGGGCTCCTCTGGCGACAGTACCTCTTGACATGCCCCAATTTGCCGCAATTATAACAGCGGATTACTTTTGTCAGACCTCCAGCACTTCGCTGCTGCTTCGGCTCCTGTTTCGGCGGTTGCGGTTCCTGTTTCAGCTCCGGTCGCGAACTTAATTCGTTTAGTAATTGTGCGACCATTTTCTGTATGTCTGTTAACATAACAATCAATCTCATCTTATCAGAGCGAACTTCCTCTTTCTTTGCAGTGTTTACTTCCCCAGGATTCCGTTCTCGACACTGCCGCATCATATGTCCTGGTTTGCTGCACTGATAACACCGAATCACCTTCCTTGGCTGTCCATCGCTCTGTTCTCTTTCCTGCTTCCTTGGAGCATCTGGTTTGTTCATCAACTGGCTTATCATTTTGTGCAGGTCAGCCATCAAAGATTCCATATTTGACTTTTCTAAATGGTTCTCTTCTTCTACTTTCATGGCTCGTACTCTCGGATGTAGAGTCTCTTCATAAGCGGCCTCAACTTCGAGGGCATGGATCAAGGCTTCGCTACCAGTCTTAGCTCGAGTTAATCTAAGGACTCGCCTGATCTCCTCATCTCTTATGCCATCGATGAAAGTACCAACTATTAATTGTTCCTGGAATTCTTTGGGTGCATCCGGGTAAGCCAGGTATGTCAGTCGCTCAACAGCTGCTTCAAAATCTTGTAAACTTTCCCCAACCTTTTGTGTGCGTGATTTGAGCTGAGTCCTGTATACTTGGGCGAGGTGTTGGTCGCCATATCTTAGATCTAGTGCAGCTTCCAAAACTTTAAAATCCCGTTGCTGCGTCACTGGGATACTCTGAAGCAACTCTGAGGCTTGGCCCCTTAATGCTAGCACCAATGCCATAGCTTTGTCTTCGTTACTCCAATTGTTTGCGTATGCCGCTGCCTCAAATTGTCTTTTATAGGTTGACCAAGAAGTTTGACCATCAAAGGAAGGCGGTTGTAATCGAGGACCTGATGATGATAATACCAGCTGACCTCCTTGTTCTCTTAACAGTCGCTTAAGTCGCTCTACCTCTCCTTCAACTGCACGAAATTTTTCTTCCATATCAGTAACTTTCCCTTTAACTCCACTAACTTCCCCTTCGACACCAGTAATTTTTCCTTTGACTTCAGTTACTTCCTCTTCAACCTTATTTACTTTTCCTTTGACATCACCTACTTCTTCTTCGACTGCGGTCACTTTTCCTTCCACGCCAGTCACTTTTTGTTCAACTTTTTCCTCTAGCATCATTTTTCTAAATGCGGCGAACATGTCTTGCATTTGTTTTTCAGCGGCCATGCTTCTTGTTTCCATTCAAAAACTAACAAACAACACTAACAAGTCTTATTTAAAGTCTATATCTGGTATACGTCAAATATGTCCACAAAATCCTCGCACTAGCACAAATAAGTCTTGTCCAATATCGATATCACTTTCCAGTTCGACTCACTTCACTATCTCCAGTGGTTTCCAAATAGAACACTATGGAACTTCGTCGAATTCTTCAGAAATTCTGTTGCAATTCCGCTTCCGACACCAATTGTTACGTGCTTACAAATTTGCAGTAAACACTCCGTGGATTCCAATAACTTGCAACAAGAATTTTCACAAACCACTGATTTATTTAATCACTAAAATTACACTAGCAAATACTTAGAAATCACACAACTAATAAAAACTTAATCTAATATAATTTCACTACTTTTAAAACACTAAGCACTTTACTTTTCTTCTTAAACTTGTCAACTCTTGTCTAACCTAAAAACTCTCTTGTCTGTTTACTTCACTAAACTGCATACTTCACTCAACTGAACTGTTCCTCTACAAACTGTCTCTGTAACCAGAACCACAGATTACCCAGAACTGTACTGGATACTAAACTGAACTGTTTATCCTTCACTAAACTGTACTGTACTCTTCTTTTATCTGCTGGCTTCACCTCTTTATATACCCACTTGGAATGTCCAGAATATCATTGTAGAACTTTCCACAAATATACTGGAATTCTCTAGAATTTTCTTAGGCACTACTAAATGGTGGTTCGCCAGTTGGCCCACAGATGTCGCCACCCTTCTGGCCAGGGAGTAATTACAACTCTCCTCTCTGTTAGAGGGCAGCACATAACAGTATTATATATAAGCACATTTATGATAATATTAAAATCAGTATAACACAGCACCAGCATGGCTTCATTGGTAACAAATCGACTACGAGCAATTTGTTAAATTTTGCTGAATATACATACAAAGCTTTCTCTGAAAATGGTCAAGTTGATGTTGTGTATACTGACTTTCAGAAAGCCTTTGATAAAGTTAATCGTTCAATAATTATTAACAAGCTTGTAAATCAATATAACTTTTCTATAAAATTTTGCAACTTTTACAATCATACTTGTTGGATCGACAGCAAGCTGTATATTATAACGGATACAAGTCGTCAACATATGTTTCGACATCAGGCGTACCCCAAGGCTCTAACTTAGGACCATTATTGTTTATTATGTTCATTAATGATATAGTCACAGTAATAAGACATTCAAGGATTATTTGCTGATGATACTAAAATATTCTTGCATATAAAAAATCTGAAGTACGTAATAGACTACAAGCTGATATAGATGAAATATACTCTTGGTCGAAACAAAATTGCCTGCCGTTCAACATATCAAAATGCAATGATATGACCTACACATATAAAAAAACAGAAAATATTATTAATTTTAATTATAAACTGGATACTTTGTACTTAAAAAGGATGGATCTCATTAAAGACCTGGTAACAATGGACATTCGATTAAAATTTGATATACATATAGAAAAAGTTAAAAAATAATGCTATAAGAAACCAGGATATATTATACGCAACTGTAAGGAATTTAAAAACATGTATACATTTCTTAATTTATTCAACACTTTAATTCAACCAAGAACTGAATACGCTTGTGTTTTATGGGATCCATTCTGTGATAAGTACAATACCGATGTCGAAACAATCCAAAAAAAGTTTTATAAACATGCTTATTATTATATAAGAGGAACATCAAAATATAACTATAATGTATTTTTAAGTACCAACAAACAATTAAAACTAGAACAACGAAGATATTTCTTAAAATTATGCTATTTGTATAAAATTATTAATTATTTAGTAGATGATTGTAGATTGTAGATTGTAGATTGTTTTGTGGGGTCGTTTGGCTTCGAACAGCCTTACTTCACTTCGACCTAAAAGATCTTTTGTGATTTACCCTACATCTAGTTGTTGCCCAGGATTCCAAGACTTTTTACAAAGCTTGTGATTTTCCTGGGGGCTAATTTCCCTATGTCTTTAGGCATTAATTCCGCCTGTTCTAGGAATTTTAGCCTAGTGTGGACTAACACCTTGCATTCACAAAGTATATGTTCCTCAGTTTCAGTTGCAGTATCGCAATATCTGCATTTGTTGTCTACTGCCTTGCCCATATTCTTGAGATGATATCTCAAGGGGCAGTGGCCAGTTAGAAGGCCTGTGATTAGCCTTAATTCGGACTTTTCAAGTTCGAGAAGTCTTGTGGCATTCTTTGTCGAATAAGTTATAAACTTTTTCGCTTGTCTTGCAATTTTAGACTCAAAGGTATAGGACCCTAGAGCTTTTAGTGCTGCCTGGCTATCAGATAATATATAGATCTTTGCCCTTCGGATGCCTTTATTTAGGCATTCCTGGGCACACAGATCTATAGCGTAAATTTCTGCCTGGAAGATAGTTGGGGTGTTACCGAGGGCTTTGGATAGCCTACATTTAGGCCCTGCTATGCCCACTCCTACCCTTTCAGCCATCTTATATCCATCTGTATACTAGATGAGTGAGACCCTTGTTCCAATCACAGTGCCTCTATCTTGCTCGTCTGGCGGCTTTTAATTAGCACGTCAAACGGGCAGTCAAAGTCTTGTTTTATTGGCATTGAGTGAGTGGGTTTGTTCATGGACTTTAAATGGATTAACTCCAGAATCCTTAAGTGACCAACCAGATCGCCTGGTTTAAATTTATATGCCTGGTGCAGTCGTAAGACACTGAGTGCTGCCTCCTTCCTTACATGCAAGTGCAAGGGAAGTAGGTCAAGCAAAGCCTCCATAGCTGCTGTGGGTCACGAGTGCATTGCTCCTGTAGTCCCTATACAGGCAAGGCATTGCAGTTTCTGCAACTTTCCCTGTGCTATTTTTTCTTCTGTTTTTGGCCACCATACGCATGATGCGTAGGTTACCATAGGTCTGACAACCGAAAGATAAGACCAATGTGTCATTTTCGGTCTTAGACCCCAAGTCTTACCAAACAACCTATGGCATGTCCATATTGCCGCTGTTGCTTTAGTAAGAGTCCTTTCCAGATGTGAGTTCCAGGTAAGTTTATGATCCAGGGTTACTCCTAGATACTTGACTTCACTGGAGTTCTAAGATTGAGGTTTCTCCTTTTAATGAACGGGACAATAGTTATTTTGCTCGGATTGACATTGAGCCCCTCTGACGAGCACCATTTGGGTATTATATTTAAGGTAATTTGCATGAGGCTGGAAATCATGACCTCATTTTTGCCTCTCATAGTGACGACCAGGTCATGTGCATATCCCTGGACGTTGAAGCCTGAATTACTCATTTTATGTAGGAGATCATCGACCACCATTGACCACAGCAAGGGCGATAGGACTCCACCTTGTGGACTACCCCTGACTGCAGTCACCGTAGCCCACTCATCCCCCACACTTGTGGATGAGTAGATGATAGTTTTATTCTCAAGCGAATTAATATTTCTGTACCAGTCCTAAAAATAAGAATGTATAAAACTTTTCATGAAAAGATATGTACGACTAATTATTTGAAATATTCTCCGATAAATAACATGACAGCTTTATATAACCGATATCAAGAATTTTTAAATATATTAGGTACACTTAATTCTTACAAATATGCAATTAAAAGACATTTGCAGGGAGTCAACCACTGCCGGAAATACGTGTACAAATTTTTCAGGAATACCACGGGAATACTTTGTAATGCTCAGGAATACTCGGAAATACTCTGGAATACACGGAAATACTTCGAAAATAATTGAGTCAAGAAGGTGCAATAAGATATGCATCAGCTCATTGTCTTGGTTGTTTGTGCTTGTCTCGGTGCTTAGTATTATTATTGTGTTATCGTTAAGCCATTATTGAGAACATTGATTTCTTTTTTTCTTTCAATGTGATCTACTCTTAATATTAACGGTAGGACTCGGGGTAGATGAAAAGTACAAAAAGCCTAGAGATGTTTGTAAGAGAACTCCAAATATCATATTTGACCGAGACTGCTCAATTGGTTTAGACACTAGGTTAAAAAAAAATAAAAACCATATAAGCCGAAAATTTTACATGTACTCTGGAACAGGGAGATGAAGAAAAAAGATTGAAATTCTATTTGTGAGCCCAGGGAGAATATCTGAACAACAGGAACTTTTTAAACGAAATTTTGTTCAACGACGAAGCTACATTTCCAACAAGTGAAGCGATGTCGTCTCAAAATTCACGATACTGGTATGCCGAAAATTCTAATTGGATCATAAACACAAAGAGGCAGTACTCAGAAAAAATAAATGTGTGATGCGGGGACTTGATTGTAGAATTATTGGTTCTTTTCTGAGAGTAATATGAAACAAACTGTATTTTTAAGTTTTTGGAGAATGAGTTTTGGGATGACTTACCAATTCAACCACGTCAGAATTTAAAATTTCAACAGATGGGTCTCTTGTGGATAACACAGAAGTGGTAAGGGGTTGACTGAATATAAATTTTGAAAATCGATGGATAGGTTGAAACAGTCCTCTTATTGAGTGGCCGCCAAGATCCCCGGGTTTGACGCCGCTCGCCTTTTTTTTGGGGGTTATACTAAAACAAGCAGTTTACAAGCCAAGGCCGTAGTCTTGACGAACTACGCGCTAGAATAGTAATTGAAGCATGTGCAACTATTACCCAAGAACTCAGAAAATTAACTGCGAATGAACGTAAAAGGTTTGATAAGTGTTGTGAAAAAACGGCGGATTGGTGGAAGAAACAAAAATATAATTAGCATTTATTTTATATTCCGGCATTCCAATAATTTTGTTAATTGTTACCAAGAAAAATGTTTTCCTCAATTGTTTTCCAATTTTTATTCCATGGATTACTTGATAAGAATAAATAAAGTAATAGGGCAATGTGATTACTTTGAGCGCAGAATTATTAGTATGCAATATTTCGTTATGAAATTTTGTATGGGCCCATTTCAGAGGGCACTTAATCCAGTGGTGTGCTCAGATTTTTTTATAAAAAAAAACACCATTACGATTTTCACCCCCAAAAAATTACTCCGTAGGCCTTGGTTTTTGTTCAAAAAAGTTGACACTATTCTAAAGTGCAGTTTCCCAAGCTCTACATTAAAAAAAAAAATTGTCAATATCGGATGGTTAAATAAAAATTTTGTAAGGGTGTCCACCTTTCAAATGGGTCACACTGTATGTTTTTTTAAAAATCGAGCTAAAAATAATAAATGTATTGGATGTGCACTTTGTAATATCTGTAGGTTCCATTCAGGTATCGATTTCGTCGATAAAACTTACACAACATGAAACTTTGAATTTAATTGAACTCATAAATGCAAAGGTTGGCGGGAAAATGTGTGCATAATTATAGTGCGCACTAAAATTGTGCACACATTTTCCCGCCATCTTTTGCATTTATGAGTTCCTATAGGTCCAAATTTTCATGTTTTGTATGTTTTACCGACGAAATCGTTACCTGAATGGGACCTACAGTGTTATCCCATACTATAATTATTAATTTTCTAATTAACAGATTTACAAAATTTTAATCAATGTTAACTTGATAAGATTAAGAATACTTATATCGAGGGGTCAACCACTACCGCAAATATGTGTACAAATGTTAACACTTTGACTGCTGATGACGTCTGGAGGCATCATCTGCCTACTACCTTTCAATGCATATGACGCCTTCAGACGTCATTCGTATAACCTAGGTTTAAGTGGCTATTAGTATCAGTTTGGCACTAAAGTGAACCGCACGTTTTGGATTTGAGCACCCCGGTATAGTGTTGTAAATAGTGTTTATTACATGAGTGCTGCTTCATAATATGGATGACGCTACTCCAGGGCCGTCGAGACAGAGCGTACCGAAAACGGGTAAAAAATGCAAATATGAATGTCCATGTACATTAGAGGAGCTACAAAATATTTTATATAATTCTGACAATGATATTGATGATCCGAATTTCGTACTTGATGAAGACGAAATAAGCACGATTCCGATGATGAAAATAAAATGGCAGATGACATGGATGATCTGAACGAGATATATAAATTAATATCAGATATGACACAATCTTCAGTAAATGACAGTCCAATGGTAGATGAACAGCCAAATACAGTAAATATTGGATTACAAAAAAATTATTCTGGTACTGTAACTGACGCCCAAGGACGTCATGAGCACTAAACTGTAGATTTCATAACGAGTGCGCGCGACGCCTTTGGACATCATGTTTTTTTTGTTAATTTTTGCCTCCATTTTCTTAAAAATATTATATTTTTGGCAATATCTTGCCAAAACCAATACACGTGCAACAGAAAAACAAGTTTGAATAGGTTAGCCACCAGGTCATATAGGCCATATTACGTCAGCAGTCAAAGTGTTAAGGAATACTTCGGGAATACTCTGGAATACTCAGTACTCTCGGAAATACTTCAGGAATAGGTATTCCTAAAATACGTGTACAAATTTCGAGTCAGTGGTTGACCTCTCGAACATTTGTTAAATAACATTGTGCAATATTAGTTATTTTAAATACTGTTTTTTAGTAGTGTTATTATTAATTTTATGTATTTCTTAATGTTTTTTCTTTTTAAAGTACTGTCTGCATCGAAACTTAGAACTTTGATCACATATTATTTGTAAGTTGATTATTATGTCGAATATTATATTATTATGTTAGATTATAGTTAACTATATTTAAGTATTTTTTTAAAGGGATGGAATGTCAGGTGCACTTTTGGGGCACTTGGCGTTCCATCCCTTACCACATCTCTGTAATTGGGAACTTGTGTTCCTGTTGAGTGTGTATTAAATAAATAAATATACAAACTGTAATAGGTCATAAGGAGTTGTATTTATAGAGTAACTGCTTCTACATCCATGTTGTTTTGAACTTGTAGCTCTCTAAAAATCGTGTAATTCTGTTGTGTATGATTTTCTCTTAAGATTTTACTAAAGCCAGACACACAACACCATTATTATTTAGTTACACGAATTTATGGAATACTGGCTGTTGTTGATTCTGTTTATGCAAATTTTTTGCGAAGACAAAGAAATACAAGAGTGATAAAAAATGTTCAATGAAAGCCGATAAGAGGCATAGCGAGGGTTAAATGGGGATTATGTCGTAATACTCATAGAAACGGAATAATATGTAACTAAATTATAGAATTTTAGTGGACATATATTAATTTTGTTGTTTATATCTCTTTTACTAGAATAGTTCATATTCTTATAAAATTATAACTATGTAGTGAGGCACCTGAGAATTAATTAATTTTTTCACCACTATGTACCTCTAAAAAACATTACTATAGAAAGCCAACATTAGAAGCAAGGAGATGGGAGAGATCGGGAAAACAGAAGATTTTCTTGTTTGAGAGATTATACAAGCAATAAATAACCACCAGACTTGCGGGAATTTACTTATATTTTAATTTGTATTTGTATTTAATACAATAATTACTCCTACTTATGTTCTACATGAATTTTCTTCTATATGTATTTAATATTTAGCCTACATTCCCCGACTATGGATGCATTATCAACTGTTTAGGAAATGGGACAAAAATCAGAACTTCGTTACAAGTTAATATTTTAAAATCATTTATTTGCCTTCCCCCCGTATTGTCATGCTGAGCTAGCCCCCAAAATTACGTTACGGTTATAGAGACCCCCCTTTTAACATTTCGTTAAGAAAGGAAACACAATAAAAATAAAATCACTATATTATCCAGTATTAGTAGTGGTAAAAATAAACAGTGCAATGATCACATTAAAGAACAAACAAAATAAAAATAAAATATAATTCTTAACTTGTTAGACCATTCAGGTTCTAACCACTCATTTATTGATTTAATTTAATGGTATGCACAAATGAGTACCTATTATTTACTGGTATTTCGAGATGAGTAAGATTAGCATCGTCATCATCTACCCAGTCCCCATCTTCAGAACCATCTCTGATGATACACAACCACTCTTTGCATAGACGTGCTGCTATACGGACTGGGCATATTTATTCATGCCTGGGGGTTTGGATGTCGTGCATAGCTTTAACATGAAGGGCAGCAGATTTCTTTGAGGCATGATAAAAGTCCACACATTTTGCACACTTGATCATCTAGTTGTGATCGTACGACGGGCAATAGAAATCATAGGGGGTAGCTTTAAGCTCTTTGGTAGTAGGTCTTAAGCGATGACCAACTGCGTAAAAAGAGAAATAAATTTGCCCTGCTCCGTATTGAACGGATCCGAACAGACGAACCCAAATGCCCCTTGGATATCTTGATGGGTGGAGGGTAAAACTCCTCTGGAAGCACATTCCGCATGCTACTTCTAAGCCTGCCACAGCATTTTTGATCTTCACACTTAACTATTTTTTGAGTGCCGCAAAGCATTGCATTGGACTATAGACATTTGTGATTTTTAAAATTGTAACCTTTGAACATATTTGAATAGATTTATTATTTATTATTATTTGTGACCGTCACATAGCGCCGTTTTACCTGACGATGTGTGATGTCTATTTTAAATTAGTATCGATTTTTAGCAGGGCTGTTGTATTAAGAGATGTAGAGTGCCAATAAAAAGTGTTTATTACATTATTTTTCTTTTGTTGATTCGTTCATCATTTGTTGTGTCAGATCTCCCTCCCTCCCCCTTGTCACGTGACGTCATTTATGGATGGCCCCTAAAAAATATGCCCACTATTCAATTACAATTAGAGCCAAAAACATTTACCTTATATATCACTTTTTACTGATACCCAAGTTTCGAAGCAATTACCAAGCGTATGCGGTTATAATGTTCCTGAAAAACTTATTTTCGGAAATTTGCTGATATTTGCACATTTGAATTTTAGACATATTCTAAAATTGAAATAACTGTAGTAGCACTAT
The DNA here is from genome assembly GCA_963675555.1 of Leptura quadrifasciata. Taxonomy (NCBI): domain Eukaryota; kingdom Metazoa; phylum Arthropoda; class Insecta; order Coleoptera; family Cerambycidae; genus Leptura; species Leptura quadrifasciata. The sequence continues at coordinate 111,975,666 of OY776676.1, read as the reverse complement.
CTGTACTAAATTTGCTTCAGAACAGCTTTGACAAAATTGGGAAGGAGATTTAAAGAATGAAATATTACACTGTTTACTAAAATCCATTTAAAATGTAAACGACCTTTAAAAATAGGGAAACAAGTATATTTTTATAAAAATAATCTGAATTGATTTCTTTATTACATAACTTTAAATAATTCTGTTTTCAAATTACAGTTATCTGTATTTGGAGTGAAATTGCAACAGACAAAATATGTAATTTGTAAGAAATTTACTGCAGTTTACCCTTATCTTAAATTAAATCAACCCCAAATGATACTGAAATATTTAGATCAATGATATTGGGAATTCCACCCTTCTGGAAAAACCTGGAAACGTCAGGTGATTTGAAAACTTTAGAAGTGTCATGGAATTGAATTGCTAATAATCAAGTACTTTCAGTAACCATTCTTTGATATAATGTTGAAAGAAAAGGAAGTCTCGACAAGAGGAGAGTTCCAAGAGAAGTATTTCAAATCAGTAATTAAACTGAAGGTTGAGAGATAAGCGCACTTGCCTCTCACCCAAAAGTTCCGGGTTCAATTCCTGGTCGTCGCAGTGGAAAATACTGTGACAGGGATTTTTCCACTGTACACGGAAATTGGATGCTGTGCCCTTGTTTCTAAATGTATAGCCCCCTCCCACACAAGGCTCTTCTAGAGTCTTCTGAGATAAACAGAGCCATACTAATTACCTGTGGTGTTATACAACATGGACAATTCTAGAGCACATCACAATGCGATGATTTCCCAAACAAATTCCCTCGTAGGTTCATAGATCAGTCAAGATATGAAACCCCCAATGCATTCACTTACCTACATTAATTCCAAAAGTAAAAAAAAATTATTATTTTGATTGGTGGAATTCGGTTAAGGGGATGAAAATAAGAAAATATCAGATATTAAGTAAAAATGAATCAGAATGGTCTAAGAATAAAAAATGTGTAGACTTATTTTGTTTGAATAATTTGTTATATAAACACTTCTAAAGAAATATCGATTTTTTACATAATAATAATAATCTTTATTTCACATGATGTTACATTTAAAATATAAACAAACATAAAATTAAAATGCATCAGAGCAAATAAAATTCTTTTAAATATTCACCTTATTCTAGAAATGTATTTAACTATTTAAAAAATCGTTTAGACTATAAGGTTCAAGATCAATTACAATTTTTCTTATACGTGACTTAAACAGTTTTTGACTTTGTATTATTTTGATATTGTCAGGCAATTTATTGAAAAATTTTATGCACATATATTGCAGGTTTTTTTGTGTTAATGTGAAATGATGAATGGGGTAATTTAGGAACATTGTTCTAGTATGGTGTTGATCGTTTGTTGCTGTATTATCTATCTATTTAAAAAGGAAACGTTAAACATTCATATATGTATAAAGCATAAACTGTCATTATGCATTCTGATTTGAATAGAGTTCTACAGGTTTCATTTTTTAATAATTCTCATTAAACGTTTTTGGATTACAAGTATATTTTGAATTTGACTATCTCTTGCCCAAAAAACAATTCCATATCTTATAAATGACTCCAAGTTTGTGAAATACATAATTTTATGTGTTTTCTCATTCATGTATTTGCTTATAGACGGATTCCATAACAGATAGAATTTAACTTTTTTGACAAATGGTTTATATGACATGACCAATCTAGAAATTCATTTATATGGATTCCCAAATGTTCTCTGTAATGTCCCATCTATCATCTTCAGTTGTTAAATATGTTGGTTTTTCGATTCTGGAAACTTTTGTTCTAAAAAGGATTAGATTAGTTTCTTTATTTATAATCAGTTTATTTTTTGTCAACCAATTCTTTCAAGGAAATTTTCGCTATTGATTAAAATACGTGGGATGTTTTGCATCCTAATACTAAATTAGTGTCATCTCCATAATTGATCAGGTCCATCTGTTACAGATCGCAAGTCGTTAACAAACACAATGAATAAAATTGGCCCTAGAATACTCTCTTGTGCAATTCCTACCTTATTTGGCATAATTTTAGAGCTATAATTATGTCCCCCTTTTGTTATAGTTACTCTTTGTTGTCTATCATTTAAGTATGAAATAAACCATTTTAAAACATTTCCCCTTACTGCATATATTTCCATCTTATTGATAAGTAAGTCTTTATCCAAGCAATCATAGGCCAAGAAAGATCTAGGAACATTCCAAGAGCTAAATCACCATTTTCCAAATATCTCAAAACTGCTTGAACAAACTGAAATATTGCTGTCTGTCTTCATAAAAGAAATTATTTTAAGTAAAATGACAAATTTTGATAAACTGAATCAATTGAATTACTTGTTAAAAAAGTAATAAACAACTTTCAACTTTTTAGATTAAGTAAATGTATTGTTAAAAAGTTATTTAATAATGAATGGTTTAGGGTATGGGTAATTTTTCCCACTTCTTTGACCACAACGTAGCCAATTTTGGACGTATGAAAATAAAGGAAAAACAGATTGTAGCTACTTATTACATTTTCTACCGAAAAGATATAGTACAAATTTTTGAAATGTTGCATCGTTATTGAGTAGATTGCAAAAAAATACACTCAAGAAAGAACGAGCCTCTTGTGAAAGGGATGAATAATTGCTGGATTTCGAATTTTTGTAGCTCATTTATTTCTTAACCAAATTCAATTTGTGAGGGCTCAAAATGCCGGACTTTAAAAGCACTAAAAATTGCCATACTTGATTTTGCATGAGCCAAAAAATCCGGAATCCCCAAAAAACTATTTGCAATTGTATTATTTTACTGGGCTGTTACAAAAGGGAACAGAATATTTGTTTCATATCATTAAACTCATCATCATCTGTATTGTACTGATGGCGGCAAATAAGCTAGAGAACTAACTGTGTATGGTTGAGTAAATATTTTTCTGCGTACTTCTTGCATTTGTTTTGTATTGCGCATTATTAAAAGAAATAATGAATTATTATTTAAATATGCTTTTCAAAATCTCATGTTGTGGTTATTGGAGTTCCTTATTTTTTTATATAATGTGTAGACAAGAATTATTATTTATATGAGATGAGATGACAATATTAATTTTGTAATTTTATTATTGCAGTTCACAATACCCAGCTTTAGAGATGGCCAGAAAAGGTGATACAATTAGAAGCATTAATGTGTCTGTAGTAGGTCTATCAGGAGTAGAGAAGGACAAAGGCCATGCGGGAGTGGGAAAATCATGCTTTTGCAACCGTTTTATGCGACCGTATGCCGAAGATTACAATGTCGACCATATTTCAGTCCTAAGTCAAACCGATTTTAGTGGGCGTGTTGTAAATAATGATCATTTTCTCTATTGGGGGGAAGTTATCAAAACCTCAGAAGAAGGAGTTGATTATCAGTTTAGTGTCATTGAGCAAACTGAGTTTATTGATGATGCCTCCTTCCAACCATTTAAAGGGGGCAAAATGGAGCCATATGTTAAACGTTGTGCTGCAACGAAGATAACTTCAGCGGAAAAACTTATGTATATATGCAAAAATCAACTGGGCATAGAAAAGGAGTATGAACAAAGGGTCTTACCTGATGGCAAGTTAAATATTGATGGTTTTGTTTGTCTCTTTGATGTAAGTATAGTGCCAAGTAGGAGTATAGAGAAACAGGTAGAGTTTGTATCAGCCATATTAAATAATATAATAAAAACAAAAAAACCAATTGTGTTTATAACAACAAAAAACGATGATTCAAATGATATTTATGTGAGAGAGGCGCACAAATTACTTCAAAGAAACGAGTACAAAAACAGCATTCCAATGGTTGAATCGTCTGCCCACGACAATGTTAATATCGACATAGGTTTTATGTTGCTTGCCCAAATGATTGATAAAACTAAAGTTAGATCTAAAGTATCAACATATACAGAGGCTGCTCTAGCAAGAAAAGAGATAATGGATGCAGCAAGTGATGCGTTTATGAGACTGATAAGACTACACGTGACTGATTGCCACGCCATGTGGTCTCAAACCGTTAAAAAATTAAACTCTCACAAGGAGTGGATCCATTTCGTTCAGTTGTTTGGTCTCGATGGAACACAGAGATTATTCAGGAGGCACATTAAAAAACTAAAAGACGAACAGTTGGCTAAACAAGTAGCTCATTATATGGAAATGCTACCTGATGTTTTGCACGAGTTGATTCCAGGTTTCAATACTTTAACAGACACTGATTGGACTTCTATTCAGCAGTATTTGAAATCTCACCCGAATTTTTCACAGTATTTTTTTGAGCGTCCGGAAGATTTACCCTGGTCTGAATGTTTAGGAGAAGACAACGAAGAAACTCGAATACCATTTGATGTATTAGATACTAGCGAAGCAGAGACTGTTTTTAAAAATCATATAAATGTGTTGCAACAGGAGCAGAAACGTTTAGAATGGAAAAAACAGTTTAAGCAGCTGCTTGAAGATACTGGTTATGTAACCCCTGGCAAACACTTGTCTGAAGTAAGAGTATTGTTTATGGGACGAGAATGCTTTGAGGCTCTTTCAGAGCATGACTGCCAACAGATATATGATGCACACCAAAGAGAACTAATTGAAAATGCCAAACATAATTTTCAAGAGTTACTTTTGGAACACGCAGATTTATTCTACCACTTTAAAAGTATTGCTCCAACGGGAACCATTACTCAAGATGATATCAAAGAAATAACTGATGTTTTACAAGATGATTTTAGATACAAAATACTAGATAGACTTGACCAAGATCGTAAACTTACTCTCTTCCAACATTTAGGTTTTATCCATTATCCAATTAGGGAACACTGTCCAGCATTCCCCAACTGCCAGGATGCGTTAATTGAACGTATATTGGCCACCAAAGCCCACAGACCCACTTCTTGGAACCATAGCAACCAATGGCTGATGAGTTCAGACAATAATCAACTTAATCTACTCATATTGGGATTGAATAATTTAGCGGAAAACTTGGCTTCCAAAATTCGGGCCCAGTGTGATGATGATGAGTATGAAATAGAGTGTCAGTTCTACAATTTGGATTATAGAATTATAAGCGGAGATGTTAGTTTACCACACAATTCGTTTAGAACTTCAGACTTTGTACCTCACGGTAGTTTTTGCGTCTATTCTAATGCTGAATCTTTTGAATACATTAGAGAAAGTTTAGAAAAAAAGTTGTTGTCAAATTTGGAACAAGATGACAAATTACCCTTCCAGGGCCTGCCAATTGTATTGATGTTTTTACAAGATTCGTCTATCGATGAAAAAGAAGTTTTGAGGTTGAAAGAGGATGGACAAAATTTAGCTGATAATTTACAATGCCCCTTTATGGATGTGTGTTTGGATCAGATTACAGAAGACCAGTTGGTCTCTGATGCCCTTCATCAGCTTGTGCAAAGCATTCACCATCGTGCTGGTTTCTTAAATATTAATCAGTCGGTCATTGAATGCGTGGAACCTGATATCAGAATAATCATGTGTATGTTTTGTGGAGACCCATACTCTGTGGAAAATGTATTGGCACCGCTTTTGTCGCATCAATTTTGTTTCCTCTCGTCTGCTCACAGTATTATTTTGGAGACTTTTTTAGGGGACTCTAAACGAAAAGTGGAAGTAATCGTTTCATCATTCCACGGTGCGAATGCTTTTCGTGATGAACTTGTTCATGGATTCATTCTAGTATATTCGACGAAGAGAAAAGCTTCTTTAGCCACTTTAAACGCGTTCTCTATGAACATTCCAAATCTACCGATTCAAATATTAGCTGTAACTGACAGTGGAGGTGCAACTGCATTTTTCAATGATGATTTAAGTCAAATGTTAATAACTGAGGGAAATTCCACTGCTGATAGATTACATGCACATTTCATGACTTCAGCCTCATCCATGCAACACAAGACGGCATTTTTTACACCATTTTTTAAGGAAGTTTGGGAGAAGAAACCTGAAATTGAGCAAGCATTTCATATGGAGGAACCATCAGGTTTGGATAGTGGCGAAGGTACTTTGGAACGATCGAGAAGTCAAAGACACAGTCATCCGATGCCCCCACCAAGGCATGAGAGTTATTACCTTAAATTAAATGATGGAAGCGAGAGTGAAAATTTTGAATTAAGTGGACCGGACGAAAGGCTTAGCTCCAGCGATCATAGTGATAAATTTTCGAGTATATACATGTATGGCAGTGAAGGAAGTGATAAAAAACGTCACATGCACTCTGGTTTTCATGTATATCCTCCTCCAGCGACTCCACCAGAACCTGCACCGCCCGATAATCTTCTAAACACTAGGCATTCTAAAAAATCTCTTCTGTCAACATCACAGACTAGTTTGGACGAAATAACTTATGGAGATCCACCAATGTCTATACCTGGCAGCGCTTGGAATAATTATCAGCAGCATGCATTTACCACAGGCAGAAGACACATTCCCATTTCTAAATCAAGGTCAAAAGGCATTTCACAAACTCTAAAACAACCTGGAAAACTTAACATGAAAAATTATTCGGCCGTAACGGAGGCCATAGCAAGAATGAATGTGGGAGGTGTCGATATAAATTCTGCTAACTTTGGTAATGCACCGCTTGCCACCCCAGAAGCAGTAGATTTAGGATGTGAATATGCACAAGTCAAAGATATGGTCCACAATATGTATCCAGGACAGGATCCAGAATATATGTATACGATGGTACATGATGCTATTAGTGGAAAATCTAAGCTAAGACAGAGACGAGAAAAGGGGCAGCCATCTTACTCCGACACAGACAGCGAATGGAGTAGTTTGGAAAGAAGGCAGCGAGCAAGCGAAATTTATTCTAAGGTTAGTCGAAAGGGTGGAACTCACAAAAGGCAAAGAAAGAAAAGAACTGCTATTCCTGTGCAACCTCCACGCGTCCCACAGCTTGGAGCTTTTACATTACCTTCTGTACATACCCCAGTTTTGGATGCAGACGCAGATAAAGCCAATATCGCAACCGAATCAAACTCAGATTCATCAGATGTTAGTGAACCCGAACAATTCCCTCCAACAAGTGGTGCAGACATTCGTCTTAGATTTTCTCAGAAACGTTCATTAAGTTTAAAGAAGAGAATTCCAGATCTCCCCAATTCACATCATTTCAATATACAATTAAATTCTTTAGATTTATACCCTGGCCAAGGTTTAATGCATGATGATGAGTCCAGTCTAGATGTTTCTTCGCCAAGAGATAATAATTCCCCCATGTTCGGTGTATTACCAAAAATGAAAGAATCCGATGTTGAAAAAATTCTTAGGAAGAGAGAAAAACAAAAGGCTAAAGATGATTCTAAATTAGAGAAACGTAGATTGAAAGAAGAGAAATTGAGAAAAGTGGCCGAGGAAAGAGACAAGAAGAAACAACAAAAAACTAAACAGAAAACAATGCCACCCAGCGGAGTACCTTCCAAATTAGCTGACTATATTCAGTCCGACAAGAATTATGTTCCAATTTTTATGGAGAAATGTGTAAAGTTTATTGAAAGCGAAGGGTTAGACTCTGAGGGTATCTACAGAGTTCCTGGCAATAGGGCACACGTAGATTTACTTTTCCATAAATTTGAGGAAGATCCAAATGTTGATATCCATGAACTTGACATTCCAGTAAATGCTGTTGCTACAGCACTCAAAGATTTCGTTTCAAAGAGATTACCTCCTCTTTTTGATCCTGAAGTGATGTCCGAAATGGAGGAGATAGCTGGAACTAGAATTAAGCCGATGGTAACCACTACGGGAAACATGGAAGTTAAAACCGATAGAAGTTGCCGCCTCCTAGCATTAAGAAGTATGTTAGATAAGTTGCCCCCTATTAATTTCCAGGTATTGAAATTCATATTTCAGCACTTTGTAAAAGTAACTGAAAATTCTAAACTAAATAGTATGGATAGTAAGAATTTAGCGATTTGCTGGTGGCCTACGTTGTTACCGATTGAATTTAGTGACATGGGAAGATTTGAGCAAATGCGGCCATACCTGGAGGACATTGTGCAAACGATGATCGATCAATATCCATTCCTGTTTTGTGGTAAGGAGGCCTTTGTTATGGTGTAAAAGCTTGCCGATATGCTAACCACGCACAAATTGCTATTGCAGCCTCTTTTCATTGGTATGTGATCGTTTTATTATTGTTGAATTTGGGGAGGCCTTTTTTGCAAGTAATGATGTAGCAAAAAATAGAATGTTCACTCGTCGTTATTAAATGTGTGATGACCCAGTGGTACTTTGTATTTTTACATTATACCCTAGATGGAGTATTTAAATTTACTGGTGTGAAAATTTTATATTTGAAATGTATGAACACTGTTCCATGTAACCTTGAATGGGTTGTTGTGTAATACAGTTAAGTAGGATAGTGAATGTTGTATCCTTTTCAATATCAACGAGAACGTAGCTATCGCTACTTTGTCCATTATTATAATAATTTTAATGTTCTAATTTCTACTTGAAATAAGTAGTAAAAGGATGATGATTTTTGAAAATGTAAAGTTCCATATTACAAAAGTATCGTGTTTGAGCTTTAAAATTTTTGAAATGTAACTGTATGATGGAGATTTTTTAAAATTTCATTTGTTGGTGCTGATAAACCCCAGGTGCAATTTTTATATGAAAATAATATATATTGTGACAATAAATGTGATCTGATTTTTTAAATAATATTAGTAATACTCATTTTTATCAAATAAATAATATTGTGATTTGCCTTTCTTATTGAATGTTTTATCTAATATTTTTATAATAATAAAATAAATATATATTCTTTTATTTTTTTTATATAATTTTTTAAATTATTTATTTTAGGTATCTTAGGTTTGTACAAAATCGAATTATTATTACATTAAGTGCCATTACTAATTATAATTTAAAATTGGAATGATTGGTTTCATACAATTGTTTCAATGCAGTTAGGTTTAATTTATTTCTCTCTTGTATTACGTTTTCCGATCGATATATTATTTGAAGCATTCTTATTATTTTTTTAAAAAATTTGTAGTATGTGCTTTAAATATTTTTCTAAATGGTAAATCTTGAGAACAAAGTCATAGTAATTGTGACTACTTAAGGAATGCAATCCTTTAATTCTTTCATAACATAAAGATACAGTCACAAAGCCTTTTTAAAAAACGTGTTTGAGTTAGAAATGTTAAATTATTCAGCCTGGTGAAGCTGGAAGAAAAAGTAATTTAAAATAAGCTTATATTGTAGAGTTATCCAACATTATAGTACGAAATGCCCAATAATCATATGAACAAGAGATAAGTCAATTATCAGACATAGGATATTGACGTCTAATGTGTGTACCATATTAGTTCAATTAACTTGAAAATTCGAATACTAAAATAAAACTATGCTGACGCTTGTTGAACATAACACTAATAAAAATAAGAAAATATTTCCACGAAAGTGAACCTCATTTGAAATGCTGAGAATCGTAAAATATACAAATAAATTTTACTAGCTCTATTAATTTGTCAAATAAAAGACATTAAAATAAAATCTATTAAATAGTTCTAAACAATAAAAATTTTCGTAATTATTTGTTGTGAAATTATTTAAGAATTTTATTTATTTATTTTTTTTGAAGGCTAACTGCAACAAACACTATCAAATGCTTGTAAACCCTTGCAAATCTAAGCTTGTTAAATTAATTCTAAATTAAGTGGGCGAAAATAATATTTTAGTCCTGTGATGTCATCAGTCCAATTCCCGATAATATACTGTGAATAAAAGCAATGTTTGTAATACCGTTATGACATTTAAATCTGCAAATTTAACTTCTCCGTTGATATTCGCCCTTGAATGAATTTAAACATTATGTTGTGATGCGCCAATAACCAGTATTTTGAGTTCTGTATTTGTGTAATATTTGAGTTGTGTCTTGAATTCTATATTTTATTAGCAGATAATAAACCTGTGAGATATGAAAACAATGATGTAAAGACAACTCTTGTTTCAGCTGCTACACATTTAGAATTATTTCATTAACTGTTCAAATGATGGCAAATTTAAACTGTGCTGAAACAAATTCTTTTATTTTTCTAGTTTCTAATTAAAGATCAGCCATTTATAGATAACGGTTAAGTAGGTACTGTAAAATCACATACGCTTGAAAAAAATTCGACTCATTTTGTGATGAGTAAAACATTTCATCCCTAAAGAAAAACACTAAAATGTATTTACATCAGAAGCACAGACTATCACAGATGTGATAATGGGATAAGGTTTATTACAAGGAGATAAAAGAGAATTCAATTTAAATGTCCAAACATTCGGCATTGCAAATTGTCAAACCACAAATATGTTCCGACACAAACTGAGTGAAAGAAATGCAGCAACTGTGCTATTCCAATTTTGAAAACGTAAATACAAATTCCTCCCATATTCGATATGTCCGAGTTTTTTTTTTATTGGGCATTTGATGCTGTACAAATAATTTTGTAAATACTTACCTAATATAATTTATTTTGTGTCTGTCAAACAGTTACATTGTTTTATAACATAAATTAGTAAATGGGTTTTGTAGTATGGTCCTCCAATATTTGAATATTAGATTGTCCAACAAATTATGCAAGACTGAGTCACATTGTATTGACTTGGAGTGCCAATATATTTCTAGTCTGCAATATATGATGGTTTTTGCAACTCTACGTTTAATTGTATTTGTTCATAATTATATAAATGATTTTAGTTGCAATAGAAAAGTATTAATTTTAACGGTATTATTCTACATATTATTATTAGTATTCACATTAGGAATTGACTTGACAAAAAAAATAATTCACCAGACTGTAGCTTGGGCACTTGGTAATATAATATATTTTTATATTTTAATTGCTTATCGGCTTTTCTAGTGTTGTAATATTTTTACTGTTCAATTATAAACACATTATTTAGACCCCTAAAGTTGTATTATCAAAACAGCTTATAATTTTTGAGGAATAATTCAGAATAACGTGCAATTTTAAATATTTGCCATGTCTAAAGGAAAGTGCAAAACAATAAGTAGTATTTATTTTTTGAGTGTGTGATTTTTATATCTTGCATACAGCTTTAGGACTCGGAAAATGTGAATTTAGGCTCTAAATAAATCAGTGTACCATATGTGGATATATCGTAGATCTCTTAATACCTAGATTTAAGAATTAATTCTTATTGTTAGAATGTATATATGTAAACAAACAAAACAATGTTTATTTATGCTTTATATTTATATTTATTCACTATATACTCATACCAGCTTGCTGTACTATTCAATGTTGTTGGATTTATTTTGTAAGATTTTTTCATTTATAAATTTGTATTTCTGTTTTAATAAATAAATATTTTAAAAAACGATACACTCGGTAACCTACATTTAATTTTGTACCTTTTTCATTTTTCTGAAATGTTTAGGAATATCAATATATTATATGATGGCACACATATTGATTGACAGACTTTATTTTAATAGTGAATGAATATCTACTATAGTCGAGGCAAGAATTCAAGCGATGCACGTCACAGATCGATTCTATAAATAAGACAATACTGCTAAGAATCATGAAGCCCCATTAAACTGTACCTACCTATTTCTGAAAAAAGCTTAATAACTGGATATCAAGAATTACTTTTTTAACGTAATTAATGATTAAAAATTATGTTAGTATTAAAATTTCTTTAATGAGATCACTTGTGACGTGCATCGCTTGAATTCTTGCCTCGATTTTATATATTTTTTCTAAAAATACCCAAGACGGGCTTGCTATTGTGTAATAGGTGACATTGAGAATAACATAAGGCTTCTGTTTACACAATATTAGCGTATTCACTAGTTTTGGGTGATCTATTTTTGAAAACAACACTTTTTAGTCATTGAATTTGTTTAGTAGAAAAAATCTGTCATGATTTGCTATGGTGTGCTAATGACCACTTTTCATTTAATGTTGAACTGATTGTCCATGGTAATTAAATGATCAAAAACAAAAAATCAACCCTTTTAGAGAACAGGGGATATGTGTATCTAGACTTCACAGAATTGAAATGTTTTTATCATAAAATGTGAAGATATTGTTGTGTTTACACCCTCCAGTAAAACGTCCAATAATTGCAACCAAAATTTTCACTAACCACTGATTTATTAACCTCTAAATTACAATATAATAATTAATCCTTGTAAAAAATAACACTAATTATAACTTTGATCTACTATAAACTCACTATACTATAATTCACAACTTATTACTGTTCTCTCTCTTATCTGATCACTTGCTCGTCTAATATATAATTGAACTCCATGCGTTGGACGCGCGTCTTATATTCGTGGCGCTTTATTCTCGATTCGCCAAGACCGTTCCGGACAACTTCTCGATCCTTTTCCCTTCCAGATGAATCTACCGCCTTCTAATTCCATCCGTGGTAATGGTAGTGCGTCGTTTTACTGATAGCTAGTTAGGCAGGTCTCGTCTCACTGTGCCACCAGGGATTAAACTTCTCTCCGTAAGAGAGCGCACATAACAATGTGTTAACTGTCATTTATTATATAATATATGTATGTATATAAACATTTGCAACCAAAATTATCTTCAAATATAGTAATAACGAAGTTGTAGATTCAGATAATGTTCGCCTCAGTACGGGTGTGAACGGTAGTTCAGTGGTAGAGGTTGACATTTAACTTGCACTATCGATGTACCTACCTATACCGAGGTAATAATTTTTCATTGTGAGTTATCCTCAATAATAAGTTCAAATTCCGCTATAAACTGCAGGATCCCGTTTTCTCTTCACAGAAATTTAATTCTGATGATCCACGCGTTTAGGTAACCCAGGAGGTGATAAAAAACCAATGTATTTGCCACTGAACTCTATAACCCCAAATTAATTCTACTTGATTGGTGGCTTTTACAGATAAATAGAAATTGCAACTTTGTAGATTATAAATATTTAGAGCCCCTATAAAGTAGAATCTGGCCATACGAAGTTGAGGCACTGATTGAAATGTGGATGCATAATGGCGGCGCCAATAGGATACGTTCTAAACACACCGAAACCATTGCCGCCATTACCCATCCAGTTGGGTGGAGTGGGAGCCGAGTGGACAGATTCTACTTTATAGAGTCCCTAAATATATATAGGGACTCTAAATATTTATAGTCCCTAGGTGGTTTCAGTGTGCGCGTGTGCATCAGTGTATTTACAAAGTATCGCATGTGTCAAAAGCAGGTTGCAGTATTGGCGCCGCCATTATCCATCCACTTTTTATACGGACCAATCAGTGCCTCGCCCTCGAATGGCCAGACTCTTCTAAGGGGCTCTATAAATATTGTTAGGTGCACGCGGACAGATATTTAGTCTCTCTTAGGGCCGGTTTATCAATACAGGGTTAACACTTAACTATAGAATAAATGTCAAATGGTATTTTGTTTGACATTTCTCCTTTGGTTACGAGTTTTTCCTTGCATTGATAAACCGGCCCTTAGTAAAAGGAAAAAAGAAGCTACCTATAGAATTGTAGTTTGCCAGACGCCCCAAAGATGGCGCTGCAAGTTTTATACGAGAAACATATACCAGAATAATGGAGAAAGATCCTGGAATAAGAATCACGGTTTATAAAAGAAGCGGAACCAACACACACTGGGAGAGTGCGATATTGTATAGTAAAGTGAACTGAGAAAAGGAATTAGTGAATGGACTAGTAAAAAGTACACTATTAAATAGTGAATTATAGCGGTTAAAAGTAGTAATTAGTGTTGTAATTATAAGGACTAATTATTGGAAATTAATTTATTTATTAAATATGTCAGTGGTTAGTGTTATTCGTGATACAGTTATTGAATCCACCCGTTGGGGTGTTTACAAAAGGGTGTAAACGCGAACGATCCATTATTTGTGTCTAAGGAACACTTTCTAAATGGACTGTTAAGACGTTCACTTGATGGGTTAGCGTGTTAGACTTAACGTAGGCAGGCGTAAAATATTGTTACGTGCTTACATTTTCAGTAAACACTCTGTGGGTTTAAATAACTTGCAACAAGAATTTTCACTAACCACTGATTTTATTAATCACTAAAATTACACTAGCAAATACTTAAAAATCACACAACTAATAATAACTTAATCTAATATAATTTCACTACTTTTAAAACACTAAGCACTTTACTTTTCTTCTTAAACTTGTCAACTCTTGTCTAACCTAAAAACTCTCTTGTCTGTTTACTTCACTAAATTGCATACTTCACTCAACTGAACTGTTCCCCCATCTGCTGGAGTCACCTCTTTATATACACACTTGGAATCCTTCTAGAACTCTTTTCTAGAATTCTCCATAGTTTTCTACCATGTAATAGATGATTGTTCATCAATTGGCTCATAGACGGCGCCACCCTACTAGTCAGGGAAGTAACTAAGCTTCTGAGGAAAACTTTGAACATGAACTTAATCACATCTTTCCTTGTTAGAGGGCAGCACATAACACTGCCCCCTCCTTAAGCCTGAACGTCCCGGTCAGGCAATTCAGATTCCCCAACATACTTCATACTTCGCCAACCTATCCAAGTGCACGATCTTCATCTTGGACTTCTTACTACGTTGAATTCGGTAAACAACGTCATTGATCCGAGTGATGACTGAATACGGTCCTTCCCAGGGTGGGTGAAGCTTCGGAGATTTTCCCTTCTTTCGCTGTGGGTTATATAGCCAAACCAGATCGCCCTCCTTGAATCCTGCTGACGTTCCCTTGCGGTCATAGCGAGCCTTCATTCTGTCACTAGCTATGCTAACTTGGTTTCGAACCAATTCGTGGACATTCCTCAGCTGTTGACTAACTTCGTCTGCGTAGTCATCCACGGACAGTGGCTTCTTATCTGGTGTACCAAACATCAAATCACATGGCAGTCTGATCTCGTGCCCAAATATTACACGAGCCGGTGTCTGTTTAGTCGTCTCATGAATGGCAGCCCTGTATGCCATTAAGAAAAATGGTATATGTCGATCCCAATCTCGCTGGTTCTTGTGAACTACCTTAGAAAGATGTTCCTTCATGGTTTTATTATGTCGTTCCACCATTCCATCTGACTGGGGATGAAGAGGGGTTGTCCGAGTCTTGTGAATGCCCAGCAACTCACAAATTTTCTGAAATACCCCCGACTCAAAGTTCCTCCCTTGATCGGAATGTAGCTCCAGGGGTACACCAAATCGGCATACAAGGTTATCCACCAAAACTCGAGCAACAGTAACTGCTTCCTGATTCGGAATGGCATAGGCTTCCGGCCATTTACTAAAATAGTCCATAGCGACCAGGATGTATTTATTCCCATCATCTGTCACTGGGAATGGGCCCGCTACATCTATAGCAATCCTCTCAAAAGGAGCTCCGACGTTATATTGCTTCATTTGGCCCCTGCTCTTCGTCTGTGGCCCTTTGGTAGCTGCACAAGCCTTGCATTTGCGGCACCAAGCTTCCACATCTTGACGGCTATTTATCCAATAAAATCGATCCCGTACTTTAGCCAATGTCTTATTCATACCAAAATGTCCCCCGGACACTCCATCATGTATTTCCTGAAGTACTTTTGGGATCCGACAGCTGGGTATCACTAGACGCATGGTAACTTCCTTCCCATCTGGACTTTCCCATGCTCTCTTTAATAGTCCATCTACAACCTTAAGGGAGTCCCATTGTGCCCACAATGCCTTCAGCTCCACACTTTTGTCCGAAACATCCTTCCATTCCGGTCGAGTTCCTTTTTCTTTTGCCCTTAATATAGGACCAATTACGCTGTCATCCATTTGTTCTCGTCTTAGAACTTCCTTTGTCCAATCATCTGGAACATCTACCTGAACTGTGTTTACTATTACCGTGCCCTGTGCTTTTTCAACCCGATAGCAGTGCTTGCAGTCATCTTTGCACGGTCTTCTTGACAGAGCATCTGCATTTTTATGAGACTTTCCAGGTCGGTGTTCGATTGTGAGGTCATATTGCTGCAGTCTTTCTATCCAGCGAGCCAGTTGACCTTCTGGAGTTTTCAGCTGCAGTAGCCATTTTAATGCAGCATGGTCGGTCCTGATTTTGAAATGTTGGCCATAGAGGTACTTGTGAAAATGGTCCACGGACTTAACAATGGCCAATAGTTCCTTCCTTGTTACACAATAATTCCTCTCTGGTTTGGACAGTACCTTACTGAAATACTCGATTACTTTTTCCTCTCCATTTTGGACTTGAGATAGTACACATCCAATTGCGGAGTTGCTAGCATCCGTGTCAAGAATGTAGAGGCCCTTTTGTTGGGGATATGCTAGCACAGGACTACTGCATAACGCTGCTTTCAGCTTCTTCCATGATGTTTCACACTCCGGTGTCCACTGATATTTAACTTTCTCCTCCGTTAGCTGGTGTAGTGGCTTTGCTATATCCGCAAATCCTTCCACAAAACGTCTATAGTAAGTGCAGAGGCCAAGAAAGCTTCGCAATTCGTGTACATTTGAAGGTCTTGGCCAATCACGCACGGCAGAGATCTTGTCCGGATCTGTCTGTATTCCCTCCGAAGATACGACATGTCCAAGGAATTTCACTTCTTTTTGGAATAGTAGACACTTCTTTAGATTCAACTTTAGGTGTGCATTTCTGATTCTCCCAAATACTTCTTGAAGATTTTCCAAATGTTCCCTGAAGTTTCGTCCCATAACCATTACGTCATCAAGATAAACTAAGCACGTCTTCCAAGTTAGTCCTCGGAGTACAAATTCCATCAATCTTTCAAAAGTAGCTGGCGCATTGCAAAGTCCAAAAGGCATCACGGTGAATTGATATAAACCACTACCTGTTGAGAAGGCAGTCTTTTCCTTGTCGTCAGGGTGAAGTCCCACCTGCCAATACCCACTTTGAAGGTCTAGAGTTGAAAACCATCGTGACCCTGCCAGCGTACTTAATGTATCGTCAATTTGTGGTAGTGGATAGCTGTCTTTCTTCGTAACATCATTCAGCTTCCGGTAGTCGACACAAAATCTCAAAGTTCCGTCCTTCTTGGCAACTAAGACTACTGGTGATGACCAGGGACTGGTTGATTCCTCAATTACTCCATCTTGTAGCATCTTTTGAACCATCGCAGCAGCTTCTTCCTGTTTAGCTAGTGGCAACCTCCTAGGTTGTTGGTGGATTGCGGCTGAATCACCAGTGTCTATCCGATGCTGTACTATATCAGTTTTCGTGAGGATATCTGTGTTCTTGGCAAATACCGCACTTTCTTTCTCCAAAAACTTGATTGCCTCTCTACGTTCATCCTCAGATAGGTGTTCAAACTGGGAACTCAACAAAGTCACAACTTCCCTGTCTACACTGGTTGGCGAACATTTCTCCTCTTGTTCCTCGCACCTTGCTATCCACTGGACTGGTTCGTAGGATCCTATTGCCTCACCTTCCTTGAAAGTTACCGAGTGGGAATTTAAATTAGCCACTCTAATTGGAATTTTGTCTTTTGTCCGGGTCAGAGTTCTTGCTAAGATTACGTTTTCTGTCTTAATTGAATCATCTTTTTCAACAAGGCCAACACGGTATCCACCAGAGTTTTCTTCCAGAATGGCCTCGATTATTTGTTCTGAACGGGCAGGAATCTTGATTGTCTGAGCCGTCAGTAGCCTCACTTTTTGAAATCGGTCATTTGCTGTTGACAAAATAAATTCTTCATTTCCAATCTTTAGAACTCGTTCTACCACGTCAAGTACAAATTGATCTTGTACTCCCATAACATCCAGCCCCAAAATGAAATCATCCGTGATGTCAGCCACAATAACCCTATGACTAAAGCACAGGCGTCCAAACTGCAGATCTAGGTCAACTTCTCCATGAACCCTTACCCTGTCTCCTGTGGCTGTTCGAACGACCAATCCATTTTGGCTTTTATCAACTTTTATTCCTGATAAAAATCCGGGCCGCACTATTGACGACGTGGCACCTGTGTCGATAGTGAAGATACATCTCCTTTTGTTTACATAGCCATCCAAAAGCAGACTACTCGGGACTCTTCTAATCTGGGAAACTCGTATCTCTCTGGGGGCACCGTGTTCACCAGCCAGCACAGCCCCCAAAGTGCTGGCTATTTTTAGTTTTCCTGCGGCTCTTCAGTCATTGCGGCATTTACTCGCTCAGGGCTCCGCTGCCGACAGTTTCGCTTAATATGCCCTGGTTTGCCGCACTTATAACAACGAATCACCTTCCTTGGCTGTTCATCGTTCTGCTCTCTTTCCTGCTTCCTTGGAGCATCTGGTTTTGTCATCAACTGGCTTATCATTTTGTGTATGTCAGCCATCAAAGATTCCATATTTGATTTTTCTAAATGGTCCTCTTCTACCTTCATGGCTCGTACTCTCGGACGTGGAGTCTCTTTGTAAGCGGCTTCAACCTCGAGGGCACGGATCAACGCTTCACTACCAGTCTTATCTCGAGATAATCTAAGGACTCGCCTGATCTCCTCATCTCTTATGCCATCGATGAAAGTACCAACTGTTAATTGTTCCTGGAATTCTTTGGGTGCATCCGGGTAAGCCAGGTATGTCAGTCGCTCAACAGCTGCTTCAAAATCTTGTAAAGTTTCCCCAGCCTTTTGTGTGCGTGATTTGAGCTGAGTCCTGTATACCTGGGCGAGGTGTTGGTCGCCATATCTTAGATCTAGTGCAGCTTCCAAAACTTTAAAATCCCGTTGCTGCGTCACTGGAATACTCTGGAGCAACTCTGAGGCTTGGCCCCTTAATGCTAGCACCAATGCCATAGCTTTGTCTTCATTACTCCAATTGTTTGCGTATGCCGCTGCCTCAAATTGTCTTTTATAGGTTGACCAAGAAGTTTGACCATCAAAGGAAGGCGGTTGTAATCGAGGGCCTGACGATGATAATACTAGCTGGCCTCCTTGCGTTCTTAACTGTCGCTTAAGTTGTTCTACCTCCCCCTTAACTACCTGAAATTTTCCTTCTATATCGGTAACTTTCTCTTCGACGCCAGTAACTTTTTCTTCGACACCAGTAACTTTTTCTTCGACGCCAGTAACTTTTCCTTTGATTTCACTTACTTCAGTCTTTATGTTGCCTATATCCTCTTTAATTTCGCTTTTGAGGTCTTCAGTGGCTGAAAGGATAACATCTTGTTGCCCCTGTATAATTTTCCTTAATTCTTCTTTCTCTTCTAGACGTCGTTTTTCTTGTTCTTCTTTCTCTTCTAGACGTCGCTTTTCTTGTTCTTCTTTCTCTTCTAGACGTCGTTTTTCTTGTTCTTCTTTATCTTCTTGACGTCGTTTCTCTTGTTCTTCTTTTTCTTCTTGGCGTCGTTTCTCTTGTTCTTCTTTTTCTGCCTGACGTTTCCTTTCTTTTTCTTCTTCGCGTCTCTCTTGTTCTTCTTTTTCTGCCTGACGTTTCCTTTCTTTTTCTTCTTCGCGTCTCTCTTGTTCTTCTTTTTGGTCTAGCATCATTTTTCTAAATTGCTCGAACATGTCTTGCATTTGCTTTTCGGCAGCCATGCTTCTTGTTTCCATCCAAACAATTAACTCGAAACAGCACGAACAAGTCTTATTTAAAGTCTATATCGCTTCTCAGTTGAAACCACTTAAAAACTACACTAATTTCTAAACAGAATGTCCCAGAAATTTCCTCACACTAGCACAAATAAATCTTGTCTAATGTCTATATCACTTTCCAGTTCAACTCACTTCAATATCTCCAGTGGTTTCCAAATAGAACACTATGGAACTTCGTCGAATTCTTCAGAAATTCTGTTGCAATTCCGCTTCTGACACCAATTGTTACGTGCTTACATTTTCAGTAAACACTCTGTGGGTTTAAATAACTTGCAACAAGAATTTTCACTAACCACTGATTTTATTAATCACTAAAATTACACTAGCAAATACTTAAAAATCACACAACTAATAATAACTTAATCTAATATAATTTCACTACTTTTAAAACACTAAGCACTTTACTTTTCTTCTTAAACTTGTCAACTCTTGTCTAACCTAAAAACTCTCTTGTCTGTTTACTTCACTAAACTGCATACTTCACTCAACTGAACTGTTCCCCCATCTGCTGGAGTCACCTCTTTATATACACACTTGGAATCCTTCTAGAACTCTTTTCTAGAATTCTCCATAGTTTTCTACCATGTAATAGATGATTGTTCATCAATTGGCTCATAGACGGCGCCACCCTACTAGTCAGGGAAGTAACTAAGCTTCTGAGGAAAACTTTGAACATGAACTTAATCACATCTTTCCTTGTTAGAGGGCAGCACATAACAATATAAAACTTATATAATACTTCGATTTTGCTCAACGGAAATTCACCAAATAGTATCAACTGGAACGTCGCTGCGCTCTCATATCTAACACTTCTTAATTAACCTGAAAGGGAATACTGTTAATAATAACTTAGTAAAACACAATGAAAGAGGATAGAATTCAGGTAAAGTTATATATAGGCCTTTTTGGAATATTAGTTAGTAAACAGTTTATGTATATGCAGAAATATAAGGTTAACAGGAGTGTCGGTCCATACCACTCATGGTGAGGACAAGGACGACTCGGTCAATGCAGTCTCCAAGTGAGTCTCCAACTACTACTATCCATGCAATGGTTTAAAAAGTTTCAACTGAAAATTAAATATTTGCAACTTTGTGGGCCTTTAGCTTACTTTAGTAGAAGTCCTTGGTTTTATCGCTGAAGATATTGCGGGCATCAAAACCAGAATTAGAAACGCATGCGAGGCAATTAATTCTGAAATGCTCCAAAATGTAATACGTGAGGTGTCTCGTAGAGCACGTTTGTGTATTAGAATGCATGGTGCATAATATGAGCATTTGCGTAGTTAGAAAAATAAATGCACACATGTTCTTTTCAGTATGGTAGTAGTTAGTACCGTTATACATAGTTTTTCGTTTTTTTGATGTTCATTATTTATGAGATATTTGTTTGTTTGTATTAAATTATAATAAATAATTACCGAATTATAATTATTATAAAGTGAATTTTTACTATTATGGCATAGCTGACGATTCAATGATATGAATTGTAGTTTTTGTAAAGTATTAAATATTGACCCTATCAGTTAAAATTTATGTGACATGTTCTATATCGTTGGAAAGAGAAAAAATATCCGGAATTAGTGATGTCATGGCCTACTATGAGATTTATTCTTTTCATTCTTGCACAAGAGCGTATGTCAAGGCCAACTACGTTTTTCGAATTTTTTTATACACATTATTCTTTTTGTCTTTGCCGTCAATTTTCAGCCCTTTAATTTTTTTCGTATCCTCAAATAATGAAGCTATAACCGTTTGTGGTTTTCCTATTTTTCAGGTTTTTGTAATATATCTCACAAAGTATAGGCTATGTGGATTTCAAATTTCTTTTTAATGAAATATAGCTCACAAAAAATGGGATATAACTGTTTCTAAAATTTTATTCTTCTGCAATGGATATTAAGCGAGATATTTGGTGTAGCCCTCGTAAAACAGACAGACGGTATATAACTTCAAGCGCATGCTGGAACGTTTTAGGGCCCGGGAAAATAATCTAAAAAAAGGGCGAGAGGGGAACATTTACAGTCTGAGTTTGATCGGTACAATTTTGAAAAAAAGTATGACGAGCGGGGTGAGATTATTATGTTGAAAATATAACGAGCGATTAAAGATATCTCATGGCTATACCCTAGGCACTAGATCTAGGGCTCTTTTGATTTTTGAATTTGTTTTTAGCGAAAGGAGTCAGGACTTATCCCCCATTTTCGTTTAGCCGAACTGGAGCCACCCCGTCCGGCCATGCAACCCACCACCGCGAACAACGCGGTGGTTGCACGGTCGGTCGCAAGGTAGTCTCCGGGAGGCAATATTATATATTAATTTGAATAAAGTCTATTTGCTTGCTTGTTTGCTTGTGAGGGCCCACCGGAAATATCCTGTTTCCCGGTCGATCAACACGAGTCTGTATGACTTACCACCAGAAAAATTAAATAGTTCCTTTCTATAGTCTTTTACCTGCCACATATCGACTTTGTTTAAAATTAACTTTTATTTTTCAAAAAAATTTAAACTACATAAATAATAGACAAAGGTGGGGGGGGGGGGGGATTGGTAATCCCATTTTAATTCAAATAGTCCTATAAACTACATATGAATAAAGATAAAAATTACAATGAATAATATTTTTTTGAAATCTATGTTAATAAATTAAGTTAAGAAATTCCCTTTAATTACCAGTTTATACCTATGGTGATTCATGGAAATAAAATTGTATCAGACGTTTATGACAGGGAAACTGTAATGACCCAGTACCATCTGGCCTTGTGATTGTTACATTCTTCTTCATTTCATTACTGTCCTTATTTAATTAAAGTTGATGAATAGCAGTGGATGATTAGTAGTGGTTGTTATGATGTTACTTACGGTATGAGTTTCACAAATTTATAAATTATTACCGTGATTTACATTTAGCTTTTATACCATGAGTTATTTGTTAAATTTACACCTGCGCAATTACGCCAACGCCTAACGCCAGAAGAATACATTTTATTCAACACCGTCAATATCCAAAATGAAATAATGAGCTAACCGCACAAAAGTGTTTTAAGAACCCAGATGTCGTCAAAATCTAACATTCATCCGCTCTCACCCGGCTGTTTCCTGTTATATTATGAAAATTAAGAAAAGTTATTTGGTACGAGGATAAACAGAACAATCGACATATATTTCCGCAAAAAATTAATTGTGAGGAAAAAAATACAATTCTTAGAACAAAGGACTAGGTACGCACTTTTCATATGGAAAAAGTGGTTTCCGTTAAATTCTCTGAATTTTTTATGTTACGTATTTCTGAATCCTGAACAAATGTCTCCATGGGCACGATGTCCGAAACATCAAGGGTCTCGAAATAGCGGCCGTTCTTGTCAGTATTACCCGTTATTATGTTTACATTGTTTACAGTATTTGCCCAATATATTATACTTATATATGGATACATAGATCAATATTATGTATATATTACATATATACAGGCGCGGTCATAGGCCCCCGTTTCGGCTATCTCTTTCCTCACACGTTTTTATGACCTTCAAAATGAATTTGCGTCGCTCTTGATGACGTGTACGCGGGCGGATATCGATAGACGTCAAAAATTTTCTTCTTTTTCTGGCGCCTTTAAATTTCGACTTCGTCCGTCGAATTTACGACGCGCTTTCATTGTCATTCTCGCCATTTCCATATCGACACGGTACGGCGTTCCGCGAAGAGTTCTTCGCGAGATATGAGCGTTTAAAAATAGCATGTTTCGCGTTTTTTGCGATTCCGGCGAAAAACGCAAGCCATGTCACAAAAGGGCGTCGTGACAATGGTCAGCTGAACAAACGAAAACAACTTGGCAAAAAAAATCTAAAAAATTGGTAAAAAAAAATTAAGCATCGTAGAGGAGTATTTCCCGTATCAAAATTGTAGAGAATTTCTTGCTCTACAACGTGATATATATTTTTTAATTATTAGAATCATTTTATGGCCGTCGTACCTTGTTAAAGTCGAGTAAGGCCAATTTGTTGATAGTTTTTATTTATTTACAAAATTGCTACAACGCCCAAGTCTTAAACATTTTAATATTGTTAAGTGCACGCCTACGCCACTGGAATATATAGAAAATACGCGAAGGGCGAGAAACATCGGGAACAACGCTGGATTATTCTAGAATATTCAGGTACATTCGACGCGGGTATTTATGGGGACTGGATCAGCGCACTAAAATAGTTTGATATGAGACAAGCAAGTAGTTTGTGAATATGTAATAATATGTTATTCCTGACTTTTTCCCCATCGATTGATCATAAAATTATCCCCTGAGAGGTAAAATCCAAAAGATGTGAAAAATCTGTCTAGATTTATTGTACTATTAGTGATTGCTAAAATAATAATAATACTTTATACACAGCATGTCGCTCTTAGGAGTGTAACGCCCTTAATTTTTCTTTTTTTCCGATTTAAGCGAAATATTACTCAGATATAGAACAAATTAGGATCTACCTATGGCAAAAAAAATATTCGCCCTCTACAAATGCAAAATACAAAACTACCTACGATATCAAAATTAATCGAAAAAAATCAGAATATCTTATTAGACATTTCTTAACGGAAATTTTTATTATTGAGAGTTGTTCAGATGCCTAAAAACCTTGAGTCCAAAATTTCATCAAAATTAAAAATGTATTATGATTTTGTTTAAAATAAGGCCCAAGTCCAAAAATATAATTATTGTAATGTGTTTCTTTGCTTATAGAAAAGTGCGTTTTGTTTTAAATTAAACGCAAGCTGTCAGGTATTTGTCAAATAATCTGTAAGTTATTTAAAAATGATGTTTTCGGACTGACATAATTTTAAATAAAATAATTTTTTTAAATTTTGATGAAATTTTGGACTAAAGGTTTAAGACGATTCTGAACAACTTTTACAAATAATTTTTTTCAATAAAAAAATGCTTAATATAATTGTTTTCATTTTTTTCGTCTATCTTGGTATTACAGATGACTTTGCATAATCTAGGGGGCGGATGTTTTTTTAACCATAAATACTTCTACTACTTCTTACTTTGTTCTATATTTGAGTAAAATTTGTTCCAAATCGGAAAACAAAGAAAAATGTATAATAAGGGTGTTACACTTTTAAGTGCAACACACTGTATATCACCAAAACTAAAATTTAAAACAATAGAAAATATTCCATTCTATTGAACAAAGGTATTATAGAAGTCCCTTTAACAATAAATGATAATTATATTATTTAGTAGGTATATAAAAGTTTAGTATGTAAAAGTTGAAGTGCCCCCCCCCTTGAGGAAGATATATGACCGCCCCTGCATATATATGATATATATACTCCGGCCTTATAATTCTTGTGTGTAAATGCTCCCAGTAAGAAAATAAGTACAGGTAACAATCGAACTTCTTTGTTTTCTTTGCCATATGGTAATCGTAACTTTTCCAACTATGCTGCGATTTCTGCTTGGAATCAGTTTCCCGCTATCTACCAGTAACACGAACTTTCTTACTCCAACTATAGAAGACACTTCGACTTCTCACAACTTATTTTGAAAACTCTTCAGTCTCTTTTCAAAACTCTATTCAAGGTTCTGCTACAGACTGTCTTCAAGACGTCTGTCAAAACTCCCATTTATTTTAACCACTGTCTCTCGATCGAAGTGTAATATATTGAGCAAATAATGTAAACATATAATAACAGGTAATACTGACAAGAACGGCCGCTATCTCGAGACCCTTGATGTTTCGGACATCGTGCCCATGGAGATATTAGTTCAGGATTCAGAAATACATAACATATAAAAAATTCAGACAATTGTACGGAAACCCCTTTTTCCATATGAAAAGTGCGTGGTCCTTTCCTGAAACGTTACAATTTCGAGAAATTTGAAAATTTTAAATCCACTTTCATTCAATTTTTATGAAATAAATAAAATGGCATAAAGATAAGCCAAACAATAATCTGGTAAATATTTCATCAACAAATTATGCCTAGGACCTAAATCGACATCCTCAAGATTTAGTGGGACAACTTGGGAAAGTATACGTCTTCAGATCTTGCATTTTAATTTATTTTCTGAGTTTTGAAAAATAAACCATTTGTATCCAAATCAATTCTTTTCATGAAATATGAGTTTCATGGCAAAATCAAAAATTGAAAAGTTATGGTCAAAGAAATCTGCCCTTTCATATTTCTTTTGCAAATTTCAATATTGTGTTAATGTAATTTGCTATCTATAAACATAAAAAAACTCGGGCACTGTTTCTCGTTGATATACCATCACCTAGTTGCTGAATATTTTTGGACCGTTTAAAGCACTCAAGTACTTGTTCTGAAAAAATAAAATTGGCTTCTAAGTTAACATATGACCTCTACAAAATTGCGAAGTTTACAAAAAAAAAATGAAATCACACATGTCTTCAGCTATAGCTTTTTAATTTTTTCTACTCCCTTATGTAAATTTGCTGTTTTCCGTACAGTCTGTAGAATGGATAAATGGGCCATTCCAGTTAACTGAACGGATATATTTCATATACGTTCTAGGATGGATATGAAATCGACCAATCACAGTTCGTGTATTAAGTACATAGGCAACTATTTGTTTTAAAAAATTCAAGTTGGTGCGTAAGCTGTCAAAGTAATTGTCAGTAGTTGTCAGTGTGTAAATTCGTGCAGTTTGGGCTAGAAAATAATTTAAAATGAGCGATTCCAGTGAAGAATCGATAAACGGTATACCACCTAAAATTTGATTGAAATTATTATGTACAGACAAAATTTTAGAGGTATATTATGACAAAAAAAAAGTAGCTACATGGGGGGATTGAAACTTTGATCTCTTGCTTTTCGAAGCGTAGATATAACCACTAGGCTACTGCCGCTTTTATAAAATGTTTTCACCTAGAGCATAAGATTAAGCAGTAGCTAAATTTGTATATTAAAATTTGATTTAAAACTATTATTTGTAATTTTTTCTTAATCCGGTCGTAGAAAAAGTATACTGTACAACTCGAGTGGATTATCCATATCGCACTCGAAAGATTGAGGCACTTCGCCTACGGCGTCGTGCTCAATTTTCTTTCTCGTGCGATATGGCTATCATATCCACTCTTGTTGCACAAACTACTATTTATCGTAGAAAGAGCTCACTTCAAAGCTCATTTCTTTAGCTTTCATTTTCGTCATTAGTTTGTCCCTTTTTACTATTTTGACATTGCACTTCATCATCAAAATATTCGAATGTCACTTTAATATTACCATTAGTACAGTCCAAGGGCCGGCTACAAAAAATGTCACAAGTTTCTTTTGCCGTCACCATGTTAAATCGGTAAAGGAGGAGGAGGGAAAAGTACCAGATATATTGTTAAAGAACCTACCTAAATGCACCAAACATCATCCTGCCATAAGACCGGCAAAATCACCTTTGATCGGATTTTGCGGAACTGCAATGAAATCCGAAATACTATGAATCGCGTGCGACACCTATAGAAATGCTGTCGTGAAAATAGTAGTTCACACGACGTGACGTAGCGGCCCACACGAGGTCATTTTTGGAACTGCAATGAAAGTTCGCACGACGGGATGTAACGCCCCATGATGCGTAAGTTTTGTAACCGCAATGAAAATTCACACGACGGGACGTGATGCTGTTAAAGAACGCTATAACCCCGATATACTTTTCGACGTTGTAACAAAATCCGACTTAGGAAATATTTCGTAAGAAAAGCGTGCTTCACGTAAAAACGCCGTGGAGGAGGTTTTTAATTCTTGGAAATATATTTTTGCTCTTCGGAGCGTTTTTTATGCCAAATTTTCGCTAACTCATCGAGGAGCGTTAATTTGGTAAGTGTAGTAAATGTCGCTGCACAGGGACGTAATGTCGCCCCGACCACCCAATTTTGGAAAGTATTCTAAAATTGGACTTGAACTTCCAAATTTCCAAGATTAAAAACCCTTTTACGAATCCACGTTGTCAAGCACTGCAACTCTTACGAAGTGTTAAATATGAGGACAAGTTAGTCCAACGACTATTCAAAGTATATCGGAAGTTATAGCGAAAATAGCCCTTAGCGACATGGGACCCCCATCATTTCCTAGCAGTCGGATTTGACGGGGAAATGATGCGTTTTGACGGGGTTTGCCCTAAACCGGTTCCTCAGTGATTCGGAGTCAAAAAAGTATCTATACCATGTACTCACACGTGCATGGGATTGGCCTTGCCTGAACGTAAAATTTGTTATTGCATAATACAAACGAAGTAGATACGCTTCAAGCAATTTTAAGCTCCGAGGAGCGACCAAAATTTATGTGAATTAATAAATACGTTTATAAAGACAGGCAAGCATAAGCCCACCAAAATTTCAGTTACATGAACTGTTCCTTGAATCTTTTTGTGCATCGTTAGCTTTTCAAACTGCATATTGGATGGTAGTTGGTACCGCATGAATCGTCCCGTTCCTCACCATGTGTTGTACACGGGTCAGACCATTGTTTGTTAACATTTTCACTGAAGAAGTTGTGTAAAAACATAAATTTTTTAAAGATTTAATATACATTTTTTGAACTTTATATTGTCTTTTACTTGTGTTTTCTAACAAAATTTCCCTTTCAGATTTAATTTTAAGAGAGTGTTAAACAGACAGTGTTAGATTTATAGTGTTACGACGTCTTCCAATTGATACCATCAGAGCCGCAGTTAAGCATAAACGACAGTAAGTATGATTTATTCATTAATCTCCGTCTGAAACAGTCACTTTGAACCCTAAAAAATTTTGTGAACGAAATATTTTTATTTAGTATTTAGAAAAGGTTGAGGAAAAAGAAAATTAATTTTTTCTTTTTCCTATTTTTTTTTTTTTTAATTTTTCTAAGTTTTTCGAGCAGAAAACACGTCCTTCAGACTTCCATCAAAAGCATGGATCGTTCACATGGCGCCCGAGCAGGGACCATGCCGTCCCCAAACCCAACAAATCCTTTCTCATTCATGGCGGAAGACTCCGAGGGGTCGACCCCAAGAGAATTTTATGAGCGAGTCACAGCACCGCTCGTCGACGACGGTTCTAGAGGGATAGAACCACAGCGACTGTTTCCGGAGGGAGACAATGTTAATTTATCAGCTTCACAGCCACAAACTGCTTCAATGGAGAGTATGTTTCTGAAAATGGCAGAGGGCTTCGTGCAGGCGATACAGAACGTGTCGACCTGTACGCCCCATGAGAGACAAAGATGTCCGAACGTGACGTTCCATGGGCTTGATCATGAAGATCCAGAAGCATTTCTGAAAATTATGGAGGAATTTTTCGACAGAGCTCGCATAAGCCACGACTATGATCGCCTCCATAACGTAACCGGCCAACTCAAGGGCGAAGCTCAACGATGGTCCGAACAATTTAGGACGTTGACTACTTCGTATGCCTTATTCAAGGAAAGATTCCTTACGAGATTTAATTCTCCCGACATACAGTCACGAGCTATTGCTCAACTGTATGCCATCAAGCAAACGTCTTTAGACGACACGGCAGTGTTTATCACAAGGAAAACCTGTCTTTTCGATCGTATTGATCCCTTTAAATCCGAAGCCATCAGAGCTCGGGTCATCATGGACCAACTGCGTCCAGAAATTAGGTCACGCTTGAGAAGCAACCTAATTTCAAACACCGAAATGTTAATAGCAGCGGCTACTAACGTCGAGCGGGATTCAGCTGACGAACAGACGTCGCTAATCCAGCTTATTGATCAACGTCTGTCCCGCGCGTCTTACTATCGAGAGCCGGGACACATAAGTCCACAAAATTCAAGTATAAGGAGCAATGGAAGCCCAACTCCGACAGCACCGAGGGTGCATTTCCGAGAGGACGTATCTCGACAGGACGGTCCAGGCAGAGCGCCTGGTCGTCCTATTTTTATGCCTAATTTATCAAGCGGATCAGTGAATCCTGACCGCAGGCAAAACAATTTTAATGGCGGATCGGGGAAATTCCGAGTACCCGACCGACCGGCTACCCCGTGCCGATACTGCACAGACACAGTGCAGTGGCACTTCCATAGTCAGTGTCCGAATAACCCTCATCTCAACAGGAGACCGGGAAACTTTCGAGGGGCCAGAGACCCAGGCCAGGGTCCATCTGCAAGATCCCCGGCACAACGGCCGAACCAAGGCGGCAGCAATGTCCAGTAATTTTTTCCGATACTCATGACCACTACGACGCTCCTCTGCACAAGACAAGAGAGTCAATAAATTATATGAGCGAAGCGTTCCCTTTGCCTCGTATAAAAGTTCAAATAAATGAACATGCGGTCGACGCACTGATAGATTCAGGCTCGACGCGAAACGTTATCCATCCGAGGATGTTGGATAATTTTAAAAATCTCACGACACGTCGATCATTTGCTATGGCGTGCGGAGATCGAATGGTGGACTCTCTTGGCACGACAAAATTACAAGTAATAATTTCAGGCACTTCTTTTGAAATTGATTTTCAAGTAATCGAAAATTTGAACGAAACAATAATCTTAGGATCACCATTCTTGTACATGAATAATGTCGCATATGATTATGGCCGAAAATGCCTATATGCCGGCACAGAAGAGCGTATTACCGTCTTCTGGAATCAAGCTTCTCAGAGGGAGAGACAGCAGGCAAAGCTTCCTGAAGAGCTTGTTATTAAAGACAAATTTCTACGGCCGCTGTTCGAGGAATTTGTCGATCTGTTCACTGCGGAACCGACTCAAGCAACCACAGTGACGGTGAAACACAAAATTACAGTAAAAGACACGAAACCATTTAATATCAGACCATATCCGATGTCTCCGAGTACTAAGAAAATTATGTACGACCAAATCGAAGAGATGTTAAAAGCTGGCGTCATCGAACCTAGCACTGCCCAATATAGTTCACCACCAGTGATAATAAAACGCTCGGATAAGAAACCACGATTTTGCATCGACTATCGCCATTTGAATGAAATGACTGAAGACGAGGCTTCCGTCTTACCCAAAATACACGAAAGTATTAAAGATCTAGGCAATTCGAAGATTTTTTCTGTGTTGGATTTAAAAAGTGGATATTGGCAAATACCGCTAGATGAAGCATCAAAAGATTTTTCGACTTTTACCACTCCTGATGGGGCAGCTTACAGATTTAATGTCATGCCTTTCGGACTCAAGACAGCTCCCTGTACCTTTCAGAAATTCATGGCAAAGGACGTTTTAACGGGTTACCTGCACCATTTCTGTAAAGTGTATTTAGATGATATAATCGTTTACAGTGTAAACGTGAAGGAGCATATGTCCCACTTGAGATTAGTCTTTGAAAGACTACGTCTGCACAATCTGAAAGTGTCACCGGAAAAGTGTGTAATAGCGACGAATGAAATTCAATATTTAGGCCATACAATTAGAACCGATACTTCCCAACCATTAGAAAAACATGTCTTACAAATTCAAAATTATCCCGTTCCAGCTACGAAAAAGCAGCTACAAAGTTTCCTAGGGCTTTGCAACTGGGTACGAGAATATCTACCAAATGTGGCGATGATCACGAAGCCACTAACGAAACTTCTTTCGAAGGAAAATCGTTTTCACTGGAACCATACGTGCGATGAAGCATTTAGAAAATTAAAAGAATTATTATCCGGACCGCTGGAACTCCATCGGCCGGATTTTTCACGTCAATTCATTTTGCAAACAGATGCATCCCTCCAAGGCCTTTCGGCCGTGTTATATCAATTAGGCGACAACGGCGAAAAATACATAATCTCGTATGCAAGCAACACGTTATCTCCAGCGGAGAGACGTTACCACATAAACGAGCTAGAATGCTTGGCGGTGGTGAACTATATTAAAAAGTACAAGATGTACTTAGCAGACAAACCGTTCTTGGTGAAGACGGACAACAGGGCGTTACTTTGGTTAAACAAACATAAGGACGACAAGACAAAATTTACTCGATGGTCATTACTATTGCAAGAATATGCTTTCAAAATTGAACACTGTCCAGGAAAGGAAAATTTATTAGCAGATTTTCTAAGTCGTAACCCACAAAATCAGTATGTCGAGACAGACGATGAAGAGGAAAGAATGTTCCTACCAAATTATAAGTGTCCAGAACGTATTTCTGTTTTAACGCACTCAGAAATATACGAAGATATCGTACAGGCTCAATTGAGTTCAAGAGATATTCAAGACAAGATCCGCCGTTGGAATGATCTATTTCAACAGGAACAACGTTCCGATGCGGATCTTATTTTTATGCAAAATTTTCACGTCCAAGACGATGTACTTTTTAAAGATTGTGATAGAAATTTTAAATTAATAGTTCCAAAGAGGAAAATAAAGGAATTGATTTACCATTATCATGACCGAGATGAAGCATGTCATCCAGGAAGAGACGAGACTCTCAGGAAAATAGCGAAACGCTACTATTTCAATAATATGGCCAGGATCGTCGGCAAATATATAAACGACTGTCTGATATGCCAATCAGTAAAAACACGGCAAGCTCAGCCTAACGCTCCACTTAGAAGTCATGCACCGCAGAATGCATTCGAAACTCTGAGCATCGACGTAATTGGCCCACTGCAGAGGACCAAAGACGCCGAGAATCGATATATGATTATCGTTGAAGACGTATTTAGCAAGTGGATAGAGGCAAAGGCATACATTCAGGTCGACGGCAGAACGATAGCCAAATATATCGACGAAGAAATAGTAGCCAGATTCGGAGTCCCTCGAGTCATAATATCAGACAACGGTGGTCATTTCAATTCCGAATGGTACATCACATTTTGCGAAAGGAATGGTATCGAACGATACTTAATTCCAGCATATCACCAACAGTCCAACCCCGTGGAACGACGGGTGCAGGAATGCAAGAAAATTCTAAAGACTCTTTTATTCAAAAAGCCAAACGACACTTGGGATCGCTATGTGCATCAAATGACATATATATTAAGAAATCGTAGGAACGCCGCTACAAATCAAACACCTAGCATGGTCGTGTTAGGATATGATCCAGCCGAAAGAGGCGAATGGGATTTGTATGCCTGGAGGCAAGAAAGAGCCAAGCAACAAACGCTTCCACGATACGAGCGAATCAAGGAAGCCCGTCAGGCCCAACAAAAATATAAACAGAAATATGCGCCGAAAGAGGCCGTCACTCCGATCGTCTACAAAGTAGGAGACAGAGTCATGAGTAAGAGAAAAAAGAAGGTACATACCTTCACGCCGTCTTGGTCAGGCCCAACCAGAATTCTGAAGAAGTTTTCAGACGAAGTGTATCTCGTGCAAAAGGGAAATGCAACGACAAGAGTACATGTCGATGATCTGAGACCAGCCCCGCCAGAGGAGCACAACTTGGAAATCGAATCTTCCGATGAAGAAAATGCTAGTCCAGGCGGAACATCACTCGATGGAAATGATTCCCCGTTCTCAGACGATTCCACAGAACCTCTACCGCCGGAGCAAACGGTTGTACAAATCCATGCACCGCCACGAGATGCTTCCACTTCTGATTCAGAATCCAGTTCTGGAGATTCAATCATCTTTTTATAACATTTTTCAACCTAGGCTAAGTTTTAACTTAGTGCTAGGTTTATTTTATATCAAAATTTCCATACCAACTTCTTGTCGTGTCAGGCAAAAGTTGGTATTTTTTATGCATTTTTTTTTTTTTTACAAGTTATTTTCATCTGAGGATATTGTATCGTCCATACAAATCTTCAAAATTCACTGCAGCAACTCTGACCGTGTCCGGCAGAGTTGGTATTTTTTATAATTTTTCTAAGTCCTCATATGTTTAAAACATATACATCTGTAAGCAGAGTCCGACCCAAAGGGTCCAAACAAATGTTCCATTGGCACGGCATGGAAAGACGACAACTCTGACGCAGAGCGCGATTCAGACGAGTCTAGCAACTCAAGGGCGAGATGCCGCCACGTCTGCTGGAGGGGCAGATGCAACGATCCGACGGATGCAGATTCTGTCGCAGATTTCTCCCAAGAAGAGATTTTAATAAAAACTATTTCAATCAATATAAGTCAACAAAATTCAATGTTCCTATTCTCAAAGACGACGATGTGATATCGGTCGCAGATTTCTCCCAAGAAGAGAGTTTTTAACTACTCGGAAACCATTTCAACCAATATAAGTCAACAAAATTCAGTGTTCCTATTCTCAAAGACGACGATATGTTATCGGTCGCAGATCCCCAGACGGGATGTAAACAAACATTTTACTAAAATTTTGTTTTATTGTTTCATATAAACCGAGCAGAACCAATGTATAGCTGGAGCAAGCAGTCCGAGGACCACCTAAGCTGTTCCAGAAGGCAGTTCGACACCGAAGGTGATCGACGAGGCATAGACACGAGGAGGAGCAGACGCAAGCCCGCATTAGTGGAAGAACACTAAGAAAGATAAGTGCGTCGAAAGTGTTTGTGTTGTGTCATCGAGAATCTGAGGATTTTCGATTTTTTCTTTTTTTATGCCATTTTTGAAACACAATGTTCAATAATTCAATCGAATGCTATGCATCGATATATGTTCAAGTTTATCACCATTTTTTAGATTTGCATCTATGTTTTGTTCAGATAGGCCGGTCTGAACGATAACCGAATACAACACATGGGAGACTACATCCAATGATCCATTTTATTTTCAAAAACCAATTTACCAAACGTTACACAAAAAGATTCACGGAAAGGAGGGGAGTGTTAAAGAACGCTATAACCCCGATATACTTTTCGACGTTGTAACAAAATCCGACTTAGGAAATATTTCGTAAGAAAAGCGTGCTTCACGTAAAAACGCCGTGGAGGAGGTTTTTAATTCTTGGAAATATATTTTTGCTCTTCGGAGCGTTTTTTATGCCAAATTTTCGCTAACTCATCGAGGAGCGTTAATTTGGTAAGTGTAGTAAATGTCGCTGCACAGGGACGTAATGTCGCCCCGACCACCCAATTTTGGAAAGTATTCTAAAATTGGACTTGAACTTCCAAATTTCCAAGATTAAAAACCCTTTTACGAATCCACGTTGTCAAGCACTGCAACTCTTACGAAGTGTTAAATATGAGGACAAGTTAGTCCAACGACTATTCAAAGTATATCGGAAGTTATAGCGAAAATAGCCCTTAGCGACATGGGACCCCCATCATTTCCTAGCAGTCGGATTTGACGGGGAAATGATGCGTTTTGACGGGGTTTGCCCTAAACCGGTTCCTCAGTGATTCGGAGTCAAAAAAGTATCTATACCATGTACTCACACGTGCATGGGATTGGCCTTGCCTGAACGTAAAATTTGTTATTGCATAATACAAACGAAGTAGATACGCTTCAAGCAATTTTAAGCTCCGAGGAGCGACCAAAATTTATGTGAATTAATAAATACGTTTATAAAGACAGGCAAGCATAAGCCCACCAAAATTTCAGTTACATGAACTGTTCCTTGAATCTTTTTGTGCATCGTTAGCTTTTCAAACTGCATATTGGATGGTAGTTGGTACCGCATGAATCGTCCCGTTCCTCACCATGTGTTGTACACGGGTCAGACCATTGTTTGTTAACATTTTCACTGAAGAAGTTGTGTAAAAACATAAATTTTTTAAAGATTTAATATACATTTTTTGAACTTTATATTGTCTTTTACTTGTGTTTTCTAACAAAATTTCCCTTTCAGATTTAATTTTAAGAGAGTGTTAAACAGACAGTGTTAGATTTATAGTGTTACGACGTCTTCCAATTGATACCATCAGAGCCGCAGTTAAGCATAAACGACAGTAAGTATGATTTATTCATTAATCTCCGTCTGAAACAGTCACTTTGAACCCTAAAAAATTTTGTGAACGAAATATTTTTATTTAGTATTTAGAAAAGGTTGAGGAAAAAGAAAATTAATTTTTTCTTTTTCCTATTTTTTTTTTTTTAATTTTTCTAAGTTTTTCGAGCAGAAAACACGTCCTTCAGACTTCCATCAAAAGCATGGATCGTTCACAATGCCCGAGACGTAACGCACAAGGCGCCATTTTAGAAACTGCCTCGAAAAATAATTTGTACTTCAAAATAAAAATCTTCTACCATCCGATGTTGTGTAGCACTGCCCATGATGCAAGGTATGGACTATGAGGACGGATTAGTAGTTCCTCAAAAAGTCCCAGAAGGGAGATTTCCCTTGGACGCCAAAATTTTCAAATCTCATTTTACAAACTTAGCAGTCATTTTTGGCGGTAAACTAATATGTTTTACGCCGGGTTTGCCTAATGTGGTTCCTCAGTGATTCAAACCACACGTCGCCCTTTAACCACGCGCTATGTACATGGAACCGCCTTGCCTGACCGTATGAATGTAATATTCTAATATGTCGTGATTCAAGCATCTTTAAGCTCAATAACAGAGTGCCCAAAGTTTCCTATGAGAATTTACAAATACGTATAAAGGCAGGCAAGTCCAAAGCAAAGTGCAAATACTAAATTTTCAGTTGAATCTTTTTGGTGTCAGTGGACCGACATCCTTGTTAACCTTATACATCTTTCATATGCCTACATTGTATTTGTAGAGAAAGAAATTCTCTACAATTTTGATATGGGAAATACGTGATATATATTTTTTAAGTATTAGAAGTATTTTATGGCCGTCGTATCGCGTTAAAGTCAAGCAAGGCCAATTTTTTGATAGTTTTTATTTATTTACGAAATTGCTACAACACCCAAACATTTTAATATCTCACTCCTGACATTTTTCCCCATCGATTGATCATAAAATTATCCCCTGAGAGATAAAATCCAAACGGTAGATTAATTTTATTGTAGTATAAGTAGTCAATTTATAGCAAAATAGTAATTTCTTACATTTAAATAAAAAAAATAGGAATACGGCCGTCTAAATTATTCTAGAGTTGAATAAATATTGTATTCTATGTAAATTCTCAGATGGGCCACCATGGTTCCCATGGCCTCCATGCCCCCCATGCCCCCTCTTATGACCGCGCCTGGCACAATGGCAGATTCGATTGTGTTTACGATGCTATTTTACTTGCTAATAGGTATATCTATTAACAATTTAGCTGTTTTACTGTCAATCTACCCTTCTATCCATAAAAATGGGGTAAAAAGAAATTGTTTAGGTTTCTATAATTTTTTGAATAATTATCATATTTTTACGAGTAAAAAGTGGCTCATGCCGCAGCAAACGTGTTATTATATTACCATCAAAATGTAAATAAATATTACATTAACCAAACGTTTACGATAATTATCTATTATCTCTATTAGGTGATTTTTGTGTATTTATAATTAATTAAAATTAATAAAACATTTTTATGATTCTTATGTTGCATTTATAATATTTTTATTTTCCTTAAAAATATTATCTTCAACCCTTAAAAATCCACTGCCACAGTAATTTTTAATAATTTAATTCTTATTTTTTACCTTTTTTCAGCCCTTTCACCCCTCTAACGAAGGGTTGCACACTAAAAATATGGATGAGAAGAGGATTCACTTTCGATCTAGAACGAGGTTTACTCAAACAAAGAAGCCTCGACAAAAATTTTTGTAGACTAAATTCTTGGAGAACGCAAAAGCTGCGCATTAATCAGGGTTTTCACCTCTATATACACTAGAAATAGTGTAAAAATGGAAAGAGCAGCTGCCTTATACCCTAGAATAAGGTGTATTTTAGCAAGAAAATTCTTAATAACAGTTTGGCAATTAAAAGTACATGTATGTTTGATCCTGGGTAAACGAATTTAGAGGTATAAGTTTAAAAGGTCGGGATAGATGAAATTATAATCATTAATGTTAATTAACATGTATTTTTAAGCACATTAGCCTCTAAAAGAATAAAAAACAGTAAATTTTCTAAAAATCTTTTTGCGCATTTATTAAGGGTGATTACGGCGGAATGTCGAAGTTTAAATAGTTCCTTAGCATTACATCTATTAAATTGACATCGTTTCTTGCATATAATAATTATTTGAAATTACATAAGTTGTCAAAATCACCACATGATAATTAATTATTAAAAAAACTATGGAAAGCTAAACATTATTCGTTTACCCTATTTTTTAAGGGTTTACGTGTGTCCAAAAGATGCATTACAATTGAAAATACCCTGTCTCTGTATTTCAGACATCACTACCACAAAGGAAACCAAAGTAATGATGTATTTAAATATTTTAAATTAGCCTATGAGTTAGTCATATAATTTACAAAATTCCTGCGGCAATGTTTATGTTTGGAATAAAATAACTACCTAATTTTATATGTACATAGAGACTACATTTGTTTAAAATCTATACGTAGTACCTGCCTCCTGAACGTCAAAACCTTGAATCATAAATTAACTTAATAGCTGGAAATATGAAGTTGGAAAATACCGCAAAATGTGTAAGTTGTCTGTTAAACCCATTGTGTAAAATTAACTGACCTAGTCTATACAGATTCGCATTCGTAAAGTGAAATGTTTAAAGATAATACCGCTTCCGATCTCCAGTTCAGTCTTCTCTCAACCAACAAACGAATAATATCAACGTAATAATTGCGAGAGGATTATTTACGAATTAATTAAACAGTGGAGTAGTGGCTTGGTTAATTATTAAGTATTATTAAATAGAATGCAAATTTAATTTGTCGTGTGAAGTGTATCCAGTTTAATAAGTTAAGTGTTAAGTTTAATAAATTTAAATTAAAAATGAGTGTATCTTATTCACATCTTCGGAATCGTAATCAAGTCAATAACCTAGTGGATAATACACGTGCTTCGCCTAGTGACCCTAATCATAATACCGAACCATCAACTCCATTACTACATAACCCTAGAGCACCTATGGCTAAAACAGAAATTGATGATGATCTAGACGATAGAGAAGTAGTTACCAAACCTTATCCGGGTGTAGATGATGGATTTTTTAATAGTACAAACAAAGATAAGGATGACCAGCCAGATGT
Organism: Leptura quadrifasciata; assembly: GCA_963675555.1. Lineage (NCBI taxonomy): Eukaryota > Metazoa > Arthropoda > Insecta > Coleoptera > Cerambycidae > Leptura > Leptura quadrifasciata. The sequence continues at coordinate 111,937,172 of OY776676.1, read as the reverse complement.
TGAAACCATTGATCCAAAACAACCTGGGCCAGATGTAGAAGTTATTCCAGTGAAACCAAAAGATCCAGAACCAATTGAACCTCCAGATGAAATTCCCACACTTCATCCTAGAACTGGGCCTGATGGCGAGAACAAACCTGATGACATCGACGGTAAAAGCAACGATCCGAACCGCCCGTTTAGTCCACAACCTCATCTTCCCTTTTTTCCGTATGCTCCGGGATTTGGTCGTGATCCCGAAGTAGGAAGCGTACCAGGTGATTTTCCCGAATCTATTCCAGATGTCAATATTTACCAACATAAGAAAACTTTGGCACAAGGCATGATGGATTTAGCGCTGCTTTCTGCTAATGCAAATCAGCTGAGATATGTGTTGGAAAGTTATACTAGGCACCCTTATTTTTACCCGAGTCTAATTTTTATTTCTATAAGTTTAATTTTACAAGTAAGTATTTATTAAGTTTAATACTTTAATCAACGAATATTACAAAATATAATGTTCATGCTTATGCTCAACTATAAACTCTTCGTAGTCTTGATACTTATATAAATCTATGAGAAATATATTTTAAAAATTTAAATGTATAATTAATTCTATATAAATTATTGCTCTTCACTGTATAAGTAAGGGAATTTTCACAAATTGGTCTATAAATATTCTTTATTATGTGGCCATTTGATTTTGAGATAGGTATATATTAAAACATTTGGATTTTTTAAATGATATATCTAATTTAAAAGAATGGACAGAAATCCGTTTCATTACATGCTGGAACTCAAATAAGGAATAAAAATGTCTGTATAATGTTCAGACACCATGAAACAATTTATTTGGGAATATTTGATATAATAAATAAAGTTAATAACTATGATACACCTATATAGAATACCAATAGGTACTGTGTATAAAAAACAATTAATATCTTATAATTAAGATGTTCATGAGGGCAGTTATGTACTTTCAACTTTGCATTTAGGAATATAAAGAAGCATCTCTATGTAATAACTTGAAATTTATATAAATAGTGTTACGAGTGTACAATTTCCAGTAAACACCCTGTATGAAGGTTCAATAAATCGGCAACAAGAATCTTAACAAACCACTGATTTATTAATCACTTAGTTTTACATCCTTAAAAATAACACAACTAATTATACTTTAATCTAACACAAATTCACTACTTTAAATCACAACTTGATACTGTTTTTTATTTTATCTTAACACTTGCTTGTCTAATGTAAAACTGTCGCTAATGCGTTTAGATCCACTGTATATATGTTAGATTTTGGATTGTTTGAATGATAACAGATTGTGATATGATATGTTTGAGAAGGTTAAGCCTGTCTCGGTGATATTATATATCGTAGTATATTTCTAATATAACATATATACCCGCGTCGAATGTAGTAGATTATTCTAGAATGTTCCGGCCTAACATTCGCAATTTTTCTGGCGCCGTTCTCGAATTTTCTATGATTCCAGTGGCGTAGTCGTACACATAACACTGCCCCCCCTCCTTAAGCCTGAACGTCCCAATCAGGCAATTCAGAGTCCCCGACATACTTCGTCAATCTGTCCAAGTGCACGATTTTCATCTTGGACTTCTTACTTCGTTGAATCCGGGTGATGATAGAATACGGCCCCGTCCCAAGGGTGAAGCTTCGAAGACCTTCCCTTCTTTTGTTGTAGGTTATATAACTAAACCAGATCTCCCTCCTTGAATCCTGCTAACATTCCCATCCAGTCATAACGAGCCTTCATTCTGTCACTATAGCTATGCTGACTTGGTTTCGAACCAACTCATAGACATTTCTCGGCCGTTGACTAACTTTATCTGCAGTCATCCACAGACAGTGGTTCCCTATCTGGTGTGCCAAACATCAAGTCACATGGCAGTCTGATCTCGTGCCCAAACATTACACGAGCAGGTGTCTGTTTGGTAGTCTCACGAATGACAGCCCTGTATGCCATTAAGAAAAATGGTATGTGCCGATCCCAATCTCGTTGGTTCTTATGAACTACCTTAGAAAGATGTTCCTTTATGGTTTTGTTATGTCATTCCACCATTCCATCTGACTGGGGACGAAGAGCGGTTGTTCCGAGTCTTCTGAATGCCCAACATTACACAAATTTTCTGAAATATCCCTGATTCAAAATTTCTCCCTTGATCGGAATGTAGCTCCAGGAGTACACCAAATCGGCATACAAGGGTATCCACCAGAACTCGAGCAACAGTAACTGTTTCCTGATTTGGAATGGCACATAGGCTTCCGGCCATTTACTAAAATAGTCCATAGCGACCAGGATGTATTTATTGCCATTATCTGTCACTGGGAATGGGCCTGCTATATCGATAGCAATCCTCTCAAAAGGGGCTTCGACATTATATTGCTTCATTTGGCCCCTACTCCTTATTTGTGGCCCTTTGTGCCCCCCGGAGATTCTATCATGTATTTCCTGAAGTACTTTCGGGACATGGCACCTGGGTATCACCAGGCGCATGGTAACTTCCTTCCCATCTGGGTTTTCCCATGCTCTCTTTAACAGTCCATCTGTAACCTTGAGCGCCCATAATGCCTTCAGCTCGACACTCTTGTCTGAAACATCCTTCCATTCTGGTCGTTCCATTCTGGTCGCGTCCCTTTTTCTTTTGCCTTTAATATAGGACCAATTACGTTGTCATTCAATTGTTCTTGCCTTAGGATTTCTTTTGTCCAATCGTCTGGAACATCTATCTGAATTGTGTTTACTGTTACCATGCCCTGCGTTTTTTCAACCCGATAACAATGCTTGCAGTCATCTATGCACGGTCTTCTTGACAGAGCATCTGCATTTTTATGGGATTTTCCAGGTCGGTGTTCGATTATGAGGTCATACTGCTGCATCTTCTCTATATTCAACGAGTCAGTTGACGTTCTGGGGTTTTCAACTACAATAGCCATTTTAATGCAGCATGGTCAGTCCTGATTTTGAAATGTTGTCCGTAAAGATACTGGTGAACATGGTCCACGGATTTAACAATAGCCAATAGCTCCTTCATTGTTGCACAATAATTTCTCTCCAGTTTGGACAGCACCTTACTGAAATACTCGAAATACTTTTTCCTTTCCATTTTGGATTTGAGATAGTACACATCCAACTGCTGAATTGCTAGCATCCGTGTCAAAAATGTACAGGCCGTTTTGTTGGGGATATGCTAGCACGGGACTACTGCATAACGCTGCCTTCAGCTTCTTCCATGATACCTCGCACTCCGATGTCCACTGATATTTAACCTTTTCCTCCGTTAGCTGGTGTAGTGGCTTCGCTATATCCGCAAATTCTTCCACAAAACGTCTATAGTAAGTGCAGAGGCCAAGGAAGCTGCGTAACTCATGAACATTTGAAGGTCTTGGCTAATCTCGTACGGCAGAAATCTTGGCCGGGTCTGTCTATATTCCCTCTGAAGATACAACATGTCCAAAGAATTTCACTTCTTTCTGGAACAGGAGGCACTTCTTTGGAGTTTAGGTATGCATTGCTGATTCTACCAAATACTTCTTGAAGATTTTCCAAATGTTCTTTAAAGGTCCATCCCATAACCATCATATCGTCAAGATAAACCAGACACGTCATTCAGGTTAGTCCTCGGAGTACAAATTCCATCAATCTTTCAAAAAATTGCCAACGTATTGCAAAGTCCAAAAGGCATCACGGTGAATTGATATAGACCACTACCTGTTGAGAAGGCAGTCTATTCCTTGTCGTCAGTGTGAAGCCCCACCTGCCAGTACCCACTTCTAAGGTCTAAAGTTGAAAACCATCGTGACCCTGCCAGCGCACGTAATGCGTCATCAATTCGTGGTAATGGATAGCTGTCTTTCTTCCTAACATCATTCAACTTCCGGTAGTCCACACAAAATCTTAAAGTCCCATCCTTCTTGGCAACCAAAACTACCGGTGATGACCAGGGACTGGTTGATTCCTCAATCACTCCATCCTGTAACATCTTCTTAATCATCGTAGAAGCCTCTTTCTGTTTGGCTAGTTGCAGCCCCCTAGGTTATTGGCGGATTGCGGCTGAACCACCAGTGTCTATCCGGTGCTGTACTACATCAGCTTTCGTGGCGATGTCTGTGTTTTTGTCAAATACCTCACTTTCTTTCTCCAAAAACTCGATTGCCTCTCTACGTTCATCCTCAGATAGGTGTTCAAACTGAGAACTCAACAAAGTCACAACTTCCCTGTCTACACTAGTTGGTGAATATTTTTCCCCTTGTTCCTCGCACCTTGCTATCCTATGGACTGGTTCGTAGGATCCTATTGCCTCGCCTTCCTTGAAAGTCACTGACTGGAAATTCAAATTAGCCACTCTAATTGGAATTTTGTCTTTTGTCCGGGTTAGCATTCATGCTAAGATTATGTTTTCTGTCTTAATTAAATCATCTTTTTCAACGAGGCCAATGCAGTATCCACCAGAATGTCCTTCCAGAACGGCCTCGATTATCTGTTCTGAACGGACAGGAATCTTGGATGTCTGGGCCATCAGTAGCTTTACTTTTTGAAACCGGTCATCTGCTGTCGGCAGAATAAATTCTTCGTTTCCAATCTTTAGAACTCGTTATCCCACGTCAAGTATAAATTGATTATGTACTCCCATAACATCCAGCCCCAAAATGAAATCATCACGATAATCCTATGACTAATGCACAGGCGTCCAAACTGCAGATCTAAGTCAACTTCTCCACTAACCCTTGCCCTGTCTCGCGTGGCTGTTCGAACAACCAATCCATTTAGGCTCTTATCAACTTTTATTCCTGATAAAACTTCGGGTCGCTCTATAGATGACGTAGCACCTGTGTCGATGTGAAGATACATTTCGTTTTGTTTACACAGCCATCCAACAGCAGACTACTCAGAATTCTTCGAATCTGGGAAACCCGTATCTCTTTGGGGACCAGCCAACAGAGCCCCCAAGTTGCTGGCTATCTTTAGTTTTCCTGTGGCTCTCCCTTTATTGCGGAATTTACCCTCATAGGGCTCCGCTGTCGGCAGTTTCGTTTAATATGTCCTGGTTTGCCGCACTTATAACATCGAATTACCCTCCTTGGCTGTCCATCACTTCCTGCTTCCCTGGAGCATCTGATTTGGTTAGTAACCGATTGAACAATTTACGTATGTCCCCCAATATAGATTCCATATTTGATTTTTCTGAATGCTCCTCCTATTCTACTTTTATGGCTCGTACTCTCGGACGTGAGGTCTCTTTATAAGCGGCTTCATAACCTAAGGACTCGCCTGATCTCCGCATCTCTTATGCCATCGATGAAATTACCAACTATTAATTGTTCCTGGAATTCTTTGGGTGCATCCGGGTAAGTTAGGTATGTCAGTCGCTCAACAGCTGCCTCAAAATCTTGTAAACTTTTCTCAGCCTCTTGTGTACGTGATTTGAGCTGAGTCCGGTATACTTGGCCGAGATGCTGGTCACCATATCTTAGATCTAATACAGCCTCCAGAACTTTAAAATCCCGTTGCTGCATCACTGGGATCGTCTGCAGCAACTCTGAGGCTTGACCTCTTAACGATAGCACTATAGTCTGTTTTTAAACCAGGAGAACTAAATGTAGAATCCCAATTTACACTTTAAAAGTTACCCTACAATATTTTAGGGGTTCTAAGCAACCAACCTTACACGATTACAGTATAGGTGTATGCAGTCTAATATACTTACTAAAAAGGGGTCTAGGGATTCCTCACATTCTTAATAATAAATTTTCAAAAAAGAATATTGTTTGAGATATTTGAAATTTGATTTTGTATATGTAACTTATTAAACAATATTAAAAAAAAAAACAAATTTAATTATTTTCAATTGATGTGTCAATGATATATATAATTTTCCCTCCACGTCCAATTTTGCCATGTACTGAGGAAGCTTTGAGATATAAAGTGCGTTTAATTTTTAAATTATATGCCTGTAAAAAATTGAGTGTGTAAATGAAAGTAAAACAAAATTTCCCTATTAAATACACGACTATTTATTATCACAGGGTTCGATTACTGCTTGCAACTTCTGCAAATCTGGGAGACTATTTATTTCATGTAGAATTTTGTTTAGGGTAGGCATTTCATTTTTGTACAAGAAACTATGTATTATTTGTCGAATAGAGGTTTTCATTGTTTCATCAAATCTGGTAATAATTCCTGGTCTTCCTCCAAGTTTTTTTGGCCTGCGTATGTTTCGAGTCATTCTATATTCCCTTATCGTACGGAATACAGTTGATCTTACAATTCCTAATAGTAAAAGTGTTTAAAATAGGTATGTTACAAATCTTACATTGTTTAATATCTCACCAACTGCATTCATAATTGTAGATACGATTTCATACATTTTGACCTTTGTTTATCCACTCAACATCTGTTTATACATATTTATTACACATTGCTTCTCGGATAATGCTAAAGCACCCAAATTTAACCGTTTGTGTTTCTTTACTGGTGAAACTTCCACTAAACTTGAATTTGCCACAACATCCATATTGAAAAACTTCCACAATATATATATAATAAATATAAATAACATATAATAGGGTTTTCCCAAAAAAAAAAATTATTGCTGAAATACTTAACTCACGTAAAAAAATGATTTATGGCATATTTATTATCTTATTAATTTTACTAATAGTAACAAAAAAAAAAACTTGAAGTTTGAAAAATATTGGGTTCATTTTAAACAGCCATAAATTGGCGCGTTCTGACGTCAACAGCCTGAAATCCAATCACAGAGGTTGTGTCTGTTCAAGATTGTTTATTAATCTTGGTCTCCGTTAACATAACATAACCTCTATTTATTGACAGCACTCAGCACTTTTCTTACTTTAGGTAAAATATCAGCGGCACCTTTAACATATCCCTCTTCCACTTGATTCCATTTTGATTGTAGAATTAATAAAACATAAACCAGAAACTGATAAAATAATATTTTCACTCCAAACAATACAAACATAAAAATATAAATTTGACGTTTTAGGTTAGTCATGTGTAATGTCGGTGAAGGTTAAACCTAAACTACAGTACAAAATATTAACGTCCGACGCTTTCACGAATAACTTGTGCGGCATTTATCTGGATTCTGATTGGCCAATATTTACACGTCCACTGCTTTAGACCAATCACAGTACAAGCATTACACATTGAAATTCTGAGAAGTTTTAGAGGAAAGCTTTCTTTAACACACAGTTAGAATCTATTACAAACTAATTATATCCATAATCTCATTGGTTTTCCGGCTAGATACGTAATTCTGGCGCGTAAAAATGCCCGTTTTAAAAAGCAGTGAAATTATCAGCAAGTTGTTTTAACGATATTTTATTAGAAATAATTCTTATTAGAAAAGTAAATTGTTGTAAATTATTAAAATGTTTTATTATATCATTTTCACGACACAAATTGTTAAAATAAAATTAGTGGGAAAACCCTATTAGTTCTGTACAGATTTGTATCCTTTTGCTTTCAAATTTCTACAAACGAGAATGAGTGATGATAAATAATTAATGAAGACACTTCGAAATTTCGTTGAAATATTTAACTGACATGTATGTCAAAATTTACGATTTGGCGAACGCGCAGCCAATCACATGTGTATGATTTCGCGCGGCAAATTCGAAAGAGTCCTCCTGGTTTAAAAACAGACTATAATGCCATAGCCTTTGTCCTGATTATTCCAGTTATTTGCGCATGCAGCTGCCTCAAACTATCTTTTATACGTTGACCAAGAAGTTTGTTCGTCGCCTATATCCTCCTTGATGTCATATAGTCATAGCCTTCAGTAACGGAAAGGATAGTATCCTGTTGTACCTGTTGATTTTCCTTAATTCTTCTTCACGTCTTTCTTGTTCTTCACTTTCTTCCTGACGTCTTCTTTCTTGTTCTTCTTTCTCGAGTTCTTTTTTTCTTGACGTTTTCTCTCTTTTTCTTCTTCACGCCTTTCTTGTCCTTTTTTCTCGCCTTGGTGTTTCTTTTCCTAATTTAACACCATTTCTCTTAGTTCTGCAAGTAAGTCCTGTGCTTGTTTTTCGGTGGCCATGCTTCTCGTTTCCAGTTAAAAACTAACAAACAACACTAACAAGTCTTATTTAAAGCCTATATCTGGTATAGGACAAGTTTCTGTAAATATCACAAATAGGTCCCATTCAATGTCTATACCACTTTCCAGCCGACAGAACTCAGCTAACTGCACTAATCTCCAATGAAATGTTCTGGAAATTTTCTCAAAATGTCACAAATATGTCTTGTCTAATGTCTAAATAACTTTCCAGTTTAAAGCACTTCGATATCTCCAGTGGTTTCCAAATAGAACACTATGAAACCTTCTAGAATTCTTCAGAAATCCTGCTGCAATTCCGCTTCTGACACCAATTGTTACGCGTTTACAATTTCCAGTAAATACTCTGTATGTAGGTTCAATAAATCGCAACAAGAATCTTCAGAAACCACTGTTTTATTGATCACTTAGTTTTACAATAATTAGATAATCCTTAAAAATAACACAACTAATTATACTTTAATCTAACATAAATTCACTACTTTAAATCACAACTTGATACTGTTTCTTATTTCATCTTAACTCTTGCTTGTCTAATGTAAAACTGTCTCTAGTGCGTTTAGATCCACTGTATACAGGATGTAACGCAACTTACCCGAAAAATTTGAACTATACATGCACCTTTAAATAAGAAATCGATTTTTCAAAAAAAATTTTAATAAAAGTCCAACACAGAAAAAGATACAAATTGTTAAAATTATAAATTAATGGAAATGTTAAAATAACGTATTATTTCTATAAAAACTGTTCAAAGTTCTATCCATTGACATTCAAGCACGCCTGAACCCGTCTAATCCAATTTTGTCACACTAGCTGAAGTGCTCTCCCGTCCTGCTGTTCCCGAAGATGCAGATTATGGACAGTTGTTGTGATACGTTCACGTAATACATCGATATTGTCAACTTCGGTTTGGTAGACAAAAGCAAACGTCGACAATAATAGGAGCGAAAAAGATATCCATACCTACGGAACAAATCCAAAAAAGGTACCCAAACACATCTACCGAAAAAAGCCATAGCGACGACTGAACGGCAACACACTAGAAAGGAGTAAGCACACTGGAAATGAACGCCAATAAAAAAAAGGAATACTATAAAAAAATCACAATATATACTCTACCGGACTCAGGAATGAAGAAAACAGAAGTTTCAAAAGAACAACTTGAGAAATGAAAAAATAAAAGAAGAACATAAACACTCCATATCACGAAACAATGCGGCAACGGATTTCACAAACCCTACACTGACCATCCCCTACCCCTGTACTTTGCGTTATGCAACCCGGCGTAAACGTAGCCGGTCAGGCTGTGCGTTTTCCGAGAGCGGCAGTAATGCCTACCGTACACTGGTTTTCTATTGAGATACACATTTGCTGCAAATGAATTAGTTTCCCCACAAATTTGTTTTTCGCCACAGTAGTAATAAGTAAATATTTTATTTTTATATTGTTCTTTATTTCATTGCTTGGAAAAACTATCAAGTGTAAAAATGTACTTAATGCTAGTAACAGAAAGATTGAATTTGGTATTCTTCTTAAGCCCGGTGTCCGAAATTGAAAGCTGGTCAGATATTTATGACCCTTAATTGCAGAATGATTTAGACTGCAAATATTTGAACGGCGTACTGTACAGCTATTCACTTTTCAGTAGTATCTCATTAAATTTTACTGCTTTTATAGAACACAGTGGAGTTTACTTTATTTCTTGTGCTTAAAAGCAAACATCTGTTTGATTCCTCCCTTTCATGTCCACGCCAACGAAATCTGGTTGGGCGGACAATATAGACTAATTCTTGCAATAGGACGCATAGGTGTAACTTTTAAAAATTAACAGTTTTTGAGATGTAACCTGTTAAAACTTGACAAATTCTATGATTATAAGCAATCAAGATTTTTTAAATTTTTACACTATTAAATTTAGGGAAAGGCGTAAGAGTCAAACAACACATAATTAAATTCTCTACAGAATTTTTTATCGACATAACTTTCAGCAAGTAGTTACATACGATAAAAGTGTGCAAAGTAGCATTTTCCGGTACGAGTGCGAATTCGCATTGAGGCCTAAAACAGTTTCTACGACAGTCGTGAAATAAAAAAAAAAATGAAAGCAATATGGAAAATGGATTCTGGCGTTTATGTAATGCCATCTACGAATATCAAGAAAGCAATAAAGGTAAACTGTATTTACGTTACAGTTAAGTTTTTATGCGCGAGTATTATAAAGTCTCACTTTACGGACTGAGACAGCTTCAAAAGTTTAGTGCCGTGTGTTTTACGTCAGCTCTTATAATTGCTGAGAGGAGAGGATTTCTTCCGCTTTCATAGACATATTTTCTCATATCCTCTGTTTGCTGGTAACGTGTATTTCGGATATCTATAATGCTTTTTCCTAAATCGGATCTGGGTAAATTTACTCATATTTTGCTGGCTATTGGGTGGTGCATTCGATGTTCGGTTGATATTTGCTTACTTTTCTGTTAGTTAAGGTCATCAAGGTTCGAAACGATCACTATATAACACCAAATGAGTACCTACGTTAGTGTAGGTGTTTATCGCATTTGGCAGATTTCATCCATTGAGCTTGGATATCAGAGTCGCCTCTCAAACTCAGCACTTTGCTTTTTCTTCAGCTTAGTATGCTCTATCTTGTGCATTACCGAGATATTGTACAGTTCATTAAATATCAATGTTATATGTGTATCTTGATTAAGCTCAAGAGGTGATGTTTCTGTGAGCCTTCCTTTATAGATTTGCTTTCAGCTCGTTTTGCAATTTCACACGCATACTGTAAAAACCTAGCTACCATACTTGTTACACAGTATATTATTATTTTATTATTTTTCTCTTGATTACATCACTTTTATGAACTATTACAGGAGTTGTACGACTAGAATCGAATTATGTGCTGAAAGGAGTGGTGGGTTAATTCTTTACTTTATGTTCCTATTTTAGGAATACAGTATATCAATAGTTAGAAGTTTCAATTACAGATCTGCTTGTTTTAAATGAAGTAAAACTTTCTACTTCTTTATAATTTTTTGTAAAATTAAAAATATTTTTTTCTCTCTCTTGTAAACTCAATACAGACATGCTGTATAATAAGGGCGGTAACCAAGTCTTTACTGCACGCGACTAAAATAATTCACAAAGACACAAAATATGCTTTAAATATATAATAATAATAATAATAAAGTTTATTTTTCAAATTTTGGTAGTACATAAAATATAATAAAGAATGAGGCACCTAAACTCCTTGAGAGAGTCTTGTGCCTTAATTTATAGATTAACTGCATATAATAATAATATTTGAGCAAGTGACTTATACAGAGTAAACCTTAGAATTTAATGGTAAATTCAAAGTGCAAAGTGATAAGAAGAAGATAAAAATATGTGTAATACAAAATAAGTCATACCCAAAATTATGCTAAATTAAATTCTCATTAACAGAGCAGCAACAACCTGAATAATATTAAATTAATCTATTTCCTAATTGTGTAGTATATTTTTTAAAGTTTTGATATTATTACATATATAAATTTTGGAATGCTTTTTAAATAATGCGAAGCTATTAATTTCTTTTATTTTGTTTGGTAGGGTGTTATGGAGTTTTATTCCTATGTAGTCTATGAATTTACGAAAAGACGTTTTCTTAGGCTGTGGTGCTATAAAATTTTCATTAATTTTTGCTCTAGTTTGGTACCTGTGTTTTATTTTGTCTGAAAAATTTGGATGTTTTTGTACATAATTAATTGCTTGTAATATGAATAACCCCTCAATATCTAATACGTTCGTCTCTTCATAGACTTTTGTTGTTGAATATTTTTTTTGGTTTGCCTAATATTACTTTCAATATGTGCTTTTGAACAATTTTTAAACTGCTTAGTGTGGTTTCGTAAGCGCCTCCCCATATTATTATGCCATATGTTAGAAGAGATTCTACTAATGTTTTATAAATAGACATTAGCTGTTTTAATTTCATTATTTGTTTTAATTGATAAAATTTATGTAATAGCCTCCTCAGTTTACCCGTTAGAATATCTATATGTTTGTCCCATTTCAGAAATTGATCTATATATATTCCTAGATACTTAATTGTCTCAGAGAGTTCGATATATTCCTGGCAGTAGTTGCAGGTAGTAGGTTCATTACAATTATGATATATTATTTTTTCAAAGTTAGCTTTTCCCGGTACAGATAAAGAGAATGTAGTGAATTTTGTTTTTGTTTGATTTACTGTAAGTAAATTATTATTCAGCCAGTTCTTAATTTGCCATAATCCTGATTCAGCTTTTATTTTTACTTCCTCCCAAGTGACATCAATGAATAACAACGCAGTATCATCCGTATATGAGACGATCTTACCAGATATACTTAATTGAAGCATACTGTTGATGTAAATTTAAAATAATATTGGTCCTATAACTGTACCTTGTGGTATCCCATATGTTATAATTTTCTCTTGACTGTTTTCTGATTTTATAGTTACTATTTGTTGCCGATTTGATAGATAGTCCCTAATAAGTTCGCCACATATACCTCTGATTCCGTAATAATCTAACTTATTCAGCAGTTTTTCGTGCGATACCGTGTCAAAAGCCTTTGCCAGATCCAAGAATACTGCCAACGGCTTTTGACCCTTATTTAGAGCCAGGTATATGTCACTGACTAAATCGTGTATCGCATCTACTGTGGAAAGTCCCTCTCTGAAGCCATATTGTGAAGATAAATGGTCTAAAAGTCTTTTCTTTAAACATTTTTCAACAATTTTGGCTATATTACTTATTAGAGAAATTGGGCGGTAATTTAAAATATTTGTTACATCACCTTGCTTAAATATAGGTTTGATGATGCTTTTCTTTAGAATCTCTGGAAATTTGCCTTGTGAAAAAATTTGATTTGTTATGTATTCTAACGGTTTTAAAATATATTTCTTTGTATTTTTTATTATATTCACCATTAAAGTGTCGTTAACTAAATATTTTACATAAAATATATCTTATAATTTTAGAGCAAAAATGTTGTTGAAACAACCGGTGGGATTTGGAGGGGAGGCAGGGGTTATTACCGGCTCATCAAATAACTTTCCTTAATTTTGAGGAACAGCCAAGTGGGCTGGGCATGTCTATATATTTCTCAGATTTCTCGGAATTTGTAGCGGTTTAGGAAACACGCTTTGAAAATTGTATTTTTATGTAATTAATTTTTTCCAAAAATTTAGTCATTAATGTACCTCTGCCTTGGTTTATTTTTGAATTTATAAAATAATAAATAGATGTAGATGAATTATTAGTTTTGTTTATGTTGACACTAAATAACTTTTCTTAATTTTCATAAACAACCGACTGAGAACGGATTTCGATGAGTTTTGAGCTCTTAATGTAAAAATTTCTGTAATTTCTAAACAGAATTTTTCTTTTGGCTCTTGTTAGACAAATTACGTTATGCCTATCGCGAACAGCCCGAAGTGCCACTAAACGAGGACGGTGTGAGTCGCTAGCTTAATATAATTTGGTTTACTACTTTATTATTCAATTTTATGACGAAATATTCTGTGTATTCTATGACCTCAAAAGATAATTGTAAAATTTTGACATCACTGAAAAAGTTCATTTTTTTCAATTAATATATGATACTGAGGGAGTAATAATTATAAAAAATATGAACTAATACGTGAAAAATAACTAATAAGTAAACAAATAAATTCACTACTAATACCTTGCTAATATAAGTTGCCATCAAAATAGGAAATATATTTAAATAACCAATTAATATCATAAGTGTACAGACAATTCTAATGTTCACATGATCCTAAAAATAGTTTTAAGATATATGTATGTATAAAGTATAAACATAACATAAACCATTAATAAAGGTTACATCAACGATAAGCATATACAAGTGCATAAATAAATATTGAATGTGTTGCAGTTAAAATATATTTTATACTACTTTAGCTAATATAATAAAATACCTACGCGTGTAAGATATATCCTTTATTCAACGTGTTTACATATTTGATATGTGATATAAATAATGAATTTATGTCCCTCTACTGTAGCACGGAATGTAATTGAAATACCTACATTTTCATGTAAAAGGTGCTCCAGCTTCATTTCTCTTGCTGGCATTTTGCATTTTGCTTGTTGCCTCACCTTATATCTAATTTTAGAAATGAATAAATTTATTTATAACAGAAATTAGCTAACTTACGAGAAATGATATAAATAACCTAGTTGGCACTAATTTGGATTTATGTCGTATAACAAAATAAACTCGTTTTAAAGTAAAATGACTGGAAACACTAAAAATAAAAATTGAGGGAGTGAAATTAAAATAATTGTCAAACTTTGAAAATCCTGATCATTCAATTTCAGTTTAATATAGAATAAGAGCTAAATTACTATAGTTTTGAGAAAGTTTCTGAGAACCCCCTTAAGTTGTATGGCCCATAGTCATATTTAAGGCTACAACCCTACACAGAGACCGGGTCCAAGCGCAGTGTTCCGTTTATGTCATCCCATACTGGTACTAAGAGATTATCCATGTGTTTGATTTAATCAATATCATTAAAGCCGTTATTGAGAAAAACGTGTAAATTCACCAAAAACTCAAAATCGATTTCTTGCACCATTACAATACTTTCCTATATACTACGTATACATTACAAATATTACTTTATTTCATACTTAAAGGTGCATTATTTAGAGCCTCAATCAATTTAGGCAAATCGACTTGTGCAACCCAATTTGTGCAAGTAATAAAACCGTATTAGTTGTGCATTTAATCAACTTTTATATAGGTATGTTTATCTACACACAACTGTAAATCAGCGGTGATCAATTGAAAATTAATGGAAATCACTGGAAATCAATGGAAGTCAACGGAAATCGCTGATATTCAATTGGTAATCAATGAAATTAAATGTTACAACAATAATTACACCGTGCATGTGCATATAACGAATTCTCAGTGACAGGTTTACCTCTGTCATAGCAAAGGCGATTTGTATCGCAGTAAACTCGGCGGTAATAGTTATTTATATATCAAGGGCGTAAAGTTGATCTTTTTTCGCTGAACCCGAAATTTGGGGTCGAGGCCAAGCAAACTTCGGATAAGACCGAGATTGATCATTTGGCCGAGGTGCACACAACATTTTTTAGGCAACTGTCTCAACAAGTGAAATAAAATGTGTTTAAAATTGTTTTGTACAAATTACTGCAGGTATGGACAAAATTTTGCAAGAAGCCTAAAGCCTACTAGGCTGACAATTTTAATTGTTTTTAAGTTAACAACGACAACAAATGAAAACATCACTAGATAGTTTTCTGACAAGTTGCGCCATTTCTGTCATTAGTAAATAAAATGCATAGTTCTAAAGTTTGTTATATATTATTTTCCTGTATCTCAGTTTATTAATTTTAATATACATAACAAAGCTTTGCTTACTTTTAGTTTCTCTTTAAGCTAAATCCATTTAAAATATTAGTGATGGCCAATAATTAATACATGAGGCCGTGAAGTAAAAGCAGCCAAAAAATAAGATTGACAAATGAGTACCTACAGATGACACTTTAGGAATGCTGTTAGGTCCCTTAAACGCCACTTATTGTGATAGTTGCCTAAAAACGTAATTTTTTTTACAGTTGCCTAAAAAACTTACTCTTTATCATCCGAAATAATCTCAGCTTACAACTACTTAAGTTCCTTAAAAATCAACCTTATTTACGTAATACCAGAGCCCGATCACAGATTGTATTAAAAAATTGTTATGCTTTGTATATAAAGATAATAGTAATACCTCTTCTGGAGTTAGTGAAGATTAATGCTGAAGCAGCTCGCGATTTTTTTTACTCATAACGGAAAATTTTGAGAAAATCGGTTTTTGGCTTCCTGTCGAGGGGCGAATGGTTTAAATTAATGATCTATTGCTATGCTAGAAGGTATGTTAAATAATCGAAAATATAAGAAAATTTTATTAAATATGAATAAAGGTTTTGTAAGATGCGCAAAAGAGCCATATTAAAAAATAAATCTAAAATTTTTATGAATCCTGTCAAAACAGGGTTTAACAGACACGTTGTATACCGTATATAAGCTGGAATTGTAGGTCTAATATAAATTATGGTATGTAGAATGTAGATCAGGACAACAGAACAGGATACTTACGAACTACTTACTCATTTTTAACATTATTTGAGTTCAGGCTGTTTTTAAATGGATTCTCTCAATTTTGCATGCTTAATACATATTTTTTCGTATTTCCTAACCAATTTATGCAACCTCCACAACCGACATTTTGCCCTTTAATTAGAAATCATGTATTGTTCATTAAAACAGTTTTAATATAAGTCATAAATATACTAGAATCGCTTATGAAATTAATGTCGAAAGGAAATAAAACACCACACATCAATCACATTTCCTTTTTGACAAAGATTAAAATCCAAGGTTAATGTGTAAGTAATTATCTATTCTTTAATTACAGATTGGAGTGGGAATTGGACTGATATGGAATGCCACATACAACGTAAAGGATAGAAGAGAAATTTGTATAGCTAATAAAATTAACAACTTTACAGTCATTGGTATTTTTCTGGTCACAGTGGTTAATGTGTTCATTTCAGCATTTGGTGTAGCCAATCCAGCACAGTGATATACTTTCTTTTAGACTTAGAGGAAACCCTGATTCCACTTTTAGAAAAGTCAAAGACTGATTAAATAGTAGCAATACATAAATCATGGGAATACATTGTATATCAACAGTAGTCCAGTCAACGAATTTTCACATACAGGGGTGTATACTACATGGAAGGCAGAAAAATATTTGACTTCAGGAATGGGTTTGGGGTAGTTAGAATGTAAACATCTTAAACGTCTCCAACCCTAGGAGGTGAGCATTGCGAGGGAGGGCTTCCGGAACGCCCTAATTTTTGACTTTTTTTGGTTTCTCGCTTAGAACTAGAAAACTATTGGTCCTAGAGAAAAAATTATCCTTACCTTTTTGAAAGCTGGCAAAATTTTCAACATGTTTTACTTTAACAAAAAGGTTGTATCTTCAACCGTTCTTGAGTTACCCGCTTCTGAGAATCGCCGATATCCGTAAAACGCTGTTCCGCATTACATTTTTCATCATACCTAACACCTCAAATTTTCTTATATGTGGTACGAGTTGGCCTCGAACCCTCTGGCGATCTTTAAAGACGATGGAATGAGAAAATGTAATAAGGTGTCCCTATACAGCCTCTTTAAACCAACCGAAAAGGACGTACAATTAAGTAACCTTGACATAGTTGTTGATGGGGTCATTTGGCAAAAAAAGTCTAACACAACATCATCTATTTGTGATAGATACGTACAATTCGTAAAGAACCACTATCTGGGAGGAAGTTGTACTGTGGTTTTTGATAACTACACCAACACATCAAAAAGTACTAAAGGTGCTGAACGGAATGGTAAATATCGACTTAAGAAGTGCGTGGATGTACAGTTCACATCTTCCTCTCGAACGCCAACAATAAGAACCTTCTCATCAAGCTTTTGATGAAAAAACTGAAGGAAAATAATATTAATACCTTCCAAGCAGAGGATGATGCAGATGTGGCAATTATATCCACAGCCATAGAGAAGTCAGTTTCCTCTTCAGTAGCTGTGCTAGGCAAAGATGTGGACTTGGCAGTCTTGTTGTTGGCGAAAACCCTTCCCCAGCGTTTTTTGTGAAACCTGGTAGAGGAAAAGTATTCACAGAAATTCTTCACAAGAGCTGCAGCAGCTGGCGCTGGGACACATTCTATTTGTACATGCTTTCACAGGCTGTGATACCACCTCCGCAGCCTTCAGGAAGAACAAAGTTAGGTTTGCCAAATCGGTCAAAGAAGCAGCTGAGTGTTTACCAGCCTTTCATCGAGGCCATGTGAGGTCGAAAGAGCAGGACATAATTGCATCCTTAGATGTTACGGTGCTCCATCTAAGGAGATATCCTTAGATGATACAGATATCGGTCATTTTTAAAGTCAATCGCTTCAACCAAGCCAGACATTTCCACTCTCC
Source organism: Leptura quadrifasciata (assembly GCA_963675555.1). Lineage (NCBI taxonomy): Eukaryota > Metazoa > Arthropoda > Insecta > Coleoptera > Cerambycidae > Leptura > Leptura quadrifasciata. Next base: position 111,919,041 of record OY776676.1, on the reverse strand, counting down.
CACTAACTGAGGGGCCACGAAGTGTCATTCACACAGGGTGTAGTACCAAATCCAGTAGTGGATGGGAACCATACTACCCTCACATGTGTGGGGTTTAGGAATTCCTGGCTGGGAGGAGAGAAATGGGGAGCTGGTGCCCAAACTAACAGATAAAAATTGTCGTTGCGAAAAGTTTGTAACTCCGGAAGATGTGGATGCAGAAAGGCATCATTAAATTGTTCACCAGCATCCCTCAACTGCCACAATGGGGTCCCCATAACAGAGGATGAGGGTGATGAAGAATTTGATGTATTTCAGAGGATTCACTTACCTCTTGTGATGCGAAACAGCGTTTTCCGGATATCGGCCATTTTCAGAAGCGGGTAACTCGATAACTGTTGAAGATACAAACTTTTTGTTGAAGTAAAACAGGAAGCAGGACATTTTATCAGCTTTCAAAAAGGTAAGGATATTTTTTTTCTCTAGGACCAATAGTTTTAGAGTTATAAGCGAGATACAAAAAAAAGTCAAAATTTAGGGCCTTCCGGAAGCCCTCCCCCGCAAAGCTCACCTCCTAGGGTCAGGGACTTTTAGGATGTTTACGTCCTAACTACCCCAAACCCATCCATGAAGTCAAATATTTTACCGCCCTCCATGTAATCTACAATAATGTGTCGACAGGACTACAGAGGCTATCCCAGAAACGTGATGTGCATCTTTTTTTTTATTTATTGAACTTGAATAGAATTTCTAAACAAATGCCAAATAATATTACAGTTTCTAAGTTTCTAAATTCTGTATTATTTTACTCGAAATAATTTTGAAAAGAAATATAAAGTATTTACGTAGGTGAAAATTTTAATTTTCATTAGAAATGGGAAAGAAATCCGATAGGAAAATATTCGTCATGCTTTTAGCATATACATATTTTTTCTTCAAATATCAAAAAACATAACTTTTATGACACATTTCGTGAACTTAAACTGTCATTTCTCTGATACTTCACCTGAGCGGCAGTAAAATTCTTTTTTCTTCAAACGTCAGAAAATCATGACATTTCTTACTCATTTCATTGCATTAAAGTTTGACATTTCAGACGGCTGTGTGTTGCCATTAGCAACGGAAGTAAAAGTACTTTTTCTTCCGCTCGACCGGACTTTTACTTCCGTTGCTAATAGCAACGCACAGCAAAAATTTTTTAACTATTTTTTTTAAAGCTAATCGGCGTTTGAAGAAAAAATAATAAGTCTCATTCGGAGTAAAAGCCACATTTGTGACACGTCTGTAATTGCCGGACGAACGAAGTGACAAAAGACTCGTCGCAAAAGTATCACTTTTACTCCTAATAAAACAATATACTATTATTTGTTATTCACTTGTAAAATCACTCTTAACTAACTACTGTCTTGTAAAATTTTTACACTGGCAGTTGTCAATTTTACAAGTTAGTAGTAAGTAAGTAGAAAATTGAGTTTTATAAACTTCATCTAATACATCCTCTGGCACATTCATACCACAACAATTTAATAACGATAAGCTTTGCAAGTTATATTATACTACTTGAATTATGATAATAGTGCGGAATGTCATAACCGAGGTCATAACGCATTGAAGAGCCTGTTCGATTACGTATTCAGAGCTACTAGATGATAATGTTGGGTCTTTGACATTTTTCTCACTAAAAAGTCACGCTTATTCAAACTGTTAGAATTTGGTAACAGTTTTTATTAAAAAGAAATATATACAAATGAATAACAAATAAAATATTGTATATCACACACAAGGTAACAATTTCTACTGGCTCTAGGTGACAAGCTCGCCTGTCATTTCCTCCTATCACCAGTAAAAACTGCTTTATCCACTTGTCGCATGTGGGCTCTGAGAGGCAGTAAACGTCTGTTACTTCCGCTTACGACAGACACTAAAAGTATTTGAAGAAAAAAATAACAGTATTTATTCAATTCACATTCGACGTTTGATAAAAAAATAGCATGTTATATGTGGAATAATATTTTTGTGTTTCGGCTATTCTGGTTTCTCTCGTCAGCCAAGCACATCCTTAACACAAGAGATATAACTTTTCCTCCATATACAATAATATACTATTAATCAGGAAAAAAATTAATAATTCGCATATATTGTATTTAAAAATTTAACTATATATATATAAGAACATATTAAAAGAATTTAATTTATCAATTTACTTAAATCGCCTAGAAATATGTAATTGTAGTATTAATTATATTAATTATATCAATTATATTAATTATTTGTTAAGTATTTGCGTTATTATAGTTTTAAATAAAACGCAATAGTAAAAACAATTATTATGCATATAATTGTTATTAATTTTAAATTTAAATTAATTTAAATTTTATTTAATGTTCTACTATTGAGGTATAGATGTAAGAAGATAATTTCGGGATACAGCTTAGATGATATCTTATCTTTTAAATTTGTATATTAAACATTTTCTGCACGAAATATATACCTACAGTATTTCCTCTACGACTGTAACAAAATAAGACACTTATTTTTCTCTTCATTATATTATTATTGCTCATTTATTTAATTCGGCATATTTCCGCGACTAAGGTCAATAATCGATGTCAGAAGACGAGCATCCCTAACCTCAAAATTTTGCCGAACCTCATTTCTGTCGAAAAGTAGTATTTTATTATTGAATTTCTAGCAATTCGTTTTTGAATCTCTGACAACCTTAGAAACTTGCCTGTACAACTTATTTGACCATAATTCTTCTTTTAAAACAGATACTTATGTTACTATTATTTAAAAATATTGGTAAACTATCAAGATAAAAATATGTTCTTTTTCTCAAAATAATTCGAAAAAATCCATTATCAATATTATACAGTTCAAGGACCTTACGTAGTTTTGCAAACTTTCTCCCCATTTTTCTTTTCTGCAAACTTATCTAATTACTGCAAGTAAATCATGTCGTATTTTAATTATAGGCTGCAAAAAAGTTGCTACTGCACCTATCGGATTGATGTCCCCCGTCAGACTGAATTTCTGAAGCAATTGAAATATAAAAAGTATAAAGTCGTTGATTCTGATTAAATATATTAGGATTTTAATGTGAATTGTTTGCTCAGGAGTCTTTTTAAATTTTTACGTGTTGAGGGGTCAAGTTTAATTTTGCAATTTAGGCGAGGTTGACGTATTGTTTATTTAAACAATTAAGTTCTTTAGAGCTTGTTTTTCGTCGTTTCTTTTATATATCACGATATTTATAAGTCTTACCGAAATCAATAAAAATAGAAAAGTTTGTAGTTATGTAATAAATGTATATAAACTAGAATTGCAATTATTACTAAAAAAAACTATTTCAAAACTAGGTATTTTTAAATAAATTATTGTTCTTTGAAAAAAATTGGATAAATTTCAGTGTAACTAAGAAAAATGTAGCTCTTATAGAGTAAAATCATCACTAAAATTTCAAATTAAAATAGGCGTCGAAACATCTGCTGAAAATTGTAAAGTTTGCACCATGTGAAACCTTACCAATACAATTAAGAAATGTAGATACCAACACTTTAAGATAACGGAAAAAAACATTGCTCTCAATTTTTGACCATATTTTTGATTTCAAAAAAATTGTTTATAAACAAACCAAATTTTGACATGCAAACAGACCAAATACAAAATATGTTTACATACACTAAAGTTGATAAAAAAACTAACAATTTGAGAAAAAGTTTTTTTTTATGATATATCTGACGAGATATGCAGTGTCCGGAAAATCATATCTCTAACTATATGTAAAGGCAGTATTTGTAAAACTACGAATAAAAGCCCCTATAGTCATGTGTCCAGAAATGACTTTTGTTTCTGTTATCAGGAAATTTTTGTGCTAAAGAGATGCGATTTGTTATGTTATTTAGCATTAGTAAAGGCTGATTTTGATGGTATTGATCAAAATTCAACCAAGCATGTAGGAAGGGTGTGAGGGGTACCCAAAATAATTTAGTACCAAAATTTGGTGCCCTGCTTAAAATTACACAAAGAATGGCTCTTTTCTTAAACAACCTAGGACCAACCGTTTTTTATGAAAACTGGTTTAAAACATTTATTGCGGAGTCATCTTGTGTAGGAAGTACTTTAAATAAATTTTTATAAAAAACTGTTGCTCCTATGTTGTTTAAGAAAGAGAGCCTTTTTGAATAATTTTGAACGAAGGACCATATCTCGGTACCAAAATTTTAAAAGCGGAACAAAAACAATTTCCATTAAAAATCAGTGCACCCCTTCCCGCCCTTTATTTTAGTTAATACCATAAATTAACAACCCTTATCGATACTAAATACAGCACGAAATGTTCCTGAAATATTAAATAATAACCTACACTACAATGAAAATGTCAACGTTCAGAGAACCAAATTCAATTTTCAAGTCAAGACTTTATTTATTAACAAAATGCTAAATTGAAAATCTCGGCAAATACACATGATGTACACAACTGTTGTTCTTAAGAAGTTGCCGAGGCACACCGAGACAGGCCGAGTGCGAGAGTGTAGATGAGAGCTCTCGTCCCGCCTTGGTGTGTCTCGGTGTTCCTCGTTTGCTCTCCGTCGCGTGTCGGTTTTTTGTGCCCGAATCAAATGGTCTCGCGCGAATAGCGAATCCATCACTGTACACTCTTGCTTCTCCCAGTCTCGCTCGCGCGGTAGAACCGTTGAAGACGTATTTTTGTGTTCGGGAAAATGTCGAGGACTAACGAGTGCGAACTTAATTTCATAGAAATTTATCAAATGGGACCCGTATTAGGGACCATAGTCAAAGGTTTCATAAGGATAAAAAGCATATGCATGGGTTCGCATCAGTGAACAAGTCGGATTTTCTGTTCCCGAGTTGAGAAAGAAAAGGGATTCACTCACCCACCATTTCCGCTTACCATTTTTTTCATATTTTTTTTAATAATACGTGTAAATAACTGTAATAACTGATGGCGCATAGAGCAACGGCAGCAGCGACTTCTGTGTAATTGTCCATCTCCTCAAAGTTTACAATTGCAACTAACTGATCTAGCGAGAGTGTATATACATGGTCGTACTCGAGCACAGGCCTCTCGGCCGAGACGTCTCGGGGGAAACCTAGCGAGAGCACTCGGACGAGAATGTACAGTCGCCATTAGAATGTGTATAAATATTTTATATTTGAAGGCTGTTTCTTGGAATGCAAAAAAAATGTCAAAAATTGAAATCAATGTTCTCTCTCTTAAGGTACTTTTGAAACGCTAGAATCTGCGCTATTGCCGACATCTCTGTTTTGATGGCAGAATTTCAAAAGAGTGAAGTTTTAGAAATAACTTCGGGTGCTGCTTCAATGACTATTTTGGTTTGTAATTTTAAGATCGTACTCTGTAAAGACTACATTTCATTCTAAGTTTCATTGAAATATACACGTGTTCTTCAAAAATACTTAATTCTGCAATATTTAATTTTTTTTTAATAATCCTAGCAATCGAGTGAATTCAGGTTACATGCAATATTCATGGTACAACTCTCATAATGAACATTTTCCATTTTTATTGGTTCCCGCAGGACTTATAGGTCGAGGAATATTTTAAAAAATCGATCGAAAACAGGCTCATCTAAAAAAATGTCGTTATTTAAATTAACAAAACGCCGACCTCGCCGACACTGAAAAACCGAACTGGACTCCCTGATTACGTCTACATTTCGGATTTTCCAAGTCCTAATTTGATTTCACTATTTCGAGAATAACAGAGTAGATAATTAGTTAAAAAGGATTTGAATTTTAAATTGATCGAACATTTTATTATTAATATTTTTAATGAAGGGAAAGTCTGTATTTTTCTCAAGCAATCTCTCTGTCCTAATAATACATTCTATAATTTAGGAGGGGCGAGGGCGCATTTACAATAAATTAATTCACTGTATTTTGAAATCTGATGGTCAATAATAACTATAATTAGCTAGCTTATGGCCTTTGATTATATATTAATCACCACTTATTCATGGAATACTGGGTTCCCAATATAAATCAGACATATGTTGAGTAAAATGATTTCTTAGTATTTAGAACTATGTGGCAAGTGGTAGTAAGAGGAATTATAAAATAAAATGAAATGAAAAGTCATTCGCTAACAAAACAGTTTTATAATTTATTTGATGTTTGTCTTCTGTTTTACAGTGTGTCTCTGAATAGAAACCTAATACTTGCAATGTGTTTTGTCAATTTTTCTAAGAAAAAGCATTATTTAAATAATTACTTATTTTAGAACTTATATGGATGCAGTAAAACATGTGAAAATGATTCAAGAGTATTGGTATTTTGTTGTTGTTATTCATAATCACAAAGCAAGTCTAAGTTTCGTGAATTATGTCAGATACTACATACTCCTCCGAATAAATTTGAGACTGAACCCTGCGAAAATTTCAAACAAGCTGAATTTCTTGATGTAAATTGTCCATGCAATCGTATAAAAACAGTTCATAAGATAAAATGGTTTTTAAATGAACGAGTAGTCTTCGAAAAATTGAAAATAATAGAACTGGGTACTCCATCTGAGGATACTGTAGATTTAAATTTGCAAATAAAAATAATCAAAATTCGAGTCAAAATTTAAACTAATCAGGCATTGGCTTCATTCAAAATTAAATTATCAAACCTTTAAATACTTAAAACTTCTTTGGACAGTATTATTTATTAACAAAAAATATTATTTTCAGGGAGAACTAATACTCTAATAATACTTCTTTTCAATGGCATTGTTTCGTTGAATAAAATTTCTTAGATTATAACATAAGAATTTATATTACTATTTTACATATGTCTATACTTTAGTACTTAATCTTATATTTAAAATGAATTTAAAAAAATGTTAACAATTACCTATAAGATATATCTTAGAATTGTTTAATGTATCTAATTCGATTCTCAATTTAGACAATATTAGGTAAGGTATACCTATGTGTTCAATGCTCAATGATATATGTATATATTTAAAAGTTTAAGTTTTAAAGAATATTACCAAAAAATTATAAAAATCGAATTATGTGGAATACTCATTTTGTGATGTATATTTTATATTATTTTTATACCTATATCTAATAAATATTTTTATACGTTTTACATTAATTTCATTGTACAATTTTACTATGAGGGGTGTGAGCTAGACCCCCACCTTAATGTTTAACAAAAAATCAACATTTTATTGGGCAGTACTAGAATTGCTATTCTACCATTATCGCTGATAAATATATGATTCTGTGTGTAACTGAGAACGGTCCATACTATGATGGTCTGAAGGACGTTTTTATGATACTTCCTAATCGGACTGTTAAAATGTCCACCTGCGATGAGTTCGACAGAGGTAAAAACTGGAACGTCGTTTCACTGCCTTATATCTAACTTTGGTTACTAATGAACTCAGTAAGACTCAATGAAAGAGAACAGGATTCAGGTGAAGTTATATATTGGCTCCTTTGGAAATGTACAATATAGGTATATGAGAAATGTAGAAGGTTAACAAAGATATTGATCCATACTACATATAGTGAGTATTAGAACGACCTCATATTCATAAGTTCAGGCAAGGCGACTCCCATGTATTGTCGTGAGCAGAAAATAATAGGACAACTTTTTTTTCTAATGTAAATCTGTCTCTATTTGAATATGTAATGAGTAGCCGAAATAAAACAGATATCACTTTTAACTTATTTTTTATTTTAATGCTGTAGTTATTGCTATAGTAAATGATGGATGGTTAATGAGACAAATTGCACTGCGTTATAACGTTAACAAAAATTTGGCATGTAACATTTTAAGAAAGTGGAGAATAAACGGTTCGATTAATAAAAATCCTGGATCAAAGGACAAAGGATATCCTACTTAACAAGAAACTAACTATTACTATTTCGTTATTGCACCATTTCTATTTATAACTTCTATAAGTCTGTTTGGCATAGAATTAAATAACCTTATACAATAATCATTAGTAATAATATTTTCCCATGCATTATTTACTATTTCCAGTAATTCTTCGGCATTCCATGGTCTCACATTTCGTTTTTGGATACTTCTTACGAGTAGTCCCCATACTTCTTCCACAGAGTTAAGATCTGGACTATGACTGAGCCAGTTAAGAACATTGATGTTGTTATCTTGAAACCAGTTAGTTACGGTATGTGCAGTATGAACGGAACAATAGTCTTGTTGAAATATGAACTCATTATTAGGAAATAATTGTGACACAGAAGGGAATATAATATTGTCGAAAATCCTAATATACGTTTCACTATTACATCGTTCCTCAATATGCCACAAAACACCAGGACCACGTGCCGATATCCAAGCCCACATATTGACGGAAAATCTACCACTTTTATCATTGTTAGATATATATATTTCTCATCGAATCGAGTATTTGGAGGGCGGTAAACACGAATACGACCGCTGTGTGTTGACTGGAAAGTTTTTTCGTCTGTAAAGAATAAAGATTACATTGTTCCAAAAATTTACATCATGCGCTAAAAATTCAAGCGCAAATCCTACTCGAGCTTGATCTTTATGTTCAGCTTTAAGTAAGTATTTCTGTGCTGCTGCATGACAGCGTAGCTCCGATTCTCTTACTCGCCGGCGACCAGTACTACTCGATCCAGGAAAATTCGTTTCTTCGGCAGCCTGAATAACTGAGTAAAATAGATTTTCTACTAAAGCATTTACCAATTGCAAATCTTGTTGTTGAGTTGATATCCTTCGTCGCCCTGATCCAGGATTTCTACTAATCGTACCGTTTATTCTCCACTTTCTTAAAATGTTACACACCGAATTTTTGTCAATATTATAACGCAGTGCAATTTGTCTCATTGACCATCCATCCATCTTCTGCTTTAGCAATAACTCCAGATTTAACTAAATCGCTAATATGAGGCATATTAGTTTTTGCACACGTGCAATAAATTATGACAACTAACTGACAATGTCACAAAAATTAAAGTTAGATGTACACAACTAGATTTTAGCAAAATACCGTTATAAGATTTGTCCTATTTTTTTTTAATTGGATGGAATCTGCGGTAGGTTCTTAATGAAACATATTCAATAGAATAATTGTAAATATTCAAAAAAATAGTTACAATACGCACTTGGTTTATTGTTTCATTAGTTTTGTTCAGATTCAGAAAGAGTCCTATAAACTGAACTGTTTTAAGACTCTTTGATAATGGTCGCAAGGCCGAAACATATGTCAGAGAAATCTGAACAAAACTAATGAAACAATAAACCAAGTGCGTATTGTAACTATTCTTTTGAATATTTATAATTTCTATTTTTTTTTTCTCACGACCGTACACAGTGCATGTGAAAACAGTGACATGTAGTCCGAATCACTGAGGAATCACATGTAAGCAAATACGATGTAAAACATGTGAGTTTCCCACCAAAAATGACTGCTACTTAAATGAATTTAGACAATTTCGACGTCCTGGGCAAATCTCACTTCTGAGACTTTCTTGAGAAATAACCAATCCGTCCTCATAGGCTATACCTTGCATAAGTTGCAGTGTTACACAACATCGGATCGTAAAAGAAGATTAACTTTTGGAAGTACAAGTCCTTTTTCGAGACAATTTAAAAAACGACGCCTTGTGCATTATGTCTCGTCCCGTCCTGTGAAATTTTGTTGCAGTTACAAAAGTTACGCTTTGTACATCACATCTCCACTTATGAAATTTCATAGTAGTTACATAAATGACGGTGTGTAATCACGTCTCATGAAATTTCATTGCACTTCCAAAATATTTTTACGTATCGCACGCGGTTCCTACAAGATATTTTCGGATTTCGTTGCAGTGCCGCAAAATTCCGTCGGAAGAGGTTTTGCCTGGCTTAGAGCAGGTCAATATTTGGCGTATGTTGGTAGGTTTTTTAACATGGACTCCGACTTCTTTATCGCAGTTTTTGTTTTTTAACTTTTTAATAATTGACGGTAGTTGGTACATTTCTTAATCTATCATTAATTCAATGACTAACAGAAATTTAAATAAGTAAATTGTCAAAATATTAAGACTTAACTTAACTGGCATTTTACCTGTCTTTTGAAACATCCTAAACATCCTCACCCTATTGTGAATCCCGCTATTTTTACGATGAATCGCTAAAAAAAAGAGTCGTTTAGTTATAACCAGAATTTACTTGTGGCGATGATTTAATTTAACTATGAACAGGTTTTCTCACACAGTTTGATTTTATTTGTTCTGATTTTGTTTGCCTGCCATTAAAAATGAACTAACCTCTTTGTAAAATGAATCTCTTTGTGCCTATTCATTTAAAATTTAGAACAAATTTGTTGTTTAAATATTAATGTTGTGCTATAATTTAGTTTTTTGTTAAAGTTGGTTTTGCCTGTGTTTACGAACCATTTAAGAAACATTTTTGTTTTAAAGAATTTTGCCATAGTGTATGCTTATGAAATGAAACTAACACATCAAGGAAGTTTTTGTAAAAAACGCAGTACTTTACGACTTATAACTATCAAGTAATTGTCATTTGAAGTTAAGCTCCTGCGAGCAGGATACTTCATGAAGCCCCGCTCGCCCGGTTCTACTGTGCTTTTAGTCCAATTAAATTACTTTTTCAGGTGCCAAAAAATAGTTCAGTAATTGAAAATATGTATAAATTAGGAAAAATTCCGTAGAATTTAATGAACTACTTTACTCCACCTGAATTTTTGGACTTTATTTTCAAACTGGCGTTCAAAGTTCGCAAAAACCAGTTTTTTTCATTTATAAAAAAAATAAACATTTTAGAAAAAAAATGTTTCAAACGAAAGTTGTAGGTTTTGATCGATAAATAAATTAATTAGTTATTGCAAAAATACCTCTAAAAATTCGCAATTTCTTCAAATAGCTGTATCTCTTTCGAAAATAAATATTTTTTTAATGAAACTTGGTGAAAGGAGAGCTCTTGATGAGCAAAATGAAATGATTATTTTAAAATTGAAACATATTTAATAGTTTTTGCAAAAATTGAGTTTTTAGAAAAAAAAAGCGTTTTTGTAAAATCCCCATAATTCATAGGTCGCCACATCTTTAGGAACGGCATTGGGCTTAAAATTTTCTTTAATAATTACACTATTATGTGCAAATATTGCGCGAGCCTCAAATCGATTTCAAATATCGCAAAAAACGATCGAAAAATCGGTTTTTCTTCGGGGCCATAAAACTTTGATTAACTTTTTGATTTCAATTCGTATCAAAATGTCGATACTGCCATTCGAAAGCTGACATTTTTTCACGAATTTAAAAGAAAGTTTGTCTTACGACCAACAGGGGCAGAGAAATTTATTATTTTCTTTTTTCGAAAAATCGCCACGACCTCATTTATTAATATTAAGAGCTGAAATTTACATGTAGTTGAATACTTAAAAAATAGTCCGCAGCGATTGCTGTCATTTTCTTTCATTAATAAAAACGTATACAATCAGTTATTTTTTTGATTGTATGAAAAGTATATTAATTTATTTTTGAACGTTTCTTAGGCCTCCATTCTTCTTCGCTACTACTGTTTAACACGATTTCTTGTTCATCACCATCGTCATCGTCAAAGTTTTCTTCATCTGATTCGATTTCATTTTCTGATAAACATGGCTCGTCCATATCTTCCTCGATATCTTCAATACTTAACTATAGTTTTTTCTTCGATATTAGAGCAATTGTAATCTACGCACTACAAACATAAAATAGAACATTTTAATCCATGTTTTCAGCAGCTACACGCATTAGTTTTGCAATCACCGCGCCAAAGTATTGTTCGCGATTTTCCATCCCCAATGTTGTGGATCGTATTCTACAATGATTGATCCTGCGCTATGCCTGAGTACAGGGGCAGAGTCATTGTAGATGTATCCTGCTGAAAACGATGAGTCAGTCTTTCTACCCCCCTCCCCCCCACCGCGCGCATCAATGTGTCAAGCCGAGCAGGAAATATAGGGGGCCCATAAAAATGAAGTTTATTGAAAGAAAATGGGACCAGCCCTTAATATTAATAAATGAGGTCGTGGCGATTTTTCGAAAAAAAATAATTTTTTCTCGGCCCCTGTTGGCTTGTAAGACAGATTTTTTTTAATTCCTGAAAAAATGTCAACCTTCGAATAATGGTAGTATCGACATTTTGATACGAATTGAAATCAAAAAGTTAATCAAAGTTTTATGGCCCCGAAAAAAAATCCAATTTTTCGATCGTTTTTTGCGATATTTGAAATCGATTTGAGGCACGCGCAATATTTGCATATAATAGTGTAATTATTAAACAACATTTTAAGCCCAACCCCGTTCCTAAAGATATGGCGGCCTTTGTTTTCGAAAAACTCGATGTTTGCAAAAACTGTAAAATATTTTTCAATTTTGAAAAAATCATTATATTTTGCTCATCAAGAGCTATCCTTTCACCAAGTTTCATAAAAAAATATTTTTTTTTGAAAGAGATACAGCTATTTAAAGAAATTGCGAATTTTTAGCGGTTTTTTTGCAATAACTAATTAATTTATTTATCAATCAAAACCGGTTTCAGCTTCTGATCCGTATTAAAAATTTCTACAATTTTTGTTTGAAACATTTTTTTCTAAAATGTTTAGTTTTTTTATGAATGAAAGAAACTGTTCTTTGCGAACTTTGGACGCCATTTTGAAAATGAAGCCCAAACATTTAGGTGGGGTAACGCAGTTCATTGAATTGTACGGAATTTTTCCTAATTTTTACATATTTTCAATTACTGAATTATTTTTTTGGCAAAAAATGAGATATTTTCGACAAGTTGATTGGCCTATTTAATCAGTGTGCTATGTATGTTGTGGGTGCATACATAAAATATTATTTTTGACATATTTTTAATATAAGTTTTTTTTCTAAGCACTTGTAATGTTTTAAACTCTTTAATTTTTTTCTTTAAGATACCGCCGTTTTGTATAAAATTAGAATTTAGTTTTCTTCAAAAGGAATGTTCACTTGATTTTATTTTGGTAGAAGGTTTAGAGTCAGAACTGATTGTCTTTGATTCTGGTGTATCACTTTGGGCTTTTTTTGACTGGAGAGTTGTGATAGCAGCAGACTTATTCTGATAAGCTTTGATATTTCGTTTGCCTATATGTACCGACAATAACAGCTTTTGTGATATTTAGCATCGTAGGCAAAGAGATCTTGGTAATCGGCTAATTTACAAACCATGTCATATCTTGTCACTTTTGGGCAGCTTCGATTATTTTAGAGTACGTGTTTTCCCAGTCCCTAAATAAGAATACAAATATTAATAATAGCGCTATATATTATTATTAAAAAGAATTTAGCAAATTAGAAGATATCAATATCATCAAAAGATGCGCTTTAATTAAAAAAAAGAAACATCATGAGGCAAAAAGTTTTTTTGCTTAAATAGTGATGTGTGATGTCAAATAATATTATTCAGTATATCGAGTAAAAAAATCATCACTATAAATATATAAAATACGTAGTCATAGTGAGATTCTTTCTGCAGATGTATCTCGATTTCTCTCTCTTTTTAAATAAGTCCTATATTTATTAACAAATAAAAACGTTGGCTCGGCGAATATCAAAGGGATTCCGTAGGATAAAAATGCACCGGCCGCTTGCCAACAATATATTGATTGGATTGATAATAAGGTGGCAAAGAAATAGATAAATAAATAACGCCTCCAAAGAAAAATCGAACTATATTACGTAAAATTACCTATTCAAATAAGAGACTAAAATACATATTAATTACTTACCTGTTTGCACAGATATTAAAGGCCTTTTGCCAGTTTTGCCTTTTTTTCCTAATTTATTACATATTAAGCACATTGTCCGAATATTGAATTTCTCTTTGTTGCATCTTAAGGAAGACGATAAGGCATTTTCAATTTCAATGAATTGGGACACATTTTTAAGATTTTGCAAATTTGCTATAGGTTTGTCTGCAGGCTATATGAAATTTTACTTTGACTTTTACACTTAAAATGTTTTCCTTTTGTTGCAAAATCGTTTCGGCACAAATGTCTTGCCTTTTTTTCCGCGGCACATATAATTGTTTTGAATCCTTGCAATCTAGGATTTTGTGCCACTAATTTGTCATTTTCTTTTAAATTTGTCCACAAAATAAGCATTTCATTGTCAAGTACTAAATAATATGTAAAAACTCAATAAAAATAAATATTACTCATTCGCATTCACATTACACAAAGAAAAGTTTGTTTCCAATTGGTAATATAAGATTACTTACTTGTATTGAATAGTCAGTCCATACAAGGCGGCTGCGGTGGGGGTACCTAGGATCGAAAAACTCATAACTTTAAATTCAATACTACTTTCTTTTACGCTACAATTTTTGTTGCAAAGAGCTCACGTAGAATTTAAAGATGAGGGAGTTTTCCTGTTTAAGTGGAATTGATAAAGTAACTAGCTGTCCTGTTCTAAAATTTGATGGATGCGCCAGTGTTTCGTACAGAAATTCGATTCATCTGAAAGTTCGACTGATAACATCACAATACTTTCTTTCGCTATGGATAAACTAAATAAGATACAATACAATACGATACGATATAATACGACCTACAGCTGGATTTCTGTTTGGGTAGTTGTAACTAACATAAATAAACTTGTCCTTCTTTAGTTGAGAATATTGCTACTTACTATTACATACTGCTTTGAAATTAGTAAGTACCTTTTATGCGTAAATCTATTATAATAATAGAAAACACTAACAAAAATAATACAAATATAATTTAATTAATTAGCGAAGTTGTATTGCTAAAATTTTTCTTCCAAGATGGAATTTATCTGTTTAATATTATAAGAGTACCTACACCTATTGAGTCATGCACTAATTTATAATTGGACCAGGTCTGTTAATTAATGGAGAAATCACGTAAGCCGGTTCCATACGTGTCTATGTTAAAATTGCACAAATTAAGCAAACAATATTCTTCGAAGTAATGCTCAGGCGGTTCCGAAGCGCTTTGTGGTGACGAAGATGGAGAGTTTTTGATGCGGTAAAAATCCCACACACCTCCGACTCGATAGAACAGCGCAGGGTCTGCCTTTTGAAGGTTTTCTCTCCCAGGAAAGCTAACAATATTACAAACAAGAAAATATTCCTTATACTGAGACAAAATAGGAGGAACAACGAATCAGATCGCCAGTGGCTGATAATTTGGGTAAAGAACCATCGAAGGCCGATTCATTTTCTTCGAGATTTTTTTCATTTACATAGTATACTTCGGCGTGATAAAAATGATTTTATCATCAACTTACTTATTTCAGTTACTATTAATGTATAATTTAATATCTTTGATACTACCATATCTAAGTACTCGAGGCGAACGTTTCTCTGCCAATAATTACTGTTTCTGCAGTAGTGACAATCTGACGATTTTGGTAATTTCCTGTTAGTTAATTTATACGCTCTGTACACTGGGGAATGTAACTAATGGGGACTGTACTCTTTGATATGCCCTCAATAATACTGTTATGTGCATGCCTACGCCTTTGCCTACTAGAAATAATAGAAGGACTGGAAAGATCTGGAACGATACACTGGAATATACTAGAATCATCGTGTACATTCGACGCGGGTATATACAGAGTGGATCCAAGCACACTGAGGACAGTTTTATATTAGACAAGTAAGTGATAAGATAAAATAAGAAACAGTATCAAGTTGTGATTTAAAGTAGTGAATTTATATTAGATTAAAGTAAAATTAGTTGTGTTATTTTTAAGGATTAATTATTCTAAAATTAAGTGATTAATAAATCAGAGGTTTGTGAAGATTCTTGTTGCAAGTTATTTTAACTTACATATAGCGTGTTTACGGGAAATTGTAATCAGTTAACAATACTTTTAAAATCTATTTTAAGTGAAAAACGGGTATACCTACATGTGGTTTAATTTTAAAATTATTTACGCTGTTATTATATTACTGATTCTGTTTTCAGTGACATTTATACCAATGGACCCAAATCTTAATCGCTGGATTAAACAATTTTGCTCGTTCAAAAAATACGTTTTCTGTTAAGGAAATTAGTTTTCTGAGACAGGGCGTTCAAAAATTTTAAGAATATAAATTTTATCTAAGAGTAAACTAACTACTTTTATTTTCTATGGGGGTACTACTACTCCTACTCAAACCCGACTCCCTCCTCTCTGCGGCAAACTCTATCAACTTGAGTAACCCTGCAGAATATTGAGTACTTGGAAACAGAGTTAGGGCTAACGAGAATGGGATAAATGGCTCTCCGAAAACGGGGTTGGAGCAGGGCCAACAATCCTCTCTGTAAAAAAATCTATGTTATGAAATCTGAAGCTGAGTACACCGGACGGAACTCTATACGATGACCAAAGATACGAAACAGGAAAACCGATTTAAAGGTATTGACTTGGAATGTACCAACATTGTATGAGGCAGGAAAGCTGAAAAATTAGGGATGGTAATAACTATATACAAGGCTATCATAATGGCAATCCAAGAAATTTGCTGAACAGGACCCGGAATTATATAGCTGCCACAATAATAGACCTGAATTCGGAACAGCATTTATAGTGGCCAGAAGGGCAAAACATCTATTCATAGACTTTAAACCCATAAACCCTAGGATTAATGTTCTGAGAATCAGGAGAAAATTTTTAACAGTTAAGTTTGATAAATACTCATGCTCCCACAGAAAACAAATCAGAGGGTGATAAAGACCAGTATTATGAAGAGCTTGAATCTGGATACGACCAGTGCCCAAGAAAAGATATTAATGCCAGAATTGGCAAAGAAGAATCATACCAACAGCTGAGAGTACGGGACTCGAAATTTATGTGGATAAGACTAAACTCATAGCCTCCACACCAGGGAGTAGGGCTCAAAACATAGACCAGAACGTGAATATGGAAGAAGCCAACGTTGAAGTTATACAACACTTCATTTACCTAGGTTCCTTGGTAAACACTGAAAATATGGTATCAGATGAAATGAAAATAATGATTATGTTAGTACATAAGTGCTACATTGGACTCGATAAACACCTTGGACGCCGCAATTTGACTTGGGAAACTAAAACCCTAATATACAAAACTTTAATCCTTCCAGTTCTTATATATGGGTCCTAAACTTGTACAATAAGCAAATTGGAAGAGAAATCTCCTGTTAATTTTTTAAGGAAAAATCCTCCGAAAAATATTCTGTGTAACCTGGTCAATGGCGCTGAAGGTATAATTTTGAAATACGCCGAACTTAGTAACTTAGTAACGGTAAAGATACCCACAGACTGGATGCTTGATATGGACCGGATACACTGCGAGGGCCGATGACCATTACCTACCAAAAAGAATTTTCAAGTCAGGGCCCGTGGAAACATGTTGCAGAGATAGACCAAGGTTGAGATTGACAGGTTGAAGTGATGAGGGTGCTGCGAAGATTGATGTAGTAAACTGACACAGTAAAACTATTTTTAAAAAGTAATGTAGATACTTAAATTTACAGAAAATCTTAATTTTGTCAAATAAATCTGAAGCAGTTCATATAACACCGATGCAACAAAGTCATTCAAACATTCATATTAACCGATTTGCGATATCATAAGTTATAGTTCACTCCTACGAAATTTTATAAACCAATTTTCTCTTCAATTCAACTTCTGATTTAAGTTTCCATTCATGCATCAAAACACACTTCATTTACTTTCTCAATGTGCCAGCTGAGTATTTATTAAAACTTTTTTCCATTTCGCAGGTTCCGCTCGATATCAAAACTTATTTCCTTTTCGTATGTTCTGCTTGCTGGCTCATTAATATCAAAACTTACTTCCGTAAGTGCAAGCACGTTCAATTCGTTTCAACGCGTATCTCTCGAAACATTCTCATATCATATTCAACTCTAAGCGCCGGACCTTCGGGACGACTTTACGGTGTCATTTCAAAATTCTTTTTAACAAATTTTCGTTAATAACATCCGAAAACAGATAGATTCAAGCTTAGTTCATACATTAATAAATTTCCCATGTTTATGCCGAGACAGTCGTTTAATTTTCATGTTCTAATTTTCCATTTTTACCTTTTCTGATGCAATATTGTGAAATATTACGCAATATTGCGCAATCGTGCCAGCACGGAATATCCGGGGAGATCTTCCAGACCCTTCACACGAAGTCCCCGGTGATGGATATATAATAGACTATGCCCAAAGGCGCTGTCGAATATTTACAGGGTCGAATAGGAAAGAAATATCGGTATTTGAGAAATATAATTTCAATATGTTTAATAATACGTTAATACGCACACCAATTTGTAACGTTCGTGAACTAATATCTAACCAGTCTAATATGGCTTTGGCAAACCTAAATATGTAATTCTTTCTTTGTATTTGCGTTCTTTCTGTCGTTCTCTGCCGAACTTAGCACGTTCTGGCCAAGTCAGACATCAGCAAGTTATAATTCGGCAAGTGTTACCAGTGCTCAAGTTTTGGCAGTTCATTTAAAGCGATTTAATTTATAATAAGTGATATAGTAGTAATTCTTTCGGTTTATAAATAAAGGTCTAGTTCCGTCTCTCTAGTTGTGGTATACTAGTAATTCGTTCAGCTCTTATCGAAGTATAGTAAATCCTAGAAAAGTTTAGTGCTGTCGATCTAGTCGCAATATACTAGTATCTCTTTTGGTTCGTAAAGAATTTATTGCCATCTGTCTAGCCAAGCTTTCCTACGTTGACAAACGCGAGTTTTCAGTCACTAAATTGCTGTGTCTACTTCCTTGGCCTAAACCAAGTATAAAGGAGCTTTTACATCAATTATAATCTGCCCTTGTGCATCAAAAATACAGTGATTTTTTTCAGAAAGCTAATATGCTTAATAAATTTAAATAAAATATAAAACAATTCATAAGTCGAAATTCCGTTGTCGAAAAGTCACCTATTTTAAAAACGTGTAAAGAATAAACATTTTTAGTTAATTAAAATCAAATAAATAATCTAATTTCGTTCTAAATTAAAGTGTCGTTATTTCGAGAAGAGGCATATACACTATACAGGGTAGGGTGTAGCCTTTGGCCCTGCCACGGAGAGTAAATTAAACGAAGTGATAAATAAACTCTTTTGAATAAATACAACTATGCCAAAGCTCTGGGCTATATACAGGGTGTAGCGTGCACATACGGCCCAGGAGTCTCAATCTAAGCTCTCCTTTTATTTTTTCAACCAAAAGAGGCTTATAGGTGTTCGCTGTCCGTCTCTTAGTGAGATTAGGAAACTACTTGACAGAGGAACAATATATTTAGTACACAGTTGACGCTATTGTCAATATTTCTGGTCATCCAAAAAAATAACGAATAAAACATTTGACATTGGTTCAAATGAACAGAAGTATTTTTCTCTGGAAAATTGCCAATACCGTTACCTCCATAATTCGGTCCTGCAGATCTGAAATATAAAATAAATATAATATTTAAAAAAATCGCCCGGTACATACAGCAGTCAGATCACTCTGCATACAAATACAATATTTTAGGCTCATACCAAAGTGGTACTTCTTTTGTAGTAAACGGTTTAAAAAATGAAATAAAAAATTATCAGAAATATTTTTGATAAGTTTGAAGAATGTATGCTGTCCTCAAAACATTCCACTGTATTTAATGTTAAATAAACAAAACAAATCAAGCACATAGATAACTTAGACAATTTTAACCTTGATATGGATTTCCGTCAACCTTGTGAACAAATATTAGTTATGTTTTATTAACGTGTGCCTGCAGCAATGATTTTAAAACTATGTAATTTGCTTAAAGTTGTTAATAGATGTAATCCTAATTACAGGACGGTTTCACAGTATTACCCAATTGATGAATATATTTTTGGTTTAACAAGTGAGCAAATCCAAGTAAGTTTTAAGTTATAATATTAACTTTAAGATTTGTTAATTTCTATAAGTATGTGAAAAAATTAAAACTAAACTTAGCTTAGGGACACAGTTTTCAATTTTGTCCAAAGAGAGTTAGCACCAAAGGCAAATGAAATTGATAAGGAGAATAAGTTTGATGATTTAAGAAACTTTTGGAAAAAACTTGGAGATCTGGGAACCCTAGGTAAGTTAATAAGTGTTTTTAAATTAAAATTTAATATATCAATTCTTCTTAGAGAGGATTGAAGTTATTTGTGACTATTATTAACCTATTAGATAGAGATACCTATTATCTTACCTTTATAAATAAACCAGATAATTTTCGGCTTATTAACAGGGCCGGCATTTGTATATTTTCCATATATTCGTTTAATATGATTTGTACTATTTTGAGCATGTTTATGAATATGACTTCTACTATTATGCATTTAAAATAAAATATGTATTTTCTTATTAAATTTTTATTTTTACAAAAAATTTAAGATCAAAAATACAAAACATTATAGATTTATTCCACATATTTTCAAAATGTATTGAAGATAGTATCCTAGTTATTCTAGACGCCGAAGGGTGTTCCGCTGGCCTTAAGAGGTCCGAAAGATTTCATAATGATTTTCGATGTATTTTGTGGCGTGCACGCCTACCTAACGTGTATTAGCCTCTTAATATTTTTGGGATTTGGATAACTAAGAAGGAAAAATAGCAACAAATAATTATATTTGACTGATGAATTTAAATTATACTGATAGATTGAATAAACCTCGCTTATTATCTATCTTATGTTTCTTTTATTTTATAGTTTAACGCTATACATTGGTGACCCCGACGTTATAGCAATTGGACCAACTTTCCAGCCCCAGCCTTCCGCTCTCAGAGTCCCTGTTCCAGTTTGCCCTATCAAACCGACGTTTTTCCTTCTTGGTTACCCAAATCCCAAAAATAGTTGGCCACCAAGTGGCTAGTACATGTTAGGTAGGCGTGTACACCACAATTTTTTGCGTAGAATCGATTGGGATAAGTCCCGTATCCCAAAAGTGGTCCAGATTCGAGAAAGTGCAAAAATTTGTGTTTTCCGCATTTTATTTTTTGGGGTACAGAGATATTAATATGTTAGTGTCCAGTTTTATGTATTCTGATACTCCAGATTGATTGGCGTAGATCCTAGATCCCAGAAGTGGTCCTATCTTGAATTACTTACAAGAAACTGTTATAAATAGTAATTTCTCGCAATTTCTTTTGAGGTATATAGAAATATTAACATGTTGGTATCCACTTTTACATATTTTGATACACCGGATCAATTGCCACGTGTCCCAGAAGTGATTCCATCTCGAATTACTCACGGGAAACTGTCAAAAATAGAGTTTTTTCGCATTTTCTTCTGAGACGTACCGGAACATTAACATGTTGGTGTCCATACTTATATATTTTGACACGCTGGAACGATTGGCGCAGGACTCAGATCCCAAAATTTATCCAATTTCGAGTTATTCACAAAAATCTGTCCATTTTTTGTTTATTTGTTTTCCTAAAGTATGTAGACATATTATGGCAGTATCCAATTTTATGTGCTTTTGGTACATTGAATCGATTGACGTTTGTGCCAATTCGCAGCAGTGATCTCATCTCGAATTATTCACGGGAAACTGCCGCCTCAGTGGCTCAACGCTTACGCATTAGGCTTGCGATGAACGCTGCAACGACATAACCTCGATAGCCGACTACGTCCAGCATATCTCCCAAAACTTCTATTCGTTCAAGCTGGGCGATAGTCCGCTAACAAGACACATTACACAAATTAGACAGCATAATGCCCCATTTCGGATTAAACACCCCTTACCTTACCAGACGTTGTCAATCTTCCGGCAGCCACTCTAGCCAAACTTTCACCTACTCTACCTTCTCTAATACTATCCACCTTTCACTGATATTTCATATCTTTCATCCACTTTAATTCTTTCCTGTCCCCCTATTCTTTTGTTTTTGTGTATTTTTGTGTGTGTCGCGTTTGTTTGTTCTTCATTTCTGTTTGTACATTTTTGTCTGTAAATTCATCCTTCCCTTCATTAAACTCGTAACAGAATTCAAATTTTATATCAGAACAATCAAAATTTTTAGAATCCCAGTTTAGGCCTGCCTTGCGCAACCCGTAGTTGGAACAATTCGCGTCAGTGCCCAAATTAAATTCAATGAAGTGCACGAACGGCGAAAGCCAAATGATCGTTTTAACCAGTTTTAAGTTAAGCTTTCTTTTTTTAAGCATTTTTTGTCACAGCACTTAATTTTATTTACTTTTGTAAAAGGAGTTTAAATTTTTATTGTTTTCATTTTTACCTAGCTAAACCAGTCCCGCCTCGGCCCGACTTTGCGATACACCACCGCGTTAACACGGTGGTCGCAGGGTCGGTCCCGATGGGCTCTGGGGAGGCACATTTACTGTATATTAATTTTAATAAAGTTGTTTTGAATTGAATTGAGGCTTGCGACCAAGAAGTCCCGGTTCGAACCCTGGCTAGAGTATTGATGTTTAGTGGAGTTTTTCATGTGTTACCGAGTTGGCAGCAGTGGACTAGACGGGATTATGTAATAAACAACACGGCTAGTCGCTGTACCACTCCTGAGTTCGAGTTTCAGCTGCGGCAGATTGCAATGTCGTGGGGAATGGTCGTTGTGTAATTGTCTGTGTGCATGCGTCCTGGTTGAGTGGTGCACTAGTTAATGCTAATCTCCGCCAGGACGTTAATCTAAATAAGGCGATTAAAAAATAATTGAGTTTTTTCTGTTTTTTTTTTAGACACACGTGAATATTAATATTTTAATGTACTTGTTCATGTTCAAAGATTGGTGTAGGTTCCAGTTCAATTTCGAGTTATTTATGAAAATCTGTAATAGTATATTGTTTTATTAGGAGTAAAAGTGGCTTTTACTCCAAATAAGACATGTTGTTTTTTCTTCAAACGTCGATTAGCTAAAAAAAAATAAGGAAAAAAAATTTAGTTGTGCGTTGTCATTAGCAACGGAAGTAAAAGTCCGCTCGAGCGGAAGAAAAAGTATTTTTACTTCCGTTGCTAATGGCAGCGCACAGTCGTCTGAAATGTCAAACTTTAATGTCATGAAATGAGTAAGAAATGTCATGATTTTCGGACATTTGAAAGAAAAAAATGTAGCGGCTTGTTGCCATTAGCAGTGGAAGTAAAAGTCTGCTCGAACGGAAGAAAAAGTACTTTCACTTTCATTGCTAATGGCAACTCACAGTCGTCTGAAATGTCAAACTTTAATGTCATGAAATGAGTAAGAAATATCATGATTTTCTGACGTTTTAAAAAAAAGAAATTTTGTTCCGCATTTTTGTTTTGAAGTATGCAGAAGTATATTACCTTCTCCCCATTAAATTACATGCCACCCGTATAGTAAATAATCAATGACAAACAAATATTAAAATTATAAGGAGTCGGCCCTGGTCGTTAATGATTTTGTTTTCAATACAAAATGATAATTCTATATGACGCAGGTTATATACAATATTAAATAATACATTTAATCAACATGTTTGATATGATAAATAGTTACTAGGCCTCGTTTATCCTTCAGAGCCATTTTGTGTATAGCCCATACTTACTTAACAACTGTAGGACGCGTATGTGTTAAATTCATTTTCGTCTTCCATCTTATTTTTAATATACAGTGAGGTCCATAAGTACTAGATAAATTCATTATCTACGTAATTAACAATTTACGAGTAAAATCTTCAATTTTTAATTTTAAAATGACATTTTTTTAGTATAATTTTATACCTCCTTCCTCAACCCCCTTGAGATGACAGCTTAAATGGAACGAGGGTGCGTGTGGTAGCTCATTTGAAAGAGTTTTTAATTTTTTATCCAGCAATATAAGATTTTTTGAATTTCTCTAATTTTTTTATTGAAAAATATTATATTTTCAATGGTACTAAGTAAACAAAACAACATGAAATAGTTTAAAATAAATATTCAAACTGGGCGCCCGTAGCTTCCTGACAATAATGGAGGCGTTTGTTGAAATTCTTCTAAAACATTTTTATCGCTTCCGGGGTGATTTGATTAATTCCTTGCCTTATTCTGTCTTTTAAATCATCGACGTTATTTGATTTGTTGAAGTAGACTTTCGATTTTAAGTAATCCTGTAAAAAATAATCAAGCGGGGTCAAATCGGGAGAACGGGCAGGCCACTCAATTTTACCGCGTTTACCGATCGACCTATTGGGAAAAACTTGATGAGATAGGCTCTCTTTCTTCCAATGAAAAAAGTGTGTAGCTCCGTCCTGCTGATACTAAATATTTTTATTAATTTCATTACGGTTGTCATCATTCTTAACTCTGGAACTAAGAAATTCACTTGGAATTAGGTGCGCGGTGGCAGATTAAATTATTGAAAAAATTGTCTGAAAAAATTCACTTAAAACTAGGGCACTAGGTGCGATTTAGATTGATGCGCGGAGGCAGATTAAATTAAGTAGAACAAATCTTTTTTACAAGGTTTCGGCCTTGGAAGTAACACGGGTTACTAGATTTGATTATCGCGAGTTACACCGAAGAAAACTAACTTTCAGATCACTACTCGATGGTAAAAGGTTTTCGGAGGCATGCGGATAAAAGAACATTCCGGTACAATTTGAGAAAACATCGAAATCCTGATGCTTTGAAATACAATTGGTACTTTTTGAAATTTATTTTATACTTAATAGTCTCAATTGCAATTGCCCATTTCTAAAATACTAAAATATAATTAATATACTCAATCTGAATCACAATAAATATTTACAGAAAAACATTTCCTCTGCAGAAATATAATTATAAATGTATAGATTTTCATCATAGCTTATGTGTTTATAGCACAACTAAAAATATTTTGTTTTTAAATAACATAGAGTTTATTACTACGAATTGGATTACGATTTTATATTTGCAGGAATCACTGCTAATAGTGAATATGGAGGTACTGGCGGCACATATACCGATCATGTTATTATTATGGAAGAAATATCAAGAGCGTGTGCAGCAATAGGCCTTAGTTATGTTGCTCACTCAAACCTATGCGTGAATCAAATCCATCGAAATGGTACTGAGAAACAAAAGTTGAAATATTTACCAAAGGTATTATAATAGTGACAAACACTTTGCAAAAGAAAATTGTAGTTATTAGTGTGGTCTCTAACTTTGTTGATTAAGTTAATCAGTTCGAAAAATATATTAACTCACTCAGTTAAATAATTTTTAGCTGTGCTCAGGGGAACATATAGGAGCCCTGGCAATGTCTGAACCAGGATCAGGATCCGATGTGGTTTCTATGAAACTTAGGGCAGAGAAAAAAGGAGACTATTATGTTCTTAATGGGAATAAATTTTGGATTACAAATGGCCCAGATGCTGATGTATTAGTTGTGAGTATTATTAATCACATTGTTAAATGTATCACTATAAAAATAATAGTTTTAAAATCACGGAAAACATACCATATGTACGTAACTTTTTACTCGTCCTCATATTCAATATAACGCATAAGATGCAGTGCTACACAACGCCGGTTCATAATAAATATTTTTAACGGTTTTCGAGGTAGTTGCTAAATTTACAGTCCGTGGAGCGTCATTCATTACAGTTATATGAAAAAGCTCTGTAAAGCCATTTTTTATGATAGTCCTCAAAAGTGAAATTTTCGTTAGTTATGAAAAAAAAAAATTAATTGCAAATTCGAAAAACATATCCACCGGACGTCATTTATTGCAGATACAATAATTACATTCTTTTTCCATAAACAATTTTA
The DNA here is from genome assembly GCA_963675555.1 of Leptura quadrifasciata. NCBI lineage: Eukaryota > Metazoa > Arthropoda > Insecta > Coleoptera > Cerambycidae > Leptura > Leptura quadrifasciata. The sequence goes on along the minus strand of OY776676.1, from coordinate 111,893,347 downwards.
TGGTTGGATCATGTTGGGGAGGTGCTAAGGAGTACCCAAAAAATGTTTGTACTTCAAAGACCTTGTGCTCCAACTGTTATTAAAAAATTAATTTTTTTCGTGTTTCAACCTAAAAATGTGAATAACTCGAGATATATTGGTCCAATCGGGACAAAAAAACCAAAATCTTTATAATTAAATGTTCTCCAAATCTATGTTTACTGTAGTTAGGAGCGCAACCATAACCTACAAAAGTGAAAAAACTGGCCTTTTTTTTTCATTTTGCTGCCCAGAGCCGCCGGGTGAACCAATTCAATTCAAAATAAATTTATTCAAAATAATGGTACATTGTATAAGCTGCCTCACCAGCACCCATCCCGGGACTGACCCTGTGACCACCGCGTTGACGCGGTGGCGAATCGCAGAGCCGGGCCGAGACGGGACTGGTTTGGCGAAAGCAAAAATTGTATAAAACATAAAACCTAAAACCTAAACTCCTTTTTAACAAATAAAATAAAATCAGGTGAACCGATCAGCTTAAAACTTTCAGAAAATCTGCCTATTGCTCTGATAAAAACACCCTAACAATTTGGTGCAAAAATATTAAACCCATTGTGCGCAATTGAATTTGTTATTTAAAATTTGAATTGGCCGCCATTTTATGCCATTAAGTCAAAAACGGATCATTTTTTTTTAAAAGTTAGGTCCCGATGCCAGCCAGAATTTTTTTATCAGATCAGAAAGAAAATTCACCTTTATTTTAATAAAAAAAGAGTTTATTTTGGTTAGAATCCGCCCCGCTACCGAACATGCAATCAACGCGTTCGCGGTGGCGGATTGCAAGGTCGGGCGGACTGGGTCTGGTTTGATTAGAAGACAAATTTTTAATCTTAACCGAGACACCTTTTACGAACAGTGAATAAAAACAGGTAATAACATTAACAATATCTAATACAAAAAGATTTTAAAAAACTTAAAACTACACACTTATTTTTAGGGACTTTTTACTGTACACTCTTCTCTTTTAAATTTTTATAGTTGACGCAGGCACCTCAGTCCAAACGAGGAATCCTCTGCGAGATGTACGAACGCCGGGCTGCGCAAGGCTGGTCTAAACTTTGATTTTTAGAATTTTTGATTTCAAAAGATTTTGATTTGGTAAAAGATTTTGTGACGAGAAATGAATTTAGAGACAAAAATGTACAAAAAGAAAACAATAGAAAAAAAACGCGACAAAAATGTTGCAAACAGAAAGGAAGTGGGGGACAGGAAAGATTTAAAGATACAAAAGGTATGAAATATCAGTAAAGTTGGGTAGGGTAAGCAGATGAAGCTGATCGGTTCACCCCGCGGCTCTGGGCAGCAAAATGAAAAAAAACTATTTTTTGCAAGTTTTTTCACTTTTGTAAGTTATGGTTGCGCTCCTAAAATGAGCGTCTCACGCCACATCCGATCTTAGCTGCCGTCAAGGGCAAGGGAAACATAAAATAATATTAACATATTTAACCTAACGAACTAACCTAAAGAAAGTTTCGTATTACGTATTTTAGTTGCTAATCGAGCCCAAATAAATCTCGCACAAAATGTAGTAAAAAAAAAACTGCAAGAAGCTGACTCGAACCCCCGATCCCAACAATTACCAATTACCAATTAAAAGATTTTTAGTCAAGGTTATATATGCAACATATTTCATTTAAAGGCATTTTCCCTATGTATAATACATTATAATCCTGCACAGCGTGCGGTATAATTAAAGCCTAGCTAATTGAGTTATAAACTTTATAGGTAGGTTGGCTGATGTGATGCCGGGAAAATGGTTACTCCTCCAAGAATTTTTAATTAGAGTCATGTTCTCTATTTTCCAATAAATAAATAGAATTTTATGTCTGTGTCTGCAAAGCAGTTTAAGAAAATAAAATTAAGATACCTTAATGCGTTGAAATTAAAATTTATTATGTATAAATGCAGGAAAATTTCCAAAAACCTGCTTCAATGAACAGCGTGAATATCTGGCAACCTACTACACCACGGACGGCTCTTAGTGGACAAACATAAATCTTGCTATATCAATACGTTATTATGAAAGCCAACGGTCGAAGATCGCAGCCACTTTCAGATGTGGCGTAAGACACTCCTTTCCTAAGACACACTAAACGTAGATTTGTAGACAATTTAATTACAAAAGTTTTGTTTTGTTTTTTTGTTCGATCGGACCTACATATCTCGAATTATTCACATTTTTAGGTTGAAAAACGCGGTTAAACAAATTAAATTGTTGATAACAATTGAAGCACAGGGTCTTTGAAGTACAAACATTTTTTGGGTACTCCTTTAGCGCCTACCCAACGGGATTCAACCATAGAATTACTTATGGAAAAAGTTCCACTTCAAATCTTATTTTGACTGCATTATAAATTGAAAAAACTTTCATCCACGAGGCAAGTATCAAGTAATTATATATAGGTAGTAGAGATAAAAATTTATTAATCAGAAAGGTATTTAATACAAGTATAACCCTTACATTGTGGTAAGTCTTAATGAGGGGCTAATTGAAAGTCTTCGCAGATTTTCGAATATCTTCTACCTTGAAAACTTTTTGAATATATTACTACTATTTTTTATTTACTACTAATGCAGTACGTCATTATAACCAGAAGGATTGAAGCCCTTACCAATGTTCATACTCTTAACAAGGAATCAAATGTCTTCACAGGTAATGCTTATTCTGTAACATCTCACAATTCAAATAAAGCACAACTAGAATACATGCACTTTTCGCGCATCGGACCTCCATTTACTAGCAAGAACTTCCGAAAATCATGATCATCTGTAATCGCTCTAGATGATCGCATTCAGTTTTCTTCACTTCTGGATGCGTATCGATTTATTTACATTTTTTTTTGTTCATATTTTATCCTGTAATAAACTAATCATATTTTCTCAGGTATATGCAAAAACTAATTTAAATGTAAAGGCTCAGCATGGAATTTCCACATTTATAATAGAAAAGGGCTTCGACGGTTTTAAGACAGGACTTAAATTGGACAAACTAGGAATGAGAGGTTCAAATACGAGCGAACTAATTTTTGAAGACTGTAAAGTACCAAAAGAAAATTTATTGGGGTCTGAAAATAAGGGTGTGTATGTTCTTATGAGTGGACTTGGTCTGGAAAGGTTACTTTTGGCAGCAGGTCCCGTAGGTATTATGCAAGCCTGTTGCGATATTGCCTTTTCTTACGCTCATGTGAGGAAACAGTTTAACAAAATAATTGGAGAGCAGCAGTTAATACAGGTGGGTTTGTTAAAAGTATGAATAACATATTTTTTCGTTTTAAAACTTAACAGTGTTTAGAATTTTTCTTTTTCTGAAAATTTTATCTTAATATTATCTGAAAGTTATTTGTGGCATTCTACGAATATTCTTTTCTATTATTTGGATTTTCTACCACATGTATTATTATCCTCTTCAAAAACAAATCACCGAATCTACAAAATAATAGAATTATTGGAAAAAAAGCCCCTGCGCCCGTGACGTTTACGTTTAGATATCGGAATTTCGTATCTAATAATGAAAACTTTTTTCTAACATTGAGAATAGAATTTTTCGAATAATCAAAAATATTAAACAGGACGGAAATATTTAGTATGTACCAGTTGCATATATTCTATTAAGGCTAGCTTGAAATTGTAAACAGTTATCGATATTATCTATAAATGTAAAGGTTTCAAGTCATCATTATATAAACACGTGGGGCAATTCAATTTTGTGTCATTAATAAATATGTTAAGAAACAAAGACCCCAAAATGGATTCTTGTGGAAGTAGCAACAAACTTGAACCCATTAACGACAATGTATCTGGTCCCATTTATTAAATAAGATTTAAATAAAAAGCAGAATATTGTTATTAAAAAAAAAATTATTTTACAATGTTAACTAAAAAATATATTAGGTTACACAGATTCCATTTGTTGTACTTAAACGCGGAATTAATTGAATGATATATTCTGCCGTGAAATAGCCCACTAGACATCAAAAGATTTAATTAATATTTTTTAATATTACGAAACTAGACCTATATTCTTAAAATTCAGATATTTGACGAGCCCTCTTTGATCTTTGCCGCTGTGTCATGTAAGTTTACAATAAAACTGCCTACGCTATATATTTTTAGTCTACTAACAAGTTGTGTTTATACATTACAATGGCAGATCTATAGCTCCTGTAGACCCCCCCCCCCATGGCTCAATAATAAAGACAATACTAATACTAAAATCTTTAAAGAAAGATGTTAAAAATTTGATGAGACCATTAATGAGTTTATCACCGTATCCTCTCTATTATGAGAGTAGCAAAGTACTGCCGACTATCAGAATAAAGAGGAAATGGTGATAAACTCGTTAATTGTTTGATCACATTTAGTAGCAGAGTAGGTACTTATAAATTAATTTGACAATACCGCCAACTTTGCGAGAAAGAGAGATATACAGTAAAAGTGGAAAAACCGCTTTCTTGATCCCAGTCTTCAGCTGATGTATTGTAGATTGTTTCAGGGCTCGCTTCATTCTGAGTAGCCTTACTTCACTTCGACCTAAAAGATCTTTTGTGATTTACCCTACACCTAGTTGTTGCCCAGGGATATAAAGCTTGTGATTTTCCTGGTGCTAATTTCTCTGTCTTCAGGCGTTAATTCCAGCAAATGTATAGTGCTTTCACTCTACTTTGTCTCTTCCGCAGAGTTGGCGATTAGAAAAGTAGATTAGCTGAGTGTCTTTGGGGCAAGAGGCCATCGAAACTAGGAAGATGAAAACTAGATGCACTGGATAAGAAGTTGTTGGTTGCAGTGAGTTTCGTTTCGTCGATTAATTGCGTGATCGACAACGAATCTGTTAAAGTCCTTTAATTATTAGTGTATAGTTATCATATTTTAATGAATAAAAAAATGTTTTTTGATCTCTTACTAAATTTTCTGAAATAATTAAATTTTATTTGGACTAGTCCCGTTTTCTTCAATTTAACTTCGCACTAAAGGTGATTTCTAACTTTTCATTTTAGGTTTTTGACCTTGAAAAATGAAAAAATTTATTATTTTTCTTTCTATAGTCTAAGAAGCCGCTCCCTTGACTTCATCCTAGATCCGCCCTTGATACATTATGATGAAATACTTGTGATATCATCATTTACTACTATCTGGCTGCGTTGGTTAAGGCGCGAGGTGGCAATCGCGATTAGTCACACGGGCATCGCGCCACCGGATCGAATCCTGGCTCCGGCACTGTCGGAGAAAATGGTTGTATGTCTCTGGCTTCTGGAATTGGGGGTTGTCTAATTTCTGTGGTGTTGCTTTATTATTTAGTATGTCCCGTAAAAAATGTATTCTCAACTGACTCTCAAGTCATCCAGGTAACTCTTTGGAGATCCAGAATTTTGTGCTACGTTTAGAGAAACGATGCCCTACAGTTTATAGTGGAGTCTGAATAACCTCTATATTCTATAATTAAAATCACTTTGCAATGTGCAAGCTAAACACATCAACCCACTTGGCTAGCGTACCCTCTCCAGTTAATTTACGCGACATGTCTAGTTTTAATACAATAAGTAAATCATAATTTATTACAAAGTTATTGAAGATTATGCACAGAGGTTTGTAAAAATGCTCCTCATTACAATTATACTTGAATACTACATAACGTTTACTCTAGACCTGTCGAGCCGTACACACAAACAGCAACTTTATGTTTTTGAAGTTTACGATGCGACGTTGCTGGTGCTGGGGGCGGATTTAGGGCAAGGAGCAAATCTTACAAGAGCCTCTTGAAACGTGCAGGTGTGATGTATTTTAGCTGTACTCTATATTTCAATGAGTTCTATCTAAATAATTTATACAGGGTGTTTTAAATGCATTAAATGCTGGTATAGATTGGGGAGTCTGAGAGATGAAGGTTTCACTAAATAATTTTATTCTAGGATGCCCTCTAATCGAGTTACAGCCCCTCAAACTGGGTCTGGAAATAACCTTTAAACGGTTTGACGTTCGAGGATCAAATTTTTTATTGAACCCATTATTTTGTTGTGCTACATGACCATTGTCCATTGGAGCAATGCGTATCACTCCTTAGTAGCGATTAATCACTGCTAGTAGTGAATAATGAATAAAGTTATACTTAAGAAAACATACATATTGAATACACTATATGGTAGTCGTGGCAAAAAGCTTATTTTATGAACAATCCAATGCATTAACTAGCATGGTTATATCCTTTAGATTGTTTTGTGTTGGTTTTTTCAAAAAACAAAATATACTACAAAGAGGTTACAGATCTCAATCAATTACTCAATAGAATCGTTAAAGCGCTCAACCAAATTATACCAAAGCTACTAAACAGACATCTAAAAGAACGAACTGTCTACTCTAGCAGTACGAGGATCCTTCAGTAGCCACCCCTCTTGAACTTTTCTTTGATTTTTCCACACCTGCAATCAGCTGCTGTGCTACATATCCTAATAGCTCTCTAACTTCTATTATAGCTGGGACAACGTACCTCTGGCTTATCGTCTTCATAGTTTTGCAACCATCCGGTGACCTTACCGTTATCTTCCTTGTGATGTTACCGCCACTCTCCTTGTGGCTTCATTACCACCTTTCTTGTGAATTTATCTTATTTCTATACTGTGACTGGGCCGCCACTTTCAGTGACTTGACTTCCACTTGGTACCTTGATCGCCATCCTTTTCACCGGTGATCGCATTACTTGATGTGCTGACTATTAACGATTTCATAGCCTCATGTTGTCCATGCCAGTCACGCCACAGTACTTTACTAGATATCGTCTACCCCCAGGTATATCCAACACTTCTTTTGGATCATCAGAGCCACTTTGTCTTTCTTGGCGGCCGTCATGCCACCGAAGTATCCTGAAAGTTTTTCTGTCTAACTGGTGCCCCCTCTTTCCAATTGGTAAATCTCCTCTGTCCAGTTGGTCTGATTCTCTCTCCATCTGGTCTGCTCCTCTGCCCAATTGGCCTGCCACGTTCATCTCCTTCTCGAGGACCTCCAAAAGCCCTGCTGTCCCTTGCTGCACCTCTTCCAGTTGAGCAGCTTTGGGCCCCGTCCAGTGGCTGGATTGCTGGTAACTTTAATCAGATCCAAATCGTCCGCGTTGTACGCACCAGGGTCCTGTTCCTTCTGATCAACCTATGCTTTTGACCTCCCAGGTACTCGCGTGTATAACAGCTTTTAATCCATGCTTTTATTTCTTTAATTATTATAGAATAGCTTAAATCGGTAACTATATAGCAGAAGTCTCCCACTGGTGACCTTGATGAACCTCCCTTCTCTAATTCCGTTCCTCATCTAATATTTCTCTGTAGTACTTACCAGAAGTCTCTTTTCGATAACCCCCGTGTTCTACTGAAGCTAAACTTCCCCCCGAGTGTATCCCAAACCGATATCCGACTTCGTGTTCTCCGTTTCGCAAAACTAGATGCCGACAAAACCCAACTTCTGACGTTAAATTAGTTAAAATAAATGAACTTTAAAAATAGAAAAATAACATACAATTTATTGGGCCACCGTGTATAACAGATGTGGATCATGTATAGTTCAGCCGCTAAACCATGAATGTCTCGAGCACGCTACTCTCTCTTCCAGCTTCCCTCATGAGGTCGACTAGGCAATTGGTTAAAACCGACCCCTGCATCCCGAGAACGAAAATCTTGACTAGAAATGATGCTAAACAGATATTTGCACTACTTTGATTAGATCACTGAAATTCAGAGAGACGTCGCCACCCATGATATACAAATATCGCAAAAATGTTTACTGGGCTAGCCACTGCGATCATAATATATATATTTTTATTTTCAAATGTCTGTGGGGTTAGCACTTAAGTAGCATTCCCTCGTTTGCCAAATTGAGAAATTCCAGTTATTTAACGGATTCACAAATCGTACCGTAACGTCAGTGGATTGGCGATGACCGATAGATGTGAAATTAATAATTGAAAGCATGTGTAACAAGAACTGAACCCAGCACTTTATCGCTTTATTTACGCATGATTGCATACGATATTACTAAAACTAGATTTGTAGAAGCTCCTTATGGAAATTTACCGGTTGTGAACGTATTTCATGATTGTACCAATACATTAGTTGACGTCATCAGGACACGCACTCGGAAAAAATAGTGACGTAGTTTTTCACGGATTTTCTATTTAATTTCAGGAACATTTATTTTATGACATTAATGAACTGCCCGTGGAAAGTCAAGTGTTTTCAAATATGAATATATTATTTTCACAATCAGAGTTCAAGTTTGCGAAAATGCGTCAATTTTGTTAAATTAAATTACCTATATCATTAAACTCAGCAACTTTATGAGATCTTTTTTTAATAATCAGTGTAGGTTTTATTTCAATAAACATTCTAAATGTCTGTTTTATATTTTTCAGGGCAAATTAGCAGACATGTATACAACTTTAAGTGCTTGTAGAAGCTATTTATATAATGTGGCCAGGGCATGTGATAACAGAAAGGTAAACAGTAAAGACTGTGCTGGTGTTGTTTTGTACTGCGCTGAAAAGGCAACTCAAATGGCTTTGGATGCAATTCAAATATTAGGTAAGCCCCAACTGTGTAGGTTGCTAACAAATTTAACATAGTGTAAATTGATTGTCGAGAAATTATTTGGCAACACATAATGTCAACATTAACATGCATCGCGAAGGGTAACTGACGACCAAAATTAAAAGTAATTTTATACTTGGTGTATGTCGCTAAAAATTACTTTAATACACTACATAAAAACGATTTTGAAGTTAATTCTTTTGTGACCTAACTCTTTTCGAATTCAAAACACCGTTTAAAAATACATTTTCTATTTATATACAGCGCGAAATAATAAAGTTATGTTTTTTTTTCAATAAATAAAAACACCCTGTGATAGGGATCGCCAGCAGCAAAATTAAAATCCAGTATAGACCTAATTTCTGCTTCATCCTTCTTTAGCATTTTCATTTTTATAAAAAACATTATCTTTACTTTGAAGGAGATAATTGGAGTTTTTCTACTCTCGTTCTGTACCACTCAATTCGCGTTTCACTCATCATATTGGCATCATCAGGAGATGATTGAATCTGAAAACCAGTCTTATTTGTCTCTTGTCAGCGAAACGCGCGTCGAGTAATATATTCGAGAGTAGTGTTCAAATGTTTTGGCGTCTTGTAAAAGTTGTTTCTTGACACCAAATATATTAATATGTGAAAAATAGCCTTCCTAAGAAAACGCTCCCACCTTCAGGACCCGAACCCAGCGTAAGATTGTCCCCTTAAAAGGAGTATGCACCATAAAAGTTGAAGGACATCCTCAGTAGCTATTGCACTAATGATAGATACTTACTACTTACACAGAACTGTTGATATTCTGTTCTAAATGGCGTTACATTTGTTAAGTTTTTTAACGTTGGTAACCAAGTCGTGCAAAGATCGATACGCATTTATCTTCACTTAGTAATATTATTGTCGATAGTTTTTCTTTGTTATCTGCCTCTTTGGTTGCATTTTTTGTCGAATCAAACTTTATTCTATGTCTCTTTTCTGAAACGTCAATCAATCAACCAATCAAACAAACTTATTGCTTTTTTTCCAATTACCATTCAATAATTACAAATTATTTAAAAAATAATAACAATATATATTTAGTATCTATTTTAATATATATTAATCGTTAATGTTATGAAGTAACCTAGATTGCATAAACACTCTGTGTGTGCACCAGCAAAAACTTAATTATGTAATTCCATAACCAGACCCCAAGTGAGTTGTTCATACTGAGTAAAAGCAAACAATGACTTGTCTCACTAAATTCTTTTAATCTTGTAATGGCGACCGGAGACAAGACTTTGTTTGTTTTTACTCAACTTAATTATGGTTCAAATGTGCTTTTAGCGGGCAGAATATTAAAACATAATATTTTTAGTCACAAACTTCTCTATAAAATCCTTATTTTATTCCAACCAACAGCGACTATCCGGGCTATGTGCCCCGCCGAGCGCTGAATTACGAGTTACAAGCCTGGCGCGTTAAGTGTAATAATTGTATATTACCAACAAAACGCGTTAAGTATTTTGTTGGTAATATGCAATTATCACACTAACGCGGCAGGCTTGTAACTTGTAATTCAGCGTTCGGCGGGGCACATAGCCCAGATAGTCGCTGTTGGTTGGAATAAAATAAGGATTTTATAGAGAAGTTTGTGACTAAAAATATTATGTTTTAATATTCTGCCCGCTAAAAGCACATTTGAACCATAATTAAGTTGAGTAAAAACAAACAAAGTCTTGTCTCCGGTCGCCATTACAAGATTAAAAGAATTTAGTGAGACAAGTCATTGTTTGCTTTTACTCAGTATGAACAACTCACTTGGGGTCTGGTTATGGAATTACATAATTAAGTTTTTGCTGGTGCACACACAGAGTGTTTATGCAATCTAGGTTACTTCATAACATTAACGATTAATATATATTAAAATAGATACTAAATATATATTGTTATTATTTTTTAAATAATTTGTAATTATTGAATGGTAATTGGAAAACAAGCAATAAGTTTGTTTGATTGGTTGATTGATTGACGTTTCAGAAAAGAGACATAGAATAAAGTTTGATTCGACAAAAAATGCAACCAAAGAGGCAGATAACAAAGAAAAACTATCGACAATAATATTACTAAGTGAAGATAAATGCGTATCGATCTTTGCACGACTTGGTTGCCAACGTTAAAAAACCTAACAAATGTAACGCCATTTAGAACAGAATATCAACAGTTCTGTGTAAGTAGTAAGTATCTATCATTAGAGCAATAGCTACTGAGGATGTCCTTCAACTTTTATGGTGCATACTCCTTTTAAGGAGACAATCTTACGCTGGGTTCGGGTCCTGAAGGTGAGAGCGTTTTCTTAGGAAGGCTATTTTTCACATATTAATATATTTGGTGTCAAGAAACAACTTTTACAAAACGCTAAAACATTTGAACACTACTCTCGAATATACTACTCGACGCGCGTTTCGCTGACAAGAGACAAATAAGACTGGTTTTCAGATTCAATCATCTCCTGATGATGCCAATATGATGAGTGAAACGCGAATTGAGTGGCACAGAACGAGAGTAGAAAAACTCCAATTATCTCCTTCAAAGTAAAGATAATGTTTTTTATAAAAATGAAAATGCTAAAGAAGGATGAAGCAGAAATTAGGTCTATATTGGATTTTAATTTTGCTGCTGGTGATCCCTATCAAAGGGTGTTTTTATTTATTGAAAAAAAAAACGTAACTTTATTATCACACTAACGCGGCAGGCTTGTAGCTTGTAATTCAGCGTTCGGCGGGGCACATAGCCCGGAGAGTAGCTGTTGGTTCAGTCTGGTTACATTCCTTATAGTAAAATAAGGATTTTATAGAGGAGTTTGCGACTAAAAATATTATGTTTTAATGCTCCGCCCTCTAAAAACACATTTAAACTATGCTAAGCCCAGTCCGGCTACTTATTTTTCGATTGCAACAGACACTGGACCGATAGATGGCGCCCGCTGATTATTTTACATGTCGCTATTCTGAAGATACCGAACTATATCAAATGGTCAAGGAATCCTCGTGTCGGTCATCACATGCCTACCTTGTACTGACGAAATAGCTTGAAACTGCAATCTGTAAGTGGTGTGGGGCGACTGGTACGAGAGCTCTTTTAAGTAGGATCAGTCTTTCGGCTGGCGTTTGTTGCAATCGAAGCATTAGCGTTTTGTTGGTAATATGCAATTATTACACTTAACGCGCCAGGCTTGTAACTTGTAATTCAGCGCTCAGCGGGACACATATCCGGCGAGTAGCTGTTGGTTGCAGTCTGGTTACGTTCCTTATAGTAAAATAAGGATTTTATAGAGGAGTTTGCGTCTAAAAATATTATGGTTTAACTTCATTATGGTGTAAAAATTTAATTATTATTTAAAATTTCACTATACAATAATCACAAGAGAAATATAGGTCTAGTAGATGACACTATTATATTATTTTTATATTCAATATTTCAACCATCCACCTTGTTGTTTAATTGTTGAAAGTGCTCTGTTCATTTTAAATTTTGATCCGTGATAATTCCGAGATATTTAATGTTCTTTATTTGCTGCAGTTTCGTAGCATATATACAGCCACGCTTTCTTTTATTTATACATGAGTATGTATGTAACTGAAGTGTATCTATCTTAGGTACGTTTCTGTCATATATACTAAAGCACATAAGTTGTAGTTTTGAAGACTTTACCACCGCTTTATTAGCAACATTATTCCAGGAGTCATCCTCAACCAGAAGAACAGTGTCATTTGCATATGCTACTACGTTTCCATTAATTGGAAGTTGAAGTAGTTCATTGACATAAATACTAAAAAGGATTGGCCCTAGAACCTTTTCTTGAGGACTGCCATATTTTATTATTTTTAAATTACTTCAATTTCACCAATTTTTATACATTGCTCCCTATCTTCAAGATAATAAGTCATTAACTATACCTTTTATACCATATTGGTTCAGTTGGTTAACTAAAATGTCATGCGACACCGTATCGAAGGCCGAACCGTGTTCGCAAATCTGATTTTTTAATTTCATTTTTCCTAATGTAATTTTTGTGTTCGTCCAATCTTATAGCGAAGGGTCGGGACGACTCATCCATATTTATTACACTCGCACGGTAAGACGATTTTTAGGTAAACAACCATTGTTCATTAGCTTTTCATTCTACATTAAAATAATAAATTGTTTCGTGACAAAATTATGCCGGGATAGAGTAGACTTAAATGTATCAGGTTTCGACTTTTTAGTCTCAAAAACAATTTAATTCTACTTTCCCATACATACATTGTATTTTAAGAACTCACTTTCTGCAGTTTTGTCTTATTTTCGATGAGACAGAAAAAATAAAAAGTAATATTTTGTTTAAAATCCATAGTAACAGAGATTCACTTATGGGCAAGTCTTTTTAAATCATATTGAACCAGTAAATTCTCTTTTAGGTGGCAATGGATATGTAAATGATTATGCAACGGGAAGACTATTAAGAGATGCAAAGTTATACGAAATTGGAGGAGGGACCTCAGAAATTAGAAGACTTGTAATAGGAAGGGCGATAAATTCAGAATACTCATAAAATAAATATATATTTATTCCATAATAATATAAATAATGTGTACAATAAGAACATTCCCGATTTTTATATTTATATTTTAATAAAGTTTATTAATACCAGAATTTTATATACTTTTAATGGGAATTAAGGTACGGCCATATTAATTATATTTTGATTTAAAATGTTTACTTATTCTAAATGTAACTTACATCTATTTGATAAATTGACTAGAGTACACTCGTTTAATAAACTTTTAAAATAAATAATAACTGTAACATAAATATTTCTAGGTAAAAGCTATGGAAATCAAGTATCATTTGCAATCATAGCAAATAAATAGATATTCACGAAGCACATAGAACAAAAGCTAAAAGCTCTAGTTACTAATAATAATTATTGTAAGAAAAAGTATAATATCATTTAGTCATACCTATCAAATTTATCCATGTAACAAATTTGGTCTTAAATGGCTCTACGTGTTTGCATATTAAAGTTTCATATTACACTTGATTAATTTGAAAGATATATTTAAAATAAAAGTTTTTTCGAACATTTCTAAAATATTCGTCGTTTTATTTTTCGAAATTTTGAAATGGATGATCATGAAATATTCCTCTTGGAATAGCTCATAATCGAAGCATTTTTTACCAGACTTTCAGTGTAAATAAGGCGTGCTTAGTAGTTGCTACCAGGAAGGACGCTCCACATTAGCCTCTTGAAAGAACCGCTTTGTTGAATTTCCTCTGGATCTCCGCCAAGTGAATTGCCATACTGTGGATTTTGGTTTACTATAAAAGCTGGTTTCTAAAAAAGAATATATAATAATAATAAGAAAATTGTCCTTATTACACATAAGAAAATTTTACAAGCTTGTTGTAAAAGAAAAATTCTCAAAGGGAATACGGAATGGCAATCCCCACTTTGGTGAATTCTAGCAAAGTTCAGCTAAGCTAATACCTAATCAAAACTAGATCAAAATAACATTCATTAAAATATAAACGCAATTTCTTTTACAAAAATTATGCAGGCGATTGGAGGAAAATTTGGGAAAGAATGAAAAATAAAAGAAACAAGTAATACAAGCGTTTCCTTATTAGACTCTATAATCATAAGCCAAACAGGTATAGGAGTTGATCCGAAGTTGTAATGTAGGAGAACTAAACAAAAATCTGATTTAGAATATATAATATGTTATTTTGGTGTCTACTATAATATCATTCATTTCCCTAAGTCGAAATTCGTGTCCTGAGACATATCCGAAATTTTACTCGTGTTTATTGTTAAGTATAATTTTCAGAGTAATCTTGTATTAATTATATGCCAAACTGATAGGATCTCCATAATGATATCTGACCTCCAACATGATATTTTTTAATTCGATTTAATTTGTTCACTGTTGAGCAAAAAAATGACTTCATATATTTAAAATGAAATACATGGCATTTATTAAATGAGAAAAGGTTATTATTCGGATTTTACCCCCACCCCCTAGTTTGTTAGCACTTTTATAAAAAGAAATTTTAAATCAGTGTCTACAGCCAGTGTTTCGACTACGGGATGTGGTCGATTATTTGTTCAAAAATACATACAAAATTAGTTTAGTTACCCAAAATCCAATTAATAGTATTTATATGTAGACCCTTAAACCGCCAACAAGAACGTAGATGTAAACGTTTAAAATGACAGCTAAGCACGCGCAATAACGAATTGTTGCACATTAGTTCCTACGCCTGACGTAAACTTGCGTGTTTGTACGTATACCTAAAACGTATCGTATCGAGCCGAGTAATGGCAATGGGACCACTGATTGCACCTGACAATAAAATGGCAACGTACACAAGCATACTGCGTTATTATTTAAAAATTTGAATTTACATTGTGATTCGGGTGGGAAATGAATACTTCGCGTGTTTATGCTACTAAAAGAAACATAAAATTTTTATGAAATATTAGTTTTGATTTTTAACAAGAAAATAGGATAAAGTTATATTACAATTTGCTCAGTTATTATTTTCAATAATAATAATAATGAGATTAGGTAAAACTTCAACTGCTGAATATTTTATTAGGGAGATTTACGTTTGCTAAATGACAAGTTTATATTCTAGAACTATATATTTTCAGATTTTATGCAATGACAAGCTACTTTACCTTCAATTATACTTCAGTTAATGTACTATCAGTAGCTTACCTGTGCCCTCGACACGTAAGATTTCACAAGAATGTTTTGCAGTTCAAATTATAGTGTGAGGTTTCTCACCGGCGATATACTTAGTTATCTATGATTGTTTAATAACGATCCATCACTATAATTATTCTACTAACTACAAGCAGTACAGGTCAGCGGTTAATGCTTGGGCCCATTGGCCCTGTATACCTTGCTCATATTAGAAGGGGTTAATTTTCGAAGAAGCTCTGACGTCTTGTCTGTTTAAATTACATCAACCAACCGTTGTTGGACAGTCATACACTATTCGGTAGTTGCCGTTTGCGCAATCAATCAAAGGATATTTCCTCAACATTCTATGATATTTTACATGAATATTCAAATTCTCATTTACCACGTAAATTCTATAATGCACGAACATGACATGACTATTGTCCTCTGTTTTGGATTAAATCTTATTTGGTCAAAAGACAATTGCTACCACACTAATTGCCAATCAGCATTTAACCGGCCTTTTGCCGGGTTTCTAATTACAACCAAAATAACACAGAAATAGTATTGTATAACATGGCTCTTGTTATTTGCATAACCAACTCTAAAATATATAGGTACAGTATGTCATTACTGTAGCAACGTAAACTTTCCTATATAATATTTAGACAATTGTCTTAAATATTTAAACTGTTTAAATTCATTTATATTTGTTGCAACAATTATTATAAAATAAAATGGTTTCTGTGACTGTTGTCCCAACGCTTACTATCTTTTCTTTCAACTTTACTTTTCTAGTACTACAAGTAAGAAACCAAATAAATGATTTCATGTCAACCAAATAAAATAGAAAACCAATTTTAGCCAGAAATTCACAGTGCAATTTTGAATAATAAAATAGTAAATAAAACCAATGATTAACTAGGTTTTTCTATTAATAGGCAGTGTGTTCAAATTTACGAGGTATTTAAATTAACATAGTGATTAATTTTCTCAGGTAAATAATATCAAATAAGAAACCGTAATGTCAAACTTTGCATAAAGAACTTGGGTAAATAAATATAAAAGGTTACTATAAACACAACGTAATTTGGATCCTTACTCTGTAAAACTAGACAATCACATAATTGGCCAATTTGTTTATTTATCTTGGTATAAAATTACTGGGTGGGATTAATTGGGTTCTTGATTGTTTCATCAGGCCATTGTTAGCAATTAACAGGGGGAATGAGAACCTCTTCACTATGTTATATAAATAAAACAAAGACACCAATGATAAGTGTTAGGTTAAGCGGTTATGCTTTTAAGGTTCGTTTAAATTTAGTTTAGTATACCGGGTGTCAACGGATCATGGTAGAACCCCTTTTTTTCCTTATTTTTAAGAAATCTTAAAAATAAGGATAAAAGGGGTTCTACCATGATCCGTTGACACCCGGTACACGTTTCAAACAGTGCTTTAATCTCAATTTAAGTCCATGTGTCGTAATATGGATTTACGTGTATTTCTGCCTTTACTCCAAAGAGTTACGTATACGGTGTTGATGTTGCTTTAAGAGTCTTTAACAAAATTGTAACGATACCAATCATGCTAGACTCGTGGCTATTTTTTTGTGTTACAAGCTCTTGTACGATAAGCTTTGTTTGCATTTTTGCAAAATTTTTTAATTTTGTAATTTGCATGTATCAAATTTATTGATTCGTTTCAATAATATTTAGTCACTTTTTCTTCAGACTGAAAATTTGGATCATGAGCATCAGGTTAGACATTACGGATACTTATTAGTTGGACATATAATCTAAGATGGTAGGCTTGTCCTCCTAATCCAGAACATTCATCTCTCAATTTTAATATCTTAAAATGATGTTTAACATTGACCATGGATCAAGTTTTTGATACATCTCGATGTACGATTTAAAGGAAGTACTATACCTACAAGCGCGTTATGTTTAGAAACAGCAACTATTTTTAACATACAGCATACAAGCTGTTCCACTTTACAAATTAAGATCAAATTTTCATAGCATTACTTACAGGCTGAATAAATATGATTTTTCCCACGACGCCGACTTCTCAAGGAAGTATCCATATTCACTTAACGTAGTAGGCACGAAAGTTAAAGAGTTGTTGAGCAACCAAAATAACGTAAAGTTATCAAGATACGGTAACTTTATTTCATTACGTATCTACAAATAACGTGTTACCAAAAAGAAAGTTGTTGAAAAGCTTAATAATCAGCAATCGTTATCTTTGACCATAGATAAGAAAATTTAGTATGACAGCCTGACGATGAGTCAGATTGTCGTCTTCGCGTTTCTGCTTTAATTCCACGATTGGAAGCAATATAATATACTTATGCTGCCTAAAGTATATAAAAGCCTTGAACCCTGCACTGTAAAAAACGGTACAAGTTGAAAGTCATTCATCGGTCTAATATTACAATTGCTACATGTTTACGTAAAAATATAAAAACTTATTTTGATAGGATGCAAAACCTTATTTACTTATACCTTGAACCCAGTGCGCATTTTAGTAAACATAACCTTAAAAAACTTAAGTTAACGTTAGCGTACATATATAACGTCAACTTTATCTGTCCGTAAATAACGTAGGCCGTTAACGTCATTAACGTTAACATATTCGCTAAAACTGCGCATGTGTAGATGTCAAAATAGCGTTACGGTATTTTACGTCTGGCTGCTCAACAGCTCCCTAATATCATAAGGGGCGCGTTATTTTCCTGACACACATGTACGTCAGAAAAATATCCACAGTGGACGGCGTATATATCACAGAGCCTATGTGTTATTTTCCTAACATGCATGTGTATTAGGAAAACGTCAACTGTGATAATAAACGCCATGACATATTTTAACTCATTAAATTGCCAAATAAAAAATAATTTTTTGTTTTTGTCGTGGGAAAAATATTGTACGTAACTCGTTGGAAAGTGTCTTTCACACTCGTGTAATTTTCGCACTCAGCCTCGAGCGTCCACATTTACACTTGCGTGTAAGTTTCACTGTCCATGCTCGTTTTGTAATACGCTATGTGTAATGTGTATGTTATAAATATTTCATGCATTACAAAATAAAAGAAAATCTTAAATAAAGGTCGTGCGTATAAAAACCCTAAAGCCATTTAAATGAAGATTGTTAATTCACAGCACACGCATCTTACGTTATTTGTTATTTATAGCAAAGGTGATTTAAACGTACTTGGCGAAGCTAATGAAGCTAATAATTGGTGTTTACCTTGGCGGGAATAGATTTATTGGGTGCATAGACTTTACTTTGAGGAGGAACATTTACTTCGTGTACGTGTCCATCTAATGAATCTTCCTGGAGAGCCTTGTAGGTCTCACTTTCTGCTGGATTGAATTTTACGTGTCTACGAGGTTGTCTGAAATAATAAAGTATATCTTAGATTGTTTCTTTAACGGCGACACTAAATTATATGAGTGCAAAAATATTATCATCCTTGTTTACATAGTATATATTCTCATTAGTATTTCTTGAATTAAATTATATTAAGATTCAAGAGAGTCACATCTACTCGTCGACGATCACAAAAGCACTTTTAGAAA
Source organism: Leptura quadrifasciata (assembly GCA_963675555.1). NCBI lineage: Eukaryota > Metazoa > Arthropoda > Insecta > Coleoptera > Cerambycidae > Leptura > Leptura quadrifasciata. The sequence goes on along the minus strand of OY776676.1, from coordinate 111,874,457 downwards.
GGTAATTTTTTCCTCATAAATTCTTCGATTTTCCACATTGATATATAATGAGTAACGCCCATATAAAAAGTAAATAAGTTCTTTAAAAGTAAATATATTATAGCAAATATTTATTTATTTTCACTAATTTATAATACTGAGAATTATTAAGTTTATACATTTTTTTATTTTTGTTGTTCGTACGAAAATTTATAGAACAAAACAGAACAGAACAGAGCAGAGCAGGGCAGGGCAGGGCCAGGGCCGGGCCAGGGCCGGATAAACATGGATGGGGAAATGTAGGCAAAATTGGAGTGGAGGGTTGCTCAAGACCGGTAATTTTCGGAGAATCAACCTGCATAGCTCTCTGTAATCTGAGGTGTAAATCATGAGGACCTTCTTATTTACATATTGTTTAATAACGTTCTTATGTTTATAATTTTTGGTGATTGCAGGGTAACAAATGTAGAAACGTTTAACATTTTACATTAAACTTATAAACGAATATCCCAATATATATCTTACAGTAAATTGACCTTTCGACATTTTTCATTTTTCAATAATAATAGCGGAAAAGTCCAACGCTCGTAAGATATCACTATTGATACTCATCCTAATTAAATGATTGAGTCTATCTTGGCTAATAGACGATTTTAATCTATTTTTCGTAATTTTAGTTTTGAAAGTGATCTCTCATCAGTACAATGTGTGGTCATTATTACAAGATACATTTTTAATAGCGTCTCCACATTGGGGAACGTATCTTTTAAATTTCTATCTACCGACAGCTGATATAAGCGATTGCTGATCATCACCTTCAGAAGGTGTTGGTATATTACGCATGGTCGATATAGTAGGAACCGCGTGCTTAACTGAAGGGCGGGAGTTTGATTTGGCATTCCAAATTTCAAGAGAAATAAAAAATCATTCAATTAAAAAAAAATTAATAAAATAAATTTTCAAGGCAATTTGGTAGGGGCCCCGAGGCAATACTTCATTGCTTTATGGTTAATCCGGCACTGGACAGGGCAGGGCAGAACAGAACAGAACAGAATAGAATAAAATCAAATATCATTTATGATTGAGATACATTCGCAGATTCATTTCTCAAAACATGTATATAAGTATAAACATAATACGGCGCTTAAAATATTTAATTCAATTCTAAATTATTTATATCCGAATCGTATAAATTAAAAAATATTGTGTATTATGGTTTGAAATATTTGTAGTCAGTTACGTCGGTTGTTTTAAAAAAATAACTGAAGCTAATTTTGGTTTACCACACGAGGGTAACTTCGAGTTTTTATATATTTTAAGGTAAGCAAATTAAAATTAAAAAGTTACCATTTTCAGCTTTCCTGGAGAATCGTAAAAAATGACAGAAAGTTATAAAATTATAATTTTTCGCAGCTTTCTTCATCAATGTGCGTGACAAATATTTTCTGTCTAAAATTAAAGAGCATACAATTTTTTTTTAAGGATAAATCCATAGTTTATGATGATGCGATCTGTGTATAATTTTTTGTATTTGGTTCCTAAATAGCTATTTTAGGGACTCATTTAAGTCCGTAAAATCAGTCTTTTCCGGACTCAATCCCAAAAAGTTGTCATGGCAACTTTTGAGGATTATTTTGATAAATAAAGCAAAATGGTTCAATACAACAATTAGACAATCTGATTACTATGGTCGCATGGTAATTAAAATTTGAAGGTCACTATTTTCGAGAAATATTTGCTCTGATCAAAAATTTTAATATGATTTAAGGACCTTTAACAAAAAAATGTTGTTAGTAACACGTATCTAAATCAGTTGTTTGGGACGCATCAACTTACAAAAATGACTATTTCGAATTCATTTTTCACGTCAATACAAAAATAGTTATTTTTGTAACAAGCCCTAAAAACTGATTTAAGTACGTGCTGCAAACAACATTTTTTTGTTAAAGGAAAGGTCCCTCAAACATATTCAAATTTTTGATAAGAGCAAATATTTCTCAAAAATAGTACGGTCGTGAGCAAAAAAAAAATAGGACAAGTCTTTTGCCCAGTATTTTGCTAAAATCTAGTTGTGTACATCTAACTTTAATTTTTGCGACATTGCCAGTTAGTTGTCATAATTTATTGCAAGTGTGCAAAAAACTAATATGCCTCATATAAGCGATTAAGTTAAATCTGGAGTTATTGCTAAAACAGAAGATGGATGGTCAATGAGATAAATTGCACTGCGTTATAATATTGACAAAAATTCGGTGTGTAACATTTAAAAAAAGTGGAGAATAAACGGTATGATTAGTAGAAATCCTGGATCTTGGAGTAGTATTGGTCGCCGGCGAGTAAGAGAATCGGAGCTACGCTGTCATGCAGCAGCACAGAAATACTTACTTAAAGCTGGACATAAACAAGCTCGAGTAGGATTTGCGCTTGAATTTTTTAGCGCATGATGTAAATTTTTGGAACAATGTAATCTTTACAGACGAAAAAACTTTCCAGTCAACACACAGCGGTCGTATTCGTGTTTACCGCCCTCCGAATACTCGATTCGATGAGAAATATATATCTAACAATGATTAAAGTGGTAGATTTTCCGTCAATATGTGGGCTTGGATATCGGTACGTGGTCCTGGTGTTTTATGGCATATTGATGAACGATTTAATAGTGAAACGTATATTAGGATTTTAGACAATATTATGCTCCCTTCTGTGTCACAATTATTTCCTAATAATGAGTTCATATTTCAACAAGACAATTGTTCCGTTCATACTGCTCATACTATAATTCACTGGTTTCAAGATAACAACATCAATGTTCTTAATTGGCCCAGTCATAGTTCAAATCTTAACCCTGTGGAAGAAATATGGGGACTACTCGTAAGAAGTCTCCAAAAACGAAATGTGAGACCACGGAATGCCGAAGAATTACTGGAAATAGTAAATAATGCATGGGAAAATATCATTACTAATGATTATTGTATAAGGTTATTTAATTCTATGCCAAACAGACTTATAGAAGTTATAAAGAGAAATGGTGCAATAACGAAATATTAATAGTTAGTTTCTTGTTAAGTAATATATCCATTGTCCTTTGATCCAGAATTTCTACTAAACGTACCGTTTATTCTCCACTTTCTTAAAATGTTACACACCAAATGTTTGTTAATGTTATAACGTAGTGAAATTCGTCTCATTAACCATCCATCATTTACTATAGCAATAATTACAGCATTAAAATAAAAAATAAATTAAAAGTGATATCTGCTTTATTTCGGCTACTCATTGCATATTCAAATAGAGACAGATTTACATTACAAAAAAAGTTGTCCTATTTTTTTTCTGTTCACGACAGTACCCTTCGAATTTTAATAGCCATGCGACGATAGGAACCAGATTGTTTAATTGTTGTATTGAACCATTTTGCTTTATTTACCTATATAATCCTCAAACATTGCCATGGCGACTTTTTGGGATTGAGTGAGGAAGAGACTCATTTTACGGACTAAAATGAGTCCCTAAAATAGCTATTTTAGGGACCAAATACAGAAAATGTAATTAATCGATTTTTTGAATTGCAATCTGTATATATTAATTAATAATATCAAAAAAATTATCGATTAAAATATCGGCTTTGTCTATATAAACCTATAATTTATAAAATAAAATGCCATACAAATTCGGGAACAAGATAAGGAAACTTTATATCTTTCTATATTGCATTTTTTTTTAATCTCATCGACTTTGAAGTAGGATTTATTTTAATCGCATATTATTTTTCCTTTGATGTGTACAAAAATGTATGTACTCTCCATTCCTTACTGTTTTATTAAATCTGAGTGTAAACTAATAATAAAATTCTGCTTCAAAACCGATTAAATTAAAAAAAAATTATTGACAAAATCGAAAGATGTTTCTAGATTTCGAAAAAGTATCAGTTTATTGCAAACGAATATGTGGTTCTAGAATGGGATAGACTCTGTTGTGAAGTTTTAAATCAATATCTGGAAAGATGAACAATGAAAACCAAAATAAATTGAAAATTCCAACACGTTGTCTTTTCTTAAAAAGGAAAACCTTTAAAGACATATGTATTTTAAGACGTATTTATACGAACTTTGCTTTCTAAATGAGGGCTCCCCTTTGCCACTTATTTTACATTGGAGTAAAATGTTAGACAAAGAATTATTCGCAATTGGCAACATCGATTGCTCCTTTCTCTGTTTCTATTGCAGTTTGTAAATAAATCTTGGGGTTATTACTGTTAAATTTTTCTTTAACCCACATTCATAGATGAGTCTTTTAAATTCTTTATTAATAATTTCATATTTTAAATATTTCTCAAAAATATGTACTTACGGTTGTAATCCTGTCTGTTTATGAATCGTATCGATAACATTTGGCTCGCTATATAGATTAATAGGAGAATTGAACTGCTTGTGAATCAGCTAAAAAAATAAACAAAATTAAAAAAGGTACCTATCTAATATTTAAAATATTATGTAATATCCAAGTTCACAAGGATATATTTTATTGTGTTAAAGTAAGATCACTTTGACATCGACATTCTTCCCTGTACATTCTGAAGTTAAAGTTGAAGATGGTAATAATTGAATTTTTACCACATATCTGCACAAAATAATTTCACTGATAAATTTTCTTTGTATATTTTAACTTTAACTTGTGAATATACCACTGCAACTGTATTTGTTTTAGTTACATGCAATTTCTTTCACGAAAATTGTTATAGTAATAGGTATAGTGTGTAGAGTTTGGTGTTTTCAAATTAATGTGTGTTGTGCTAATGGCCCTTTTAGAAAAAGAGCAATTAGGTATTAATCGTTTTATCATATTGTGTGTCTTAGGTGTGTAGTAGATTACTGAAGTGTTGTTTGTTATAACTTATCAGTTTAAGAAAAAAAAACATTAAAACCTGTCTTTAAAGGTACTCAAAAACAAAACGGAAGAAAATAATAACCTGCTTATTTGGATCGCCAGTCGTTATTCTTTCTAAGACAGAGTTGGCTACCTATTTAAAAAATATATTCATTTTATTTGTTATTAACAACGAAAAATTTAGCGGAAAATTAAACAAACACTTAAATTTGTTTCTTATGAATTTGAGTGCAAATAAAATTTAGGACTAGAATTTATTTGCAGTATCCCTTTTAAGCGCCACATAAATAAAATTACTATGTTAAGAAAGTAGTTCGTTCGATCTGATATTAAAGTTGTTAGAAATTTTTTAACATCAAATTGGTCAGGATTACTTTCATTAAATATCCTGAATATTGCATCTTTAAAAAATTTTAATAAAACATATTTGATACAATTATTTACAAACATCATTTTTAATGTTGTCAATAGAAGTATGAATAGGAAGAGTGTTGTAATAAATGATGAATATTACACTACAGATATTAGAGACGAAGTAGTTTCTTCCGGGTCTTGCCGTGGTCGTCGAACTTGACTTGACGTTTCGCTGATCATCCTGTCAGCTTCTTCAGCAGGATTCTAAAAACTAAATTTGTTGTGTTACGCTCCTCGTTATATACCTAGGCGCCGCTTTGCTTCGCTGGTCATTCGTCGTGCTTGGTTCGCTTCACTGCTCATTCGTCGTGTTTGGTTGACCGTGACTTATTACGGTGCTGGTACTTGGCAATGCCAGTCCCACGTGTCTCACTTCCTCAGCTTCTTCAACTGGCAGTCCTCTAATGGCGTTTTCAATTTCAGCGATAATGTCTTCCTTGGGTACTTTATTCGGCGCAACAGCGAAGAAGAAGAATAGTAAATCACCGGAGAAGAAGAACAGCAACAACCAACAATGTATGCATGCCTACCCAACATCACAGATAGGCTAAAGAAGATTTTATCCAAGATTTTATTAAAAAAAAAAGTAGGTGTACGGTTTCGAACGGTGAAGAAAATACAGCAGGTGCTTCCCTCAGTCAAAGACCCTGTCCTCAAACTGTTAAAAAAAGGTGTTTAACAGTTGAAGTGCACATGTGGTAAGAGCTACATTGGACAAACAGGACGGAGCATCTAGTGCAGAATCAATTAACATCAGAGGAATACCAGATTTGGATACACGGATAGGTCAGCGATAACAGAGCATATCCGTGGTAACGAGAACCATAAAATCGACTACGAGAACGTCAATATATTTGACAGGAATATGCGCTATTATCCGCGAACCATGAGGGAATCACTGTAAATTATGAAAAATAGGAACAACTTTAACAGAGAGGATGGGTATCGACTTAGTAACACGTGGCGACTGGCATTACCAAGTACCAGCACCGTAATAAGTCACGGTCAGCCAAACACGACGAATGAGCAACGAAGCGAACCAATTACGACGAATGACCAGCGAAGCGGCGCCTAGGTATATAACGAGGAGCGTAACACAACAAATTCAGTCTTTAGAATCCTCCTGAAGAAGCTGACAGGATGATCAGCGAAACGTCAAGTCAAGTTCGACGACCCCAGCAAGACCCGGAAGAAACTACTTCGGACAACGGCCGTGAAAGCCTGCATTCTACTATTAGATGTTAGAGATGCACATGAAATAGTAAAATGGGATTACTACGTTAGATATTTAATGGATTGAAATAAACTTAAAGTGTGAACATATAATAATTGATCCTTGCTTTCTGAATCAATCAGTGTCTGATTTTGTTTTACCGGGTCTTCTGAAAAAAAAGGTGTTTTAAGTTAATACTTCTGGAAATCAACCAAAATCCATTTGTTAAAAGATTGTAAGAAATTGTAACTGTGGTGGGTATTTGGAATTAGACCCATTATTATCAATAAAAGTGATAAAAGCAAAGGTCACATCGATCAAGTATTGGAAGTGATATTATGTGAATAAATTGTTTTAATCATATTCTTTTGTACTTTCATATATAAATACACGGCGGAATATTTTCAACAATAAATACAGTGTTATAATTTAACGCTATTGTCTAGATCACCGATGTTGTCTTTTTAAATCTTGATAAAGAGAACTGAATTGCGGTAGATTTCTCGGGAAACATTTTGAAAATTATTATTTTCATTTTAATTAGTACACACTGCTTTTATATGTTTCAATACTTTCAATACAATTTATTTAGATTATTCTGCATTATATTTCGAATTTTTCGGTCTTTAATAATATTAATACTGAATATAACTTGCAAATATTAAACAAATCATAAGTCACTTTAATAATTGCTTTAAGTAGGTATAAATGTAAAACTTACAATATGTTTATATCTTTAATGAATCTAGCTATAATCTCGAAACTAGCAGACATAATTCTACGATTTATAATAGGGATAATATTTATTTAGTTCAAGTAAATTACATCATTTTCTCCATACTTTTAGCTCAGGTAGGCAATTTATAAATTTGTCCTGGGTTAACCATCATCGTCTGTAAATTGACAGCTCGTCACAAGCTCCAAAAATGTTTTTAATTAATATCTATAATTAAATCTATTAACGAAAAGTTGTTTCTCAGAGGAATTCATTTTTAATTGTGCCAAAAACGTTCTTAGATTTTTATAAAACAAAGAGTAAAATATTTATGTAGTTAATATAATTAAAATGTATAATCTTTTATTTCATCTTGTTCTAATTAAATTCGATGTTCAAATAATGTAACATAAATAACAAAACGTGTATACCTTCCAAAAATAACATTAAGGTCAAGATAATCTATTTAAGTATCCCTGCGAATTCAAGACAACATTAACGTCCTCTTTTATTACGATATTATTTCCTATAGATTTTTTAATGCTTTATGAAGAGAGAATTATGAGACACGTTATTATAAACAGGGGTACAAAATATCTACACAAATTGTTCTACTCCAGTCATTTTTTTAATTAAATCAAATATTTTTAATTTAAGGAGTATTTTTTGGAAAATATACAAAAAGTACCTTTTGCTTAATGAGATGGTCAGGGTCTAAATGATGTGGAGGTGCTCTGACAGAAGGATTTGGGTGGTGACGAAGATAACTCTCAGTTGGTCCTGGTTCACGTTTTACTTTAGCACCTGGAAGTACCAAGGGAGTGGTACGATACGGCTACAACAAAGGAAAACACACAATGACAAACAAAACAAAACAACACATTATCTTATACACAGGTTTACATTTATAACTAATACAGTTTTACCAAGGATAGATTAACGTTTCAACACATGTACTTGATTTTACAAGCAATTCAGTAAGAAATATTTAGTCATAATAAATATTTGTTAGAGATGACGATGAATATAGAGATGAATGAAATAGTACAGTAAAAATATACCAAAAATGTCCATGACCTGGAAAGAATTGCACGCTCGAATTTGTCACGCTTAATGTTATCAGGACCACTTAGAAGGTCTAAAACCAAAAATGTGGCCTGGGGGGAAGTTATATAGAATATATAATATAGAAAATATGTAGAATTTTATTTACAACATTTTTTGTTCAATAATTTTTTCCGTGCGACCAATAGGACATGAGATAAAACGATTCAAAAAATTTTCAAGATGGCGGCCTTTTGCTCCAGAGCCGCCATCTTCAATTTTTTTTTATCGTTTTATCTCATGTCCTATTGGTAACAAAAAATGTTGTAAATAAAATTCTACATATTTTCTATATATATTCTATATAACTTCGTCGAAGTTATCAAAAACAGTTTTTTGAAAGCTGTGTTGTGAAAGCTGTTTAGGTAAAAATATTAGCCATATACATATATCCAAATAAATTCGAATCCATTGATTTTAGATATTTTCAATTAAATTTTGAAAAACAATTGTTTTTTGATAATAACTTCGGCGCCCTCTACCGCTCGAAATATTAACTTTTCGGCATCGCCGCAATTGCCGAAAATATTGAAATGCCCTGTATATACCCCATTAACAAATTTAGTTTTTTCTTATTCATTTTTAAAATTCAAGTAATTATTACAGTTGTCAGTTAATTTTATTATTTATTTAGTCATTTAAAATTGAAGAACGTAAAGTTACCAGAATGCATTTTAAAATTACATTCTTTTAAAGCAATACTTTTACGAAAAGAATTCAACTAAAGTAAGTCAAGCCATTATATTTGTTTACAATATGAGCAATAAGTTTCAAGTACTTCAGTCGCATCAAATAGGGTGAGAAAACTACGAAGCCAGTATTGAAATTTATAATGTAAACATTTCCAAGCGTATGACCACAAATTTCGAAGCTTTCATGTAAATTGTGACGTCATTTTTACCATATAATAGGAAGATCAGACTGTTCGCCTAGAGGAGTTGTAATGGAGTAATCAGACCCAAGCTACATCGCAGGATATTGTGTTCGCTGTGGCTTCCTGGAGATTACAATTGCACCACACCTTAGTTACATCGCCGGACATTAAGTTCGCTGTACTTTGGAGATTGAATTTAAACATACCTAAGTTACATCGCTGGACATTGAGTTCGCTGTACTTACGGTGTTATTGTGTGGTTATTTGTCTAACTGCGAGTTCAACGATATTTTGATCTACTTAGCCTTTTCACTTATTTCATCTCAGTCGTAGACAACCATTCTTTGGCGTACTCTTTATGAAATGCCATTTTAACCTCTCTTTTATGCTCGACGAGTACGTTAAACTTGAAGAATCTGGGGGAGAACATTCACGGGCGCTATAACTCTATACAGGGCGCACGGAAATTCTGCAGGCATAAATTTCTAAAGGTGATCGCTTGCTTATTTCGAGACTCTATTTTATTATTTGCAATTGCATTTATATTCTGGTTTCCTCAGAGTGTAATGGGGAAAATTGGCGCATTTGTGGTACTAAAAGAATATTAATTTTTTTTTATGAAATACTAGCTTTGATTTTTAACAAGAAAATATTATAATATCATATTGCAATTTATTCAGTTATGATTTCATTCACGATTTTAATTCATAAAATTTCACTTTCTGAATATTTTACTAGGGAAATTTGCGTTTGCAAAATAACAAGTTTATATTCAAGAACTATATATTTTTGCGTTTATGCAATGACAAAGAAACTTTCACTTCTATTATTATTTTGTTTGATGTACTTATTAAGGCTACTGTGTGCTTAATTTTGGACATGTAAAATATCGCAGTATGTTTAACTTTCAAATGATTATCTGAGATTTCTCATCCGCGATCTATTTGGTTTTCTATGATTGTTTAATAACGATCCATCCACTTAATTACCTTGTGCTCATAAACTGTACAGGCAATCGGTCAGTACTAGGTTAATTAGCCCGTAAACTTGTTCGTATTAAGAAGGGTTTACTTTTCGTCGAGTACTGAACTGGGACGTCTCGTCTATTTGATTTACATCTACCCACCTTATTTTCGTTGTTGGACAGTCATACAAAATTTGGTAGACTGCTTGTTTTAATTATAATCAAAGGATTTTTCCTCAACATTCTATGATCTTTTACATGAGTATTTAATGCTCATTTCTCAACTTAATTTTCATAATGTACAAACATGACATGATTCTTGTCTTTTGTTTCGCATTTGATACATTATTTGGCTATTGCTAACAACTATAATTATAAATTATCATTACCAGGCCATTGCCGCAACTCTCATTACTATTAAAATAAGACAGTATACTTTTGTATAACACAGTTTTCGTTATTGCATCGAACTACTCAGCATATGTATAGTAGCGCAAATTTTCTTATTATAATATTTAGATAATTGTCTCAAATATTTAAATTATTTTTGATTTCATGTATAGCTATTTGCTACATCAGTTTACATAAAATAAAATGTTTTTTATTTACTATTTTCTCCCCATCAATTGTTGTCTTATTCTTTTACCTTTACGTTTTTCGTCATATAAGTAATAAACTAAATAAATATTTTAATATCTAAAGCAAAATAGAAAACAAACTTCAACTATAAATGTGCAGTGCAATCTTGAGAGTACTTTATGTAGTATTTTATTAAAAATACTACATAAATAATATATCAAATTAACTAGGTCTCTTAATTAATAGACAGTGTGTTCAAGTTTACCAGGTATTTAAATTATCAGAGTGATTAATTTTCTAAGTTATATAGTATCAGACAGAAACAAGTAATATTAAACTTTCTATAAAAGAACCTGGGTAAATTAAAAGAGTTACTACACACACAAAATAATCAAGGTCCTAACTTTGTAAAAAACTAGACGATCACGCAAATGGCCAATTTATGTGTTTATCCTTCAGATAAATAAATAGTAATTAGTTTACTGGTGACATAATTACCAGGATTTCTTTTAATAATTAAACAGGGCACCCCACAACCTGTTTCACTGGTGCCGTGACCAGGATTTCTTTTAGTAAATATACAATATTATGTAGAATTTTATTTTCAATATTTTTTGTTCAGTAACTTTTCCGGTTGGATTAATAGGGCATGGGATAAAACGGTTCAAAAATTTTTCATGATGGCGGCTAAAACAAAATGGGGAGGTCACCTTTTTGGTTTTAGACCTCCTAAGTGGTCCTGATAACGTTAAGCATGACAAATTCGATTATGCAATTTTTTCCATGTCAAAGTACTATTTGATTGTACTAAAAGACTGTCAGTAAAGTAGTAAGTTATTGTAAATTATATTTTCTACAATGTTACACCGGCATCAAATTTTATTTTATATAATTCGACCACAGTTGAGTTGTTAACTGCATTTTATATTTGTCTGGTATATTCTATATAGGATTAGAATTTTGTATTTATTAAAATTATATCAGCTAGCTGTGAACTTATTTTAATACGCATGAAACAAATAATAGTTTTCAAGTGTTTCTTCATTTATTCCTTCTCTTTGCACGTTACTATTTACACTGACAAAATTATAATAATGGCGAGGAATTATCTAAAGCAACGAGTAAACGAAAAGAACCGATAAGTAATCACGAACGATCGCTTTCAAAAATGCTTCAATTCAGAATTTTCGGGGACAATCTCACTTTTATATTAATAAGAATTTGTTTTATAAGTAGTAAAAGTGACATTTATGTATCGATGATGTATTTGACGGGTGCGCAAAGCGAGTCCGGCTAGAGCGGCCGAGACAATTATTTTTGAACTACCAGAGAAATGATAGTTTAAGTTTATGAAACTTATCATTAAAGTCATATTACTTTGATGTCTAAAGAATATTAATTTATGTTGTTATGTGCACGACTACGCCACAGCCTTGAAAACGCCAGAGAAACGCCGCGAATGATAGACTGGATGATTCTAGACAGTCCAAATACATTCGACGCGGGTGTATATAGAGTGGACCCAAGCGCATGGAGGACAGTTAGGTATGAGATGAGTAAGTGATAAGATGAGATAAAGAACAGTAACAAGTGGTGTTGATTTATGAAAATTTTTATTGCAATTTATTGAACCTACATACAGGGTGTTTACTGGAGACTGTAAACACGTAACAATATTTACGTACGACAGATTTTCCCTTTTGCAATGATTTCCCTTATATTGTCTCTAAATTTCCTGTGGTTTCGTGTGATTTGTCTTTTGATCAGGGTTTAAATGAGTAGAGCGGGACACTTTTCCCACCACAGTATAATAAGCGAAAAAGACTTTTCCAATAATACAATACGATAAGCGGAAGTAGGAACAATTTTCCCAAAATTCAATTATTATGCATTTTCAACCTTCCCTCACGTTTTTCTGTCATTTATTTCCCGTATATTTCTTGTACCGTATACACTTGCCTCTCTTATATGAATTAAATACATACTGTTGTTTTTTATTCAAATACTTTTAGTACCACGAGTAAAAACTCTAAATATTGCTAGTATTAATCGTAACGAATTTTAAGCAGCTTTCAAAGTGGTCGCCTATCTGTCCATCCGTCTCATATTACTCATTATTAAAGTATAACAATGCATCTAAATTGCAAATGAAGGTGTCATATTGTTCACATTCTTTAGTTTTCGTAGATTTTGAATGATCTGGTGTTTATTTATCATTTACATATTTTGCTGATAAGCTTTTTTCATAATTACGATTTCCATCCTCAATTACTCAAATAACCAAAATATCTGTCATTGAGACGAACATACTTTTTTAATAAACTGTTAAATAATCAATTTTCAAAAAAACAACTTTGATTGATATTTAACAAATGTTCAAAATAAAAATATGCTGGCAGAAAATGTAGGTATATAAAATAATAACCCACGCAATATATTTAAACAGGAAACAAACATAAAACGTAATTAGATAGCCATGAGTGCAGCTTTTATATAGTGACATGAACATTTATGATTCGTGAAAAATGTTTGTGTGAAAGAGCTAAGGAAGTAAAAACATGTGATTTAGTAATTGGTTGTATGTGAAAAGGAGAACAGTTTTAATACCCGTGAAATAGTTATTAACATTTTTATTGATGTCGTCACATTTTGTAAAAATATTATGGAGTGTTGAGGATTATGTTTGTTCCTGTAAGCCATTGAATAAAGTGAGATTGGATTTAACCTGTAAATATTCGGCACACACTCGATAGTTAATTTGACAGAACCAGAAACATAGGAAACCCACTTAAAATACTTTTGGCGACACATATTTGCTACTCGGAGAACCGTGTCCGAAATCATCGTGTCTCCCATTTTGGAGATATATTCAAAATGAAATAGGTCAAGAAGAAAGCCATAGGAAAATATTTTCAAGATAAGCTTGAGTTTTCGGCGCCTCAATCTGCCGACTGCCCAGGCCTCTCCATGGTCCATCCCTATGATGTTAATCTGCCTACCCCAAAGAGATCTTCCTCTTTAAACGTGATCAAGAATTTTTGATTTGAATCTATAGCCTCGCAAAAATGTCAAAGTTACCGTTTATAGACTATTTATTATACTCAAGCTGGAAAAAAATTATTCTCTCAATAGAGAGGCAACTAAACTCAGTGTCAATAAAAGTTGCATTTTTAAATCGACAAATGCTGGAAAGATGAACTTTCCGCAGAAAAGCCACCTAGAATGAAAGTGGACAGAGTCTCTAATAAATTAGAAGACAATGCTATGTTGCACGCGTTCAAGAAACTCCCTACTTGACACTTCTCTGGGTTAGGGTAAAAAACGTGCAGCTGCTAAGAAAGCCCGTTTTATTGGATGAAAAGAGAGAACTTTTTAAACGACGTTGGCGGTTCTAGAAAAAAAAGTATTTCAATCTTATACTGACAGTCAGTAAAGGTATATACATATAGACCCTTTTCGAGTGCTAATGATAACAGACCATTTTATAGATTGAATGAGTTTCCGAATACGAATTGGCCAAGTACGCCGATGATACAGCCAAGTATCCGTAATCACATAACGCACAAGCAACGAATATACTGCTGAAGGCGCACATGGCTCGTGCCACGGCTTATTACGACCAGTGGAAGATTCGGGTGAACGCTGAGAAGTCCGAGGCGATAGCCTTCATGCGTCGTTTCACCGAACATAAGGTCATAACATCCATTTCTATCACGGAAAACAAAATTCCAACCGAGAGATGCGTGAAGTATTTGAGAATGAGACTCGACCAAAGGCTGGCGTTTAATACCCACGCTGTCATTACTGGCTTACTCCCTGTCCAGAAGTCTGTATCCGCTCATGGTCAGGGGTAGCAGGCTTAACAGACAAAATAAAAAGTTGTTGTACACAATGGTGGTCAGGCCGTCCATCACATACGCGGCGCCGGTGTGGTGCAGCATGCCGACCACGACAATGAAAAAGGCAAAAGTATTTGAACACAAATTTATGCGCCTCATATCAAATTCCGAGAGGTACACCTCCCCAGGTTCATCTCTCCCAGAGATCTATATGCGCGTCAACGACATAACCCCGATTGCGGATTATGTCCAACAGGTCTCTCAAAACTTAGATCGGTAACAAGACACATAACAGAAATTAGACAGCATAATGTCCCATTTCGAATCACCCCTTACCGTACCAGACGTTGCCAATTTTCTCCTGTAGCCTAACTTCACCAACTATAACTTCCGCTTAGCCTAACCACCTTTACTGATACTTCATACCTTTCGTATCTTTAAATCTTTCCTGTCCACCTCTTCCTTTCTGTTTGTATTCTTTTTGTCGCGTTTGTTTTTCTTGGCTTCTTTTTGTACATTTTTATCTCTAAATTCGTTTTCTCATTATCAATTTTGAACAAAATCAAAACGTGGTATCAAAAATTTTTAAGGCTAAAGTTTAGGCCGGCCTTGCGCAGCCCGGCGTTCATACATCTCGCAGAAGGCTTTTCGTTTGGACTGAGGAACCTGCGTCAATTGCAAAATTTAAAAAAATGTTTGTGCCCCAGTTTTTAAATAAGTGTATTTTTAGTTGTGTTAAGACTTTTTGTAATTAGATATGTAAGAATGTTATTACCTTTTTTTATCTGCTTTTGCAGAAGATGTTTAGGTTAAGTTTTATCAATTTTTGTTTAACCGAACCAGGCCCATTCCGCCCGATCCTGCAATCCGCCACCGCGATTAACTTATTTATTACTATAAACTTGAGTAAAATTTTTAGATTTTATTGCTTTGCCTTTTATTATGCGTCGATGAGTTCAAAGACACGCGAATTTGCAGTGGGTTTGAATGAGTTCGAAAGGATTACATATTCGGAATAGGGTTGAAAGTGCTTTATTTTCAGAACTCTTAGCACCCAACTCAGTCCTGATTAATGAAGTATAGAGACAGGGTGATATGTTTAAGCTGCCCAATTTTCTTAAAGATTTTTTTTGAATTTTTTTTTTTAATTTTATATAAATTAAATTTAAAAGAATTAATAACAATGGAACATAACTTTTTTAAATTTATATAATATGGAGGCCCGTATCTACTATCCAGAACCCGAATTTTCTCTCAAAAGCCATCGTGGCTTCCGCTAAATAATGACCAGACGATAGTTTTTTTTTTTCGTAGACAGAAAATCGGGTGTACGTGAAACTTGGTATTTCTAGAAATATAAAAAGTGCAATTTTCGACAGATATATTTTAAAAAATGGGTTCTTATCTGTTTTGAAAATTATAAGTATAACACGTTCTTCTTCTTATTTTTTTTTAAATGTGTTCCGACTAATTTAAGTTCTTGAAGTTTTCTTGGACACCCAAATAGAGGGTTTAGACTAAAAAAAATCTCGAATTATCCAGTGAAAGTACCTGTCGATTAAAATACAGAATTTCTGAGAATTGTGCCTATTCAAAAATAAAGCCGCGGCAATATCCTTGTTGAATAAAACTCTTCAGATTGCTCTTGAAGTTATCGCCGATGTTTGTAAGAAAATAACAAGTAACTACAGACCCGAAGATATTACATGGTAAGATAATTTTTTATAAATCCAGCCATATATTCCACAACGTAGGCGCTGTGTAATATCATAAAATATATTTTATAGTTCATTTTCATAAATCAAAATTTACGACCCATTATCCACCAATCTCATAGTCGAGAAAATTATGCTGCTACCATAATACCACGTTCCGTTTTTTATCATAACAATCTGAGTTTTCTAGATTTTTTACATTATAGTTAGTAAAAATATCGTAACTATTTCAGACCTATTACTCTAAAAAATGCTCCCCTATTGCATTTTGCTAGACAATAAATTAAAACTAAATATATCACTTATTAAATGTATACAGATTAAACTAATCTTGTTGCTTCATGCTGCCCCTAATTTACTGATATAAAACACTTAATCACCGAAATCAAAATAAAAACGTTTTACTATTAATAATATACTTAATGATAAACTGAATAACCTAGATTTAAAATAACTCGTAATTTTACTCTGCGAATTAAAAGAGGTATTAAACTAGATTTATGAAATGCAGTTTGAAATATTTTTCGCTATGGCTAAGTATTTAGGGCATTTGTCTCATTTTTATGCCGCTATAAATATCAAATATATAACGGGTCAACGCATTTTTAAAATTTATTTCAGTGTATATTCTAATTGGCTACTGAAAATTTGTTTGTAAATATTTGAATTATTTAGATATTTGAGAGTTGAGTTGACTTTAAACTTAAAATGGCATAGATCATGTTAGAGTAAAAAGTGCCATGATAAGCAGTAACAACGAATTTGCTTTGAAACGGTATTGATAAATTTTGTAATAAAAACATTTTCGTTGATAATGCTTTAGATATATTTATGGCATCTTTATCCCAGCAGAGTGTTGGGTCAATGTACACTCCCAGGAATTTATCTACATTATCATTGGTGTTCTGGTTCACATTTGTAAGATGAAGAGTAAATGTCATAGTTTGTGTTTCGTCTTGATTTAGTGTCAAGTTATTATCTAGGAACCACTGACTGATGTTCGATTGGTACTCGTAACACTCTCGGTAAGTTCAAAATTGAGAGCTGTGGTGTCATCAGGAAATAACATAAATGAAGTATTATTGGCACAATTTGCTAAGTCATTTACAAATATGATAAACAGTAGTGAGCC
This sequence comes from Leptura quadrifasciata, assembly GCA_963675555.1. NCBI lineage: Eukaryota > Metazoa > Arthropoda > Insecta > Coleoptera > Cerambycidae > Leptura > Leptura quadrifasciata. The sequence continues at coordinate 111,857,042 of OY776676.1, read as the reverse complement.
AAGAACTGAACCTAACATTGTGTTTCGCAACACAATGTTTTATCTTGGTTAGCTCCGAGATAAGATTGAATCAGAGATATACTGCTCTGGTCAAAATTATGGTGATATAGTTTGTCCAAGAGAATATTGTGAGATATACAATCGAAAGCTTTAGTTAGGTCATAAAAGGTTCCACTGGTTATGTTACGTAATTCAAAATTTTGCATGACAATCTGTATCAAGTGCATTTATCGCCAAAGTCGTTGAGAGCTTGAGCCTAATTGACTGTAATGAAATAAATTATTTTCCTCTAAAAAGTACGTCATTTAATTTTTTAAGACCGTTTAAAAAATCGTAGCGAAAATCGGAATTATTAATGAGATGGATCTGTAGTTTGAGACATCATCTGAGGAGCCCTTCTTGAAGATGAGGATGGTCTTTATTTGAGTACTGCTGGAAAATTGTTCGGCCTAATACATTGATTGATTATGTTTGTCAAGGGATACAATATGTTTTTTATTGATTTAATTATTTGCACATTGATATTGTATGCATCTTTGCTATTGCTATTTTTTAAGTTGGCAATGATATCTCTTATTTCAATGTAAGGGACCTCATGGAATTTAAAATAAAAATATGGACCTTTAGCGAGAAAATCGGAGAATGACATTGTGGATGTGGTTGATGGAAGATCCTATATAAATTTGACTCCAATGTTCAAAAAATTTGTTCAAACTGATGCTCATTTTTATTTAATTTATTAGGAACATAAGAGTCTACCTCAAGATCTAAGGTAAAATTTTCCAGAGCGACTGTGAGGAAGGTAAATGATTTTTTACAAACATCTTAAAATTTTAGTGAAAATATCTCAGGGCATCTTTTTAAAAAAAGTTCATAATCATGAATATTCAATGTTGTAACAGATTTATCAGGCACGCAATGAAAAAAAAAATAGAAAAGAGAAGGAAAGAAGAGAAAAATAAAAAAAGACAGAAAAACAATTTATATACACACACAGTGAGTGCAATATGCATATTTGACCTATGTAAATCTGACACAATGTCCTGAGGTCGTTCTTTGTTGCTAATAATTTAAACTTCAGAAATTCACATTTTCTAAATCTATCGAGAACATTCAGCGTCTATCTGTTCATATGTATAATTGCAAACAATAATTCATAGGAAAGTAATATTTTGCATTTAAAATCTCCAATTACTTTGTGAGTGACGCATTGAATTTGCTAATTGCAGTACACCAGAAATAATACTTTATTTGAAGAGATCTTCATTTTCAAATATTATTTATAAATTAGAATAATTCCAATGAGGTAATGTACAGGAAGTTATTAAATTTACCAATTCTTTCAGTGAAAATCCTTCTTCGCAGAAAATGGCGAAGGATCAGGTTTGAACGCAAATATTATTATTCACTTTATTTGTTTTTTATCGTCCTTGGTAAACTGAGAACGGCCAAACCAACCATTATAAACAATTTTATGTAATTTTAGGCATCATTTAGTTCTACTGTCGGCTGATAAAGTCGTTGTACCCTTTAGTATTTACGAAGTGAGGACATTTATAGCATAAAGAGAACAAATTTGATTATGTCAGAGATGATACTTATAGATCTTCAAAGTTAAGGAAAAGTTCAGAAATAGAGTGGCTTTCTAGTTAACTTATGCATTTCGTATCAACAGTGTATGACTATTCAGCCCAGTAAATATTGCCCTCAAATGGTACGAGAAACCGTCAATAGAACCAAAAACAATGAAAATTTTATTTAATCGTGGAAGTAACGGAGAAATAAACAAAGCTTATCAATTCTCTTTGTGTGGTGTGAAATGTTATCATCTTCCAAGTGTTCTACGGCCTTAAACATAAGAAAAATTTGAAAACTTGATTACAACTTTGTGAATAATGTTTAAATGGTGGAAAAGTATTATTTCCTATTTTTTTTGGGGGGGGTGCGTGTACTAGTATTTTAAAACTCTTAAATTTTCAATAGAAAGGAATAATTAGAGAATTAATGAAAGTTTACATGGATGTTCACTTTTACTGATTCTTTCGAAAACTGATGTTAGAAATGATTTTTTAAAAATATTTCGAAAAATAAACATCTTCCTTTATAAGATAATCGTTAATTTGAGATTGGTTTCATACATTTTTGACATAAGTTGACCGAGAGAGCACTTTTTGAAGTTATGACCTTTTTTTACCCTTTTGAAAATATCCAAGTTTAAGTTCTATTTTTGGAATTTACTTAAAAGCAGTGCTTCATCTATTAAAAATACATTACATACATAAGAAAGTTTATTCAGATATCCTTAATTTGAGACCAACAATATCCCTTCATAACAGAAGTTAGTCGAGATAAGTGATAACTCATCATTTTGACGCTCAAAATGATGCAATTTTTTAAATATAAAGAAGTGTAACTTTCAAATTCTCTACTATATCAATCATACAAAAAATCAAATGAAAGGTAATTTATTAGCTTTAATTTATCTTTTTTGATATTAAAAACTTAAATGTTCATGGATTTGATATTACTATCTAAAATAAAAATATTTTGTGATACTTTGAAAATGTCGAAGAAAAATTTTCATATCTGGAAAGTAATAATGCAGTTAACGTTATTAAATGTAATAGTATATTCTTCTATATGAAATAAAAGTGACAATTTTTTGTGTCGGGGGTGTATAGGGATTCATTTTAACTTACCCACCCCTTATCATCGTTATAATTGCTTATTGAAAAAAGAAATTAAATAAAAGTTGTGTGGTTATGATTATATTTTGTTAAAATTCTATCAAAAGTACAGTAGCGTGCAGTTTTCAGAGGATACAAAAAAATAATAAATTTTTTTAAATGGGATATTCTGTATGATATTAAATTTTTGGAATGATCCTTTTTTCCTGAATTCAAAAATATACCATATGTTACCTCTATCATACACTGTTTTTGAGTTATTAAACGTCAACTATCTTAGTTCAACCGGTTACTGTAAATATGGAAAAGTTAACTTGAGGTACTTTCGTTCGTCTTGAACAAACTGAACACTAAAAGCCAATTGAGTTGAGATATTTTTCAAATTCTTGATTTCTATTGGATGCTTACTAATCACAATCACTTTGTTCAAGACGAACAAAAGCAGCTTTTATTAAACTGAGCTATGAAAATGACAACTATTTTGTTTGATAAGTGACATTTCTTTAATGAAATAATCAAAACGGTTTACAGTGAAGAAGAAAAAGTCTAAGTATTACTTGTTATATACAAAATAACAAAAATAAAAGTGCATATACAAATCGTCCAACCCCATCAGAAAATACGTTCAAAAATATTTACCGATAGATGAATAACACCTCCAGTTTTAGTAGAAAAAAGCATGTAGTTCAAGCAAACCAGGAAGAACAGCTAGATATACTGCTTCATTTCAAAGGTTAGCCCATCCATATTTATTCGCAAATAGACTTATTTGAAACATTGTATTATTTTTTAGAAAATTCTGAATGTAGTATAAATAATGCAGTCGATCGATTGGCATAAGTTATTCCAAAATCCAACGTACGTTAGAAAATAATAGCTACAGACCATATAAAATGTTACCCGTACAAGTCTTAACAGAGGCTCATAAAAAGAAAAGGCTGGACTTTTGCCGCCAGATGATTCAATTGTTGGATGAAGATTCCGATTTTTTACTAAAATATTATGGACTGATAAATCATCCTTTTCTACGGCAGGAGTTTTTAATAGGAAAAATAGAAGGTCGTGGGAACACACGCACAATAGAAAAAGATTGGTAAAATAAATAAAAAATATTAGGAAGAAAAACTGTTAGTGTTTGGTGTGGAATTTTCAGAAACAAAATTGTTGGGCCTATATTTTATGATCATACTTTAACTGGAGTTACCTATCTGGAAATAATTATCCCAGAACCAGAAAATATTATTCTGTAGAATTTTCCGGAAGCCGAACTTGATGATACGATTTGGATGCAGGATGGAGCAACTCTGCACCTACCCGTTCGAGATCGTTTGAATAATGTATTCCCAATATGGATAGGGAATAATGGAACAATTTCATAGCCACCTAACAGTCCGGATTTGATCCCTATGGATTCATTTTTTCGGAGATTTTTCAAAGACATTGTCAATAATGATAATAATAATAGTTTTCAAGTTATTAAAGACGGGATTCGACTTGAAATAAACAATCTGAATGAAGCCATTTCCCGTGCAAATATAAATATAAGAAGACGTTATCAATTATGTATTGACAATAATGGTGGACACATCAAACATCTTTTATGAGTTTTCATTTATTTATATTTAAATTTCCTAAATAAATCTTTCTTATTTATTTTGTATAAATATTTGGCTTTTTTTTCCTCACTGTAAACCATTTTGATTATTTCATTAAAGAAATGTCACTTATCAAACATAACAGTTATCATTTTCATAGCTCACTTTAATAATGTTAACTTTTCCATATTTACAGTAACCGGTTGAACTAAGTCGAAGATATTCGACGTTTAATAACTCAAAAACGGTATATGGTAAGGGTAACATATGGTATATTTTTGAATTCAGGAAAAAAGGATCATTCCAAAAATTTAATAATATACAGAGTATCTCATTAAAAAAAATATATTATTTTTTTGTATCCCTGAAATCTGCACGCTACTGTACTTGAAAATTCAGTCATACCACACAGCTTGTATTTAATTTTTTTTTCTATAGGCGATAATAACGGTGATAAGGGGTGGGTAATGTATTACCCTGTACCCTCCTAGCATCGGGTATGAGGTAGAAGACGAACATTATTAGTTTACACACACAGGGTTCTAAAATTACACAAAGTCTGAAGAATCAGTCGACAGACACACGCGTAGACAGACAAACAAACATAATATGTTGGTATTTGGGTTTAATTAGAGCAATACGAAATGGTTTGTTCAAAAAAATTCGTATTTATTTTTGATCTTTGATTATAATTGAGAAGATATCTAAAATTAGATATGAATATATTAAATTCTTCAGAGTAAATTTGCTATTACGTAGAACTTTTATAATTATTGTGCATGAACACAGTAAACAAGAAATCGGTAAAAATAAACTTTGCTGCCGTCAGAGGCAGATTTGCCACTGAAAATGCTACTGCATCCAAATATCATCTGTAGCCTAGAACACATATTTTCATTCCCACTTACATTTACACTGTATTATATAACATATACATGAAACACTGGCACAACTGTTTTCATTTCTAAAGCAACACTATTAATAAGGATGAAAAGTTTTTCCTTCATTAATAAATAAAATAGTAAATTTTACATGAAATTTAAATTATTTATCACTTCTCAAAAATACGTTGGTATTGACAGACGTGTAAAATTTATTTTTAACTAAAAAAGGAGGGTTTTCATATTTTGGAAAAGTGTAGGAAAAAATTAAGTATACCATATTCGGTTAAAGACATTTATAGGCCCTAGAGTTTATTGTGGAGTCCGAACCACTCTTGGGGCAATTTTTTATAATGAAAAATTGTTTCGCTTTGCGGGTCTCGAACCTCAGTTTGCTAGCCAGATGCTTTAGTTAATAATACAATTTTTTCCATAATTATTCTGGCTAATTCTATTCATAAAATAACCAATTACACTTGTTACTAGCCAATATTTAAATTATATTAAAATTTTGTAATCTATTTATTTAATGGGCATCAAATCAGAAAATTTGCATTATAATTAGAATGATATAAAATAAATATTTTAATACCTACGTATAGATTGAGATAAATAGAAAAAAATATTCACAGTTTATTTGGTCACATACAAATTAACAAATAGGTATACAACACAAATCCGCAGCATATGTATTTCGAAATTAGTGTTACTCTTAAGAAAACTTATTATTACTGCGTAGTATTTCCTCCATTTGAATTAAAAATAAAACAATACCGATATATCACATTTTAAAGATTATTTTTAATATGACGAAAGCTTTATTGACTTCAGATACACCATTATACGTAAAATATAGTTTCTAAAAATCGTCTTGGTACGGTACAAAGCTTTCAGGTTAACAGATCGTGAGCAAAATTATCTTATTATCTCACAGGACATTCAGTAGATAAAATATCTAGAATCAATGACAAGGTCAGTCATTAGTGTTAATGTCAGTGTCAGACTAGTCAGACAAGAATATTGGCAACAGTAAATGTTGTGGTTAGGAAATATAAGTATGTGATCATTGTTATATCATTTCTAAGACTAGAAAAAAGTACATATATGCACAAACTTCTTAATAACTGAAGGTAATATTTCCCTATAGGCGAATAAAACACTTCACAAAGGAAGTGCATTACGTAAATCATATAATCGATATCACCACATATGACATTTATCTCCCAACTACCTACGTTGCAATGTAGGCCCCTATCCTATTTTTCACTTTTATTTTTTACGCTGGATTTTACCACCCAAAGAGCATAGTACTATAGGTTGATACATAAAAACTACATTGTACAATTCCTTACCCACATATTAGCAGCCTCATCTTGTTTACTTTGGAAGTGGTCTCTAGAATAACTCCTAGAGAGAATCATATTTTTAACTTTTCACAGCACACTTAGCTTATTGAGTACCTGACTTCAACTGACCGACACAATTTTCGCGAAAAATGTCCCCACCATTACGTGGAAAGACGTAAGTTAGTTTCTTTTTAGATTTAGAACATTTCAGTACATTATGTCATGTAAACAAACTGGACTGCGTTAAACCTGAAATAGATCATAAATCCTGACAGCTTAATTACGTTTTGAAAATTTCAAACACATTTTGAAAATATGAATTTGATTTGGATAAATATTCCACATAGAACAGTCTTTATAGTTTCTTCCTTCATATTAGTCTTTAACTGAAATAAGACATATTTTATTTTGTACTATACTGGCTGTTTAATAAAATGGTAATTAGTATTGAAAATTATAATTTCACATAATTTTTTGCATTTTACTTGTGCCCACGTAATGTTATGTATGTGTCACTTGTAGGACTTTGTTTATAGCTTTAGTTTAGAATTTCGAGAATTTAATATTCTAGATTTCTTTGCATATCCGGTGATTAAAATGAAAAACATTTTAATTTTAATTAAATACGAATAAATTGTCTGGTCCTGAAAAACTACACCACAAGTAATTCTTCAACAAAATGATAATAATATCATGAAGAACATTATACACAAAATCCACTTTCGCTCACTTTAGGCACTTTTTTTTTTTTTTTTTTTATACATTTATTTAACGTCGGCCTATTTCCTCTACTGAGGCCTAACACCGACGCCTGTAGACGAGCTACCCCCAACCAGGAATTTTGCCGAACCTCTTCCCTTAAGAAGAGTAGGGATCTTTTACTTGCCTAACATTTAATAGACAAGGGACCGACGGCTTTACATCCCCTCCGAAGGATGGTATAGTCCAGTAGATGCCAGCGACCTGATCTGGGGTGACGCCAGGTGCCTTTAAATTTATCCTTTTGTCGGAAAATGGTGTGTGTTATAACTAGATCATGTTCGGCGCATTTAGTTAGGAGTAGTTGACCGTTAGCGTTCATGTTGCCCAAACCGTTCTTGCCTATGATGCCTGGCCAGGTGTCTGCATCTCTCCCTACTCTAGCGTTAAATTCGCCAAGAATAACGAGTCGTTCCGTTTTAGGTATTCTACAGAGGGTTTCTTCCAGCTGTTGATATAGAGTCCTATGTAATAGAGCAGTCTATCAGCAGGTTATCCCTGCAGCTAGCCATGCCTTTTTTTGGCACCACGTTGTTCATTCATCTGCTGAAAGACCGGATCAACATGTCATAGTGTCCTAACGCCCGAGATACGTGTAAATATCCTGTAGCAGGAGATCAGATATGTGATTGGCCTATAATTCCTTTGATTGAACAGATCCCTCCTTGGGAATTAACACAGTACATTCTTCGACAAACCAGTCCGGAATCTGCTGTCCCTCGTTCAATCAAGAGTTGAAAACCCGCGCCAGAGGACGGTGGGTGAATGGAAATTTCTTCCACCACCAATTGTTTATGCCGCCTGGGCCAGGTGCAGTGAAGTTCTTGGTACAAACAAGTGCCTGTTGGACTTCCCCCGTACTGATCACAGAGTCTCGAAATATGCAATTATTGGAGTGCCGCTGTTGAACGAACGTGTCGTTTCGTTCCACCACACTCTGGATTCGAGAAGCGTGTTGTCTTGCAGAATGTATCTCGCCCTCGATTTTTTGTACCCGCCGCTTAGCTTTCTCAATTCCGCTAGAGGCATTGGTTTGCCTTTCGCGAGGAACGAGTTGCCTAGAGGCGTTGTACAGAGTTGATTTGCCAAATGTCGGCATCCTCTGGAAGGTTCTCATCGATGACCGCGTCCATTCTAGCCAAGTCTTGGGCTATAAGGGTAGTTCTGGTATTGAGACTTGCCCTCGTCCTTAATTTGGCTTCGGTGTACTCTATTGGTCTCCCGTCAGCATTTCGCCGCGGTGGTTGTGCAGCTGGCACAGCTATTTGCTGAAGGGGTAAGCATTGATAGCCTGTCCTGCGCAAGGATACTTGATGTTGCTGAGAGAAAGCACTTATATTACACTATTATAAACTGTCATAAAATTTCTACCTGCCATATTTAGTGAATGATACATTGATAGTATGAGCTGAAAATAAACAGATATGAGATCATGCCAAGGAATGGATAACATAGAGGCAAATCGACCACTCGATATGCAGTTAGATAGAATCAGCACAAACCATAAGTGCACAAAAAACTCCAGGGCACACCTCACAGGGAATATTAGGTAATAAGACTTGCGAAAATACCCAAATAATACCATATAGTATACCGATAGACTAAAAACGGTAGTACAAGAGCAGAAATTAAGGGATTCATCAGAGAGAAGTACTCTAATGGTCATCCTAAACAGAAGTCATAGCGATAGAAGTTTGTGTATAAGATGGTGCTGGTAAGGCGAACATCAGTCACACACATGCGTTAAGGGAGAAAGAAAGGTGGCAATGGAATACGCAAGAACACTTGATGTAACCCGAGCATCGCAAAAGAGTTAGTAACGGAACTAGTACTGGCCGAGACCACCAAGATTGAAGTAGTTCTGTACGTTAGCTGATGATTCATCCGAATCAAAGGCTAAAAATTGCTAAAACAGGAGAGAGTGGATATTTTGATAACCCACTGTATACCATATATACACTTAATCAATATCAAAGTGAGAGCAAATTCGGACTGAAGGATGTATGATGAAAAGAACATCTTATGCGAATCCCCAGCCATTATCGTTAGAAGATTTGCACATTTCGAGAGATCTTGTAAGACACCAGTAGATATAGCTAGAGAAAGAATACCGCTAATGGAATTATTACTATCGGGTATAATAAGCTTAGGTTTCAGACAATTGGCCTTCAGTACCACAACCCGTAATGAAAAAAAAAATTATAAGGACCCTACGCCATTTAATCAATTTATGAAAACAAAGGTAGTAATCTAATATAAAAAGGAACTAAAATATTAATAAAGGAATGCTCAAAAATGTTTAAATATAATTTATAAAATATATGAACAAAAAACTTTACCAGTAGAAAGCAAATATAAAATTATATTTAGTTTCGGACCATTTTTCATTCACGCACACAAAATTAGAAATATCGAAGAACTACAAAGACTAGGTGGCTAATTAATGACTACATCTTTCGAAATGAAAACTTTGTTTGCGCTACATCCTGAATATAGTGATATTTCAAGTAGGCGTACCCGTGGGTAGTAACATACGCGTATGTCGATCCTACATGAACCTGACCATCATATTTGTAGGTTATCTATACTGCAAAGCAGACAAAAACTCATGCGTCCGTTGTTCTTTGAACATACCCTGTCTGGGATAAATGTGTTTGGCGAAATTTAGCGGAATGATATTAACGAACTTACAAACACGTATAAATAACATTGGTAAAATATTCTTATAATTGCAAGTTGAAACTTGCAATCATACATAATTGGGAATATAAACTTGTAATTATACATAATTGCAACTTTCAACATGCATTTATTCCTATTCCACCACTCAACCAGGACACATGCACATAGACATTGCACAACGACCGTTCCCTACGACATTATCATCGCCACAGCTGAGACTCGAACTCAGGAGTGGTACAGCGACTAGCCGTGTTGTCCCTCATACAACCCCGTCTATCCACTGCTATCAACTTGGTTACATACGGATCACTAAACATCCATGCCCTAGCCAGGATTTGAACGCCAGACTCCTTGGTCTCAAGCCTAAAGCATAAGCGTAGAGCCACTGAGCTGGCTTGCAAGTTTAAAGTTGCTATTATATAAAATTTTATGCATGACCTGGCAAAAATCTCCTCATCAAATTTTGTAAGCATCGAAAGTACTGATGGATTGTAACAAACATTTTACAACAATTTACGGTTAAGAATTTAAGAGTATTCAGATGCAAAAACATCCGTCATCCGTTGACCTTGAAACTTCCCCTCCCACAGGTTTACCTTAAAGGGGCCGACCGCCAGGCATTTCTGAACCCAGTCACCTAACCCTGAACGAATCGTTCACGTCTCGGTCATCTGTCGACCTTGAGAATTTCCCTCTCCACCGTTTGTCACTCATTTAAATAGCTAGGTCACTGACCCCCACGACAAGGCCACCTGCATCACACATATTATACTTCACCATCAATTCGCCTGAAACTTTAATTAGCTAAACTTTATAAAGAAAGGGCTGTAAACGCAAATATAAATGTGCTTACTATAGAAGAACGCAATGAATAAAGTAATAATTTACGGGAATCCACATATAGCAATAAAATAAATACGTAGTAAACAAAATTGGGGTATATAGGGTTTTTGATTAGCCGATTTTATATTCCAAAATACGAAGAAAAGTTCCTATGAACATTGGTCCGAAAATATGTATTGGGTCTACTGCAGCTCATAAAAATATGAAAATTTGCAAAACATCTAAACTGCAATGTAGAGTATGCTTTCCAAGACCTTTATGGTTCAATTTTAAGGGTGATCAAGGAAATTTTGGTAACAATTGACGATTTCTCTTTGCTCAATTTCATAATACCGTCCCATACATTACAATTAAAATCCTTATAACGATAAACATTAAAATTGTTGTTTTGAAACGGGACCTATACTTTTAAACTCCCCTTATGTACATGAATTGAGATTTTAGTCCATATACACATAAATAATCAGGTTTCTTACTTCATGATATGCATTGTAAGCTGTGCAATAAAAAAATTGAGAATAATCTTATAAAGTGTCAGGTGGTCGTAGTTATTAAGAGTTGCGACAAGTTAATCGCTTATTTATTATTAAGCAAACCTATCTCCATCCTGCAATAATATAATATGGCAGTTCGCAATCGTATAAGTTGCTATGCATGTAATATTCCCTATCGCCCTTAAATAATGATGCAATGATGAAAATGTTCATAAAGTGGAGATTTCCACCCGCAGACGCCATGAACTTCATCATCCCTCCTTGGATATCTAGCCGAGCAGTCGATTATGTATGCGCTGAAATCAGTTAATTAATCAAGAGATACAAAAGCTGGAAAACAGTCCCGATTTTTTACACCTAAATTTTTTAAATCAATGTGCAGGTAGAACCTGCATGATATGCAATGTGGAACAGAACGCACGACTTTCTACCAAAAGTGGAATAGATGTTTTTGTTAAACGAAACATTTACATTCCCCCACATGTAATGAACTCTTAGATCATCGTGATTTACTCTCGCAAGAAGTAGTACCAACTTTGCGATAATTAATCATCCCTGTCATGAGTTCAAAAGAATACGTACTGTTCCAACTTCGAAATACTTGTAAAATCTTGTCTGTAAATTCTTGTAAAATACATGCTCTTTTGAATTTCTCAGAATCCTCGTAAAAACTTATTAAAGAACCTCTCCAAATCTCATACAAACTTCATTCATACATTCATGTGAAAACGCTTAATCACATAATTGCAAAATGAACTCAAATACTACAAATACTGCTAAGGAATATAATGGAATTTCTTTTTGAAACTTTCGAACATTTTATATGAAAGTAGTTGTAAAAGCTCGTAAACTCTTTTACTGTATTCTTGTAAAATACTTACCCTTTTCGATTTCTTAGAGTGTTCGTATAAACTGTGATTATAAACCTCTCCGAATCTAATACAAACTTCATTCATAAATTTATGTGAAAGCTTTTAATCCCATAATTGAAAAATATCTTAAAAACAATGTTTACTTATAGCGCCTACTTTTAAGACTTAAAAATACTGTTACAAATACTGATCAATATTGAGTATTGAGTCAATGCCGTCTCATTTATCATATAATGGTACGAGTACTGATAAACTTCAGGAATGGAATTTACATTGAAAACACACAGATATAGACCAAAACCTACAAAACTGTATTTCAGCCACCATGAAAACATATAAATACTGATAGGTTTCGTACGGGAAACTTACATTAAAAACAGATTTCAAGTAAATCATCAAAACATACAAAACTTCGTAGCTACGTACAGAGTTTCCAGTGGAGGGTTCTTATGTTCATGTTGCCTACATATATCGTTTCCCAGATGCCTTAAATAATTTGCCGGTTCATTAAATTTGATGATTATTTAAATAAATTATCAAACGAGTTATAAAAGTAAATATCACAATGTTTACTTTGGAAATGGTCATTACTGCCTTTTCACGATCTTACCATATAATATAATATCTCATAAATACTCTTGGAAACTGTTTCAAATACACAAATAGACGGTTATATAAGCTCATAGAATATCATTTGAAAATGATCATTGAAAGTTGAAACTCTCACTGACTGACCATATCTTATAAATACTCTTGGCTACTACTGTTTCAAATACACAGTTAAAGATTATAGAAATCACAAAATGTAGTTTGGAAATAGTCATTGAAGCTCTAACAGGCTTACCATATCTTATAAATACTCTCTCGGAAACTATTTCAAATACACATATAAGAGAAGGCGTTCGACAGATTAAACCATGGTATTTTGCTGAAGAAATTAAATTCATTTGGTCAGTCTTCAGGCTTAATAAAGTTTTTTGCCGATTACCTACACGATAGATATGTGTTTGTTCAGTACCATGGTTTTAAGTCTGTTAATTTCCATCAAAGATTCGGGGTTCCGCAGGGTTCGATTCTTGGGCCACTATTCTTTGATATTTTTATAAATGACGTAATATCTGACTTGGATGTACATTGCTTGATGTATGCGGATGACTTGAAATTGTACTCCGAAATAACATCTTTAGCAGACTGCGAGCGTCTTCAAGGTGCCTTAAATGTGATTGAATCTTAGTGTAGCAGTAATAGCCTACCATTAAATACATCTAAATGCAATGTAATGACATTCTGCAGAAAATCTAGTCCCGAAATTTTTGAATATAACTTAGGTGATTCGCTTTTGCAGCGACCTGATACTATCAAGGATCTCGGGGTCACTTTTGACAAAAAACTGACCTTTACTAATCATATTGAGGCCACCACGTTAGCTGCGTTTAAAAGACTAGGTTTTGTTATACGTAACTTTAAAAGCTTCACTGATATGCACACACTTCGTGTACTTTATGTGTCTCTTGTAAGATCTCGCTTGGAATATGCATCAATAATTTGGAATCATATCTATAATATACACATGGCATCCTTAGAAAAAATTCAGAGACGTTTCTTAAAGTCAGCGGTATATAGCCTGGATGGTGAATATCCACCCAGAGGTATTTCTCAGGAAACATTGTTAAGTCGTTTTAATCTGACTAGTCTTGAAACCAGAAGGTGTATGCAGTCAGTTGTATTTCTTTATAAACTAGTCAATAATAAGCTGGATTGTACAGCCCTGCCGAATCTAATCATGTATCGTGTCCCTTTTTGGACAATATTAATTTAAAAAAATATTGGCTATGTACTTAGTTGTGGTGGCACCATGTGAAAGTGAATTGTGTAGTATTCGAGTAATTAGATAATCGCAATCGAGCACGGGACCACCCTTAATAATTATTATAATATGAAATAAAAGAAAATATTTAATTTTATGCGTCAAATTACAAATCACTATATTAATTATACATAGAGGTTCAAAAAAGTATTTTTTAAAACTTATTATGATACCCAATTTTGCTATCTAATACAAAAATTAGAGTATAGGTTTGTTTACTACTCATATAAAACAACATTAATATACAGGATCATTAAATTTACCTGCTTAGTGACGTGAATGTCCTCTTGATTTTCTCCTCTCCTTTGGGGACCATACTCATATGAATCAAAGTAGTTATTGTCAATTGGTGTAAGTGGTGAAGAATAGTAAGGAGTTAAAGCCGAACCACCAGGGCTGTAACCCGGAGGAGTATATCCTGGACCTTTAGGAGAAAGGTGTGGAGATACCGAGAGAGGGCTATAGTTATGGGAACTAGTCCTTGAAGATCCAGTGCTGGTATTGTGACGTGGAGTATTTTCTCTGAAAAAAATAATACAGAATATTATGTCTATTATTATTTATTACGCTTACGTATAGTTGCACCAATACATATTTGCATGTGTGTCGAATGATTTCTTCATTAGTTTTTGTGATTGTTTTACTTGGTATAACGATAAGGTGTTGCTTAGTCTTAGGTGGACACAGAATTACCAGCTTATTAGTAAAGACTGATAGGAGTTGTGATTACGCAAACGTAGACACCTCTATTTCGAAATTCGTGTGGGAGCTGAGTTCAGAATATGATTAAACTGATTTTACTTGCGTTTGGTTGTTGCACAATAATTTAATTAATCGAGAAACTGAGTTTCTTAAAAATATTTAACTTTCACCGATTTCCGCTACCGAGGCCTAACACCGACGCCTGTAGATGAGCTTCCCCCAACCAGGAATTTTGCCGAACATCTTCTCTTTTGAAGAGTAGGTTTTTTTACTTGCCTAACATTTAATAGACAAGGTACCAACGGCTTTACATTCCCTCTGAAGGATGGTGTATCCTCTATACAATTCTTGCCTAAGATTGCTTAGCTTCCGCGCATACACTGATATACAAGCCGCTGGAAGATGTGAGGCGAGGATGCGGTCTTCCTTGAAAGGTCACCCATCTAAGGACTAACCAAGTGATAAAATTATTTACCTAATAAATATAAGAATAAGTCCAAAAATTAAGTTTATTAAATTCGAATTCAATTTGAATTTAAATTATCAATTCACATATTTTTGAAAAATTAATGAAAACCTATAAAAAAATGAAAACTGAAGATTCATATCTGCCTAAGCCCTGACAATTTGGGCTTAGTCTAAGTTATTTGGGAAATATTTTTCCCTAGAAGAAAGTCGTAGAATAAAGACCGCCATGATGTACAGAACTTCAAAAAATTTTATAAAACTGGTTTCGAAATATTAAAATGCGCCAACAATACTGCCCATGGGAACATGAAAGGTATATGCCGACACTACATCGAAACATATTTTTGGATGAAATACATTTTAAAAAGTTAATTTTCAGTGTCCATACAGTGCAGAAGATAGGCCCATAGTGGAATTTGTTTCCAAAATGCTCCCAAAATATTTATAACCGAGTCCAACTCATGTATAAACAAACTCAGTGCAGACACAGCGTGTTTGTTCTCTAAACATTTTGAATAAACAATAAGCATGAGCATTGTTAATTACTGAATAGTACAACAGAAATGTCGATATGTCTGTCTACTTGCTTGAAGGCAAGAACCACAGAATCGATTTTGATCAGAACTTCGATTCACTTACAACTTATTCGTTAAGAAAGTTTACTGTATCTTTAGAGGATTGAGCAACAAATAAAATTTAATTCAGTTGTTCAAATGTCCACATATTTATCAGTAGAAAATAACAAGATATATTGTATACTATTCCCTAAATCAATATACAGTTGATGCAAAAGTACAGAATACAATAGACGCTATTCTAATAAGTAAATGTATACTAACAAATATAGACTATACAGGTGGCAAGTTGATGCAATATACATGGACTTATCGAACGCCTTTGACAAGGTTCATCACAATATTATTTTAGACAAGAGAAAAGATGTTGGATTTAGTGCTACAATATTATTATTTCTTAGGTTTCATTTGTGTATCTAATAAGCACCGAATAAATGGGTTTCAAATTTACTAAATTTATTGTCATATCTAGTATCCCACAGGGTTCTATTTTAGAGCTCTTGTTTTTTATTGTATTCATTGTTTTCACTAACAAATCATGGTTTTATGCAAGTGACCTCAAATTATTTGACGAGCTTTCATACAAATTTTTACTAATCAAAGTTGTTAAAAATTGTTCAAAAATCTTCAGCTCAAATTTTTATCAACAATTTCAGACTATTTTTGGATTTTATTGTTAAAATGACCACAAAAAACTTAACCTACCTACCTTCCCCCACCTACAGTAGTTAGTAACTCGATGGTAATTAGAACGTTACTCAATTACTACGGGGTGCATAACGGGCGTAATCTTTTGAGGCAAAAGACACTTTCCCTAGCCTCTTTTTCTTCTTCCATCGGAAGTAGTTAACAGTAGCATAAAAATTGATGAAGAGACACTAAAACGCTGTTTCAAAGAATGTGCATTACCTTAAATTTCTGCTTGCTCCATTTACTTTGTCGCTTTTCGGAGAAGAAGGAACGCGCAAGGGTACGAAATATATATGAAGTACGTTCAATATGTACGAAATCAGTATGGTTCACATAAAGTTGTTGTTTTTTATGTATATCCATTTGATGATGGTATAAATATATCAAGGGCGCGAAACGGCTTCGCCATCGAGAAATTAGATGTCTGCGGAAGTTATTTTCGATGAAACAGTGTTAGCTCAAGTTGCTCAAGAACGATTATTATTAGTCAATGAAGACAGTAAAGTTCGTTTGATTTCGATGTTGACAAAAAAATTCAAACAGTTCCTTATTAGAGTGAAGCAGACTGATGAAGATGCTTATGGCTTGACTTCCCTGTGCTCCAAATTTGATGCTGTTTTTAGCATTGGTGGAGACGTCGACCTAGTTCTGCTGGCAGAATTAGCATCATCCAGAGCAACATTTACTTTCGCAAACCTGGAACAGGAAAAACTGCTGAAAGACTGTCTGTATCAAATAGTTGTTTCTGTTTCTGCACGCGTTTAGTGGTTGCGATACAACATCGTCCATTTTTCATCCAGGCAAAACAAATTTTCTTTCACTTGTACACGACAACGCCAGACACAATGCCACCATTGACATCTTCAAGGATCATGATGCAGATCATGAAGACATCGCATACGCAGGAGTGCGCTTTCTTGTTGTCTTATACAGTGAAGATATGGAACTAGAAAATTTGGAATAAGTCCGCTCTCAACGCTTCATATAATCAACAACAACAATGAAGACCAAATTTAATATTGCTTCTTTGCCATCAACAAAGAGTGCTGCACATCATCATTCGTTAAGGACGTACCACCAAGTGGTATGAAGTTCACGAAAATCCGGAAGGCTGGGGCTGCTGACTTGCCAACAATGAGCTTGCCTCAGTAAGATTGGCACTGCAGTCAGCACCCGACACTTTGTTGAACTTCTTATCATGCAGCTACAAAAAAGGATGCGGCGGAGCATATGGCTGCAGGAAAGTGGAATTGCAGTGCTCCATTGGTTATGGATTTTGCAATGGCCAATCGTGCGAGAATGCACCAGAGGTTCGCATCGACAGCCATGATGAGGATGACGATATCTTTCTAACGGAAGTCCAGATTATCAGGAGGGAAGAGAATCAGTTAGAAGATAACACTGAGGACGAAAAAACTAATAATGACGTCGACATTAACCTACCTATAACGTAGGACTTCATGTACGGATTAGGCCTACTGAGGATACTACGATAAAAATAGGTGTCATTAATTCTCCCTCATGGTGGTGTAGAAACGAGCTTACTTTAACCTTAAAAATATATTATAATTATATAACGAATATGAAGAAATAATAAAAAAACAAAAATGAGAGGTTTTGATGATTTGTTTGCATCTTTGCGCTCCTGTAACTCGTTACCGATGAGACTTCCGAGAAAATAGTAGGGAGTCTTAAGTTAGAAAAGGTATTTTGTCGTGAAATAAACCGTTGCATTGGAGAGTTATGTCATTGCACATTTAAATCAAGATGGCGGCTTGAGCGGCAAACTTTCAAGGTCAAAAACTTGGGTTTTTCATTAGGACCTAGACCTATCCAACATATAAACAAATACCTCGCCATTTGCCATTTAAAAGTCGGTTAATAAAAAGACATTTAATATGGAAGATATTTCTTTCTTATTTAGGACATATATAATGTTCCTTCTTATATGCATATGAACAACCCCACAATTTAAGAACATAATGCCCATTTAGCGGAATGTACAAAAACTCACATACATAAATTAAAGAGTATCCAATACTACGAATTTAAGTAATTCCTGTTACCTTTCCTCTATAGACACTCAGTAAACAAATTGAGAGCAAAAATTATCTAATAAAAAGTATACAAAATAAAACATAGCGGGTCTTTACCAAGATACACAATTAATTCTTGAAACCTTCTTTTCCTGTTTATATTGTACTTAGATGGGTCAACATCTGACAATCGACAGATGAAATTTGATCTCTACAATTTGTAGAAAATAAGCAAAACCGCAACATCATAAACACTTAAATTTAGAATAAACAAAACGTAGGAGCCCTGCGGGGGTATGTAGTCTCGTTGTTAAATTATTGTGAAGGCTGTGTATTCGATAATCTAAAAATATAAATATCAGCTTCTAGAAAAAAACATGTAGGACTCAAATAGAGTGTAATTAATTGTAACTTCATTTTTTAAAATGATTAAATTAATGAAGCCCAGTTTTCTTCATAAGGCTTTTTTTGATGTTCTATTATAGTTACGTTTAAATTTGTTTACTTTATTAATATATATTGAATACTCAGTGAATACTGAATAAGAAATCTATTATCAATGAAATGGACGTATATTGTATTTATAATATTTGCTCAAGCTATCTTACATTTCTCTTCTGAAATAGGGTAGATTTTATTCTATGAACCCAGTTTCTAAGCAATATCCTTGCTGGTTTAAAGTAATTTTTAAATACATCAACACCAATGATATATTACAATAACACGGTAATATATTATATTATAATAACCAAATTATCCACAGTAAACAGACATTAATTACTTTGTATATCTACTGAGCATTGACAGAACGTTATGCATCCAAAATTTATGTTCTGTCCTCCAACGTGTTAAAATCTTTAAGGAATGTTGTGATTTTCATTAAATTATTGAAAATTGCATATTTCCTTTCGTCAGATATCATATATATTATATATATATTAGATAATAATCTACAGTGTGTCCCCCTTAAAGGGGTGTGCCAAAAAACGGTTTTTAATTCCTATCTCAAAATAACGTAATAGGAAAAAGACGAAATTTGGCACATCTCGGCTACTCATCAAAAGGCATCTAATGAAATTATTTCATCTACCTAACGTGTACACAAAGGGGTGAAATTAACTATTCTTCTTGAAATTTTGTAAATCTCTTTCTACCTACTATTTTTGGACGACTTTTTGTAGGTGGCTGGTGGCTGTTAGAAAAAAAGCATGTCGATCCATTAATATATGTAGTAAAATGCTTTGGTCCGACGAGGTAAATTTTTCAAATAATGGATTTTTTAATGGTAATATTCATTAAAAATGGACTTCTGAAAATACTCACTGGCGTAAAACAACTGGGTTTCAAAATAGTTTTTCAATAAATGTGTGGTTAGGTATTTTAGGCACCAATTTAATAGGTCTTTATTTTTATGATGGTCACCTCAGTGGCCAAGGGTACCTAAACTTTTAGAAGAACGAAGTTGATGAATTCTTAAATGACCTGACTTTGGAGAATCGACATAACTTTCAATATTTTCAACAAGGTGGAGCTCCTCCCCACAATTCCCGTATTTTCTCAGATCATTTAGATGCCATTTTGCCCCAATATTGGATAGGAACTGCCGTGAGCAAAAAACAATAGGACAAGTCTTATAACGGTATTTTGATAAAATCTAGTTGTGTATATCTAACTTTAATTTTTGTGACATTATCAGTTAGTTGTCATAATTTATGGCAAGTGTGTAAAAAACTAATATGCCTCATGTAAGCGATTTAGTTAAATCTAGGGTTATTGCTAAAGCAGAAGATGTGGTCAATGAGACAAATTGTACTGCGTTATAATATTGACAAAAATTCGATGTGTAACATTTTAACATTTAAAGTGGAGAATAAACGGTACGATTAGTAGAAATTCTGGATCAGGGCGATGAAGGATATCAACTCAACAACAAGATTTGCAATTGGTAAATGCTTTAGTAGAAAATGCATTTTACTCAGTTATTCAGGCTGCTGAAGAAACGAATTTTCCTGGATCGAGTAGTATTGGTCGCCAGCGAGTAAGAGAATCGGAGCTACGCTGTCATGCAGCAGCACAGAAATACTTAATTAAAGCTGAACATAAAGAAGCTCGAGTAGGATTTGCGCTTGAATTTTTAAAGCATGATGTAAATTTTTGGAACAATGTAATCTTTACAGGCAAAAAACTTTCCAGTCAACACACAACGGTCGTATCCGTGTTTACCGCCCTCCGAATACTCGATTCGATGAGCAATATATATCTAACAATGATAAAAGTGGTAGATTTTCCGTCAATATGTGGGCTTGGATATCGGCACGTGGCCCTGGTGTTTTGTGGCATATTGAGGAACGATTTAATAGTGAAACATATAAGGATTTTAGACAATATTATGCTCCCTTCTGTGTCACAATTATTTCCTAATAATCAGTTCATATTTCAACAAGACAATTGTTCCGTTCATACTGCTCATACCGTAACTAACTGGTGGTTAGCTGGCCTAGTCAAAGTTCAGATCTTAACCCTGTGGAAGAAGTATGGGGACTACTCGTATCCAAAAACGAAATGTGAGACCACGGAATGCCGAAGAATTACTGGAAATAGTAAATAATGCATGGGAAAATATTATTACTAATGATTATTGTATAAGGTTATTTAATTCTATGCCAAACAGACTTATAGAAGTTATAAATAGAAATGGCGCAATAACGAAATATTAATCGTTAGTTTCTTGTTAAGTAGGATATCAGGTGTCCTTTGATCCAGGATTTCTACTAATCGTACCGTTTATTCTCCACTTTCTTAAAATGTTACACACCAAATTTTTGTTAATGTTAGGTATAACGCAGTGCAATTTGTCTCATTAACCATCCATCATTTACTATAGCAATAACTACAGCATTAAAATAAAAAATAAATTAAAAGTGATATCTGTTTTATTTCGGCTACTCATTACATATTCAAATAGAGACAGACTTACATTAGAAAAAAAGTTGTCCTATTTTTTTCTACTCACGACAGTACCAACGAATTTATTCGATGGCCCTCTCGTTCTCCAGATATAACCCCAATGGATTTTTTCTATGGGGAATATTAAAGAGAAGGTATTTTCAACAACACCGCAAAATGTAGAGAACCTAATAGCTAGAATTCAACAGGCATGTAATACCCCCGAAATGTTAAGTAATGCTTTGAATGCACTGCCTCGGCGTGCATGAGAAACTGCGGTGAACTTCTTGAACACTTCATTTTAAAAATTATTTTGAGGATTAGATAAATATTAATGTTCTGTGTGCTATGTTCATTTTTATTATTGATATTTTTTTTGCTACCTGAATTTACTTAATTCTTTTTAATTGTCTAATTCTAATGTTTTATTATAGTACAGATTTGAGATTGAATTATTTAATCATTTTATTTAATCATACTTCTCCACAGCAACTACGATGGTAGTTAAAAACATTATTGGTTTAAATTTTTTTTATAATTACATGTTTAGTTCCAATGAATAAATATGGCATGTGATACATCGTTGAAGACGAAGGAAAATATTCTAGTTTGAAAAAAAAATCCATATCCTGGAGAGAAAATCTCAAAATACAGCGGTTTTAAAAACATTTACATAAAACCTCGTTGAAATACTCTGTTTTGCAACAAATTGCCGCCTTAGAATTCTCGTCATATCTCTTCAAATAACGGAGTTATGTGACGCATTTTTGATATTTTTCGTCATAACTCTTAAAGTAGGCCATGGATTTCAAATGTCTTTAAATCATTTTGTAGCTTATAAAAGTCGGGATAATTTTCGCAGAAACAATTTTTTTGGGCGGCCAATATTAAGTGAAATATTCTCTAGGGCCCTGATAAAGTAGACAGCCTGTATAATTTATTTCAATATACATATACAACATATAAATTACATTTTAAAAATATCCGCGAAAGATGAACGACCTTTATGTAAGTTAAATGCAATTCCGTTTTAATTTTATATCGACCCAATCAATATTTTATAACTTTATTATGAAAAAGCCATTCTATCTTTATATTTCCAGCTCGAAGAAATTTGACGATACGATTTGTAGGACAGTGAATAATATTATTGGATTAAAATTAGAATAGAATGTGTGCCAATTTTTTAAATATGTTTATTGCATTTTTTTCTTTCAGTCGCAGCAGACGTCCGAGAAAGATAGCCTAACTTTCATTACCGCAGATTATATAGGATGCAAATCAATCTAACATTTATTTTTATAAATAGACGTTTGGATTGAACTTAAGTATTATCAGTGGTCAAACATTCGCGGCCGAATTAAACTTAGCTTTAAATAATTGAGGTTGTACGAATGGTACCTTCATATTCTAGAAACAATTCACATGGATAATAAACAATGTCCAAAAATATCTTTAATGAATTTCAGTATCTTAGAAATATTATTTCTATAACTAAATTTTACTATTTGATAATTTGTTTATTGACATCTGAAAAAGAAAAACAAATATTGATATTATTTTTGATTATTTTGTTTCATTTTTAACTAGCAGGAATATCACCGAAGAGATTTTAGCTATGTCTCAAACCGACAAAATTAACAAAACCAATAGAAGCCGAGGTAACTCCCTGGATGCAGCATGCACTGACCATTGCTGTAATAGTAGCCTCGCCTAGATCGGATATTAATAATAATAATAATAACACAGAAATTAAACAACCCCCAATTTCAGAAGCCAGAGGCTTATGTGGAAGGAAATAACCCATTGAAAAAGGCGGACATACAATCATATCTTCCGACAGTGCCAGTGCCGGAGGCGGGGCTCGAACCCGGTAGCGCGGTACCCGTTCGATTAACCGCGATTGCCACCTCGCGCCTTAACCAACGCGGCTATCTTCTAATCTGCTTATCTAGACTGGCTTTAACCCATCAAAAGAGCACTGTTGGGACTTCTTTCTTTGACAATGTAATTGGTAGAGAGCACGATATAACATTATTAAATGACTCTTTTATATCTAGAAATATTGCTATTGCTATTTCTTTGCCATCCAATGACTATGTCGGTAGTCTGCTTAACTTATCCAACGCAGGGCCTGTCGACCTTCCCGATCTATTGGCGCCCACTTAGGGAAATTTCCTTGGTTTTTTGTCTCTAAGATACCTATCCAACGGCCTTTTCAACATTTTGAGTAGGGAAAACAGGCTGGTTCCAAAGCAGATTTTGCATATTAAAAAAATAAAAATAATAACAGGCAAGTACTGTCGTGAGCAGAAAAAAATAGGACGACTTTTTTTTCTAATGTAAATCTGTCTCTATTTGAATATGTAATGAGTAGCCGAAATAAAACAGATATCGCTTTTAATTTATTTTTTATTTTAATGATGTAGCTATTGCCATAGTAAATGATGGATGGTTAATGAGACAAATTGCACTGCGTTATAACATTAACAAAAATTTGGTATGTAACATTTTAAGAAAGTGGAGAATAAACGGTACGATTAGTAGAAATCCTGGATCAAAAGACAAAGGATATCCTACTTAACAAGAAACTAACTATTAATATTTCGTTATTACACCATTTCTATTTATAGCTCCTATAAGTCTGTTTGGTATAGAATTAAATAACCTTATACAATAATCATTAGTAATAATATTTTCCCATGCATTATTTATTATTTCCAATAATTCTTCAGCATTCCGTGGTCTCACATTTCGTTTTTGGATACTTCTTACGAGTAGTCCCCATACTTCCTCCACAGGGTTAAGATCTGGACTATGACTGGGCCAGTTAAGAACATTGATGTTGTTATCTTGAAACCAGTTAGTTACGGTATGAGCAGAATGAACGGAACAATTATTGTCTTGTTGAAATATGAATTCATTATTAGGGAATAATTGTGACACAGAAGGGAGCATAATATTGTCTAAAATCATAATATACGTTTCACTATTAAATCGTTCCTCAATATGCCACAAAACACCAGGACCACGTGCCGATATCCAAGCCCACATATTGACAGAAAATCTACCACTTTTATCATTGTTAGATATACATTTCTCATCGAATCGAGTATTCGGAGGGCGGTAAACATGAATACGACCGCTGTGTGTTGACTGGAAAGTTTTTTCATCTGTAAAGATTACATTGTTCCAAAAATTTACATCATGAGCTAAAAATTCAAGCGCAAATCCTACTCGAGCTTCTTTATGTTCAGCTTTAAATAAATATTTCTGTGCTTGCTGCATGACAGCGTAGCTCCGATTCTCTTATGCCGGCGACAAGTACTACTCGATCCAACAAAATTCGTTTCTTCAGCAGCCTGAATAACTGAATAAAATGGATTTTCTACTAAAGCATTTACCAATTGCAAATCTTGTTGTTGAGTTGATATCCTTCGTCGCCCTGATATAGGATTTCTGCCAGTCGTACCGATTATTCTCCACTTTCTTAAAATGTTACACACCAAATTTTTGTCAATATTATAACGTAGTGCAATTTGTCTCATTCAGCATCCATCTTCTACTTTAGCAATAACTCCAGATTTAACTAAATCGCGTATAAGAGGCATATTAGTTTTTGTACACTTGCAATAAATTATGACAACTAACTGACGATGTCACAAAAATTAGAGTTAGATGTACACAACTAGATTTTAGCAAAATACCGTTATAAGACTTGTCCCATTTTTTTTTTGCTCACGAGCGTACCAGCCAGAAAGTTTGGTTAAGGGTATAATTAATTGTGAATTGTGAAAGGGAGGTGCTGTTTAGGGATTGAAAGTGTTTTTTGTGATTTTCGGCGAAACGTGACCTTTTAGGGGAAAATGTTATTTACAAAAGCTATAGATAATAAAAAAATCTAAAACTTTCAAATCAGGCATATTTCAATAAAAACTCAAATTTTACTGAGAAAACGGCGAAAAAACGGTTTTTCGGTTTTTTATTTTTTCTCTCGTAAAAATATTTACATGAAATTATGTGAAACTATACCTTTTCTGCATTGAATAAGCATCATCCTTTGGAATCTGAGAAACAAGTAGTTTTCGAGATATTTGCATTAAAGAATTAATTACTTTTCGAATCACGAATTTTTCGATGTTTTTTATTATTTGCAACTTTTTTAAATTATTTATGTAAATAATGGATTAAACTTCAATCACAGAATTTACTTCAATGTAATATTATTATTGTATTTTCTTTTCAAAAAGGTATTGGCACCAGCCTAAAAGGACTATAGGTCTATACAACTTATGGGTTTGGTCTAATATTCTACTTATTATTAGTACGCAGATGACTCTCACTTTCCGCTATATACAGGGTAGATTATTAATGATAGGACATAGTTCAAGGGTACATTCTTTGGACCAAAATATGAGGATATAACCAAACATGCTTTGGTAAATTTTTGCTGTTGAAAAGATATAGGGTGTCAAAGTAGTATTTTTTTGCAATATCTCAACTAACTCTGTACCTATCTTCTCCAAAATTGGTAAGGAAACATTTTTTAATCTAAAAAATAGCATTTTATGTATCGCATCACGCTAATCCGTGGAGGGTGCTTCATGAGCCTGATGATGAATACTTTTTCTCTCTTTTTTTTTAAGAAACGTTGTGGTACTTTTGACAAAAAAATCTCATGCAGGAGTTATTTATACGTAATAAAGGTACACTTGAGAGAACTTGATAATTCCAACCGAGAAAATTGCCGCAAAAATACTTCAATAATAAATTCTTTGAAAACAAATTCAATTTGAAAAGGATAAATTGTATCTATTGAAAAATTTACAGAACTAAAGATTGACAACTACGCAAACTCACTGATTTTCTTATGAACTAAATTGCCGCAACTTAGAGTAAATTTTCAATGTGGCCTCCACCTACCTCTATGGATCTTTGACATTCTGTACCTTTTACCACAGCAACAATTTACTAAAGCATGTTTGGTTATATCCGCAAATTTTGGCCCAAAGAATCGACCCTTGAACTATGGCCTATTATTAATGGTCCATCCTGTATGTAGTAAATATTTGCAAGCCAGACAGGCTCTAAATATTTTACACAGATAGGGCATTAATCCAGTTCCTTTTGGAGCAAAACTGGATGCATTCCATCCATTCCAGGGGATATGGTAATTGGAATTAGTCAAGCAGTTTTGTCAAATTTTATTAACTTGGTGGCGAGCCTCCAATCTCAAGGTTTGGGCCTTTCAAGGCTTTTCGTTAATATTTCTATGTAGGTTTCTTTTGTGATAAAATCTACTTCAATTTCGTGCAGCTATGCTTGCCCAGAATTCTATAGTCTTTAGATGCTGCAGAGCTATCATCGCGGACCTACTTGCAAAAGCTTCTCCATTATTCTTCTTATTGCGTACTTTGTTGTACTGTGTGAGTTTTTTTTTATAGGTATCCTAATACTGGTTGGATTTGGTTTTATTAAACAACATTCTGACTTTGGCGTTAAGGCGTTCAAAATATTTCTTTCACCAGATTGTTTTACCCTAGTTTTCCCTGTTTCTTCTAGACAGTTTTCCTGGTAAGTAGTTATTATTTCTTCGTTTAAATGTTAAACTGCCACTTCGATTATCGACTATGTAATCCTATGTGTCTGTGTTCGAAGCTTGACGGCTCTTCAGACACATGCCATTTTTGTATAGTATCACATATTCGTAGTACGTAAGGTTAAGTCTAAGGCTTATTTACATGCCGAAGTGGCAGAGGTAGATTTCTTATCTATGTTGGTTATTAAGAGCCACTCATCCAAGGAGAAATATAATGCTTCCCCATACCATATAGTGTGCGTTGGCATCACATCCAATTATGAGTGGAAGATTCTTTTCCCCACAGTAGGCGATTATAGCGCTCAATAATTGGGGAAGAAACAATTTCTCCTCACTTGTAGGCGGAGCATATTATGACCTCGTTCTTCCACTGATGCTGTACAATATAATAGATGGTTTATTGTACAACTTATTTGTCACTGCTTTAGGCGTACCGGCCATTCCTTGAGGAGCGAGGATTCCTGCAAGATGGCAACATCTATACATTCTTCCTCGAATCTCCTACAGAAACTTGTCAAAGCAGCCTTGGTATAGTGCAGATTCAATTGCTTAATTTCTTCTTACTAAATAAAAGACCATTGCATACTAAGATACTTCTCATATTACTTCACCTTAATTCTTAAATATTTACAGTTTTTAGCATCAAAAGCCCGTGCTATAGTGTATGGTAGGGAAAAACAGATGAAAAAATAGCACAAGGAAAGTTGCAGAAATTGCAACACCTTGCCTGTTTAGGGACTAGAGGATCAATGTACTCGTGTCCCACAGCAGCTATGTAGGCAATGCTTGACCTACTTCCTATATACTTGCATGTGAGGAAGGAGGCAGCACTTAGTTCCTTAAGACTGCATAAGGCACTTAAATTTAAACCAGGCGATCTGGTTGGTCACTTAAGGATTCTGGAGTTAGACCACCTTGAGTCCATGACCAAACCCACTGACTCAATGCCAATCAAAAATTACTTTAATTGTCCGTTTGACGTGCTTATTGAATGCCGTCAGACGAGCAAGACGGAGGCACTGCGATTGGAGCAAGGGTCACTCATCCGGTATACAGATGGATCTAAGATGGCTGAAGGGGTAGGAGTGGGCGTAGAAGAGCCCAAATGAAGGCTATCCAGAGCTCTCGGTAACACTCCAACCATCTTCCAGGCAGAAATTTATGCTATAGATCTGTGTGACCAGGAATGCCTAAATAAAGGCATACGAAGGGCAAAAGATCTATATACTATCAGATAGCTAGGCAGCATTAAAAGCTCTAAAGTCCCTTACCTTCGAGTTTAATATTGCCTGGGAATGTAGACAATCCCTGAAGCAACTGGCCAACAACAAGGTTACCTTGATGTGGGTGCCAAGACATGAGGGAGTACAAGGTAACTAACTTTCTGAAAGCCTTACGAAAAAAGGAGCTGAAACACCATTCATTGGATCTGAACCATTCTGTGGCCTGATTAAGGGACACATAACGGAGGAGATCCAGAATTGGCAAAGGGATCGGAAAGAGTCCTACTTCAGGCCAAAGACAAAAAAAGTTTATAACTTATTCGGCAAAGAATGCCAGAAGGTTTCTCGGACTTCAAAAGTCCCAATTAAGGCTGATAGCAGGCCTTCTAACTGGCCATTTTCCCTTGAGATATAATCTCAAGAATATGGGCAATGCAGTAGATGACAAATGCATATATTGCGATACTGCAACTGAAACTGCGGAACATATACTTTGTGAATGTAAGGTATTAATCCGTACTAGGCTAAAGTTACTAGAGCAGGTGGAATTAACACGTAATGGCATAGGGAAATTAGTCCCCAGGAAAATCATGAGCTTTGTAAAAAGTCTTGGAATCCTGGGCAACAACTAGGTGTAGAGTAAATCACAAAGGATCTTTTAGGTCGAAGTGAAGTAAAGCTACTCTGAGCCAAGCGACTCCTACTCTACAATCTACATGCTTTAAAGTTGTCAATCCATGGGCCTCAAAATATTAAAAGTTGACATATGGTAAAAACGAAAGCTAATGCCGTAAATTTTTCGAGTTATTAACATTAGTAGATAGCTGACACCATATTCTGCCAAATTTCGGTTACGATACTGTGCCGTACTCCAGCAAAATATCAATAAAATAATAGCTTGGCAGCCGGCCACGCCTAAGTGTAATTTCTACGCGATTAATAAGTATAACGATTAATGAAGGAATTAATATTTTAAATTCCGACCTCGAAATGCGCAAGTGCATTAAATTTTATTTGTATGTGTAGCTGCAGGTTGGAAGTGGCAGTTTAAGTTCACAATGTTATTGTTTAACTGCCAAGAAACAAACTAATTTTTTTCATATATGTATTCGTGCCAGCTATAAATTCTTAAGACCACGCCAACATAATAAATACATTTATATTGCAAAATATAAAACAATAGACGTTGGAACCATCATGAAAAGTAACCATAATATAAATTATTAGTGTAAACTTTGAGATAACAAAAAAGTAATTATTAGCAACATCTAAATTAGTTATTATCCTTAGCCAAATGCATCCCAAATTAGGACGTAAGTAAACCAAAAAGTTTTATAAAGAAAAATCAGGGATTCTACACTGCATTATTTGCTAGTACCTACAAGGTCAACAAGTTCCTTGATCATACATAATTTTTCTTTAATTTTCTACTTATGAAAAATCAGATCTCTAGCAACCAAAAGAAGTCCCACAATAATATATTTTCTTTTTTATGTGTCCTGTTGATATTCTGACTATTGGAGTCAACATTGCTCCTACACGTTAATGTTATTATTGTTGGCAAGTTTACAAGAAAAGTTCCGCCCATCGGCATAAAATTTAATGTAATAATTAACCTCCATGAAGTAAATATTACGTAATCTAGATAACAAATTAGTTAACAAAAAAATTAATGCAATGAAAATATAGGGAGTATTCTTAGAAAATGTCACATGAGGAGTAATCTTGAGTAAACTAGTAACTAACGAAAATATTCAGGCTGTGAATTATGCCTATAATAATAATAATAATAATAATAATGACTGTCGAACCGAATGTAACAAAGTAGCAAAGTAACACCTTATTACATAAACATATAATGAGTGACAATATAAATGACATAATAAAATGTTATATGTATATAAGTCGCTTTATTAAACATAATAGATTAATTAGTTAATTAAATACCATTCACAACTTCGTGAAGTTAGAGACTTATTTTTGAAATTAAAGCATTTTCTGTTGCTAATAATTTGCTGCTTATATAAAAAATCTCAGATGAAGTTCAAATTGCTAACAGCCCTTCTTCTATTGAATTTTTCAATCTTCAGTAGCCAATTAATTTATTTGTCTATTGTCAGTTTCCTCGTCAATATTTATAGAAGAAAAAATGAAAGTAGAGAATTATCTAAATATATTTATTGAGTGCGTCTTAAAATTATAAAGAATAATTTACAGCTTTTAAATCTAATTGAAACTTGAAAAGATAAAAAACCATTTGGTTTTATGGATGTATGATAAACCCATCACAAATACAATTAACTTTTATATAATCAGATCTTACAACGCAACGCTTTAAAGTATACTTGAAGCCAAAAAGGCCTTAATGCCAACATTTATAAGGCCAAGACTGTTGATTAACCATAACAGACCTCAGTTAAAACCTGCTGAAGTAGCTAACGCCAAAAAAATTTTTTTGAGACGTTTCGTTCTTGTATACACACTAAATTACATTTTAATTTTGTTTACTCCCTTTCTTAATAATGTGGGGGTGATAGTGGGGGGTGGCTGATGCCAACAATAATTTGGAGACCTTGACTTTTCGCACATGCCCTAAATTGTAATTTTATGAACTCTTACCTGCTTGCTTTGCCTATTTACCCTCATTTACCCCTAAAAACAATGGAGAAACTTTTAGATCAGCATATTAGAAGCAAAATCCTTACAGGAATACCGTTTCATGCAAAACAATTTGCCTATCAACCTGGCAAATCAACAATACATGTTCTACATTGCCTGGTTCAAGACATTGAAAAGACATTTACAGCAAAAGAAGTGGCTATGTGCGCTTTCGTAGATATAGCGGGTGCTTTTGACAACACCTCCTATGAATCCAAACAAAAAGCCGCGGATACAAGGGGAATACAGTCACCTACGATTAAATGGATACAATCCATGTTCAAAAGCAGAATTATTACCACAAGTATGGGGGATGAGTCGGCTACGGTAACTGCAGTCAGGGGTTGTCCACAAGATGGACTCCTATCACCCTTGCTGTGATCAATGGTGGTGGATGATCTCCTACATAAAATGAGTAATTTAGGCTTCAACGTCCAGGGATATGCAGATCACCTGGTCGTCACTATGAGAGGCAAAAATGAGGTCATGATTTCCAACCTCATGCAAATTGCCTTAAATATAATATCCAAATGGTGCTCGTTAGAGGGGCTCAATGTCAATGTCAACTCCTGTACTGAATGGAACGATAATAAACCTTTCCAGTGAAGTAAAGTATCTAGAAGTACCTGAATCAAAAACTTACCTAGAACTCACATCTGGAAAGGACTCTTACCAAAGTAACAGCGGCAATATGGACGTGCCGTAGGTTGATTGGTAAGACTTGGGGTCTAAGACCGAAAATAACACATCGGTCTTATCTTTCGGTTTTCAGACTTATGGTAACCTTACGCATCATGCGTATGGTGGCCAAAAACAGAGGAAAAAACAGCACAGGGAAAGTTGCATAAACTGTAACGCCTTGCCTGTTTAGGGACTACAGGAGCAATGCACTCTTGTCTCGCAGCAGCTATGGAGGCTATGCTTGACGTACTCCCCTTGCACTTACATGTAAGGAAGGAGGCGGTACTCAGTGCTTTACTACTGTACCAGGCACATAAATTTAAACCAGGCGATCTGGTTGGTCACTTAAGGATTCTGGAGTTAATCTATTTGAAGTCCATGAGCAAACTCACTGACTCAATGCCAATCAAACAAGACTTTGACTGCCCTTTTGATGTGCTAATTGAAAGTCGTCAGACGAGCAAGATGGAGTAATTGCGATTGGAACAAGGGTCACTTATCTGGTATACAGATGGATCTAAGATGGTTGAATGGATAGGAGTGGGAATTGGCCCGAATTGTAGGCTATCCAAAGCCCTCGGTAACACCCCAACCATCTTTCAGGCAGAAATTTATACCCAGGTATGCCTAAATAAAGGCATCCGAAGGGCAAAGATCTATATACTATCAGATAGCCAGGCAGCACTAAAGGCTTTAAGGTCCTATACCTTTGAGTCTAAAATTGCTTGGGAATGTAGACAATCCCTGAAGCAACTGGCTAATAACAACAAGGTTGCCTTGATGTGGGTGCCAGGGCATGAGGAAGTACAAGAAAATAAACTTGCTGATAGCCTTGCAAAAAAAGGAGCTGAAGCACCGTTCATTGGATCCGAACCGTTTTGTGGCCTAGCCAAGGGATATATAGCGGAGGAGATCCAAGAATGGGAAAAGGACCAGAAAAGTCTTACTGGAGGAATGCTCCAGGCCAAAGACGAGCGAAAAAGTTTATAACTTATTCGACAAAGAATGCCACAAGGCTTTTCGAACTTGAAAAGTCCGAATTAAGGCTAATCACAGGCCTTCTAACTGAACACTGCCCCTTGAGATACCATCTCAAGAATATGGGCAAGGCGGTAGACAATAAATGCAGATATTGTGATACTGGAATTGAAACTGTATCACACTTTGCGAATGCAAGCTGTTAGTCCGCACTAGGCTAAAATTAATGCCTGAAGACATAGGGAAATTAGCTCCCAGGAAAATCACAAGCTTTGTAAAAAGTCTGGGAATCCTGGGTAACCACTAGATGTAGGGTAAATCACAAAAGATCTTTTAGGTCGAAGTAAAGTAAGGCTGTTCGAAGCCAACGTAAAACAATCTACAATCTACGCCATTTACCCCGAACCCTTCAACGGAATTAGATCAAAATATAATCTAGTTCCAGATCTCGTTATAATACATAAGTGCACCAAATTTCACGTCAATATCATAAACGGTTCCAGAGTAAACGTATGCACAAGAAAGTTACTGATCGACAGACCGACCGACAGACAGTCAGAAATGTTTTTCGCTGAAATTTAAACTCTCGACATTCATAACATTTTAAGCCTATTTCAACAATAAAAATATTTTTTTGCGTTACTATACTACCACTGGACCTGGAAGTAAAAATCAAGAAATACCTTATCTTGCCGAGATATTGCTTGGTTTTTCAAGTATGCCATGGAAACAATGACAATTCTAACAATTTACTTCAAAATATGTGTGCATATTTTGAGTTATTGATATTTCTTTGAAAGAAAAATTGTTTTTCCTCAAGGGCTTTGGAAATAATCGTTTCATTTGAATTTTTCTTCAAAAATCGTATTGCAATGACAAATAATAACAACAAATGAAGATATTAACAAAATAATTTATTTTAATACAAATGCTCAAGCTCAATGTGCGCACCGTTTTCATTGAGACGCTCGCTTCATAATACGCTCCTAAACAGAAAGGTTCCAAACGATCAAGAGCTCCAACTATACTTATTCTCAAGTCTACGTAATTTAAAATTTGAGTACACTAATTTTTGACCCTACCCCAAGAATAAAAATCTAAAGTAGTAAAATCGGGCGGGCCAAAGTGATGGACCTCTGTTTCCCCACCAACGATCTTCAAAGAGTTCCATTAACCTGGCATCTACGGCTCTAGTCGAATATGCTGAAGCTCCGTCCATTTGATACCAATGAGTGATAAGTCGATTGAGCGGCATATCATTCAGGTAGTTTTTCACAACTTCTCTTTAGATTCTCAAATAACCCTCACCATTCAAGTTTTCATCGTACATGAAATATCGCACCCCACTGTCCATTAACAGACAGAAAACATTAATAAGAAATTGAATTTGATTTTCCACCTCTATTACAACACGAGGAGTTTTGTGAGCACAAAAATGTCGATTTTTTAGATTAAATACCCTCGTTGACAAAATGTTGCTTCGCCTGTCCAGATATTTTTTTGTAAAAAATTACGATCATGAATCCTACGTGAATCACTCTATATAAAAATATAACTCAGTTGTATTCCATTGATAAGAGACAGTTGTTTTCTTGATTTTCCATTCAATAAAGTGGGACTACACCTTTGGAAATATACCAATATTCAGAGACCCATTGATTAAACATATCAACGCCATTTACGAGGCGAGCAACGGATTGAAAGTATTTGCAGATCTTGACAACCACATAATCACATCTACTATACTAAATTAATATAACTTTTGTTCTAAATTATTTAACAATGAAAGTGTAACAGTTTTCTGTTGTTAAATCAAAACCTCTGTAAATTATAAACGCCCAAGCCTGCTGATTTAATAGATATTAATACCTAGTGAGATTAATTTCACTGTGTATTGCCAGGAGTACATTATATTTTTTTATTTCTCGTTTTTAGAGCCCATTAAAGTGTATCAGCAACTACAAAGAATGGATGTTCAGGTAATTTTAAAAATATAATCAGGTCGTTGTTTGCCTTTCTAAGTAGTAATTATTATATAAAGTAGGGGAGGTGCATACCACTAAGAATTGCTTATACAGGGTGTCCCGTAAATAATGGATAATCCTGAAAATGGTAATAGGCTAGGCCAAGACTTATCAGAATATCATAACCTGACCTTATTGAAAACTTTACTACTGACAGTTTCTATTCTAGGATAGTATTTTGCATACCACTGCCACAAAGTAAGGATTTATTCATTCCGTTTTTTTTGTGAGTATTCTAGAACAGTTGTGCTATCATCATCAAAGGTGTATAGGAGTTTTTGGATAACGCCGACGGTATTCTAAAAAAAATGTTTTTCTTAAATTTTGGTTCCACCAAGATTCCGTTGATGGTATAAAGAAAAGTGAGAAGCGATTTATTAAATATTATTAAAAAGAAATATTTAAACTTATAATAGATTTTCTAATTGCTCTTCTCCAACCCTGATGCAGGCTCTGCACCTTTTAATAAAGCAACGTTTTAAATTGCGTGAATATCCGGATCGGCTGATCCGATGCGCTCATGCAATTCATCTACGGAATGAACACTTGGAAATAGGTATACCTTTTACCTAAGTAAAAAAAATCTAAAGGGTTTAGGTCTGGTGACCTAGGTGGCCACAGAATTGGAGCTAAGCGACCGATCCATCTTCCCTGATATTTCTAATTTTGGTATGCTCTCACCTCTCTTCCATAATATTCAGGGCATCCGTCGTTCTGTAGCCACATTGTAAGCCTCGCGGGTAAAGGAAAGTCTTCTAGTAAGACTGGTAGATCGTTTTGAAGGAATTCTAAATAATTGTCTGGCGTTAATGTTGGTGGCCGTTCGAATGGGCCTACAATTACTTTGATTGGTATTGTGACCGATCTTCTCTCATCAAAGGGAAATTTTCCAACTGCCAGCTATGCAGTTTATGTAAATTTACAAAGCCATCTCTTCTGTACGATGATTCGTCAGACCACAACATTTTATTTAAAAAAATCTAGATCCACTCGTATCATCCGCAGCATTCACTGGCAAAATTCCACCTTCAAGGGATAATCTCTGGATAGTAGAATTTGCACACGTTGTACATAGAGAGGATGGAGTTGATACCGTTTTAAAATCCTATGCATCGTTGTTTTAGATACGCCAGTACGTCGTGATATTGTACGCACAGAAGCAGATGGATCGTCGTTAATTTCATCAAGCAAGACCAGAAATCCTTCCCTTGAAGTACGCGTTATGCGTTATGGGTTCCCTTCTCGATAACGCAGAATCTCGACATTTGCTGTAAATAGAATGCATATTAGCATACTCACGTTGTGTATTATACTGTATTAGAGGCATTGTGGTTCTCATCAAGTTCCAATAAGTCCAGAGAAATGCACTAGTGTGTAAAGTAGAATTTTTGTATTTCAATTTATTCATATATTTTTGGTAACCACTGCGGTAGTAGCAAAAATTGTGTGTGCAACTCGTCTGTAAAGTGGCTTCACTTCACTTTCACTCATAGGGTTGTCGCACTCGCCTACGACTCGTGCTCGTATCCCTTTACACACTTGTTGTATAAATAACTGTTTTTTTAAAATAGCATCGGCGTTATCTAAAAACTCCTATACACGTTTGATACAACCAAAAAACGGGATGAAAGAATTCTTACTTTGTGGCAGTGGCATGCAAAATACCTAAAGTAGAAATTGTCAAAATTTAAAAAAAGTGCCCATGTCTCGAAAACCACTATTTTCAAGATTATCCATTATTTATGGGACATCCTGTATAAGCATGTTTTTTTTACAAAACTTAAAGGGCTGTGGCTCTTTATTATAATTAGTTTTGCAATAATCTATTAAATTTCTGTTATTAAAAGATCCAATACCTTATGGACTGTATATGTCACAATAAGGCATCCACACGTGACGTCATATTTTTCAAGGTCGCTACTTGGAGAGAAAACAAATGACGTATTATTTTTGCTTTAATTCCTAAATATAATAAATATCACCCCTTAAGTAGCTAATATGCTTTTATTTGATTGCATTTTACTGAAAATTATAAATTAAACTAATTTCATTTTATTAACTAAACGTTTTGAGGTTATGAACCTTAACATTACTACTAGCGTCTACGGGCAGAATATCACTTTCTATTTTTGGCTCCTAAGTCTTGCGCAGACGGTTCATCATCGCGTCCTTTGAAATTAATAATATTAACATATTTAACTTAACGAACTAACCTAACGAAATATTCGTATTACGTATTTTAGTTATTAACAAAGTGTAGTAAAAAAAGGTGTAATTTTTAGTTGTTAAAAACAGATTGTAACAAGCGGATTCGAGCCCTCGACCTCCGCTATCCATTACACCATTTACCATTTAAAAAGTTTTTAATAATTGATATATACATGTCATTGTTTGTATTTCATTATCTCATTATTACTTCATTTTACAATGAATAAATAATCCCGGCGCGTTACAAAGTGTCTGGGCACTGCAAGGCGGCGGGCGGCAGGTGTTATGCCCGAGATATATACACAATACAATTTTTACAATTTAAAATTCTTTATTGAATATTATTTACATTTCATTTGGTTTCATTTATTTCATTCATATAGTATAATACAATGTGTATAATTTCCCGACGCGTCACAATTAAGCTTCAAGCTTAGAAACGAGACGGGGGGCCGATCTTATGCCAAATGAGATTAAAAACAAAATTAAAAATTAATCAAATACACACAAACTTGTACTTACTACGGTACCGTACTGCCCTTGCACAAAGATATGGCGTATTCTCTTTATAGATCTCAAATGAATTTAAAAGTCTAAATTTAAAGTTTATATTAATTCGTTTTTTATGTTTTTCCTGTAGGGAAACCAAAGAAAACCCTACTTTAATGTCGCGAAGTTAGTAAAAGACAAGTTTATTTCATAATATAAAGAAAATATATGGCTGTTTATTTAACCGTAATATATATACACTCATATATATACACATACATACATTTTGTGTGTTTGGGAAGGGGAAAGTGCGGGAAGGAAGAGGGAACGGGAAGGGAAGGAGAGGTAGGGATGTCCGTCGATCTGTCTAAGTATATGTGGTAGTACGTTCTGTGTGTATTCGTAAGGTTATCTCCTTTCGTAGTAGATAGGTAATGTTTGGTGTAGTAATTTATGCGTATGTGTACTATTGTCTTGTTCACGTATGTCTGTCAAGTTCTGAGTCAAGGCCGATTGCTGTATTCTATTCTTGAAGAATTTTTGTGCGCATTCTTGTATGTACTCTTTGATTAACATGATATTACAATTTCTATGAAGAACAGCAATAGGTGTATATCGATCCGCGTCTGTCAGTAGTCGAAGTATTTTGTTTTGTGTCGTTTGTAGTCTTTTATTCTGTGCTTCCGAGATTGAGTTCCAGGAAGCACAGCCATACGTCAGTATAG
This sequence comes from Leptura quadrifasciata, assembly GCA_963675555.1. Lineage (NCBI taxonomy): Eukaryota > Metazoa > Arthropoda > Insecta > Coleoptera > Cerambycidae > Leptura > Leptura quadrifasciata. The sequence goes on along the minus strand of OY776676.1, from coordinate 111,819,014 downwards.
GTCTCAGTATAACTTTGTATATAGCCAGTTTATTGTCAGTCGTTAATTTACTTCTTCGATTTACCAATGGGTATAATTTACTCAGTGTCGCGTACGTCCTGTTAATTGTTCGTGTAATATGGGGTCCCAAACGCAGTCTTGTGTCCAGGGTTACCCCCAGATACTTGACCACATTTCTTTCCCCAATTGTCTGGTCGTTGATTTTAAGCTTAGTAAACGTCTGCGTATTTGTAAATTTTCTATGTAGAGTTATCGTCTCTGTCTTGTCCGTATTTATGCGTATTTTCCACAGTTTGTAATAGTCTGTCAGTCTTGTTAGATGATATCGGACCTTTTGGGCCGCGGTTTGCGCATAGAATGACTGTCCGTAGATCACGGTATCATCTGCGTAAAGTAAAATGTTTGTATTCGGATAGGTAGGGGAGTCGGAGAGGTAAAGATTGTATAATAATGGTGAAAGGATAGCTCCTTGGGGAACGCCAGCTGAAAGTCGTTTCTTGCTGGAAAATGTATTATTTACATTTACAATTATATGCCGTGCCGTTACAAAGCTTCTGAGGAGCGCCACCATGTAATTAGGTAGTTTACATAACTCGCCTAGCTTATAGGTCAACCCATTCAACCAAACCGTATCGTATGCTTTCTCTACGTCAATGAGTAATAAAATATTACAGTGTTTCTTGTTATACGCCATCAATGTGGTATGATATGATTTTTAGGTCAACCCAATCAACCAAACCGTATCGTATGCTTTCTCTATGTCAATGAGTAATAAAATATTACGGTGTTTCTTGTTATACGCCATCAATGTGGTATGATATGATTTTTACACCACGGACTACCATTTACCATTTAAAATTCTTTTATTTATTTTATGTATTACAATTCATTTTGTATTTTATTTATGTTATTTATATTTCATTTTACAATCATATTATTCCCGACCCGTTACAAACTGCTAGGCAACAAACCGGATCGGTGGGCCGATTATGCCATTGACAAAGAAAACACAAATTAAAAATTAAGGCGGTTGCTCTTACTTTTCACCCATTGATCAAGTAAATTAAACTTTTTATTCCTATTAGGTTTTGATAATTCTTCTCATTTTATTTGAGACTATTGTTTTATTTTGAAACGCAGGAAACTTAATTTAAAGTAAAAACCTGCTTAAGACTACTATTTAAATTTTTTTTAAAATACACCGAATTTTTCCTAAAGTTATGATATGAGGTTTATTTACATGTGAGTTAGATGCTATTTACAAATTATTGTTGGTACTGATGTTGGTACTTACAGGCAATATTATTCTTTTAGCTTACAAGACTTCGCTAATTATGGTACGATCTTGCGTCAGTCATGTGTTTAGTCAGTTCTGAATTTTGCGTCTTGTATTTAAAGAATTTTTGAGCTGACTCCGTTATGTAATCTCGAATGGTCGGTATCTTATATTCCCTATGGAAGGTAGCTATTCGATTCTGTAAGTAACCTAAGGATTTTATTCTGTGTCCTCTGGAGCCTATTGCATTGCGCGCCTGGAATGGTATTCCATGACGCACATGCATAAGTGAGGGTAGGTTTCAAAATTACTTTGTATATACACAATTAGTTATCCTTAGTTAATTTGCTTCTTTTGTTGACTAACGGGTATAGCCGACTTAATGAAGCATAAGTACTATTTATTGCTATCGTTATGTGGGGTCCAAAGTGCAGTCTTGTATCCAGGGTTACCCCTAAATATTTGACCGCACTCTTTTCCCCAATAACTTGGTTATTTATTTTTATCTTATTAAAAATTTTATTATTTGTAAATTTTCTATGAAGTATTATAAGTTCTGTTTTGTCGGCATTTATTTGTATTTTCCACTTATCATAGAATGTTAACAATTTATCCAAGTGATATTTTACTTTCTGTGCCGCAGTTTGAACATAAAATGACCGACCATAAATGGCCGTGTCATCCGCGTAGAGTAATATGTCAGTTGAGTTATGAGTTGGCGTGCCCGACAGATACAAATTACACAAAATGGGTGACAATATGGCCCCCTGTGGTACGCCAGCCGGCATCCTCTTGTGACTAGAATAGGCATTGTTTATGTTTACTATTATGTATCTATCGAACACGTAACTTCTGATCAACGACACCAAATTATCCGGTAAATTGCAGACATATTTGAGTTTATAGATTAAACCATTTAACCACACGGTATCATATGCCTTAGCTATGTCGATTAACAATAGTGTATTGCACTGTTTTTTATTGTAAGCCAACAAAGTGTCCTGTACCACCTTACTGATAGCGAGGGTTGTACTATGCCCTTCGCGGAATCCAAACTGAATGTAGGGCAAAATTTTCTCTTTATTAATTAATTTATTTATGAAGTTTAATATAATTTTATCTGTGACTTTTGATAATGTGCTTAGGAGTGAAATCGGGCGGTAACTGGTAGGGAGGTGAGAAGATTTATTAGGTTTTAGGATGGGTATGATTACCGAAATTTTCCAAGCCCCCGGGTAATATTGTAATCTGATGATTGTATTAATATTAATTGTATAATGGCTTTTTTTTGGTAAGTGTTTTAATAGTAAATTATGGATCCCGTCAACTCCGGGGGCTTTATGATTTGGAAAACTCTTGATAATGTTTTTAATTTCGGCTGGATTTGTGAGGAATTTATTGATTTGGTTTTGAGGGATAGGAAATCTGTTCGGTATTGTATGTACGGCGTCAGTAATGTCGTCTTGCTGTGATGTTTTATTAGGGGTCGTCGTATTAGTCATCTGTAAATGTCTAGCAAATACCTCCGCCTTATCTAGGTCGGAGAAGTATGGTACATCGTCCCGGACAAGGGTCGGCATTTGCATATATGATCTTTGCAGTAACTTCGTCATACGCCATAGGGAGTTGTCCTGGAGCATCAAGGCGGCTATCTTGACGTTCCAGGTCTCCTCCCTGCAAGACTTAGGAGCCCAAAAATAGAAAGTGATACTCTGCCCGTAGACGCTAGTAACATTACAGATGGAATCTGCGGTAGGTTCTTGATGAAATATATTCAATAGAATAATTATAAATATGCAAAAGAATAGTTACAATACGCACTTGGTTTATTGTTTCATTAGTTTTGTTCAGATTTCTCTGATATATATTTCGGCCTTGCGACCATTATCAAAGTGTCTTAAAAACTCTTTGATAATGGTCGCAAGACCGAAACATATGTCAGAGAAATCTGAACAAAACTAATGAAACAATAAACCAAGTGCGTATGGTAACCATTCTTTTGAATATTTATAATTATTACTTGATTTGTTTTACCTCCGAGCAAATTGTCATGCCCATAAAATCACGTGCCGCAGATGCTCTATATATATGACTATAAAATATGTAACTCAAAAAATTAAAATGTCAACCTTAGATACCTGCAACAAGAAAGCTTAATAATTATTGGCACACGTTATACATTCCTCACCATAACACAACCTTTAGCCATGTTAGTCAGGTGAGAAACATATCACCCTGACTTATAGATTCGGTACACATTAATGAATGCAGTGTGTTGATAAACATTTTTAACTCACCTCTGAACTACAACTCGGATATTGCTGCCAGCATTTTTAAATAAGTTTTGCGCATCCTGGTGACGAATATCTCTAGAATCATAGTTTCCCACTTTGGTGATGATATCACCTCGATGAAGGACACCCTCGACGGGGGACCCAAATCCGACCTGGCAACATTACATAAAATGAATGCATGAATTAAATACTTCATAAATGTATCATAGAAATTTCAATAAAGGAATACACTCATCAATTAAAAAAATATTACACTTTCGGCAAATATAAACCCATGTTATTGAAAGTTTGAATAAATATTGAACTAATATAGCCTTAAATAATTAAGTTTTGAAATAAAAAACTATGGTTGTAAAAATATAAATAATGGATTAATGTTAAATATGTTATTTATTTGTTGATATGACTCGTTATACCCAAAATTAAATAGTTGACAAGACGAAGGAAATTTTATAAAAATATAAAATATAGGAATTATAATATTCCAACCTATCTGCAAGTGCCTTATATAAATAAGGACTCAACAAATGAAATCAAAACAGCTATTCCCCCTTACTAGCGCTGAATTATATGGTAAAGTTACGCTCTACTGCGGTGGAACTTAAGAGTATTTATGAGATGCGAACTCCGGGTATTGAAGGTATCACTTGCACTGCACTGACGAGACTCAAAACTAGTTCGAAACCGGTCTGCAGTTAGTGACATCTTGCGATATGAAGGAGGCCTCACATCTTCCTCGTAGCACTCGAGCATTCCAAGTCATTGTATTTTAGTGCTAACTGTGTTTAGACAAAATACACAAATTTTACCATATAATTCAGCGCTCGTAAGGGGAATAGCTGTTTTGATTTAATTTGTTGAGTCCATATTTATGTAAGGCACTTTCAGATCGGTTGGAATATTATAATTCCTATATTTTATATTTTTATGAAGAATTTTATTACTTCGCCGAGAAGTTTTATTGTAATTGGGTGTAAGCATTAAATATATGTCGTATATGCTTATTAGCAATTAATTTTTGAACACGAATTATCCACGTCTATCAGCAAGGAGAAAAGAAAAATTACTGTTCTTGTCTCTATTTGGAATTATGTGTTCATACCGATTAAAAATTTACGGCGTTCGTCACTGATGTAGAAAACAAATCTTTATCGTTATTAGTATGAATATAAAAAATGAAGTTCAGTACGTAATTTGTGATCTGAACTAAAGATTAGTTATTCTAGATATATATGATAATATTGTTTTTGTCGAAAGTATTGCCAGCTATAGCCAAAACAATACATTATTGCTGGTATTAGATATGTTTTTTACTTTCCCATAAATGTAGTATATAAAAAAGTATTATGATCGCGCAAGAAATTAATATTGAATTTTTGGTGAATTACGTCACCTGAAGCCAAAAATGTGTTTTTTAAAAAAATGTCTGCCTGCCGTCTGTCTGTACTCTGTTGTCTGGCATCTATGGTCGTACCTAGAACCCAAACTACTCGATTAACTCTGCACAAATTTTGTGTGGGTATTCAGGGAGGCACGACCGATCGTAGCTTAAATGTGGGAAGAGTAAACCGTTAAAGAATCATAAAATATTTTTTTCTCAAAAACGACTAACGAATTTGATACTGCAGTGTGGAGAAATTTAACTTGATGGCTTTTAAAATTGTTGGGCTATATCAAGAGTAGTTGATTGATGTCGCTTATTGTGGAGGGTAAATAGTAAGAAAAATGTTGCACAAAGGACTGTAAAAAGTGAACTTATGCACTTTGAGGTCAATTACTTCCAAAACGGACACATAAGGAAAAGTACATAGACAATTTTGTAAATCAGAAAATTTCCTTCGCAATATAATAAAATTGATGCTACACATCTACAAAGTTGGGTACACATTTTTTTTTCATTTTATATGGTGCCAAAAATACTTTTTATGGAGCTTTGTACTTTTTAGATGTAATTTAAAATTTTAATGACATGTATTTAAATAATGACTATATACAGTAGTTTATTTTCTAGATAATTAAACAATATTTTTATTCTGGGTCTGGTCCTGAGAATTTATTAATATTCTAGGCAATAGATACTAAATGATTACTACAATATACAAAATTTCGTTTGGTTCCATTTACGCATTACATATATATATATATAGAAAAGAAAATTCGTAGAAAAATCATAGAACACCCTGTGTTTCGCAAATGGGACGATTGTTACGTAAATAATTGAGATTACGTTAATGTTCTCGATTTCTTAGTATAATACTATTTCTCACGAATCACTCCGTATATAATGTAATAAAATAAAATTTACGAAAGCACTTGTAAAAATATATTAATTAAAGTTTTAAAAATATGTGATGTTAGACCAAAAATACAAATCATAAACTTTATACGCTATTCAAGACACAACAAAGGTGGAACTTAAATGTATATATTAACTATAGTTTGCAGTTAATCTTGAATTGCTCTAATCGAATTCTTCATTATTTGGACATATTCTATTCATTCGAGAGCATTATCTATGATTCAATCAGACTACACATTGAGCGATGCATCAAATCAGGTATTTTGTTTATGATGGAAAGGTAATGCTAAATCCAAGTTTTCGACCTCGGCAGACGACTGGGTCATTGTCAAAAATCAAGAAAATCTCGACATTTTTTACCTTTTCATCAAAGACCGTTATGATTACTTTTGAAGTAGATTAAATTTGCAACAATTTGATACATCAGCGGTTATTGTAGGTCCAATAGTTTCAGAGATACAGCCTTTAAAAATGTGCCCAATTCTTCAAGTTACACGATTTTTAGCAAAAAATTTTCAGTACTATTCAAATTTCTGAAGGCCTAGTATATTGTTTGAAAACCTTCTCCCACACTCTCAATGGACTCTCCTGGGATCTCAGGGACTCTAAAGTGACCCGCCCCCTCAACCACTTGAGCAAATAATGAGATATTTGTATTTTATTTACCTGGGTATGTGAAAAAATCAAAGCACTGACAATTACTTACGATGTCTTTTAATTTTCTTGCGATGATCATTATCATTATTATCATAAAGAAAGAAATACATGTGTAATACATCGATGAAAAATAGAAACTTTTCTTGAGACACTTGAGCAATTGTACTGGCGTCAAATAAAATTTGAAGGGATATAGCAGCCTTGGATCTGCGAAAATGCTCAGAGCTCTTCGTGCTCTTCTCTGCAGCCTCAGTCGGGTAGCCGTCAAAAAGTACTGTGACATTGGGTCAATAGTAGTGAGGTATTGCATATACCTGGCAGCTATTATCTCAAACGAGGAGTTGTTAGGCCACAAACTTTGTGGAGCAGATGCCCACCATCTACCACATGTTTTTGAAAAGCTGTATCTCCGAAACTATGAAACCTACAGCAACCGTTCAGGTCTCAAATTGTTGCAAATTTAATTTATTTCAAAGATGATTCCAGCAGTCTTTGATGAAAAGCCAGTCCTTCCGGGTCAAAATCGACAAAAACTGAAAAAAGGTAAAACATTTCCAGATTTTCTTGATTTTTGACAATGACCCGGTGGTCTGCCAAAGTTGAAAACTTGGATTTAACATTCCTCTTTAATCATAAATAACATACCAAAAAAGCAAAAATGCCAGATTTGATGCAGCGTTCACCCCCTTTTTATGTTTAATTTGACTGAATTACTAAGTATGTGGCAAGTTTCAACTTTCCAGAATATGCGAAAATCAATTTTCTTTTTCTGATAAGCACATTTGACTTTATTTTATAGATGGCACAAAGCTAACCGTAACACAATCCCTAAGAATGTTAATATTAATACAATTCTTATTATTAAATATATTGTTTTTTCATTATTTTTATCTTCCAACCTAACAAATAATTTAATCAATTTAATCAAATATTTTTATTGTATTCTTTAATCCCTGGTCTATAAAATTATCTATATACTTGTTCGCATACCGTGAACAGTTATTCCACCTGAAAAGTATCACGTCTTTGGATCCTTTTTACAAATATACATTGACCAGATACAACTCTCCATGAGACGTTGATCCATTTACTAAGTACTTACTTATTTGTTGCTTAGACTAATAATTATTCGTGCAATTAATAAGTAATTATTTAAGAATAATGCTTTTTAAAATGACAAGCGTTTATAATCAAAATCATTTTTACAAAATTTGACAGTATTTTACACCGAATAACCACAAAGTATAACTTATTGGTTTCAAAAGATGACCTGTTAACATCAAGTAGATTAGCGATGATAACTACAAAGAGGTCCTAAACATATGAAGTAATATTTGATAGATGTTAGTCTTAAACGATGAAACAGACTGAGATATCTGAATTGTTGTAAAACATTTCACTATAACATTTAGTAAATTTAGGTTCTCTTTGAAGATTACTTGAGTATCCTATATCTTAATGAAAGTTATTTTCATATCATGCAAAAGAACGTCAAATGGATGCATTTATTATGTATATAGCGATAGTGTTATAAGAGATTGATGAAACAAACATTACAATTTTTCATTATATATGCGAAATTATGAATGGAAAATTAGAATTTAGGCATACCTCAAGATAAAAACCAATTCCACATAAAAATATCTGTAATTTGTACATCACGTATGGACGAAGGTCACTAAAAGAAACTTTTACCAACTGAATCAGAACTACTGTGACATTTAACTGAGAGTATATTTGGCCCATCCATTTGGCCTGCGTTGAACATTAATAAACTCAAAATATTATACAAAGAGGAATACGAATCCTGACATACATAAGGTTACTGGTCTATACATGATGTGTGTGTCATCAAGTGTTGCTATTCATTACTATGTGATCTTTACTAGAGGAGACCAGTAATAAGAAGACTTGAAAGAAGGATAAAGCCTAACATGGTTCTTGGTTAAATAAAAATCGTGTAGTATGATGCAATCTATGAAATATTTTGTTAAAAATAATTATTTATTTCTTTTGGAAATACTAATTGAGTTACATTTGGAACCACATCAACTTCTTTGAAGAAAATATCAATACTAATGGGGCGAGCGTAGGTGCGTCTTTACTATGTACATACTTCGGTATGCGATGTAAAGCAATGACAGGCGCAGTTAGTACTTGGATTGGTGACCATTCCAACGGAAACCGCGTTCTCGCCTCACACATCTTCCAGCGGCTTGTATATCAGTGTATGCGCGGAAGCTATACAACCTTAGGCGAGGGTTGTATAGGAGATATACCATCCTTCGGAGGGGATGTAAAGCCGTCGGTCCCTTGTCTATTAAATGTTAGGCAAGTAAAAGATCCCTACTCTTCTTAAGGGAAGAGGTTCGGCAAAATTCCTGGTTGGGGGTAGCTCGTCTATAGGCGTCGGTGTTAGGCCTCAGTAGCGGAAATAGGCCGACGTTAAATAAATGTATAAAAAAAATCAATACTAATTGCAAAAACGTCCAAGCTATTCAGCTTCTTAGTTTTGTCCTCGGTGTTTGAGTATCCTTTCCGAAAAAAATGATGTTATGTGTTTTTATACAATAATTTTCTAGAAACTTGACGTAAGCTGAATGATATTTCCAAAATGTGAGCCATATTTGGAGCTCTATATTTTTGGAATGAGACGATTATTTTGATGGCGTCATTTTGATTATTAGCAATTTCATTGACTGTCGTAAAGAAATATTTAAATTATGCTTTTTCTAACTACAGGTTTGTTATAGCCAGACACGTACATTGTTGTTAAATATCACTATTCTCCCAAAAGAAAATGATTTTTTTAACACTAACTAACTAAAAGAATTGCACCATTTCGGCAATACTAGTTATAAATCCTAATTAACATGTCAAGAAAATAAAAGAATTTGGAAGTATGATGACAGTGTTATAGTCTGGTTTGTCATCCTGTAGATAAAAGAAAATATCATAGTTAAAAAATTCGTTTACGGTGTTTGATTGTCAATGAATTTTACTAAAAATCGCAAGAACTACATTCAGATTAATGGTTTCATTTCAAAAATAAACAGTTCAAAAATAGTCCAAAAATAGTCCATATTTTGATAATATGAAATGTGCATTCTAGTCTCGAATACGATAGATATTACCAGTACTAGCCGGAAATTTTAAAATCTGTACCACATAGTTTCACAGTAACAATGAACGTAATTAATTATAATTCTAATATATCTATCTATCTAAATAGGTTATGCTACGTAATATACCACTTAAAATTTTCCACACTTAAATTCAGAATTCAGAAGGAAATTTTTATTTCAATTTAGATGATAACCAAAACAACACAATTATTATGTGTCCTAATAAACCTTAGGATGTAAATATGAAGCATATATTTATGTATTATTTCAAAAAATTAAGTGCTGCCAAGACAACTACTCTAGACTTTATTACAAACGGCGATGTTGTAAAATCCTGAAATAACATAATTGCCTATTAGATCCAGTGATTAATTTTTATTCTTTATTAACCCCCTCTCAAAAGCGGCTTGTTAAGCATTCAGCTGTGTTTATACATAATGTATCAAACACATTGCGGAGGGTTTCGTATCTATCCATTGAGAGACTGTTTCGAGGTTTATCTATTTTTGGGTCTACCGTCTAACAGCACTCCGCTTACTAATTGTCTGTCAAAATATACTTCGATTGCCTCTATTTTAAAGAATACATCTTAGATGCAGTTGACAAGTTAAGTAAACATTATAACATTTGTCACTAAGAAACTTTAATTCTTAAAATATTCTTGACTGGAACCACGATTTGTGATCCTGCTTTACCTTGGCTTTAATGCATCACAACTTAAATTAAGCAGGGGGGTAGTTTGACCAAAGATTTTTTGTGAAAGGGAGAGTAAACAATAACGTATATTTATGTTTATTGTCACATCATAAACAATGCCTAGTAGGATTTTTAAACATTCAAATGTATAGATACCCTGCTGTTGAATGGTCTATACAAATTAGTCCAATAAATTCCACGTTTTTAAGTCTTGAGTCCCAATTTAAGTCTTACTAAAGAACTTCGCTCTAGGCCCGCAGACCAGTCTTCCAGGAGGAGATTTACACTGGGAAGTTTACAGAAAAAAGTAAGTGATAGTTTAGAATAAAACTCACACAAAGTGACCCGTTATCCAAGGTCACGGTTAGTCCTCGAAGAAGAGTGTGATAACATTTCAGAAATTTGCCAGACATTAAAACTTAATCTTGTTTGAATTCCGTGACAAGTTAGAGGAAGGAGAAAGTAGACGAACAGGGCTAGACTTAGAATCAAGAAGCCCCCGTCTGGGATCGGATCATCTGCCAGGTATAGATCACCATCGGCCCTTTATTACTAGAGCGCTAAAGGAGTAGTGACTGCAGGCGGTAGGTTCAGTGCCCTGTAGGTAGGCAAAAAAACCTATTTTACCTAATGAATAAATTTGAACTGGAAGACTATGAAGCAATTATTAGTCGAAGCTCTACTCAGTAAGCCGAAAAACAACTACCATTAATAGGCTTTGAAGAATGACCTACCCTATAACTGCACAAGGTTCCTGAATGAAAGAAAACGTTCTAACATTTCTTAAAATATTCCTAGCATTTCTAAGAGTTCGAGCGGTGAAATGCGTCTGGAAGCCAACTGGCTATTTGATAATATAGTAAGGACGAAAACGTACTGATTTCTTGACCCTTGAAATTAAAGTGCGTATATTTTTTTTTAATTTTCAATGTACCTAATTTAATTATAATTTTAGTTAAAAAAGTGATTAATAGATCAGAAAGTTGGGAGTCAGGTAAATCTAGTATTTTGCAGATTTCTTGAGTTTTGTTTTTAAATGACAAAACACGTGGTTGAAATTCCAAAAAGAAAGAAAGAAAGTTACGAGAACGCATATATAACATTTAGACATTATTAATATATGGAAAATTCTAGAATAAAAGTTGAGTTGAAATTACTGCGTTTTCCACTGCATGAAACAATCAAAATATGATGCACGTTTCTAAAATAAGAATGCTATTTTGATTGATCAGCAGTTTGTTATTAGTTGACTACGGGAGATAATTTTTGAATTGAAATTTATAAGAAAGAATTAAATTTGAAACCTATAATTTGTGTCAATTTTGGATCATAAGGCGAAAATTTTAATTCAGCTTCCACCGAATTTAATTCTGTCTTTTCAAAAGCAAATTAGTCGTAATCTGTCCCTTACATTTAGGAAATAAATAAATAATTACATGAATAAATGAACTACCTACATAGGTATATAGATTAAAGGTATCGGCACACAGAAAACGATTTAAAAAATAGAAATTTCTAGGAGGCTCATAAACTTACTCTGGTAACAATTAATGGTGTTTTCACATCTGCCCCTCCCACTAAACTAAACCCCCACGACTCATTAGGGGAACTTCTTCGCAAAGTCAAAAGAACTTCATGTGGTTTTCCCATTAGTTAAACTAAACTATATCCACTGAAACTGGCCACGAAGCAGCATAAACACTTCTATTTTACGATGCAAGATTTGTTGTAAATACAATTTAAAAATAAACTAGTCGAAATATATATTTAGGCTTGAAAATTCCAAATCTCGAATGGTGAAATAGTATTTAACACTTTTCGGAATAACTAGGGTAAGTCAACAGGTTTCGAATAACTGACACAATTATATGTACGTAAAGTCAGGATAAATCCAGGATAGTTGGGAGACCGAGATGTGCCCCTCCCGGTCCTTATTTACAATGCGTTGCTGCAGAAATAACTTGGCTCTATGAACTACTGCGCTTCAGCAATCTATGCCTTGCATTTGTTTAGCATTTCATAAAATAAAGTCCTCCAAAACTGATTTTTGACGTGTTTGTTTACAATATCAAGATGGAACGATTATTTTTCTGAAAATTTTCATTCAGAGTTATAAATAATTTTATTTGGTAATTACGACATTTGTTTCCACCTCCGTTTTACACTTTACAGGTAACCAAAAATAATTAGGTATAAAAACGGGCAGACATATTCACTGTATCAACAACAATATGCAGAATCTAAGAAAGAAACAAGCAGGTTTTTACGAATATTTTATATACAGGGTATCTTATAAGTAAGCGAACAGGGAAAATGTGTAAATCAAGTCACAGTATACTTTTTTAACCTAACTTATCTATACTCCGTGTCCACTTACATACGAGACACCTTGTCTGAAATTATGATAGGCCAATTTTAAATATTTGGAATGAATAATATGTGAAGTGCATATATTTTTAATAGTTTATGGATAGTTGATAAAATTCACAACCATACATCATCAGTTCCATCTGCTTAAATGCAAAATTAATTAATTCTGAAACATGTAAATTTTAATGGAGTCAATTTAGATTTTGAATGGAATTGTCTGGAAAGGTGAATTTTATTAATGAAATATAATAATTCAGATAGGTAGAAGTTGTGAATATATTGAAACTGCTGTGGAGTACCCTGTTTAATTTCTAAAGAAAATACTAGTAATTATGTTTTCTAGTCAATTAATTGCTATTTATTTATCTGAAGGATAAACAAATAAAATTGGCCATTTGCGTGATCGTCTGGTTTTGTTGTGTAGGACCCAAATTTCGTTGTGTGTGTAGTAACCCTTTTTAATTACCCCGGTTCTTTTACATAAAGTTTAATATTACTTGTTTCTGTCTGATATAATATACCTTAGAAAATTAATCACTCTGTTAATACCTGGTAAACTTGAACACACTGTCTATTAATTGAGAGACCTAGTTAATTATATATGTTATTTATGTAGTATTTTATTACTCAAAGTTGCACTGTACCTTTATAGTTAAAGTCTGTTTGCTATTTTGGTTTGAAATTAAACCATTTATTTAGTTTGTTAACTGTATGATGAAAGAGGTAAAGGTGAAAGAAAAGATAATAATTGATGGGAAAACATAGTAAAAAAAAACATTTTATTTTATATAAATTGATGCAACAATAGTCGAACATGAAATCAAAAGTAATCCAAATATTTGAGACAATTGATATGCTGAGTGTTTTGATGCAATAACAAGAACTTATAAAAAAGTATGCTGTGTTATTTTAATAGTAATTAGGGTTGTGGCAATGGCCTAGTAATGACAAATTATAATTAGAGCTATTAGCAATCGCTAGGTAATAATGATGTATAATTAAAGTTGTTAGCAATAGCCAAATAATGTATCGAATGCAAGACAAAGGACAAGAATCATGTCATGTTTGTGAATCATAGAATATAAGTGATAAATGAGAATTAAATACTCATGTAAAAAATCATAGAATGTTGAGGAAAAATCCTTTGATTATAATTAAAACAAGCAGTCTACCAAATTTTGTATGACTGTCCAACAACGTAAAAAAAGGTGGCAGTTGTAAATCAAAGAGACGTCCCGGTTCAGTACTCGACGAAAAGTAAACCCTTCTTAATACGAACAAGTTTACGGGCTAATTAACCCAGTACTGACCGATGGCCTGTACAGTTTGTGAGCGCAAGGTAATTAAGTGGATGGATCGTTATAAACCATCATAGAAAACCAAATAGATTGCTGGTGAGAAATCTCAGATAATCATTTGAAAGGTTACTATGACATTTTACATGTCCAAAATTAGGCACACAGTTAGTCTTAATAAGTACATCAAATGAAAAATAATGGAACTGAAAGTTTCTTGTCATTGCATAAAAGCAGAAAATATATAGTTCTTGAATATAAACTTATTATTTTGCAAACGCAAATTTTCCTAGTAAAATATTCAGAAAGTGAAATTTTATGAATTAAATTTGTGAATGAAATCATAACTGAATAACTGGTAATATAATATACTTTATAGTTAAAAATCAAATCTAGTATTTCATAAAAAGCTAATATTCTTTTAGTACTACAAATGCGTCATTTAAATCTTTTTTTAAACACCCCGTAACCAGAATATGAATGTAATTGCAAATAATAAAGTAGCGTCTCGAAATAAGAAAGTAAGCACCTGTAGAAATTTATGCCAGCTGAATTTCTGTGCGCTCTGTATAGCGTTATATCGTCCGTGAATGCTCTCCCTCAGATTCTACATGTTTAACGTCCTCGTAGGGCATCGTAGAGGCGTTGAAACGGCACTTCATAAAAAGTACGTTAAACAATGATTGTCTTCGATGAAAGTACAACGAACACGAAGTACTGCGTGCAATTCAAGTGTATTTAATACTTTTTTTCCTAAGTACAACGGGTATGAAATCTGCAAAGTAACTAGGGTGTGTTTTAATTTTATTTCCTAAGCACAGCGGACATGAAGCCCGCAAAGTAGCTCAGATGGGATTCCAAATGCATCTCCTTTTCCGAACAGCCTGGTCTCCTTTAATATGGTAAAAATGACGTCACACTTTACATGAAAGCTTCGAATTTTGTGGTCACACGCTTGGAAATGTTTACATTATTAATTTCAATGTCTACATGCATCGTAGTTTGAGCGTCCATCCTTTGCATGACTTAAGATAGAAAACGACAGGCGATTTCACCCTGTGGGAAGTAACAGAAGTACTTGATGCTTATCGTGTCCATTGTAAACAAATGCTGTGACTAGACTCGATTTTTAAGTAAATTCCTTCGTAAAAAATGTAGCGTTTAACTTTGCTTTAAAAGAATGTAATTTTAAAATGCATTCTGGTTTACTGAGTTCAATATTAAATGACTAAGTAAATGTAAAAATGAAATGATTTAACTGCAATAATTACTTGAATTTGGAAATAGGTACGAAAAAACTAAATATATATATATATATATATATATATATTATATATATATATATATATTATATATATATATATATATATATATATATTATATATATATATATATATATATATATATATATATATATATATATATGGGGTATATATAGGGTGCTTCAATATATTTCCTTTGATGCACCACAGAACATCTTTTTTATATACTATTTTTTTAGCTACGTTTTTTTCTCCTTAAGTTTGTTGATTATCTCCGGTTGTTATATCGAGAAAATAAAAACAGAGATTTCTTCGCAAATAAATTTCTGCTGTAAAACTGTTTCTGTTGATTTGTTAAGATAAAAAAAATATATATTATTATATACCATATGTAACAAGTGTCATGGTACACCCCCCTCTTTCCTTTAGTATCAAAGAAAACGATTGAAATTTGCAACATCCCTTCCTGTAGAAGAAATCTGGGCGCATGTTTATATTATACTATTGAAGGAAAGTAGCCGTGTTCCTTACTAAATTAGGATAACTCCAAAAATGTTTTGTGATTTAGTGCATTGCAAATCGGAAAAAGTCTTCGGTATTCTCTCTCTGCAGCTTTTTCCGTACGCCAAACCCACACACAAAAATGATATCTCCATGCTCTTCATTACATTTAACAAATGACAGACAATGGGTCCATAAATAATAAAAAAATCTGATATTTCAAACGTGATACACTTGGTACCCCAAGGTTCTGTATTGGGGCCATTATTGTTCATACTGTATGTCAATGACATTTCTCAATGTATGGACCGGACCACATCAAGACTATTCTGTTTACAGATGATACCACGCTTCTGTGTTCTAATAAAAACGTTAACTTGTTAGATCTCTCTCAATCTCACGAAAAATTAGATCAAAATTGTTTACATCAAATAAATTAAAGCTCAACCATGGCAAAACGCAAAAGCTCGCCATATCTTTAAACAGACATCGAACTATGGGGGTGCCCATGTGAAATGCTTAGATATTTATATGGTCGATAACCTTAACTGGTCACCTCATATAGAACAACTTAATTGAAGCTCGTTAATACTGCTTTTCTTTTCAGAAAACTAGATTTTAACACTGAAAAATACTTATTTTTCTCTTTTTCACTCAAAACTGTGTTATGCAGTTGTCTTGTGGTGAAATTTCCTACATACAATAAAAGCTTTTCGGCAACAAAAGAAAATCGTAAGAATTCTTGTCAACTTCACTGCCAACCTATATTTATTAAAGAAGACGTTATGCCTCTTCCTTCACTTTACATATATTACAGCTGGATCCAATTACCACCAACACAATACTCGTCCTGCAGGCCTTCTTATAAACCCACGATACCGATTAGCAGTTAGTGAAAAAATTCCCTCAATTTGTTGTTGGCTTTAAACCAAACATTAAAAAAATTATCCTAAAACACTGATTTTATTCTATTGATGAATATTTACGAACTCCTTATATACAGTGATCCTATAGGCTTGAATGTTGCATACATTTACTTGCAAAATATTTGCTATGTTATTTCATATTTTCTCATTTGTTTTGATATCACTCCCTACTTGTATGCTAGTTACCATTATTTGTTTATCTGTCATATACATATAATTTTTGTTGATATACTTAATGTTAAAATATTATTTTACTTTGATTATTTCTCTTATTTATCTACTGGTAACTAGCCAGATTCATGTACTCTGTTGGTTTGCTACAAATATTGTAAAAAATATGAATGTAGTCAAATAAAGACTATCTATCTACTAAATTGAAACGGAGCGGCAGCTTAAAACTTTCAGCCTTGTAACTTCAAAAAGCTAATCAATCATTATGACTTTGAAACGCCCAAAACCAGAAAAAAGCAAATAGACATTTGCAACCCCTAAATCTTTTTACGGTTTGCTCGGTACCTCGAAAAATATTGATTTTACAAAAAATGTAGACGTAAGACAAATAGTAGAGAATTTCAAGAGCTCTTAAATCTTGTTTTTAAATTTGTTCTAGCTCCAATAAGAAGTGATATTTAAAAAAAAAATCACCCCTTTTTCAAGATAACAGACAATACCGAGGGCGCAACACTCACAACAAACCCATCACTTTGTTACATTATTTGATTTTTTTTATGATATAAAAACTTGTCGCGAGATTTTCCTGTGTAAAGGAGATTGCTCGCGACAAGCTTTTATATCACAAAAAAATTATATAATGTAACAAAATGATGGGCTTGCTTTATTTTCTATTTTTTGGAGCATTTAAATAAAAGCTTTTTTTTAAAACATTTTTTTATATAATTTTATTTTTTACTTTTTAGTCCTTTGATATGCTGTAATCCCCAGGTATCGATTTTGAGACAAATCGGATCATAAACGGTAAAGTCGTCCGCCATCTATTTAACTAAATATTTGACTAGAAATTCGTAATCGGCGAACCCGAAGACCCCCAGATATCGATTTTGGTCGACTTGGACCGTAAATGACAAAAGTCGTCCACCATATTGGCGCCGCCATTTTGAATTTCTAAATTTTGACAAAAAATTCATAATTGGTGGTCTCGAAAACCCCCAGATATCGATTTTGAGTCGAATAAACAAACACACACAACAGAAATTAGACAACCCCCAATGTAATCGAAGCATTCGCATTTTAATGGTAATATGCAATCGAAGCATTAGCGTTTTGATTGTAATATGCAATTATTACACTTAACGCACCAGCCTTGTAACTTGTAATTCAGCGCACGGCGGGGCACATAACCCGGAGAGTAGCTGTTGGTCGCAGTCTGGTTACGGTCCTTATAGTAAAATAAGGATTTTATAGAGAAGTTTGCGACTAAAAATATTATGTTTTAATAATCTAAATTTTGATTGCAAGATTTGACCTAAACAAACTAACTAACTAACTAACATTGCAAGTTTAATAAAAGCTTTTAAAAATGGTTTTTAGTGATCATTTTTCCTTTTGATTGATGTTGGGCACACAACCGTTAAGCCAGATTTACCGAAAAGCCCAATTTATAACGTAGAAATTCGGAATTTCATAATTTGAGTGTTTACGCGAACATCTTTTACCAGTTTTTCTTTCACAATGGTACTTATTTAGGAAACACTCTGTAATATAAATTGATGAAGATATAAATCCATAAGATTTGCCATTTCTATATTTGTTATGACTAATATCAATAAATATTTTCTCCACATTGCGTAGGTGGACAGTTCTTTAGAGACTTTTCTAATCCTGCCAAAAATTATTAAAATTATTATTAATATTTTTAGTTAAAAAATAAACAAAATATATGCAATTTTATTGTGACGTCACTAAATTAAATATAAATAGTTTATTAATTTTCTTAACTGAGGAAAATCTCTTAAAATAAATAAATCATCGTAAACCGGATATCTTAAAAATTAAGCCAAAAGCGTGCCATGCCGGCTTAAAAAGTAGGTCACGACAAAACATTATTCTAAATATAAATCGATAAGTATTTAATTTCTTATTTAATTTCATTAATTAGTTTTAGAATGATCTGCAACCTAGGAAGCAGCCAATTTTTATTAGGATATAACCAGAATCGATTGAGAAAAGAACTAATTTAGATCGATTAAGTGTATTCGGTAACTTTCTACATTTATTTAAATAAATCTGCTGTCATTTAAAAAATAAACAAATTATTCCGTCCCATCAAGAGAATTTAGTGTCCTTCCGTGTCCTATTCTGGCGACCTTCCAACAGTAACTAGTTACCAAGGACACAAATATATCGCTATAAAAACGACATAACGTGAATAAATTATTATTATGAAAATCTAACTACTGTGAAAAATCCCGTAGGTGGTAATATAAAAGGTTTAAAATCAAATTAAAATTAAACTTCGATTGATAGAGAAGTAGAATTGTCATAAAATATTTAAAGCGTGAAATGAAAGCGAATTGGTTTTTAAAAGCTTTTTGTCTTTTTGTCATGCTGAAATTATACGGCTGGTGTCTTATCAAGGATAATAACAACGTTCTACTGACAATTTTCTACAGATTAAAATAGCGAAATACTCTCCAGCCTCATATTTTTGTCGATATTAGTAAGTATGATCGATATTTGTTGCCACCATTCAAGAAGTTATTAAACAGAAATTTGCTCATCTCTTTTTTATGTTGAATTTAAAGTTAAATAAGACTTTAAGAATATCCCGCGAAAACTTAAAAAACCTGTTGTACGTATGCCAAAACTTTAATTCGGTCTGACAAACCTTGGGCGTGATTTCATATTGCATACCATCTTAACTGTGGGCCATTGTTATAATTAAGATTAAGATCACTTCAAACCATTTGAAATTTTCGCAGGAAACGCAATTTTCCATATAACCGGAAAGGGTGCAGCGGACTAGTACCTGCACTTCTTTGTTGTCATAGGATGCACTTTCACTTCTCCAAAAACCATGCTGAGTGAAATAGGAGACAATCAACTGTCATCATCTCCCGGTCTATATGAAATAATTATAAGGCTATCACCGCGGTAGTTATCTCGAACGGTTTTTTTCGTTGAGTTTTTTCCCGTATCAACTACTCAAATTCAATCAGTGTGCGCCTACTTTTATTAGTTTTTAAGTTTTAATTATCTTTATTCTCATTTGGGAATTTTAAATAGCATTTGCTGATTTCATTCATTGCTAAAAGAAAGGAGATAAGTTCTGTTATATACCTTATTATTATTGTTGTAGTAATAAAATATAGTAGTTACCATGACAATAGATATAAAAAATGTTA
Organism: Leptura quadrifasciata; assembly: GCA_963675555.1. Lineage (NCBI taxonomy): Eukaryota > Metazoa > Arthropoda > Insecta > Coleoptera > Cerambycidae > Leptura > Leptura quadrifasciata. The sequence goes on along the minus strand of OY776676.1, from coordinate 111,798,951 downwards.
TATTATCAAGATTAATGACAAATAATAGTATATTACACTACAAAGGAGGTAAGTAGGTTTTACCAGTCGAGGACGATTTTGCGCCCGAGCGTAGCGCGGGCTGCCAACAGAGTACGAGACTGGTCAGAACTTATACACTGTGCATGTCCTTTCGCCCAGCATACCAGTATGTTATTCATGCTGGAGGCACTCACGAGTGCTTGATGACATTCCCATTCTGCTCAAAGTGTTATGAGAGAAACTATTCGAAGAGTGAACAAGCGTTCTGAAATGGGTGGGCGTCATTTTAAGCACCTGTTATAGGTTTCATAACTTATAGATTGGTTTGGATTGTGTGAATTTTTGTTTATTTTTGCGAATGATTCATCAAAATTTTTGTTATATTTATCAAAACACATTTTCCCTAATTATATAGATATGGACACATAATTCGAAGCGCTTCTACAAAAAGCTTCATATTTATTTTAGTTTATATTCAATTTTTAATTGGGAAAAACCAGTCTAAAACAAATGTACCACTCTATCTGATAAAAAAATAAAACATTCAGGGTACTATTTGAAAAATTGGAGTTATGACAAATTGAATTTCCATGAAATGGAAAAATGGGAAAAACATTTCTAAATGCAAGCAAATGAACAAAATAGGCTAATTTTACATTTAATTTGTTGAGAAATGCCCTTTTATTCAAATTCAAAGTCTACTTCGAAATTTTTTAAATTTGTTCCTGAATTCCAAAGCCAACTAGAAATAGCAAATAAATTCCATTTCCAAGGTTATTTTTTTAATCCGATTTAAAGTAAAAAAAAACGTTGGAAAGAGAAAATACAGCTTTATGAGAAAACTGACTTAAATATACAGGGTGCTATTTAAAATAAGAAAGTTTTGGCAATTTTCGGTCATGCCGGAAGTGATTTTTTTACCACCGAATGGTCAAAATCTGGCCATTGATACCTATATTTGATTTCCCAAATTTCAGAATTTTATTTTTAAAACTGTAGACCGTCACCGGTATCTGCTATAAGCACTTTATTGCGCTTCTAGTAATTGGTAACTAAAATGCCATTCAGAGCGCACATCCTAATAAAAATATTAGGTTTCAAGAGGAATACGACGAAACGTGCCTTTGTGCATTTTAACATCTATCCCTCTAGTTGACTTTATTTGTCACATTTGCCTTAGTCGAGGCTTCTTAGAGTGTTTGTGGTAGAATGCCGTTGGAGGGACCTATTTGTACTATTTGTAAGTCGCCGATATGGTGTTGTATATGACACCAGGAGACCGCAGCATGGTCAGTGTCTGGGTCTGCTCTGCACTGATGATAGCCAAAAGCTCGAAACCGGTCTGCAGATGACTCTGCACATTGCCGATGCCGCGGAACTCCTCTGTTTTAATAATGGGTACCTTCACCGGTATCTGCTATAAACACTTTATTGCGTTTCTAGTAATTGGTAACTAAAATGCCATTCAGAGCGCACATCCTAATAAAAATATTAGGTTTCAAGAGGAATACGACGAAACGTGCCTTTGTGCATTTTAACATCTATCCCTCTAGTTGACTTTATTTGTCACATTTGCCTTAGTCGAGGCTTCTTAGAGTGTTTGTGGTAGAATGCCGTTGGAGGGACCTATTTGTACTATTTGTAAGTCGCTGATATGGTGTTGTATATAACACCAGGAGACCGCAGCATGGTCAATGTCTGGGTCTGCTCTGCACTGATGATAGCCAAAAGCTCGAAACCGGTCTGCAGATGACTCTGCACATTGCCGGTGCTGCGAAAATCCTCTGTTTTAATAATGGGTACCTTCACCGGTATCTGCTATAAACACTTTATTGCGTTTCTAGTAATTGGTAACTAAAATGCCATTCAGAGCGCACATCCTAATAAAAATATTAGGTTTCAAGAGGAATACGACGAAACGTGCCTTTGTGCATTTTAACATCTATCCCTCTAGTTGACTTTATTTGTCACATTTGCCTTAGTCGAGGCTTCTTAGAGTGTTTGTGGTAGAATGCCGTTGGAGGGACCTATTTGTACTATTTGTAAGTCGCTGATATGGTGTTGTATATAACACCAGGAGACCGCAGCATGGTCAATGTCTGGGTCTGCTCTGCACTGATGATAGCCAAAAGCTCGAAACCGGTCTGCAGATGACTCTGCACATTGCCGGTGCTGCGAAAATCCTCTGTTTTAATAATGGGTACCTTCACCGGTATCTGCTATAAACACTTTATTGCGTTTCTAGTAATTGGTAACTAAAATGCCATTCAGAGCGCACATCCTAATAAAAATATTAGGTTTCAAGAGGAATACGACGGAACGTGCCTTTGTATATATATATATATATATATATATATATATATATATACAGGGTGTTGCATCATGAGAGGGACATAGCTTAATAGGAGGTAGAGAACATCAGTGGTAACCCGAACCTCCCATAGAAATGTCTCATTGGGCCTTCATTACGAAGTTACAGGGTGTTAAATAATTTTTGGCCAAACCTGTTTTTTGTCATAACTTTGACAGGGAATAAAATAACGGATTCATATTTGGCACGGCTAATGTACTAACGAGCCCCAAGAGGTACATGTATAAAAAAAATATATCCAGGTCCGGACTCACTATAATTTATGTTTCTTCTTTGCATCAATAAAACATCACCCTGTATATATTTTTTTGAAATTTCGATACGATATTCGAAAAGAGCAAGAAAAAACAAACAAAATGGACTATTTCATTTTTTTGTTACACCTTCGTGGTTATTTAAATACGTTGTTAAATGTGCAAGAAAATGGATTACAGAACCCTATTAAATGAGAGGCACGTGAAATAAATAGTTTTATAACTAAAATTTGCAAAAATTCTATTGCGCCTACTTTTATTCTTTGAACAAGCCTACTGTGATTGATTAAAAATTTTGTTATTTCATACCCGATTACTTATTAGGACCACAGTTTTTTACCAAAATGGACCTTTAAAACGTGCCGGAATTAGGATTCACCCAGACCACCTAGGCTCAATAGAATTTTTGCAAATTTTAGTTATAAAACTATTTATTTCACGTGCCTCTCATTTAATAGGGTTCTGTAATCCATTTTCTTGCACATTTAACAACGTATTTAAATAACCACGAAGGTGTAACAAAAAAATGAAATAGGCCATTTTGTTTGTTTTTTCTTGCTCTTTTCGAATATCGCATCGAAATTTCAAAAAAATATATACAGGGTGATGTTTTATTGATGCTGTCATCGGCAGATGAGAGAAAAAACCGCGAAAAATCGGGGACCAAAATTATTTTTTCCACATAAAACTCACTATAACTTCATAAACATTAAAGTACGCGCATTCACAAAGTCATTTTCGGAAACTACAGGAAAAGACCTTTAATTTGACATATCGTACAGCTCGGTACGATAAACAAAAAAAAGATATAGGGCCAAATAGCCCCAACACCTAGCACAAAATAGCCACGCGGCGAGGCCCTGCAGCGCAACAGCTCGCGACCGGCAAAGCCCGTGCTACGTCACACCGCCGGGAAACTATAAATATGCGCACGCCCGCTAGCCCATAATCAGTTCGTCCGCAGCCATCCTCGAGTACACATCAATCAGTCCGCTCGCAACCATCGTCCGCTACACATCGATCAGTTAGTTCGCGACCTATACACATCAGCGCCTGCCTTTGACACCGTCTACCGGAAGACTGTATTATATTGTAGTAGATATCTATTTTATTCCACAACCTGCCTAATTAGTAGTTTGGAGTGCACAGTAGTGGTGAAAAGTGAAGTGGGTGTTAGTGTACTAAAAAAGAAATCGTTATGAATACCAGGAGTCGATCTAGGCAGAGGGACAGCGTCCCATCTAGCCAGGTAGATTCAGAACAAACACAGAGCCGTTCGCCCCAGGTCCCGGACGCTCTCCTCATCAGTCAAGAGGATTCAGGTCTGGTAAGGGAAATGGTGAACCCCTTGTCGCCCAACGTCGCGGCCCGACGATTTTTCACCGGTCAATGGGATTCAGCCCCGGCCAGCCAGGGGGCTGCCCTAGTACATATCCAAACCTAGGAAGGGGACAAGAAGCACAGCACTTCCTCACACCATCCACTAGCCAACGCCTACCTACTGCAACCACGGACTCCACAACCAGAAGCCTTCAAGGAGTACAGCCACTGCCATTAATAATGCCTGCTACCCCTGCTCTCACCCCAAGTGGGAGGAACACAAGCCAAGCTGATGCAGTAACACATGCACTCACGAAAGCGTTGCAACAGCTAACGAACACCACCGAAATACTCCTGCAGCACCTAGCCCTACAGACGAGGACAAGCCACGACCCCCCGGCTTCGCCTCGGGCCACTTCGGGCCCTATCCAACCAACCTCACAACCACTTCCGGAATTGGAACTTCAACATGAAGCAGCACTCATACAACCACAGCCGGCATCGTACGGGGCGGAAACGGGCCCGGCACTCCAACAAGCCGCCGCCACCGCCGTTCGTAGACATGGCGCCCAACGTGGGGCTTCAAGAGCTTCCACACACGCAACGGAAGGATCCCTGGATGGGGATGCTCATGACCCTGAGCACAAATCAAACCTATCAAACAGAATTCTGGGAGAACAAGCCCAGTGGCGCCCAACTGAACAACAACAAGGTCCCACAAACCAACAACAACCAGCAATGCAGGCAATACAACGACAGGATACCACAAACCAACATCAACCAACGGTGCAGCCAGTACAACAACAAGACACCACCAACCAACAACAACCAACGATGCAGCCAGTCTCGGCCGAACCTCAAGCAGAGCAAACAACACAACCAGCTCCCCTGATGATGCCAACAGTGGAGTCGGGACCAACAGCGCAAACGGTGCTACAACAGGCCATGCACAAGCAACTCATGGAAGTCGTGGCCACAGCAACGAAAGCAGCAGTTCAAGCGGCCACGGAAGCTAGGACTGGGCAGCTAGATGTAAGGACCCTACCCACATTCGCAGGAAGGGAATGGGAAGATCCAGAAAAATTCCTAAACACATTAGAGGAAGCAATGGACAGGAATCAAATCCAAGCAAGAGACAGGGTGAGAATCACTCTTGGACAACTGGAAGGCCATGCCAAAGGGATGTTTGAGGTGTTCCAGCCCCTCAACCTGGACTTCGAAACTTTGAGGCACCGCTTGATCCTCAAATACAACGACCCTTCCCTCTTGGGAAGTTTGAGGTCTCGCCTGCACGGCGAACGACAAAAAGAAGACGAATTAGCTGCAGTGTTCATTCAACGTAAGATGGGACTGTACAGAAGAGTAGAGCCGTACACTTCGGAAGAACAAATCACATGCGAGGTACGGGAACTGCTTCGACCAGAAATCCGATACGCTACCAGGACCATGACAATCAAAACCCTAGAGGACTTAGGTCGAGCCACCGACTGGGCCGAGGTTGATTTCCGAGAGCTCCAACGCCACCTGCGACCAATACCAAGGCCAGCACCACCTACAACTCGACCACCCGTCAATCGTCGATCTGAACTACCCCAGGAGCCCCCCAGTCCATGCAGAGGATGCGGTGGATGGCACTTCCACCGTGACTGCCCAGTACTAAAGGAACAAATAAGGCAACGTCAGCAACAGCCACCTCAGCAACAGCCATCAAGGCCGCCACAGCAGCAGCAGCAAGGACCACAACCTGGGCCCTCCAACGAAGCAGCAAGGAATCAGGGAAACGCGAACAGGGTCGGCGCAAGCCAGGGCGTGCGACCCCAACAATCATAGACGCCACCATCAGCACCACATCCGCCATTGGCCCTTCATCACGAATATGGACGGAAGTCAATGGACGTAGACTACTGGCACTACTGGACAGTGGTGCCACCCATAGCTTCATAAAAAAAGAATACGTGCAATCCGAAGCAATCCAGCCCACCCAGATGCGCGTACGATTAGCTGCCACTGACCACGTTTACTACTCCAGGGGAAGCATCCAAGTTAACCTGGTAGCTGGAGAGTACACAGCAACCACAAAATTCCACCTCCTAGATGCCATCACCGAGGACGCCATTCTAGGACAAGACTGGCTACGTCAACACCAGGCGATCATGGATTTCCAGCGAGGTTGCGTTCATGTGGGCCTGCACCAGAGGCACACACTATTTTGGCTCATGGACCGTCAAGCACCAACCCAAGCTAGCGAGTTCGACGTCAGCCCTGATCAGCTACCCACCACCCACCAGGAAAAATACATTCGCCTGATCCACAACTTCCAGGAGGTCTTCGACGAGGCGCTTCATCAACCCACAACGAAGTTGGCCATGCACGAGATCCGCCTGAAGGAAGACGCTCCTTTCAAGATTCGACGATACCAATACTCCGCCAACAACAAAGCCATCATCACGGAAGAAGTGAAGAAAATGTTAGCCGCTGGGGTCATCCGACGAAGCCACAGCAGGTATTGTTCGCCAATAGTCATCGCCAACAAGAAAAACGGCCAACCAAGGTTCTGCGTGGACTACCGTAAACTGAACCCCCAAACCTATGAGGAAGTGAGTCAGCTGCCGCCCATTCGAGAAACGATAAGGGAACTTGGAGCTGCGAAGATATTCACCTCCCTCGACCTCAAGAGCGGGTACTGGCAGGTACCCATGGCCGAAGCCAGTATACCTCTCACCGCATTCAGTACCCCGGACGGGGCAACGTACGAATTCTTGGTGATGCCATTTGGACTCCGTAACGCACCCTCAACATTTCAGAAGCTGATGACGGAAGTACTCGCCGACTACGTGGATGTGTTCGTCAAGGTATATCTTGATGATATAATTGTCTATTCTGCGACCCATGAAGACCACATCAGACATTTGACGTTAGTCCTGGAGAGGCTCCAGATCCACGAGCTGCACTGCGGAATTCAGAAATGTCGCTTCGGGGCAGAAGAACTGGAATACTTAGGGTATCGAATCACCGCAACAAAGAACACACCTCAAGAAAAGCATGTTATCCAGATCCAGGAATTCCCCACACCCAAGACTAAGAAGGAACTGCAAGCCTTTCTCGGAACTGCAAACTGGCTCCGTGAATTCGTCCCAGAATTCACTGAAATCACAGCATCTATGACAACCCTCACCGGAAAGCAGCGCTTCCAGTGGACACCGGAGGCAGACGCAGCATTCCAGAAGGTGAAGGAAGTCCTCTCCAAACCACTTTCGCTCCTCAGACCAGAACCAGGGCCCCCTATGTCCTCTAGACGGACGCCAGCACCATGGGGATGGGCGCAGTCCTGTTCCAGCGTACTCCGCAAGGCGAAAGGAGAATCATCTCGTGCTCCAGTGCCAAATTCACAGGACCAGAAAAACGATATCATGTAAACGAACAAGAGACATTGGCAGTAGTGTGGGCGTGCCGGAGGTACCGCCACTGGCTGGAAGGCCAGACATTCACACTGGTCACCGATAGTCGAGCACTCACCTGGCTCAACCAATTCAAGGATGAACGTGCGAAGCTAACCAGATGGGCGCTCCAACTCCAAGAGTACAACTTCACTGTGGAACACTGCCCTGGTAAACAAAACCAACTCCCAGACTTCCTGTCAAGACACCCCAGGGAGCCCATGCCAAGCTCCATCGGCGACGATGACCGCCTGCTACCTCCCGAGTACCACCGCGACGTCCCAACCACCATGGCGGAGGTCATCCCCGATGTCAACGGCCACACAATCCCAGGGAAAATCACTGCCGCTCGCCGAGAACCCCCCGATGTTCCCGAGGTAATCTTCGATTCGGACGACGAAGAAGACGAGAAGCGATCGTACTCCACCACGGACACCGAAACCAACTCAGAGGAGGACGACGAGGAGGGCCTACCTAATCACAGCCCACCTCAGCCCCCAGCTCCAAGGCCAACTGGCGAACACGCTCCGCTGCAGGAAGCAGCGCTGAACCAGGTCGGGGAGCACAACGACGAGGACAACGACGAGGAGGCTAACGACGAGGAGAACAACGACGATAGGCCAGCAAATCTCTTCCAACAAGTCCAGCAGGAACAACTCCGTGACGAGACCATCTCAGCCGCCATCCATTTCTGGCGAGCCTTCCAGCAGCAGGACCCAGACATACCAGTAGAACCATGGGAGAGACGACTGCGAGACGATTTCATCGTAGAAGACGGCCACCTCTGGCACAAAACAACGGACGATCGAAGGCAGCTCGTAGTACCCGAAAACCTATGGGCAAGAGTTATCCACACTTACCACGACTCCGTCTTCGCAGGGCACCCAGGTCGTGATGAAACCTTCCGAGCCATCAACAGACTCTACCACTGGACAGGAATTCGCCGCCACGTACGATCCCACGTCCGCCTGTGCATGGTATGCACGGCAACCAAAAGAGGCCCACTCCAAGAAGCCGCCCCACTGCGTCCCAGGCCACCAACCAGGCCGTGGCAAGTCCTCAGCATCGACGTCATGGGCCCTTATGTGCCTACTGTTGCTAAAAATCGCTTTCTTATTGTTGTTACAGATACCTGCTCGAAATGGGTTGAGGCCAAAGCCGTTCCAAATGCCACTGCAACTACCATCCGCAATTTCCTGGAGGAAGTCTGTCAAAGATGGGGATACCCAGAAGCAGTCATTTCGGACAACGCCACCGCCTTCCTCGCCAGAGCATTTTCCAAATTTCTGACGGACCATGGTATCCAGCAGTATATGGATGTATATCCCCAGTATACCACCAAAGAGCCAACCCGGTCGAACGTCGCTGCCAAGAAATCAAGAAGGCCCTTAGGGAAAAGCTCCGCAACAAAGACGCCAGAAAATGGGACGCAGTCATCAATCAAATCCTCTTTACCCTCCGGAACAGACAAAATGCCGCCACTGGATACTCGCCAAGCGAAATGTTGTTAGGAACGTCATTACCCAGGCCAGGCGAATGGCAGCATCCTCAGCAACGCCAGCCGTTACCAGAGCCCAAACAAGCCGCCGAGCAAAGAAGGAAGCAAGCCAAACGACGCCAGATAATATTCCAGAGGAACCTCTACCCCAGGCCCAGACAAGCCAAAGTCCATTTCGAAGTAGGAGATATGGTAATTACGAGAGGATTCAAGGAAGCTCGGCCAGCCTTCGGCCCAACATGGGAAGGTCCATACCCAGTCGTAAAAGTGTTGGGAGATAACACTTACGAAGTAGATCGCAACGGAATCCAGGCCCCAATTCATATCGATGACCTCAGGCCGATGCCCAGACCACAGCAACGTGTCCAGGTACCTCCCGAGGTGCAGCAGCTTTTCCAACCCGAGGAAGGAAACGCCGAGTCCGACCAGGACGAGGCGCAACATGACCCTGGGGGCAACCCCCAGAAGACGGATTTCAACCCAACCCTGAGGGAAAGGGACCCTCAGATGAAAGGCAGCCAGAACCAGGCCCATCCCGGAACCAAGACCTCACTCGCGACATCCTCGCGATTTTGTAAGCGAACTAACCAAACACATTTATTTTTGTAAAATGAAATACATTAGTTTAAGTTGAATTACATTAGTTTAAGTTGAATCACATTAGTTTAAGTTGAATTACATTAGTTTAAGTTGAAATATCTTAACCCTATCTCATATTATCTTGTACATTGTCACTATCTATTATTCATATCCATGCCTTTTATAAATAAAAGTCACAATTTAGGGGGGTGGTGTCATCGGCAGATGAGAGAAAAAACCGCGAAAAATCGGGGACCAAAATTATTTTTTCCACATAAAACTCACTATAACTTCATAAACATTAAAGTACGCGCATTCACAAAGTCATTTTCGGAAACTACAGGAAAGGACCTTTAATTTGACATATCGTACAGCTCGGTACGATAAACACCAAAAAAGATATAGGGCCAAATAGCCCCAACACCTAGCACAAAATAGCCACGCGGCGAGGCCCTGCAGCGCAACAGCTCGCGACCGGCAAAGCCCGTGCTACGTCACACCGCCGGGAAACTATAAATATGCACACGCCCGCTAGCCCATAATCAGTTCGTCCGCAGCCATCCTCGAGTACACATCAATCAGTCCGCTCGCAACCATCGTCCGCTACACATCGATCAGTTAGTTCGCGACCTATACACATCAGCGCCTGCCTTTGACACCGTCTACCTGAAGACTGTATTATATTGTAGTAGATATCTATTTTATTCCACAACCTGCCTAATTAGTAGTTTGGAGTGCACAGTAGTGGTGAAAAGTGAAGTGGGTGTTAGTGTACTAAAAAAGAAATCGTTATGAATACCAGGAGTCGATCTAGGCAGAGGGACGGCGTCCCATCTAGCCAGGTAGATTCAGAACAAACACAGAGCCGTTCGCCCCAGGTCCCGGACGCTCTCCTCATAAGTCAAGAGGATTCAGGTCTGGTAAGGGAAATGGTGAACCCCTTGTCGCTCAACGTCGCGGCCCGTCAATTTCTCACTGGTCAAGAGGATTCAGGTCTGGTAAGGGAAACGGTGGACCCCTTGTCGCCCAACGTCGCGGCCCGACGATTTTTCACCGGTCAATGGGATTCAGCCCCGGCCAGCCAGGGGGCTGCCCCTAGCCCTAGTACATATCCAAACCTTGGAAGGGGACAAGAAGCACAGCCCTTCCTCACACCATCCACTAGCCAACGCCTACCTACTGCAACCACGGACTCCACAACCAGAAGCCTTCAAGGAGTACAGCCACTGTCATTAATAATGCCTGCTACCCTGCTCTCACCCCAAGTGGGAGGAACACAAGCCAAGCTGATGCAGTAACACATGCACTCACGAAAGCGTTGCAACAGCTAACGAACACCACCGAAATACTCCTGCAGCACCTAGCCCTACAGACGAGGACAAGCCACGACCCCCCGGCTTCGCCCCGGGCCACTTCGGGCCCTATCCAACCAACCTCACAACCACTTCCGGAATTGGAACTTCAACATGAAGCAGCACTCATACAACCACAGCCGGCATCGTACGGGGCGGAAACTGGCCCGGCACTCCAACAAGCCGCCGCCACCGCTGTTCGTAGACATGGCGCCCAACGTGGGGCCCGACGATTTTTCACCGGTCAATGGGATTCAGCCCCGGCCAGCCAGGGGGCTGCCCCTAGCCCTAGTACATATCCAAACCTAGGAAGGGGACAAGAAGCACAGCCCTTCCTCACACCATCCACTAGCCAACGCCTACCTACTGCAACCACGGACTCCACAACCAGAAGCCTTCAAGGAGTACAGCCACTGCCATTAATAATGCCTGCTACCCCTGCTCTCACCCCAAGTGGGAGGAACACAAGCCAAGCTGATGCAGTAACACATGCACTCACGAAAGCGTTGCAACAGCTAACGAACACCACCGAAATACTCCTGCAGCACCTAGCCCTACAGACGAGGACAAGCCACGACCCCCCGGCTTCGCCCCGGGCCACTTCGGGCCCTATCCAACCAACCTCACAACCACTTCCGGAATTGGAACTTCAACATGAAGCAGCACTCATACAACCACAGCCGGCATCGTACGGGGCGGAAACGGGCCCGGCACTCCAACAAGCCGCCGCCACCGCCGTTCGTAGACAATGCAAAGAAGAAACATAAATTATAGTGAGTCCGGAACTGGATATATTTTTTTTATAAATGTACCTCTTGGGGCTCGTTAGTACATTAGCCGTACCAAATATGAATCCGTTATTTCATTCCCTGTCAAAGTTATGACAAAAAACAGGTTTGGCCAAAAATTATTTAACACCCTGTAACTTCGTAATGAAGGCCCAATGAGACATTTCTATGGGAGGTTCCGGTTACCACTGATGTTCTCTACCTCTTATTAAGCTATGTCCCTCTCATGATGCAACACCCTGTATATATATATATATATATATATATATATATATATATATATATGTTTCGAGAAGCTTCCGGGGTCGTTGGTATGAAAAATACTAGGTTCTCGGGTTGAGCCGCGTCTGAGATTGTTACGCGGACTTAAAAATAATTCAAAATTGTAATAATTAAAATAAAATCAATAAAAATACTATTTTTTTTGCCTAATTTACATCTAGTTGAAATAACTCAGTAGGGGAGAGCGTTATACTGAAAATCTAGAAGTCCCGGGTTCGAATCCTGGTTTCAACATATTTTTTTCTTTATGTACGTCTATGTGGCTAATACTAAAATTCAAAATAATAATTTTAATAAAGTATATCCCCCATAACCGAGACGCTAATGATACAAATTTCAATTAGTTGACTTCTCTATAAAAATGTTACTTCCTCTTATCGCATATCGCGGTTTTCTTATCACTTCCTCTAACCGTCGTCGTCGCTCGCATTTTAGCATAATAATTATTCTTACTATGAAATCCGTCTTAAGTATAGAAACTGCTGACTCATGCTGCTGACTTTTACGACCCGAAGGACTTTAGGTACAAGGCTGCCACCCCTACTACAGGGTAGTCCGTACCCAACATCGAATCAAAACAGCTTTCAAATTTTTCTCATATGATTCACAAAAAAAATAACCCAAGTGACGTCATAACTCCATTCTATATACCGGCATCATGTACTTTTCTGAGCATGCTTTTTTTTATATAGTTTATTTTTTATTATTCCACCACCGCGCATGTTTTTCCCATAGTCCGCCATGTTTTTTTCATAACCCCCTTCAGCTCGGACGACGACAATGACCAGCAGCTCACCTCTCCACAAGAACCCTTCTTCAGCGGCGATGACGACAATGACCAGACGCTCCTGAATACAGTCACCACTGCGCATGTTTTTTCTATAAGCCGCCATGTTCTTTTTTTCATAGTCCGCCATGTTATTTTCTTGACCTTCTTCAACTCGGACGACAATGACTAGAGGCTCCTGCACAATCCCAAGAACTCTTCTTCAGCGGCGACAACAACCAGCAGCTCACCTCTTGGTCTTTCCCGATGGACACATGCCATCCACAGTTTGACAACTCACTTCCGATGTAGATAGGTAATTTTATTGACCAGAATAATACAAAGATACAGGTCTCGTCTTACTACTTTAAATTAACATGATAAGTGTGACAAATAACCAATCACAAACATATTATAATGGGCGAGCGTAGATGCGTCTTTACTATGTATATACGTCGATATGCGATGTAAAGCAACGTTAGGCGCGGTTATTAGTACTTGGATTGGCGACCGTCTCAAAGAAGAGCATGTCCTCGTCTTACATATCTTCCAACGGCTTGTATATCAGTGTATTCGCGGAAGCTATGCAACCTTAGGCGAGGGTTGTGTAGGCGATATACCATCCTTTATGTAAATATCATTAGCCTTCGTTGTTAAACGATCAGGAATATTTTTATTTAATATAATGTCTTGTAAATGCTCAAAAATATAAATAGATAATTTGTAGATATAAATACAAAATAATGTAATTAATTTTTCAGTTATAAAAGTTTCTCTGCATGATTGCCTAAATGGCAAATCAAAAATTATTCTTATTATTCGTTTCTGCATGACAAATACTCTATTAATGTCAGTGGCGTGACCCCATATTACAATATTGTAGCTTAATTCAGAATAAACCAGTGAATAATAAGCCGATTTAAAGTATTTTTTGTTTATAATTTATTTTAAATGGATTAATGCAAATGTTGATTTAGACAGTTTTATACAGATATAATCAATGTTAGGACCCCATGTTAATATTCTATCTAAGAACGTCCCTAAGAATTTAGTAGCTTGTGATATTTCTAGAGTATTTGCTGACTATATTAAAATGCAAATAGTTGGATTCATTATCCTCGGTGTTATTTATTTTATTTATAAACCATATGCACAATATTTTTTCAGAATGAATTATTAATGAGTTACTATAGCACCGGTCTACGAATTATTTGATCACATCCTCTGCTTTTAATTTAAATGTTTCAAGGGATTCATCGTGAATAATTACAGAAATATCATCCGCATAAATGAACACATTGCCAGTACTAATATTTTCTTACAGGTCGTTAATAAAAAGTAAGAAAATGGGGGATCCATAGTGGAACCCTGTCCAACTCCTATATTTACATCAACGAGTCCAGATTTAGTTTTTCCAGTCCAAGTGATCTGAAGAATGCAAATTAATGATGTCACAGTCAGTCTTTACCAAAATTAGAAGTGATGTAATCGGGTGCTGTTGCCGCGTTACAACCTATTCTTAATTCTCAATTCGCGTTTATAAGTGAGTATAATGAAAAAGATTCCAAAGTATCATTTAATGATTTAGAATTAATATTATGAGCTAATCCATCAATATTAATATCTCCTGTAATTTCTACATATTTAAACTTCAATATATCATTTAGAACTAACGTAAGTTGTAATAGAAATTGCTCTAGATTTTCCTCTTTTGGAGGTCGATATAAACACAAAACACATATATATTCAATATTCATCTAATACAATTCCAGCAATTTACTATCTTCTGTTCCTGATTGTGGCAGTGAAATTATAGGAAGACGATGGGTCCGAACACTCAACATAAACTTACATGATATAGATTTAATATTAATTCAGTCAAACGTATCAGAAATTTTTGAAGAATATAAGGATATTTTCCAATCAGAAGTAGGCAAAATTCCTGATTTTGTATGCTCTTTATCTTTACGACCGGATGCAAGACCAGTATATATTAAACCACGACGTGTATCATACGTATTACAGGAAGGAATAATTGAAAAATATGACCATTCAGAGTAGGACACACCGTTAGTAGTAATTCCAAAAAACGATGGTAAAATTCGACTTTGTGTTGAGTATAAGGTGACAGTGAATAATCAACTTCGTGTTAATATCATCTAATCCAAAAATCGAAGACATATTTAACAAAATGAAGAATGGCAAGTATTATTGTAAGCTTGATATTTTTAAAGCATATTGTAGATAATAAACCTCTAACTACAATTTTCAATCCAAGAAAATAACTTCCAATATTATCCGCAACTCGGATGCTTAAATATGCTCAATATTTATATATACAATTGAACATAGAAAATCGACAGAATATGCAATTGCTGATTATTTTTCCAGAAATTAATTTAAAAATAAGCAAAGAAGAAGAACTTGCTCTTGATGCTCAACACACGTCCTTAATGTTAACATGATCAACCAAATATGTTCAGAGAAGATTACTGCCAAAGAAATAGAAAATGAAACTAATAATGATCCAGAATTGTCGAAATTAAAAAAAGGCGTTTTTTGATGGAACTATCCGAGAATGTGAATTTTCAATTTAAGTTGGAATTTTGTTACGAGGAAATCGTGTTGTAATACCAAAGAAACTCAGTGTGAAATTCTTAAAGAACTCCATTCGACTCACATTGTAAACATGAAAGCAATAGAACGAAACCATTATTACTAGAAAAACATAGACTCTGACATTGAAAATCTCGTAAAAAGTTGCCTTACATGTTGCAATATTAGTTAAAGCACCAATTAATCAGTGGGAGCCACCAGTTCTGAATTGGCAACGTGTTCATATGGATTATGCTGGACCATTCTTAGGTCACCACATTCTAACCATTGTTGATGCTCAATCCAAATGGTCAGAAGATACTGCTTCAATATTTAAATCTGCTGGATTCAAGGAATTCTGCCAATGCAATGGTATCAACCAGCGATGGATTGGCATTTTTTTCTTCGACAAAATTAATTCCTTATAAACAATTTCGTTGTTTAGTTGAAAATATCAGCAGTATTTTTGTTTGGATTTCTTCTCCTATCAATAATCCAATGGTGATTAATAATTTTAACTGTGATAATTCTTTGTATAAAGCATTAAGTCGTAATTACAATTTTGCCACTAATGTTGAATAAAATGATGATGTTTTTTGAAATGGGTGGAAATATGTTAACTTAATGTTATTGACGCCAAATTTTTCTTTATGTTTAATAATCCATTATTTAATTAAACAATTCTAATATCATTAAGGACTGAATGCCCATCGAGTTATATACAAACCTTTTATTTTGCTGTATACATTTATACTCTCACAATCTCTCTTTATAAGTTGAAACTCGAAAAACTGCCATCAATCAAAATTGCACGGTCTTGGGTAAAGCAAAAATCTATTGGCCAGAATAAAAAATTCTTTTCTAATTCCAATGGAAAAACTGAAGAATCTGCAGTAATTATGAACCTCACAAGCATATAGAATTATAGAATTCATTGAAATGTAAAATATAACGTTAAAATTACCCTCAATGTAAAAATAAATGCCTTCGAGAGTAAAGAAAATCAGAAATATAAAACTTTGTTAATTATATAAATAACAATCAACATATCAACACAACGTATTTATTATGTATTTGTATTCGTTCCAAAAGTATGGGTAAAATGTCAGACATCCTCAATTTTACAGCATTTATTTGTGTGTAATTTCAAAAATATAGCCCACCCAACGACAATTTGGATGCTTCCGGAATATATAAATTGAAAATTTCAAGGTAATACTTGTAATTGTATATATAATCAAAATAGCTTTCACTAAACCGAAATAACGTCATTTGGTTATGCATATAGCCCTGAGTAGTTGATTATATAGTGCAAGATCACTTGTGCCAAATATCGGACGTATTTAGGTTGAGCAGTCTGCCACAATTATAATTTGGAAGATTAAAATGACTTATTCATTATATGGGTGTCTTGACTTTGAATACTGTAATATATATATATATATCATATATTTTTTTTTTCAAATTTCAAATTAATTTTTATTGGTCTTGAAATAATTTACATTACATTACTTAAATACATTTACTTTTAAAACTATTTTATATATTTATGTATCTCTTGCTATTGAATTATTTCTTCCTAACTCCTTCCCTCCCCCATCCCTCCCGCGTCTGCCTAAGCTATAACAGCTTGTGTACAATATCACATGAAGAGAAAAAAGAGAAAAAGAAAATTAATTAATTAAGGACGTATAATTGGTTGAGGATACTAAGGAGGTTTAATCTGGTATGTATTGTATTATTATGCACATTAATAACTTAATTGTAGTGAAAAAAATAGAACCGAAATACTGGACGTGTACTTGAGGCATGCAATGTTAACATATACTAATTATAAATTTATTTAATAATACGATAGTTATCAGTAATAAATTAATTTCAGATTCTTGTGCGATTTATTTTTAATTTTAATTTCTATTATGTTTCTAGGTTACATGATGTACAATTTTGAGATAGAAAAAGATAAATCTTTGGGTATGATTCTTGACGCATAATGGCAATATGACTGATATGTTTTCTTTTGTTCGAGTTATGTATTCATGGGATGGTGTTGACATTCTTGTAGTATCTTTTAAAGACCACAATAAAGCACGATAAATATAAAGTTCTCTTACAGTAATTAAGCCTAATTTCTTATATAACATGTTGATGGGATATCTATAATTTTTTTAAACAGTATTTTTAAAATAATATTTTACATTATCTCCAGGCAAAGTATAGAATTTTTAAAGAGACCACCCCATATCACTATGCAGTATCTTATGGATTCAGCTAAGGCATTATATATCGTTAATAGTAATTTTTTATTCAATATCTCTCTTATTTGGTTGAATTTATGTAACAGTCTTCTAAGTCGCCCTGTTGTATATTCAACATGATCCTTCCATTTTAGGTGTTGATCAACCTGCACTCCTAAATATTTAATACAACTGGTTTTTTGTATAAGTTCACAGTTACAATTTATTTGTTTATTACAAGGCGCAAAGTGGACTTTTATAACTTTTTTCCTGGTTGATCAGCCACTTGATGAGGACGTTACAATTTGTTTTTTCAACATTTAGACTCAGAAGACTGTTATCTATCCAGGTTTTAAGTTTTCCCATTTCCTGTTCTGATTTTTTATAGACATTTTCCCAAGAGTCACTTACAAAAATAACAGCAGTGTCGTCAGCATATGATATTATTTCTCCTTCTAGATCTTCAATTTGTGCTATATTGTTAATATATATTAGAAATAAAATAGGACCCAGCACAGTGCCCTGTGGGACACCCATTGTAATGGGGAGTGGATCACTATATATATTATTTATTTTAACACACTGATTACGCTCTGAAAGGTAATTTAGCAAAAGTTTTAACGGCACCCCTCTGACTCCTATAGACTCCAGGTCTACTCAGCAGCAGTTCATGGTTGACTGTATTAAAAGCCTTAGCTAAATCCAAGAATACTGCCAAGCACTTTATATTCACATTGTGACTATTTACAATTTCATTTAACAACTCTGTAGTTAATACATAATATTTTTAGTCGCAAACTCCTCTATAAAATCCTTATTTTACTATATGGAACGTAACCAGACCAACAGTTCAGGATCATAGCTCTGGTTCTTGTTAATTCTTCATACATGGAAATCCCAGTATTCTTGAATGCTTTTTTCTGTGCAAAAACTGTCTGTTTCATTTTATATGAAAACATATTTATGATAATCGATCTAGGTTTTTTTGGATCTTTTTTTCCCATTCTGTAGCAATGTTTCTTGTTTTCTTCTTATTCGATATCATTTAATTGCGTATTTACTTTTAATTTATGGTTAAATATTTTAATTAAATCATTCTCAAACTTTCCCTTATCATCATCAGCAGTATCTTCAGTTCCATGGATACGTAATGTTTTTATATGGGAGCGTTGTTCCAAAATTTCATTGTGGTAATTTAGAGTGTTAATTTTTTCTTCTAATGATTTTATTTTATTTTCTTATTCCAAAATTTTTCCATCAGTTACTTTTTGATAAGCAATGAACTTATGTTGACTATTAACTCCTTATCTTTAGTAAAAATTTTTATGCATAGAGTGATGGTTTTGGTCAGCTCTTTTTGTTCTCTTGTTTCCGACGACATTTTCCAATAATATAAGATAGACTGATTATGATTAGATACCAGTTATTCACTAGAACAGAATTCTTTGTTATTAATATTTACTGAAATGCGCAGCAACTAACACGACTACTCTGTACGGTCGCTCATACTAGAATTTGATTATATATGTTAGTGTTTTATTATCCTGAATTCAAAAAAATTAAATAATGGAGAGGTAATTTATTTTTCGTTAATAGGTCAATCGAAGTAGATAGAACATAAAAGAATTGTTACATTTGAAACCCATTCGATCTTTAATAGAACAACATTTTTATTTTATATTCTCAAAATGATAATGAGAAAATGTTTGAAAAGAAACCAACTTAAATTCGACTTGAAGGGATCGCGCATCTGACCTTATATTAAAATGGTTTCAGTCAAATTTTATAAAACTAGATTATGTTATACTTCAAACTATGCTAATTAAAAGTCCCAATGGGCCCAACCCCCTAAAGTTAAGGGTTTCCAAGATATTTAAGTATAAAGTTTGAATAATGCATGCAGATGCATCTTGAAAGAATCACTAGTCACCATTATTAATTTTAAGAATAAAATTTGTAAATACTAGTTACGAGACATCTGTGTGAGGTTTCTAAATCATTTTCACTTCCTAAAAATATACAGGGTAGCCAATAACGATTTTTTAGTTTAGAACTTTTTGAATTGCATTTACTCAATATGATGCAGGAATGAAAAACCAACATGTTTGTATATACAATACTGTGGCTATTTGTAACCATTTTGATTTATTGAGCAATAACTATAAAATTCAAGAACAAACTTTAAAAAAAATTAGAGGTTTTTTCAAATAACTGTAATAAGTGTTACATATGTTGCCCATTTTGCTTGACACAAAACTCTATGCGTCTTTGAAATGAAGTTCTAAAGTTCTACAATCTAAAACATGAAAGAAAGAATAATAACTGCTTTTCGATCGATCATACCAGCAATTTTAAAAACAGTAGAATCTCATTTCAAGACGAATAGTGATTGTGTGTCGGTCTAAATGGTATAATATTTCTATTCAATTAATCCAGAAAAATAAGAATAAAAGTTTATTCTTGAATGTTGTATTTATTGTTCCATAAATCGAAAATGGTTACAAATAGTATATATAAAAAATGTTGGTTTTCGTTCCCACATCATATGGCCCAAAAATATATTCCATTTGAAAAAAATCGGCAGCTACTGGAAGCGGCTGGAACCTCTCCACTCGGTGGATCTTTGAAGCCGAAAAGAGCATTAAATTGTGTAACAAAACGGCACTAAAGGGGACACTGGGACACTAAAGAAACGCACACACAAAGTTTCATTCAAATCCGTTCAGTAGTTTCGGCGCTATCGTGCTAACACACATACATACATACACACATACATACACACATACACACACACAGACATTTTTCAAAAACCACTTTTTTGGGTTCCTAGGACCTCAAAACGTAAAGATTTGATGTTATCTCAATTTTCGTTTTTGAACCAATTTTAGTAACCTCACAATTTTATTGTGGAGAGGTTAAAATTGCTTTATTCAAACTTTATGCTTAAATATCTCGGAAACCCTTAACTTTAGGGGGTTGGGTCATTGAGGCTTTCAATCACCATGGTTTGTAGAACCACATACCTCAGTTTTATAAAATTTGACTGAAACCACTTTTACATAAGGTCAAATGCGGGTCCTTTGACATCGACGGTTTACAAGGTTTTTTTCCAACAAAATTCTTGACAGCAATTTTGGTTTTCATGTCCAATTTCCACAAATTGCGAAAAAACAGGTCCCGGAGCCATGGTGGTACTAGAAGCTTTTTGTCAAAAATCGGGATATTGCTTAAATGTAGCTTTTATGAAGCTAAGCTGCTATTGACAGCAATTTTTTGTGTCACCGAAAGGGTTAATATGCAAAAATGTGTTTTGCAAGGTCGTCAAAGCAAGCTGTTCTTTGTAGAGGGTGTAATATCAGAACCAATAGTCTAAATAATATTTTTTTACTCTAAAATGTTTGTATGGATCTTAACTAAAACTTAAAATACTTTATAGCAATTTCCCATATTGCGATTTTACTACATTAACCACTACATTCACCTCTGTGTTAACCTTGTGTTTTAGTTAAAAAATTTCAAAATAACTATACTATAATTCATAACCGTATATAGCTTTAATTACATGGAAAATTTGCTGTCAAGTATTTTAAATTTTAATTAAGATCTGTTTAAACATTTTGTTTCGATTTTTAAAAACCAAATCCCTATTACCGTTTCGCAGAACAAATACTGCAATCCATATATTTTCTTATTACATTGCGTACAAAATTGTGAGGAGTTACTTTTGTGAACAAAATATTAACTGCCTGTGCATTAATTTCCTGAACGTATTCGTCTTTAGGGCATTCTTTCACTATACAAAAAAATTCAAAATATATTTTATACATAATTGAGGCGTGGCCCTGTATATTTGCCGAATATATTGAAAAAATTTTCGGTATGCCTATTATCATGACAGCCATGTTTTTCGTTTCCTTTTTGATTTCGGTACAAACAGGGTTTAGTTTTAAATAATTATTAAAATAATAACTTTAATTTGATAAACTGGTGGAGTCGCCGGTAAGAAATATTGACCCGTTTCTTGTGATAATTTTTCAAAATATCTTCATCTACTTCATCATATATGTGTAGTATTTAAATGGTATTACAAACTATACAGAAATAGTCTTTGAAATTATTTAGGATATAGATAGAATAATATTTTAAAATACTGCCACTAAAGTCCACAAATAACTTTTAGTAATTTGACAGAAATGGTGCCACGAGTTTTCAGTTATACAGGGTGGACCATTAATAATAGGCCATAGTTCAGGGGAAGATTCTTTGGGCCAAAATATGAGGATATAACCAAATCTATTTCAGTAAAATGTTGCTGTGGAAAGTTCAAATTATTTTTTTTGTTTTCTTGCAATAACTCAAAAGCTTCTTGACTGATCTTCGCCAAATTTGCTAGATGAACTTTTTCTATTCTAAGAAACAATAATTTATGTATTACATCACGTTAGATCATAGAGAGCGCCGCAGGACCTGTATCTGATGATGAATTTATTTCATATTTTTTTACGAAACGTTGTGGTACTTCTGACCAGAAAATCTCATTAGGGCATCATTTCCACGTATAAAAGGTACACTTGGTAGAACTTGATAACTCCAGCCGTTTTCGAGGAAAGTGCCGTTAAACATTTCAGTAATTTTTTTAAAGACAAATTCAAATTTAATGAAACAAAGTGTATTTATTGAAACAAGTATAAAACGTAAGGGAAAATAAAATCATAATAAAAGCATAAACTCTTTCTCACTTT
Organism: Leptura quadrifasciata; assembly: GCA_963675555.1. Taxonomy (NCBI): domain Eukaryota; kingdom Metazoa; phylum Arthropoda; class Insecta; order Coleoptera; family Cerambycidae; genus Leptura; species Leptura quadrifasciata. Next base: position 111,776,730 of record OY776676.1, on the reverse strand, counting down.
CTTATGAACTAATAGATTATTTTCATGGTATTGAGATAAATACATAAATCAAACGATTGTCTAAAATAAGGATCTAATCTTATTAGAAGACCAAAAAATGCCGTAAAAGTGACTTAATGACATTATAAACTTTCCTCCCATGCAAAAACCTCATTGCTGTAACTTAGACTAAATATTCGATATGGTTTTCACCTACTTCTATACCTTTTATAATTCTATTCATAAAAGATGTTCTTACATTGAAAAGTATATTTTCCTATCCTCTAATAAAATTCGCTGTGTTTTGTATTTTATCCCACAGTTCTTCTCTTGAGTTGATAGTATTTACATAGACTAAATAGACTAAGGACTTCATATGTCCCCACACATAATAATCCAAAGGAGTATAATCAAGACTCCTTGATGGCCAAGAAAACTCACTTCCTCGACCGATCCATCTGCGTGGGAAAGTCTCATCAAGATAATTCATGGCTTCAATGGAGAAATGAGCTCCATCTGGCATGAACCACATTCTGTTCCGTATGTCTAGCATGAAAGCATGTAATATATCAGCAAAAGTATTTTGAAGAAAAAACAGATGACTGTCCATTTAAATTTAGAGGAAGGACAAATGGTACCAATAATTGGTCGCCGATGATACCACACCAAACGTTAATCTTAAATTCTTGCTGAAAATGTCTTTCTTTAACGGCATGAGGACTTTATAATTCTCAGTGATGGGTATTTCCCCAATTAAAAACGTCTCTCGGCGAGTAAAAGTTGCTTCGTTGGTAAATAAAGTGTTCTTAACAAAATTTCGATCCCTGTTGGGCTTATTTAGAACAAATTGACAAAATTGTAGCCTTTGTGGAAGATCCCTTCGAAGTAATTTTTGTACAGGAGTGAGATGATATGGGTAGAAGCGTTCTTTACGTAAGACTCTTAGGACAGGTTATTTACTCACCCCTGTTGCCGCTGCTAAATGACTTGAGCTGACTCGAAGATCTCCATCCACATGAACTAAAATTTCTAGATCCTGATTTGCAGTAATTCGTTTCGGTCGTCCTACATCGTTTTTATGGCGAAATAAACCCATTTCGTCCAAACGACGAAACAGATCTTTGAAAATCTTATGATCTGGCTGTATTCTATTCGGATATTGCAATGAGTATCTCCTCGCTGCAACACCTCCACTAAAATTATTTTGTGCGTAAACACATATCATATCCCTCATTTCTCTATTTGAAAAATTATTATGTCTAGGCATTGTAAATAAAGAAGTTAAAGAAATTAGCTCGAGGAACACAACAAAATAAAATGATTAAATCACGTAAATGACAGAACTAAAACGTAACCAAAGCACACTTTTCAATAAATACACTTTGTTTCATTAAAGTTGAATTTGCCTTTCAAAAAATTATTGAAATGTTAACGACACTTTCCTCGAAAACGGTTGAAGTTATCAAGTTCTACCAAGTGTATATTTTATACGTGAAAATGACGCCCTTATGAGATTTTCTAGTCAGAAGTACCACAACGTTTCGTCACAAAAAAATATGAAAAAAATTCATCATCAGATACAGGTCCTGCGACGCCCTCTATGATTTAACGTGATGTAATACATAAATTATTGTTCCTTAGAATAAAAAAAGTTCTTCTACCAAATTTGGCGAAGATCAGTCAAGAGGCTGTTGAGTTATTGCAAAAAAACGAGAAAATAATTTGAACTTTGACAACCTGTATTTTTTTCCACAGCAACATTTTACTAAAGCATATTTGGTTAAATTCTCATATTTTGGCTCAAAGATTCTAGCCCTGAACTATGGCCTATTATTAATGGTCCAACCTGTATAATCATATTTGAAATTTTTAAATTTACGTTTGAAACAAGGTTTACGATTTTAAGTTTCAATTTTTAGGTAAATGATGCTTCACATCGGTCTATACGATTTTCTGACGAGCAATCATAAAATCATTGGGTCAAACACTATATTTTATACAGGAAGTTTCATTGAACACAGACCAGCTGCCGCAGAGTGACGATAGGGAATCTCCGCACGCATCACTTTGACCCCTATGTATGTTGAGCGACATTTATTACTTTAGGAGTTATTTAGGTTTTAAGGTAAACTTCGGTATTGCCCACAAAATTCAATACTCTGGCTTACATATTAGCATTAGCATCATGATTTTTAAAATAGTTAATTAATGGAACTATCATCATAAGAAATATTTTTTTTATTGGAACAGAAACTGTTTGGGAAAAAATACTCTATTTCATTAAAATATAAATTATTCTTTAACTTTACGGCGCCTTAAAGTAGTACAATCTGGTTCCCTAGACACAACTGATTAGATTAGACGGGGGCCCCTAAAATTCTAATGCTTCATACTTACTACAGATTAAAATAAAATTAAAAAAAGTAAAGGTCAATCCCGTCGTACATAAAATATAGACCTTTAGGGCCACTAGGTACTTACTATAACTAACTTACACATAAAGTATAAACATAATAATAATAATTTAGAAATCAAATTTAAAAACCTTAAGAGGTCAAACCGAACACCTAAGCATAAGATACTTTCTATAAGTGCTCTATTAATAAACGAACACTTTTCTCATTTTATTAGCAAATCTATTTATTAATTCATCACCACCTTTAATTCTAATACTGAAGTCTGAATATTCAATAATCATAATTTAAGATAATCTATCTTCAGCCATTGTATCTCATAGACAATGCTTGATCAGGAGGCAAAATTAATTGGTACTGAAAGAAATTTAGAAAAGTTAATACAATGGCAATACCATACATGATGACTGATCATGGTTTGCTACGGTGTGTTTATTTTAATTACCAGTGTATATTTCAGGGTTTAAAAGTATTTTATCTGTTCTGTACTACAGCCTAATTCGGAATTATAAAATACGAGACATATTTTGTGGCTACTTACAGGGATAAGGTTTTTTAAAATGCGTCGCAGGAAAAATTTCTTATTGTTCAAGGTCAAATTTTTCGAAAAATAGGTCTCGTAAAAAATTTATTTGATATATTTACAAACATCGTTTAAATACTTGAAGTATTAACAAGCTGAAAGCTGAAATATTTTGTGTAAGTATTTACTTTGATAATATGGCCCGCTTTGATTTGTGTCAAGTGCGATGTTTAATTTATGTGTTTTTTTTATTTTTCTGGAATAAATTTTACGTATATATATATATATATATATATATATATATATTGTATATATATATATATATATATTGTATATATATATATATATATATATATATATTGTATATATATTTTCTTGTAGAAAGGTTATATTTGAAAAATTCCAGGAGAGGACCTTTCTCGCCCTTGCCTGCTGATACAGATAATGCGGGTAATCGGGTAAGTAGATTTATTCGACAAAAAAAGGGCATGCAATGTTGGCGGTCCACTTCTTGAAAATTATCAGGGTTCATTTATTTTCCAACCAGTCAGAAATTTAAAATTAGTAAGGTCCAGGCGTCTGCTCTCTTCATTATAGCAGATTACTGTAATGTTATATTTTACTTTGCATCGTTTTCCGACGTGACAAAATACGATAATGATACAAACTACTGTCCAGCCATATTTAAATTTTAAATTATGCTCAAACGAAGCAAGGAATTTCCGGTCAACTGGTTTTTTTCAGCACAGTGAGTAAAAAATATAAAATATTTTTATTTTCGTTAAGCCCTGATTACGACTTATATTTCGTAATTACGATTTATAACTCTTAATTACACCTTATATCTCGTAATTACGACTTATATCTCGTAACTACGACTTATAACTCATAATTACAGCTTATATCTCGTAATTACAACTTATAACTCGTAATTATAACTTATATCTCATAATTACGACTTACATCTCGTAATTACGATTTGTAACTCGTAATTACGACTTCTAATCCACAACTACGACTTATATCTCGTAATTACTTCAAACGTCAAAAAAACATGATTTTAATGACAAATTTTGTGAACTCGAACTATCATTTCTCTGACACACCATCTAAGCGGTAGTATAAGTATTTTACTTCCACTTCTATCATTCTGAGTGGTAGTAGAAGTACCCGAAGAAAAAATTACAACGTTTATTTAATTCATATTCAACGTTTCGCTCTTTAACTTTTACTCCATATAAAACAATATACTATTTTTTGTCCGAATAATTTTGGTTTCAAAAAAAAAATATTTTTTAGGATGATAAACCTACTACTGGACTACGTTCGTCAAAAAAGTCATAACGCTTGTATCGATGACTAAGTCAAAGTGATACATTTTATGAGCAAAACTGTAGTGTAACTAAAAATACACAAAACCAACATTAAATATCGCTTAACATATATAAGGGTCAAGGCAATGCATATTGAGGTCCTTTATCAATCTGCACCGGCTGGTCCGTCCTCAAAGAATCACCCTGTATATAATAAGAGACGTTTAGATTTGTCTTTATAGTTACTGGATCATGTCGCAAATTGAAAATGATTAAGCAGACTATTCGATAAACTGAGATTGAGTTCTTGTCAAGAACGTCGCTTTTCATGAATTATTACATTAAGTGCCCTTGGCCTTTTTCTTTGATAAAACTCACTAAAGTGCATCATCCTTGAAAGGACGGATGATAGGACCACTCTTATAATACTATTTTGTTAACAACGAATTTTGTGTTCATACCCAGGACCCATCTTAAAATTTTATAATTTCGCATTATCACTTGAAGATCTAATTATAGATGTAAAAGGGGTAATGAAACGAAAATAAAACTCAAGAAGAACAAATACTGTTTTTATAGAATGAAAAATGCAAACATACTTGGCGTAAACGCAAACCTAATAATACACCGGATCAACAATTTAACTTCTGTACAACTCATCGCTATTTGTAGGCGTATCTATAATATATCAGTATGTTTGTAAAATGGGTTTTCTGCTTTCATCGCATTCTTTAAAACAAATCACACTTTTATTCGTGAAATAATGTTTCTTAGCTGTCCATTTCTGTTTCTCTAGATATTTCAGATTAAAATCAACCCGAACGTAAAAAACTTAGTTTTGTTTAATTTTCACAGATTCAAGCCTACACTAACCTATAACATATTTTATTTACGTATAGTCCAGGAAAAGGAAATGACGCACTTCATGATAATTAGGCAGTGAATTTGTAAATGTTCAGAACTGAAAATATGAAGTTTCAGACTCAACCAACTGAAAATGAAGCACAATTAAAGTACCCCCGATTCACCCAAAACGGTGAGAAAACTGTAACAGACCCGTTAAATTTTTTTAAGGAACAAAGTTGTAGAAGACAAAACTTTTTAAAAAATTCTAGGTGGTAAGTTGTGATCAAAGATGCGCGAAATTAATTCGTCGCGTATTAGTTGATAATTCATTATTTATATTTCTCAACTATTGACATGAGTTTAAAACATTCACGGGCCGTCTAAAGATCGTGGAGAAACTTTCTAGAATGAAAAAAAAAACATCAACAACAGATTCGAATTTTGGTCGCTCAAGGCACAATCTATTTGTACCTAGACATTTTGAGCAGCGAGCTGAATTTTTCAGTGTATGTAGCCTCTGTACTTACAATAACATATAATCCAGGCAATGGGTAGTTTTACCACGCAAAAGGTCGAAAGGAGATGAAATTTGGTGGGATCGTAAAATTTACCGTCCGATCATAACCCTGAGTTTACGACATGGGAGGAAGATAGCTCGCGCCTCCATATTGGAAAGATGGCGCTCAAAATAAGTTTTTTGCAAATATTCCCACTCATATTGATCTTATGAAAAAGAAAACAAATTAATAAATTGAAAAGTATAAAATTCTACATAAAATATGTTCTATGCATTTTTTCTGTCAGACCAACAGTTTTCAAGATACAGCGCGCCAAATGCAAACAAATAATGGTAATATAGTGATGGTGCCAAACAACATTCTGCCTCAACAAAAGTTTTTATCTCGAGACTCGAATAAACGACGTTTAATATCCATGCTCGCGAGAAAATTAGAAGACGATCATTTTACAGTGATGCATCCAGAAGATGCGGACTCTCTCATAACTCAAACAGCTATTAATAATATGTCTTCGTCTTATTCAGCAGTGTATATTGTAGGAGAAGATGTAGATTTATTAGTTCTGATGACTGCATTGGCGAGCGAGCATAATATCTTCTTACGAAAACCTGCTCGGGGTAAAATTGAGGAAAAGATATATTCATCGCACAGTCTACAATTTGTAAATTATGTAGGCAAGAATAATGTGTTCCTGCTTGCATTCAGCGGTTGTGATACAACGTCTGTTTTCTTTAATCAGGGAAAGATTAAATCTCTTAATATTCTTGCGAAAAACAAGTTGCTTGAAATGATTGAAATCTTTCGAGATCCACATGCAGAGTTCGATGCATGAACACGGAAAAACTCCCTCGTTTGGTAAAATAAAAAGATTTCGGCAGAGCTTGGAGTCTTAGAGCTTAATAGAGACCCTGGGAGACTTATTTCGTGCACTTAAGTTTTTCTTTTTAATTGAGAAGAGTGGGGTTCACCTAAAACGTTGGATAGAGTCAAATGTTATACCCTGTATAAGCCCTGGAGTAGGTTGCTTCACTTGTAATAGTTTATTAACAACTTTAATTAATTTTACTGTCTATGGCAATGGCAGGGTCCAAAACTTCACCGTGTATTTGCTTCTCTTGAAGTAAACACTTGGTTTAATACGAACAAGAAATTAATTTATTTATTATAACTGAACAAAGTTTAGAACGGTTTAACTTAAAATATTTAATTTACAGATAAAATTCAAATTAGCAAAAGCATACCTACTTTTTTGAACTAGAACCAAATGGCCTATTTTTTTTGGAAAGTGTCCAAAAACACTTATTGACCAAGTGTTATATGGCCTGAGGGTGTGCAAATGTTTTATCCATTATTTATTTAACACATGGCTAATTTTAATGAACAATTAATGTACCATTTTCGAGGTCGCTGAGCACGAATCCGAGGTCCAAATTAAAAAATTCAAAATGGCGGATCCAATATGGCCAACTTTAAAGATAGACTGACATTTTTGTTAAAGATAAACCTCAAAATTGAACAAAAATCTATACTCGGGGGTTTTCGAGATCGCTAAATACGAATCCGAGGCCCAAATTTAAAAATTCAAAATGGCGGATCCAATATGGCCGACTTTTAAAGTTAGATTTCCATTTTTGTTAAAGACAAATCACGAAATTGAACAAAAATGTATAGTCGGAGGTTTTACAATTCACTGATGATGATTTTGTTATACAAAACAAACAATGCATAATACTCGTATAGAAAATGTATGGGTTTAATATCGATACGAAAACAATTGGTAATAAAATCTTATATTTTAGTATTTTTAATTTATGTAATATTTATTATAAATGCCTAATGAATAATTTTCTTAATTTTAATTATAATAAAATATATTATATTTGTTAATAAATAAAGAAAAAAGTAATTGTAACAAATTTACATTTTTTTTTGCTTTTTATATATATTTTAAATAAATAATACATTTTTTTAAATGTATGTAATAGGAGTAATTGAAATAATTATAAAAATAATATTTTAAAATTGTATTACATTTTTATTTCACAAACCTGCTGTTTTTCATAATTATCTAAGCAATTATTTGTTTAGCTAAATAGAATAATAATAAAGAAGGTAAAGAGAATTTGTTTATTTAACTTAATTTAAGACTTAAATAATGCCAAATTTACATTTACTTAAAATAATATTAAATATCTTATATTTCATTTTTTTCTCATCAAAAATCGTAAACTTTGACCTCAAAAACCGCTATGCACATATTTATGTTCAATTTCGTGATTTGTCTTTAACAAAAATGGAAATCTAACCTTAAAAGTCGGCCATATTGTATCCGCCATTTTGGATTTTTAAATTTGGACCTCGGATTCGTGTTCAGCGACCTCGAACACTCCCGAGTATAGATTTTTGTTCAATTTTGAGGTTTATCTTTAACAAAAATATCAATCTAACTTTAAAGTCGGCCATATTGGATCCGCCATTTTGAATTTTTAAATTTGGACCTCGGATTCTTGTTCAGCGACCTCTAAAACCCCGAGTATAGATTTTTGTTCAATTTTGAGGTTTATCTATAACAAAAATGTTAATCTAACCTTAATCCGCTTAGATCTGCCATATTGAATTTTTAAATGTGGACCTCGGATTCGTGTTCAGCGACCTCGAAAATTCCAGAGTATAGATTTTGGGTCCATTTCGTGAGATATTTTCCGAGATTTTCAATTTGTTAATTGATGGTACGTTAATTGTTCATTAAGATTAGCCATTTGTTAAATAAATAACAGATAAAAACATCTGCACACCCTCAGACCATATAATTTGATCAATAAGTATTTCTGAACACTTTCCAAAAAAAAATTAGACCATTTGGTTCTACTTCAAAAAAGTAGGTACTTCTACACTAAATCATGCTAATTTGACACGATTGAAATGTTAAAATAAATACTTTCGACACTGAAATCTCGTTTAAAATAAAATGTATTAACACGATTGTTTTATAAAGATTTGAAAAATTCACTTGGGTTTGATGCGCAAGATTAGATTTGAACTCTTGAACTCTTTTTTACTTGGTTATGGCTAAGGAAGGAAGCTGTGGCGGCTCGTATCGCGGCGCACGTATCGAACTTGACTTGTCCGAGTTCATCGCGCTCGGTTCTTTTATGCGCTTCGTCGGGGACCCGATGAACAGAGAGCTGGAAAGTTTTGCGTATATCTCCGCCCATTCCGTGTGGGCTTCGATTGCGCAATATTGCACAACATTTCACAATATTGCATCAGAAACTTAAAAACGGAAAATTCGGAAATGAAAATTATATCACCGTATCAGCCTTAAAAAGTGAATTTTTTTTTATATGTGGATGAAGTTCAAATCAATTTGAATTTAAGACTTATTATTGAAAATCGATTGAAAATATTTATTAAAATCGGAATGGTGCCGTAAAGTCGTCCCGAAGGTCTGTGCACAAGGAATTGAATATGATCTGAAATTGTGCCAATGTGTTCGCGATGAATGGATGTCCTGTATCTAATTTAATTCGATACGTAGCTTATGTTTCGGAAGGGAGTTTTGATATCGATGAGGGCAAAAGTACCGGTACTCTATTTGGACAATTTGAATAGAGATTGATTGTATGTTGATATTTTGGATGCGAAAATGAATGAATGAAACTGAAAGGAAAGATAATTTATAAGAAGTTTGTTTGATTGAATTGAAACATTTTTACTGGGGAGGGGGGGGGGGGTTTGTATGAAAAATAGTATTGAAATTTGTGAGCCAGCTAGCGGGGAAGAACAAATGAAATGGGAATAAGTTAATTTTAACTCGTGGTGAGATGGGAAATTGGCACGTCAGGAAATTAAATGATGTGTGTTTTGAACTATGATTGGAAACTACATAGGAAGTTGAAATTGAGAGAAAAATGTTTTATAAAATTTGATAGAAATGAAATATAACATTGCGGCTTAGAATGTGATAAGTGGTAATAAGTAATTATGAGAATGGAAATATCAAGGGGGCTGTATTTTTTAGGGCTGTAGTTTGTAACTTTCTTGCTGTTAAATAACTAAAATGCACGTTTGAACAGTATTTTTGATAAATTCGGACTATTTGTGAATTATCGGCGTCATGTGAATTTTTCCAGATTTTTTCATAATAAATTATTGTAGTTTTTTGTTAATTTAAGCGTCTTAAGGACTTTTTTATTATAGTTTGTCAAGGTGAGGTGAGAGAGTTAATTTTTTTGACAAATTTTGAGATTTTTGCAATTTTTCCTGGCTCTCGTTTATGGAACATGTACTAGCCACTGCGTGAGAAGCATTTTTGGTAATGCTGTGTGGTGGATGTTACCAAATCGATACCTTGGATTCCCTGCGATACAGGAATTTTGGACAATCGGTGGTGAAAAACAAGGTCTACTTGGCCTCACTGACACCAACAAGAGACGCGACGCGGCAACATTGTTTACGGACTTACCACCAAGTCCAGTTATAGCGTGGGGTTGAAAAAAATACAGTGGAGTTTGGTTGGCAGAAAACCCAGACAGGACTCGATGCTATGCGAAACACTAAACAATCTGTTCCGGATTCCTTGCTTAAAAGTATTTCGTGCAAGTGCAATACGGGCTGTGGAAGAGCATGTGGTTGCGAAAACAATCCCGAAGTGCTTAGGGAAGGCGAGGTGAATATAGAAGAGACGAATCTCTTAGAAACATCAGATGAAAATGCTATGGAAAGTGACTATAATGGTGAAGAAGATTCAGATAACAATGCAGTCCTTACACAACCAAAACTACTTAAAAGTAATGATTTTGTGGATTATGCCTACGTTAAAAAAAACCGCACTGTTAGGCTCTACCTCCTGGGTGACGTGGAAACGAGTTACAAAATGAAATAATAAATATCGTGTCCAATAAAGGAGTAGGCGCGTCCCTACGAAATATAATGCAGAAAACTGTGTCAATGCGTTTGATAACAATACATATTTCTGCTGAAATTACTTTGCACATCACTTAGCCCACATTTAAGGAAACAGGTGCAAAAATGCTCCACCGCTACATTATCATTATTTGCTTGCATTTGGTCTAACGAAAAAAATACATCGAACATATTTTATATAGAATTTTATGCTCTTCATTTTATTTTTATTTTTTTTCATAGGACCAATAGGAACGGATATATTTTCCAAAAACTTATTTAGAGCGCCATATTTCCAAGATGGCGGCGCGAGCGGTCTTCCCCCAATGTCGCAAACTCAGAGTTGTGATCAAGTTGGTAAATTTTACTATCCCACCAAATTTCATCTCCTTACGCCCTTTTGCGTTGTAGACCCCTTTTTCTCCCCATTGCATTGCTTGGATTAATACTGAAAGTACTGAAAAATTCGAATTGAGCATTAGCCGCAATATTGGAAACATATTTTTTCCTTGCCTTGCCCTTCATTAACCGACTTTAATATATTCTAAAAAAGTAATTGTAGCCAAATAATGTGACTTTGATATATATTTTACATATTTTATTAAATTGCGTATGTTGTTAAAAAATTGATTTAAATTAAAAAAAAATATTTTGAAAATGAAATGAGTGAAATGGAATGTGTTATATTGCATAGAAATTTGAACTCAAAAAACTGAAGTACGGTCCATATACAGAAAAACAAATGGTAAGTTATTTTGTAGGTTACTTAAGGGAAATTAACAATATAATGACGTCAGCTAGCTGACTAGGTACTTTATTTGTAGAATTTCAAATTTGGTCAATCGACAGTTTCGAAAATTCATTAAAGAATAATCATAAATGTGCCATCAAATATTATGTCATTATCCCAATATGCACGCCCCCTCCGAAAATATGGCGGTATGAACAATTGGTCAAGAATAATAAAGTAACCCACGTGTTTCGAAAACCATTCGCATTTGTAGGTGGAGGGTGTTTTGAACTCAGCAAAGTGTGCTCCATCTCCCATTTCACTATGTCCGTTTAGATTTGGGACACCCTGTATACGAATTCTTAAATTCGAAGTTAAGATGTGTAGTTTTAATTACAACAATATTTACTACAAGCAAAAATTATTACCAAGTTGAATTTGCCCAATGTGTGAGTTTGAAATAATGATAATAATAGTAAATAATATATAAGGTAAATAACAACATGATTTGATACCTATATTTGATTATATCACCGAGAATATTGCCTTCTTGAAAGCAGACGTTTTTAAATATAATTTAATAATAATAATAATAATAATATTTATTTTCCTTAGAGACAAATAGGTACATTTGTATAGGAATAGTCAACATCTTAATACTAGGTATACCAATTTATATAAAATTGACCTAACGTTTAAAAACAATAAAATAAAATATATATTTAAAAGTAATGTATAATTAAGAGACACAAAGGAAGTCGGATATTGAATAAAAATTTTTATCAAGTAAAAATTTTTTTAGTTTAGTTTTAAATAACCTTTCATTCGTGATTTTACGTCATCCGGCAATAAATTAAATAATTTTGGCCCTAAACAATAAGGTGAGTTAAATGTTATTTTTAATTTAGCGAAAGGAACATGAAAATTATGTTTTTGTCTCGTATTGACATTGTGACACTGGCTATTTACAATAAAATTTTCTTGATTTTTAAAAACATACAAGCACATTTCAAAAATATACAAACTTGGCAAAGTAAAAATTTTATAATCTTTAAAAATTTCCTTGCATGAGTGGATACTTGGAACCTTAGCAATACACCTTAAGACTCGTTTTTGGGCTATAAAAACGTGAGATGCAAAAGTGGAATTTCCCCAGAAGCAGACACCATATCTTAAGCGGGATTCAACTTGTGCGTAATATAATGAAAGCAGTTGTTCTGTACACAAAACCGTTCTTATATTTCTAAATAAGTAGGTGACTGAGGCAAGCTTCGAAATAATAGTTTCGCAATGAACTTTCCAATTGAGATTTTTATCTAAGTGTAAACCTAAAAATTTAACCGTTTCTTCTTTGGTACATAAAGGAGTATTGTTTATATTAAAATTCAATAACTTACACTGTTTATGACTATTATGAAATCTTAATAATTGGGTTTTTTCGGCGTTGAAATATAATGAATTCTGGGAGAACCATTCATTTAGCTTGTTAAATATAGCGTGACAACAGAGTTCCAAACTATCATCTGTTTTATTTGAAATAATTAAGGAAGTATCATCAGCATACATCGTAACATGAGTATTAAATAGAAGCGATCCTATTTCATTAACATATAGCAAAAAGAGCACAGGGCCCAAAACAGAACCTTGTGGAACTCCTAACGTTAAGTATGACCATTCAGAGCTAACCTTATCAAAACGATTATTATCATTATATTTGATACTAACCAGTTGTTTTCTATTTTCAAGAAAAGTTTTAACCCAATTTAATGTTATTCCTCTTATTCCATAATTATTTAGTTTAGTCAACAAATTTTGATGATCGACGCAATCGAATGCCCTGCTGAGATCACAAAAAATCCCAACAGGGTACTCGCCAGCTTCAAGGAAATATATAATTTTCTCATAAAAATAGTGTACAGCTGAAATAGTAGACTTACCACTACGAAATCCGTGTTAACTTTTAGTTAGTATTTGGTACTTTTCCAGATACTTCGACAATCTGTCCATAAAACAATACTCGAGTATTTTAGAGAAACCTAAAGGCACCGTAACAGGTCTATAATTTTCCAAAGATTTTGGGTTGTTTTTCTTGAAAACAGGTACAACTTTTCCAGTCTTTAAGATATCAGGAAATGTTCCAAATTCAAAAGACAGATTTACAAGATAGGTAATTGGATCAATAATTAAATTGATAACTTTTTTAATGATAAACATTGGAACATCATCTGTGCCAGGCGATTTTTTATTTTTAAATTTTTTGGTTAGTAATTCTAACATTTCTTCTTTGGTAAAAGGAGTAAGAAATAAGGAATTGTTTTGTACATTAGCATTATTATTTTTTGAAGATAAGTTATTTAACTTCAGTATCTGATCAATTATATTTTTAGGTGTGTTAATAAAAAAGTCATTAAATAATGACGCAATTACCTTAGGATCCTCATGCAAAACCCCATCTTTGTTTATTATTATATTGTTATGGTCTTTATTACGAATACATAATTCAGACATAACCTTCCAAGCAGATTGAGACTGGTTTTCAGAATTAACAATTTTGCTCTGATAATAAGCTTTTTTAGTTTTTTTCAATCAACAGCTGATGGATCTTTTTCCGGTTCTTATAAGCAACCGATAATTCGGGATAAAGTTTTTGTAAGACAAATAGATCTTTTAAATATGCACTAGAGATTTTCACTTCATCATTTACCCAATTTTTGTCGGCTGAATTGTTATTATAAAATTTCCGGAGAGGAAAACAAGTCTCAAAATAATAAATAAAAATGCTGTGAAAATAAGTAAATGCCTTGTTAACGTCTTTTATATTATAAAGACCCTCCCATCTTTCATTATAAATCATGTTATTAAAATACAAGACAGCACTTTCATTAAAACTTCTTTTCAGAAATGAGGTGTTTTTTATCCTTCTACTAATGTCAGTATCTACCATATTTAAATCAAAAAGAACAGTTCTGTGATCAGACACAATATTGTCAAACAAGCAACATAATCCCTCACAATTAAAATTGATAAAAATGTGGTCAATTGTGGTCATAGTGGTGTCTGTCACTCGAGTAGGCCACACCACTATGCTTCTTAAATTAAAAGAGGCTAAAACATGACACAACGAATTGAAACCTTTTGTTGTGTTATACGAGTCAATATTAAAATCTCCACAAAAAATAACATTAAAATTTGGCTTAACTAAACTATTTAATACATCTACAATTCTATTAAAAAATAAATTAAGATCACCAGAAGGAGATCTGTAACAATTTATTATCACTGAAGTAACATTGTTTTCATTCCATTTTAAAGCACATACCTCAAAATGCTTTTCAGTACAAAAGAGATTCAAATCAATAGAATTCACTACAAGATTATTTTTAGCCCAAATAGCAACTCCACCTCCAATAAAAGAGGTCCTACAATAATAACTAACTAATTTAAAGTCGCTAAAGTGTAAAGCACCTATTGAGTCATTACTTGCCCAAGTTTCGTTAAGACACAAAAATTTCAATTCTGTATAATTACATATATCCAGGTATAAGTTGTTAATTTTAGTTGAGTTCAAACTTTGGGCATTAAGTAATAGAACATTAGGGTTAAAATTTATTCCTTTTCTTCCATTCTCCTCCTTCGCATCACTAAAAAACGCTGAACACGCGCTCCTTTAGGCCAGAGTCGAGGGATCCATAGCTTTTTTAAAATCTTCATCAAATATAGTAACCTTAAAAGATGTGTATAACTCTGGATATTTTGATTGTAATATCCCACAGAGAACTTCAGGGAAATTAGGTTTCAAAAAAGCAGTTAAATCTGCAACTGTTGTTTGCGTATCCACTCGGCATACGTGTAAATCTACAGTTTTGGGAACACCTTTTACAGATGTACTAGCTGTATTGTTGCCTACTACGACTGATCTCTTAGATTTTTTCTAACAACTTCACTCCAATCATCTCTTGTCTGCGGGGACGTCGATGTACTGGGTAAATTTAAAGATGGTACATTAATATCGTTAGTAAGATTAAGAGTTGGTCGGAGTGTATTAGTCATCCATGCTTCCAATTTTAATTGTAAATGACTGCACGTCAATAAAATGACGCAGCTGAATGTACGGTGTGCTTGGAAGGCGAGAGATAGAGATGTAGTAGAATATGACATTGGACAAATTTATTATACCTAATCTTTAAATTTCTCTGTGCATTTGAAGACATTAGGGCTAATTTTATTTTAGTTCTACAAAAGGGAAAATGTTTATTTTAATGATACCTATGCGGGACGATAAAAATTATGTTTGCAAATCGATAATAGAAGAAAAAAAAATATTTTCTTATATATACTTTTTTTCTCTCATCGTCCCACATTGTAACATGTTTTTAATATCTTTTAGTGAAAGCCGTTTTTTAAAATAATGATTTATATGAGAGTAATTTGCACCGTCTTTCCGGCTTATATCCGGAGCGCTCTTAATGCAATCTTGGAGTTTCAACTGGCTCTCTACTTGCATAATTCCATTTGCTACATTTTTATGTGACATTACTTTAGAATTCTGCTGTTTATTTACATTTGTGACGTTTTGTTTATTTACTTTACCGGAATTTCTGTCATCCTTAGTAACTAAGTTGTTTTTATGCTCATTTTTATTTGATACTTTTTTAGAGTCAGAGACAGTATTATTAGGATTAGGTTTTTGTTCACCTTCGTTTTTGCAGGCTAAATGATATTTATTAAGAATGTCTATATGATTGTTTAACAAAGCAATTTTATCTCGTAATTCTTGAATGATGATGTCCTTTTGTTTAATGATGTAATTAAACATATGCAAATCTACCTTATGGTCAATAATTTCCTTGGCATCAAAAAAGATACCATCGTCATTTTGGCTTTGAAATTCACAACAAATTATTTTATTGTCATTTATAAATTTAACATTACTAGTCAGCTTAGCACAACTTACATGATATAAGTTATCACAAATTTCACATTTTAAAGCACAAACCACGTTTTTATTACATCTTTTACACAGAGTGTTAACAGAGTTGCTTGCTCTGGACGACATGTTGGTTGGACTGGAATTTCTTTTAAGTTCATTTTCGTCTTCAATATTACATATCAAACACTGCATAATCTTTATTATAGTAATTTTTGCAGTTGCCATAAAAGAAATTTTGACATATAATCAACTGACAAAGATGTCAATGTGTGATATTTTCAGTTTTCCAACCTGAAGAAAAAACTGTCTTTTTCAGTGGTATAAGTAAGAGACAGAGTATTCGTACTTTATATTGTGATATAACTAATTGTTTTGATAATTACAAACATCTAAATCTGAAACTAAGATTTTATCGCTGGAAAATTTAGTGTTTAAGTTTTAATGAAAGATTCTAATTTAACATCTAGTTTTTAACTAAAATCCTATCCCCTAGAGTAAAATTGAAACTTAGACTGAAATAATTTTATTAGATACAAAATTATTAGGTCTTCACCATTAAATGTGCAATGCCATTCTTCAACCACTTGTATGATTTGCTCATATGATATTCAATTTCAGTAAAATAATAAAAACATACTATCTGACAACTTGCATGTAAGTTAATTAAAACAAACTAGTCAAATTTATTTTTAAAGAGATAAAAATCCGTTTCAACAAATATCGTACAGATCTGCCTACTATCAATCTATTTTGGGATGCGTATTATTCAATATGATATCGAATCTATAAATTAGTTTATTCTAGCGTCTCTGCATAAAATCCGATTTTATTTCTAAAAAGTCGCTTTTCATAACTAAATAAAAGCCCGAAAAATAATATATTTTTTAGCTACGATTATTTAATTCATTTATTTATTGAATTTATAAGTTATCTTAGTAATACCTACTAATATTATTTTAACATTTATGCATTTTGGGTATTGCAACTTAAAAAATATTTACATATTTTTATATAACCGTTTTTTGATTTTATAAAATGGAAAATAAATGGTCTTAATAATATTTTGACAATTTACCTGTCATATATCAAAGGTAAAATTTATTTTACGTGGTAAGTACAATCGATTAAGGCGTGATCGTATCAAATTTCTTATTCTTGATTCGATTAAATTTCCATCATATTTAATTTAATTCGTATTTTATGTCATTTATTTTTAGCAAACACATCATTAGCAGTGATTTTTGAGTATGGTCCAAGAAATAAATAAAACAGAAGATGTCACGCTGATATTAACAGTGAGTATATTATATTCACTTACTTTTTTTTTGTTGCTTTCAGGTCTCCATTGCCAAAACGATGGACGTTGGTAGGACATTGTTTTTTTATATTAAAGCACTGTAAGGCTGGCAAAATACTGTCGTGATATTTGAAATTATTGCGGATATTTTTATGGTGGGGGAGGACTCTGGGCCTAGAATTTATATTTAGTCAGTTTTATTGTAGTATTTCGTATAGAAACAGCTGTTTGGCAAAGTTTATGTACATCTCGATTTTGTATCTTTTCTGATCATTGGCTGTTTATTAAGAAATACGACTGTGTTTTTCGTCTTCTTAGTTACTTGAATAAAAAAATAATTTTGAATATTTAATCAATAGATATTGAATATATATTATTAAAACGAAAAATGAAATATCCCTGAAAAATTTAAATATTTATGTCATGTTGGATTGTAAAAAAATATAAGTAGAAATAACCTGAATCATTTGTCAACCAATGTATATGAGTACATGCTGCTTTCCTATATTTATTTTACTGTTTCATGATTAACAAGGTGACAATTCATATCGCCCATGCGGATTTCAAAAAAGAATAAGGTAGTACTTATATCATGTTTCTATTTTCAATTTTCTGTTGTGTGGATTAGAACGAATTTTTAGAAAAATTACCTGTCTAGAGAGTACATTTTTTCCTTGGTTTCATGTTATGGATCTAGAATTCTAAAAATATTCGATTTAAAGGTTGGAAAAAATCGAATGGAATGGAATACAGCTCTATTCCAATTAAACATTATAGGGTTGTTGGTTGTCCCTGGGCCAGCCAATCAGCCCGCGGCCGTGTTTAGGAGGGTGTTAAAATCGGGGGGTGCCGAAAGGACTTTTCCAAAGTATTAATAATATAGGTACCCTCTATTTGCATACACCCACCGATTTTTTATAATTTGGAATGAATTATTCAAATCAAAAGCATTTGTACTAACAGCGCAAGCTGCAGCCCATATATGGATAAAACAGGTCATCGACTATTCAACGTTATCATGGTTATGGTATACGGAAAATGTAATAAGCCCAACATTGAGAATGTAAATTCGCAGTTCGCAGTAGGTACGCAATACTGTGACAGCAATTGTCATAGTCTCAGTAAGCTATTTATTGTCATTGTGAACATTCAAAGACTCTTCATATTTTATAGTTGCTTTTGTACTAAATTGTTAGCAGAACTGGAACCTTGATAATAGGGATTTTAAGAATGAGTTAATTTATTAAAACATAATATTTCAATCGCAAAACTCCTCTATAAAATCCTTATTTCACTATAAGGAACATAACCAGACTGCAACCAACAGCTACTCTCCGGGTTATGTGCCCCGCCGTGCGCTGAATTACAAGTTACAAGCCTTGCGCGTTAAGTGTAACAACTGTGTATTACCAACCAAACGCCAATGCTTCGATTGCAACAAACACCAACCGAAATATTGATCCTACTTAAAGGAGCTCTCGTGCCAGTCGTCCCACACCACTTGCAGACTGCAGTTTCGAGCTGTTAGCTCTCGTTAGTATAAGGTAGGCATGTGACGAGCGATGCGAGGATCCTTTGACTATTTGGTACATCTCGGTATCGTTAGGATAGCAACATACAAAATAATCAGCAGGTGCCATCTAGCGGTTTTGTTTTAATATTCTGCCCTCTTAAAGCACATTTGAATTATCAGTTAGTTTAGTTCTTTTTCGGTTACAAGATGATTTATATAGTATCTGAATCTATCTGTTAAAAAGTGCTTTTTTGTGTATTCAAATTAAAGTTTTAATAAACCAAGTTGTGGTGTTCGGTTTATTAACCCTCGCAGTCATAATTAAATAATTTCTTTCGACACTGCAGAATGCAATACAATCTCGATTATCCTGGTGCCGATAATTTCCATACTATTTCGTACACACAAGACGACAAGCTTATGCAGTGCTGATTCGTGCAGATTTAATTAAAGAAGTTTCGTTATTATCTACTTTACCCGTGTGCCATTAATTTTCAACCATACGTTGCATTCGATTCTTAATCCATATATATAGAGGGAATATAAGATTTTAACCTTGCCATCTTTGTACATATTTGAACTGTGTGTTTATGATTACCAAAATAAAAATATATTTATTATGAATAAAAATATTCATAGCGCAAATACACGTAGCAAGGAAGGCTTTAGAGTACCATTTGCAAGACTTAATACAACCTTTAATTCACCAAATTACATGGGTCCAAAACTGTTTAATCATTTACCAACATAGAATGTAAAATTGCTAGAAATTTGCTAGATTTTAAAAGGAAGTTAAACAAGATATAGTTAGACTCTTGCTTTAACAGAAATGCGACTTAAAGCAGGGGGGCCTATTGTTGCAAATACAACAAATACCAGACGATTTATGTTTTAAAACACTGAGTCGTATACATTCAGGATCATCAGCATTTGCTAAGTCTGTCCTCAACAATTTATCGCAGTTGATACATACGCGTGTATTGTTGTTGATATCAATTGATGGATTATTTAGTTCGTTTCAGTAACGTAAAGCGATTACCATTTTTTCTGCATCAAAATTCAATACGATTCTCTCTGGGAATGAAGCGGTTGTTGCAAACGAAGCAATTCATGCGTTGCGCCATTATAATGTGCCTTCAAAATGTTACAGAATAAACGCGAAACAGCTCTTAAAAAAATCGCTCGTATAAGAAAAAACCAAATATCTATACACTATATATTTCTGTTTATGTAAATAATGTTCTGTCTTTTTATACATTTGTATTGAATTTGAATGAAAACGCGAAGAAGTTATAAAAGCATTATTACAGCTTTCTACAAACATTTCCTACCTAATTTTATATTACTTACCTGTAGTTTTGTAGCTTTTTCAAACGGAATTTACTTAATTATGAACACACACGATATTATTCAAGTATATTTGTTTTTGATAATACTTGACAGAAGCCACCTATGATCAAGTTATTCAAGATCAAGAATATTGGGAATGAACAGTGGAAATTACGGGTGAATAAAAGTAATATTTACAAAAAAATAATAATAATAAATGGAGATTATTAATATTTTTAGTAATAATAATTGTCACATTATATTTAAAAAAGGACCTCATTAGGTTTTGTGTAAAATACAGCAAGGTGTATGACATGATTTCTTGAAAATAATATTTGCTCGTTGATCTTGGGCAAGGCCGAGAGCGGAGTACAACCCCATATTTTACATAAACTTAAATATGTATATACAAAAAACACCACATTGCCTGCGCCGATGTGAATAGTAGCGACAAAATACGCCGATCTCCCGTGACATACGCGAAATCGAAAAATCCCGATTTTGTCAACTCTTTGTGGTCCAGTTTAAAATCGAGAGCTTTTTGGGCGACAATGTTACTAAAAATTTTTATAGGGATGATGACTCAACATCATATAAAAAATTCGGCCAATTTGACGGAAGCCGCTTTTCCCCTATAATGTGTGCGAGGTTCTTTCGAGTCACGTACGAGGAAGCAATGGGATACGATAATCCAGGAATTGCAATGGAGACTTGAGGAACTTAGAAAAGTATCGCAAGATTTTCACTTTCTTACTGGCGCGAGTTTAAAAAATCACACTGAAAGTGCGCTTAACAACTGTTCAATAAATTTGGCAATGACGTATGCTGCTGACTTAAATGGGCCAGAACTTGCAAATGAATTAAGTACGAAAAAATTAGACAATGTTGAGAAAAGTACCATCTGCAGATCCTCCAGTTAATACACAAGTTTGATTTGATGTCAAACTACAAAAACATGGAGACAGCGTACAAAATTTGTTTAAGCATTCCTGTAATGTCTGCGTCAGCCGAGCGGTCTTTTAGTAAACTAAAGCTAGCCAAGAACTACTTAAGATCCTCGATGGGACAGGAGAGGCTTAGCAATTTAAGTTTGTAGCATAACGGAATCGTTGAACATCGAAAAACATATAAATGATTTCGCCTCCTTAAAAGTCAGAAGAGTACAACTTTAACGATCGTGTGCAAGTTTCTATCACAATGTTGTGTTATCCTATGAAGCAAAATTAGGTTCATCCTTCAGTACAATAATAGGCAACAAAATATCCTAATTTATTCACAAAGAATTGTGTGCCACAAAAAATATTTTTATCACTCCTTGAGTTTTTCCATTTCTTAGCTAGATTCCCATTGAAAATTTAAATTTTTCGCTATATATTAAACATTTTTCAAATCGTTTCCTCCTCTGAAAGACTCATTGTATTAGACACATATAAATATACATTATTGTGATCTTTTTAACCAACTTCGTTTCTCCAAATATTAAATGGGTAACACTTTAGTCTTATCGAAGTCGTACCTGAAAAATATATATGTATCTCAGTTTAAGGAAAATACACAATTCAAACTTTTATCATAGGTTATACCAATGAACCATTCCAATGGAAAGCACCTCTATCATAATGCTTCCGCGTATTCCGAGTCTATTAAAACCATTATTCATTATATTCTATCTCAAAAGCTAGCGCGCAATAGGTAGGTATTGAAACGTCTCTATCACACCCCAATTACTTACTAATAAAAATCCTTAATCGTGAAGCAATCAAGAATATATTTAGTCCCACACAGTAATTATTTATCTCAATTTTATGTTAAGATAAATAATCAAATTGGCCATTTATGTGATAGTATAGTTTTACAAAGTTAGGACCCAAATTTCGTTGTGTTGGTAGTAACCCTTTATATTTACCCCAGATTCTTTTATGCAAAATTTGGAATTACTTGTTTCTGTATCTTGATTTTGTTGCCTTTATGAGATTAATTATTTCATTTTAACACTGACTAACCTTAGAACATCCCGTATTTCTATTTACTCTAGTTTTATTTTAGACTGGGCTAGCGCCCTAGCTAGCACCCTTGTTCATTTATTTGAACTGATTTTAGTAATCATTTTATTTCTATAGATCAATGAAATTTGGTTCACTGGTTATTTTGCATCATCTGAAAGCGAAAATAAAAGAAGAGACGGAAATCGTTTTTATACATTTATTCAGATCTTGGTGACAAATCGTCAATAATGAAAATCGAACAGTTGGACAAATTTGCCTATAAAAAAAATATTAATTGAGACTAATCGTCTATCTAAAAGAAAATCTAATCCGGTTGTGACAAGCGTCAAACTCGGAGGGAATAAAATAGCACTCTCAAGGTACGATTCAAATGCTCCTAGAAGTATGCTCATAAAAAACCAATTTATGGCTTCATTACGTTCGTGATTACATGCCACGTGGCGGATTGAACCAGCATAAAACCTTACAACTGATGCGAGGATAATTCCTCTGATTTGAGAAACGCAACGATGGGTCTTGCCTTGGTCGTAGAACTTGACTTGACGTTTCGCATCATCCTGTCAGCTTCTTCAGAAGGATTCTTCAGTTTTTAGAATCCTTCTGCAGAATGAAGTATTTTCTTCCGGGTCTTGCCGTGGCCGTCTAACTAGACTTGACGTTTCGCTGATCATCCTGTCGATGATCAGATGATCAGCGAAACGTCAAGTCAAGTTCGACGGCCACGGCAAGACCCGGCAGAAAGTACTTCATTAGACAACGGCCGTGGAAACCTGCATTCTACCAATGACGGGTACCACATTTACGGTGGCAGCCACTAGAATCACTGTCGAAGAGATACCGTAGAGTGTGTGAAATATATAAGCAACTGGAGGGAAATGTATTTAATCCTAGAGCGTAATAAAAGTGATTGTAACAGCCATCATAGAAAAACTGATGTTGTGTCGTAATCCGTATAATTGGAATAAAATGACCCATAGTAGTAAAGTTTTAACGCCAGAAGAAATAAACAATCTTCGTACAAAAACCCCTGTAGCGTGCCTGAACAGTACTTACATTGCGTTGACCGCAAATAAATAGAGTAAGCCACCCTCGCACAAGGCCCTCGTTGAACGTGATATGGCCATAAACTTTTAGAATATTGCTAGATAGTCATTGTCCCGTTGACCCAATAACATAATTCAGAGAGCATTTATTACCAACCGTAGAGTAAAATTCAACCTCCGCTGAGAAAGCTGAACAATATTATCTGTTAACTGTAGCTGTAGGCTCAGTATGTATAAGTCTACAGATTCTCCCCCGGATTCCTTATATCGTTGCCAGATAAATTTAGAAAGGCCTGTAACAATGATGAAATTTAGATAGCTGATTTGAAAAATGGGTAAGGCCACGGGGCGGGCATTTGAACCTCACCTGGACAAATCTCTCTCTCGGTAGCCACGTCGACGTCTTGAGGAACTTCGTCAGAGTAGCGCACCTCGCTGGGAATTAGGTTAGACTTCATGGCTGAGAGTCTGCTGCTATTTTTTCAAAGTAGAAGGCCTCGATACGGAAAGTGACATTTATACGCCGATAAAGCAAAATCCTAGCTTCTAGACTGGTACGGCGCCCTTGCTACTATCGAAGAACCTACCAAATCATATCATCCAAAGTCATCACATTTGAAGTCAGCAAAAATCCCCTTCGAAGGGATTTTGCGGAGCTGTAACGATATCCGACTAAAATATTTTGCATGAACCGCGTGCGATACATAATAATGCGTCGGAAGATATTTTGTGGAAGTGCGATGAAAGTTTATCGAATTTGCAACAAATAAATTTATTTTTGCAACTATAATAAAAGTTTAATTTTATTATTATTGCAACTGCAATAAATGACTTTCCATGGAGCGCAATTTATGGAACTATTACAAATTGCGTCCCACACGATGTAATTTTAGAAACTACTTCGAAAACCGACTAAAAGACGACCAAATAAAATTCTTTATTACGAACCGACGTTGTGTAGTATTGCTTCTATGCATGGTACGGACTATGACGGCGAGTTAAAAGTTTCGTATTAAAATTTTGAAGAAAGATTTTTTCGCGTTTTTTTATATCCTTTTTCAAAGTTAACAATCGTTTTTGGTGTTAAACGTATATGTTTTCCGACGTATTTACCATGTCGCTCTATTACCATGTACGTAGTGTATAGGGCCGCCTTGCCTGAATGTATGAATATAATATTCTGATCTGTTGCGATTCAAGTAATTTCAAGCTCTATAACGAGTACCCGAAATTTTACAAGGGGGCGAGCGTAGGTGCGTCTTTACTATGTACATACTTCGATATGCGATGTAAAGCAACGTTAGGCGTGGTTAGTAGTTGGATTGGTGACCGTTCCAACGAAGACAACGTCCTCGCCTCACCCATCTTCCAGCGGCTTGTATATCAATGTATGCGCGGAAGCTATACAACCTTAGGCGAGGGTTGTATATGAGATATACCATCCTTCGGAGGGGATGTAGAGCCGTCGGTCCCTTGTCTATTAGATGTTAGGCAAGTAAAAGATCCCTACTCTTCTTAAGGGAAGAGGTTCGGCAAAATTCCTGGTTGGGGGTAGCTCGTCTACAAGCGTCGGTGTTAGGCCTCAGTAGCGGAAATAGGCCGACGTTAAATAAATGTATAAAAAAAAAAATTTATAAGATATTTATTACCAAATATGAATAAAGACAGGCAAGCAAAAACGCCCACAAAGTCGTAAACATTAAATTTTTAATTGACTATTTTTGGTGTCAATCGATTGCTTAAAGTAAATCATTAGATGGTAGTTGGAAACTGGATTGTAAAAGTCATCCTAATCCTCACGTATGGACCGACACTCTTGTTAAACTTATACTTTTGTTAACCCGGTCGGGTTTCGCAGCTAATTTTCTCTCTCTGTCATGCGAAAGCGAAGGGACCGATATAAATACTTACATACTCGAAATTTGTAACTAACAAAGGACTAATCGACACCTCTGGTCGATAAAAATTGTCATATCTACACGATAAATTCGTAATATGGTTTCTATAAAGATACCGTTAAAATTGTGTAAGCACCCCTCCATAACTTTAACTATTAGAAAGGTAATAAGGTTTTCTGGGTTTCTAGTGGAGCACATCTGGGGCCGTATTTTCAAGCTTGACTGAAGCGATGTCGTCCACGAAAAAAAAAGGTTGTCGCATGAAAATATACGTTTCGTATTTTCGAGCATTATGAACTCGCATGCGAACTTTCCGCATGCGATTGATTTCGGACGAGATCAACGGATGGGGGTTTAATACACGATAAAGCGATTTCGTATACGAATATATTCAAATTAATCGTTTTGGTTTGTTTTATTTCATGCCACATAACCTCTATGTCTCAAGTTAGGTTTTTAAGTTTTTTCCATGGTTTGTTTATTATTTAGGGACTTTAATGTAGACTTATTTAAACAAATTTTGGTGAGTGAAAATGGGCAATGGCAGCGTTAGATGACTTAATACATTTAGCTACTATCGACGCCTTGGAACAGGCAGAAGTTTTGGCAGAAAGCGATCATAGAAGAAAATGCCATGCCTATGATATCAATTTAAAGATTTAAAGGATGACAAACTTGTCAAATTGTATCATTTGACAAAACCAATGACGAAAGGTTTAGTTGAGCACTGCTCCTGGGAAGGCGTTTAGTTTCAGGGATAATTGCGCCCAGAGGGCTTAATCCATTGAAGGAGTCGGACGAACTACCGAATGTTTGCGCCTCGGACTAGACAATGTCCCCACCACGTTTTCAAGAGTGCTGAATCGATTCCCGGGGTCAAACCAATTTTTGCACCTCAGCAACCTCCTCAAATTGGTCAAAAACTACCCCCAAAGTCACCTTTACCTTGAACCCGTTTATTTTTCGCAGTTTTTCGACTAATTGATGTTTTCTTGAGTAGAACGGACCTCAGCCACCACTATCCCAGAAAAAAAATAATTTCCTACACTCTTGAAGGGTGAAAACATTCCCCGGGGGTGGTTACACAACCCTGATCACCTACCATCTTCCTCAAAGAAACACCTCTTATAAAATCTAAATTTTGTTCTCACAAAAACAAATATCAATTTTCCACCCCCTAAGGGTTGGTAGCCTGGGGCAGGGGTGGCTGAGCTCAAATCCCCGAAGCACTTTCCGTTCTATTCGAGGGAACAATAATTAGGCGAAAAATTGGGAAAATAAACGGGTTCACCGAAAAAGGGACTTTAGGGGTGGTTTTGGCCAATTCGAGGGAGTTGCCGAGGTGAAAAAATTAGTTTGGCCTCGGGAATCGATTCAGCACCCTCCGAAACATGGAGGGGAGTTTCGTCATAAATGGACCAGCTTGGGAAAGGGGACAACGAAAATATTTGACATGTTGGTAACTCCCCGTGTAATTGGCCTAACGCGGTCAGGCCGACGTACATTTGTACTTCCTCAGCACAAATTTGTCGGAACGTTGGGGAGACCCAACTTTACTTATTGGCAAAAGAAAAAACCACAATCGAACGTTTCCTTATTCCAAAGCCAGATCTGCTCCACTATTCATCAAAGAATTTTAACGATTCGTTAAAATTATCGATGGCGTTTGAGCCGCAATACGCCTGATTTTTATTTTAAAAATTGGATCGGCATGGTAAGACTGACAGTTTCTTCTTTTGACAGCGAATTAATTGTACTAAAAAATGACATTTTTAAAAATTTTATATGGGCCTTACGAGGCCTATGGTGTTATAAAGCACAGATTCCAGAAGTTGCGTGGTCTTTACAGTTAAAAACATACAAAAATTAAAATTACATGATTACGGATGATAACTGTTTTAGATTGTTTAACAAACTTGGGATATGAAATTGAAATAATCGAAATAAATCTCTTGAACAGATTAACAATAGAAATGTTTAATAGATCAGTATTCTCCTGTGATATCAGAAATCTTATGTTCAACTTGGACTGTGAAGATGATCTAGTTTGTCAAAAGGCCCTTGCTGCAGTTCAAGAAGCTAATTCAAGAATGGATACGGACTATAATCTTCCAAAATATACCTCTATATACAAAGGAAAACGTCACATCCAAAACATGAAGAATATTGAGGATACACAAATGTTACTCTCAGAGGCTGACTTATTTTTTGAATATCCTAAAAAATGGAGCTCAATATAAAAGATTATAATAAACTACCTGGTCAGACAAACTGGGAGTCTAAATATTAGTATAATTAAGTACGTACTCGAGTATGAATAGTTTTGGACTGGACTGTTTTACTTTGACAGTCGCTACATTTTGAAAAAAGAACGGGATCGCGGTAGTCTTAGGCTGGGGACACGCACTAAGTTTACCTGTGATTTATCGCATGGAAAACGTCGTATCGTAGGTAATCACAAAATATTTACGCTTTACTAGCATTAGCAGGACCGCCAAAAGCCAGCTGAGACCCCGGGGAAACGGAATGTTAAGGAGAATATATACTTTACACGTTCGACGTGCATCGCGGATGATTCATCTGCATGAAAATGATTTCATCCAAAGTAGAGAGTACCTCCACTTTCTTTACTGATCAATTTGGATGATCACTTTAGATGAAAACAATCTTTACACATTTCACTGCAGATGAATTATCCGCGATGCACATCGAAATTCGAAAGTGTAAAGGATACTTGTATATTTACCTTTAGCAAAAGCCTCCCAAATCATATAAAGTAAACAAATTAAATACCTAAACAGACTCGCCAGTCTTCTGCTGTTCTATCCTTCCTCTATCACATTAAAGGCACACTAATTTTTCATTAGTCGATGTGACGCACTGGTACATTAACAGAATTTTTAAATATTTATAACTTGTGTGACTGATAATTGCATAATGCCCACCGTCATTTTTATCTGTGAATCGGTCAACATGCGAAATTTTCATATTTCAGGGGGCCCTCAAGCGATAAACCGTTTAAGCCACCGCGAATCAAGAATTTTGAATACGACTGTTTTGCTTATAAAAAACTTTTAATAAAAATTCTGTTAAATCATTTCGAGGAACCTTCTGCTGCAATCGTCACAGCTTTTTTATATTGCCCCCGACCTAAATATTGCCGCCCCCATCTTTCTGTCGCCCTAGAAAAGTACCTACTATGCCTATTGCTAAATCCGCCACTGGGGTGAGTGTAGATGCATCTTTACTATGTACATATTTCGATATGCGATGTAAAGCAAATCAGGAGCGGTTAATACTTAGATGGGTGACCGTTTCAAGTGTTGTATATACTCCGTACAATAAAAAATTGACTCGAAAAATTTCAAAATTTGCCAAATTAATCGATCTTTCCACCCGCAGTGTCAAATTCTATAAAAAAAGTATCCGTGTATTTTAGATTATCAAAAAACAACCATTTTCAAAATTGAATTCCGAAAAAATTCAGTACGAACCGATAATTCCTAAATATGCCTAAAATATCGTCAAAATTTCAAAACATTCAATCAGTCCATTTTACAGAAAAAACTTCCAAAAATATCAACTTTAAAATTATAGCCCCTGTATATTTTCAAACCACCCATAACACTCTTCATATACCCCTGATTTCAAATTTTAGTTCGTTTAAATAAAAATCTACAAGCAATTAGTCGCGCGATCTGAATGTCTATCCGATATTACGTCTTAAATAATAAACGGTTATTTATCTTTCTACACGTCCTTCTATAGACCCTCATCAATATTTACTTCCGCTTCTTAAACATTCACCGGCACAAATATTATATAATTTATATTATATCAAAATCTACTTCCATTCAGAACGCGCTAACCGCTGCACTTAGTATGACCGCAGCCGTGGATAAGTGCTCACCTGAGGATCAGTATCACGAGGGTGAGGCGAAAATTACCGCAATAATTTCAGATAATTCTTCAAATAACTCCTAAAATAAAATAGATACAGGGTTCATCAAAAAAACTAAAATATTTCCCATTTTAAGCTCTATGACGATATAGTTTTCAATATAGATTTCAATCAATTTCAGTTATTACGCAGTTAAGTGTACGCACTGACTGGCTGGGGCAAGCAACTAGTTTTAGACAAGCCCGCACGGAATGTGCGGACTTTTCCCAGACAACAAAACAACGATTGTGCCTGACTCGATGGGGCACGAAAAATGAAACAAAGCGATATATAAGCTCGGACACGACGAGGCTCGAGCAATTCAAGTTCGTTATGTGCAATCCACTACAACTTCCTCCAAGGCCGCAACCTTGTAAAAAAGAGTTAGTTTTAAGTGAACTCTCTGCCCTCGAGCATTTTTAATTTTAAGTGAATTTATTCAACTATTAACCAGCACCTTCGCCCCAAAGTGAACTTTTTAAAATTCTTCAAAAATAAATCGAGTTAATTTTTTCTTTTTATGACGAAATTTTCGCAGTTGAAAAGTCACCTTTTTTATAGAATATATTTTTAGTTAGTTTTAACTGTTTTAAGCTCTGTGAAGTGAATTTAAATAAATATTTTAATTTTCGTTTTTAAACAAGTGTGTTTTACTGAACAGTAATATACAGGGTGATACAAAAGTAACCTGCCTAACTTACCTAAATGATTCTTTTTAACCTTACCTAAGTTAAGTGCTCCGACTCCGATACCGAAAATATTTTATTTCTCTGAAATATTATCCAACACGCTTACAACAAAAATAAGTGCACGAGCGCCTTCTAGGGTCTCAACTCTTGCTCTCCAACTGCAACATTTTTATTTTCCCAACTCGCGTGCGTTCGTGTTCACAAGCGTCATAGTACCTCTCAGGTATGTGAAAAAATAAAATTAAAAAATTTCATAATTTCCAAAATGAACATCATTTTCAACCCACAAAGTCAAAACATAATAAAACAATCATTCAGTAACTTAAAAGTACCAAAAACTGCATTTTTTACAAATTCTGAAAAAATTCACGAACAATTCATAATTCACAAATAAACCGAAATTACCGATTATTATCGCTTCTAAATTATCCATTTTACAGCCAAAACATTACAAAATGCAGCCCTAAAATATAACGCCCCCACGATAGCCTCAATCGCCTTCACATCATTTAACTTCTATTTCTATTTAACTTCCATTCATATAATTCAACGTCTAATTCAGTTTCTCATCGCCTGTCAAATTATAGTCTAGTATACTCTAACTTGGCGTGTGTATGTATGAGTTAATATTTCCGTACGATTTCATTTTCTCCCATATTATACACAAAGTTAAAGCAATAGACCAGAAACATTGTCTACGTGGACAATATTTCTGGATCTTTGTGTACAAGAGAAAATGAAATCGTACGGAAATATTAACTCATATATACACACGCCAAGTTAAAGTATACTAGACTATATTTAATTTTAATAGTAAACTCTCCGTTCCCGAAGTGTAACTTTTTTCGTAGCTCTTGTGTAAGCTCCGTAACATCGCGCATTAACTCCGAAAGTTCCGATAAACACATTCACCGTTCATATCAAAGTGGAGGCCTTCGTGAAACGTTGCCGAATCACGTAAACGTCAGTCCGTCAAAAGTCTCAAAGTTAATCTCAAATAACATAAGACATTTCATGTAGAGTCCTGAACCTTACTTCAAAAGATCAATCAATCAAGATCAATAACCAACTTTTTGTGTAAATTTTATTTTCAATGCAAAACACGCTCCCTCGCCGTAAAGACTGGACGGGCACGGCAAATGAAACAAAAAATTGGGATCAACCATCGAGCAAGACTACTGTCCCCGGCGAAACGACATGCTTCTGGCACTATATAAGGCCGAGATTTTTACACACCTGCATGCCAGTTCTCCTGTGATTACTTCGTGTTATACATCTTCGTGAGTGAGTTTAAATAGTTTACCTTAATAAATGAAATTATAGTGTATTTGTGGGTTGTTTAACTAATAACATTTTAGTGCCTTCTACCTAGTATACACTTTCCTGCTTTGGGCACCGTGTGCAGTTTGGCGGTATCGAATAATCGAATATCAGTTGTATTTGTCTACTGTAGTGCACTGGCCGTTCCTACTTTACCATACATCGTCGTCGCGAGTAAATTTCCGTGTAATCGGTTATTATTAGGCTACATTCTTGTATTAAATCAAGTAAAACGCACCTGGATGCCTTCGCCGTCGTGTTTTATTCTCATACAGTGAATTTTTTCAGTTTTAATAGATCATGCCATTTTATTCATTTTTATTTATTTTTTCACTTCTTCATATTTTTTATTTTATGGACAAATGTGCTCTTATTACTGAATTGCGACGGAAAATTAGTTTTTTCAACATATCAAGTTGAAAATTGTCCGATCATATTTTTCATCCACGTTTTTTTATATAAAACATCATTTCCATTAGAGAACGGACATTGGGGAGTAACAAAATTAGCCTAAGAAATACGCACAATTGAAATGCAAGTACCTACTAGGATATGCAACGATTAAAACGTCGGAACGGACATTAGGCGATGACCGGAATTTCCACCTATTCCCACTTTTCAGTATTTAATCCTTTACATCTTGACGCAGGACTAAAAATTTCCGTTTTCATTTTTCCTTTTTTTCCTCAGTTTCCTGTTTCCAAAAAATGTTTAACCATCTTTAGTAAGTATGCCGGACACCCTAGTTCATATAATTTAAACGTCGGCCCTATGTGCCATATCCTGTCAAATGCTTTACTGATGTCCAAAAACAACGCAGCTGTTCTGGTTCTTTCCTATAATATTATTAGTTTGTGCGTTTGCAGTTAGGATCGTAAGTGATTGTAGTGTGGAGCAGCCATTTTTGAATTCAAATTGGTATTTCTGAAGTGCATCTCCAATATTTTCTTGCAGTTTTTTTTTAAATATTTTTTCCAGTATTTTTTCCACCACTGGTAATAATGTAATCGGTCTGTAATTGTTGGTTTTTGTATGGTCTAAATTTGTCTTTGGAATGTTCTTAATGTACCACATTTCCACTCTTTAGAGAAATACCCCTTGATTATATAAAAATTATATATTTTTATTATATATTCATGTATTTCAGGTTTGAGAACATTTTTCATAGTGTGCTTTGAATGCTTTCATCAGACTCATATATTTGGTTATTTTCCTCAATTCTTGAACTTTGTTTATATGCCTTGTATTTTGATATTTTTTTAATCTGTCCCAGTAGTTGTTTCCTTTAGCTTCACTTATTTCTTTGCATGTTTCTAACCATTTACTTGTTTTGACCTGTAAGACTAACATTTTTGTATATCTGCACTAAGTTTATTAAATTTTGCTTTTAGCTCCCGATCATCGTACTGCTTTAGTTCTCTATACAGTTGTCTCTAGACTTTAATAAGTTTTAGAATAAATGGTGGCAGCCTATATTTGAAATAGTTTTGTTTGCTCTTTGGGGAGTACTTTGTAACTGTATGTGACAATTTACTCATAAACTATGTGATGCTTTCCTTCGTTATTGTTGGGTGATTTTCTATATATTGTTGCAGCTTGTTTCATAATTAGTTACAAATGTTTCAGCTTTGTCTTCTGGCGCTTTCTGGAGATTGAATAATGTCTGCATTGCTAGGTGATCGGAGCAAAAATCAGGAATTAGATCGACTTTCTCAATGCGATTTTTTATGTTAGAAGTACACATTATTATGTCTGGTGTAGAGTTTGGATTATTGTTCATGATAAATGTGAGATCTGTTGGGATGATTTCAAAATTAGAGTTGTTTATGAAAGTTTAAATATGTCTTTTTTCTGCATTGTTTGTATTCAAATCACCTACAATTAATACATATTCATAAAGTGATGCTTTAACAAATATATTGTCCTCAATATTAGAAATAGGATGATTATATACGACAAATATATGAAGTTTGTTTCGAAGAAATGGTATGGTGAAATGAAGAGTGTCATTTAGTGGATTTTTTATTCTTGGTGGATTTTCCTTGCCAATATTTATATTTTTTTGTGCTTGAATAAGGCTTCGTCCCCTGATATTTTTATTAACGATGTTCCCTTTTTTCTCTGTTATAAACCAGTCTTGATACGCTGTTGAATGGTTTTGTTTGGCTTTGGTTTCTACAAACATTGTGCAGTCGATATTGTTGTTTTGTATATAGTGGTTTATTAAGTGCTTTTTATTAATGTAGCTGTTTGTGTTGGCATACAGTAATTTAATGTTTCCTGCCATGAACTGCCTGTTTAGCTTCAGTGGGTGATTCTTCATTAGGATTCTTAAGATCGAACATTAATATGTATACTTTGTTGCCTATGAAATTTGTGTGTCTATATTGTATTGTTCTACAATTTTTTTTTTTTTTAATTTTACTACCAGTTCATTTCTATTACTGTATTTTGAATCATTAATTTTTTCTACATAAGTATTGACAATATGACCATGTATTGTTATTGGTTGATGAATTCTACTTCTCTTGGTAATAGATTTATCCAATTCTTCCGTTTTTTTGTTGTCTGACTTTACTTTTACATTTGGAATACCTTCAATAGGTTGTCGAGGGTGTTTTGGACACTTGACTGACCCATGCTACATGGTCTTCTGTACCACAAGCGGTGCATTTTAGTGGAAGTGCAGATGTACATTTGTTGTGTGAGTGCGGACCTTGGCATTTTGAACATATAGTTTTTTGTGTAGTTTCCTGTTGTATGTGTTGTTGCGTGGCATTGGTACTGGACTCTGTGATAAACTTGGATATGTGGGATAGTGTCACAGTTTATAAAACTTTCCTTCATTCATTAATTTTTTAAATGATTTGCCACATCCAGTTATAATGCGAAATAACATAGTCTTGTTTTTTGTTAGACGTGATATAATTCGTTTACAGAATCTATGTTCTATACCACAATTTTGTAGGTGTTGACTTATAATGCTGTCTTCAAGCTCTTCTTCTACTTGACCAATTACACAGGAGTATGTGGGATCCCTAGATTTATGTGTAGTTGCCCTAGGAATTGGTTTACTTTCCCCAAAGTTTGAGACTGTTCCATCTTGTTGCATTAATTTCAGGGGTGTTTTAATTATATTTTTATTGTGGTCCGATTTAAGTAGAAATTCTTTGGATGTTTTTAAAATTACATCCTTGGAATTGGGAAAGTATTGCATCCATTCATTCACTAGTTTAAAACTGTTGTTATTATTTGTGTTGATAAAATATAAGACATTTTGTATTCCTTGTTTATCACATTTTTCATTTCTTGTGAGTAATAATTGTAGTTTGTTGATGTTTTTTGTGTTAAATTTCTTATGTAATTATTTGATGATTTTTTACTGGTCATTGGTTTTTGTATAATATTGGTCTCTTTTTGTTGATTGTCCCCAAGGATTATTTGATTAACTTGATTACTGGTGTAATTTTTCTCTTCTTCATTTTTCCTTCTTTTTTTTTTAAACGAGGTGGGGTTTTAAATGTTGCATCATCATTTCCTTCTGTTTCCACTTGTTTCTGTCATTTTAATAACTGTGAACACTGGTTAACTTATTGAAGAGCAGTAAATAGGTGTGTCCCTGACCACTGTTCTCAACACTGTAAAACCCCATTTTTGTGATTTCTCAATAATTATTTCTCCCTATTTATTAAATTAGTTATATTCATTTCGTAAGTTCAAAGTATACTTATGTCCACACCACCTAAATAAATAAATAATAATAATAAGTAAATGGCGCTGTTTTTTTTATTGTGGTATCCCCGATACGCCTAATCCACAGCTTCGCGATCTTAGATATAAATGTTGCTTGAGCGATGCAATTATATTATTAGTGTGTTAACTTTTTTGATGGTCCTGGTCGGTTGATGTCCTCAATGTCATCATCATCGATGCTTCTGAGAATCCATTGTTCTTCCATTGATAAATCTTCATCACCTTGATCCTCACTGTCGATATGAACCTTCGGTACATTTTCGCACAACCGACCACTGCAGAAGCCACACACAACAGAGCACTTCAACCCCGCTTTCCTGCAACCACATACTCCGCTGCATCCTTTTCGGCAAGTGCATGAAATGAATATTAATAAGTTCTCGGGTGCTGGTTGCTCTGTCATGTGAGTGGAGCGAGCCTATTGCTGCCACGTTTCCAGCCCCAGTCTTCTGGATTTTTTGGATCCCATATCATTCTTGGACTTGGTGGTACGTCCTGATGCATGATACTGCGTAGCGTGCTTCGTTAGTGGCAAAGAAGCAAGATTGAATTTGCTTTTTGTTGTAGATATAACGAAATGTTCATAGCGGACTTCTTCCATGTTCCCACCATACAAAGCAACAAGAAAGCGTGCTCCAGCCTCTGCGATGTGCTCTAGTCTTGCATCCCGATCTTTAAATGTGCTAATGGTGGCACTGAGTCCTGCGGTTTTCTGGACAAGCGAACAAAATTCACTGTAAAGAAGTGCGTAGTACCCTGCCATACCCCTCGCTCTTTGGAGTGGAGAGGGGGCTGCCCTTTTCAAAATAAACGAAAACCCGCACGAGGAAAGCTCTATACCTGTTACTGCTTTAGGAATCTTCTGTTCCACAAAATAGAAATTTCAAATGGATAAATATTCTCTAGCAACTACGCCACTGCGGCGCTAAGAAAATTTATACGTAACAAGAAAAATCACTGTAATTTGAAATAGATATCACTGTATAATCTTATTGTAGTGTGGAAAATACATTAAAAATAACTATAATTCGTTCTTGCTAAATTTACCGTCAAAAATGGAGTTTTACTGTTTTTTTGGAAACATGTTCATATTCCCGCCTCTGTAAATCCTTACATATTAGAGTTTACAAATATATATACAAAAAAATGTGAGAAATGTTATTTTCTTTAACTTTGTTACAGACATTTTCGTCGTTAAATCAACCACTGCAGAGTTATTTTCAAAAAACTAATTATTTGTACGTTTTATTCAAAATGGCGGCTCGAGAGGATATTAGGATATTTATCACGGCCCAGTCCTTAACAATATATTAAAAAATTGTTAGTACTCCACCTTTCGTAACGCAAAGGCCCCTATTTGACTGGATTATAAAGAATGTGTTTTTATTAAAAAATTGGAAATTGCTTTTTTCAAGTAACTAAATAGGTACCATGTACAATTAGTTCTCATCATTACCTTATATTTCAAATAATTACACATTACTATTAATAGTGGTATTAAAATGCTTTTAATGAATACTAATTCATTTAATCAAGCTGAAAATCAAAGGTAATAAGAGAAGAAACAAAATTTTCAATTTTCTCAAGTTTCTGAAAGAAATTTGTGGAAAAAACAAATAAGGTATCATAATATACGGAATATTGATGAAATCTTATTCGAAAAAATTAATAGTGAATCAACGATCTTCTTCCATTTCTCATCCAGAGGCGGCGGCGCTACACTACTATTCTAGAACTAGAATAGTATTGACCCATGTGCGTTCCCAATGTTGGACATACCGTGTAGTAAGAACATTTGTCACATGTTTTTACGATCGAATTTGCAGCCAATATTGGCTACAAACATTGTCCCCACCGATGGACGCATCGTGTAGCGCCGTCTTATTAAATAAAGTACCAAATTAATAAGAAAAAGGACGATGTAATAACGTTCGAGATCCAAAAATATAAATATTCCTACAAAATTCCAGTAAAAAGATTTATTGAAAACTATCAAAAAACAAAACAAAAGAATATGTTGTAGACCATATCTGCGGAACACACGAGCACAGTCCATTACGTTTACCCCAATATTACTGCATATTTTATCCAATAGAATTGATTTAGGGCAGTGTAAAACACGAATTGGGAAAATGCAATCAGAATCCGACTTTAAGCGCTGTAATTCTAGATAATATAAGAACCGTAATATCCGATTTAGACAAAACCAACATATGGAAAAAATCCGTGAATAACGTTATAAACAAAGAATATCCCATTAGAGACTATTGTTATTGAGGTTTATAGTAGTGAGCTTACTGGTGACTCCGTTACCATGTGACAATTTTTTTTACTCGAACTGAAAATTTCTATTATTTAAACTTTCTTATTTTAATTGAGGTAAAATAACACAACTAATCCTGTTTTGTTTGAGATAAGTTGGCGTTTTAATGAGAATTGTTTTTTTTTATCGTTTTTAACAAGAAAAAATTATGTTTTATATTTATCATATTTAACAAGGCTTAAATATTATAATTATGTTATTAATGCTTTTACTGTTATCAGGTTTGTTAAGTTTATTCTAACGTCCTATCTTATTTACATTACATACCTTTCCTCTCCTTATCCTGGCATAAACTACTCACACCTCCCTGTTGGTTTTTCCTGGACGGTGACATTTTCTATATCAAGTTATTCTAGTTCCCTACATTAAGAGTCAATGCAATTTTTACGTTCTGCAGAAAATGTCATCGACTGAATAAAGTTTGTTAGTTTATATAAAAGTATATAGGTATTATTATATTATAATCCTTTATACAAACGAACATACAATATAAATATACCTACCTACCATTTCACCACTTTCAGTCAGAACTTATCAGTTAAAAAGTCTGCAAAACAGCATTACGTGTAGGATAATAAACAATTTTTAAAATATTGTAGGGCCTGTATTGCCTTGAAAAGTAAGCTCCGTGCGCCTATGCATGGCAAGCGTAGAGGTAGATTTGCAAAGGAATGCCGCATTCTTGTTTTTTATATCGTTTCAAATTTATCACCATAAATTAATTTGTTAGGTGTGGTTTTATTATTTATTACACTAATGAGGGGAATGTCGAATGGTAAATAAAATAAAACAATACATAATTAGGCAACAAATTGTCATTCAAAATATCTCTCATTCTTACACAATAAATAAATAACAAATAAAATTTAAAATACTTCTGAATACCTCAACCTTTCCATTTATACAATAGATCGAGAATTAATACTAAATTATTCAATTAATTAATTACTGTTGTTGCATGCGAAAACAGTCCAATTATCATCTTTCTTTTGATTTAAAATCATTACCCATATTATTTCCAGACAATATTCAGGTCATCGTAAAAATACATACAGCTGTGCTATTTACATAATTACATTAAATCTCATTAATCAGTGCAAATTTGAAGTACAATTAAAATGACTATATTCACGATTTTATTTTACAATAAATAATCTGTTCCTAAAATTACATTACACTGTTTCTAAGTGAAGATTTATTTTGTCTACAGGTGGAGAAGTTTAATTTGAGTATGGTGCTGGTTACCATTTGAAACATCAAGTTGTTCGACAAAGCTAGAATAAATTTAGAGTCTTGTAGCCTCGTCCAGGAAGGCCGCTAATTCTTTCAGGTGATATGCTTTGCTTCCAGTAGCAGTGCTTGCAGCTACAGGCCTACCCACGTAACTGAAAAAAATATGTATTACTGAGACTAACACACAAAATTTTATTTTATTATGATTGACATATGAAACTAAAAAGGATGGGAATTATCTTAATGATCCACAATAAATGAAATTTAGCCAGTTAATAATACAGTTTAAGTCACATATATCAAACGAATAATTTTTTTGTGAAGAACATTTAGTGGTACAGAGAGTCATTTTAATTATGATCTGTGTATGGTAGGATGAAAAGATATAACAAGAATAAAAAATGAATGGATGAAAGCTGACAAATAATATAGTCCGGGTCGGATGGTAGCATAGTTGCCAGGGGTTTTAAGTCGTAATTAATTGTTACCTCGCTAATTTTTCCATAAAAGACTATTTTTTTGCTAGTAGAAAGTGGCTCAAAAAAGTTTACCAAAAGCTACTCCCGCGAACTCTTAAAAACAACCCTCTGAAACGGAAAAATTCAGTTTTTGCTAATATCTCGAAAAATAATAATAATAAAAAACGGATAGCACCACGTGAAAGAGCGGAAAAATTTTACATTAAAATAGTATAAAAGCTTTTTTAAATAAATTTTTCCCTTAGCATGAGAAATTATTACAGTTCGCTCAATATTTCAAATGCGTCACACAGGTGCAAGAAAAGGTAGTTTTTTTTTACCTACAAGCCTTTTTTGACCGTTTTCAAGTGGAAATTTCCTAACCTTAAAAAATGGAAAAAATACCAATGATTTAAAAGTTAATTTTTTTTACCCTGGATACTTTAGAGCATAAAGATTAATATTAGATTGAGTTTAAGATATAAACAAGCCATATCTACAATCTACAAGGATTTTTTTTTTAAATTAGTATTTATTTATTATTTATATTTTAATATAGAGTTGAAAAAAATGATAAACCTTAACTTTCACGTGCAATTTATAAGAAATAAACATTTTAAAAATTAAAAGTATACTGTTGAAAAGCTGAATTCTTCCTCTTTAAAATGCTTCAATTTTTTTTCTTTTTGTTTTTAATGGGTACAAATTGTCTTTATTATGTAGTGGCGGTCGAGAAATGCTTCATTTGCCTGTGTGACGCGCTTGAAATATTGAGCGAACTGTAATAATTTCTCATGCTAAGGGAAAAACTTATAAAAAAGAACTTTTATACTATTTTTATGTAAAATTTACCGCTCTTTCACGTGGTGCTATCGGTTTTTTTATTATTATTTTTCGAGATATTAGCAAAAAATCCAATTTTTCTGTTTCAGTAGTAGTCCAGTGGAATTAGCTCCGCAAGTACCCAAATCAGTACCTAAATCTGAGTGGATAATTGTGAAATGATTCATGAACAGGAAGTATATCAAAGAGTTTGTGGATGAAAATTCAGTGGCATTTGTTTATAACAGCACCTTAAATGTTTTAATAAACAGCTTTTTCTTAATAACTTTGATAGTAGCGCTCGGCGAGAAAAAAGTTTAATATAAAAGATGTAGGTATTGATAATACGAACATTTTAAGCTATAGTTTATCAAAATCGATTCAATAGTTTATTCGCAAATCGTAAAAAACCGTTGAAAATCAATGATTATTCGATTGTTATTATTTAATAGAAAAATAAACAATATCCACATGTAAACTATTTGAAAGTTTAGTCTGTGGTATGCTTAAACTACGGTTCAAATTTGATTTAAAAATATTCAATAGTTTCCGAGATAATTTAATTTGTTTATAGAATTCCGATGAGTTTAACGTACAATAACTTTCAATTCTTCAATTATACGATTATAAAAACCTGTTGGTTATTCTCCATGAAATTGCATCAAGTCTTTCAAACATTTTCTTTTTAAAACCAGTCCCGGTCAAGTCCCGGATAATATTTATACGTCAAATTGCTTAAATTTTCAAAAGTCAAGTCTGTGATCGCATTTTTACATGCTTTCACAGGATGTGACAACTTCTTGTTTTGTAAATCAAGGTAAAAATAAGTTGATTAAATTACTAGAAAAAAATTAAAACTTGTTGCATTTGGCGGAATATTTTTATATTCAGGCTGGTGTAATTGATAGAAAGAGGATTGGCGAGAATGGTTGTGAAATGGTCGCGTGTATGTACAGTACAAAAAAAGACAAATGATCTTGAATGAAATTAGTTTTATTAATTACAAAAAGTCTACAACTAGGTCAGCTTTTAAATTGGAATCACTTCCTCCAACAGAAGGAGCAACGATCCAGCATTCATTTCGCGCATATCAACAAATCCAGAAGTGGTTAGGAAATGAAATAGATCCGAAACAATGAGGTTGGGAGAAGAGCCAGTATGGCTTGAGGCCTATTAAGAGTGAAGAGCCTCTTGTACCAGAAAATATTTTAAAAATGATAATCTGCCCGTGTAAGACAGGTTGTTTGAGAGCATGTGGATGTAGGAAGCATGGATTACAATGTTCAAATTTGTGTACTAATTGCGAAGAGAAAAACTGTTCAAATTCAAGTGCAGTATTGATTAATAGTATGTTGAATGAAAACTATGGTATGGATGATGATCTTTCGACTGACTCATATGGAGAAATTGTTAATAATTTAAATATCGAAAAAGAGATAGAAAATGAAGATAATATAAATAAAATTGATGATGACGATGAGTACGATGAGCGTGATAAGTGTGATGAGTCTGAGGATAATAAGAATGAATGTGTAAATACAAAATACAATAAAAAGGCGTATATTATAATATATTTATGTATTGTTTAATAAAATATGAAATAAAATTGAATTTTCCATATACTCTCCTATTTTCTACATTTTACAGTGAATTTTGTAATTTCTTTTTGATAAATTTGGAATGGGCTCATCGAGCTATGCAAATAAAAAAAAATCATCGACATCGGATGATTAGAAGCCCAGATATCGACGATTCATGCAGCGAGAAGCAGTTGGAGCAAATTTTGAGTGAGCGAGTCTATCCCCTCTCCTGTCCCCTCTCCAGTGACGTGCATCAACGCTATAGTTTCCCTTGCATTATTATTAATATATTTATTCGAGGGAAGTTGAAAATACTGTCCAAGTATAATTCAACTAAACCTCTACATACGGGTTAAATTTCGTAGCTTCATATAAATAAACATGGGAGCTATGATTTTTTGAAAAAAAAAAACAAAATGTATCTTTGCTCCAAATCAATTTGGAAAATTCTAGTTCGGCGCAATATAAAGTTCAAGACGTTAGTTTTAATTTGATTCGTTTGACAATGCGTTGTGTGAAAAATTCAGCGAGTTATACAATTTGTTGATGCGGAAAATATAACGCCATTTTTAGTCATTTTAAACACTTAAAACTTATTATTTGGCTGGGTAACAATGGCATTAAGAAGTAGCAGCCTTTATTTTTCAAATGAGCCCATTTTTATAATCGTATGATTGAAAAATTGAACGTTATTGTACGTTAAATTTGTCGTAATTCTATAAACAAATTAAATTATCTCGGAAACTATTGAATAATTTTTATCAAATTTGAACCGTAGTTTAAGCATACCACAGACTAGACTTTCAAATAGTTTACACGCGGACATCGTTTATTTTTCTATTAGATAATAACAATCGAAAAATCATTGACTTTCAACGGTTTTTTACAATTTGCGAATAAACTGTTGAACCGATTTTGATAAACTATGGTTTAAAATGTTCCTATTGTCAACACCTACATCTTTTATATTAAATTTTTTTCTTGCTGAGCGCTACGATCAAAGTTATTAAGAAAAAACTGTTTATTACAACACCCAAGTTGCTGTTATAAACAAATGCCACCGAATTTTCATCCACAAAGTATGTACATATCACCTTTTGGTATTCCCTGTTCATGAATCACTTCACAATTATCCACTCAGATTTAGGTGCTGACAAAATGCTAATTCCATTGGACTAAGGGTTGTTTTTAAGGGTTTGCGAGGGTAGTTTTTGGTAAACTTTTTTGAACCACTTTCTACTAGCAAAAAACTAGTCTTTCATGAAAAAATTAGCGAGGTAGCAATTAATTCTAACTTTTCATCAAAATTAGTCTCTGACAACTGGGCTATGGGTAATAGTATATTGCGTAACAAGTGCGAGAGCGGAGTTGAGCGTGCAAATGAAGTGAGTGCGCTCAATTGCTCTGGTGGGCAATAGACGATCGCACGAATTGCTCATACTATTTTTTTACGAATGCGGGATAAGTTCTCATGGTTTTTAATTATTTATTCTATTTTATTGACTTTTAGTTGAATAAATAACTATCAACTGATCAACTGTCACTTAAATGTCATTCTTTAAAAATAATACTCTCGAGTGTGTTTTGCATGATAAGTGTGATTACCGCAAGCAAATATAGTAGAGTACTATTCAGCTATTCAGCAGTATAACAGCTATTTATCGTCCTAAAAAGAGTGCGAAAAGATAGTACTTATACCGCATGAGTAAAAAGATACATTATTCTGCATAGAAAGTGGACATCATACAATGTTTAGAGGGTAAAATTAATTCAAAGAATATTTTTGTTGTTTAATTCTCTTTGACTGAAGTATTCGATACACTCTTGAATATACATTTAATATAATAATAATAAGAATTAGCCAAATAATAGACTTTCAGACTAAGATACTTCCAACAGCAAATTTTTCGGCACCTGCCTTTAAATAAAATTTGTTTATTTGCAGCATATGACATCGACAATTTACAAAGACGGCACCCTTTTTTGTTGGATTTTTGATTCCTAGTATATGTTTTCTACATAATGTAACTAGATTTATAACAATACTATTGTTAATAACACTTTTCAAACAATAACAAAAAAAAAACAGTCTCATTACGTTTTCATAAAACCACTACCATTAAATTTCGAAATGCTAAATAACATTCGATGGTAGAGAACAATTCACTCCAATTTTCAAGTCATTATCATTATGTGAGTACATGCATTCCTGGATACTAACTTGCACATACCTCCCGATATTGCAATTTATCTGGGATGGTATGTACCCAGTAACAACACTGATAATTAAAATTGAGGTGATATTTTACACAGTAAAGCACACATAATTATTAATAAGGGTTGGTCATCATTATTTGCTGTTGGCAATGTTTACTGTTGAGAATTTCACTCTCTCTTTCACACACAAACTTGGCAAGACATTTTGTGACTCATACATGCTTGATGCCACCCATTCGGTGCATGTTCGGCATTTTACAGAATGTCCTCCTCATTTTGTTGACAATAAATTAAATTTTGCTTCTAAAGAGCCGCAAGTTAACAGTCTGATGACTAATTTAGGGGTTATTCATTCACCAAATAGGCAGTGTTCAGGTTATTTGAGCGATTAAATCATAATTTAATTTTAAATACTCCTTAACACTTTATATTACCAAGCTAAGTACTATCATGGATTTTGATGGAAAAAGCACCAACAGCTGTGATCATTCATTATCCCCAGCAATTTAACCCAAGAAAAGTTTTTCACCATTGTACATCCCTAATTATTATAATATTTTGTGAACTACTGCAATTTGATATATTACAATATTCATCATCTTAGCTGCTACCAAAAGAATCTGTACTTACAAAACTGACAATAAGCAATTAAAATTCAGTTATCTGTAAGGAACTCTAACCGAAAAACAAACAAAATACATTTTTATTCTATTCATTTCATTCTTATTATTCTCATTTATTAGTAATATAAAAACGTCAGTTATGTGACTAAAAAGGTTGTAAATATCTACTCTCATTTATTGTGTTTTATTAAAATAATACATAACATTAAATGCTGTGGATGAGCTAGATGTATCAAATAAGCAAACTAAAACCCTAAAATTAGCTTACAATTTAGATTAGGTATATATCTACAAGTAGAAAATATATTATATTAATACAGGTACCCTACGATTACTAAGAGATGGAACATGCAACACGATTATATCGAGATATCGACAAAAAATATGGCCAAGGGCACCTATGGATTTTTGCGTGCATGTGTTTGATTAGACTAGTACTATTAATACAGTATCTCGGGTTCAAAACATACTATATTTCGGAAAAATATGTTGAACGGATTTCATTTTTCTTT
The DNA here is from genome assembly GCA_963675555.1 of Leptura quadrifasciata. Classification (NCBI taxonomy): domain Eukaryota; kingdom Metazoa; phylum Arthropoda; class Insecta; order Coleoptera; family Cerambycidae; genus Leptura; species Leptura quadrifasciata. The sequence goes on along the minus strand of OY776676.1, from coordinate 111,732,016 downwards.
TCCTATACATTGATAGTAAATGGGCCTTAAGCACTTTACTACCCTATTCTGGTATTGCTTTTTTAGGGGTTCAGTTTCACCACCTTATTAGGGATTAGGCACCAAAAAATAACTATTGGAATTAAAAACCACCCTCAAAGTCCTCTTTTTCGTGAACCCGTTTATTTCCGACAGTTTTTCGACTATTTGTTGCAACATCAAGTAGAAGAAGGTGCCTTGAGGGATTTGACCTCGGCCACCCATACCCTAGGTTTTCACCCCTGTAGGGGGTTGAAAAATTGATATTTTTTTTTTGTAACAAAAAACTGATATTTTACAGGAGGCGTTTCTTTGAATACGATGGTAGGTGACTAAGATTGTGTACCCACCCGTGGGGGTTGTTTTCACCCTTCAATGGGGTGGAATTTTTTTCTGGGGAAAAATTTAATATTTTGTAGGAGGCGTTTCTTTGTGGAAAGTGATAGGTGACCAGATTTGTGTAACCAACCCCGGGGGTTGTTTTCACCATTCAAAGGGGTGGAAGATTTTTCAATCTATTTCTATTCGGTAGTTCGTCCAACTCCTTCAATGAACCATTATTGTAGACTTGATGTTTTTTAAATTTTATTCCAGTGTCATAATACAGAAAATAATTAATAAGTAAGTTGATTTTCGAAATAACTCTTTAATTTTAATTAATAATGATAAGGGGGCGATAGAGGATACGCAACCTACTCGCACCCCAGACAACAGGTAGAGAAAACTTTGCCTGACTGATGTCGGACTCCGGTTCCAATGGGCAGAGAAAGGGACCCTCACAATCGACCCCATTCGGATTGGAGTCGGAGACAAGTTGGAGGGGCCCAACAGGACCGTCTCAATGGAAACAACCCTGGCAATGAACAAGGGTGCTTTAAGTGGACGAGGGAACACTGGAATAATTTGCTGACCTGCTACGAGGGTAGTGAGCCTGCGGGCAGGGGGCACGTGGTGCGATTGTACCATATCTGGCGCAACATGCACTCAGAGCTTGCCACCTTCTCTGAGCAACAGATGAGAGATCAAGTATTCTTCCTGCGCAGGTTAGGCTATGTAAGGACACCCTGTCAGCAGGATGAAGGCCATCAGAGAGCCCACATTTAAATCATACTGAGCATCTGTAGGATGAAGTTATTCACTTTATGTCCGTAACATGTTTCTTTCCTAACCTATCCTTACTTTAACTTTCAATAGTACTGAATAGTAATAGTCTAATTAAAGATATGTTTAAAAAATACTAGGTAGGTACCTTTGTGCTTTTTGTTGATTTCTTAGTAAGAGATGCTATATAAATTGAAATTCACAAAACCCACTAACCACAGCTAATTACAATGGTGAAATATGCGACATAGCAACAAAGAAAGCAATAACGTGAAGATATGACTTGGATTCTCACCTGATAACCCTTGTATCAGGGATAATTTCAGTTTGTTGTTTCGGTTCACGTTCACTTTTACCAAATAATTTACTGAACCAGCCACTCTCACTTTTATTGGCACTAAAACATTCATGAATAAATAAATACAAGGATCATATCTTCACTGTTACTAATAAAAATTCAATCATACATTTCGTTAAAGTGGCTTTAATAGAAGACAGCACAATTTAATATGAAAGCAAACCAACAAAGACAATGATAAGAGAAAAATCATATCTTCACTTTCATCAATATAAAATATAACATGTTCATAAAATTCATATCAGCTGCAAATTGGCACGGTAATAGGTGAAAATATTTTTAGAGAAATGGTGGATAAGACAAAGTAACTGTATATAAGATTTAAAATATTGATGTATGATGAAATTCATCCTAATTTTAACTGATGGTCTGAATCAAAAATCAATAATTATTCTTCACGTTTTGCCTCACCCTCTTTAAATATCTAGACCTGGTTCTTTATATGTGTGGTGAATTGTGTGCAGAAACAAAATTAATGGAACTACTGCAAAATATGGGTATACTTGGACTACTATACTTTTGAAATGAGATGGTTAAACTTGATGCAGTTTCATTATTGTTAGCAAAATTTATTGATCAATCGTTATAAATATTTTATTCTATATTTGCAGCATGGGAACAAAAAAGTTGAGTGTCCTATTAACAATCTTTGAACAAATAAATAAATTTGTTAAAACAGGCTTCGAAAAATATCATTATAACGAAATTTACTTTAACATTCTTAACCAGCAAAGTCAAGCCGATCACGATATTATAAATCTTATCCCTCAATATGACACCTTCGAAGACTTAGATAAACCACTAACAACGGAAGAGATCTTAACCGCCATTGGGCAGCTAAAAAATAACAAATCTCCCGGCGCCGACTCACTCCCAGCTGAGATCTTTAAATCTGTGTCGTCAAATCTGAAATTTTTATATTGTGCAAATAAAATGTATAAAACTGTATGTTGTGTCCCGAAATTTTACAATTGTTTAAAAGGATGAGGCAAGGCCCAATGTAAAATGTCCCAAAGGGACAATTGCATAAAATGTCACACAATTTTTTCTGTATAAAAAATGCTGACTTATTTTATTTTATAAATTATAATTATATATATATATATATAAATAATAATAATAATAATATATATAAATTATAATTATATAATATTTTATAAATTATAATTTAATTTAAATCCAATCCATCCAATTAAAATTATTAATTAGCATGATATTTACCATATATCTTTGACATAAAGAACTTTTTATCGCAGTGGAATTTTATGAACTTGCAGAACATCTTTATGCGAACCATCCAATAGACGAAATTTATTTAAGAGATATTTAGCAGGTATCCAATAAAATTATAATTAACCAACTTTCCAATCCAATATTCGAAAGCAGGCACAATAAGTTTTTTAAATTAAATGCAGATTTACAATTGATGGCATAATTATTGATTCACTAGTTATAGAAGTTTCATAAATTATAGACAAGGAATGTGACTTGGGGCTTCCAAGACCAAAATTGGCCATGGTTGGTTAAACAATTCGGACATTCCTTTATTAACTTCCGTAAAACGTTACTAAATAATAGTGCCTATTAATGCACAGAAATAAAACCTAGTAAATTTTAACTTGCCATGTGAAGCTTCTCACTCATCTAAAGAAAGATGGAAATATGAAATATACACTGAATAGAGAGAGATAAATAATATATTTTTCCATAAGTTCAGCGATACTGAAATTCAAAGATTTGTCAATTGTTATTATGAACTATTATTTATTTGGGTTAAAAGTCGTTTCATATTAGAATTAAATTCATCTTATGAAATATTTAAGTTATTTTCAATGTTAACTCATGGATATTCATCCGACAAACGGACATTGTCAAATCACTAAACTTATTGCAATTATCTAGTACTTACATATTAGGTACACGTTTTATAGCAAAATATTCCTTCTAAAAATTTTATTTTATTAATCTATGTTGCGAGATTTGTTAAAACTTTCTTTTATTGTTCCGCGCAAGTTAATTTCTAAGTGGATAAATTCGACTTTGGTACGCTTAGGGCCTGTTGATCAATGCAAGGTTAACTCGTAACCAAAGGATAACTGTCAAACGAAACAATAGATACCCATTGTTTCGTTTGACATTTATCCTATAGTTAAGTGTTAACCCTGAATTGATAAACCGGCCCTTAGTGAGCTAGTTATTTATCCGATTGTCAAACAAATATTCACGGCCTTTATTTTTTACTTTCTCATATACAGGGTGTATAAAGAAAGTATTGTGATCATGCAAAAGAGTTGATTTTGAGTTTTTGGTGAATTTACACAATTTTAGGTCCCCTGAAGCAAAAAAAGTGGTTAAGGGTTTATATATTTTTATTTCTTAATACACCAATCTAGAATATAGTGTTCGAGTGTCTAGTGTATTGTTCAAGTGTAGTGTTCAAATGTTGTAATGTTTATGGAAACCTTTTCGTTTTGTTTTACTTTATTTACTTTAATATTATCGTTAATTTGTTATTTAATATCTAAGAATTTTAATTTATTTTGTTTTATCTCAGAAACTGATAATTTTTTTAACATTTACTACCTCAACCAGAATTTTGTTTATTACCGTTAAAACAAAAACAATTTATTTTCGTTACTTCTAATGAAGGTTTTACATTTTTGTTATTATTACACGAAATATTTTAATTTACTAATGTTTCCCCTACTAATATTACCATCCTCTCCTTTCCTGGCAAGAAATGCCCACAAATCCCCACTGTTCTTGCTGGACTGTAATAATATTAGCTTTCGAAAAATGTTACTTTTCAATTTCTTTTTCCTAAATTAACATTGTTATTCATTGACTGAACTGTGCAATTCCCGTTCAGTTATTAGTTTCATCTGTGCCCATTTGTTATCAGAATTACACAAAACAATAAAGTTAGTAAATTAATACTTATAAGATTTTATAATAACACCTTTAATATTTTTATAATTATTTAGCGACTGCATGACAATTATCATTCATGAACTGTTTGAGAACCACCGGTATTCCTGATCCATCCAATACATATTAGTTCAGACGGCAAAGCAACCTTTGGACCCGCCAAGTTAAAGTTTACTAGATTTTAGTTACAAACTACAGATAATTTCACCTACTAAATCTACATTTTATACAGGGTGTCCCAATAGTGCGTCAAAGTCCAATATCGGCCTTACTAGAAAACTTTGGAAAATAATTTTTTTATGGAAGTGGTATAGTGTCAAAAGACACACATTTTAAAAATATTTTACTCGCTACAGCGGAGTATCTTAGAGGTAATTTTTTTTAAACGGAACACCCTATTTATTTTTACATTTATGAATTCAGCATAAAATTACCTTTCCAACGACCTCCAGATTTTAGGTTTTTGATGTGGCGTTGCCGAGTTATTTGAAAAAAATATGAAAATTTTGGTCGGAACAAGGTTTAACAAATTAATTCGCTGTGTGTGTATTACTATGAATTAAAAAGGTGTATTTTATACTCGCGCTAATTCAGGACATTTCAAAGTGAATTTTCTCAATTTTGTCAAATGGAACACTCTGTTTGTTACTGTATTTTTGAATTGGCACATCAATTCTCTACGATTTATGTGAATAATATAATAATATCCTATGCCTAGAATCGATATTTCCAGAGATATTTTTATTTTCTCATTAAAAACCGTTAAATTATAATACTTTTCATTTTGAACTGATCTAGAAGCCATGATTTTGACATTAAGTGAAAATAATTGAAAGTTATCGTATTGACGCTTAATAATAATAATAATAATTCGAGACCGAGGGATTCATAATGGCTTGCCAGGATGGTGTATTTAACACTCTCGTTTATCGACGTCGTGTCATGGGTATGGGGGTCCCTGATGTCAGCTGCAGGGCCTGCCACAGGGAGCCGGAGGCTGTAATGCACTTACTACCCGACATACGCAGTTTCAGCCTATATTCACAGACACAACGCAGCATTACAAGTGCTTTACTATCATCTAAGGCACTTGTATGACGAAACAGCAGTGCTGTCTTACACTACGGGGGATATTGAGTCCGTTGTGGGGAACGAAGAATGGTTCATCGCTAATAAGCTAAAACTAAATCAGCAAAAAACTCAAAACTTATATTTTCTTTACACACGGATATTACGCAAGGCTTGAGTGCAAAATTACTGGGTATCGTCCTGAATGACAAACTAAACTGGTCCGGTCATGTAAAACAGTTAACCCACAAGCTCGCCAGTGTGATCTTCCTCATTCGTCAGTTGAAGAATTTATAGAATTTTGATATTCTTAAATCTATATACTTTTCCTTATTCCACAGCCATCTAACTTACGGTACTGTACTTTGGGGAAATTCATACAGTGCACAAACAATTTTTCGTTTGCAAAAAAAGTGGTGAGACTGTGAGACTAAGGGCAGGTGCTGAGATAAGGGATCATTGTCATCCCTTTTTTGTCAGTTTTGGCATAAAGCCTCTTTCATCTGTTTTTATTTATTCCACTTTATTAGATATCCATAAAAATATTAATGACTAAGATCTACAGTCAAGTTCTCATAATTACTGGAAAAAATCTGGTTTTCTATTAAAAAAGCCTCGATTTAGATTAGCGATGTCAGAGAAAAACTCCATTAAATTAGATTTATACAATAAACTGCCTTTTAAAATGAGATCCTTGAATTTCCACTGTTTTAAACGTACATTGAAATCGTTTATGTTAAGAAACTGCTACTGCTTCTACTCTGTGGGCGAATATGTAAATTCAAACAATTTTATTGAATTAATGTGAAGTTCATCTCTTCTGTATTTAACACCTACGTTATTTTATATGCCTATTTTTAACTTATTTGTTCTATTTTACTTGTTTCTACTTGCATATTTTTTATTTATATTTTAATCTCAAAAAATAGTTTTCTTCTTTTTTATTTTTGTTTGTATGTAATATTGCTGTGTATCGAGTATTTTTATATACTGTACTGTTCTTCTGACCTGCTACAAATGTATTCTGTATGTAATGTAGTTAATAAAGTTCTATTCTATTCTTTAAGCGGAGATGGATACTCACCCTGGCTAAACACACTCTGTAAAAATACACCAATGGAATTATTAAAGCTTTACCTACACTTTCTATCACTTTACTTGAGATGTCATCTTCACCGGTGGAATTGGTTTAATTTCTGCAATTGAGGCGATGATTTCCTCAGGTTGTATTTCAAGGCAGTAGAGTGAGTTGGGCACTGTGTCTCCTCTATAATTGGGTAGTTCGTAGGTTTTCCAATTTTATTTTCAACGTTACAACGGACAGATGATGAAAAATGATTTCCAAACATATCAGCAACTCTTTTTTGGTCGTTAATTATCACTTCATTTGTATTCAGTTCGATGTTATTTCTTTTTGATCATTTTTCCCAATTTGGTAGTTCACTACGTTCCATACTGCCTTATTTGTGTTACTGCTATTGTTTATTCTGTTTAGGTAATATGTACGCTTTGTTTGATTTATATTATTTTTGTGTTTATTTTTTAACTCATCCTTAAATTTTTGGTCGTTAGTATGTTTAACTAACCAATGCATGTCTTGTAGGTGTACTCTATCTTTTTTAATTTCATTTGTTATCCAGCTTTTATTTTGTTCATTATTTCTAATTTTCACATTTTTATTGGGACAGAAAACATTCAATTTTGCAGTTAAATTGCAGTTAATCATTAACTATTGTGACAAAGTATTTACACTTATTTTAAGTTATAAATTAATTTAAAATTCGCATTTTCCAACAATGAATTTTCAAGAGAAGAAATGGTCGATACGGTTTATGTTCTGGGTGCGAGTGATAAAAATTGTTGCTATCAATTTGAATTTATAAGGAGCGATATCCAGAAAGAAGAGAGCCCTCTAAAAAATCATTTGAGAGGTTGATGGAACGATTTGACAATACGGCGAAAGTGGAATATGAGAAAAAGGAACGAACAAAAAGTGTAGTAAATGAAGAAAACAAAACAGTCATACTTTTAAGCGTGATTGAAGATGCCAAACAAGATGGTGGTTGAATGTTTGGGGACATTTTTTTGGACATGTGAATGGTCAAATTTATTTGGAATTTTTGCAAGACAGCTTGGAAGAAATACTGCAGGATGTCCCCAAGGATATTAGGGAGAGAATGTGGTACCTCCACGATGGAGCACCTGTGCACCACATTGCAGTTATTCATGGACATTTAAGCCACACTTTTCCAAATGGTTGAATAGGAAGAGAAGGACCCCATAGTTGGAATGCCAGAAGCCCTGATTTGATCAAAGTAGACTTCTTTTTGTGGAACTATGTTAAAGAGCAAGTGTACAAAGCTCCTACAACTACAAAAGAAAATATGAAAGAAAGAATAAGGAAAATTTTCAGGAAATTGCTGTAGATATTTTAAGAAATGTCAGTAGATCGTTCAAAAATCGTCTACAGAGATGCATAGACGTAATTGGAGGCCACTTTGAATAGTTTCTATAAACACTAGGTATTATTTATTTCTTTAAACTAGGTCCAAATAACTTTGAATTTTTAAAATAGTGCCAATTTTTGTATTAAGTACCTAATACCGTATTTTCTGGTCCTATTGTTTATGTCACCTTTTTTGTAATATTAAACGATTGTTTACAAATTTTTAAGATAGACCCAAATGTGATTTAATTAAACTGAAAAAATACTACTGAAGGAACCAAGACATACCCAGAAGGAAATTTAATACTAGTTTTAATTATTTTCACTGTATGTCAAAATCATGGCTACTAGATCAGTTCGAAATGAAAAGTATTGTAATTCAACGGTTTTTAATTAAAAAGTAAAAATATTTCTTTCTGGAAATATCGATTTTAGGTATAGGATATTATTCACAAAAATCGTAGAGAATTAACTTGCCAATTAAAAAATACAATAATATACCGAGTGTTCCATTTGAAAAAATTGAGAAAATTCACATTGAATTAACGCTGTATAATTATAATCAATATTTGGTGGTTGTGTCGTTGTAGTACATCCCCCGTCTACATAATTGCAAAATAAATATTCTTAATTAATAATAATGCAAGTACGGCGAATTAATTTGTTAAACCTTGCTTCGACCAAACTTTTCATATTTTTTTCGAATAACTCGACAACGCCACGTCAAAAACAAAAAATCTGGAGATCGTTAGAAAGGTAATTTTACGCTGAATTCATAAAGTAAAAATATATAGGGTGTTCCATTTAAAAAAAATGACCTCGAAGATACTCCGCTGTAGCGAGTCACCCTGTATATTTCAAAATCTTTTTAAAATGTGCACCTTTTGACGCTATACCACTTCTATAAAAAAATAATTTTCCGATATCTTTTAATAAGGCCGATATTGGACTTTGACGGACTATTGGGACACCCTGTATAAAAAGAATGGACTTTTTAGCGTAATTATCAGTGATAAAATTTTTAAATTTTTTATTGGATACCTGCAAAAACCTAAACTAAATTGATATGTGATGACAATTTGAATGTTAACTAGCAAGTAGCTAGTTCACACAAACATAGGGAGTATTACTTCCTTACATCCATTCAGTAACTCCCAGGCCTCCAAAATGGAATTAAATATATTCTTAGATTTAAAAAATAATAATACTTATTTTTTGCACCCCACAGTCTAAAAAACACAGTTGTAATCTTCCTTTTTGAGGAGGGAAGGATTAAAGTGTTGCCTTTATTCTTTCTCAGGAGAAAACTTAACATTCTATTCCTTGCAAATGAAGATTGACAGTATATTGTTTTAATGATGTAAAAGTAACATTTTTTGTCGAGGATGTCCTTGACGAAGCGAGTCTGGCAAGAACAGCCGAGATACAAAAAATTACTTTACTCCACATATAATAACATGCGAGCGGCAGTAAAAGGCTAGTCCAATAAATTTGTCATGTCATGGTTTTTGACGTTCGAAAAAAAAAATTCATTAAATATGTGAGTTTACAACTAACATAAATTGAACATTTGCATTATCAAATTTATAAATGAAGCAATTAATCTGAATTTATAAAATATGCTTTCACATGGTCATGCAAAAAATAGTATATACACCACTTAATACATCAGTATCTCGGGTTTAAGACATGCAATATTTTCGAAAAATGAGATGCTGAATGAATTTCATTTTTGTGCTTAAAAATTGGTAGTACATGAGTCTGAGGAATTTTATTACCCTTTTGACAGAAATTGATTGATAAAAAATCAAATTCTAAGAAAAAAAGATCTTATAATTTTTCATAAAATTTAACAGCTGCTAAGAATAGTGAGCTGAGAATTGCAATTTAATAAGTAGTAAAATATCACGTTTAGCAAAAAAAATGTTAATGACCAAAAAGTTTGTTTGCAAAATGACCATAATTTACTTTATTATTTATTTCTGTAGGATCAGAAGTTTCTTAGAAATAGTAATTTCAAAATAATTTGACGATAACTTGTAATGTTAAAATGGTAAAAGGCAACAAACCAATGAAATCTACATTGAAAATGGTAACGACTAAACTGAAAGTTAACGTAATTTGCTTATTATAATTAGAAAACATTCCTAAATAATGTTTTTGTTAACATGTATCATCATCTAGGTGCAAAATTTTTTGAATTAGAGCATCTGCTTTGAAAATAAATTGGCTTCTAAATTATATAAGAATTTTTCTGAAATTGTAAATTTGTTGCTAATTATTTTAGAAAATCAATGTAAATATTAAATTTGGTGAAAAATGCTAAACAAACGTCATTTCAGAAGCTTCATTTTTGGTGCCCAGAAGGAGTGGCAAGATGTTAAAATCTTGCAAACAGCCAGGCGATAAGCTTAAAAAATATCCTGCCCCTTCAGGTCTTCGCAACAGACAAATGAGGCCACCAAGTAGTCGTGGCAGAGACTGACTGACCTAAAGAAAAAGGCTAGGACTTTGTTCAACAAAGCAAAACTGACAAGACAGGAATCCGATTGGGAATCATACAAAACCAACCTGAAAGGGTTTAAAGACGTTCCCAAAAGGCAGTCGTTCTCAAGCTACAAGAGGATCTCCCCTATGTAAACTATCATGCTTACAATAAAAACTTGTTGACAAGCGCTGCACTTTTTCTCTCCACTCCCTCTGTGTATAAGCACAGAAATAAAATTACTGCGTCGCTTAACTCAATCTGGCAATGTCTCGTTTTTATACTCATCACAACGTGACTTGTAATGAAATAAAACGTAAGTGAATATGGGATTTATAAGACATTAGTAGGGGGCGAGCGTAGGTGCGTCTTTACTATGTACATACTTCGGTATGCGATGTAAAGCAACGACAGGCGCGGTTAGTACTTGGATTGGTGACCATTCCAACGGAAACCGCGTTCTCGCCTCACACATCTTCCAGCGGCTTGTATATCAGTGTATGCGCGGAAGTTATACAACCTTAGGCGAGGGTTATATAGGAGACATACCATCCTTCGGAGGGGATGTAAAGCCGTCGGTCCCTTGTCTATTAAAGTTGGACAACGAGATGCGTAGAGAACCTACTATGAGGAAATCGAAGACTACTCACAGACTGCAAGGTTATGCAAAATCCTCACCAAAAACAAAGACCATGACCTGTACCTACTAAAAAAGATTGATGGCAAAAGAACCACTGACTTTCGTGAAAGCCTAGAGTTACTCATAGAGACTCACTTCCCGGAATCTGGTAACAGAATAACAGAATGGAAGGAGTGGAGAAAACGAAGTCGACATCCAACCCTTCGATTTGGATTGGTAAATGGTCAACCAAATAGTGAGTGAAAACAGAATAAGATGGGCATTACAGAGCTTCTCCCCTTTTAAGTCGCCAGGTATTGACAGTATGTATCCCGCCCTACTGCAATAGGGACTGGATGAATTACTGCAGCACCTGGTTGGAGTATTTAGAACCTGCTTATCACACCTTTATATTCTAGAGATATGGATAGAAGTGAAAGTTGTGTTCATCCCAAAGGCAGGGCGGATGGTCTGTACCACCCCCAAAGCATATAGACCTACCAACTTAACCTCGTTCCTGCTCAAAGCGATGGAGAATCTATGTGAACGATACATAAGAGATGTTGTAGTGAAAGACAACCCTTTATATCCTAACCAGCATGCATACACCCTGGGAAGATCCACCGACACCGCCCTCCATGCAGTTGCGAGTCTCTTGGACAATAAAGAGTCCACCCTACGTGTCTTCATAGATATAGGAGCGTTTGACTGCATCACCTTTCCAAAAATTACAATGGAGAGAAGCATCCCTATAATTTTGGGAAGGTGGATATCCAACATGATCTTGAAGAGAGTTGTACAAATTAACAAACTAGTGTGGGAGATGCTGCTGTACGAGAAATGGTTGCGAGAGGCTGTCCACATGGAGATGTAATATCACCTCTACTGTGGAACCTCATTCTTGATAGCCTCTTGTGCCATCTCAATTCAGAAAGATTCCACAAAATTGTCACACCCTAGAACGAGGAGATATTGAGAAGAGAATACAATTGTAAATTATATGACAAACATTCGAAATATATCAATACCATAATATAAATTTTAATTATGCTATATGTGTGTTAGAAACTCCTATTTTTTTTTTGTTAAATTTCGGTTATACCCATTTGAACACTTTTTTTATTTTTGACCTTGAAAAAAATCGAAATAGGTCTCGAAATTCTAAATTTCGCACCACAGTAGTTATTGAAGCTCAATAATAAAAAAAAAATCAGATTCATCATTATCTTATAAGCATTTATTTTGATCTTTATTATTTTTCGCTAAATGTGATATTTCATTATTCATCGAAAAATATTTGGAGGTACCTGGTTTTTGTAGGCAAAATTGTAATTTACTGATGCTATACTTTAGGAAGTATTGCCTTTTATGAAATATTGTATCAGACTTTTTTCTTTAGAATTAGATTGTCTATGGAGTTAGTTTTTTTGCAGCACCACTTTCAAAAAAAAAGGGTGAAACTCATCCCCTAGAGAAAAGCAAAGGATAGGGTAGTATGGTTTCTAAGACTCATTTACTACCAATTTATAAGAAGAAAAACTCCGATCAGATGCTTTTTTTCAGAAGTTAAACCGTCAAGTTATTACATTAATTTATGAAAAGTGCGTTTTGAGTCATAAGTATAACCGTTGTTAGAGATGCAGTTGAATTGCCACTTAGGCCAAAAATAACCACTTGGTACATAAATAACTATTGTTTTTACTCGTTCCTGTAATTAGCAGCAACTTCAACATTTTAATGTATGTGAGAAACATGAAGAATTTTGATTTACGTCAAACAATAAATGAATTAATAAAGGTAACTTACACAATAGCCCTTTGTCCTGTAAGAGTAGTTTCAAATCTTGGTTGTACGTAAGACCAACCGCCTTGGTTTTTATGTTCCTCTTGGCACCAAACAATGTTAGCACTGGGATATTTTGCACATTCCCGCTTAAGCAAGTCGAATGGGAAAGGTGTGAGCTGAAGAAAAAAATCATTTTAAGAACTAGCCACTATTAAAAAAATTAGATGTACTCACTTGTTCAACACGGGTGACAGCAATCTTCGATTGTAAATTCTTATCTTTGACTGCTTTCGCTATATCGTAGTACACTTTACCAGAACAGAAAATTAGTTTCTGTACTCCACTGGGATTGTCTGAGGCAGGTCCTTTGTCAGGTATAATTCTCTTAAATTCAGTACCTTCTATCATCTCATCAAATGAACTTCTGGCTTCTGGATGACGCAACAAACTTTTAGGTGTCATGAGAATGAGAGGTTTCCTGAAAGGCAAGGATATTTGTCTTCTGAGAATATGGAATAAATTTGCTGGGGTAGTGCAATTGGCTACAATCCAGTTAATATCATGAAGTTGTCGAACTGCAAAGTCATCACTTTCTGGCGGGAAATAGTCTGGATCATCAGAGGACATCTGCAAGAAACGCTCCAACCGTGCGCTAGAGTGTTCTGGTCCTTGACCTGAAAAAAATAACATTTTATTTTGATATTGGTTTTACATTCAAAAAATGGAAGAAAACATAGAAAGTTGAGTCTCAAAATATCTGTTTCCTCCCTAAATTATTCAACGTCACAATATAGCAATGGAATTCGTTGACAATTATACACGTGTATTTGCAATAAAAAAGTTATGCCATAAAAGTCTAATACAAAATTAGCGAGAAAAACATTTTATAGATCTATATCAACAATAAACTTACGCATAAGACCCAATTCAGTCATCAAGTCAGTATGGACGTGTGGTTGTAAACTGTAATAAAATTTCACCAGAAGCGGGCTCACTATATTCTTTAATATGTAGAATACGCTTTTGTCCCTCTAGATTAACCAAATCAAATACTGTGCAACATCTACATAACTGACAGCAGCAAAAACAAAATTAAAACTAGGAAAAATCTACAGGAATACCTCATCCAGGTTAAAAGTGGAGTAAATTAAAAGTTGTTGACAGGAAATGTCGCATGCCTACCTTGCACTGACGAGAGCCAACAGCTCGAAACTGCAGTCTGCAAGTGGTGTGTGACGACTGGCAAGGGAGCTCCTTTAAGTAGGATCAGTCTTTCGGCTGGTGTTTGTTGCAATCGAAGCATTAGCGTTTTGATGGTAATATGCAATTATTACACTTAACGCGCCAGGCTTGTAACTTGTAATTCAGCGCTCGGCGGGGCACATAGCCCGGAGAGTAGCTGTTGGTTGCAGTCTGGTTAGGTTCCTTATAGTAAAATAAGGATTTATAGAGGAGTTTGCGACTAAAAATATTATGTTTAATATTCCGCCCTCTAAAGGCACATTTGAACTAGGAAATGTGTGTTTACCTGTTCAACCTTTACAAGGAAGTGGTATTTAAAGATGTATTAAACTGCCTAGACAGCCATTTTGGCTACAAATATACATGTATAAAGTTGAAAGGAAAACTACAGAGCGTAGAGTACCCTCCTACAAGTTCACCCAGTTTTTGGCCTGTAGAAATAATAGTTGACCATTACTACTTCAAGAAACATGTAAATTCATTATATAGAGGATAACGGCCTCAGCAACATATGTATAATTTCGATAACGTTCAGTTACTGCTTCAAAGTATGACACAGTTGCAACCCAGACCACAATCACTGCCGCACGGAGTAACATCTAGCTAGCAGTATGCGAATATATTTTCTCTATTATCTATTTATTGTATTATGTACAGATTATTCAAACTTCTTCTGTGGCGGGTACTCTTCTCAATCTCATGTATTATTATTATTAACTTTCTAAACTTATTTTTTATGGGAGAGAGGGATATAATGTAAAAGAAAATTAATAAACTTACCTTCCATACCATGTGGTAAATACAGAACTAATCCAGTTTGACGTACCCATTTAGCCTGACCACTGGACAACAACTGATCAATAATACATTGAGCAGTGTTGGAGAAATCACCAAACTGGGCCTCCCAAATTACAAGAGCGTTTGGATTGGTCATAGAATAACCCAATTCAAAACCAAGGACTCCATATTCTGAGAGTGAACTATTGCATACGGTATATGGAGCCTGGTCAGGATATAGATTACATAGAGGACTGAAACAAATTATTAATTAATGAACCAAAGTATAAATAAAAATTATACATTTATATATACAGTAGCATAGGTTGTTTCACTTAAAACTTCCAATGTCGATTACTCAACAACTAAAAAAACGTATTACATTTACGTAAATGGCAGATAATTATGGATCAGATTGTGTTAAATAAATATATATCTGCTTACCGGTAAGTAGCCTTATCAACGGTTTGATGGTGCAAAACATGATGCCTATGTGAGAAAGTACCTCGCTCAACATCTTGGCCAGATAATCGTACGTGAATGCCCTCTTTCAATAAAGATCCGAAGGCCATGGCCTCACCCAGCGCCCAATCTGTTATTCTGTTTTCTACCATTTCCATTCTTGCTTTCAAGATTCGTTCAATACCTTCAATAATAAGTAATGTCAATTAGGTTATATCAAAGTAAAAACTTTATTTTTACCTTTGTGAATTTTAAACTCGGCTGCATTAGGTGGTGGGGAGGAGAATCTTTTTCCAACATGAACCAAAGTGTCCTCAATTACACCTGTAGGATTAACTTTCAAGGGATCTTTCCCTTCAAAGAAACCAGACCATGGGCTGTCGATCCAGTCCTTATATTTAATGTGGGTTTCCTGACGTGCTCGTTCGAATGCTTCTTCGCAAATTTTGTCGTATTTATCCTTAACATCTTTAACTTCGGCTTCGCTTACAATACCCTCTTTTATCAATTGATCAGAATACTTTTCTAGGCAGGGCTTAGTGGTTTTAATTTTACTATACATAAGAGGCTGAGTGAACATTGGTTCATCAATTTCGTTATGACCATTTCTACGGTAGCACACTAAATCAATGACCACATCCTTATGGAAGGTTCCCCTCCACTCAGCAGCCAGTTTACAAACGTGTATAACACTCTCAGGATCATCGGCATTAACATGAAAGATTGGTGCATTTACTACACGAGCGACATCTTAAAAAATATATGTTAAAAATAAGTGTGCAAATCTCAAGACTTGCACAAAAAAAAGATGTAGCAAAAAGTTAAAACAAAATTAGTCATTTTTTAAATTACTTTTTGCACACTAATGCATAAGTATTTAAATTACATTCATTATTTAAAAACTGTATTTTATTTCTAGATTTGGGAAAAATAAGTCCATTTCAAACAGTCTCTGGCTTTAATAATGCAGAATGCCATTCAATTTGGATTTCTAAATTTTATAACTAAAAGAAATATTGGCGCTGTATATCGGAAGCTTATTGAAACTAACCATTTTAAATCACTAGGATTAATTATAAAAATGGACAAAATTGTCAACACTGTTAACCAATAATAGCCAGCATATGTCAGAACAGGTGGGACATAAACACCTGATGCCTTTTGTAGAAGATATGCTTATTAAAACAAACTTAGTACAGGTAGACAATGGAAATTTCAGAAACATTTTAACAAAATTATACAAGCCATTTTGTGAAGCCTAGCAAAGTGAACGGCAGTTTCATGGCATGCCACAACTCATATCAAATCTTATATAATGATATAACGCTCCATCTTTACAAAATTTAGTTTGTCCACAATTTAAGGGAGTTAGATAAAATAGGAAGGAATTAACCTTTACTAACAGTATCATTTTTGATGAATGAGTATGTTGATAAGAACTTCATTCTCTTTTAATACCAACAAAGGCTTGTTTTTAATTGAGTCATATTGTTTACAGCAAAATTCACAGACAAAACTGTTATTGCAGGATTAAACACAATGGGGCCACTTTACAGTGTGAAAATAACAGTCTGGTATAATATAATTTCAAATCGGACTATTGAGCATTTTTTTCTCAAAATGAAACATACAGAACAGAACGCAGTGTAATGCTGCAAAATTTTCTATTGAGCAGACTTCTGTTGAGGTTCGTTTACATGAAAGACATGCTCACTATTGACAATGATAGATGTTCCCTAATCACCAACAGCTTATGAATATCGCCCATTACCAGAATTACAACACCAGATTTCTGAAGGACAAGATTAGTGAGACACGTCCAGTCAACATCATGACTTCCAGCAGTATGGCTATAAATTACATGTCACAGGAAATTCTAAAATGGAGATGTCCTTCCAGTTAGATTGAATCTCAGGAAATCAATACTTTAAAATTATCTTCAAAAGTATTAGGTGTTTAGGCAATTTTTCTTTTAAAATTCAACATGTTCTTGTAATTTCATTTTTTAACTACATTTATTGTCATACTATCAACAAAAAGTACATAGTCAAATTTACTTACATACATTGGTAAAACATTAACTATTTTAATTCTTTTGACAAAATTACTTCTTTATTTTATTTTATAAGATTTCCAAAATCATTTAGAAAAAATTGGCATTCTCCATTATGAGCAAAGTAGATAAAACTAAATGACTATTTTTTTCTTTTTATCATGACTATAATTTACATACCAGTGCAATATGGTGATGATCTAGAGAAACGTGGATCAGTTGTGAAACCAATTTGATTGTTCACCACAATATGAACTGTGCCATGAGTAGTGTAATCTGGTAATTCTGACAAATGCATTGTTTCAAAAACAACGCCTTGTCCTGCAAATGCAGCATCTCCATGTAGCAACACAGACATAACCTAATTAAAAAATTATAATGTAAGTTCTATTGTTAATTGTACATGTGTATCTAAAGGCAATATTCACCAATTTCTTGTAAAGAAAAATTAAAACACATTACTATTCTGATCTAGTCAACAAATGCTTTTGTAGAGAAATTTACCAGAAATGGGCCTGAGTTGTGGATTCTAACACACACATTTTCTTTGTATAAAAACCAAAATCACAGAAATCGAAACAACAAAAAATTACATTTTCACATAACAAAATAGAGTTTTAGAAAAGAATATTTGTAGTTTACGCAATTATGGTGAATACAGCCATAAATCGAGCAATAATATAATACCTTTTTCCCTTCTCCATCTCCTCTGTAAAATTGTTCAGCTCTTGTTTTCCCTTGTACAATAGGATCCACAGTTTCAAGATGAGATGGATTAGCACATACAGCCAATCGGATGTTTTTATTTGTAACACGGTTCAACCTAAAGTGAATGGAACGGAATATCACGTTGTGATAAATGAGTCTTAAATTCTTGTGCAAAACAAATTGTAAAACAAAGTGTATAAACAAGGTGTCCATCAAAGAAAGAGTGAAAACTCCAATTTAGTAAAAATAAATTGATTTTAGACAATATTTTGTGATACTAGATATAACCTGATCCGATTTATTTTTCCCGAAGGTGGAAGTTGACACATTCTATAATGAATATCCTGTATCACTTTTTAACACCTAAGAAATCTACCTTTCAATGTAAGTCCCTAAATGATACTTTACATCACCAGATCCATCATCAGCTGCCTCCAAACCAGCGAATTGTGTGAACAATTGATGAAGCGGTTTACGGCAAACATTGGCTAAGACATTAAGACGGCCACGATGAGGCATCCCCATGACAATACTTTCAACTCCTAATTCAGTAGATTTGTCAATTACTGTCTTCATAGCTGGGATGAGAATTTCGCATCCTTCAAGACCAAATCTCTTTTCTGAAGACCATTTACGAGCCAAAAATGATTCAAATCTGTAAAAATACAAAAATATGGGAATCTATTTAAACTTCAATAAGTCATACTTAATATTTAAATGTATTATCATCCTTAAGGTGCAAGTATTAAGGGCTCTTTCAGACAGGGCGCGATCTGAACGCTTTCGATCTCGTGTTATAGTTATCACATTTGTACTCAGCATATCCCCTCTCCAGAGCGCGATCTGCATTCGCGTTCCATCGGGATCATCATGATCAGTTTCGAACCTTTTGGAGGGGATATACTGAGTACAAAGGTGATGACCAAACGATCTGAATGCAAGCGTTCGGATTGCGTGATCAGATCGCTTTATTTTTAATTTTATTCTCAGAAACCAAATCGATAGGATGCAAGTGTGATATATCATTGAAATCAGAAACTGCTTTTCAATGGTTCGATTGCAAATTGTATGTAATTATAAAATAAACAACTTGTGCCAAAACAGCACTAAATGTAATCTGTAATCAACTATAACTTTTCAGACCTTCTGGAGCACTAAAGAAACCCTCGCGCAAAGTTTTATCCAAATCTATTCAGTAGTTTCGGCGCTATCATGCTAATATTCGAGAGAGATTGTCTTTATAAAATAGCATTAATTACAAAAGAGATAGATGATTGGAATAATTACAAAAGAAACCGGAATGGGATGGTGACCATAATTAGACAACAACAAATGTTATGTTATAAAAGTGAAATTGATAATTGTAGAGATGATAAAATCATCTGGAGAACTTTAAAAGAACTGATAAAGTGTAAGCATATTCACAATAAAGATGAAATAACATTTGGAGATAAAATGGTCAATGGAGACCACCAAATATGTCAAGAATTCAATAAGTACTTTTTGGAAAGCATTAAAGATATCACGGGTTATGTAAACAGGCAACAGAATAATGAATATATATTGAAAAATGTTGAATCGAGTAATAGTGGTTGGGAGAACTTTAGATTAATGAGTATGTCCGATATAAAAAAGATTATTAACCAAATGCCAAATAAAAATAGTAGTGTAGATGGTATTACAACAAAAACGTTAAAAATAACATTTGAAGTTGTTGGTAACCATATATTGCATATAATAAATACATCCCTTCAAAAAGGTGAAGTGCTCAAAAATTGGAAAATCTCGACCATTATTCCTATTGAAAAAAAAAAGAAAATACAACTTTATGCAGTGAATTTCGCCCTATAAACATGTTACCTCAGTATGAAAAACGTTTAGAATTAACAGTAAAAGATCAATTGTTAAAGTTCTTAGAAATTAATGAAATTTTGACAATTCATCAAGCCGGGTTTAGAAGATCAAATTCTTGTGAAACAGCAATACAAAGTGTTTTAGCGAATTGGGAAAATTCAATTGGTAATAAACAATATGTGGGTGCGGTGTATTTAGATCTGAAGAGAGCCTTTTAAACAGTTGACAGAACGCTATTGCTTTTAAAACTGAAAAAATTAGGTCGTGATGGTGTGGTATATCAGTGGTTTAAATTGTATTTAGAAGCAAGATCTCAAGTAGTTAAATATGGAAAACAGACATCAGTCAAACGTGCAGTCGATTCAGGGGTACCACAAGGTTCAGTACTGGGCCCCACATTATTTATCATATATACTAACAATATAGTAAAAGTGATTAAAAAATGTAGTATACAAATGTTCGATGATGATGCCTTGATTTATTTTACGGGTGATGATATAACAGACATATATAATACAATAAATATGGAGTTAAAGATTATCAGTAAATGGTTAAATGAAAATGATTTAAAATTGAATTTAGATAAGACCAAATATATGATTATAAGTAGTAAATATAATTTACCCAAATTTAGGAGATAAAAATATTCGATTAAACGATTATAACAGAGAGTTTCCAAATATAAGTACTTAGCAATAATTATTGATCAAAATTTAACATTTAAGGACCATTCGAACTGTCTTAAGAAAGTTATCAATTTTTTCCGTCTGTAGAATTAGCAATTACCTTAGTACAGAGACAAAGGTGTTAATATATCACACTCTTATTGCACCAAACTTCATGTATTGTTCAACTATTATTTTTATGTTAAATAATACTGAACTCACTCAATAACTTTTAAATAAAACAAAACAAAGCGTTACGAATTATACTAAACTGCAATATATATACTCCTATCAGAAAAATGCTGGAGTGTTTAAATATTTTGTCTGTGAAACAGTGTATTATGATAAATGTTTATTTGTTTATATACAACATGGTAAACAGTTTGTTGCCAAAGCATTTGCTGGATCATTGTACTTTTATTTCCGTTATCCGTAACTATCTGATATGAAACTATCAAAATTTTTATGTACAGAGGGTAAAAACAGGTTTTATTGAAAACCAGTTGTTAAATAAGGAATTAAAACTTTATAATGATTTACCACAGCAAATAAAGAATATACAGAATATAAATATGTTCAAACAAAAATGTTCAGACTATGTGAAAGTACAATGGTCAATTTAAAAAAAAATTTTCCCTTCTTTTGGGTGGCCTTATACTGTAAGGTGACACTTGCATTTTGTAACTTTTTGTAATTTAGCTGAGATAATAAAGTTTATTATTATTACTATCATTAACACACATACACACACAGACATTTTTCAAAAATCTCTTTTTTGGGTTACTGGAACGTCAAAATGTAAAGATTTGATGTTATGCCAATTTTCGATTTTGAACCAATTTTAGCAACCTCCCACAATTTTGTGGTGAGGTTAAAAAAAAATCAAATTCTTAATTAACATACACTTTCAATTCTGTGATTCATTGCCCACAATCCCATTTCATGGGGTCACCAAGAATCTTACCAATTTTCACTTGTTGGACTGTGTTGTTGAGATCTCTCAAATACTTTCAATGTAATACCTCTTAATTAATTAATAATTAAAGGCATTGTAAATAAACTATATGTATTGTGGCTTGCTTAAACAGATTCTGTGGCTAACACCAATTTATTTATTTATTCCTTTTTAGAATTTCAATATTATTTCATTTGTTTGAAAGATGATCAAGTTTTTATTTATATTTTCGTATTGTGTTGTTTCCCCGAACTAGCCTTGCCTTGTCCAACTCATTTTAGCATAAGGGTTGACTGATTGGCTCCAGATCGGGTACTGGGGAGGACTATTGTAATTTGATATAAATAAATTTGTGCTCCCTCACTCACTCATGGAACAATTAGCCCAATAAAATGAGAAAATTTGGATGAAATAATTCAGAGTGGGCTGAAATTTTGGGAACAGGCTTATTTTGTGGTACTTTTTAACATGTTCAAAGTCCCCACCCGTAGACGCCGGCGGAAGGGAAGTTGGGGAGAAAATAGTTTTAAAAAATTGGTTTTTCACAAAAACTCGGAAAGTATCAATTTTACTGTAAAATATGTACACATGAAAATTATAGGTAATAAAAATCCGCACAATTTCGTTTATTTTAACTTTGTACGACCTATTGGAGCCGAGATATAGATTTTTAAACATCTTTATAGCGAGCTACAAGAACACTTGTTTCATGTTAAAATCAATAAAAACTCGAAAATGATAGATCATACTCATATATTGTATGCAATGAAAGTTAAAGAAAATCTAATTTTGAATATGATGGTGTATATACAAAACCGTTTTGATAACGAGTGAATGGAGATAAAAGGGAAAACATGAAAGACTGTCGTTTTCAAGTGCATTTTGACATATAGCTATTTTTTTATTGGCTTTAGGCAATAATGACACTAAGGGTTTTTTGAAGAGAATTAAATTGTTTGTAAAACGAGTTTCAAGTGACCTTCATATGATGAATGGTTCATGAGTTACAGCTGCTTAAAGCTATGAGCAAAAATTCTTTTATTATAAATTAAGATTTTCCTGCAAGAACTGTGCATAACAATTTTTTAAAAATTGGTTTTGACCTATTTTTATTAGTTTATATACATATGAAAGTAATCCAATAGTATAAGTTGTTCGCCAGGTATATTTTCTTTTGAAAAAAGTTCTTGAAAACCGTTTTTGTTTAGAAAAATTGAACCAATATTATTTTTTAATTCCTTCGCTTCTTTCGACTTTTTGACAAAATTTCATAAGACGTAAATGAAAGCTTACAAAATTTCCTACAATAAACACTTTTTCATGTATGATTTTCAATAAGCAGCGACAAGCAACTGACGATTGAAAATGCGGTTGATTTTTAATTTTTGGCAAACAGGCAATTTTCGTCATGCTTGAAGTACACAAAGTACATTTAATAATATTTTTTCCACTTTTTGAAGTATCAGAAGTTATTCTATGAGCATTTCTGAGTTGTTTCATACTAGGCCCATATTTTTTAAACAATTGTTGCCCTATCTTAATTTATAATAAAAAAAAAATTTTGCTCAGCTTTAAACAGCAGTAACTCGTGAACCATTTATCACATGAAGGTCACTTGGAGTTCATATTAGAGATCATTTAACTCTTTTCAAAAAACCCTTAGCCAATCAAAAAATAGCTATTTGTCTAAATTTATTTCATTTATTTATTTATTTAATACAATACAAGCTAATGTTCACAATAAAATTTTTAATACAAAATATTGATTTTTTGAATTTGCACAGTTAATGTAAAAGAACACGATAAAACCCTCGATATACTTTTCGACGTTGTAACAAAACCCAACTTAGGAAATATTTCGCATGAAAAGCGTGCTTCACGTAAAAATATCGTGGAAGAGGTTTTTAATATTCTTAATCATATTTTCGCTCTACGGAGCGATTTTTATGCAAAAATTTCAATAACTTCTCAAGGAGCGTCATTTTAGAAAGTGTAGTAAATGTCGCTGCACAGGGACGTAATGTCGCCCCGACCACTAAAATTTAGAAAGTATAACAAAATTTGACTTCAATTTCGGAAATTTCAAAATTAAAAACCCTTTTACGAATCCACGTTGTTAAGCACTGCAACTCATGCGCGGTATTAAATATGAGGGCAAATTAATCCAGCTTCTATTCAAAGTATATCGTGAGTTTTAGCGAAAATAGCCTTTAGCGACATGGGACCCCCATCGATGATGAAAATGATGAGTTTTAACAGGATTTGCCCTAAACCGGTTCCTCAGTCATTCGGTGTCAGAAAAGATAGTTACCATGTACTCATATGTGCATGGGATTGCCTTGCCTAAACGTATTGAAATTGTAATTGCCCAAATATAATTGAAAGTCGTTGCGATTCAAGCATTTTCAAGCTCCGAGGAGCGACCAAAATTGATATTGAAATAAAAATACGTGAATAGACAGGCAAGCAAAAGCCCACCAAATTTTATAAACATTGAACTTTTCTTGAATCTTTTTGTGTAATCGTTAGCTCAAAAACTGCATATTGGATGGTAGTTGGTACATTATAAATCGTTCCGTTCCTCACCATGTGTTGTACACGGGCCAGACTATTGTTTGTTAAAACATATTTCTTGAAGTTGTTGTAAAAACATAAATTTTTGAAGAGATTTAATATATATATTTTTGAACTTTAATTGTGTTTTTTAACAAAATTCCCTTTCAGGTATAATTTTAAGAAACTGTTAGTTACTTCCAGCGTTAGGTTTATAGTGTTACGACGTCCAATAGATACCATCAGAGCAGCAGTTAAGCAAAAACGAACATGAAGTATAAATTTTATATTATTCTCCGTCTGAAACAGTCGTTTTGAACCCTTATTTTGTGAACGTTAACATTCATTTTTGATTCTTCAGACTCCAAAAGATGAATCGTTCACATTCACACAGAATTTTTTCTGTTTTGGACACTCAGTTACAACAAGTTCTTCACCACATATCGCGCAAGCCACTTTATTTTTACAATTAGTTTTTTGTGATAAAATTCCTGACACTGAAAACAGCGAGGAATATCCAGATTTTCATAAATTGGATAGCGTTGCCAGCCAATATATATTTTCTTCACGCCCATCAATTTTTCGAATTCCTTTGGGGAACATTCACAAAATATGGTTCGAAAGCCCGATTTTAGATTTTTTACATAAGTTACTTTCACTTCTGATTGATTTTGTTCATTTATACATTTTTTCAATGGTTTCTATTGTCATCTCTTCATTAAAATTTGCAATTTTTATTTTTGGCTTTCTCATTTTACTTGTTTCTACATTACAATCGTCCTTTAATTTATCTTGCATTGTATTTTCCAATATGTCATTTTCTCGTTTTGTTGCACATTTAATAATAACTGTGCCATTTTTTGTAGTTCTCAAATTTTGTATTTCAATTTTTAGTTCGAAAATGACAATATTTCATGTTTTCCTTTTTATCTCCATTCACTCGTTATCAAAATGATTTTGTACATCACCAGCATATTCAAAATTTTATTCCCTTTAACTTACATTAGATACACTATATGTGTACGATCTACCGAATGACCATTTTTCAGATTTTAGCAAAGAACGCGCGCGTTTCTGTTGCGTCACAAAACTGTCATTTCAAAAAAACCTATCTCAGCTTCAATAGGTCGTACTAATTTAAAAAAAAAACGAAATTATGTGGGTTTTTATTATCCATAATTTTGAAAATTGATACTTTCCGAGTTTTTGAGAAAAACCGATTTTTTAAAACTATTTTCTCCTCCCCCACCCACCCCTCTGCCGACGTCTACGGGTGGGGGCTGTTGATATGTTAAAAAGTACTATAAAATAAGCGTGTTCCCAAAATTTCAGCCCGGTCTGAATTATTTCCATCCAAATCGACAAATTTCGTCCCATTTTATTGGACTAAATCCTTTTTTTAACAAGCTAAAAACTTGATATTTCATAATAACGGCAAAAATTGCCAATAACAACTGTTCAGCTGTTTCACTTCTTACAACACGAAGACGATTCAGGTTCCTAAGCTCACTCACATTATCTCCCTAATATAACACTGCATCAACTTTACAACAAAAGCCAAAATACTAACTACTTCTATCTTTAATAATTGCAAAAATAACCCATTACAATGCACCTAATAAAACAATGTATTATTATTAATTAGAAGACTTAATCAAAAAAACTATTTTTTTAACTACCTACCCAGTGGCACGAGTCAATCTTGCCAAGATAAGTCTCTTTTGATCAGCTGTGAGGCTTGTAACTCCAGGGGTTTCCAGGCGTTGACGGATCCAGTTGCACTGTTCCAAGCTATTTATGAACATAAATTCAACACCAATATGTCTACAGTATGTAAGTTCCAGTCGATGCAAAATTTCACGTAAAGGAAGAGCCTTGTCTTTGCCACCGATAAAAGTGGTTGAGGGCAACTTAAACACTCTCTCCATATCTGTGTCCTCTACATTGTGAAATAAAATATGTTATTAAATGCCAAATAGTATCAATTTATTTTTGTATTAAACATATAAAACAATCACAGTCATGCCTCCTCTATTCACAAGGTCTAAAGAAAGCATACTTAATACAAAAATAAATTTAAATTTTACCTGTTATTAACATTATAATCGAATCAGCTTGAAACATTCTGAGATTAAGTATATCTAATTAAGCATAAACAAAGCTAAGAAGCAAGAACAAACTAATAAAAATTACAACAGTATCTAGTAAATATCAACTTATCTAAAAAGAGGAAAAGTTATTTAAGAGAGAAGAAGTTTAGAAGTTTCAATGCACCAGTTTTTGATTCACTAACTAAACTGTGTAAAAGTATATAGAGTAATTAGTTTTTGAATTAGTGTTTTAAATGAAAATTAGTAATCATAATAAATTTACCTTGTTTGTAGAGAAAAGGTAGTTAATTTCATAAATACTCATTTTATGTTCAATGTCCCAATTATAAATTAAATTAATGTACTACTAATATAATTAAAATTATAAATAAATCTTACGCTGCATAAACTGCTTGACTTGCCATTTCAGTTCTTCTGAATAGGTTCTGGATGGATTTTCTGGGTTAAAAATATAATAAGCAAAAAATACACACAAAAACAAAGGATGTTAATTAAAATAAGATAATAAATAAACATTTTACAAGACGTACATGCCTAATGCCGCATACTGTTACAGAAAATGGTTATCGATATGTTTGGTTAATAACATTTAATAAAAAAGGGTTTAAGTATTATCTACAACAATATTGTTCTAAGGCTGGGTACATAACAGACATACATGTCAAGACATGACTGTATTAAAATAGATGCTCTACATAATATATTCAATAACTAGACAAGTATTCACACACTCGTGCAATCCAGATGCATTGAATAACCAACAGTCTTTGACTCTGTTCCATGTCTCATACAGACGAACTATGAGTATAATTAGCACTATGGATATTATCCTGATTGATCTTTAGTAATCTTCATTTTATGATTTAATAATACAAGTTTGCTTTTTGTGTATAAGTGAAGTATATTGTTTTTCACTACTGTGAGGGCAAATATTAAAAATTAAAATTTAATTTACAGGCTTATCCACATGGAAATTTAACTTGGAAATATAATACCTTTTTGATGTTTTCAATCATGCTCTATAAATTTGTAGGTATACATTTAATCCTTTCATTTTTTACAATTTCTTACATTTTCTTTAGTTTTAATTATTTTGAAGGCGAGTTGTATTTTTTGTAAGTATTTTCGACACTTTTACAATAAAAAATAATCCGCAGCAGTTTTGGCATCATGACTTCATTTTGTTAAATAACACCACATATTTAGTTTCGTACTTAGCAGTTTGATCGTTGGCATTTTACTTAACCGAGCCTTAAACGAATGACTAATAGACATACATATTGAATCGTTATATTCTTTTGTCGTGGCAATATTACACTCCCCTCTTATGACAATCTGGTCGTATGAAGGTCATAATAAAGGTAGTCACAATCTTGTAATGACTTCTTTATGACGTTAAGAAGTCTTTAAATTTACAGGACCCAATAGCAGTATAAAGGTGGTATCCAATTAAGTCATATAAAAGTTGTATAAAAAGTCATGACAACCCTTTCCTAACCGTCCAGATTTGGTCATAAAGGGGTCTAATATGGCCGTCACGTCTTAAGGTAAGTCGTATATTACATCGTAATGACGTCGTCGCGTTTTTTTATGACTCAAAATGTTACTTTGGTACTTCTGAACCAACCAAAATATAATTTTTTATAATGTAATTTTCTCACTCAGCAGTTGTTTATCATTTATTGTCCATCGACTTTACACCACTTTACCAGGAAAAAGAGGAACTGACACCTGACGAAAACAAAAGCTTCTTAAAACATTGACACACTCAATACTGTCATCATCTTGGTTCCCTTTATTCGTTAGAATTTGGATGTGAAAAGTTAACTTTAAAACAGTACATAAACTTATTTCCAAATATATCAATAACCAAAAAAGACATCTAATTAATCAAAATATCGTCAATAATTAATTCTTACATTTATTGTTCCATGATAAAAAATTTAAATGGTAATTGATTAACAAAGTAATTCTGCAATATCTTTTTACCAAACAATAATCAGCCACGGCGATACCCATTTCAAGCTGCTAAAAAGACCTTCTAATTGGAAATTTTTAAGGATAGTTATACTTTATATGACGATAATTGGAACTGGTCAGTGTTAAAACACAGGACTCTGCACACTGAACCTGATATTTTGTCCTATATATTTAGCAATGGTATCGAGATTCGAATGGTAGTTGAAACTGTGCAGGCGAGTCCGAGACTGGCAATGTAATCAGCCTGAATGAACCATCTACGACTGCACTGGTTTAAAGATAATAAAACGGACAGGCCTACTAGCATAACAATCGCTTCTCAATAGTCAAAGGTGGACTTCTGCTGTGCTGTTAATGTGCCAGTGCAGTGCGTAAATACCTATTATAATATCAAGCTTAGGAGTTTAGTTAGTTATTGTTCATATTTATAAATATTTACTACTATATAAAAGGTAAAATATTTTAATTATTTACTAATTTACCATGGCTTTCTGGAGACCATTTGAAACAGAGGATAATATAATAACGCCCGAAAATCTTATTATTTTCTTATGACAAGCATTTCTATTACTATAACCTTATATACAGGGTGATTTACTGAAACATGCGGAAAATTATTCAGTGGGTTGTCCGCACCAAAAGGAGTTAAAAAAATTAAGAAATAAAAAATCTGGAAAAAAAAATTACCTTATTTTTTTTGTACAAGTGCGCCGCCTATGACTAACCAGTCTGACGTAATACAGTGCAATGAAATCACTTCCTCTCTTATGTGGTATGGGTAAAAACGATTCTCGCATATAGGGTACTTATTGAAGGGTCTTGTTCTAGTAATTCTAGAATTCCTTTGTCTACTTCAACAGGATGATTTACTACACGTTCTCTGTGGCCTGGTAAACAAAACCACTCGTTGCACTGCGCTTAAAATTTTTCTCTTTAGGTTTGCGCCTATGGGGAAATTTTCTCCCGTATTTTCGTACAGCCCCTGCAAGACTTTCATTCATTGCACCATAGGTTAACATCATGTCGCAGTACTCTTGCGACGTGAACTCTGGCATAATCGATATTTACGAATAAAGTTTAAAATTTAACAGAAATGGGAAATGCTCTAAACGAAAGTCGAAGAGTCACTGAACTGAGCACTAAACGCGTGGCGCACTGACCATAGATAACTAAAGCAGCTGATTAGGTACCTGGAAAACAAACAAGCGGCATCTGTATGAATGTGTTGAGATAGCGTAACTCGCCCGTTCAGAAGCTTACCTTTGCAGTTTTAATGCAAAAAAATATAATAAATTACCTCGGATGCTTAAAAATTTTACAGAGGCTTTCCCACATAAAAGACTAGTATAACATTTTATTTTCCGCATGTTTACATAAATGACCCTGTATAAGTATGGAAGAATTATTCGCAAATAGAAAATTCACATATTTTTTTCTTTTAGGTAATATTCTATCGGTAATGCCTTTAATAATAAAAGAAATATCAAGCTTACATTTATTTAGAAATCATTCATTCGTCATTTAACTACGAAAACCTCAATCATACAAGTGTTAAAATCTGCATACTTAATATACAGGAGCGAATTTGGTCTTCTTTGTCCTATTCAGAGTTTATAGCATCCTTCCAAATTAAATTCCCTTACTTTCCAGCTTTTCCATGACTGTTTAAATTTTATTCAAGTCTGATAAAGCCAGATTACTGTAGGCTCACAGCTAGATATAGCACTTTCAGTCACGAGGAAATTGAAACCAATTTACAATTCATGGTCTTGAACTTGCAATATGCTCACATTTCCACTTTTTATAAAAATCATTAAAATTTCCTAAATTTCCCAAATTCCTCGATTTTTGAAACAGTTTCATTTTTCTCTCACTACATGCCGAGTACCTCACAGCTTGCTGACTCCGGACTTAGCCAGCCATCTTAAAGATATGGTTTATATTTGGTAACCATGATACAAGAAAAAACAAAAAAATATATTATTACACATTATTTATATATTCAAAAAACTTCAGAATGAAAAACTGTAATCAAATCAAATAATTTCGTTTTACACCAAGTCGGTATACACTGCATATGGTTTCATAAATATGCCTAATAATGTTTTTTCACATTCTCGACTTGCATCTTTATAATGTAAACCCATTTAAATTAGCACCCTCTTGAATATATACACTGAACTAATGGATATATCAGACTGTGTATTTACAAAATGTCATTTGCCATGATATCGTGCTTATTTAGTACATGCAGAACAGTGATTTTTGCAACAAACAGTTTAGTACATTACATTAAGCAGCTGAAATATGTCAGTAAAGCATTCATGAAAGCAAAGATTTTACGAAGAAAATAAGCAAACACATGTTCTGCACACCATTTTGACTTTAGTGCATGTTATAATCGTTGTGGATTTTATTTAAATAATGTAAATTTATTCAGTATAAGAAATTGTAGATTTCACCTTTAGTTTTCTTAGATATTCCTTTTTAATTATTTAGGTCCAGTTGTATAAAGGCAGTTCACCAAAAGTTCAGCTGAACTTGGTGGTAACTTTTTTTGTAACAATTGGTAGCCTTAGATTTTCGGCTAAGTTCAACTTTCGTTGAAGCGTCTTTATACAAGTGACCCTAAAATTAATTTGTAATTTTTAATCGAGGCAATGGATAGTTTTACCATGCATCATCATAACCCTGAGTTTGCGACATTGGGGAAGACCACTCACGCCGCCATTTTGGAAAGATGGTACTCAAAATCAGTTTCTTGCAAATATCTCCATTCCTATTGACCTATGAAAAGAAATTAATAAAATGAGTATTAAATTCTAGATAAAATATGTTCTATGCATATTTTCTGTCAGTCCAATAGTTTTCAAGATACAGCGCGCCAAACGAAAGCAAATAATGGTAACGTTACCAGGACGGTAAATTTTACGACCTCACCAAATTTCATCTACTTACGACCTTTTGCATGGTAAAACTATTCATTGCCTGGATTAAAAATTACAAATTAATTTTCCGTTCCACCGTTACGTAGCGGTGGAACATTTTTGCACCTGTCTGCTTAAATGTGGGCTAAGTCATATGTGCAAAGTAATTTCAACATAAATATCTATTATTATCAAACGCATTGACACAGAGACCCTGCATGGCAACATTGCCATGGACTTACCACCAAGTTCAGTTATAGTGTGGGGCTGAAAAAAAGTGGAGTGGAGTATGGTTGGTGTAAAACCCAGACAGGATTCGATGCTGTGCAAACACTAATGCTCCGGATTCCTTGTTTAAAATTATTCCGTTAAAGTGCAAAACGGGCTGTGGAAGAGCATGTGGTTGGCGCAAAATGGGCCTAAAATGTTCCGCCATTTGCTATTATTGCAATAGATCCTCCTGCGAAAACAATTTCGAAGTGCTTGGGGAAGGCGAGGTGAATATGGAAGAGACGAATCTCTTAGAAATATTAAATGAAAATGCTATGGAAAGTGATTATAACGGCAAAGAAGGTTCAGACGACAATGCACCAGTCCTTCCACAACCAAAATCCCAAAAAGTATTTAAAAGTTGTGGATTAGACCTACGGGGGATATCACATTAAAAAAACGTTAGGATCTACCTCCTGAGTGGTGTGGAAACGAATTACAAAATGGAATGATAATTATCGTACCAATTAAGGAAGTAGGCGTGTCCCTACAAAATATAAGGCATCAAATTGTGTCAATACGTTTGATAATAATTGATATTTATGTTGAAATTACATTGCACATATCACTTAGCCTACATTTAAGGAGACAGGTGCAAAAACGCTCCACCACTACATTACCATTATTTGCTTGCATTTAGAGCACTGTATCTTGAAAACTGTTGGAAACTGACGGAAAAAATGCGTAGAACATATGTTATGTAAAATTTTATGCTCTTCAATTTGTTAATTTACTTTTTTTCCTAGGACCAATAGGAACATAGCAAAAAACCTGATTTTGAGCGTCATCTTTCCAAGATGGCAGTGCAAACGGTCTTTCCCCAATGTCGCAAATTCGGGGTTATGATCAGGACGGTAAATTTTAAGATCCCACCAAATTTCATCTCCTTATGACCTTTTGCATGGTAGACCCACCCCCTTTTTTTCCCATTAATAACCACTTTCAACATTAAAGCTATTTAATCATGTGACAAGAGCGATTGTTTGTTATTTATGGTCCAATAAATGTAGTGTTAACATCTCTAACGTCAAAGGCTATATATCATTGGTATGAAGACTTCTTAATCGTATTGAAGTATATCATTAACATTACTTATATATTGAAGTGTTGAAATTTTTGTTGTCGAACTATTCATAATTAAAAAAGTAATTTAATTAACACATTAAAAATTACTAATTTTAACACATGGTATTAGAAATATATCAAGTTTTAAAAATAATGACTGTATCTAATATTTTATTACATATCCATATTGTTGCTTCTATTTTTATTAGTTATATAGTTTTAAAAAACAGTGACACTCCTAAAACGACAATTTATTAAAGACTATAATGTTAATAGTCACGCCATAAAGGTCTTTTTAACTAATCTTGATATGGGTATAGCAACATTTGACATGGATATTTAGACATTCAGTTCTAACAACGGAATTTTTTAGCAATTGGGGCGAAATTTTAGAATTACCATTGGACTTGGTAAGTCAAAATGCCAAAAGCTAATATACGATAGATCAGCAATTAATAAGGTAAAGGGCACCCAGGAATTTCCGGACACATTTATTTGATTAGACCATTACTACTGTGATTTTACAGTTGAACTGCTTACAGTATTCTGAAAATAATGGAGTTCAAATTGTTTTCCTTAGAACCAAAAACATTTTACTAAAACTATACTTTAGAAATACATTAAAAAATGAAAATATTGGGTGGATATACTAGTACTGTAACTGTATAGGAAAGTATCAATTTCTTCTAATTTTCAACTTTGCCACGAATGGAAATTATATACGCTAGGCGTGTTTTTATTGTTAGTTCGAATCTACTCTTACGAGTAGTAATTTAAGTGCTGTGGTATAATTTGATATAAGTATAGTTTGAATAATAAACACGTAGGTATTTAGAACACCAGGAAATGTACGGACTTTATTCATGTTTGTGTGTAATACTTAAATGTTTATAGTTATTTAATAAATAGGAAATTAGTGAGCCATGTAAAAACTTTTCTGTACACTCTTAATAAGAATCTGTACCACAATGGTAAATAAAAAAATTAAAAAATTGAGCATTTCCCATCTCGAAAACAAAGTTTTAGTATTCTGTGATATAAGAGTGCTATTTTAATTGTCATTTTCAAGGACTAAAGTGTAGAAAGTGGCTTCTGTCCCTCGAGGAGTAACAGAGATCTGTACTTTACTCCTTGATAATAATTATTACAACAGCAATAGTGCACTGTTAGACTGTGAAGTGCAAAAAATTAAATAGTTTGTACCAACATACCACAAAGCAAAAGTGCTTTTTAATTCCTCCTGTCATTGATCCTTCACACTCAGTGATAAAAAATGCACTTAGTCCCTTGGTATAATTATAGTACACTATGTATAATAATGGTATTTTCTAATAAACCGTTTATTAGAAAGTAATATTTAATAGCAGTGCAGGGGCCGCTCTAACCCTTTTGCCGCCCTGGGCGAAATGGCATTTTGCCGCCCCCTCCCTGCACTATAAGGAATGTACTTATACCGCACAACAAGCTCCGCCTTTTGCACATTTCGTGGCTCATGAAGTTTTGAAATTACTACTCCAGTGACATTCACTTTTGTTTTGACGATTTGCGATTCTTAAAATATTCGTATCGCTACCCCCAAAATGCCGCCCTTATAATTCTGGCGCCCTGGGTGGTCGCCCACTATAACCACCATCTGGAGCGACCCCTGTAGCAGTGTCACAAACAGATAGTTACTGAAAATGTGTGAACAAAAATAAATTAGAAGTATTTTGCAGACATCAGTTTTACTAAAATCAACAATCGTACATAATTTATAACCTTGAATGAAATTGTAGTGTACTAATATAATGAACACAACAGGTGCATCTTTTGCAATTTGTTTATTATAAAATGTTTTAATAATAAAAAAACATAGTAACTACCTACTATTCTTCAGAGAATCAAGGAAAAAATAAAAAGGATATATCATCAGTAATACTTAAAACAGTAATATGAGCAAATAATTAAACCAAGTTTTAAACAATATTTCAAACACTAAAAATGACAAATTATGAGCCCGATCCTGCTTTGACGCACGAAGCAATGTCACCGCTATGCTGCTGCCATGTAGTAACAACACGTCCAACTATTTTACGCGAAATTTAGCATATTCGTATTCGACACAATACTTTAATAGGAGCAACTATTATGCCGACTTTTCACTTTTTTCATGCTATTTTATACTACATTGTATTAGATTTTATTTGAATATTTAAGTCCCTTTGTAGAATATAAAACAATTTATGGTGAATTTCGGACGAATGAGTGGTACGCTCGCGTTGAATAATCAAGGAGGAGAAAATTTTCGAAACTTAATTTTAACTAGGGTTACAATATAAAATATAATAGGTCATTGTTTTAAATTTGCTACTTTATATAATGAAATAATTCTGAATCCTGTTGGCTCGTTTTTAAGAATTGTGTAAAATAAGAATGAGCATATTTAACACACTCTTTGACCTCGGTAACCCACCCTTAAGCGAGTTACTGCTAAGCGGAGGATTTACACAGCAATGAGTAATGGTTTATGACAAACTAAAACGAAAGAGTAGTATATAAGCTTGGTCACCCACTCTTCATTTATAATCTATTACTCCGTAAAAGTAATACATCAGTATATTTATTATATATTATTTTATCTTAGGATATATGTCTAAAAAACTTACCTCAGTAACTACTTAGGTACATGGTGCTATTTAAAATCGACCTGCGCAAACCAGGTATCTGTTTTTATTAAATATGCCTCGTGAATTTCAAAATTATTGTTGATTTTATGTAAAATATGTATGACACTCATGTCCATAACCTCAATTCTAAGTTTGTATCTTGTTGTTGTAAGACGGGAGATCACTATTTAGTTACTTTTTATTTTGTGACCGGGAATCTACTCTTCTTACAATCAAATTCGGTTGTAGGCAGAGTAGAAAAAATAGTGGTCAATAAAACGGCACGATAAGGTTTTACTGGGCACAATAAAATACACTTTAAAGTGTTTTGCCACAAGTTACGGGTACATAATAGGGATGTTTCCAAACACATGTTAAGTTCACTTGAGGGTATTTTCATATTAGCATTGACTATGACATCACAGTAGTAATGGTCTGATCAAAAATATGAGTTTGAAATTTGATAGATGTGCTTGAATGTGTTCAATAAAAAAGGCATACACACAGATGATTTACAATGCGAAATTGTATAGTCTTACATAGAGAAAAATATTTTGCTTTCATGCTTGTCAAGAGCTGCATTAAAAATTATATAAAGATACATACTCATTCGGGCTACGATTTATTGTTGTCCGAAACAATCTGATAGTGTATAATGTGTCATGATTTTCAGTTTTTTAAATCTTACCAAAATTGTAATTTCTGTACACTAGCTCCTGTGGCGTTTGGTCATCTAAATCTACACTGTTGATTCCTAGAGGATCCAGTTTTGCAATGTGATGTCCTCGGATCTAAAAATTATCCAACACCTCTGTCTACCCATATCCTTATCTCATAATAAGACTTCATAAATTCGTAACAAAACAAAGGTGCCAACAGTAAAATACCAACACTTTTGTTTTGTTAACAAAAAAAAAAAAATGCAATATGCTATTTACAAAAAAAAAGCAACAAAAATACGTGTCTGTTAATATGCAGCTACTAACGTGTTCTAATTACATTGTTAAATTAAAGCATTTAGAAAAATATGTTAAATGGTAGTTCTTTAATTATGCAATGTTTCAAACTGAACGACCCATTTCTTTATAAATCGTATTAAGGAATTTTGAGAAATAATAAGGGTCGTACCTAATTTCTGTTCTCGAGTAATTATTTCAGATGGCGAACCTGCGGCTTGCGATATAGTCATACCGTTATTGTCATGAAACATGATATCCAGTGGGTCCAGCATAGCTAATAAATGGCCATTTGCCTACGGTAGGTAAATTGTTATACAGAGGCTCCAATAATGCATATTCATCAGATTTATTTGAACATCAACTATATTTTTAAATTATATTATAAAATTATCATGTTTAAGTTTGGTTTTTAAAATTTTGAAATACATATTATTGCACCTCCTTCATCTCCAGTTGTTATTTGCATCTAAAAACCACGAGTCCCCATGCTTTTAAATGCCTAAACGAGATTTCTATAAAGCAATGATTAGATTTTGGTTATATTTATACTATCTAACAGAAATTGTAGGAGATCAGGATTACCATAGATTAAAATTATTTTTAATTGTTATACAAGGCAATATAAAATAATATAGTAATAATTTTTAATTTTTTAAAATACGCTCCCAATATATGTATTTTTGTAAATTGCCTCTATTCTCTGTATGTCCATTGTCTAGTTCTTAAAGTTGGTAGCAGTGCAGCCAACCAATGTATTTTTTTTTACATTTTTTGTAAACCTTAACCCAAACCGTAGTTTTTTCTGAGGTTTTAAACTACTTCTTATATCACTTCAGGACACTAAGTGGTGTTAAAACAAAAAAAACAAGAGTAATAATGTTGCGAGCCCATCTAGTGGAGTGTGTGAGTCAGAGGAACTTGTAAATATTTTGCTACGCAACGAGAGTACCTCCTCCCCCCCCCATTTTCAAGGATGCTGAACACGATGCTGGTAGAATTTCTCTTTGGAGTTGCGCAACTCCCCAAACGGCCAAAAACTACCCCCAAAAGGCATTAAACGCTTATCATATCCTATCATACCAGTGGAACTTAGCATCCCCCCCCTCCCCGTTTTCGAGGATGCCCAACACGGTGGTGATGCTCAATATTTTTTCGACCCCCCACTAACAGCTAATAAACACCCCCGCAACACACGCGATTGCAACAGACACTGGACCGCTAGATGGCGCCTGCTGACTATTTTGCATGTCGCTATCCTAAGAATACCGAGATGTACCAAATAATTGAGGGACCCTCATGTCGGTCGGTCATCACATGCCTACCTTGCACTGACGAGAGCCAACAGCTCGAAACTCCAGTCTGCAAGTGGTGTGGATGACTGGCACGAGAGCTCCTTTAAGTAGGGTCATTCTTTCGGCTTGTGTTTGTTGTAATCAAAGCATTAGCGTTCTGTTGGTAGCATGCAATTATTACATTTAACGCACCAGGGTTGTAATTCAGCGCTCAGCGGGGCACATAGCCCGGAGAGTAGCTGTTGGTTGCAGTCTGGTTACAGTAAAATAAGGATTTTATAGAGGAGTTTGCGACTGAAATATAATGTTTTAATATTCTGCTCTCTAGAAGCACATTTGAAATATTGATGTTTGAAGACACTAAGCATTGAAATTTCACTTTTCCCAGAAGGGAATGCACCAAAATTGGAAGATTGAAAGAAATTCGTCAAAACGGGAAAAAGTAAGTAAAAAATAGTTGTTGAAACAGAGCGGGCAGAGGAGTGTAAACAGATGGAGAATGTTCATCGACCGTTACAAAAATAGTTTTTGAGCCAAGTTAGTCTGTTAATTCAATTCTGTAGTTGCTATATATAATTGAATTGGTTGCGCTTTTGGCACTCAATGTGGGGCAAAAACTTATTAACCTTATACTATTAAGACATTTTTGAATTTTTTTAAAAAGTACTAATGCGATTATCATAAAAGTATGAATTGTTATAATTTAATTTATTTTGTTTGCTAGATTTGGTTAATGTTTTCCTAGTTTGTAGCATTAGAAAATGAAACAGTCTTCTTTACTGTCCTTTATTATTATTACTATATTAGTATTACTTTATAATGAATAAATTGAGTTGCTTTTCCCTTACATTTTAAAGGAGAAACTTAATGTAGGAATTTCAACCCTGGACACTGCACCTCATAATTTTTGAAAATTTTATTTTTGGGAAAATTAAGGAGCAGCTTTGGTTCTTGTGATTTGAGAACAATCCAAACCAAGAGGAATTATTGAAAGACAGTCAACAAAACAGTAAGAAGTAAAGAAGTTGTTCAACGAAAGCAATTGGAATATAATGAGAGCAGAGGGAGAATGCCCATAAACAATCTAAAAACTAATCTTTGAATGAGATGAAATTCTCAATTTAAATTTATAGCTACTATCAAAGACAAAGCGTGTATTTTGACGACCATTAGTTATTTCTCAAAATACACACCAATAGAGAAATAAGAAATTATTGCAACCACCAAAGCTGGCAGGTAAAGCTATATTCATATTTAGAGAGTTTTATGTTTTTGACTTCTAAAGGATTACACTATCTTCATCTGAAATTTTTAAGGTATCCAGACTGTTAGATAAAAATGATGTTACTTTATTGTTTTATTTTTCATATTTTTATTAAGATATTAATTAAAACTATGGTTAGTTAAAACATATCCGCATCATTGTTGCGGACTCTACATATATCCATGGTCTCCTGCAATTTTTATTTGAAAACTTTGTACTGTAGATAATAAAAGAGATGTTGACTACTGCACACTAGTTGACTGTTTATTAACAATAATAATGTTATGGCTGGCAGATGAACAATGATAAATATATCTCCCCCTAGCGGCCCTAGCTATAATCAATAAAACTGTAATTATACTCAATTTTTGAAAAATTTGAATGTTTGCCATTTTAAATACAGTAAATAGGCAACTGGGCAATTTCTTTCAATACATTTTCACTCCTTATTAACCATTGTTATATTCAAGTATGAATATAAACTGAAAACAAAATATTCCTAAAGTAATGATGTCTAGAAATTGCAATCTACATACTCCAGTCGAATTAGTATGAAGGCGATTTTGATAAAAAATGTTTCTAGGTATAAGCCGAATCCAGGGAATGACGGTAGCAATGTAGGATTTCTTAGGCTTCAATTTTTTTTGGGTGACAAAATTTTTTATTGTCTGGTCGATAGCCGAGTGGGTTAAGGCGCGAGGTGGCAATCGTGATTAATCACACGGACATCGCACCACCGGGTTCGAATCCTGGCTCCGGCACTGGCACTGTCAGCGGAAATGGTTGTATCTCCGCGTTTTTTCAATGTGTAACCCGCTTCCGCACAAGCCATGGCTTCTGGAATTGGGGGTTGTCTAATTTCTATGGTATGGTGTTTATTATTAAACAATTAAAGTCTGAAAAAATGGTATTTTCGAGTTTTAGAAAAAACTATTGATTTTAGAAAAAAAGTGTTTCAAATCTACAAAACGAGACCTGTTTCATCAAAATCGGTTAATTTGTTTATGATTCATTGCAAAAAACATGCTAAAATGGAAATAATGCAAAAATATGTTTCATAAACTTCTATTGTTTATTAACATCCATTTTAGCATATTTTTTTGCAATGACTCATAAGCAAATTAACCTATTTTGATGAAATAGGTCTCGTTTTGTAGGTTTTTCAAGGCGCAAAACTTTAAAGAAACACTTCAAATCAATAGTTTTTTCTAAAACTCGAAGAAACCATTTTCTCAGAGAATTGTTTAATAAAAAAATTAGCCACACAAAAAAATTGAAGCCTAAGCTCTGCATTCCTACTATCATTCTGAACATCCTGGATTCGGCTTATATCTAGAAAAAAATATATTTTTTTTGTTAAAATGCTAATTCGACTGGAGTATAATCCAAAAATCTAAAAAATGCTTAGATTCTTGTACTACAAATGATATCAAAATCTGTTTCCAGTCACCTATTTAGCACATAGTGTATATTAAATTCAAATATTTGCAATATGAATTATTTTAAAAAAATAATAATTCAAACAAAAATAATCGTTAGATAAAAAAAATTACTAGTAGTCTAACCTAGTTAGACGTAATAATTTATTGCATATTATACAAGCTTTATTCATTAGCATTTCTTTGCTGAACTACCTAAATCAATGACAAAACCTACAGTCCATTTTCTTTTGTTGCCTTCTAATACAATTAATTTTTATTAGAACTTATTTTGAAACAAACAAGCAGAACTTAAAAGGTGCCAATTCCAATAAAAACACACGAAGCTAAAAATAATATACCTTGGAAAAATGCCACCAAAGAATACTAAGGCTTAAATATAAAATAAAAATCTGATTGAAAATAAAAATGTGCGTAGATATTCAGATTAGCAGAACTCAAAAAAACGTATACATATAAAATCCATTATATAAACAACTCAGTAAGAGATTAACAGAAACTTTAGAACAATTACTGCACATTAATCAAGTTTGAAGTAACATGAACTGATTTAAAGTCATACTATTTTGTATAAAGTAGCAAATTAATTCTTCATGAAGTTTTGTGAGCATTATCCTTCTAATGCTGTCCCAAAGATTGAGAAATCAGAACAGATTCAAAATTTATCCTAAGTAAAAGATTGCTTTTCATGTACCAGATGTCTATCCTCCTTAAAGGCAATTCTTTGGGAGACGTTGAGCAGACAATTTTAATAGTGTTAAGAAGATGATCAATCTTCAGAAAATATATTTGATATACACAAGTAGAGGTTAGAAAAAACATTACTTTTATTTATAGTTCTAACAATATTTGAGAACTAAAGTTTTTGGCAAAGGTGGCCTCCATGCTTCCGTCACAATTTAAAGGCAGACCTTTTTTTGGATATCTTTTACTATTATCTTAATTTCTTTTTAAAAATAGTTACATTCAACAAAAATTAAGATAGGAAGAGGAAAAAATATAAGAAATAAACTTGCTATAATCTGTTATCAAAAACCCTACCTGTGAAGTTCCAAGTTTATCATCATGTAAGCAACGATAGCACCACTGAAAATTGTTTTTGTTTATATGAACTTTTGTTCTGAAAATAAGTCAAGAAACCACCCGATATAAAATTCTCATAACCTATAAAATACATTTGAAGAGAAACAAAAACAAGTATTATTCTCAATCAAGATATTTAAACCTTATTAAAAGTTAAAAAACTGGAAATAAATAGTTGACTGGTTCTGTATAAATTTTTAAATTAAAGTTCAATAGAAAAATGTGCACGCAACCATTACAATGAAATAAACAATTACAAAGACCTAGTAATTAATTTAGTCAATTCCATAATTTTGTGAATATTTTTACTGTAATGACAATAATTATGGAGTACATACATTTTTTCAGAGTCTTGTTAGTATTCTTCCTGGCATAACACTTACAGGTGTTAGACAAGACAACTATTTGAAACGCAAAACATACCTGATAACTCCTGATAATAGCTTGAACGGCTAAATGATCATCAATAACTTTTTCATTAATTTGACCTCCTGCCACAGCTGTAGAACCTGATGGAAAAAGTGCGCTAACTGGCACCTCATTCCTGCCCAAAGGCGCGAGTGATGGTGGAGATTGGTATCCTGGTCCTCCTTGGGCTGAGTTTCGGAAAAATGAATCCCAAGACTGAAATAAATAATTTGGTATAAAAAGAATTAGATTTGTCTATAGAATATAATATTTATATTCATAATTATTATATGAAACAACTGATAGTCATAAATTTGTCCTTTTATAACAATTTTTCGAAATTAAATATAAAGGATTAACATCACACCAGCTAGACATGTTATTCAAATCATCCCGAAGAAGTAAAGTATCCCTTGAATCATTAACATTGAGTTGAGTTGTACAAACGTGCTTCAACTTTGAACTAAGTTCAAAATCTAAGGTTGGCAATCGTAGCAGCAATGGTAATCAAGGATTTTTAACTGATTTCGGTTGAACTAGTATTGAAGGGCTTGGTGCAATAACAAGCTAAACGCCAATTTGATTGAAAATGAGATTTAAACAGTATCCCATATAAAAAAATTAGCTCTATCGATTGGTGCAAGAACCAGCTATGTATTTTATTTCTAAAAATAGCAAAATAAATATTTTTGGTGC
This sequence comes from Leptura quadrifasciata, assembly GCA_963675555.1. Lineage (NCBI taxonomy): Eukaryota > Metazoa > Arthropoda > Insecta > Coleoptera > Cerambycidae > Leptura > Leptura quadrifasciata. The sequence goes on along the minus strand of OY776676.1, from coordinate 111,689,800 downwards.
TAAAACCGGCTATGTGAAGCACATAGCCTTTTATTGTCCCAAACAATCTTACAATACAGCATTTCGGAGAAATTCGGTGCAATAACAAGGAATGTGTACCACATGACTTGTTATTGCACCAAATGTATTGTATCAGATATGCGTTTTTTAGCTGCGTATCCATTTCTTGCTAGTGTGTAAGAGTTGATTGAAATAAACGGTATAAGTAAGTAATGCTCCTTTGCTAAAAAGTAATAAACAGAATGGACTTTACTGAGGATTCGGATGATAATGTTGTGGTAGATCAAGACTTCGTTGGAAATTCAGAGCAATCTCAGAAAATTGAGCCCGTTGTAAAATCCGAAAATGAAGTAAATCATAGAAATAGTGAAAGTGAGGTTAGAAAACCAAAAGGTATGTAATGAATGTAATGATGAATTAATTTTAATATTTAAATGAAAACAGCATCTACTATTAAAAAGTAATATACTATTAATTAAATTATTATTTATTATATCAAGTCGGCTTAGAATGTATTTATATATAACATATATCATTATTTTGTTTTTTAACCGACAAATCAAGATAGCAATGTGTGATAAATTCAGATATTCGGTGGGTAGTAATTTATTATTTTTTATTAAAATTTATTATGTTGAAAACAGATGGACTTGTATTATTTTCACATCACAAACGTGAGTGGAAGTGTTTTGTAAGAGTTATGGTGGACTAATAATTAACACTAATATAATAATAATAATAAATAAACTCTTTTAGAGGTAAAAAAAGATTACGTCAACCATCCCACTGGAAGACAAATGTTCGAAAGGTTGCAAGAAATAGTATACTGTAAATAACAAGATTTAGTAATGTAGATTTATTTTGGGAAAACCCGATGATCAACAATTACATTTTTACAATATCATAATACAATATACTTTGTGCCAATAGTTAATAACAAATTAAACACATAGTCCCCTGTGGAACTGCAGAAAAAGACGAAAAACTTTAAAGTACTGGGAATTTAGCGCAAACCACCCCCTTTTCCGTTTTCAAGTTAGAGCGCGAAGAGTGGGAAGTGCTCAGACGTGTGTATGATGACGCTACGTGTTAGGCTTGCAACCAACGAGTCCTGGGTTCGAATCCTGGCTAGGGTATGGATGTTTAGTGGTGTTTTTCATGTTTTACCGAGTTGGTAGCAGTGGACTTGACGAGGTTGTGTGGGAGACAACATGGTTAGTTGCTGTACCACTCCTAAGTTCGAGTCTCGGTTGCGGCAGATGGCAATGTTGTAGGGAATAATAATTGTATAAATTGTCTATGTGTCCTGGTTGAGTGGTGGAATAACTAATGCTAAACTCCGCCAGGAAGTTAATCTAAGTAAGGCGTTGATATAAAAAAAATAAGATCCGTTTTATAATATTTAGCTAATTTATATTAATAATAATAGTGGAAAAAAATGATACAAGCTTAACTTTCACATGCAATTTATAAGAAATAAAAATTAAAAATAAGTATACCATTGGAAAGCTGGATTCTTCCTCTTTAAAATGCTACCTTTGTTTTTTTTGTTTTTTTTTTCATTTTTAATAGGTACAAATTGTCTTTATTATGTAGCGGCGGTCGAGAAATGCTTCATTTCCCTGTGCGACGCGCTTGAATTATTGAGGTGAACTAGTGAACTGTAATAATTTCTCATGCTAAGAGAAACATTTATTTAAAAAAACTTTCATTCTATTTTAATGTAAAATTTCCCGCTCTTTCACGTGATGCTATCCGTTTTTTTAAATATTATTATTATTATTTTCCGAGATATTAGAAAAAAACTGAAGTTTTCTGTTTCAGAGGGTTCTGTATAAAGGTTCGCGGGGGTAGATTTTGGTAAATTTTTTGAGCCACGTTCTATTGGCAAAAAAACTAGCCTTCCATGAAAAAAATAGCGAGGTAACAATTAATTCTAACTTTTCATCAAAATTAGTCTCTGGCACCTGGGCTAAGTTTAAATACATTTTAATTATATTTTTATCTATCATAATTATATTTTAAGTAGGAAAGAAATTAAGTATTTTTTCTTTAAAATATGTAAATTCTTTAATATGCCAGCTATATTACTATTTATATCTCGAACCGACGACCTTTTATATTTATAGTAAGTTGGAACTGATGTTCCATTGTTAAGACTGGAAGAAACTCTTTTTCAAGGAGTCACTCTCTTTACCAAGCAGTGTTACCAATGCTAGTGAAAACGCTCACATTGTGAGCATTTGCTTTATAGTCGGATCCAAACTTGGTTAGGGAATGATTTACAACCCCAGGAAAGGGTATTGCAAAATGAAACGCTGGAACCGACAACCTGTACTTATGAGTTTGAAACTTAATAAGAATTTTGCAGAAAGGTTTACATTTCAATATTATTGTCATTGGATATATCACCACAATACATTTCTGCTTCAGTTTTTATCAAATTAGCACTCCTAATTTAATTGTTTACATTGAGTTAGTAACTAAGAAAAGTAAATATAGTGAGAAAAGTAAATTTAGTACAGTCTTCAATAAAGTTTAAATTTTATTAGTAATTTTTTTCTTGTAAACTGCAATCTTAGATAGAAATTAAGCCATGAAGGAGAGGATGGGTTTTAATTTCTGTAAAACTGTGTACAAGTCAATACCCTCGAAATATTGTAACAGGATGCCTGTCTCATCACAATTCACATTTTGAAACAGTGAAACCCATTCAAAATTTACTTGGTAATGTCTGTTTATAAAAAATTACATGAAAGAAAATTGACTCATCGAGGTTTTAACTATGAGTCATCGCGAATTTCTCATATGGTAGTAAAAGTTGGCCACATATTTGTCATAAGTGAAGTTAGAATTCAAATGTGTACATTACATAATTTAAGTAAACAAAAAATATCTCAGAATTTATTATTAATTCTAGCCATAGGAATTTAGTTTGACCAATGGTTTTGTCACATTGTTACTTGATTATTGATTTAAATTTGTTTGGTACTAACATCTGATGACATAATCCTCAATGTCCAGTGCTTGGACTATCATACATTATACATTTTAACTATGTAGAAGAGCATGTTTTTCATTTGTTTCTAACAATTTAATTCAATTAATAAAGTGAGAGAAAAGCCAACATAAAGATTTCTTTTGTGGCAATTACATACATTAAAAGTTAACCTAAACAATATAATGAAGAAATTACAGAAATTAACAATAAGGACGAAAACAGGGACACCCTCTTCTTGCTCAGGGTCTATCAGGACATTTGTAAAGACATACAGGTTAAAGACCACGGATAAAAGATAATTAAACAACGGGTTAAGAAACATAATGGAAACATTTAGGGCCAAACTCATGTCATGCTTTACCAGCAATCCATGCAATTATAGGTTGTGATTACATTGCTGCATTAAAATAAAAAGACAAAACGAAATCCCTTTAATATCTAAAAAAAAATTCAAATCATTTATGGACCCAATCGATATTTTTGATGATGAAAAATTCAAAGTAATTTAACATAGCACTATTAAAATGTATAACTTTTAAAAAATCAGGTGGGTTTTATATGTGGATAACAGTGGAAAATTTTCATTGATGTGAAAAACGATGTCACCTTTTCAAGATCATAACTTTTAACTTTATGAAAGCATTTCAACAAATGATTTCGACATCCTTCACCCTTCAACTGTTAAACAATGTATTAATTACACAAATAACTCTTAAAACATACAAAACAGTTCCTGAATGTAAAAGAAAAGCAAACTTTAAACAAAACAAAATTGTACCTTTTTCTCTTCACCTTTTACAAATCCCAGATATATAAACTGAACAATAGAATAACATCATAGCCAAACACATGAAGAATATTATGATTTGTAAGTTAATTCCTCTGCCTCTTCTAAAATTAATCCTAGAACCGATAACGTGATGCATTACTCAAGATCTTAAAAACCCATATGTGAAAGACATATATGTATTTCCTAATAGTTATCTCTCAAGTTCAGGTTATTTAACCAAAAAATAACCAATAACTGTGAAACTGTCTGCAAGATGGCACCCCGTTGAATGAGAGAGTATGTGCTTATTTTACAGAGTTTTTCAAGATGTACCTGAAGATATATTAATTTTTATTGTTTGATAATTAGTTTCTGAGATATATTCTGTGGCTGATGGAATTCTCCAATGCCAAACTTCACTCACACACACACACAGTTTCTGAGATTTTCACCTGGTAATAATACTGACATGTGAAAACACTGCTTTTTTTCAAGGTCATAACTTTTAATCTTATTAATGGGCTTTAACAAATGGTGCCGATATCCCTTAACTGTTAGACAGCTTTGGTCCGATGTGATTCGGTTGAACAGTTGTGGCATGCCGACTCCAAATTTCAAAACTCTCCCATAATAGACCACAAGCCCATGCTAAATTTTTAGGGGGTCATATGATACCACTTGAAAAGGTATAATTCCTACAGAAATAAATCACTTTGAGTCCTATGCCGTACATTTTAGGTGGGACATGGGAAAGCCGCAGAAAAGTGAAAATCATAACCCACGGGGGTTGCATTTTTTCAAACGATCCTGTACGACATACGTTTATTTGGACTGTATTTATATCTGTGACTCTTAAAAAGAGAATGCCGTACAAAAATAATGGGACAGAAGTACAGGAATAATTTTCGTTTTCCGAAAAGTGATCTCCATGTATTAAGGTGATACAATACCATATGGTTTTTAGAAAATTCGATTTTTACATTAACAAGGATGAACTTTTTTGCTATGCCGTACAAATCAGTTGGACCATAGGGTGACAAACGCGAGATCAACCCCCTTCCTAGACCTTTATTAAGGGTGGTGATTTGATGCCACATAAAGCTTGATTATTTTAATACTATTTTATATGATAATAATTTTTATTACCATGCCGTACATTTTAGTTGGTACATGTGTCTGGAAAATTGAAATTTCCGTCCCAGAGTGAGCTTTTCTGAATAAAAAATTATTGTAAGACTTTATTACATTCGACCAATACTTGACATTGTAATTATTCAAAACCAATTATTCAAAATTAATGGATCTGAAACGCAAAAGAATTTTCCGAAAATTTTCTGCTATATTATGTCGAAACAGTGCGTAAATAAATTATACTTTATAAAAATTAATATTTATCAAAAGATGAAATACAAAAGCTGAAAAATATTATTTTCTATGTACTTGGAAAAAAGGTGATTTAGTAAAAAAGAGGAGCATATTGTTTACTTTCACATCCCCACTTCTCTTTCTATGTTATCCACATACATTTATTTCAAGGCTTGTTCAACCAGAAATAAAATATAGTGCAATTATAGAAAATTGTGTTCTTTTATTATAACCACTCACACCTTTTCTAAAGAGTTAAATACACACGAAGTCCTTCCAGAAGATGAACAACCGGAAGAAGCATCATTCAGTTCTTATGACGAAGACACTATACTAAACATTAAAAGACTAGTATATCTAGATTCCGCCTGAAATTAACCATAAAAATGTATAAAATATAGTATTTTATAATTTACCGTTTAAGAAACCATCACACGAAATTGAAAGTTTTTGGTAAATCCATTATAATAGATCAGTAATTAATTTATGCATATTCTTTTTGTCATATCAATGATGTTACATTGTTTTCCAAATGTAGTGTGTTGTAAAATATTTAAAACGTTTGCCTAAAAACAAACTTATGAAACATACTAAAATTTTTTACATTGCAAAGACTGTAACACATAATTTTTTCATAAAGTTTCCAAATAAGTTACCAAAAAGAGAAAATTTTGGGTAATTTGTACACATTTCTTTTATAATTAATTACGTTACATTGTATTTTAAAGTTTAAAAGTGATATATACCAATTTCTTACTTTACTCTCTGAAATATATATTTGGTTCTGGTATTTCATTGCGGCCCATCTAAAATGTACGGCATTGTGATTGTTTATCAACTTTTGCTATTTTCAATGATATTTTGCCAACGCCATACGGTATCTAATGACCATTAAGGGTCGTGTAAATCGCATGAATAATATAATCTAGTGTCTAAAATCCCAACAATGAAAATGTATGACATGGACACATTTCTATTTTTTTATAATTAAGGAAGGAAATACCATTGTTTTAAACAATAGAGAATTTTTTAATTTGCATATTTTTAACAAAATTTCACTTGTTTTACAATTTTCTAATTTTATTATTGTCCATTATTTTTTATACGGCTACTAAATAAAATAAAAATTCTAACCTATATTAATCCAAATATCCATACAGTATCAAATAAACATACCCTAGAAAACGTGAGTTTTTTCCCTTTCTCGGAGGTGATCTTTTTATTTACATTGATAATACCCATTCTTTTTACATGGGTCATTTTTGTTAAAAGATATTAAAAGGGCTTGATCTAGCGTTTGCCACCCCATGGTCCAACTGATTTGTACGGCATAGCAAAAAAGTTCATCCTTGTTAATATAAAAATCGAATTTCATAAAAGCCATATGGTATCGTATCACCTTAGTACATTGAGGTCATTTTTCAGGAAAAAAAAATTATTTCTGTACTTCTGTCCCATTACTTTTGTATATCATTCTTTTTTTAAGAGCCACAGATATAAATACAATCCAAATAAGCGTAAGCCGTGCAGGATCGTTTGAAAAAATGCAGCCCCAGTGGGTTACGATTTTCACTTTTCCGCGGCTTTCCCATGTCCCACTTAAAATGTACGGCATAGGGCTCAAAGTGATTTATTTCTGTAGGACTACAAAAATTATACCTTTTCAAGCGATGTCATATGACCCCCTAAAAATTTAGCATGGGCTTGTGGTCTATAAGATTGGAGGGATACGCATAATTCTATGTTAAAAACTATAATGGCGACAATAGTTCAGCTCGATTTGATTTTTTCTGGTGGTTCGATGCCTTTAATAATGATAAGTTTCATTCACCATGTAAAAATTTTGACTGAAATATTAGGGAAAAATAAGTTTGGTAAATTATTATTAGCGTGTATTTGTTAATTATTTACAATCTATTTATTATTAATGTTGTTCATTAATTAATTTTTTAACATAATAAAATATTTTAAAATATATAAAATGTAAACTTTTACTGCCTGTTTTTACTGTTTTTATTTTCCACCAAAAATCGTTAAAAAAAAATGAAAACTAAATGAAAGACAATTTTACCAGTTCTAATTTATACTAGTTGCGTTTACTTGAGAATTATAAAAAATTAGGCTAACAGCTGCCATTTTGGCCTTAAATACTTTAGAAATAGGAAAACATCAAAAAACCACAAAGATAAGGATAAACAAGACTCTTGTTGCGTCTGTCTGCATTTAAAAAAGATGAGCAACTAGTCAACATGTTTGAATGGAAAAATCTTTGGTACAATAAATGATAATGGCATATAGCGATGTAGGTACAATTAACAACATTAATAAAGATGGGTTGATCATGTGATTGACGGTGAAGAACAATAACACGGTCAAGAGAATCTTTGAAAAAGAACCATTGGCAAGTAGGAAAAGAGGGATGACGCACCTCAGAGGGAAGGACAGATTTACTCAAGATGCTCAATATAATCGTTAAGGAACTGGAAGTCAGTAGCACAAAATAGAACAGAATGGCAGAAAAAATTGCAGGAAGTCGTAGCTTAAAAGGGGCTGTAGACTTATGATGATAAGGTTAATTTCAAATACACATTTCTCTAGGTACAGGGAAAAATCCTTTCAGGCTCATATAATATACCTGAAATATCGTAATACAACTTCCATATGGCACATTGAAAATTGTATTTTTTTTTTAAATAATTACATATTCAAATGGCTGTCTCTAAAGTTGATATTGAGACAAATGAATGCTGCAGGCAGCACCAAGAAGAATCCCATTATTTTTTTTTACTTGATTCATTAAAAAGGAGTACCTTAACATTAAATTTTTATAATTATATCGAAAAGGGATGTAACAGGGCTCAAATAAAAGATAACTATAACTTTATAGACTATCCTTGACGTTGAATTCATTGTTTTTGGATAAGTTGAGAATTTAGAAAGTAAAAATCGATTTATTTAAAGCGATGGAAAAAAGATCAAGTAAAAATGAGAAATTTCATATATCTCTTAACTTTTTTCCTTTACATTTCCTATTATCAAATAGATCAACATTTAAAAAATGTTTTGAAGCCACTTCTTTTCCAGAATTTTGGTAAAAATTTCTTGACATTTGTCGAGACTTTTTGTGATTTCCCTGAATATTTCCTGACTTTTCCGGGTTTTTCATACTTTCCAGGTTGCTGGGCACCCTGTACTTATAATTCATTCTATGTTATTTATCGTCCAAAAGAATGGATGGTATTTAGAAAATAATCTTATACCGCATTAAGCATTATTATTTATTGAAAATGTCATTTTAATGATGAACAATGCAATAATACATAATATAGCGCAGTAACTCTGAAAATATTAACGTTTATAAATCAGATAAACACACATAAACACTCTAAGATAAGAAGCGCTATTATAGTATACTTGATTTGACAAGTTTTGTAAAATGCTATTAAATATATGTAGCTGCAATAAATCGTGTTTTATCTTCTAAATATAATAGTTTTTCTAATTTAATAAAACATATTTCTGGCAAGAAATGTTAGGCAGCCAAATGATTCCATTTGCAATGATAATAAACAAATAAATAGTGTAAAAAGCTTTAAAAACACGCTATTATATTACAATGAACTAAAAAGTATAAAATAATTGTTTAATGTGAACTACTTAAATGCGAACAGGGCGGGGCGCTCCTTGTGCCTACATTTTCATTGAGTTGAGTGCCTATGCTTTTTAGATTCAAGTAATTATACATTAAAAATTACTTTCTACCTTCTAGTTCATCGTATCCTCCTATGACTGATGGCCAAGAGGTAAGCGCACTTGCCTCAAAAGTCCCTGGTTCGATTCTCGGTGGTGGCAGTGGAAAATACTGTGAAAGGAATTTTTCCACTATTGAGTGTGTGTCCCTTGTCTCTAAATGTATAGCCCCTCCCACACAAGGCTCTTCTAGAGCCTTCTGGGATAAAGGGGATCATAATTACCTGTGGTGTTAATACTGGCAACAGAAACACGCAAAGATCAGATTTGCTGACATACTAGTTTTCTCCACCTTTCTTTAATGATAGAACGTACAGTGTGCTACCGGCAGTACGAAAACAACTCATTTGAGTACCCTAGAAATCGCTAAATATTAGGATTATGGGACCTGCCAGCAGGACGAATTTTTATATTTTCTAGAAGCCAATGAAATGCTCTGAAAGCGCATCTTTGTCCGAGGGCGCTATGTTTATTAGTTCCAAAGTTATGCCGGCTTGAACTTATCAGTCATTTATACTCAAATGATGAAGCTAGGAGCGCGTATTTTCACGCCGGCAACGGTTTTTGATTCGAAAAATAATCATTGTAAACCGGCCGGATCAAGGTAAATTTTGCTTGGAGACACAAATATTTTTCCCCCTCTTTACGGCAAAATTTACAAAATATGTTGCTTTTTCGATTTTGTCGCCCTTTCATTTTTTCGCTACCTTTCTTCACTCTTCCAGATTTTTTCGCTCTTTATTTTTCCCCTTAAAAATTTATTCACTCTGTTCATTTTTTCATCCTTTCAATTTTGGCGCCTCTTCAAGTTTGGCGCCCTAGGCGACCGCCTGCTTCGCATGCGTCTTAATCCGGCCGTGTTCGTGGAGTATATCTCAATTTGGTGAAGAATGGAATACCGCCAGGCATTTCGGAGTGATAAAAAAAAATTCCAAATAAAAAAATCTGGCAAGTGTTGAGTGGGACATCGATGGAAGCACCACGAAGATTAGTTGTAGTTCTCTTCAAATTGAAGGTAAGTAAATGCGTTTTTTGTATACTTGGACCTAAAAAACCAATTTACAAATACTAATGATAATAATAGCAGTACTTGTGGCGCACGTGCTGTTATGTGTTCTCCAACAACAGGAAGAAATTGTTTTACCTACCATATTCAACATGATATCCCAGCATAGACGACTAAAAATATATTTTTTATTGAACATTTGTTTTAATTTTTCCTTCCCGTTTTTGACTTAAAAATAAATTAAAAATAATATTTAATTTATTTAATAAAGATATTAATATTTTTGAATTATACTTTTATTTAAAACATTTACAATATGCTCCAAATTTTATTTATTTTGCTACTAAAAATATCTTTCAATTTAAAGCGCTGCACCTCTGGCAGCACAATTTGCGATTAAAGTGAGTCCTGTCAGCAAGTCTTCAATTTACGAAAGTTAATGACAATAAATAGTTCATTCATGTTTTGCTGCATATACTGTTGGTAGTACCTTACGTCCTGTATGCAGGATAACTTTATGAGCGGAATATTGTCCTGCTAGCAGGACCAGGGTCTCATTCCGGAAGCGCTTCCAGCAGGACAAAGCTCTGTACGTTCTATCATTAAGCCTGAGACATGGACTTTTAAGTAGCAGACAGGTGGTGTATTGATACTTTCAAGATGTGTGTCTGAGGATGTTTCTGACAAAGTCCTTGAATAGCTCATTGCACCCAGAACCCGACTTGCTAGGAGAGTGACTCTGACTCTCCAGCATCTCACCATATGTTGGTCACACCAACTATAGAAAAGACAATATAGAACAGTTATTGGTTTAGAAGCGGTAAAGATGACACGCTTCGAAACACTGAGTTAATGTTATTAAGGAACTGATGAGGATGACAGGTTGAGAGGCTCTACAACGGACCACTTTATATATAACTTGATGTTAGTCAGAGTAATGTATGGATCATAAAATGTCTACTAAGATGTTAATCAGAAAACAGATGAGGGCAAGCTAAATTATAATCTAAGGGCTAATTTCTGAGCCATATATTCTGCTGACCACTAAATGACTAGAATATTTTGAATAATATTACTACAAAAATTCCTTATTTGTCCAACTTTAAAACTAATACCCAATTGTTAAAAATTGCATTGTACTTAATCGATAATACATATAACTTTATAGATAAGTAAACAATGAACATACTATTATTCATCTAAAAATAACAATGCCTATTCTACTCAAAACTGAAAAATACAATCGCACCAGCTTTGGTCATAAAAATAACAATTCTATACTTTGTACAAAAAATATCTTATCTACAAAGGGGACTTTATCCAAAAAACACTTTTAACTTACCAGTATTTACAAATATTGACAACATACAGCTTAAAATAAAATCTTGCGCAACATTTATAGCCATGCAAGACAAGTGACTCAATTTAAACATGTTGATTAGTAAAATTAGTAACAGAAAAAATAAAGAATTCATGTTTTTTACACTGCAGATTTTGACACATTTTTTTAAATTTAACCAAAATGACAAATGTGATTTTTGACATTTATCCAATTCAAATATTTAGTAAATCCTACTGCATAGTTGAAAAACTAGTGTTGACTACTAATTAGCACATAAATATGCAGGGTGCTTCAGAACTTATCCATAAAATTTTAAGGGTATATTACAACATATCCCTGTAAATACAATAGGTCAAAAATGAAAAAAGCCATTTAAAAGTAATTATTTGCAAGTCAGTAGTGCCTTAGTTGACTGTGTTGCAATAAAATCATGTCGAACAGCTGATAATGCATAAGAACATAAAAATGTTGTGAAAATAAAATCGATAACCAAAAAGCTCTATTTGATCTAAAGTAGGTAACTACATTAAAAAAGTTAATATATAAAAAAAAACTAAAAAAAAAAGCTTTTATAAATGTACTAAAAGGAAACTAATATTTCTCTAATCTTATAATGATTATTAAAACTAAATGCGTTGAGCGTGAAAAGATACTGTAGAAGTTGTTTCAATATTTATTGGGTACAACTTTTCATTAACGACTTCAGGACTCCAGGAGTTAGTAAGGTCAAAAATAAGTACTTCATTAAAGTATCAAGTTAAATGTTGCTACAGTTTCCAAAAAAAAAAAAAACTGTCATTGATTAGTTAAGTACATACATCCATATTTCTAGTTAAAATTTATTACACATTCACTGTTATCTTGTACTATGTTTTGATACCACATTATAATTGATATCACAATGGAGTGGGTACTTAATCACCTTCCTCTATTTGGTTTTCTTTAATAACATTAACTTAGTCATATATTGTTATTATGTATTCGTGCAGGAAAGAAATTTGCCAAATTATTTGTTTATGTTAAAGAAGCTGAAAAAGTATTTACTGCATTTTTATAGCCTGGATGAATATTTATACATGACTATCAATAACCTTTTATACTATTTTATCTTATTTATGTATTTATGATGTATTTGTATTTTTATGTATGTACTTAAGCCTTTTTTAACTTTGTGTGTTGCGCTTTTTAACTATTGCAGTTCTATATCCTTTGAGAGATTGTAAACAATGGAACAAATAAAGTATTCTATGACGATTAAATAAAATAAAATAATAAATCCACAAATAGGTATTGTTATGTGCTGCCCTCTAACGAGGAAGGATGTGATTAAGTCCCTGTTCAAGGTGAAAGGAAACCTGTTATTCTGTTACTCCCTGACTAGTAGGGTGGCGCCGTCTATGAGCCAATTGACGAACGGTCATCTATCATATGGTAGAAAACTCTGTAGGATTCCAGAATATTGTGGAATACTGTTCTGGTACATTTCTATGGGTGTATATAAGGAGGTGAATCCAGCAGATGGGGGAACAGTTCAGTTTAGTGAAGTATAGAGAACAGTTCAGTTCAGTGAAGTAAATAGTTCAGTTGAGAGTTTTTAGGTTAGACAAGAGTTGACAAGTTTAAGAAGAAAAGTAAAGTACATAGTGTTTTAAAATTAGTGAATTTATATTAGATTAAGTTATTATTAGTTGTGTGATTTTGAAGTATTTACTAGTGTAATTTTAGTGATTAATAAAATAGTGGTTAGTGAAAATTCTTGTTGCAAGTTATTTAAACCCACAGAGTGTTTACTGAAGACTGTAAACACGTAACAGTATTTACTAATTTTCATGCTCAAAATGAGAATCGCTTTTTCCGATACTAATTCGGGCTGTTCCTTGCATCTCGGTAGTATAGTAGAAAGGAGATGGTAGGTAATATGCTTAACGTTTAGATTAGATTTAGTTTACAACTTTTGCAATGAAATCTCGTATTCCTTCATTGTATACTAGATCCTTCATATCTCTAGAGGGGATCAAGTCTGGAGGAAATTTTTCTGCTAGATAATTTAAACGACAAAAAGTATGTAATGTTTTTGAGAAATAATAATACCCTGCCCATTACCAGGTAATTCTAAGGAATTTTTTAAATGACCAGTTGCATCGTCTTTGTTATTTCGGCATCGCTATTGGACCTCAGCTAACTGTCACTGTAATATGATCGGTTAGTCATTTACATTTTTAATATAAAAGTTACATGACTTTCAAGTTTATTATTTAACATAACTTAATTATTAGGCACTATAAATTAAATTCATGATCATACATAATCAAAATTATGCCTGTTATGCGTTATGTAATTGACTGGAAATAATTAAATATTTGTTTATTTTTTAAAATCCATTTAGAAAAGTATCTATTTATAGATATATGTATTACTTTTCATTTTTCACTAGGTGGTAAACACATTTCATTACAGTACAATGTAATGTAATATTAAAAGTGTGGAAAATCCATTAGGCCTAAGCTAATAATTATATCAGGCACATTTAATAAAACTTGGATATTATTGTTTGCATATACGTATTATTGGGTTAGAAAATCTTCTATAATCACGAAACATCATTAAGGACGTTCCCAACAAAAAAAGATTTCTTACTGATTGTCTTTAAAATGTTTGCATATATTTTTATTAATATTCTGTACATGTGAGAAAAATTTGAGTAGCTGTTGCGGCACTAAATTTGTTAGTTATTAGTTATTATTAAATACCCATTTTTAACATGCTAATGTCTTATAAATCTCATTTCACTTATATTTTATTTAATTACAATAGTTTTCTTATGATTATCTTCAAAATCTGAGAGCTATTCGAAGGAGAGAGGAATATTTTTCTTTAAAAAAAAATACTGCAAGCGATATTCGTTTTTCTGTAAAATATGTTGAAAATTCGTGACTTTCGGTCGCCTTCAGCTTGCCTCAGATAAGTTGGTGAGCAGGAGCTCGTGACTTGGCAACATTGCAATTAAGCGGTAATATTTAAATGCTGTCAACGCACAATTAAAGTTAATAAATGCGAGTACTTTACAGATATTACGAAAATATGGATTATCATGAGAATAAAAGTTGATATTTATGGCAGATCTACCATTTTTTGTTCTCGAACACATTTTTTATACTTTGTTAAAAATCGCAAATATATTTTTAACCTCTCTAAACCAAAGCAACAACTCACGTTCTGATGAGTATAAAAACGAAACATTGCCAGATTGAGTCAAGCAAAGCAGTAAGTTTATTTCTGTGCTTATGCGCAGAGGGAGTGGAGCGAAAAAGTGCAACAAGTTTTCATTGTAAGCATGATAGTTTACATAGGGGAGATCCTTTTGTAGGTTGAGAACGACTGCCTTTTGGGAATGTCATTAATGTCATGTTTTCTGATGTTTGGAAAAAAAAAATTTTTTGAACTGGATGTTGATGTAACCATAAAACTGTGATTTATGTCAATTTTTACCTAGTTGACTTTCTCAGGACAGGCCAGTCAAGTTTTGACCTGGGGCTCCAATTCCTGAGGGGCGCCAAAAACAAAAAATAAGCAGGTTAAAGTGACCCGTCGCTTTCGAGACATTGAAAACGACGCATTTTTATTCGACAAGTTAAAAAATACTCTTAAATTATCAAAATCGATTATTATTATTACCAAAGACATTCACAATACATCAATATGAGCAGATTTAGAGAATGGGTCTGTTGTTAACTTTTCTTTTTGAGCCCCCTTGCAATATTCTATAAAATCATACACCCAAAATGAATAACAAATGTATAGTCGGGTTTTGCTGGGAACTCAAAAAACGCAACAAAAACTTTACGACCTCATTATTATCGCCATTAGACCATGCGGCATGTTGTCATCAAACATGCCGGCGCACATTAAAAACCTACAAAGGTATGCGAGTCAATTTGCGGTTGAGATAGCACAAAGAGTAATGATATTTTAATGAGGTCATAAAGTTTTTGTTGCTTTTTTTGACTGCCCAGCAAAACTGTACCCGACTATAATATGTAATCTGTTTAATTAACAAAGGATAAATACTTATTATTTTTACAGTTATTTTCTTCTCACTTTTTCTTCTCCCACTGTAGCACCCACCCAAGTCCAGAGGGCTGTACAACATTCTGGAATCTGGTTGGGAGGGTGGTCAATAAAAATTATTGAACCACAGCACTTACGCCCCTTTGGGCCCCTTGTACATCCTCCCTGTAGGCAGACCCTCGCCTAGGCCTCCAAAAAACCTAACCTTGCGAAATAGGTGGTGATGCTCCCTAGGGGCATCTCCCTTACATCGGCCAAAGCAGGCCAACGTTCTCCCAAAATGGATTCTCTGATTGATGAGACAGCAGAACAGTCACAGAGTACATGTTGACCATCTCATCTTCTTGTTTACAACCTCTACAGAGAGGTGTTTCCCTTAATCTCATATTATGGAGATGTCTCCTAACGGACGATGTCCAGTCTGCATTCCCGTTATAAAAAGTACTCCGCAGGGTGTCTAGCAAATCTTAACCTAGAAATTCCCGTATATTTCCCGCATATTCCCGGTAGTTTCTAGAAAATTCCCGTATATTTTTTTCATCACAATATTAAAATATATTGAAAAATGCTTCACGAGTCAAGTATTACAAAACTTTTTCTCTACTGATTTTTCCAGAAGAAACATACCTGTGAGGTTTTCCGGAACAGCACATAAAGATAGCAAAAACCGAAAAAGAAAATTACTGAAAAATTTTTTTCTTAAAAATCTGAAAAAATACATAATAGTAGAACATTTGATTGTACACAATTTCCATCTCTATTAATTTTTCTTTAATGCATATTTTTCGAGATTTTTCAGTTCTTGGTGAAAAAAAAATACAATATTTCACGCCCAAATGCTCATATCTCGGAAAACATGCATTTTAAAAAAAATTATTAGAGACGAAAATTGTTTAAAATTAAGTGTTGTATGTACTATTGTGAATTTATTCAGATTTTTAAGAAAATGCCATTCAATGATTTTCCTTATCAAAGTTGTTACTATTTTATAGGATTTTCCGGGAAAACTTTGCAAGTATGCCTTCTATAGAAAAACCGATAATGAAAAAAAAGTTTTGTATTTTAAAAATATACTTATAGTTCAAGTAAGGACTTACTACACTCAAAAAACGCAACAAAAACTTTACGACTTAATTATATCGCCGCGGGCCATGGCGCCAAGCCCGTCATCAAACGAACCGACGCACATTAAAAACCTATAAAGGTAAGCGAGTCAATTTGCAGTACAAAGAGTACCGGTATTTTAATGAGGTCGTAAAGTTTTTGTTGCATTTTTTATTTGCCGGGAACTGTTTACTTCAACTATACATGAATTTTTTCGGATTTTTTATATAATATTATGGTTTCCCCTCTCCCTCTTTTGGAAAATTTCAGATCAATGTATCTCCGAAACTACGCTTTTTTTTTAAATTGAACAAGAGTAAAAAGTCATTCGTATTTAGCAAAAAATACGAAAATTCTATTAAAAAGCTAAACAATAAAAATGTTATTGCTTATTTTCTTCCAAATATTTCAAAAGTTTTAACAACATAATAATAGGCTTTTTGAAAAATTAAATTTTTCGATTTTAAATTTATGATTTGGAAAAAATAACGTAATTTCCGTGTAAACAGGAAGTGATATTTAAAATTTTATATGTATGTTATTACTTCCCTTTTATAGTCAATTAAAATTACGCAAACAGACAAATTCTGAATTATTTTTATAAATCGGTTTTTCAGCTATAACATTTATTATTATTGTCTATTTTTAAACAATATTGGATTTCTCAGAAAAAAATAAGTCAAGACTAGATTTTCAATAAAAAATTTATATAAAAAATTACAGAGAATATCAAGTGTAACGCATAAACTGGAGCACACTGTATATTTGTTTACTGTCTAGCGCATATTGTCGGTAAAATATAATGTTGCATTTTTATTCTTAGATTTTATATCTACCTCTTCAATTTACTATGCTATGCAGGTTACTAACTCTCGATTTGTAAGAAATCAAAAAGTTCTATTTACAACTTACTTTTAATTAAACTGCCCACATTTATGGAAGCGGCAGATCTATTATCGACATTATCAATTAAAAATTATGACTACGTATCAAGTACACTTTTGAGAAAAACTCTTAATAAGGCACACTTTCGATTTTAATTTATTCAAAAACGAAAAAGAAATTGTGGTTGTATTTATACTATTATAAGATTTTTTAATTGGTTTTCTACAAGAATGCCAAAAATAAAAATATCGTGTACTATTGTCGGCCTAGCCAGAGTACTTTGGGACGAAATGGAGAAGTCATAATAATGATTTTTTTTAAGTACATGTTTGCTGAAAACATCAATGTCCTACCTATGAAATTTAAAATGTTCTTTATGTATCAATACATCAGACAAATACTAAACAAAAAACTCTCACTGTGTACTTACAAAGTCATAGAATTTAATGAGACGCTACTGTGAAGTTTATGGAATTACAGTGCAACTTGCAAATATTCACAGACTAGATAAACCATTTAATTCTGTAATTAGGGACAATAAGAATTGTAAGTTCCAAATCACTTGAACACATAAGGCTGCGGATAGGTAACTAACTGCCTAACATTTTAAAATTTCATCACAGCAATTTCTTTAACGGTTTCATTTACAAAATCGGATGTAAGTACTCTTTTTTCTGTGGTTTTTAAGGAGGTGGAGATTATTAATGCAAATTTATATCTCCAAAATTTCTATTTTTTTCAAGGGTAGAGTCCAAATTTTCCATATATTTCCCCCATTTCCAAGGGCACTATAAAAATCCCGTATAATTCCCGGTTTTCCCGGTCGCTAGACACCCTGCGTAAGTTCCTTCCGGACATTGCCAGGTAGTCCATTGCTGTACTCTTGTTGGGATATTTTAGTAGTTCTCTAGCAAGCTGACAGCTATTTGTTTCATCCCACAGTTTTTTGAATTCATTGTGGGTGTTCTCTTTAATTATTTGTATTATCGCCGTGATCGGTAACAGACTGGCTGGGCCTGGTCCAGATACTTAGGCCTGCTGCCTTCTTAGCCAGTCGGTCGGCTACTTTGTTGCCACTACACAGTGCGTGTCCTTTCACCTAGCATACCAGTATGTTATTCATGCTGGAGGCATGCACCCACAAGTGCTTGGTGACCTTCCCATACTGCTCCTGTGGTAACTTTGTAACTTCTCAGGGCTGGTAATGATTGTCTACAATCTATGTAGATCCTGATTGTTTTGCCCGTAATTTGTCTACGGACAATCTCTTTTGCAGCTATGGTTATGCCCGCCAGTTCCATTTTTACTACGCTGGCTCGCACATCCATAGCCCATTTATGTTGGATTTGCAGACTTCTGGAGTATATTCTACATCCTGCCCCATCCTTCTTCTTTGATCCGTCTGTGAAGATGTTGATCACACCTTCACCAGCAGCCTCGTTCTCACTATTCGTCTGTATTATGTAAGGTCTGTCAAAGACAAACCGGGGACCAATACCATCGGTGCACGCCTGCAGAAGAGGCGTCTTTCTGACAGCCTCATTCCACAGGCGACTTCTGGCCTGTCCACAGCCTACATTCGGTTGTATGCCAACGGATTTGAGGTGTACCATTGTTGTTAGAGCCACTTTTAGATATATATCGAGTGGTGGTTATGCTTAGGCAGGCAACTCTCTGCACTTGGTTGAGCTTGACCTTGGCTGTAGTCTGTTTGCCCTTAGGCCACCAAACCACAGCTCCATAGGTTATCATTGGTCTTATGACGGCAGTGTATATCCACATGACCACTTTGGGTTTCATTCCCTAGGTTATCCCCACGGTCCTGCGGCACTGCTCATAAGAGATGTAAGCCTTCTTTAGTCTTCTATCTATGTGAAGATTCCATGTTCCATCATTATAAATAGTTCGATAAGCTGGAGGACAGCATTGCAGAAATCAAACACAATGTACATATTCAGGTTGTGCTTCTATAATATGTGATGTGCTGCCATCCAAAAAGTGTCAACTGATGTCGCCCTACTTTGAAAATTGAGTTTCTTCTAGTACTTCAATTTTATTATTTTCCCTGTCAATCTAATACCATAAAATTGTGAAAAATTACAAAAAAATTGATAATAGTTCACAACGAAAACACAGTACAAGAATATCCAAGAATACTGTAATCTTAAAAAAAAACGTATGGTATTAGAACATTGTATTATAGTAAAACAGCAACTCTAAAAAAGGTTTATGTGAAAAGTTTCAAACACTTCAAGAGTCTTAACAGAAAAACCAGTAAATTTCACTGGGAGTTAATGCATATTACAAAATTTAGCACAATTTACTGAAAAATAAATTGCTGGTAAATATTATTTGGTTCTGGGGTATGAAATTTCACTGGGATCGCATTGGACTTTTTCATTTAGACCTTATATGTATAACAAAATGGTCTTTGATTTGTTACACAACAATATGGCACCTAGTACTTGAAATCTAAAAATAAAGGTCGCACTCAAAAATTCATACATTTCATAAATATTGCCCACATTACTCCTACATGTGTTATCAGGTTCGGTAACATTAAAACATATCTGACCAGATCATCAAATACTATCAACTTAATGCAATTATGAGTTATTAACAGAGAGCTTATAACATTCTTATAATAATTTTGAATATTGTTTATGTATTGCTACAGTTTAAAGTTTAACGAGTCTAGACTTGAAAGTATCAATAATAGATAATACAGTGAAATCAGTCATTGGCCTCCCCCACTACTAGTACTACTAATTCTTGAAATGCATATTTCATAATAATCTGGCTAGCAGGTTACTACTGTTTCATCAACTAACAATTTCATAGAATCATTAATTGAATGAACGTAAACACGTTAATTACCATAAATAATATACAGTATGGGGATCGCTACTAGGTGTATAGGGAAATTTTGTACACTTATGTACATGTGCAATTTGGGTTAGAATCAAGAGCTGATATGAAATGGATGGTGAGGTATAGGCAAGACAGTTAGTAAAATTAAAAAGGTGTTGTAATATAATTATAATAGCATTTTCAGTTCCCTATACTAAGAATAATTTTTTAATAAATACATCTACGCTTATAACAGTAAACTAAATATGATGATTGAAAAATTGAATAAAACTAAAGAAACGAGCATGATATACCTCGAAATAAACAACGAAAATTATGTTATTAGGAAAGACATTATAAGTAAGGATTTGTACAATCTAACTATAAGCCATAAGACTCATCAAAACAAATCGTTGAATTTTGTTAAAATAAATAATGCTTCTCCAAAAGAAATATTCATAAATAAAAACTTGAGTGATATGAGTATACAAATATCTAACGACAAATAAGAAATTTTTTTATACCCCTGTCTATCTCAGTGGAACCTGCTATCGGAGCAATTACTCCTATTAAATGTGAACAGCAACGTGATCCAGGCAGTAAAGCTACAAACATAAACAATGTGCAAATGGACAAAATACCGTGCTTCAAAATAATGCACATTAATATTAAAAGCTTGCGCAACAAGTGTAACTCTTTAGACTTAAGTTTGTTATCATATAAAAACCTTGTGAGTGTATTGTTAGTGAATATTGGCTGAAAGAGGAAGAAGCACCTATATACAAATTAGATGGGTATTACATGGCAGCATCCTTTTATAGAACTGAAAGTATACATGGAGGAATTTGCATATTTATCAAGAACAATATTATATCAATACCTCCGTTAACTAACAACAGTAGTGAAAAACACTTTGAAGTATGTGGTATATCTCTTTATAACCATAAATACATATTTTTATCCAATTACCATTCTCCACAAGGAGACAAAAATATTTTTAAAGAAAAATTGTATCAAGCCTAGAATTTGTTACTGTTCACAATGTCTATTTGGTTATAGGGGGTGACTTCAATGTAAACTTTCTCGATAAATCAATACATACACAAGATGTCATTAACTTGTTTTTGTCGTTTGGATTGCATTCAAATTTTCAAGACTACACCAGAGTCCATGGTGAGTCAAACTCATGTATCGATAACATCTTTACAAATTTTAATGTCGTTGCTTCAAAATTAAAACATCTTCATTTATCAGGTCATAAAGCACAAGAAATAGATTTTACGTTAAATGACAATACTTCTCATAATCAGAAAATTATTAGTAATAAGAGTGCGGCAAACAAAGATAAGTTTTCAAATTTTCTCGCTAATGAAACATGGTCAGATGTATTAACTGCCACTGATCCTAATTCTGTAGTAGCAACTTTTTACAGTATATTAAACTATTATAGTGAGATATGTTACCCAAAAATAGTAATTAAAAATATACAAAGAAATCATTAAATGTACATTTAAATAAAGATATTCAAAATGCAAAGAATGAATTGGATTTTAACCACTCTTTATTAGATCATAATGTAATAGTAGACAATGCCCTAACAAACATACTAAAATCTAAAAAATATGACTATGAACAATTGATAATAAAATACAAAAAAGAAGAAATGCATAAAAAAAATTAAATTCCACAAACAAATCCAAAACAATATGGAATTTCATAAACACAACGTGTGGAAGGTGTAGAAACAAACAAAATAATTGTATAAAATCTGCAGATGACTTTAATAAGTTTTTCGGTAATGTTGCTGAAAATATTCTTACAGGATTGCAACAAACAGATAAAAATTATCTGCAATACATAAAAACTTTAATTTAAATATACCAGACTCGATTTTTTTCAGCCCAGTAACAGAAATGGAAATGGTTAGTATAATAAGTTCTTTGAAAAACACAAACTCCACAGATATATATGATCACTCAACAAGCATGTTTAAAGAAAACTTAAGGCTTCTTTTAAAACCTATTACACACATTATAAATTTCATTCCTGAAACTGGTATATTTCCAGACAAGTTAAAAATTGCTAAGATTATACCACTGTTTAAATCGGATGACCCACTTAACATTGAGAATTAGAAACCCATTACATTATTTCCTATTCTAGCAAAGATCATTGAAAGAGTAATTGCTTTGAATATCACAAAGTTCTTTGAAAAAAATAATTTATTTGTAGATTTCCAATTCGGATTCAGAAAAAAATCGAAGCATGTCCAATGCAGTGTTGGAGTCGATAAATTTCATAAGTGAGGGATTTGAAAATAAGGCGTGTACTCTTTCAGTATTTGTTGACAGCAAAGCTTTTGATTGCGTTTCGCACGAAATACTCTTTCTATTCTATGGTTTCAGGGGTTTATCTCTTGATTTGCTAAAATCATATCCGTCTAACAGAACACAAACAGTTTTTCATAATGGTAAATATAGTACAAGTGCACAAGTAAAACATGGGGTTCCGCAAGGTAGTGTTCTCAGACCACTTTTATTTCTAATTTATATTAATGACTGCAAAATCAAATATATTTTTTTAAATTTTCTTTGCTGTTGACACAATGCTAGGCATAATAGTGACTACAACATAAAAAATGTACAGAGAAAATGATCTCGTAGGCAGAAAATTGGTTCTCCTCAAACAAATTATGCATAAATAAGGCTAAAACAAAATCAACAGTCTTTACATTAAAATCAACAGAATCTGAAATTTTTAGGTTTAAATGTAGACACAAACTTAAATTGGCAAGCGCATATTGACATATTAGATCGTAAACTATCTAAAGCTATATATGCAGCAAAAGCGGTTAGATGCAGAATTAATTTAGAAGCTGCTATTACAACATACCATACATTATTCTGATAAACTGGGGAAATTCTTGCCATGTATTGTGCAAAAAATGTTTATTTTACAAAAGAAAGCCATTAGGGTGCTGTCAGGTATCTCTCAAGTTTCTCAATCTATCTAATGTAAATGTATTTGGAGCGGAAGGTGTAGGTGATTGGTCGTCACATGAGAAATTTACGAATTACCACGTGTCATCCCAAAATATTAATTTGTTGAAATTGATTATGGTGGTCAACATATAACCAAAATAAAAAAAAGTATCTTTCTTAAAATAAGTGGGAGTGGGTCGATTTTCGTACATTACAATAAATAAATTTATTGTATCTCGCAGTGAATGCCCACCATAGTCCAATTTAATTATTTGTATTTTTTCTTATTAAATTAATATCCATTTTAACAGGTTAATATTATTTTGAGTGCAATAATACTTAAATTTCATAAGGTGACCTAAGCCCAACGGACTCTAGTAAATAATAAATGAATCCGTAACATCGGCAATCAAAGCAGTGCCAGCGTACAGCCCATTGGATCGCCCCACCCCAATCGCACGCACAATTGCACATGTACATAAGTGTATAGGATTTTCCTATATGCCTAGTAGCCATCCCCATACTGTATGTGCACATTGTTTGATCTACATTGGAGTAAACAAGTTTAATATACAACATAAATTAATTTATAATTTTGGATAATTTTTATTAGCATTGATACTAATACCGTGAAATTCCATTAATCAACTAAATAATTAGTAAAACAGTAAATTTCCAATAGACTTTGCACAACATTAAATAATTACGTGCCAAATTTTTTACATATTGAGGAAATCAGAAAATTGCAAAGTACTGTTTAAATAATAGCTCGTCATGTGGTAGATAACATATTTATATTTAGGTAAATTACTTTATTACACATATCAACTGGTTTACAAAGTGCAACATTAAAGTTATTATATTTTGTTTCACTGCATCTATTTTAAAAAAAGGCAAAGACTGAATAAATTCTTGAAATGGTGTTGTTAAGTCTCAAAAATGAAGGAGTTCCAATTTCCATTCAAAAACTGACCAATGAGAGCCGAATAAATGAAAAATTTACCTATATAGAGAGCACCACATACTTTCGTTTGCAGTTCCTACTATAATAAATTTGTTTAACATACCATAAATATTGAAATATCTCTATAAATATATTTAAAATTTAATTCAAATAGTTCATAGATATCAGACAGTTATTACATTGAAATAGAAAAATAGTTTTGTTATAAAGCCATATGCACATTTTTTTTAAATATAGTAAAAACTTTTATATTCCATTAATAGTGAAACACCCCATATGAGGGTGTCTTATAATTTAAAATATTTCCTATTTCTATTCCAAACTTACATAAATACTATTTTCTACTCTCTTTTCTAATTACTATTACATTCTACAATTAAATCAAACACAAATTTACAGCAGAGTTTCGAACGCATATATGTTTTCAAATATCGAAACATAACTTTAGATAAATGTAAAGTTTTATTTGTTGGTAACATTGGAAAATCACCTTCGGAATGAATTTTAGATCTTATCTAAATTCTGTTATTATAAACCAAAATCAAACTAATAGCATAAAATATAAAATCCTATGTTGTCTACAAAACGCACCGCGATAAGTTAAAACGGACTTTGGGCATGTTAGCAACTACGGGACTTGGAAACACGTGTAAGGCAAAGAAAGAAAACTTCCATGTATGGTGGACTAACCATATAAAAGTGAGGAAATGCATGTCCCGAGGCCCCTTATCCTATAGATAGGTGGAGGCTTCATGAATGTATGAAGAAAATAGCCAACAGTACTAGCCGTTTCAACTTTCAATACTATTTCATCAAAGTAATTGTCTTCTGTAATTATTACAGCTTGGCTTTTTAGCTAGACTATAATCAGCAAAGCATCCAGATGTCTTTTACGTGACACTTTGGTTAGCTGCAATAATTTCTATAGCACAAGAAAGTGATAAACTTATAATACAATTTTTTCAGTCATTATTTTCAATCAATATAATCTCTTTAAATATTTTATTAGGTGAGTTTAGGTTTACTAAAAGACCCCGCACAAAACATATATGGGTTTCGGGTCCCGGTCAAATTGTCTGCACATCACAAGTGCAGACAAGTTGATTGGGACCCAAAACCCATATATTTTGTGCCAGGTCCTTTCAATTTATTGTAGAGGAAAACGATAAATGAAAACAATCAGACATAGTGGTGGGCAGAAGCGATGCATCATCACATCTTACGTCTTTTATGTCGCGTGCGTTAAAATGAGAGAGAAGGTCAACCATGTGGTCCACCTTCTTAGCGTCTCACCTCGCACCCCCTTCTCAATTATATGTTTCCCGCACTATACTATCACAGACTGTATATTCTGTATATTCAGAGTAATGCAAATAAATACATGATATTTTATAAGTGACCAGTCAACATTCATGCCAATTATTCTTCAGCTTACTAAAAACAAACAAGGTGGTTCCTGTGTCCGCCATATGTCATGTAAGGTTTTGCAACAATGTTTTGTTTTTAAAATACAAGACAAATTGTTTCATATTGCAACCACAAGTTTAGAATAGAATAATTTATTAATGTCAAATACACCATAGTGTTTACACAAGTCATAATAGTAGAATAAATCATACTATTATACAAAACATGAAACATAAATTGATGTTAAGATACATACATAGAGTGCTTAAAATGACAACTAAAATATAGGCGAACATATAATTATATAAAAAACAAAAATGTGGACACAATATATTTAATTTCAAAAATATAAAATACATTAC
Source organism: Leptura quadrifasciata (assembly GCA_963675555.1). Lineage (NCBI taxonomy): Eukaryota > Metazoa > Arthropoda > Insecta > Coleoptera > Cerambycidae > Leptura > Leptura quadrifasciata. The sequence goes on along the minus strand of OY776676.1, from coordinate 111,663,946 downwards.
AATACTAGTTAATACCTACACAATGAATTAAAAGATATGAACTAGAGCAATTAAAAAAGACCACTTAATAACATCTTGGTTTTCTCTCTTAAATTTAAGATAAATCACTCGATAAAAATTCCTCAATGCTGTAGAACGCAGATACATTTTTAATCTGGTTTTAAACTTTGCTTCATTTAAAAGTTTTACCACCGGAGGCAGTGCATTAATAGTTGGATCCCATAATATCCAGTGCCATCCCTAGTTTTTTTTTAAGACGTAAAAAGTTTTGGTGAATATCATTTTTCTGAATGTATTTAATTTCGAATTGTGTATTTGTTTAAATTGTTTTTTATGTACAAAAGACAATGTAGTATGTAAGTACAGGGCACAGTTAGTATATTCTTTACATCGTCTCTAAACTTGAGTCCAGATATAATTCGTATAGCTTTTCTTTGCACGGAAAACACACTACTAGATGAAGTAGCATGACCCCATACAAGTAGTCCATATAATATCACAGAATGAATTGTACCATGGTATGCAGCTACCAATGCATTATGAGAGATCCTACCTTTAAGATTTCTAAGTAGGCATATATTTTTAGAATTTTTTTACAAATGTGATGTGTGTTCATCCCATGATAGTTTTGTGTCCAAGTATAGACCAAGAAATTTTACAGATGTTGGGTCACGTGTCTCCTCCATGTTTCGTAGACTAAATATATTTAGTTTTGTTTTTGATGTATTTAAATTTAGGTGATTTGCCAGAAACCAGTTTTGTATGTTCGTTGACATCATTTAGTAAATCCTCTAGGTTGTTGTTTACATCTACTAGGTTAGTATCATCGGCAAATAAAATAGTGTGTATTCGTCCCACTGAATTGGGAAGGTCATTTACATAAATAAGGAATAACATTCACCCCAAGATAAATCCTTGAGGAACACCGTGTTTTTACTGGGAGTAGTTTAGATTTAGTTCCAATGTAATTGACATACTGTTGACATTCTGACAGGTAGTTTATTTGAGTACTACCATTTTTACCTAGAATAAAATACTATAATTACATTAATTTGATGTATAGTAAGTGAACAAAGATTTGAAGCATTAACAATGGTCAGTTGGCTGTTCGGTATTCAAGTGACTCTGTTACAACGTGGGATCATTGTGTCTCTCATGGCACACTTATATTGAAATTAAAATATTATGGTTTCAGCAACACGAGTAGTAATTTTGTGCGTCATATCTATCAAATAGACAACAGTTTGTCCAGTACAATGACAAGAATTCAGAAACAAAGGCAATAAAATCTGGAGTACCCCAGAGGTCGGTGCTCGGTCTACCGCTATTCCTCATTTACATAAATGATCTCTTAGACAGTGTATTGGGTATTGATATCTTGTGTTATGCAGATGATACAACAAACTTAGACACAGACATCATTTTAGATAATCTTATAGGTGGCATGGCTGAGGTACAGTCAAAAGCAGCTTCTTGGTTTGTCACTAACCAACTAAGTCTCAATGACGACAAAATTATGCAATGCATCTTTATTTAAAAAAAAATTTATTTTGTTCATCCTGCCCCTATTAAGTTTTTAGGGTTACATTTAGATGGTAAATTATCTTAGGAGCAACATACAAATCAACTGTCTAAAAAACTATCATCAAAAAGTATTTATCTATTAAGGAATCTATAACAGACACTAAGTAATCCAGTACTTTTAACAGCCTACTATAACCTCTTCCAATAGCATATGGCGTATAGATTAGCATGGGGACACTGACCACATGCTAAACAATTTTTTCAGTTCCGTCGTAAGAATTATTGGGGGTCTAGCGTGCCAAGATGACGTTAGGCTGAAATTCGCAAAACTGAAGATCCTGACTTTGACATCACTATAGATTTTAAGATCTCTACTCTGGATTAAAGAAAATCTAAACCTGTTTCAACCACGTGGTGAGATACACGATCACTACACAAGGTTCAACAGAAATCTAGCCATTGATTATCACAAGGTAGACAAAAGCAGATTCTCTGCAAATTATTATGCTCCCATTTTTTACAATAAACTCCCCGAGCAAATAAGAAACATGCCATTTAACCAATACAAATATTGCATAAAGACGTATCTGACTTGAAAAAGTGTTTTATACCTTGGGCGAATCCTTTTGCAGTGACATGACCTTGTAATATATGTTTACATATTTCTTTCTATTTAACTGTTTTATTGTACTTCACGTAATTATACCTTTGCTGTAATTCTGTATGTTTGTTACATTGGCCGTAATGTTGTATTTTATATTCATTTTTTTTTGTTTTTTACATCACTATATTTGTGAACATTTTTTAGGGTGGTGTATATAAGTGTATTGTCTCACATGAATAAACGTTATTTATTTATTTATTTATTTATTAATATATGGTCACTTGTTCAATTGAGAGTCAAAAACAACTTTCTGATTGTCCTTTTATACAATTACATTCAGGACATTTCCCCAGCAGAGGTAAACTCTCATTTACAAATAAATTAATATGATTATATAGGCGATTGCTACAACTCTAATTTAAAATGAATAACAATGATTAAATTGGCAACTCAAATTTCAAACAAAATAACATGGAAATTCGATTGAATAACATGATTCTTGTTTGCCATAACAGACTCTGAAATATATACAGTATGGTCATTACTGTAACAACGTAGACTTTCCTATGAAATATTTTGACAGCTGTCTTAAATATTTGGATTGCTTGTATTTGGGCTATTTGCTCCAACAGTTATTATAAAAATAAAATGGTTTTTGTGACTGTTGTCCCAACTCTAAAATATATGTATTAGAAAGATTTCTGATTTTTGTTTCAATTCTGAAGTTTTGGGAATACAAATAATAAACTAAATAAATGTTAATAATTTAACTTCACTCATCTAAAAATTTTAAACAAACTTTGAACATAAAAATTCACAGTGCAATATTGAGTAACAAAATAGAAAATAAATAAAATAAATGATTAACTAGATTTCTCAATTAATTGACAGTGTGTTAAATTTTACAAGGTGATCAAATTAAGAGTTATTAATTTTCTAAAGTCATTAGTCAATAATATCAGATCTGATAGGAAACAATAATTGATATCAAACTTAACAAAAAGAATTTGGTTACATATAAAAAGGTTACTACAAACACAACGTAATTTGGGTCCTAATTTTGCAAAACTAAACGATTACATAAATGGCCAATTTATAGTCCATTTAACAAGGTCCCGAACATCAAAAGTTTGTAGGATCTTTTGTAATATATTTCCTCCTCTGTTTTCGAGGGTGATGGTTTTGAGATTTTGTAATCCTTGAGTACTACCCCTATTAAGGAAAAACCACCCCTATTTCCGGCTTCTCAGTCTTGGGCTTGTGAGGGATCGTCAGATCGGGTTTTTTTGGGGTAATAATAAATTCAATTAATTTACATTAGAGTACCCTGGAGCGACCTCCGAGGGTTGAACCTACCCCCGCCCGTAATAGCAATATCTCCAGAAAATAAGAAAATACGGACTCGACAAGGTTTTTTATGGGTTTTCAAAGGCGGGGATCATAATGGAGGTGCTATTTTTCACCCTACTCTCCTGCAACTACCCCCACGTATAAAAACCTTCCCCTGCTCCATGCTGTCGGTCCTAGGTATACGGGGATTCATCGGATCAGGATTTTTATGGGAATATTAGGAAAACTAACCATTCTAAACCACAGTTTAGTTTTAAAACCCTGTAACTTTTTGGCCGTTTAGCGTACGACAATTTTCTCTCCGTCAAAATGTAGGTTTCTTTTATGTACTTTTGGGTGATATGACTCAAAAAATCTTTGATATACAAATTCGATCCATTTTCAGCCATTTACGGTATACATGTACCTGCGAGCAGTGGTTCTCTGTTGCACAAAATACATTTAGCTATATAGATGTTTGCATATGTAAATGTAACTCGTGTGCTTTAGAAAATGTTCGAAAAAATGCACAGCTGATTTCTTTTTTTTTTTAGGACTTTGATGTTACTTTTATTGGTCGTTTTCCTGTACTCCTTATGCTGGATGTACTCGAAATACTACTGTGAGAGCTACCCGCTTCTGAATCCGTCACAGCAATGAAAATTTCGTCGGTTTTACTGTCGCTAAAGTAATAAAAATCACTCTCGGCTTTTTGAAAGTCAAATTTTTTTTTCTTCAGAACTTGAATTACTAATGTTAATTGATAAAGATGATGACGGAAATCCGGCTGACGGAGTTTCGGAAGATGGGAAGTTATGAGATGAAACTTGTGATCCCCGACGTGTTATTTCAATATTAGCCGATTCATGTAATTTTTTCACAACAACATCAATATTTTTCTGAGCAATGTATGCTTTGTAACACGTTCCGTGAAAATCTTTTTGTGCTAAACTGGCAGGAATTAATTTGTATTTTCCGTCGCATCTCATAGTGCGACTAATTCTACACAAAGTTTTCAACCCATCAGATTTAACTTGGTGTCGATCATCTTCAATACATTTATCACATATTATGCAAATATCACTTGCACTATTAGACTGCATTTTGATTTCTTTTTACTCACAATGTTCTAAAATTTTATAGCAGTTCCCTGTTTGTAATGAAAGAATGATATATAAAAACTAAACCAGAATATTGATGTACACGTGGTATTTTCAATAAAGACGCGATGATGGAATGTATAAGCAGCTGCTCGCGGTTGCAGCTATTTTCTCGTAGTACTAGTCTGTTGGATAAAACTTGGAATGCACATGTGCGAGGTATGTTAGTGAATTTGTCTACCATGGAGAGCGCGAACATTCAAAAAAGATAATTTAAAACTGAACAGTAATTGAGAAAAATTCCTATATTTGAATAAAGTACGAATGAGGTTTTGGATCATATTTTTATAACAATGCATATCTTTTTTTTAAAGGACACTTTGGATGTTTCATGGGGCACACGAGTTATATTTACATTTACAAATAGTTATATGTACCTTGTGCAATGGAAAATCATTGCGCATAAGTACATATATACTGTAAATGGCCGAAAATGGATCGAATTTTTATATTAAAGGTTTTTTTAGTCATATGACCCAAAAGTACATAAAATAATGTACATTTTGAACGTAACATCACAAAAATTTATGTGGAGGTTCCTTGAACATTGACAATAAAAGGACCACATTTTCGTTGCTTAATTTACAGTTTAAAGGGTCCAAAAAAATTAAAAATTGTCCCAAAAGAGGGTTAATTTACCCCTTTTTCGAGTTTAAAACAACGTTCCGACGCTTGCAGAAGGTAGATAATCTAGGAATATCTTATTTTTAACACAACTACCCAAAGTTTGGAATCTCTACAAAAAATTGTATTATTCTCCGCTATTTTCAGTTTACCATACTACACTAATGGCACTATTTAGTCAATTGAAGGAATTATTTAGTTGCTATATCAGAACATTAATAATGTTCAGCACTTTTATTTTAGCAATACTGAGCAAACTGACCAGTGACACTCACAAGGAAACCAAATGAACTAAGAAGCCCTGAATTGCAGAAAGCCCCAGTGAACAATATTAATTCACCACCACCAGCGTATATAGAAAATTTTTCCCTCAGATAGTGGACGTCGTTGATTCATCATGGTGCTTTACATATTAATTGAGTTTTTAATGTCTTTCCGAGACTGTAGTAATGAGATTACATAGAGACAACAAGGCTAATCATTACTTGTCTTGTGTTTGAGCTTCAGCTGCTGTAAATGACAATGTCAGAGAAAATGGTTGTTGTGTAGCTGTCTTAGTGTGCGAATAACTGTGATTAAACGTAGGTAAACTTCGACAAGACATTAAGGAAGTAATGTTTTAATTACTTTTAGAGAATACTTGAGTAAAATTCATACATATTTCAGGGTGTTTTAAAACATCTTACTTATATTAATTAATATTCTGATAGAGTTTAGTCTTAGCTATTCCACTGCTCAACCACAACACATACCACAATGTTGAGACTTGAACTCGAGAGAAATAAAAGCAACTAGTCATATCTTGTCTCACTTAAAAACATTTAGTTCACTGCTACCTTATCGGTAACTGATTAAAAACACCAAGGATCGATGCCTTAGTTAAGTTTCACTTCATGAATCAAGACGGCTGACTCATCAAAGTTTCTCTATTTTCAGTATAAGTAAAAAGCTAAGATTTGGCAGTTTACTTATAAAAATATGAGGCTTAAATTACTCTCCAATCCTCAGTACATTTGAAGAATAGGAATTTTTACTTAAAAAATAATATTACTTTACTTACTGCATGTACACTAGATGGATCGGCAAGCCAGGCATTATACATATCTTCTACATACTGACTGGAACTGCCATTTAAAAATGGCTCTGCTGCAGCAGGCACATTGTAACTTCGACATTGGGCACAGCTTACTGTTGGAGAGTTCTTTACTAATAACCAGGCAGCAAATTTTTGGCCAGCAGGTCCAACAACTGTATTAACCAGTACTCTTGCTCGATGCATTTTATTTCACTGAAAAGCAGAAATAGATAAGAACCCTGAGTAGCTAAAGGTGATAAACTTATGCACAAACAATTATGATTTATTCCTCTGCTGGTGTTGTACTCAATAAAAGTTGCACTTAATCGATAGATACTTATTTTTCTAGTTGATAATTTTCAGCTTGGTTTTCAGTGCAATTTGATATCATTATAACAATATTTCCAATTTTAGATATTAATTTTAGTTAGATATTTCCTTGGGTTCAACTATATAAACGATCATAATAATCGACCTAATCCCTCGTCATTCATAAACATCTTATGACCGTGATTTATAGAAATATCCTAACCTAGCTTTTAAAATATTTTGAAGGTAGACCGCAGTACGACCTTAATTCCGTTCAACATGAATTAATTTAGGTAACAAAACATATATTGCGCAAAATTTATTATTACTAACGTTTGCTGCGTCACGTGGAACTAATTTTACCTAAAAATTTTGGCAGCTGTCAGGTTCTATTGGTACCTAGTTACTAAATGTTTAAAAATTGTCTCGAAAATTACAGAACACGTTACGTCAGACTGTTTTAATTTATGTCTGAAGCATCTATATTAAAGCAAAAATATGCCCAATGCAAATAGTGCAACAAACTATTTAAAAACTTGCATACATTAATGTAAATCAATATGACCTATCCTAATGCACATTATATAACCATTAAAGACCGATCAAGAAAAACGATATTAAACTAAATGCAGAAATACAACACATTATTTTTTCTGTTATATCTGGAAAATCAATAATAAAATGCTTAATTACGAAATGTACCTTGACTTGATGTTTTTTTATGACCCACTTCCCACTATTAGCAAGAACTAGAGCACTGGTTTTTGCTGTACTAAAAGAAATTCCAACAGAATTCTGGGATTTAACTATAGACAACTGCAACCAAGATGTGTCCAGGACAGGTAACACCGTTCTTCAAAAGATATGCAACCCGTCACCCGTCTTGTTAGGCGTCATCACTGGCGTCACTTTCAATTTTCAGATGACGTATTTTGGTTATTTTTATTTGTACGTTTGGGATTGCTAGAAAATATCAACATGACTTTAAGTACGGCGGCCATACAAATAATAATAAGCAGGTGCAATAATTAGGTCATATTGTAATATTTTATGTATATGCAATTAGTGGACCTTTTTTCGCGTGATTATTCATTAAAATATCCGAACCAAGTGCGAAAGGCGCAGGTCAACATTATTTCGCATAATAGTACTGTTTTACATGGAGTAAAAGTGACATTTTTGCGTCGAGGATGTATTTAACGGGCGAGCGAAACGAGTCCAACAAGAGCAGCCGAAACACAAAAAAATTACTTTCCCGTAAAACATGCTATTTCTTTCTACAAATGTCGAACATGAATCAAATAAATACCGTTATTTTTTTCTTCAAATACTTTTATTGCTGCTTTATCATCATAAAGCAGCAGATCAGAGCGGAAGTAAAACACTTCTACGTCCGCACAGATGGAGTGACTTGTCATTAAAGCAGTGGCGGAGTTTTACCCCCTAGCCCATGAGATCTGGGGGGGGCCACATTAGGAAACCAGCGAGGCAGCGTCTGGCATAAATAATCAAACCAAAAGCAGCGCCCACTTCTGTAATATTGTGTGATGACCACAAAACTTAAAGCGGCACGTGTCTTTGGTTTGGCATTAAATGTTTTATTCAACATTAAATAAATCAATGAATTTATAGTACAACTTCTACCAAAAGTAATTGCTACATTTACTAATCGGCAAGGGGCTACCCAAACCATTTTTCGTCTTTGGAGGGGGGACAAATCAAAGTTCCGTCACTACATTAAAGTCATATGCTCTTTTAACGTTTGAAGAAAACTACGTGCAGTAGTGCAGTTACAGTTAGTTATCTATGCTCAAAAATTTCTAATAAGAATAAAATGTACTAAAATTATAAATTATACTTTTTTGAAAAGGAAATCTGAACGATGTACCTATTGACCAAATGATGACAATTTTACCAATTCGCTGATTCGTCAAATGACCACGGTGCAACCTTTCCAAAAGTAATCTTGAGTTACAACGGACACTGACTTTACAGATCGTCTCGTCATCTGTTAGCCATATTATTAAGTAATAATAATAGGGTATTTCGAGCTATCCACCGGGTAGTATTCGTAGCAGATTATTTCGTTTATTCCCATGCATAATCTTAGCTTATCTTTTGAGTTTTTATCTAAAATTACGTACAAAAAGAAATCACAATATAACCTAAACGTTTTAGATGTTTACTTGAAATCACCTTTCCAGCATATTTATGCAAATTTCTACAGCCTACGTTGGAAATTAATTAAATTTAATAATAATTACCTCAGACAAACAGTTTATCTGAGACAATGACACTATCGAAATAAATATTTATTGGATTTCAAAAACCTTGCCCGAAACAATGGAGAAATGAAGTGACATTTTTCTTAAATTAGAAAAAAAATTGTTTTCATTATCTCCTGACGCCACTGTCCTCAGTGCCTGACCAAGGACCATAGGCCTGACCACAGAACTTCTGTGGCCTGACGTTGTGCAGCAGAGACACTGTGCAGGCAGATACATATTTCACTGTTCCCGTTGGCGATGACATAAGCGCCAGCTTGTAATAACGGCTTAAATTTGGTAAACTTAAATGTTATAAATAATAATGGTATATTGTTTTATTAGAGGTGACAAAGTGATACTTTTTGACGAGTCTGTAGCGAAGAAGGTCTGTAGTTTGCCGAACATCCGCCAAAGTGCACCAGCTGTACTCGGTTGTTTGTCCGTCAATGTCAATACGAAAAAATATGTCTTTAAATAAACAAAGTTAATTAGGATGTAAGATGAAAACTTGTTGCTGTGTCGCTACCGTAATCCTTTTTATCAATTTGACTCATTTCTACGAATAATAAGAGATTGGGAAACTCTCGGAAATCGGGAAATTAAATTATTTAAAGGTTATATGTGATACAAGTTGAGAATGAAATTAAAACCGAGTACGCATGGCGTCATCTATTGGATATATTAGTGAAACTGCTTGTGGGGTACCCTGTTTATTTACTAAAAGAAATCCTGGTAATTATGTCACCAGTAAATTCATTATTATTTATATCTGAAGGATAAACAAATAAGATTGGCCATTTGCGTGATCGTCTAGTTTTGTTAGTGTAGAACCCAAATTTCGTTGTGTGTGTGTGTAGTAACCCTTTTTTATTTTACTTTTATATAAAGTTTAATATTACTTGTTTCTGTCTGATACTATATAACTTAGAAAATTAATCACTCTGCTAATGGAAATACCTGGTAAACTTGAACACACTGTGTATTAATTGAGAGACCTAGTTAATTATATATGTTATTTATGTAGTACCTATTTTATTACTTAAGGTTGCACTGTACATTTATAGTTGAAATTTGTCTTCTATTTTACTTTGAAACAAAACCATTTATTTAGGTTATCATTTATATTACGAAAAAGGTAAAGGTAAAAGAAAATACAATAATTGATGGGAGAAAATAGTAAAAAAAAACATTTTATTTTATATAAATTGATGCAACAATAGTCGAACATGAAATCAAAAGTAATCCAAATATTTGAGACAATTGTCTAAATAATATAATAGGAAAATTTGCGTCGCTATAGTAATGACCATACTAAATATATGCTGAGTGTTTTGATGCAATAACAAGAACTTATACAAAAGTATGCTGTGTTATTTTAATAGTAATTAGAGTTGTGGCAATGGCCTGATAATAATAATCTATAATTAGAGCTGTTAGCAATCGCTAGGTAATAATGGTTTATAATTAAAGAAAGTTGTTAGCAATCGCTAGATAATAATAATTTATAATTATAGTTGTTAGCAATAACCAAATAATGAATAGAATGCAAAACAGAGGACAAGAATCATGTCATGTTTATACATTATCAAAATTAAGTTGAGAAATGAGAATTAAATACTCATATAAAAGATCATAGAATGTTGAGGAAAAATCCTTTGATTATAATTGAAATAAGCAGTCTACCAAATTTTGTATGACTGTCCAACAACGTAAAAACAAGGTGGGCAGTTGTAAATCAAACAGACGAGACGTCCCGGTTCAGTACTCGACGAAAAATAAACCCTTCTGAATACGAACAGGTCTACGGGCTAATTAACCCAGCACTGACCGATGACCTGTACAGTTTGTGAGCGCAAGGTAATTAAATGGGTGGATCGTTATTAAACAATCATAGAAAACCAAATAGATCGCTGGTGAAAAATCTCAGATAATCATTTGAAAGATAAACATTACTATGACATTTGACATGTCTAAAATTAGGCACACAGTAGCCTTAATAAGTACATCAAATGAAAAATAATGGAAGTGAAAGTTTCTTGTCATTGCATAAACGCAGAAAATATATAGTTCTTGAATATATACTTGTTATTTTGCAAACGCAAATTTCCCTAGTAAGATATTTAGAAAGTGAAATTTTGTGAATTAAAATCGTGAATGAAATCATAACTGAATAACTGGTAATATAATATTATATTTTCTTGTTGAACGTCAAAGCTAATATTTAAAAAAAAATCTAATATTCTTCTAGTACCACAAATGCGTTAATTTCCCCTGTTACACTCCGTCGAAACCAGAATATGAATGCAATTGCAAATAATAAAGTAGAGTCTCGAAATAAGAAAGTAATCACCTTTAGAAATTTATGCCTGTAGAATTTCTGTGCACTCTGTATAGCGTTATATCGCCCGTGAATGCTCTCCCCCAGGTTCTACCTGTTTAACGTCCTCGTAGGGCATCGTAGAGACGTTGAAACGGTACTTCTTACGGAGTTTATTAAAGACTGTTTGATTATGACTGGTACGAAACAAGTGTCAAGTTATTTTCTTGATGGCGTTAGATGCGAAGTTAGCCAAATAGCCACGAAATAATATCGAGGGTACAATGAATCGTGAAGTGCTTCAACGTAGCTCAAAATAGTACAAAGTCTATTCCCAGCGAATAGTTAAATTCTGCCACGGATTTAAAGAGTAATTTGCAAGAAAGCAAGCCTGGCGAATAAAGAATTTCTGCCAAGGATTTAAAGAGTATTTCAGAGTAACTTGCAAAGAGTAAGGCCGGCGAATAGTTAAATTCCGCCCCGGGTCAGGTGTGGTTCAACAAATTGACCCCATTTTGAACGCTGTGGTGTCTTTTTATATGATACGCGACATCACCCTTCTACTCGAATCTCACGCTTCGTGTGGGAACTAGTTACATTAACACAATTAATAACGTTGGCTACGACGTACTTCTGCACCGACTTTTAGGATGACACCCAACTCTCTATCTTTTTCTATGGTTAAGGTAGAAAAGTGTAGGCGATTTGGCTCATTTCTACGAATAAGAGATTGGGAAGCTCTCAGAAATCGAGAAATTTAAAGGTTATAATATAACTTTTAAATTGTTGTTTAATGTCATTCTCAATTTGTATCATATATTATATGATACAAATTGAGAATGACATTAAACCGAGTACGCATGGCGTGATCTATTAGATATATTAGGAACTAGTTTAGATTGTTCCCCATTACAGACAAGTCACAAAAGACATGTTATTTTTGTTCAAACGTCGATTAGCTATAGAAAAAAATAAAGATAAAAAAATCTAGCTGTGCGTTGTCATTGGCAACGGAAGTAAAAGTCGCTCGAGTGGAAGAAAAAGTGCTTTTACTTCCGTTGCTAATGGCAACGTACAGCCGTCTGAAATGTCAAACTTTATTGTCATGAAATGAGTAAGACACAAGAAATGCTACGATTTTCTGACGTTTGAAGAAAAACATATTACTCAGAAAACAATCCTAGAAGCGACAGAGAGTATTGAAACAACGCAGACTTCTGCTATAGAAGTACTGGTCAACCAGTGTCTTTAGAGTGAGATAGATATCACTTATTCATAGGGCAGGAACGAAATTCAAAATATGCAGATAAAATTATTTTTTCAATAAATTGTAATAACTTCGCATTATACGAACAATTTATTATGTTAGTATTAATTTGAAAATTATTTGATTGTCATGTGAGTATGGCATATGGACCTAATTTCCACATAATTAAAGAAAATCTCTGACTTTCTCATTTAGTTTCGAAAATTCCTGACTTTTGAGTCTAAATTTTAAAATTCTTGACTTTCCCACTGAACTCTATTACAGTACACTAAAGAGTTCAGTGGACTTTGCCCAGTGACTATGAACCCTGGAATATTTCATTCTCATTAGGTTACATACTTTCCATTTTGCCATTGTTATTATTTCTCATTATTGTCATTGTCTCCGATAGCCGCGTGGGTTAAGGCGCGAAGTGGCAATCGCGATTAATCACACGGATATCGCGCCACCGGGTTCGAATCCCGGCTCCGGCACTGATGTTGGAGGAAATGATTGTATGTCTGCGGTTTTTTCAATGTCTAAACCCCTTCCGCACATGCCTCTGCATTCTGGAATTGGGGGTTGCCTAATTTCTGTGGTGTTTATTTATTATTTATTTAGTAGACATTACTTTCCCTTTTTTTTTTAATTTTTCCTGTTACTGGAAATATAAAATATTAAAATACATATTTTCTCATCATTTATTTATTAAAAATAAATTACAAATAGCGTTTAAAGTAGGTAGTAGGTAGGTTAAAGTTTAAAGTAAGGAAATGATTGTATGTCTGCGGTTTTTTTCAATGTGTAAACCCCTTCCGCACATGCCTCTGCCTTCTGGAATTGAGGGTTGCCTAATTTCTGTGGTAATTATTTATTATTTATTTAGTAGACATTACTTTCCCTTTTTTTTTAATTTTTCCTGTTACTGGAAGTATAAAATATTAAAATACATATTTTCTCATCATTTATTTATTAAAAATAAATTACAAATAGCGTTTAAAGTAGGTAGTAGGTAGGTTAAAGTAGTATAAATAAACAATAACATTAATTATTTATTTTCGCTATATAAATACATTATAATAAATAATAATAACAAAACTATATGAATTGTTTATATCTAATATATACAGGGTGCCCCAATCAAGAGTGCACAATATTCTTATATTTTAGTGTCGCTCAGATGGAGCGTTAGGGAAATGATGGTGCAAGGTGTAAGTTCACTAAACAGTTTGCCGCCCTCCCTATTGGTCGACTAAACATGCCATAACAGAAGTCTGCGTTGTTTCAATGCTCAAGCAAGGCGACAACGCGGCAAAATCCTTTGAAGTTCGTGTTGGTGGTGGTATACCATAAGCGCACCTAGAATATTTCTACAGGGGACAGTGTTAAATATTCAATAAAATGAGGTATTATCATAGGCGCACCAAGAATGTTTCTATGGGGGGCTGTATTAAATATTTTGTTGGAAAAAAACATAATAAGAATCTCTTCATAATTATAACACCGTAAAATAACAGTTAAAATTGTAATATAGCGGACAAAATTCAAAAAGTTTTAAAAATTGTTAAAAATGTTAGGGATAGCATAAGAATTACTAAACCGAAAAGTTCCCACCCCTAAATAGTGTGCTTCATCCTCTTGGATGTCGTTTCCACCCCCATTTTGAGGTTTTCTAGATTACCTCGGGAACAGTGCACTTTTTTATAAAAATACCTCTATATAAAATTATTACTTATAAAATTCCCTATCAAAAACGTCTCTATACTTTTTTTCCTAAAACGAATAGTGCTGTGGGAAATAATAAGTCGCATACATAAGGGTTGGTTCCGGTTAACACAATAAATTGTAATCTTTACTATAAAGTTCAATGCCTAATGCTAAAGCAGTAGCTACTGAACTCCATTTAAAATTGTAATAAATGTACCACTTCCATCCTCTCACCACTGATGCAGTGTCCCCTGTATGGCTAATCCACTACTTATTAGAAGGTTATACCTACGTTAATTAATCTTCGTCGTATTCCACAGATTCATGCATACTCGTCCGTGGCAATGGTAACACATTGTGGAGCGACACGAGCCTGTACCTGTTTTTGTACCCTAATTTGCGTGAACAAGAAATTAGTGTTAAAAGAGATTCGGGAACTAGTTCTTTTGTTATCATAGTTGGGGTTAATATACTACCAACTTGTTTCCATCCCCAATCAGTAGCTTCTAGCATAACGTTTTTCCATGTTTGAATTTAGTAAAAAACGCGATATGAGTGAGAGTGATGCCATTATGTCAAGCAGCCGCAGCAGTTGGTGGTAGTTATCATAATATCACAGTATTTGTATTAACCTTACCTTTGGAAAAAAACACTGAGGTTCCGTCGCTACTGCTAATGACTTGTGCAAATAATAGTTTCTTTACAGTTTTTAAAAAAAGTTGTGGATTGTAAATCTCGGAAACTATAAATTCTTTTTACTGGTATTACCCTGTTTCCTTTAAAAATTTAATGCCTGTCAGAGAGAGAAAGAGCAATAAGATGGACTAGCAGGTCAATAGGTGTTTTCTTTCTACTAACAAACTGAGCTAAAGTTAAGGAATCTAGCTTAGTTGAGAGTTCTATTTGATCTTTTTATCTTAGGCTAGCTTAGTTAAATACCTTCCCCTTACCTACGCCAAGTCTACCGTATTTCTCCCTAAACTTTGGGAGATTTCAAAGGTGACACTTGGCAAACAAACGGAAAACGTCATCAATATTATCAATGCTCATGCACAAAATTTCTGGTCTGTCTTGATCGTTCTTTTTGCAAGTTAGTTTAGGTAAGAAACTTACCTAAATGTTAGGTAAGTTTGTCAGTAGAAAGAAAACACCTTAAGGTATTGTTATGTGCTGCCCTCTAACGAGGAAAGATGTGATTAAGTTCCTGTTCAAGATGAAAGGAAACCTGTATGGTGGCGCCGTCTATGAGCCAATTGACGAACAATCATCTAGTACATAGTAGAAAACTATGGAGGATTCTAGAAAAGAGTTCTGGAAGGATTCCAAGTGTGTATATAAAGAGGTGAATCCAGCAGATGGGGCAACAGTTCAGTTGAGTGAAAACTACAGTTTAGTTCAGTGAAGTAAACAGACAGAGTTTTTAGGTTAGACAAGAGTTGACAAGTTTAGGAAGAAAAGTACATACATAGTGTTTTAAAAGTAGTGAAATTATATTAGATTAAGTTATTATTAGTTGCGTGATTTTTAAGTATTTGCTAGTGTAATTTTAGTGATTAAATAAATCAGTGGTTTGTGAAAATTCTTGTTGCAAGTTATTTGAATCCACAGACTGTTTACTGAAAACTGTAAGCACGTAACAGTATTAAGGTCATAGGGATGCTTGAAGCATTCTCTATGACAAAATTTTGAGTATTTATCAGTGTTCAAGGTGTGTTCGGTAAGAAAATTTTTTGAAAATTAAATTAAATTATTCATTTAAAACTATATGTGTTAATGGAACAATTATTATTATGATTAAAGTCTGAATTTCCGTAACGCGAACTTGACAGTTTCAAAAATAATTTGAAAAGACAACACGATAATCACATGATAATGTATTTGCAGTTCAATGATTTCATTGGCTATTTCCGCATACATGATTAAAATACATGAATTTGATTAGATTTCAATTTCAGCAAATAATGTTCAGTCTAATGCTGTTTTAATTGGTTGTTTCCGTGATTAGAAATGGGCAGATTTAATAAAATTTTACTTAATGAAGAAATGTTCTACTGAGCAAATTTAATTAAAGGTGATTATACAGTAGTGGCATAAAGAAATCTTGGGTCCATCCCTATGATAAGATAGAGTGAAGTATAAATAGCAAAATAATGCATGCGAAAGAGAGTGATATATTAACATTGACGCCAGCAGCTCAGCAAGAATGTTAGTGTTTAGCCTGCTAAAGAGGAAAATGGCAATGGCGTACTTTATGTCTGTTTTTTTTTTAAAGCATATTATTTGACAATTTCTCTTCTTTTCTATCTTGCATAGGACTTGATTCAAGTTTTGTACTTGCCAGCACTGTATATATCGGCCATAAAAACACATATTTTTTATGTAGCTTGATGTATTGCACATTATTTGCCCATGAAAAAATATAAAGAGAAAAGACGGCCTATCAGAAGATAATGTGAAGGTTTTTTATAAATCAATTTGGTTAAATTACTAATAAAGTTTATTTTTATAAGGTAATATAATAAATATACAATTTAAGAACAGACTTCAAGCTACAAACTAACAATCCCAGTCGTGTAAATGACTAAAGTATCAATAAATCATATAAATAAAAAGAATTCGTAACATTTTCAGTAATTTTATATATCTAACAAAGCAGGTTTAGTTTCTTTAGCACATTTAAGAACTGATTGCATAAATTTGACGAATCCTGTATCTTTTGGTTTCTCGAGACCTCTGAGTAGACGATTTTTCATAACAGCAATAAACTCTTTATTACTAAGTTGGCCATCCTCTAAAAAATATGCAGAAATTTAACTTCTTAAAATGAACCAAATATTTTATTAGAACATCTCAGATCAGTAAATTTTATTTATTTCCAATATGTGTAGCATATTAGATTTAATAATGCAAGGACTCTATGGAGATAAATGTAAAATATATAATTGTTATTTACTTCAAGAGTTCTCAACTTTCTCTACTTCACCAACATAATTTAAAATATACAATACAAGACAGAAGAGAATCCAAAGGGGGTAGGGTACACCTGAACAATAAACAATCTGGAAAACGTTTCAGTAAAATATGAAATTTTATTTTACTACAAAATACCATCTTTATGAACAATTAAGACGTTCCCAACAAAAAAAAGTTTTTCTACGATTATCTTGAAAATGTATGGCATGTTTTTATTAATGTTCTGTATATGTGGGAAAAATTTAAGTAGCTGTGTTGCGGTTCTACATTCGTAAATATTAGCACTTAAAATTTCCATTTTAAGATACTAATTGTCTTATAAATCCAATATTCATTTATATTTTATTTAATTACAATGATAATTTTCTTACGATTTTCTTCAAAATCTGAGAACTGTTAGAAGGAGGAATATTTTTCTCTAAAAAAAATCACTGCAAGCGGTATTCGTTTTTCTGCAAAATATGTTGAAAATTCGTGACTTTCGGTCGCTCTCGGCTTGCCTCAGATAAGTTGGTGAGCAGGAGTTCACGACTTGGCAACATTGCAATTACGCGGTAATATTTAAAATGCTGTCAATGCACAATTTATGTCAATAAATGTGAATACTTTACAAATATTAAGAAAATATAGATTAGGTATCGTAAGAATAAAAGTTGATATTTATGGTAAATTTACCATTTTTTGTTCTCGAACACATTTTTTATACTTTGTTAAAAATCACAAATATATTCTTAACCTCACAAAATATGATAATGCACTCTAAACCAAAGCAACAACTCACGTTCTGATGAGTATAAATACGAAACATTGCCAGATTGAGTCAAGCGATGCAGTAAGTTTATTTCTGTGCTTATGCGCAGAGAAAGTGGAGCGAAAAAATGCAGCGCTTGTCAGTTTTTATTGTAAGCATAATAGTTTACATAGAGGAGATCCTTTTGTAGGTTGAGAACGACTGCCTTTTGGGAACGTCCTTAAGTTGAAAAAATCATTTATAACAGTTGCATAGTGGGTTACATAGCACACAATGTCACAGTTCATAAACTTGGTAAATTTTGGCACTAGATTCTTATAATGTGCACATTCTCCTCTACAGCTTAATTCTGAATATACCATAGGAATGGTTTTATGGAAAAGTTGTTAAATTTATGTCAATTTGGGCATAGATATACAACAATAAAATTTTCTTAATGTAGATACATAGATTTTAGTTTTGATGGTTAATCCTACATTAAATATAAATATGGATTGGGTATTTGTTTCCGCTTTTAAGTCACGTCAAAGTCTTGAAAAATGCAATATTGTGGGTTGATTCCTTGTTGCATATCTATGTCTACCAAATAAGAGTGCCTTTTCTGTAGTAAATTTAATAAGCTACATTTTACGTCTGAGTCATTTGTGCAGAAAAATTATTTTGCGAGATATTTGCAAAAAACTGTTTTTCACCCCTTTTTCAACCCCTATATAGGAAATTTTGTACACGTGGTATCGATGGGGGATTTTTGGGAGATAGTTTATAATGACAATATTTAGCTGCACACAAAAAATCCAGCCGGGTGGTAATTTTCCACAGATTGGTTCTTTGTCTAATTTGATAAAGTTATTATTGCCATATACACCTTGCCGACATCAACGATATTGACAATTCTGTATTTTTACAGGAACAAAATTTAAAAACTTTATATTAAGCAATTACTTACGATTTTCATCAAAAATTGTGAACACGACATGAATAACGTGATCGCTCAGATCAACATGTGCAACAGTTTTCGCTACATGTTTTAAAGTTTGTTGATCGATTGAAGCTCCAGCAATATGATAGAAAGTCAAAGCGGTATCCACATCATTAATATTGTTTAAAAAATGGAAGAAATTTAAATAATCTTCCTTCGATATACCTTTTCCATGATCCCTGAAACTGAAACAAAAGTAAACCAGTCATTTATTTTGCGTTCCTTTTGAGTTTAAATATTTATAAACAGTTATCCCAACACAGACCTGTGATAAAAGCCTTGCAAAAAAATATACCCCATATAGTAGACAACCCCCAAAGCCAAAGGCTGCCTGAAAGGGGCTTATTTTAAAAAATGATTGGCCGTGCAACCACCACATGGATTGCAGGGTCAGGTTAAAAACAATTAAAGGTTAAATTAAACTTGGATTAAAAAGGCGATTTATTAATTATATCTAAGATAAACAGATTTTTTTAAACTTAAAATTACACGCACACTTGGTGTGAACCTTCACTGTTTTAAATTTTGAAGCTGGCACGGGCACTTCAACCTAAACAAGGAGCCCTCAACGAGGTGTGCCAATGTCAGGCTGCGCATAGGCTGCCTAAACTTTTTGGGTTTTTACGAAATTTTGCTTTTGTATTACCCAGCTTGAAGGAGTAGAATTTTGAGATATGTCCTGGACGTAGTCCGCTACTGGGGTAATGTGGCATTCGCCACTCAATGTGCTTTAGCTGAGCTACCGTGCTGACTAATACCAAAACAATTTTTTTTAAAGGAGGGGATTATATCAGATAATCCTGCCTTAGTCTTACTAGTGCAATCAAATTGGTTGTTTTTAGCAACAACTTTCCAGAGAAATTTTTTTGAATGATTCTTATACAGGGTGATTCATGCAAACATGCGGAAAATAAAATGGTATACTAGTCTTTTATGTGGGAAAGCCTCTGTAAAATTTTAAAGCGATCTGAGGTAGTTTATTATATTTTTTTGCATTAAAACCTGCAAAGATATGCTACTGAACAGAGGAGTTCTGCTATTTCGTTCACACACATGCCGCTTGTTTGTTTTGCAGATAATCATCAGCTGTTTAGTTGTCTATGGTCAGTGCAGCACATGTTCAGTTCAGTGGCTCTTCAACTTCCTTTTAGAGCATTTCGCATTTTTGTTAAATTTTAAACTGTATTTGCAAATATCGATTATGCTAGAGTTCACGTTGCAAGAGTGCTGCGACATGATATTAATCTATGGTGCAATGAATGAAAGTCTTGCAGGGGCTGTACGAGAATACGGGAGAAAATTTTCCCATAGGCGCAAACCTAATGAAAGAACAATTTTAAGTGCAGTGCAATGAGTTCGTGACACCGGGGTCATAGGCGGCGCACTTCTACAAAAAATAAGGTAATTTTTTTTTCCCCTATTTCTTTATTTCTTGTTTTTTTTTAACTTTTTTTAGTGGGGACAACTCACTGAATAATTTTCCGCATATTTAGGTAAATCACCCTGTACATCTTAACTACCTGATAACGAAAAAAATGATTTATCCAAAAAGCGTGTGGTGTTTCAAAAGTTATATGCATTTTTCTGATGCACTTTCACAAATTTTCTTATTATCCACGCATACTGAGTTCTAGTAATTTAATCAAAATAATAAAAATACTGGCTTGTCCGTAATGAAATTCTGAAGAAATCTAGATGTGTTTGATATTCATGGATCAAACCGTCATCTTGATAAAAAAATTAAAACACCAAACACAGTCAAATAATTTATAATTAAATATATTTGCAATGAGAGGGAGTAATTCCATCAAAGTTGATGGAAATAACGTTCATCTTGAGCAAATCGAATATTAGTAAAGATTAGTTTGTCAACAATAGATGCTATATTAAAATTTACAGAATACAGGACTCTACTCTGCTTCTTTGTTTTGCAACCTCAGCATCAAAGTGTTTGATTGTGTATCACATAAGTTATTAATTCAAAAGTTGTCCAAATATAACTTCAGTAATTCTAGTCTTTCACTTATCAAGCCCTACTTAGAAACAAACGGTCAGGTTAAACGGAATAACATCCGAGGAGTTAAATATTAAGTCGGGAGTATCACAGGGCTCAATCCTGGGCCCTGTCCTATCCCTAATTTATATCGATGATTTGCCAAATGCACTTGAAAATTTCACTTGTATATTTTATGCTGATGACTCAACACTTCTAATGTCAGATTATAATCTGGATAACTTAATGCTGAAATATGACGATGCGCTCTCCAATGCCAAAAAGTGTCACATCTAACTCTCTAGCACTTAATGAAGAAAAAACAGTTAAAATGATCTCAAGTACACGAAATCTGGGAAAGCTACCAAATAACCCAACAGACACTAAATTTCTAGGAGTATTCATCGACCAATCTCTACGTTGGGATGCTCATATCGATTATCTTACAGAACAGTTATCAAAAAATATATATTGCCTACTAAGACAATTGTCTAATTCTGTATCCCCTAATGTGCTCAAAACAGCCTAATTTGTATTATGTCACTCTCGATTGTCTTATGTCATTTTTGCCTGGGGCCACTCTGCTGGCAAGTACACACTTCTTGGTCTTCAAAGAAGGGCCATAAAGATTGTGGGTAGTATAGGGTACCGAGATGATACTAAGCACCTTTTTATTACACTTAAAATACTTACATTCTTCTTTGTTTGCGCTGCAATGTATCTCATACATACATAATAACTTAAATAATTTTAGTACTCATGTTGATTTACATCAGCATGAGACCATATATAAAGATAATATATGTCCTGAATTTGCTAGGTTTGCCAGGGACAAACCGGTGTTAAATATTATGGCATTAAAATCTTAAAATTATTGAACTGTATCATTTTCTATTTTCTGTTTCGTTAGTTCTGTTTTTATACAAATTAAAGTAAGTTTATCTATATAGGTGTGATATTATATGTATGTATACTTCTAAAATGAAATTGTGTAAACCTTTTTTGACATGTGTATATTTTATAATTTAAACATTAATAAATTTTATCTTGTTTTCACAAAGTTGCAGCTTAAGGACTGCAAGCTTGATTTTAAAGGAAATTACATTAAAGAATAAGTATTAATTCAAAATAGTTTTGTCATTTTTCTTTTGATGGGTCTTAAAAAGAAGTATATCAGTTTGATCAAACTAATATTATGACGTTATCATCCATAAATGACTTACAATGATCATTTTTATAAAAAAAACTTTAATACGCAACTTTACATCGGTTTAGCATTCGTAGAATCAAACAGAATTATCTTGTACTGGCACCTGGTAGATAACTGTCAAATACTGTCTGTGATGAACTCCCTTAATCATATCACAGTTAACCCGAAATAAGTGTGGTGAATTGCTAATATTCAATACATAAACTTACGTTTTCTTGACCCGTTTCAACATTCTAGACTTTTTCTTTTGAGGGTACCCTGCATAAGCAAGGAGGAGCTCTGTAAAATCAGCCTCAGTAATATTTCCATTTTCATCAGGAGTTTTTCTTCGAAATTCCAAGCTTAAAATTTCGCGCTGCAATTTTTCCTGAAAATCTAAGAATTTCTCAATGGTCAACTTCTGTTTTAAATTCGGTCCAAAAAAGTATGTTGTTAGTGCTGAGTTAACCCCCTAAAATTTTAAAAGAAAATTAGTTAAGAAGACCCCTTATTTCATAACTTTTCATTCACTTACCTTAAAAGTATTTCCAGTATTGGCATGATCTCTATGTCTTGATCCGATACTAGTTTGTTGTCTAATTAAAGTTGCTACTTTTTCAAATTCTTCACAGTCTACGTCTCCATCTCCATTTAAATCAAACATACGAAAGGCAATTTCAAAATGTCGGCGAGAAGCTACAAATAGCCATTATAAATAACTTTCTATTTGTTCAATTCAGATTGTTACTCAATTTTTACTTATTTATTTTTCATGTGACAACAATTGAAATATAAGAAAAAGTAAACGAATGAATTTTCTCATCTTTAAATATTATATTTTTGCACATTAATATTCATAGTGAAGTTAACCTCACTTACAATGTCAGATGAACTGCCACTACTGAAATATTCATATTTTTCTCAGTCTTAATACTTTATTTTAAGTGTTGAATTGTAAATAATTGCAAAAGATTTAAGATTTAGGAATCTAACAAGTGCACAAATAAAAGTTCAATTCAGGTAGGCCTGTTAAAATGCATGATTGCATCCTTGATTGTTTCTGCTCATAATCTGCCATATGCAATCAATATTCAGGGAGTTTTTGAAATACATGTATATATTTAAATCTACGAATACTTCCATCTGCAGGAGAGACCAAGGTGTTTAGATGCAAAAATTTCCGGCTGTTTCCCGATTTCTCTTGGTCCCTTGTTCCGGTGATATAAGTAATAAATGGAATAGGGACCTTAGTCACCTCAGGGCTGAGACTAGGAAGTTTTTAATAGGGCCAAAAACTGTCGAAATTGAGGGGGGGGGGGTGGCGTGGCTAAAAAAGCCCTCACAGAGTACACAAAGAATTGAGAAAGTCTAAGAGAGATGATTCTGTGAAGGGATAGATGAATTAGCCCTAGCAGTTTGTCTATGAAAGGTCTTCGCAGAAGACCACTCAAATGGAATAAGGTTACTTAAATACATAAAAAAATTAGCACAAGGAAAGTAGCAGAAATTCCAAAGCCTTGCTTGCTTAGGGACCACAGGATCAATGATCTCCTGCCCCATGGCAGCTACAGAGGCGATGCTTGGCCTTTTTCCCTGCATTTGCATATGAGGAGGGAGGCAGCACTTAGTGCCCTCAGACTACATCAGGCACTTACATTGAAATCAGGCGATCTAGTTAGTCGTTTAAGAATTTTGGAGAGCTTGTCCATTTTAAGTCCATGACAAAACCCACTGATTTAATGCCAATCAAGTAAGACTTTGACTGCCCCTGTGTGCTTATTGAAAGCCGTCAAACGAGCAGGATTGAAGCACTGCGGTTGGAGACAGGGTCAATCATCCAGTAAACAGATAGATCTAAGAAAGCTGAAGGGGCAGGTGAGGGCGAAGCGGGATCTAAATGCAAACTATCTAGATAAGATAATATATTCGTTTTTAAAAGTTTATACAGAATATAACATACAATGTACAGACTTTAGTAAACTAGTCACCACAAAACATTCAACATAAAATTAATGAAATAGGTATAGAGGTGAGCAAAATCAACAATTAAAGAAGTCATCTATGTCATAAAATGTTTTATCATACAAAAATTTAAATATTTTATTCCTAAATGACATGTTGCTGTCATTGTTGATACACTGACTAATTTTGTTAAAACATTTGGTACCAATATGTTTCGGCGAATTTTCTCCCAGTGCAAGTCTGGAATATGGTTGATACAAATTATCCTTGTTTCTCGTGTCATACACATGAATATCACTAATTCTAAAGAATTCAGATTCATTTTTTTTATGTACATTATTAACTGGTAGATATATAAACTAGGCAAGTATTTGCAAATCTTTAAATAGTGGTTTACAACTGGTGAAGGGATGGATCTTTCACATGGTTCTTAAAACCCTTTTTTGATATTGAAATGCCCTATTAAAATATGAGGAATTTCCCCAAAAAATGAGTCCATACTGTAGTTGAGACTGAACCAATCCATAATAGAGAGTTTTTAGGATGTTTATGGAGACGGTATCTCTTAAATTTCTTATAATCCACTAATAGTCCACATATTATTGTGAACCACCTAACTAGAGAGGACGTTCTAAAGTCGTTGAAAAAGTTAAAACCCAAACTAACTCAAGGCCCCGACAGTATTCCTAGTTTCATTATCAAAGACTGCGCTGAAGCTTTTGCTACTCCCCTATCTATCATATTCAATCTGTCACTGAAAACGAATACCTTTCCAAATAATTGGAAACTCGCCAGAATCAGACCAATTCTCAAAAAAGGTGACCCTGGCCTTGTTGACAATTATAGGGCAATTTGTCTGCTATCCAACTTTGCAAAGGCTTTCGAGATGTGCTTATACGAAGAAATATTTGCTCAAGTTAAATTCATAATCTCCCCATTACAACATGGTTTCTTTCCAGCACGAAGCACAGTCACCAACCTGGCTTCATTCACAGTATTTGCAACCTCAAACCTAGATGCTCATCAGCAAATTGACACAGACTTCTCGAAGGCCTTTGACAGATTGGATCACGCCATACTCCTAAATAAGCTACTTATTATAGGATTCGACAAGAAACTACTACATTTCCTTTTATCATATTTGTCAAACAGGGGACAATTTGTCGAATACAGGGGTTACCAATCATTTAGATTTACTGCTACTAGCGGAGCGCCACAAGGCAGCAACCTTGCTCCTCTGCTTTTCTCGCTATTTATTAATGACATCTGCAGTCAAGTTAGAAGCAACATGTTTTTATTTGCTGATGACTTAAAAATCTATAAGACAATTCAGTCACTCGCGGACTGTCTGGAGCTGCAGGACGATCTAAACAGAGTAGACAATTGATGCCTTGAAAATAGACTACCTTTGAACATTGAGAAATGTAAAATCATGACTTTCAGTCTGAAACACAACACGATTCTACACAATTATACAATTCAATCAATATGCATTGAGCGCTGCATAGTGTTTAAGGATCTTGGCATCACCATTGACTCCAAGCTAACATTTAATACGCATGTTGAAACTGTGACTAAATCTGCACTAAAAATGTTAGGTTTCATTTTCAGAACCTGCCGATACTTTGCAAATATTACTTCGCTGAAAATTCTATACTATTGTTATGTAAGATCTAAGTTGGAGTATGGATCAATAGTATGGAGTCCTTTCTATAATGAATATATATCCAAGCTGGAGCAAATTCAAAGAAAGTTCTTGAAATTTCTAGCTTTGAAATTAGATGGGGTTTATCCTCAACAAGGTACAGAGCAATCTGTTCTTCTCAAGCGGTTTGATATTTCCTCACTCGAATTCAGAAGGAAATATTCTGCTCTACAATTTTTGTTCAAACTGTGTAACAATCAGATCGACTGTGGAGATCTGAGAGCTCAATTAAAGATACAGGTGCCTAGCTTTAATACTAGATCCACTTCACTATTTTACCTTAGTAGGGCTAACACAAATTTGGGCTTCAGGTACCCTCTATATCGCATGTGCACACTTTATAATCACCTATCAAACCACCTAGATATCTACCATAATAATCATGTTCAATACTCTAGTAAAGTCAAAGAACTGCTCTTATCTCATCAATAATGCCCTAGTTGTAGTGAAAACCTGTTATTATTAAACCTAAATTTGAACCATGTATGTTATTACTATTGTACTAAATGTCTTATTTCTCTTATATTATTTATTGTATCTTATTATTATGTATTTTAATTTTATTTATACTATTTATATTTTATTGTGTGCTAGGTCAAATTATCTTGTAAATGGGATTTTTCTGTTAGATAATAAAGCTTATTATTATTATTATTATTAATAGACCTGAAAAGGTAGCGGTGGTAAAGGCTAAATAACAGCTCCTTTGTTAATCTAATCTACCCACGTAAGCTTTCGATCCAAGGTGACGCCTAGGAATTTGGTAGTTGTTATACTCGGGATGGGTTTATTTAAAATTTTAAGGTACAGATCATATTTAGTCACAATATTTTTTGGCAGAAAACGTATATAGCATGTTTTATTTACATTTAAATTTAGTCCGTTGTTGCTACAGTAATGACTCATTTCCTGTGATGCATTGTCACTATTTCATGACAATCTCTTCAATGGAGTTATGGGACATTAGCATATTTCTATCATCTGCATATAGAAGAAGTTGATTTGAAGTGATACATGTGTTGGGTATATCGTTAATAAAAATTATAAAAAACAGAGGTCCCAGAATCGAGCCTTGAGGCACTCCCAGGTTTATATTTCTAGTTTTGGACACCATCTGCAATAGTAGTTTGCGTGTGATTTTGTAGATATGAGGCTGCCCAGCTGTATGGTGCCCCTCTTATTACAATGCCCTCTAATTTTGTAAGTAACAAACTATGACCTATAGTATCAAATGCACGACTTAAATCATAAAAAAGACCTAAGACGTGATACTTGTTGTTCAGTGCATTAAAGATAAAATCTATGCAATCTAAGATAGCAGTATTAGTGAATTTATTTTTTTGAAAACCATTTTGGACATTTGAGATCAAGTTAAAAGTCTCTAGATAATTGGTCAGTCTTATGTAATATGACCATTCAAAAATTTTAGCAATTTGACTTGGTACGCATATGGCTCTATAATTAGTAATGTCTGTTGTGGGACCTTTGTTTTTATACACAGGTATACATTTGGATTCTTTTATGTAGGGAAATGCACCAGCTAAGAATGATTCATTTACTAAGTATGCTAATGGCTCATTAATAATGCCTTTTACTGATGTCATCACTTTTCCGTTGATGTCATCGATACCAGCGGCCGATTTAAGAGTAGTTTTCCCAATTATTTCACTTATTTCTTTGGTGTCCTCGGTGTGAGAAAAAAACTGGTACTTGTCTTTTCAATGTTGACATTACAGTTAGGTTTTGATTGATTTGAGGCAAGATTTATAAAGTAATCATTGATCTTTGGCCTTTGGCAATACCCCAACCATCTTCCAAGCGGACATTTACGCTATAGATCTGTATGTCCAGGAATGCCTAAATGAAGGTATTCGAAGGGCAAAGATCTATGTTTTCAGACAGCATCAAAGGCTCTAAGGTCCTATAACTTCGAGTCTAAAATTGCCTTACGGAGTAATTTAGTATACTTTTGCGTCAAAACCTGCAAAGATACGGTACTGCTTAAGATACGCAATAATGCCTAAGTATCAAACCCGTCAATTCATCCGTCCTTAATTGTTCATAGGTTGGTGTGTTTATGATTTCTATTCAGAGCATACCCTCAAATTTTAAAATTCATTTTGTATATCGATACCATTCATTATGCCAACGTTAACATCACAGGAATACCACAATATGATTATGACACATGGTGCAATGAATGAGTCTTGTGGTGTGTACGAAAATACGAGAGAAAATTTCCCAGCATGCACCATGTAAAAGATAGAACAATTTTGGATGCAGTGCAACGCTTCCTGTTTGTCAGACCACAGACAAAGTAAATTGTGCTGTTGCAGTTGAGGAAGGTTATGGTGACTACATTTCATGGCCCCCAATGAGTTCAGATATCAGCCCTATGGATTTTTTTTGGGGTTACATTAAAAGTTTGGTGTAGGCTAGTTCAATTAGTTCTCTGCAAGGCTCAGAACAAACTGCTAGCAATGCCTCGAATCTAATTCGTGTTCAAAAGGAGAAATGCGATCGCATACATGAAAATCTTATTTGGTGTATAGAATGTAATAGTGCAACATTCAAACATATTCTTTAACTTTCCATTACTTTTATGTTTTGTGCTGTGTTGTGTTCTGCAAAAGAATATTTATTTCATTTTGCTATTTCGTAGTGTGACTAAAATCAAAGTCACTTCTAATCCCGCCAGCTTCGTTGTCAGTCCCAAGTCTGACGGAGGGGGAGGGAAGTGATTTTGTGCCAGTGGCGGCCCGTCAAGGATGGCAGTGCCCACCCAATTACATAAGCTGTAGTTGTAAAGTTATATTTATATTTTTATATATTTTTGTTAAATTATCAAATAAAATTAGAATTAGATATCAAGCAGGAAAAATAACTAATGTGTTAAAATTGATTAATCAATGTTTCTTATGAATATCAAATAGAACACTATAATTTCCAATTTGATAAATAGGAACAAAAAGAAGTTAAAATATGTGCAATGGTACCATATAGTTACCTACACATTTTATTTTTCCTTTGTGTTTTAAGGTATAATTTATTAGTATACATGTGCCTTTATATTGTTCAAAAAGCACTAAAATAATGTTTAATTTTATTTTAGCAATTTTAAATGTGAAATTATGAAATTAAATATTAATATGTAAATGAAATAAATGCAATGCATTAGTACACATATGCCTCTATATTATCCAAAAAGTGCTAAATAATGTTTATTTTATTTTTTCAGTTTTAGATGTGAAAATATAATAATAATATGATATGTAAATTAAATAAATGCAAATTCAAATATGCGACTTTGTGCTCAGTGGAAAGTGGACTGTCAAAGATGAGGCTGGCATGCCAGCCCCATCCCTTCCCTTCCTGTAGTCGTAATATCTCGCCAAGTATCGCTTCATTTTCAGCA
This sequence comes from Leptura quadrifasciata, assembly GCA_963675555.1. Taxonomy (NCBI): domain Eukaryota; kingdom Metazoa; phylum Arthropoda; class Insecta; order Coleoptera; family Cerambycidae; genus Leptura; species Leptura quadrifasciata. The sequence goes on along the minus strand of OY776676.1, from coordinate 111,634,817 downwards.
GTGTGGATCACGGATCCCTATGCGCAAACCTCAGAGCTTGGAAATCATTATTTTGGAATTGGAAAATGTTGGTTATGTTTGTATAATGTTTCTATGTTCGCTCAAATGTTTTAATTTATAATCTATGATCTTTATCGGTATTTAGTAATTGTTTACTTTAGTATAAAAAAGTGCGATGAGTGGACAAGTGACTAATTATTAATATTATTTTTTTTTTATTAGAAAATAGTTTTGCATCCCTAACTTATAATGACAAAATTTTTATAACTAAATTAGAGGGACATAAATAATTATGGCTCTCTGGAAGTGAAATAAAAAATAAACTTTACTGCTGGACTTGCATGTTATTCAGTAGAAAGTAGAAATAGTAAAAATCCGTGGAATTCAAAAGGGATAGATTTTTTTTTTTAATTGGCATTAGAACATAGTCTATATAGCCAGATACACAGTTAAATTTAGAAGCAGCCAAAGATCTAATCCTAATTCTAACGTGAATACCTAATAATTAGATGAAAACGATAAGGAATAACAAGGACACATACTCCTCACCTAGGGGCCTGTCAAGGCATTTAAAAAAAACACCACAGGTAAGGCCACTGATCGATGACATGAGGTTAAATAAGGGATTAACAATTTTAAACCAAAATTTTTATGCCACTTCTGTATAGGAATGATATTAAGCAATGTAGAATCTCCGTTTTATTTAGGCAGAGCAAAGATAATATATTAAAAGGTGTATCTATATTTAATTTTAACAGGCTGTTAACAATTCATTTGTTGCATCTGTGTGTTTGAAAGAAAATATGATCTAAGTCACTCTCAACGTTACATATCCCGCACTCATTCGAGGGATAAATAAGTAATGTAAAAACGTTATACTAAGCAATTGAAAAATAAAATATATTGAAAGATTATACTGCTTCTAGTTTCAAATATAATTTATTCGGCCATCAATATATTCAAACTTCACTGAATTCTACCCAGATAACTTTAAAGAAGGCCTTGAAGGTCTATGAAATGAAGTCTCTACTTTTCTAAAATTGCTGGTGTGATCAATCGAAAAGCAGTTATATTATTGTTCTCTCATTCATATTTTGGATTGTAGAACAGTAGAAACTTCATTTCAAAGACGCATAGATTGTGCGTCAAAATGAGTATGTGGGGCATTTTATCACCATATGAAGTAGGAATGAAAAGCTAACGTCAAAAAAATTTTTTGGGACGTTTCGTTCTTGTAATGCCAAAAAAAATTTTGAGACTTTGACGTTCTTACATATCCTAAATTGCAATTTTATGGACTCTTACCTTTTTGCTTTGCCTATTTACCCTTATTTAACCCCAAAACCCTTCAATGGAAGTAGATCAAAATATAATCTAATTTGAGATCTCGTTATAATACGAAAGTGTACCAAATTTCAAGTCAATATCATAAATGGTTCCAGAGTAAACGTGCACACAAAAAAGTTACAAACCGGCAGACAGACCGACAAAAATTTTTTTTTGCTCAAATTTGAAATCTCGACGTTTAATGACATTTTAAGTAATTTCAACAAAAAAAAAATATATATTTTTTTGCATTACTATACTTTCACTGGACGTGGAAGTAAATATATGGTAATTTTTTTGGTCATATTCATTTAATTTTTTTAACTTATTGTAAATCACACTATACGAAGTTTAATTCAAGAACAATTAACCTTCCACCAATTTCAAAAATAGGATCCTATAAAAGATTTTCTGTTGGTAAACACCATTTTAAATAATAATAATAATAATATTCTACTCCCGTCCAACTCCTTATCATTAATTAAATCTTCCAACATACAATCTGATATGCATATGACCTACCCTAAATGAATTTTTATTTATATTTTAAAAATTTATTTGGGACCACTTTTTAAAAAGGTAATAATTATATACTTACTCGATAAAACAGTTAAAAGGAATATATAATCAGAAAACGTAATCAACCCTGAACTTCCCAATTTGTAGAATATGCTGTCTTCATCTAATGTGAGTTCAAGCTTTTGTTGTACTGTCTATAATACATTAGAATAATATTAGTCCATTAACTAAATATTTAAAATGATTGTTCGTGATTCAAAAAAAAATATATGTATTATTCTCTATTATAACTCGCCTTTGATATTCTGATAAAAAATTGTATTTCTTTTTTGAATCATGAATATAGATTAAATAAAAATTAACAAATTACGAAATAAATTATAATATTTTACACCAGTTATATACATTCAGAAAATATTTCATTTCATTCATATTAACATATGTGTTTTAAGATGCATACAATATTACTCCACCTATTTTATCATGAGATTTGGTGGCAATGGAAAAATCGATGGGCACTGGATGACGTAGTCAGCAACTGTTATATCAAAATGTATTCCCCTTCACACTATGCTTGATACCGTGGGCTGAAATTTAATAGGTGGTGGTAAAAAGTAGGAGCCTAGACTCAAGTTGAACTATTTTCATACATGTATAAACCAGTTGTAGATGTATCTTTGGGGTTTTCCTAGTATTAATTTGTATACTGATATCTTCTTATCTATAGTTCTTAACAGAGCACGTAGCTTTAAATTTTGACTACTCAATTTTATTTCCATCTAAATTGGAGAGTAACTGATAAATATAGAAGTTCCTCTAAAGAAATAATGTCTTACATTTGTTATTTTATAGCATTTAGGGGATTTAATATAGTACACTGCTATTGTTATGTACATAACTTCAGTTTTTCTGGCAATATATCATTCTCAAAGTTTTTTTGTGGCTTTAACTTATAAGTATTAGTAGAGAGCATGGCTGAGCAAAATGTGTCACTCTGTGGGGGTTCAGAAAATAAAACTTGCGACCGGTTTTATTTAATAGCCCTAAATTAATTGTGTTTACTTACAAAGTTGGACAAAAATTGGCCTGGGAAAAAGGTCGCTATTTAAAATTTTCGAGATATTGATACTGAACGATTGTTACAAGTAAATATTTTGGCACCAAAATTATCAAAAAGTCTGTAACCGTTGCTCTAAAAAAATATATTAATATATAATAAAAGAAAAAGCATTGACGCTTACGGCAATTTAAAAATTTGAACGTCTGTATCTTGCTTCGAGAACCTTCACAAATTGTAATTTTTCATTGTATTTTAGCGTTCCACAACCAATATTTCGAAAACGAGCACTTAAATCGCAAAGTACCTCTCTTACAATATTGTCGACTAGAGTTTTCCGCTTATAACAGTATAACTTTTATAATTTTTGCACGTAAGATAGCTTAAGAAGTTAGCTTAGCAGCCGACCGTCGACCATCATCTTTTATGCATCTTCCACGCGATCCAGTTGCCTATATTCTGTCAACAAGACGAAACTTACAATTACAGTAACTTGCGTTTTACTGTTTTTTTAATCTTTTCTTTAACAACATCATTGGAAATGAAATAGCAGTAATACAGGTGTTAAAAAGGCATAAGTATATATTACACTTTCTAATGTATCAAATGCACCAATAAATTACTATTAGTTATTTTGACGCTACAAATTGTAAAAATATATTTTAAAAAAGGTGGCACAATTTTTAAGAAAATTATGAAGTAAAACAAACAACATAAGATTTGATTATATTCATTTTGCAGAAAGGTGTTTGCTCTTAGTAAAATTTTAGATTTTCTTAATTTCCGATCACCCTGCATTTTAAATCTTAATCCCAAGAATGGCTAAGGGCTTTTCAGGATAAGCTGTAGTTTTTAGGGAGGATGAATTTTCATCAAAAATCCAAAAATAATTTACAAGTATAGTTAAGTCCACTCATCCAAAATATAGGTATGGTGTTAGGTGCGTAAAATAATAAACGAATGAGCGGCAATATTTTGTTTTGAAAATGTGCAAAAATTATGTCATGACAAAGTGATAAAATTTGTATATCGGTAGCTTCATGATTTTCAGAGAAAATTAAAAGGGAGGTGAGCCAAATTAAACCCTTGGGAATATATTTTCTGAAATTAGTTAAGTCCAAATTTTTTAATGTATCAAACTCCGGAATGTTGTTAATGCCCAACTTAATATTATTAATAATATTATACAGAACACAATATACGGAAAAATCTTGTAAATATCGGATTATCATCTTTTGATGAGATCTGTATATCTAGCATATATTGACGTTAACAGAGTATCCTTATTGTTACCCTAACCCAGTATTCAATTCTTTATAAAGCAATACAATGCGATCTGTATGTTCTGCATTGTCTTTAGAGAAAACCTATGAATCTGTACCCTTTTTTAATACCCTCCAAGATTTTAAAAAGCATTTCGCGCGATATTTTATTTCCATAGCAATTGAATCATTATCGCCAATCACCATTACTTTTATTTTACTTTCGATATTAGTGGTCAGAACTTATGATACATTTTCGTCATTATGCCTCTTTTGACAAAATACACACTTAGTTATATTCGGTTCTGAAGATTCGGTTTCGTAAACTTTACATTTCACCGATGGAATTTTATTTTCAAATTTTCGGCGCTGCACTTCAATATTTTTTTTGCTAATGTAACTACAGTAGGATGATTTGTGCCAAATTAAACGTGTTGTCCCCATTTTCAATGTCAGCAATATATTGACGAAATTGGATGTTGCTAGATTTACAGATACTCTCTCTAATTTGTAGCGTTTGTCTCAAACTTTTTAACGTTTTCTCAGAGCCCTTTACTAAGCTACCAGGAGATTTTCCACATATTAACAGATTTTAACAGTTTGTAAAACACGAAATGTTGACTCTATCTCACTTCTACATGTTGAACTGCTTTGATGTTGAACTTTGATCCATTTTAATTATTTATGGTATACCGCACTAAAATGATGCCTATATCATGTTTTTAATTTAATTTTTTAATTTTAGAAAACATGCTACTACTAACTGAAACTATTCTTTGTGTGATTAAACTAACAACAGAATAACAATGGTAGTTTTTAACACAAAAGAATTTATTTAGAACTATAAAATCTCTCAACATTTTAGGCATATTATACTTATACTATATTCTCTATGGGCATTAATATGAACGCAGAAGAATAATAACCAAACGATTATTATTTAGTCTACACAGAACGACGGCCAACTGCCGCAATGTAAATAGATCTATGGGATGTTTTACATTTATTAATTTTCCTAAGGTATCTTACGTTCAAAAATTATAAAAGTTATACCTTTGTAAGCGGAAAACTCTAGTCGACAATATTGTAAGAGAGGTATTTTCGCTTTAAGTGCTCGTTTTCGAAATATTGGTTGTGGAACGCTAAAATACAACGAAAAATTACGATTTGTTAAGGTTCTCAAAGCGAGATACAGACTTCAAAGTTTTAAATAGCCATAAGTGTCAATGCTTTTTCTTTTATTAAATATTTTTTTTAGGGCTAGAGACTTTTCGATTATTTTTGTGCCAAAATATTTGCTTGTAACAATCGTTCAGTATCAATATCTCGAAAATTTTGAATAAAGTCCTTTTTCCCAGACCAATTTTTGTCCAACTTTACAAATAAACACAATTAATTATAAGCTATGAAATAAAACCGGTCGCAGATTTTACTAACAAAACCCCAACAGACTTCAATTTTTAGATAAATTTTGTGGTGCAAGCTCTCTACTATATTATCTGTAGGTATATAATATATTTTTAAATTGGCTTTCTGGTCAGTATCTGAAATTGTAACTTGGAATTCACAATTATTAATTAGTTAAATTAAAAGGAGACTATCCCAAAATTATTATATAAAAAACATCTGCTAAACCTGCATTTTCTGATACCACAGTACAAGTAAATAAGAATTCTTGCTTTTGGCTACGGATCTCGAGTCACCCTTCCATTCAGGAAATTAGGATCTATTTTCTTGATAATTTCGGCTCTCTACTCAAACGTGGTATATGTCCATTGTCTTCAAATATGTAATTCCATTCTTCTCTTTAGCATTTAAGCAGTTTAATTACATGAGGCAATTAATTATAAGCATTTTTTTTTAATTTTCTAAATAGCAAGTTGCTTTACCCACATTATTTTTATCCTAAAGCCATAACTGTCTAAATGATTTAACACAACTTATATTACATAAGAGCCGAACGCTGACCCCTACACATAGATCTGTTAATTATTACTACAACTTATTATTCACTTTCTGTATGCAAAAATGGCAGTTACAATTAAATCTATAAATGCCTTAACTATATACTTATTATGAACTGAATGAAAATTTTAGTCTAGGCAATTTACTTAGTTCGATGACTGAAATATGTTAAAGTAAAGCATCTATAAATGAACTTGTAGCATTAATACCTACCACGCCACTGATCTAATTTTAAAAATTTAAGTGAACTATATAGCTGCCTATATTAAAAAAGGCTATTCAAATTTAATTTAAATGTCTAATTCAGGCAAAAAAAATTTCAATAAAAATTTCATGCTACAAAAAACATGCATGCAAAAACGCATTCGACAGCTAGAGTTATTACCTGGAAACCGTGCTGAAATAAATAAAAGTAGACGAAGTTTATTTAAGTAGTAGTACATGATGGACAAGAAGTAAAATTATTAAGAATAAGGGAAACTTTATAAGATTACAATAATATTACAATAATGGTACTTTCAAAAAATTATGAAATTTAAAAACTCTTACCTTGGGATCATATCTTTTATACTGATCCAGACCAAAACCTAAAAATATATAAATGTTATTCACATACATTTGATTGAGTCATATATTTAAATCAGTCATATTTCTTACGAAATTGCAACAGAATCAAGAAATATATGAAATATTTTCATATGTTTTGTTATTTTGCAATTTCCAACAAATTAGACTGTAAGTAAGAAAGGCCAAACAATATCTTTGAGGAAATTATATCGCAAAGCAAACAACTACGGTATGTATCAAAATTGAGATGAATAAGAAATATACTTTCTACAATAAATTTTCTTGTACAATAGAGTTTTACATTATTTATTCACATTCGAATAGACTGAGTTGACAGTCGATGTGTCCATGGATTGATTTTTTTGGAAGAGGAAAAAGTTCTTTATTTGCAGACTTACGAGAAAGTCTGCAAAAAATGCAAAAATGTCTTGAAAGATCTATGGTATGAGTTAATAACTTCAAATATGAAGCGCTATTGTGCTTTTTTGAAAAAAATTTGGGTTGTGTATCTTGGAAAGCAGAGGGAAGAGTGGTAGCTAAATTTCACACATTCTCCTCTACCAGGAGTGCATATTCCAAATCTTAAATTTGACAGAATAAAATTTTTTTGGCCAAATAATATTGGCTGCTGTAGTAACTCAGTCTGCTAGAGTGCGTTATGTGACAAATTCACTTTGGTGTGACTCTGCTGTGCTCTGAATTTGATCATTTCTTTTTTAGGTGATTTTGTGTCTACCGGTTCACTATCATCAAAATATATTTTTAAGTAACATAAGAGACAGTTCTTAGTTCTTATGGTGAAGTCCTGTGGTAGATGGAGCTTAGACACAGTTAAGAATAGTATACAATAATAATCTCGTATTCACACATGCATTCAGCCAATTGTCCCCTTCCCCGTTCTTTGCCTAAAAGAAGATACTACTTTCAACAATTGAATATATGCTGTTATTTTCCAAAGGGAGGAGGTATATAGTTTTATAAACTTTTATATCTTTACATGATGAGCAATTCAATTCTCTTGTCTGGTATTTTTCTTTCCTTTTGATCGAGTTCTTGAATTTTTGTTGCGTCTTTAAAAGATTTTAAATTTTGGGCAGAATCGCTCCCATTTCGGAAATTCTTGAGCTATATATAGGTAAGGATTTTCACTTAAATCTTCAGTAAAAATTTCAAAATTTGATGTATTTAGGCTCCAAAACTACAGTAGTTCCTTTAAGGCATCTGTCTATACCGTCTAATGAGCTTTTACCATGTTCAGGTTCACTGTAAGTCATCTGAAATTCTCCGAGAAAGTCGCTCTTTATTTTTGTCCCTGAAGTTCAAACCTACTTTGTCGTTGTATCTGTTTGCTCTCCAAAATCTGTCTTGAAATTGGTCCCACTGCTTGAGGGATAATCATTTTCTGCGGCAGAGTGTGACATTTAGCCACAACCAAAAGTGTGGACGGTCTCAGTGGCTATCAAAAACTCACCTGTCTGAAGCTCTATAGTCGGCCGCGAGGTCGTGGGTTAGATTCGCAGATATGTCGCTAAATTGTCAAACAACAAAATAACCTCTTATAAAAAGTTGTAAATTTATAAATAAAACTAACAGTTTGTAAGCTTGGGGCGCCTACCGAAATTAATCGACAGAGGGTTGCGACAGAGAACAAGACAAACAAAATCAGAAGGAAAAAACCAAAATAGAATGGAGTATAATTTAATGTAAAAAATATATATATAAAAAACTGTACAATACAAATATCAAGCTCTAATTGATAGTAGTGATTATCAACCCAAGAATGTGTATAAAAACAGGTAAAAAAATCAGTTTCATGTGTCGAACCAGTATATAATGATATGATCTAAATTAATATAAAAAATGTTATTTTAGAACCGCAAACAGCTGCTGTTTCTGGCTTACAGTATTATAGGAAATATTCCATATATAAGTATGACCTGTTGTATAGCTGAATGTGTAGTACACACAACGGATCAAAAGTACACAAAAATACACATATAATGGTATCAAATTCGAAGATCTTAAAATGAAATAATTTGTTATGTGCTCAAATTACTAGGAAGCTGTTATTATAAAAATGCACATGCTGACCAATTATAATCAAATGGCAAGTGGTAAAAACCACATATCATATGTAAAGTCAAGCGAATAATAATATACCACAAATATGTATACGTACAGTAAAGTACGATATATAGAAGATTACAAGTTTTAAGCTGAAGGCTGACTTGGTTTCTTCCTCTGGGACGTGATGTAGCTCCTACGTTGGAATGAAAATCAAAATTACTCACTCTATGTTGGAAATTCTTACGCAGTTAACCATATGTCAGTACGCCATGGATGGATTAAAGACGTTCTGGGCAACTCCTCAACAAATCGTTTACCATGCGACAATGATTTAGCATGGCAGTCATATATGGCTTCGATCCACAAGATATGTGTTTTACACAGACCAGGTAGATAATTTTGAAATGCCAAAGGGCAACGGCAATCAAAAAGAATAATTAACAGGGTAACGACAGGTCTTTAACAAAACAACCTGAAAAATTTTATACTTGACTGAATATGCCCAAAAAAATATATACTTCTAAACTATTAAATACATCTTCAAACAATGTAAAATATTTTAATTACTGACCGTAAATTTTATTAGGTTTTTTAATTGGAGTAAATTACAGGACCATGCTTCTGCTCTCTCCAGAAGTCTCAATATATCTGCCCCCTTTTTGTTCTCTTTGAATAAAAAGCCGGAATTTGCGTCAAAGGAATTAAAAGATTGGCAATTAAAAATCTCCTAAATGATAACTTGACATTTGACATTTTAAAATCAAAACGAACTACCTGCGGTAGTTTTTATGGATTTAAAACAACATTAAGGTGTCCAGGTAGCCTATAATATTTTATTTAAATTTAGATGACATTAATTACAAAATAATAACATATAATTTGTTTGGTTTTAGAAATCTGCAATACTCGGATTCGACCCAGATGATTTAATAACCTCTCATTTACGAAACTGAAAGACGCCAGATGACATATGTATAGTATTAGATGTAACGTTACTTACTGTGCCATTAAAATATCCTTTTACAGATATCCTTTTATATTTTATCACATTTAACCCGTTACAAAAGGACTAGAACGTGGAATGTTAGTTCTCCTGTAAATTTTTTTCCGTATTTCCAGTATCTGATCTGCTCTTTTAAATTTTTTTGTTGTTTCTTTTATAGCATAATACTTTTCCCACTCTTTCCTTCTTCAAATAATTCAGGCCCATTCTTTATTCTCTCCCATCATTTTTGCATGTGTTCTTTTGAAATTGTTTCTAAAGATTATTTTTCGGCATGGTTTTAGTCTCTAAAAAACCAAAAAGCTTATCTAAATCGTAAGAAGTGGTAACTTTTTCTTATCCATTAATCCATATTTCACCTCCATAAATAGGGCACATTAACGGGTGTGACACTTTTATTAAAATACTCCCACCGGCATGGTAACTCAGTCAGTTAGAGCTCGTTGGTGGCGAACACACTTGGTCTGAATCTCCTGTGTTCTAGGTTCGATCCTTGACACCAATACTAGCAATATTGGTGGGTAATGGATGTTCTCTACGTTTTTTTAAATGTGAAACCCCTATTGCTTATTATATGTAATGTGTTTATGTTTAATATGCTGAATTGAAACAGATATAACCTATGCTGTTGCCATTTTTCTCTTTAGCAGATGAAACTAACATACTTGCTGAGCTGCTGGAATCAATATTAGCATAACGCTTTCTTTCACGTGCATTATTTTTATTATATTTTCTTCTACCTTATTGTAGGTATCGGTTTGAGTTTTATACCTGTCAGTATTGTATGCTTAAAATATTAATTTTCACTATTGTCTGAAAGTTATTTGTGGCATTCTACGAATATTCTTTCCTATTATTTGGGTTTTCTACCACATGTACTATTATCCTCTTCAAAACAAATCACCGAATCTACAAAATAAATAGAATTATTGGAAAAAAAAAGCCTCTGCGCCCGTGACGTTTACGCCAAAGGAAAAGTCAGAGGTTATGTTTTGCAAATAATATAAATCGGAATAAACACAAAAATAGTGTATTTTGCTGACGTTTCGGAAAGTAATCTCTTTCCGTTTTCAAAGCTATTTTTTGAAGAACTCTTATTTTGCTGTGTATGTCAAATACACAGCTTTAAGATTCTGTTTATGTTATTTCCATAGATACTTACTACTTACACAGAACATAGAACTGATGATATTTTTTAGATAATGTTGAGTTTGTTAAGTTCTTCTTTTAACATTGGTAGCCAGGTTGTACAAATATCTACAGAACAATTCGATACGCACTTATCTTTATTTAATAAGATTATTGCTGATTCTTTAATTTTTCTTTTTTTGGTATCTGTTTCTTTTGTTAAAATTTTTGCCGAGTCCCAGTTTATTCTATGTCCGTTTTTCCAAGCATGTTCACAAATCTTTGATTTCTGAATTTCATTCTTTCTAATGTAATTCTTGTGCTCATCCAACCTCACACTGAAAGGTCTGGATGACTCACCCACATAACATTTATCACATTCGCACGGGATACTGTAAATACAGTTTTTTGAATTCTGCTCCCTGTTTATCGGTTTTGTTTTTGTTAAAATAGATCTTAAAGTGTTCCCCGTTTGAAATATCGTCCTAACATCAAATTTGTCACCTATACGGCGTAGCTTTTCCGATAGTCCGTATACATAAGGAATTACTGCTGTATAATGACGTTCAGGTTTTTGTCGTACCTGATTGTCCCTATTTTCAACATTTATGAAAACTCGATCAACAAAGGCTTCAGGATATTGATTTTGTACTAGAACCTCTTTGATAAATTTTTTCTCGATATTTAATATTTCATTATTAGATGAAATTATTTTGGCCCTATCGTATAAACATTTTACGACACCCCTTTTAACATTTATTGACTGATTTGAGTTAAAATTTAGATATCTATTAGTATGTGTTGGTTTTCTATAAACGCTTGTTTCAATTGTATTATTTATCCTTCTAATTAAAACATCTAAAAACGGTAGTTCATTCCTACTTTCTACTTCTAATGTGAATTTAATAGACGGTTCCTTACTATTTATATTTTCTAAAAAACTATCTAGTAAATCAACACCATGAGGCCAAATTGCAAAGATGTCGTCAACATATCTCCACCAGACAACCGGTTTGTTTATACAATTTTGAACATGTGTGTTCTCAAAGTTCTCCATAAATATGTTGCTTAAAATTGGTGATAATGCAGACCCCATAGCCATACCAAAATCCTGCTGATAGAACTCATTGTCCAATTGAAAATAGGTTGTTTTTATACACAGTGTTAAGAGTTCCATTATGCTATTTACACTTAATTTAGTTCTAGTTTCCAAATTATTATCACTTAGCAACCTGTCTTTAACTATTTTTAATGTTTCATCTACCGGAACATTGGTAAAGAGGCTAACTACATCAAAACTAACCATCAGGTGTGATTCATGAATATCGGTTTCATAAATTTTTTCTATGAAATATTTACTATTTTTAATATATGAATCGGTATTTCCAGATAATGGATCAATAATTTTAAGTAAAAATTTTGCCAAATTATGACATGGTGAATTAATAGAACTAACAATTGGTCTTAAAGGAATATTTTGTTTATGTGTCTTTGGTAAGCCATTTTCACTCTTCATATTTGAAGTTAGTTTTTCTTTTTACAATTTACTTTCCCATAAATTCACAAATAAAAAAGATCTTCCCTTTTCAATCAATTCGTAGACACAATTCTACAGACGTTTCATATTGTATTGCTATTTTAATATTCCCATACAACTTTTAAGTAAACTTGTTCAGAAAGTATATGGATTTTTTTTAGCATATTAATTAAAGTAAAAAAATATTTTATGTATTCGCATACATAACACATCAAAAAATAAATAAAATATATACAAATGACTGACATATGGCACAACTTATTAAAAATATAAAATTCACACAAAACTTGTCAACTTTGTTACAAATAGTATCTATAAATTCATTAAACCTTAGGTGGAGATACGTGCAAGATAGAATTCGGAAATTGTTTAATTACTAGAAAACGCATTATTATTTATAAGAGATCCCAGGTAGACTTAATATTGGATGAATATACATATAATAAAACTATGAAAAATATTTTTGACTGAAATTAAATTATAGTAGAGGCAAGAATTCAAGTGATGCACGTCACAGATTCATAAAATGTTTATGTCAAAAATGCTAAGAACTGAGAAGTCACATTAAACTGTACCTATTTCTGAAAAAAGCTCAATAACTTGGTGTCAAAGATTACTGTTTTTAATGTAATTAACAGAGCTGTGTCGAATCCTCTGAAAATGGATTCGAATCATGAGTCCGAATTATCGAAAAGGATTCGAATCACGGGTACAACGTTCGGATCCTTTTTGTTGAAAAAAATGATTTGAATCAGAGGATTCGATTCCTCTTTTCGGATCACGAATCCGAATCCTCAAGTTAACTTCAGAATTATTGTTACAGTTACACTTATTAATTTCTATTGTAATATAATGGTGAATAGATTAGTACTTTGCTTGATTATGTAATACATGCAGGTGATTGATTGATTAAATAGAAAGAAATTAATAAATTGCACTATTTTAATGTTAAGCTTACGCGATTGAATTGGTTGGGGCGTGGTAAAAAGATCGATAAAATCAATTTTTAAAAAAGTCGATGTTGGGTTTTTATTTTAAGACATGCTCAGGACTATCTAATTTATGTTTTTCTTGTAAGACTTAATTTTAAAATTTGTATCATAAATAAAACATATAGAAGTCAGCAGTATTTTAGGCATTAAACCTTCAATATTGGCTAGACTTTAATCAATATGTATTAGATTCTAGTGAACGTTGAATGCCTAAAATACGAGCAAAAATACGTCTGCCTTATAAGCGTTCCATTTCCATATTGTTCCATATTGCTTACAACTTTTAAAGCTAAGTTTTACAAGGAAAACCTAAAATTAAATAGACTTGAGGAAATCTTAAAATAACAACGAAAACGTTGACTTTTTAAACATTCAAAAATAATATAATGTATAGAGAAAGTAATCGCTTTATTTTTTTAAAAACAGGCAAAATATCCGAAATTGTCAGAAATATTTTAGTCCGAAAAATGTCCGTAACACCTAAAAAACCCGCAAATCGGACCATTGTCCACTGCAACTCTGACAAGTACCTACCAAAATGCATGCTATTTGCCTGTCAATATGTTACAATAGGTTCTTACCTTCTTGACTCCGTGTGGCTTCACGCTCCCTGTACTTAATAACATAATGCATAATGCTTGCGTAAAAAATATTGGAACCACAAAAAAGTATTCGAATCCTTTTTCATTTGTCTTACGAATCCGGATCAGGAATCGTTTTATATGAAAGTATTCGAATACCGCTTTCGAATACTCAAAAAGGATTCGAATCCTACCCAGCTCTGGTAATTAATAATAAAAAGTTACGATGGTATTAAAATTTCTACAATGAGGTGCAGCGCATGAATTTTTGCCTCTACTATATTAGTAGGCCTATGTTGGTAATAATATTGTTTTTACCCATTCCGACCCAGATGCAAATTGCTCTTGTTTTTGATATTACACATTTTAAAATACTATTTATTAATTAAAATTTAAATGTACTTTTAGGAACTTACAATTTGCTATTAATTTTGGGTATTGGACCCAATTGTATTTATGATGGGTGAAACGGTGACTTTTTCATCACAGTGTGAACTACTGTGGTTGTTTATTAATCACCAGCAGTGATTATATCACTCTTTAGATCGCTTGTTCCACAAATTCACGCACCTAGGTATTGTTGTGGTACAAAATTTGTTATATCTTCTACTAACTAGCCACTTAAAACCACAGAAATAATTCAAATCAAAATCAAATCAAATAATTTTATTAATAATTTCGATATAAAACAAATTGTTACAATTTATCAATATCTGATATGCATTTTTGTAAAAGTAAGCCAAGAGACATTACCTGTGTGTGTACACTATTTTTACTTTTCATAAAACAATGTTTATCTGCTCTCCTTACATATTGACAGTAATATGACACTCATTTCAATGTCAGAATGACATTGTTTATTGCACTAATGCGATACATGTTTATCGCGCGCATTTTATAAAAAAGGCACCAATACAATTGCGTGCTTTTTTTTGCAATAAAATATAAAACTTAATCCACATATTTTTGACTTAGAAATCAGTACTAGTTACACTACAAGTAATTAAATTAATTAGACTTTCATTAAATATTTCACTTATATAAAAAAAGTAATAAAATAGGTGATTATTTTATTCTCCAACCTAACACTGACAAACGTCATTAATTATGACGTCTGTCACTGTTGGGTTAGATGAAACACGCGGCATAGTTGGCTGGTCGATGAAGTGACCGACACCACCGGTGGCTAGGGAGATATCAACAAAAAGCTATTGTTATTAACTTAGTTATTACCAAAAACGTATTGAAAAGATTGAAATCAAAATAGATTCTAAAAAATTAGTTTTTCCGATGAAGATTTGCCTGCAGATATCGAAGAAAGTGCATCTGAAGTAATTCTAGGCCTTGTTCCACAGAAGTCTCGAGTACAGTATGCCTTAGGTATTTGAGAGATATGAAAAATGGTGCCACGAAAAGAAAATAAAGGACATAACTGGTGAAAAAATTCTACTAGCATATTTCAACGAACTAAGTAAGAATCGTAAACCTACTTCATTATAGAGTTATTATTCCAAGTTAAAAACAAAACTGTCAATAGGAAAAAAATATAGGCATAAAAAATTTGCTAATTTATTTGAAATGCTTAAAAGAAAATCCGAGGGCTATAAGCCGAAAACATCTAAAATTTTAACCAAAAAATATATAACAACATTTTACAAACAGCCGACAATGAAATATATTTGGATTTAAAGCTAATTTTTTTCAGTATTCTTTTTATATAGGTGTTGATATGTGGATGCTGTTAAAAAGTATGCTGAAATGAGACCTCCAAATTGTACACATAATCGTTTTTTCGTTACATATAGAAATAAGAAATGTATTAATATATCAATTGGTACAAATACAATTGGGAGAGTACCCTATAAAATTGCCAATTTTTTCAAACTATCTAACCATAGACAGTATACTGGACACTGTTTCTGAAGTTCCTCAACGTCAATACTAGCGAATGCTAGAGCCGACCTATTAATGGTAAAAAGGCATGGTGGATGGAAAAGTAATGCAATTGCAGAGGTGCATTGAAACATCTGAAGAAAATAAAAAGAAAACTGCAATTAAAATATTAGGTGAGAGTACTTCAACAGCATCACAAAACAAATTGGATGTTTGTACCACTATTAATACACCGGCAACATCTTCTCAATCTGGAGTTAATCTCATAGATTGTCAAAATTGTGTGATTAATATTTATAATAAGTAGTGTTGATTATTTATTACTTATAGATATTGTGTGTTGACAATAAATAATATTGATTAATTAGTAATACGTAGTAGTACGTTCTTTATTCCAAAATTGTTGAGATTATAATCTTTGTAGTTGATATCTGCCGCTTGTGGATTGCTGTTACTGAAAGTAGATGTGAAGAACTCTGCAAAAGTATTGGTAATATCTTCATCATTTACAAGGTGTTTATCATTGTATATTAACCTATTTGCAAAGTTTGGTTCGTACATAGGTCCAGAACTTTGGGCCAATTTTAATATCTAGTTCAATACTTTTTGCATAGTTTGTGTGGCAAGCTTGTATCATTGTATGTACTTCTGTTCTTAATGCAATAAATGTTGATAAGATGGATCTTTTTTAGATTATTTGAAGTAATAATGCTTGGTTTTTATTTTTTTGATTAGTTCTTGTCTGTACCAGGGGTACTTGCTTGGTTTATTTTTTTAGTGGGATACATTGATCCAATGTGGAATATAAAACACTATAGAACTTCTCTACACATTCATTGGGGTCCTCAGAGTTAATTAGTTCCATTCAGTTACACTGACTAAGCAAATGATACAACCTCACATAGTTGCCTTTCTTAAAATTGTAGTTGTGCATATCATAATTGCTATTATCATTGTACTTAAATAAAACGTAAGTGAATATGGGATTTATAAGACATTAGTATGTTAAAATGGGGATTTTAGGTGCTAATATTTACAAATTTAGTACCGCAACAGCTACTCCAATTTTTCCCACGTATACAGAATATTGATAAAAATATATGTATACATTTTCAAAATAATCGTAAGAAAACTTTTTTCTTGTTGGGGACGCCTTTAAAAGCACTCAATAGATTTACTTGCCATATTTCTGAGTGAATTATCATATTAAATTCACAATCTAAGCTAGTTAATAGTTATTAGTAGGTCATCATAATTTTTATTAAGATTTCTTATATTTAAATGAACGAATCTTAAAAATGTATCTCACCAGTTCTCTAATAACTGGCACAGGACTTTCATTGGTTAGCTAATATATTAGTAGTGTAAGTTGAATTATCTGTCCCATGTGAAAGCAATTTTATATATTCACATCAACCTCGCTCAGAATTTCAAATGATACATATACGTAGTACACAGAGTTGGCCCTTCAAATTAGCAAGATTTTTATGTCTCTCAAAAATATGATTCTCTTAGTTGCACATCTTATAATATTATTTAATCTTTGGTTTAATGTTGAATTTTTTTACATTAAATTTTTGTTTATTTATTAACAGCCTTCCAAGTCACCTGAATGATCCTCTTAAGTCTAGGAGATCTAGATTTAACTGAGTAAAGGAGACGGCGCCCCACAGATTATAGTGGGATCCGAACCATTTCTTGGGGATAATTTTACTTTTATAAATTACTTCGCACTAGGTGGGGTTCGAACCCACCTCGCTAGGTATGTACAGAAAGAAAGCTAGACGCGCTAGTCCACTGAGCCACCGCCCCTAATGAACCAATGTTTTTATAATATTACATCAATATTGGTCCAATATTAGTGTTCTACCTGGGAACATGACAGCCTACACTTCAATAACTTATCTCCCTTATATTAAATAACCTTTTTATTTGTTTTATATTATTGTGCATGTCTCTTCGCTACATTATATTTGTCTTCAGCATGTTGTGAAGATGATTGCGTGAGTGTATAATGTATGTATTACGTTAATGAAATTAATTTGTCAATGAATGATATTCCACTGTTTTAATATATCAAATCAAAACAACTCACTATTTTAAATTATCTACACCTATAGTCTATTTGGGAGTGAGAGAGGGTAATTAATAACTCAATTAGACACGAATACTATTTTTCTTCACATTCATACAAATTATAAATTATATATAGCGGTATGTCCCGTGATCTTATGTTTTGCGAGGCGAACCCACTTAACACTAGCTATGATGCTTGTCTGAATGGGTACGCATATTATATACAGGAATTTGAAAGGGATTAAATTTTTATAACCCATGCAGGTAAAATTCGGTATTCTGTATTTTTAGTACAGATTACCAATATAAAATACAAGGATATATTTAAAGTTACTTATATTTATAAGCACCCTCTCTCATTTCCAAATAGGGTATATACTAATCAAATATTTCTTCTTGTTAGAAATTTCAAAGATGTTTTTCCATCTCTTAAACAATATGTTTTGCTCTATTATTTTTAGAAAACATCAGTGCATTACGAGTTACTGATAAAAGCTAAATAATATGGTAACAGTATGACCAATAAAATGAAATAAACCAATTTCTATTGTGCACGTATTTCCACACCCGATGAAACAATCGTTAGTAGAAAAAATGCCAAACAAGCTGGTTATGAAAGCAAAATGTAATAGTTTAGGACAGAGATGATGCGAAGCTTATGGTTGTAGACTTTTATACACATGCAAAAATAGGACTTAACGAAACTGAATGTATTGTTTTTTGTTTAAAAAATGTTTCGAATTCTGCATTTCAAACACTTTTTAGAGATATTTTAATATTTCATTGGTCTGATAAGTTTCACTCTAGTGGCAAAATAAATTATGTTTTTAGTAATACAGCCCTGGCAAAAGCCAACTAACCGATTTTATTTGTTTTATAAAACGCGTAATCAATTTCATATATAACAATACGATGTTGTTCTATTATTCTCTGCAACAATAATAATTCTTGAGTGTATTACAAATGCAGATATTTCGCAGTTTACCCCAGCCACCCACCAGAACCCCTACCAGTTCCATGTGCAAAATGTTCAAAGTTTACTCATACCACTGACCAGTGTAATACTCCAATAAAATGCTCCAAGTGCCATGGTGACCACAAGGACATTGAGTGTAAAACCAACCTTCCACCAACTTGTAAAGCATGTGGCTCTGCAGAACATGTTGCTTGGTCTATAAAATGTCCCCAACGGCCTACCAAACCCATTGAAGGAATACCGAATGTCAAAATTCGCTCTATTAACAAAAAATCGGCCGAACTCGACAAGAAAGTTACTAAAAACAGCAGAATCCATTCAGTAATAACAATTCATGATCATATTATCGATACTTACACAAATAAGATAAACAAACCTAAAAACAACAACCGTCAGGAACTTCTAGCCAAGCTACAAAAGAGATTTATAGATCATTACAATATTAACACTATTCCCACATTTGTAGGAAATCGTCTTTATATACTTATGTTTGATTTGAACTTCAATAGCAACGATACACCAACAGAACCAACTGAAGGTATTCAAATTCACAGGGACATCTAAAATCAAAATACTATATGCCAACATCAACAGCTACAACTCAAAAAAGCATTTAATAAACCACTACATAGAACATAATGATATTAATTGCAACATGTTTGTGGAAACCAAAACTGGAATAAATACACCTATAAATTATAGAGACTGGATCACAATTCAAAAGCACGGCAACATTGTTAATACAAATGTAAGGGGTGGAAGTTTAATTCAAGGTGAAAAATTTCTTAAAATTGGTAAAGCAAATCCAACTCACCTAAATAACCCGTTAAATGAGACTATACACTGTACGATGCCTTTCAAGGACAAGAAAATTCATATATTCTTAACGTACATTCATCCAAACAGTGCATCGATTGAAGATAATCTGTTTGTGAAAGTTTCACAATATGAACACGCAATCTTAATCGGAGATTTCAACGTCACCAACAGGAAGAAAAAACAAATACAACATTTTCTAAATAATTCAGACTTTGTGCAAATATCAACTCCACCCACATTCATTATGGCAAACAATGAAGATTCCACTCCAGATTTATTTTTCTGTACAAAAAATATTAGACAAAATATTTCAAACATCAACCTAATCCCAGACTTATGCTCTGATCACCTAGCCATAGAATTTTCTATTGATCTGGATCGACTCCCTGTGGATGATGATGAGGAAATTAAATACAATTTTAACAAATGCAATATGGAACGTGTAAACGCACAAATGCTGCAATACATAGATAACGAAATTCCAATATCCCCACAATACATTGCATTTTTCCTCGAGAAGCTTAAACAAATTGTAAGTGAAAATACACCAACATTCACAAAAAAATACTATGCATATAGACTCCCACCATTCATAATTAAGTTAATCAAGATCAAAAAACAACTATACCGTGAAATCAAAGTTAATAATGATCCAGTTCTAAAAAGAAAATTTAACGACCTTAACAAAGACATTCACAAATTAATATCACAATATAGATCTTCTCAATATTTAGAAGTATGTCAAGAAATAAAGGAGTCGAAAGGAAAAAAATACTGGAACCAAATAAAAAAACTATCAAAATATCGAAAACATAATAGCAGTCACCACCTAATAGAAAATAACAAGACCTTAATAGCAGATCAGGAAATTGCAGACTCATTCGCAAATCATTTTAAAAAATCGTATCAGTTTAGCGATAACGTAAACTTCGACATAAATCACCTTAACGAAATTGACGAATGGTTCAACTCATATTTTGAAGAAAGAAATCTTGAAGATATTATCCCTCCTATAGATGCAAATGAACACTACGCTGCAACTGCAACAATAAAGAACACTACACCTGGATATGACAATATATCATACAACATGTTAAAAAAATTAAGTCCAGGTATACATGAAGAAATAATTCGTATCTACAATTACTGCCTAACAAATTCATTTTTTCCTCCAGAATTTAAAAAAGGTACTGTAATTACAATTCCGAAAGCAAACCTTGACCATTCTAACCCAGCCAACTACCGACCTATAACATTATTGCCCGTAATTGGAAAAATTTTTGAAAAAATTATTAAAAACAGGATTGAGATATCTATTGGTAATTGCATACCTAACTATCAGTTTGGTTTTAGACAAGGGTCAGCTACAATTCATCCCTTGATAATATTAACAAATAATGTCCAAACAAATAATAAATTAGGAAACAAGTCGGCTGCCATATTTCTTGATATTAATAAAGCATTTGATAGTGTTTGGCATCATGGACTTTTGTATAAATTACATCATATTCATTGCCCAGACTATATTATATGGATTTTAAAACACTATCTTTCAAACCGATCTCTACAAGTACGAGTTAAAAATAAATTATCTGCTTCATTCACTCCTGAACAAGGCTTACCACAAGGGTCACCTCTCTCTCCAGTACTATACAATATATTCTGTTATGATATATATAGTTCCGATCTGGAACATCCACAGAGTATTGACCATAACGCATACATACTCCAATTCGCTGATGATAATTGCCTTGTATCTCATGGAAAATCTTTGAAAAAAACCATGGAAAATCTACAACATCTCTCGGATAAGACACTATTTTGGATGAGAAAATGGCGAACTACTCCAAACCCAAATAAATCTCACCTGATTATATTTAACCATAAGGTTACGAACAACTCTCCATCGATTAATTTACTTCAACAGACACTCCAGCCTTCTCTAACTTGCAAATACCTGGGTATCAATATTGACAGTAAGCTAAACTTTAAGTCACACACCAAATTATGCAAGCAAAATATTATATCTAGGACAAAACATTTTAGATCTCTCACATATAAAAATGAAGGCATAGACACAGCAACAGCATCCAATATCTATAAAATGATTTGCCGACCGATATTGGAATATGGTTTTATTCTATTTGGGAATTGTCGAAAACCAGCATTATGTAACATTGAAGTAGGGGAAAGAAGTAGCTTGAGAAAAATTACGAAAATTAGGCATCCTAATAATCCTTTACACAATCCCTCCAATAACCTTCTCTATCAAAAAACCAAAATTGAACCTATACTCAACCGATTCCAAAGACTTTCACAAAGATTTGCCAACAATTCGTTTAACATCGAATTAATAAGTCCTTTAACTTTCCCTACCAACCCCAACATTCCGCCCAGAAGAACATTCCCTACCCAAACAATATATGAATCTCTTATGTTATTACGTAATCTTTAATAATATAAAACAGTCACGATAACACATTGTACATATATATACACTTTTTTTTTTTTTTTCTCAAAATGCTATTATAAACATGATGTATTAAATTTTATTTTAAATTAATATATACTGTAAATATAATATTATTGTAGACAGGCTGGAAGACTTAGGTCGTTGGCCAGTTGGAATTTCCAATAAAACTTTATACTACTACTAATAATTCTTTGTCGTTATTATCCTCGTGTAGTCCATCGCTTGGATGGGTGAACGGTATCTCATTTCATTTCCTGGTTGAGTGGAAGAGTAGCTGTAGCTAAACTCCGCCAGGACGTAAATATAAACAAGGCATTAAAAAAAAATAAATAAATTTAAAAAATTATCACTCCAACTAAACGAAGTTTCCATTAAAACTCAATAGGAAAATGATTTGTTTTTCATGCTTAAAAAGTTATCCCGTCAAAATGTAGATGTTGTCCACTCCGTGATTTTCGCCTATTATTATTATTCTTTAATACAGGGGATAATCGGAATTGTTATATACTCAAATTGATATATCCCATTCAAAAGAATATATTTTCGACAATTAGCCTAAAATTACATGCTTTCTTGATTGCAACTCAGAAGTTATTCAATGTGCAGAAAAAGTTTTAGACGGTTGTAGATATTTTTTTACTTTACAAGATTAATAACAACCGTTTTTAACGAAAAATCAAGGGAAAAATTTTTGCAAAAACTGTCAAACACCCTATAACAAAAAATGGTGGCTTGTGTCGGCCCCCTTTTTAATAGATCTCATCGAATTCTTGAATAGGAGCGTCATCTTCATGACTCATCAAGAATTCATTACTATCCCAACAAATGTTTTTATTCATGTTTAAATTGACTGGCCTATGTGGAAAATGTAATATACAAGGAATTTTCAATATTTGCCAATAATAAGTCAATTATTTAAGCCTTAAATTATTACAGCTAAATTAAATATGTGCAATAAAGTAATAATCATAAAAATAATAATGCCATAGAATAAACAAAGACCATGCATCTTATTACTTCAAGATTTCTCTGTAAACCAATGATCAGCAAACTATCTCAATTTGATAATCTTAAAAGTATAAACAAAAATTTTACATAAATAACAAGGTGTAATGACAACTATCTAAAGGATTTGTAATTTAATATGCAACTAACCATCAGGTTGTTTGAGACCAGGCGTCATGGATCTTAAAAAGTCATCAGGAGTCATGTAAATTTCATGCTGATCGACTGTAGCTCCTTGAACTTGTAGAGTTGCAAAATAGCGAAAAACTTTGTCTGGAGTTGAGTAGTGCCTAATGCGATTTTCGTATTCGATTATCTGGTGCAGCGTGCATAGAAATAGTTAATCATTATGCAGTTTAACAAACCAATAAAGAACAGGTTAGTCGAAAATATAAGAGATGATGTATCTTTCATTTTTGTGAGTTCTGAATTTAACAACCGTCCAAGGTGAAAAATTGTTAATTATAGAGCTGGGCTTAAAAATCTTTTGAAAACTGCTTACTTATATACGTACATACAGTAGTGAATAAATTGTTAACCCATTTAACTAATATACGAGGTTAATGTCTACGTAAATATTTTTCATACATTAATAGCAGATAAAAACATATTTTATTAAATGCAAATAAGTCCTAAAATCAGGGCCGGGCACCAGTGGCGGTTTCTCTGAGGAGGCAGAGGAGGCCAGGCCTCCCTACTTCTGATTTGCCTTTACAGTTACTTTACATATTTACATTATTATAAATATAAATATACTTTATGAAACGACAAATTTAAATTAACAGAAATATTCCCTAAATCTGCGAATTTAAACTATTATTATTATAACCGGCAACGCTGCACAACTGTAACATTCTATCCATGGTGACTGGTGAGGCAGGCCTCCAAACGCTTCTAACATAGCTTTCGCGTTTAGAATGGTTCAATTTGAAACGTTTGAAGCTACCCATTAAAATCTGCTCTCAAAACCACGTGCCGGAGGCCAAGCTCCGGACCAATAGGAACAAAGATTAATAAACATCTGACTTTTATTTTCCCGCTTCCTGAGTCCAGACAGTCGTACCGTTTACCGTTTAGGTTAATTGAAAGTAAAAGTGTCTGTGGTGGTTGTATTTTATTAAGTGCAATAAATTCATTTAAAATTTTTGTTTAAATATTGATAAAACGTCAAAAATGGAATTAAACGTAAGTACAAGCAATAACAATGGTAATGTCAGTATCGGTGAAGTGTTTAAATCTGTAGATGATATTGTAAATTTCCTTTTGAAGAATGTTCATTTTAGTCAATTAACATATGATGACAAGATATTTATAATAAAAACTTTAAAAAGGCCCCAACCTACCATGCAAAATCTCATAGTAATTTCAAAACATAATCGTTCTTTTTGTGTACAATGGTATGATAAATGTGAGTGGTTAACTGGATGTCCAGTACAAAATAAATTATATTGCTGGTATTGTTTACTTTTTTCTAATGACCCAGAGAACACTGTTTGGTCAAAATTAGGATATAATGATTTAAAAAACTTACCCAGATCAATTGAAAGGCATGCTAGGTCAAAAGGACATTTAACTGCTTCAATAAAATTCAAGTTATTTGGCAAACAGAATATTTTAAATTCTATTGATCAAGGGCACAAACAGTCAATTGTAGATCATAATGTAAAGGTTAAAGAAAATAGAGATATCTTAAATAGACTAATTGATACGGTAATTTTTTTATGTTGTCAAGAATTGGCTTTTAGGGGACATGATGAGAATGTGCATTCAGATAATAGAGGAAATTTTCAAGAGCTTATTTTTTTTCTGAGCAGATACGATGGCAAAATGGAACAATTTTTAAACGAAGCTACAGTTTTTTCGGGAATTTCTAAAGCTATTCAAAACGATTTAATTGAATCAATTAGTTATGTTGTAGTACAAAAAATTGAAAGCAAATTAAATGAGGTACCTTTCTTTTCTTGGCAAGCTGATGAAACCACAGACATCAGCTGCTGTTCACAGTTATCGGTTGTTTTCAGATATGTTATTAAAGAGCAAGTGGTTGAACGATTTGCAGGTTTTTACAATGTTAGTTCAGGTCGAACCGCAAATGATTTATTTAATTTTTTAACAGAAAAATTTGGAAAATATGACTTAAAAAATAAACTTGTTGCTCAGACATATGATGGGGCATCAGTTATGGCTGGTCACTTAAATGGCTTACAGGCAAAAATTAAAACAATGGCCCCTCAGGCACTTTTTACACATTGCTATGCGCATACGTTGAATTTAGTATTGAGTAAAGCCTGCACAGATAGCATCAAAGAATGTAAAAAATTTTTTGCCAACTTGTCTGGATTTTCATCATATTTTTCAAAATCAACTAAAAGAACAGAGGTACTTAATACCATAGGATCTGACTGTTTACCGTCAAATGTGGCAACAAGGTGGAATTTTACATCTAGAGCAGTTTTTACAGTATTCAAAAACAGGGATAAGTTAATAGAAGTTTTTGATTATATTTTGACACATGATGATTTCAAACAAGATCAGCCAACTTTAAGAGAAGCTGTTGGCTTAAAAAGACATCTTAAAGATCCTCATTTTCTCTTTCTTTTACATACTTTTAAATTTATCTTTAAACACACCGATGTTGTATTTTCAATTTTACAAAATAAAAGCACAGACATTTCATACGCCAGGAAACGTTTGAATGCATTAACTATTACATTGCAAAATTTTAGAAATAATGAAATTCATTTTAATGATCTTTACAACCAACTGTCTGAAGATTTCCAAAGTGGTGAACCGGCGCCAAAGAAAAGAAAGACAACATTAAATCTTCAAGATTTGAGACTGAATTATAAACAGATTTTCAATGAAATTTTGGATACAATAATTAATCAACTACAGATAAGATTTTCCGATTTAGATAAATTAGAATTTTTCGATTTAATAAGAAAAGATAATTTTCTCTCATATTCAAAAGAATTTCCAAATGATAAATTTGAATCATTATTAAAACAATATAACCTTTTTGATTCAATAGCACTAAAAAATGAATTAACAACTGTATACGCTGCCAAAGAATTGTTTCAAAATTGTCAAACCCCTACCGAAATGATTTCATTTATTTATAATAATGACTTAATTTCTTGTCTAACAGAATTTTATAGATTACTTACTTTAGCTGTCACAATTCCTGTTACGTCTGCTTCAGTAGAAAGGAGTTTTTCCGCCCTCAAACGAATCAAATCATTTACTAGAAATACTATTGAGCAAGAAAGATTAAAAAATATTTCTATCATTTCTATCGAAAAACGGCTTGTTAAGGAACTAACACAGAATAATACATTTTATGACGAAGTAATAGATATTTTTGCCAAACAAAAAGATAGACGGATTTCATTAATTTGCAAGAACATTTAGACATGTAGTTTTTTGTTCAATTTCTTTTTTGTTTAAAATTTAAAAAACCACCACAGCAATTATTCTACTTCTGTAGATTGTAAGTATACTACCAAGTATATTTTTATTTGTGTTGTTTTTCAGTTTGTTATTATTTAACTATTTTTAATTTGAGAATATTTTTATTTATGTTATCGTTTCAGAGTTTATTATTTATTTCATATTACTATATAATTGTTTTGATTGTGGTAGCATTTGTGCTATATTATTATTACTATTATTATATTAATAATTAACTCCCTCACCTATTAAAAGCACCCCTACCCCACAATCCCTTCCTGGCAAGATATAATTCAGACCTCCACGTTGGTTCTTGCTGGACGGTAGAATTTGTTTTTTACTTTATACTTTGATACTTATCATAAAACAAATTATACTGACTAACATGAAGAGAAAATTACTAATATTTGTGTAATGGTAAAGTTTAAAAGTTGTCCTTATTCGCAAAATTTTCATCGCGGCGCACATGTGTATACCTCCCGCCCCTTGGAACCACCCAGGCCTATCTATCCCCTGCCTCCCCAGTTTAAAAACTGAGGAACCGCCACTGCCGGGCACTACTTCAAGTAAAAATAATTAGAAATGTAAAAAAAATAATTTTGTCCTTCTAATATTTTACTTCAAATACTTCAAGGAATCAATTCTAAAGTTTTATTTTAACAACACAAACCATCTATATATCAGTAAAAGAAGCAGTTTGTAATGTTTATTAGTATTTGATACTTACAAATATGTAGGGATAGTGCTTAATAACGAAATTACAGCATTTCAAGTATGTGTAAGTTGTATTTTTAATCAAATTCAAACACTTCTATGCTTTTATCCCCAAAAGCAGGATAGTTGGCTACCCTAAGTATAGTCGAGGAAATCAATATAGCAGAATCAATGTTTCTCGGTGTTTTGTCTCACTGCGGCCACATTCTACTATACTGCTTGCCTCGACAATACCCAATACCAATATAAAAAATATATTTATTAGAATGAAATAGCTACTTCAAGTAGTACAAGTATTTTTGCCTAAAATTTCAGTCGATCAATGTAACTGATATTTAAAGTGGTGTACTTTTTAACTGTTGATGCAAAAAGTACCACGACTCTTTGATACTTGAAATAGGTCAGGTAAGTACTTTGCCCAACTCTGCTTGCAATATTAAAAAAGTTCAATTCCACAACAATTTTTATGTTATATTCTTCTGTGTGGAAATATATTTATCAAATCATAAGCCGAGCTCTACTATCTATACTGATGTTTAATTATGGCAGAAAAATCACATTTTACACAAAATTAGTTAATAATAACTACAGTATGCAAAGAAAAAATCAGAAAATCGTTAGTGCTTAAAACAATATGGGTTTCCCGATTTTTCTGTTTGGACGTGTGGTTCAATTTCTTCCATAATTAAAAATCATCTTAATCACCACCACAAATCACCTCCGGATTGATTGCTTAAAAGTAGTAAAAATCCAAGTCATTCAATCATCTTATATTTTTCACAACTTTTATTCCACACCAAAAAGAAAAATGCGCTTGATTAGTAGCATCCAACACCAAGCAGTGTATTATAATTCATTTACCATCAGGTTGTTTCATCCCTGGTGTTATAGCTCTAAGAAAATCATCAGGAGTCATGTACACTTCTGTTATATCATTATGTGAAAGTTTTACTGTTGCAAAATACCTAAATATTTTGTCAGGTGTGGAAAAAGCTCTCATACGGTTTTCATACTCAATTATCTATTTGTTCAAAAAATAAAATAAATAACACAAATAAAGTATATGAGGTGAGTCAAAAGATATGTTAATTTAATCCTCTAGTTTCATAATACCAGTATTAGTTTTAATCTGTATAAAATAATCGATTATTTTATATGATTCTTATGATGCATGAATACAGCAGCCATAATAGATCATACGCAGATGTTGCCGAAATATTTAATAAACCATTTCTTGATCACACTCAGATCCCAAAGATTGCAGTTCATGAGACACTATTTTAATTTGAACAACAAAGATAGTAAAAGATGAGCAGTGGTCTGGAAAGTCTAAGATCGCAAGCAATGAAATGGCAAAACCGCTGTTGCCATCTTTTATAGAGGAATAAAATAAGTCCTTATCAAAGATAACAAAATACAAACTGGGTCAAACTTCCGCTCATAATATTTTCAAGAAGTATGATTATTATTATCATCCATTTAAAATTTAAAATTGACCTTCAAACGCTGTTACAGAACAATTTTTACATAATATTGTCTGAAAGTAATTTGTGGCATTCTACGAATATTCTTTCCTATTATTTGGGTTTTCTACCACATGTACTATTATCCTCTTCAAAACAAATCACCGAATCTACAAAGCATAACATAACATAACATAATGACATAAGCATTGAATTTTGTGCGGAAATTATGGGACAGTTTGATTGTCACATTCTTGTTATACAAGCTTGTAAATGCTAGATTGGCAAAATTTCTCGCTGGACGAGGAAGGGTTAGCGACAGGTTGGAATGTTTAGAGAGAGTTTTGCAGACAGCACATATTCGTTTCTAAGGTCCTAGTTTCTGGCTTTCTATTGGCCGAATTATGAGGAAAGTTTATATTATACAGATAGCTCTCTATGACTTACAGTTAACTGATCTGTTCTAGGTTTAGTATATAATAGTAAATTAAAGTCTTACTGAAATAATATGAAAAACTCATAAAAGTATATATCTTGTTTGTTACATAATTATGCACTATGTTAATAAACCATGCTTCATACATACATACCACTATGATCAGTCAGCATTATTCATTTATACTATATAAGATAGAACGGGTCAATATATAGACCACATCATAATTATAAATAGGTAAGTATAAAACAGACAACCGTGGCTTACATACAGAAAAATATAAAATATAAAAAAGACGAACAATTAAATTAAATTAATGTATAAAATATTACGGTTCACTTAACACAGAAAATTAAAATTTAATGTCAATATTTTCTTATGCTGTCTAAATAACCACCATAGTCGTGTGATTCTGTTTGTTTTTAGATTTTGAACTAACTTGCTAAACATAGTTTGATTTGGCTGCGGAGCATCTGGAAATCTATCTCCGTAAACTGTGACTGCCATCTCAGCATCAAAATTGCACTGACAATAAATACTAATCATATCAAATTTGTTATTGGTGTACACCATAATTACTGATATAAAACTTGTCTTAGAACTCGACAACGCAACATACAACAGTGACAATCTGTCAAATTTGTTAATAACTGTATACATTGTTTGTCACTAATCATGGCATAGCTGATTTTTACGATTCAATGATATGAATTGTGGTTTTTGTAAAACATTAAATATTGACACAATCAGTATTTTTGTGACATGTTTTATATCGTTGGAAAGAGAAAAAATGAACAGAATTAATGGTGTCATGGCCTACTTTGAAATTTGTTCTTTTTATTTTTCCACAAGAGCGTATGTCAAAGCCAACTGCGTTTTTCTAATTTTTCGATACACATTATTGTTATGTGCGGCCCTCTAACGGGGAGAGATGTGATTAAGTCCCTAATCAAAGTGAGGGGAAACCTGTTATTCTGTTGATGGTCAGTAGGTGGGGTGGCGCCATCTCTGAGCCGATTGACGAACCGCCATCTAGCACGTAGTAGAAAACTTTGGAGGATTCCAACCTGTTCTAGAATGTTATGGAAGAGGATTCTGGTACATTCTAAGGGTGTATACAAAGAAGTGAAGTTGAGCAGGCAAGGCAGTTTTAGGTTAGATAAGAGTTGACAAGTGATTTAAAAGTAAAATACAGTTGTGATTTAAAAGTAGTGAATTTATATTAGATTAAAGTTATTATTAGTTGTGTGATTTTTAAGTATTTACTATTGTAATTTATGTGATTAATAAAATAGTGGTTTGTGAAGATTCTTGTTGCAAGTTATTTGAACCTACAGAGTGTTTATTGAAGACTGTAAACACGTAATAATTGGCGGCGTCAGAAGCGGGATTGCAACAGAATTTCTGAAGAATTCGACGAAGTTCCATAGTGTTCTATTTGGAAACCACTGGAGATAGTGAAGTGAGTCGAACTGGAAAGTGATATAGACATTAGACAAGACTAATTTGTGCTAGTGTGAGAAAATTTATAGAACATTCTTTTCTGAATTTTGTGAAAATATTTGACTTGTACCTGGCATAGACTTTAAATAAGACTTGTTAGTGGTATTTGTTAGGTTTTAAATGGAACCAAGAAGCATGGCTACTGAAAAACAAATGCAAGACATGTTCAGCGTATTTAGAAAAATGATGCTAGAGGAAAAAGAAGGACAAGAGAAACGACATCAAGAAGAAAAAGAAGAATAGGAAAGAAAACGTCAGGAAGAAGAAGATGAACTAAGAAAAATTATACAGGAGCAACAAGATGTTATCCTTTCAGCAACTGAAGACCTCAAAAGTGAGATTAAAGAGGATATGGGCAACATAAAGACTGAAATAAGTGATGTCAAAGGAAAAGTAAATAAGGTTGAAGAGGAAGTAACTGAAATCAAAGGAAAAGTTGCTGGCGTCAAAGGGGAAGTTACCGATTTAGAAGGAAAATTTCAGGCAGTTCGAGGAGAGGTAGAGCGACTTAAACGGCAGCTGAGGGAAAGAGGAAGTCAACTAGTATTATCATCGTCAGGTCCTCAATTACAACTACCCTCCTTTGATGGTCAAACATCATGGACGACCTACAAGAGACAATTTGAGGCTGCTGCATGTGCCAACAACTGAAACGATGAAGAAAAGGCCATGGCATTAGTTTTAGCATTAAGGGGCCAAGCGTCAAAAGTGCTTCAGTCAATTCCAGTGGCGCGGCAACAAGATTTTAAAGTTTTAGAGGCTGCATTAGATCTAAGATTCCTCCTCAAATAAGGAAGCTATAATCGTTTGTGGATTTCCTATTTTTCAGGCTTTTTATATATCTCACAAGGTAGGCTATGGATTCCAAATTTCTTCTTATTGAAATATAGCTCACAAAAAATGGGATAACTGTTTCTAAAACTTTATTCTTCTAAAAATAGATATCAAGTGAGATATTTGGTGTGGAATGGCATATATATCTGTTTGGATTTGGAATACATTTGAATACTTGCATCATATAAGAATGAGGATAATAAATACAGTATATGACCTTCATAACACACCCTTAATAGATATTTTGAGACGTTACAAATATCTACCAATACCAGCAATGTATGAAATGTTATGGCTCAATAACGCCCTTTCATTCTTTTTAGATCTGTGTGACTAAATTTTTTGAAATAAAGTGTGTTCTATTCTATTCTAATAATATTAATACTATAACCTATGTTCAAAGTATGGTGTATGATTCACAAGTTTGTCCTCCATGCGTTCTAAGTTTTTTTTAATTGCCACACAAGAAAGAGACAGTGACGGTGATACTCTAAACAAATTTAATACTGCCTCTTACAAATTTGTGAATATTTATGTTATAATTAACTTTGTGAGAATACATATTTTTGACTCACCTGTTAAACACACAAAGATGAAAAATATAAAGACTTAAAATAGATGTACCATTGCAAACATACAGGTCATGAATAGTCAACAAATACAATATGTCGTTATTAAAAAATAAATCCCAGTTAAATGACCGCAATTGCAATATATTATACTTACAGAAGGATCGACCCTATACTAGAACTGCACCGACACAAAGTGCTAGCGAGCACTAATCGCACAAAAAAGTGCTTTTATTTTTCAAGCACTAAGCACTCTTAACAGTAAAGCATTTTCTAAAAATTAAATAATAGACTATTTATTGAAGCTAGAATTTCATTGAATTGAAGAGTTATTTACAAGAAAGCATAAAGGTCAACAAAAATGATAATGTAGGAAAAGAGTGTCACTATTTGCTGAATGTACTGTAATTTTTTTTATTTTAGTGGAAATGCCAATAAAAAAAATAAAATAGGTTAACTATTGATTGATTTTTTTAAAATTTTTGGTGATCCCCTCATCTTTAGTTACAAGGGTGTAATAAAAAGTTTGTGAGTAAAAAATAAAAATAGTGAACTTTTATTTTAAAAGTACACTTTTAATAATATAGTGCGGGGTCCAAAGCTGTCCTCATTCCAACAAGGTAAATAAGTTTTGAGAACGAATTTGGAAAGAGGGTCCTTAGGTGCATCAGAAAAGCCTTGTTGGACATTTTTTTGGCCCTTGCACAACTTATAGAAAAAAAAATATGGCGGAATGGTAATCCAAGAATTCATGTTTTTAAATGTTTACCTTGCGCTAAAAAATTAACTATTTATGACATCGGTCTCATCTTTTACACTTATATACTAGAACGATGAGCGCCTCTATCTATACTAAGATAATTTGAAAATAACTTTTTTTTAAATACATCCTAAAGTCGCAGTAACAAAGTTTATGTATTGAAAAATTCGACCTGTGGGCAACTATATCAAATGTTTAAAATTTTTATATACTATATGCGAATGAAATATCGTCCAAAGATAGAAAAAGTTAAAAAAAAAAAAAAATCAAGTCGAGATCTTATACTGACTTCGAATTACAGATTTTTAAAGTGTAGCGCTATTACTCGGCTCAATACAATATGTTTTAGGTATACGTATGAACACGCAAGTTTATGTCAGGAAGTACAAACGTCAGATTAAGAAGGAAATTAGTCTGAGGTACAAACGTACAACAATTCGTTATTACGTGTGCGTACCTGTAGTTTTATACATTCAAATGTGGAAAAACTTGAAAACATTATTACCAAGCAATAGAAAATCAGCTGGAAACGTAGTGAAATTTAACGATTCTGAAAAAACAGACAAATATGAGATCGCAATAGAGTTCAACCGTTACTTTCTAGAAAGCATAAATGATATCACTACGACTATAATTAAATTTAATGATGATGCATATACGTTAAGTAAAATTGATACAAAAGATACACTCGACAAATTCTATACAATAACTTTAGAAGATATGAAAAGGACCATAAAAAACCTAAAAAATACATCCGAATATGAGGATGGCATATCAACAAAAATATTAAGAGACACAATCCAGATAATTGGAAATCGCCTGCTCGATGTCATCAATGAATCATTAAGTATTGGAATCTTCCCATCAGAATGGAAAACCTCTATAATTGTTCCAGTACCCAAAGTAACTAATACTATTTTGTGTGAAGAATATAGACCAATAAATACAGTACCTGTATATGAGAAAACATTAGAGATTGTGGTAAAAGATCAGCTTGTAAATTTCTGTGATAAATATTCTATAATAGTGCCTAATCAATCTGGATTCCGTAAAAGCCACTCTTGTGAAACAGCGATAATAAACATTAGTGATACATGGCTAAAAGCTTTAGAAGATGGAGAATATGTGGTAGCAGTTTTCCTTGACTTTAGAAGAGAATTTGAAACTGTAAATAGAAATTTATTATTAAAAAAATTAGAAAAATTAGGTATTAGGGATCAAGCATTATGCTGGTTTAAATCATATCTCCATAACAGATATCAAAAAGTAAGGTTTAATAGTTGCACATCTGATGCTTTAGAAACTAAATATGGAGTACCTCAAGGTACGGTCTTAGGACCCATTTTATTTCTGCTTTATGTCAATGATATAATTGTGTGTGTTAAGAAGTGTAAAATAAATATATTCACAGATGATACGATGATTTACATTAAAGGAAAAAATATAACTGAAATGATTACGTTTATTAATTTAGATCTAAATGTTATTTTTGAATGGCTATGTGATAACAGTTTATGTGTAAATATAAATAAATGTAAATATATGTTAATAGCAAGTAGCAATAATTTAAAGAACATAGAAAATATAAATTTTAAGGTACAAATTAATAACATCGAATTAGAAAGAGTTTCTGAAATGAAGTACCTTGGTGTTATATTAGATGAGAACCTTAATTTTAAAAAACATGCCAATTATATTATGAATAAAATGTCAAAAAAAGTTAATTTCCTTAAAAGAATTAGTGCTTCACTTAGTTTATACACAAAAATTTTACTATATAAAAGTTTAATTGCACCTCACTTAGAATTTTGTTCTACAGTATTATTTAATCTAGACCAAGAGCACATGCAACAATTTCAAAAAATACAAAATAGAGCAATGCGAGTAATCCTTAAGTGTAATAGATATACACCTATTAAAATGATGCTCGAAGTCTTAAATTTTATGAATGTAAACCAACGAATAATATATAAAACAATGATATTTATATTTAAAATTAAAATGCTACCGTCATATCTATATGACAATCTAAGATATGCTAATGACATACACATATACTTCACCCGAAATAACAATAACTTTTATATTGACACTTACCATAGAAATTGTATGGAAAGATCAATTTTCTCTAAAGGATTGAAGATGTTTAATCAGCTACCTAGCACACTTAAAGATTGTAAAGTTTTAACTGATTTTAGAAATAAGTTATGTGAATATATTGTCAGTCATTTTTAATTTGTATTAGTAATATAAGTTATGTTTTGTAAAATGTAAAAAATAGCAGATTGCTAAATAAACGATTATTATTATTTACGTCTACATTCTTGTTGGTGCTTTAAGTGTTTATATCGATATTTATCACTGCTCGCTTGAATATAATCATTTATGTGTTATAAATATGTGGTTCTAAACTCTGATATTTATTATATGTAGTTATATCTAAAACTGCAAATACAGTGCAAAATAATTGTGAAGTTTGAATGTAATAAATAAATTTTGAAATGGCCGAAACTTTAGATTTAAAAAAGTGAGTCAAACGTCCATATGCATCTTTCGAAGTGTTAAGTAGATCAAGTGAGTGGGGCTTTGCAACGTTAAAAAATGCTATTTTTATTCGAAAAGGCAAAGTTTACTGACTGTTGAAAAATATTAATGACAATTTTATTGCTAAAAAACCACTGTATCATCGGAAATGTTGGGCCAAATACACCCACAAAAAAGCTCTTGCAGTAATTAATGATAAAACCTGTGACAAAGAGCAACCTGTAGGCAAACAAAAATCTAATCTAAACTAGTGGATTTTAAAGAAGTGTGTTTTCTATGTCTTATAGGTAGAGATACAAAAGGAAACCACAATGTATGCTTAATTTCTACAGATGAAAAACAAAGTGCTCTTTATGCTAAAATTAAAGAAATTCAAGATTTTGAATTGCTGAAGAAAATTCAGGGTATTGAAGATTGTCTCATAAATGTGACAGCCGCTGATTTCAGGTACCATACTTCATGCTTAAATTTTTTAATGTGTAAACGTGCTGAAGATCAGGTACATAATGCCACTATCTACGGCATTGCATTTAATCAGTTAGTAGATGAAATAGAGGACGGTATAAGATCATCTGAATGTGCATATTTTGTTTCTGGAATTCGTAATCGATTCAGAAGTATTTTAGCTACAATTGCTACTGAAGATGTTGCAGAAAAGTATACAACATATAATATAAATAAACGGTTAACTAACTATTTTGGTACTGGCATCCAATTTTTCTCCGAAAAGGTCTGACACAACTCAGACAAACTTTCCCATAAGTATTTTTCTAACTAGTAGATGGCGCAGTGTTAAAGATTTTGCCTTGTGTTTTTAAATTTTGTGTAATTAAGTTTTGTTGATTCCGTTTTTTGAAAATGGAAAAATTATTAAATTCTTTAAAGCTCACCCCCTGTAGCACCCCTCCCTGCATTTTCTGGGAGCGACTGGTTATGCCATCTTATGCTGGTACTAAGGGAGTAGAGCCGTTTTAGAGAAAAGTTATTTTCTATTTTTTTCCCTGTTTTTAGGGGTTTACTCCCCCCACACTTGAACTAGGATCGATTTTGTGATTTCGCCTCGAGATGTGGCCTTCTTGAATACACATGCAAAATTTGAATAAAATCGATCCAGTAGTTTGCGCTCTAAATGCGACCACAGACGACAGACAGACATTTTTCAAAAACCACTTTTTTGGGTTCAGGGGACTTGAAAACGTGTAAATCCATCAAAAACTCAAAATCAAATTTTTGCACGATCACCATACTTTCCTTATATACAACATATATGGGAAAGTAAAAAAGTGTAGTGTGTTGCTCACAGATAACTATTGGAAAGTTTTTAAAAGAACTGAAAGAAAAGCATTGCAATAAACTAGATGTTAGCGCGCCAGAAAACGGCCGAATGCTTATAATAGATTCCGCGAACGTAAAGTACAGTCTGTTTAAACATTTGTAACTCGCAAACTATATGAGATATAGAGCTAATTTTTTTTTCAAAAACTTTTGTTATCTTTGGACCATATTTCATTCACATATAATGTATAAAAATTTTAAATATTTAATATAGTTTAGTTCAAATGTGCTTTTAGAGGGTGGAATATTAAACATAATATTTTTAGTCGCAAACTCCTCTATAAAATCCTAAAACCAACAGCTACTCTCCGGGCTATGTGCCCCGCCGAGCGCTAAATTACAAGTTATAACTCTGGCGCGTTAAGTGTAATAATTGCATATTGTAATTGTAATATTGTAACTTGTAATTCAGCGCTCGGCGGGGCACATAGCCCGGAGAGTAGCTGTTGGTTGCAGTCTGGTTACGTTCCTTATAGTAAAAATAAGGATTTTATAGAGGAGTTTGCGACTAAAAATATTGTGTTTAATTTAATATAGTTGTCCACAAGTCGAAATTTCCAATTGGTGTAGCCGCACCTTTAACTTGTCAATTAATTTTAATATCTTGATAATAGAGGACACTACCGAACTGATTTACATGAATTAAAATAGCCGAAGTGTCCTAGGTTCAGTATGTAGTATGTAGTAGTATTGATAGTAGATATAACCGACACACGTGCGAGAGTTTGTTTTTGTTAGTGGTTCTAAACTAATATATTTTTTGTGCATCTTTGGCCTTGGCCAAGTGTCTTGTTAAAGTGCATACATTCGAATATCAGAATTTCCCGAATCACATTTCCAACACCCTTATTCCTTTCTCTGATATTTGGAAACAAGGATTAGAGAGCGTTGCCAAATTAGGGTAAGTGGAACATCAGCAATTTATTATTTCTACCTACCAAAAAATCTATACAGTCCATTTCTTTACAACAATAAAAGCGCTTGTGATCGCCACATCACATAATTGGTTCCTTCTAACCGGATTAGAACAGTTTTTTGTAGTAGGTATTAGTACAACGGTAGATTTAATTTTTTGCAGTTGTTTCTTTATAGACGGTACTTAATTCGGTTTCATTTAGATTTATAGTTTACATTACTTAGTATAATCAAATTAACCATACAGATATAATTTATTTGGCACATAATATTACATACAAACTGTATAGTAGTTTTTTCAGTTTTATAGTTTTTTAAGTTTTATTGAATGCTAATAGTTGAAAATTATAACAAGAAAGATTCTATTTAATTTATGCTGAATTGGTTCTGTGTCCTTCAACTTGATTTTTTTCATTAATATCAACTTTTTTTGTTTGGCGTAAACAAGAAGTGTTTACATTTACCATAGATATTAAATTACTCTGGTTTGTTCTTAGTTGTTTCTTTAATAATTAATTTCTTTGTTATTGGGGATTAGAAATTACTAATTATTTAAGACATTTCTTTTCGACGTTATATTAAATTGGGTATAGATAGATGAAACTACAAAAAATATTTTAGATAAATATAGAAAGTAGTTGAATAGTTTCTTACTGTTAGTATTTACTTATTAGTTAGAATTAATTGATATTTTACGCATCGAAATTCAATTATTTTTGTTTATTTAAAATGTCGGGTAAAGCAAATAAACTAAAAGTTCTCATTGAAAAAAAGGAGACATTATTCTTGAGAATGCAATCATTACTTGATTTAAGTAAAAAGAAGGATGCCACTTCTTTGAAAAACTTTCAAATTAAGCATACAAGGCTTGATCAGACTGAATCACAATTTGAACAATTAATGGATGACATTAATACTCTTCAATTAGAACTAGACCCAGAATACAAACCTAATTTCAAGGTACTAGATGTTGTGGATGAGATGTGCTGTTTTATTCGCTCGACTTATAACGAAATTATGCAATCTCAAAATATAGGTCAGTCATCAAGACAAATTGAACAAACTTCAAAGTCGGTTAAGCTACCAAAGCTAGAACTACCTAGCTTTGATCCAGATAAGGGTATTCACTTATGGCCAATTTTTTATGAAACTTTCAAAACTTTAATTCATGGTGATAAAGATCTTAGTAACAATGAAAAAGTTCAGTATTTAGCATCATGTTTAAAAGGTAAAGCACAAAATATTTTTGCTGGTTTACCGCCAATAGGAAGTAATTACGAAATATTATGGGATAGTTTGGTTAAAAAATATAATGATAGTAGGGCACTAGCTAGTCAATACTTAGAACATATGCTTACTTTTAAACCTTTGGCTAATGAGGACTTAAAATCTTACAATACATTTTTAGAAAAATTTCATGCACCGGCCCAAGCATTACGTAAATTACCAATCGCTGATATGGCGGATTTTATTATCGCGTCATTGACTTTAATGAAATTAAGTCCAGAAACTGTTAAGATGTTTGAATTAGTTAGAGAAAAACAAGATATGCCCTCATACCAGGAAATTACAGAATTTATTTTGAATCAAGTGAAGACATTACATAGATCGGTTAAACCTACTCGACTTTCTAGTAGTAATACCAGCTCAGATAGCAATAAATCATCTGTAGTTCGGTCATTTGTAGTTAATCAAGAAAATAATAATTTATGTAAAATTTGCAAACGTGATTCACATTCAATTAGTCGTTGTTCAAAATTTTTGAAACATTCTCCAAGCTAACGATATAAAATAGTCAAAGAAATGGGTGTTTGTCTTAATTGCCTAGGGTCAACACATAAAATAGCACAATGTTTTTCGAAGGTTACTTGTAACATTTGCAATATGAAACATCATAAATTATTACATTTTAATAC
This sequence comes from Leptura quadrifasciata, assembly GCA_963675555.1. Lineage (NCBI taxonomy): Eukaryota > Metazoa > Arthropoda > Insecta > Coleoptera > Cerambycidae > Leptura > Leptura quadrifasciata. The sequence goes on along the minus strand of OY776676.1, from coordinate 111,595,132 downwards.
TGATAGCTCTGTTTCACGAATAGTAACAACTACTAATAGCGCTAGTACCTCATCTGGTAGTAACAATCAACATGGTTTTAACAATAATAGCTCAACAGCAGCAACAAATAGCGGTTCTCTGACAGAGAATCATACTCATAGTCTTTGTACAGTGTCCAGTAGTATGAACTTAACGCAAAATCAAAAACAATACACTGTTTTGTTATCCACAGCAGTTGTATCTGTTGTAGATAGTAATGGCAAAAAGCAAAGCTTACGTTTTCTAGTAGATATGGCTTCACAATCAAACTTTCTTACGCTAAATAGTTGTAGACGTTTAGGTCTCTCAATATGTAAAATATTTTCACTTGTTAGTGGCATAGGCGTAGCTTCGCGACCAATTAAGGGTAAAACTAACCTAACAATTATGTCTCGTTTTGATGACAATATAAAATATCCGATCGATGTTTTACTTATAGAAAAAATAACTGATCAACTACCTACTTATACTGTAGATACAAAAGCGTTCGATCATTTAGAGAACCTTAATCTAGCCGATCCACATTATTATATGCCGTCCCAAGTAGATGGTATATTAGGTGCAGATATATTTGTACATATTTTACAATCGGGTAGAATTATAGGCGCACATCAAACTCCAAGTGCAATACAAACGCGCTTAGTTTATTTAATTTGTGGTAACGCTCCTATTTTAGTTGAAAATCTTAAGGATAATTTAGCATTTTGTACTTTTACATCAATAGAACCACTTATAAAAAATTTGTGGGAATTAGACGACGCAATTTCAACTTCAAATAGTGTAGAAGATGAAATTTGTGAAACGATATTCAATTCAACTTATAGTCGCGACTCCACTGGTAGATATTCAGTGGCGTTACCATTTAAGGAAAACGCAGAGAAATTAGGGGATTCATTTTTAATTGCACGGAATAGATTTTTAGCATTAGAACGTAGATTACAAAAATCTCCTCGATTATATCAAGATTATAGTAAAGTCATGCAAGATTATATTAGTAAAAAAATATGACATTGGTTACTGAAAAAGATATTAATCAATTATCCTATTACATTCCACACCACTGTGTTTTTAAGGAGTCTAGTAGCACACCTGTTAGAATTGTTTTCGACGCTAGTGCGAAAACCGATAATTCCATTTCATTAAATGACATTTTATATACAGGGCCAAAACTTCAAAATAACTTATTCAACATTTTGTTAAATTTTAGATTATTTCCCATAGCTATAACTGCGGATATTAAACAAATGTACCGGCAAATAAATGTTAACGAAGAACATCGTAAATTTCAAAGAGTTTTATGGCGGTTCGATCCAAATGAAACACTTTTGTCATATCAACTAAACACAGTCAGTTTTGGAATTAAACCTAGCCCTTGGTTAGCTTTACGTAGTATTAAACAACTGGCAAAAGATGAAGCACAGGCATTTCCTAAGGCTATTGATTATGTAGATCGAGATATTTACGTAGACGATATCGTATCTAGTGTTTGCGATTTGAGCGAGGCAAAAATAGTATTTGAACAATTAGTTGGTTTATTCAAATCCGGACAATTCGAACTAGTTAAATGGTCTACAAATAATACGGAATTGTATACATATTTCCCAGAATCATTACGCTTGGTACGAGTTGTAGATTTTGAACGAGAAATTTTAAAAATTTTAGGATTGCAGTGGATTACAAGTAGAGATATATTTGTATTCAAGATAAACCTTGATTCACAAATATGTACTAAACGTGGAGTACTCTCGACGTTAGCTCGATGTTTTGACCCTTTGGGTTTTTTAGCGCCGGTGACATTCTATATTAAATACTTAATCAAAGAACTGTGGAAATTAAAACTAAATTGGGACGAAACTCCTCCTTCTAATTTTGTAGAGTTGTGGACACAATTTCAAAAAGAATTACCAGTTTTAAATAAATTAGAAATACATAGACATTTAGGGGTAGATAATAATAGTTCAATTATTTTAGTTGCATTTGCCGATGCATCCGAGAAGGGGTATGCTGGTGCAGTGTATGCAAGGGTAACAGATATCCGTGGTAACATTTATGTAAATCTACTTTGTGCACAGTCCAAAGTAGCTCCAATGAACTCAGTCTCTCTTCCTCGACTAGAACTTTGTGCTGCCTTATTAACATCTAAGCTAATTAGTATTGTTATAAACACTTATCAAAGTCGTATTAAAATAGAAAAGATTTATGCATTTTCGGATTCTACAATTACTTTAAATTGGATTCATTCAGAACCTTACAAATGGAAAACATTTATCGCAAATCATGTTACAAAGATTCACAGTCGGGTACCGGTTGGTAGTTGGTATCATGTAAATAGTTGTAATAATATAGCAGACTGCGCCAGTAGAGGCTTGTCACCAAAGGGTTTGTTAAACCACCCCAGTTGGTTACGTGGACCTGAGTGGTTATTATTTGCTGAACACAATTGGCCTATAAAACCTTTCGATACTAATGTAATAGAGTCAATCGATAATAATTTGTTAGAGGCTAAAACAATGGCTTTTCCTGTATGCACCAAAGATAATAATTCTTTATATACACTTATTTTATATTTTTCGTCGTGGCCTAAATTACTAAATTCAATGGTTTATGTTTTAAAATTTGTTAAAATTTTACAGTGTGGGCCAACAATTACGCCTTTAGATATAGATAAAGCGGAATTAGTTTTAATTCGTATAATACAAAATATATATTTTGCGGAAGAGCTGCGTGCTCTAAAGAAAGGTGAACCTTACTCTTTTTATTTACGTAAATTACGACCTTATTTATATAATGGTGTCATACGAGTAGGAGGACGATTAGATAATGCGTCACTTACTTTTGAACATAAACATCCTATCTTACTACCCAAATCCGACCACTTAGTAAATATTCTTATAGATTATTACCATAGAAAAAGCTTACATGCGGGACCTCAATTATTGTTAGCAATTTTACGCCAAAAATATTGGATATTATCTGCTAGAAAAATTGTTAGATATAGAGTATGGACATGTAACATTTGTTTTCGAGTCAAACCAAAACCTGTTTTTCCATTAATGGCCAGTCTACCTGCTGCTAGAGTCACCCCCCCTACAAAGCCTTTTCTTCATGTCGGAACTGACTACGCGGGACCTTTTTACATTACATTGAAACGTGGAAGGGGTATTAAAAGCCAAAAGGCGTATTTGTGTTTGTTTGTTTGCTTAGCTACTAAAGCTATACATGTAGAATTATGTTCAGACTTAACTGCGGGATGTTTCATCGCCGCTTTTAAACGATTTATCGGACGAAGAGGTGATTGTGCAGTATTGTATTCTGATAGAGGTACAAATTTTATAGGTGCTAAGGCGCAATTAGATGAAATTTATAGTTTATTAGAGTCACAGAAATATTTAGATGAATTTCAACGTGAATTACTTTCAAATAAAATAGAGTGGAAATTTAATGCACCCTCTAGCCCACATTTTGGAGGAATTTGGGAGAGTAATATTAAGTCCGTGAAAAAACATTTGCTAAAGGTCGTGGGTTCACAAATTCTCACGTATGAAGAATTATATACGGTTTTAGTTCAAATAGAGGCTTTGTTAAATTCACGACCTTTATATTGCTTAAGTCCTGACCCATCTGAACCATTGGCTTTGACGCCGTCACATTTTTTGACTGGAGAATGTTTAAAACATTTACCAGCTAGAGATTTGTCTGATCAGCCAAGTAACTTAGTGGCAAGAAAACATTTACTTGACTCCATAGTGCAATCGTATTGGAAGCGATGGCAAACAGAGTATTTATCTAACTTACAATTGAGTCAAAAATGGAATACACCTAGCATGCCTATTAAGGAAGGAATGATTGTGATTCTCATGAAGGAAAATGCCCCTCCTTTACATTGGCCATTAGGCATTATAGATAAAGTTTACCCCGGCACAGACGGTGTTGTTAGGGTGGTTTCAATTAGGACTAAAAGTGGTACGTACAAACGACCGGTCGTACGGTTGTGTCCACTTCCAAGTCAATAGTTCTATTTATAATTGTTTTTAAAAATTTATTTTGTAGTTTTATATATAATTATATTATTTTTTTTGCAGTTGTGGGGTAAATCATTTAAACTTAGCAAAGGAGTAAACTAGAGTAGTTTGATTTTATTTTATTTCAACATATTTTGATTAACATTTTAACTGAAAGCTTGAGCTTTCAAGGGGGGGGAGGATGGTGTAGCCGCACCTTTAACTTGTCAATTAATTTTAATATCTTGATAATAGAGGACACTACCGAACTGATTTACATGAATTAAAATAGCCGAAGTGTCCTAGGTTCAGTATGTAGTATGTAGTAGTATTGATAGTAGATATAACCGACACACGTGCGAGAGTTTGTTTTTGTTAGTGGTTCTAAACTAATATATTTTTTGTGCATCTTTGGCCTTGGCCAAGTGTCTTGTTAAAGTGCATACATTCGAATATCAGAATTTCCCGAATCACATTTCCAACACCCTTATTCCTTTCTCTGATATTTGGAAACAAGGATTAGAGAGCGTTGCCAAATTAGGGTAAGTGGAACATCAGCAATTTATTATTTCTACCTACCAAAAAATCTATACAGTCCATTTCTTTACAACAATAAAAGCGCTTGTGATCGCCACATCACCAATAAACAAACTTTGTTCCCCCGACTAGGATTTATTTAAAAAAAAACTATAATATGTGATTTTCAAATTATAATTCTTGAATTACCATTCTACCATCTTTTTTTAATTCTTTAGAAGTTGTGCAAGAGCCAACAAAAGTCCAACAAGGCATTTCTGATGCATATAAGGACCTTTTTTCTTTTTAAGCTCAAAAATTATTTACCTAGCCAGAATGGGTTACTTAAGAATTTTGACGGCTTTCAATGGCGTGGACCACCCACTAATAGTAGTTAACCAATGTAAGTTAAACTACCAGTATATTGAAGGATGCTAATCATAAATAATAGTTATTTAACGAACAAGTGTATTAAAACGGCGATTAATAATCTAGATATTAATCGCCTTTTTGCTACTCTGTGGCAAAGATTTTTCTGATGCCAACCCCCCCCCCAAAAAAAAAAAATCGCCTTTTAATATACAGTTAGTTACAAAAAAATTTCCGTCGACTGAGTTTTTGACAGAATGGAGAAAATCTGATTTTAAATTTTTATTCATATACATATTCAATTATCCATTAAATTGACAGTGACAAATATTGATGACACGGCATCTTGATTTGGATATTTCATTATATGTTTGGGAGTTTATACTAAAATCGTTATTAATAGTGAAATCATCCATTGGTTTTAAATATTTATATGATAAAACCAAATACAATTCAATTATTCATTAATTAGTATTATCTGATTTGTGTTTGTAAATATTTATATTACAACAGATTTCAGAAATTATAAGCTTGACATTGATGACATGATGTCTTAATTTGTATACTTGATTTTATATATGTTTATACTAAAAGTGTTTATTAGTAGTAAAATTATGCATTAATAGAGGTCATTAATAAAAGATTTTGCATACATTAGTCAAACTCGTTAATACACGGTCGACAGAAAAAATAATTATTGATTATAGTGAAATAAATATGTAACCCATAGTAACAAGACTTTAATCATTTGTTCAGGAGATAAAAGTAAGTAAGAACAAGCACGATAACTCAATATATTATAGCCATGTCAAAGGCAAAACTTATTCTGCAAGCACAGGTATAGTTTTTAATAAATATATGTCTGTGTACTGCTGAGATCATTAAAAGTATATTTGCAGTGGTACAGTATATTAGCTGAATATAATTAAGGCATAATTATTAATAAAAGTATAGGCTTACTTTCCTATCCCTAAAACCAATCTTCTCTCGACGATGTTTTTTCTTTTTACCATCATCTTCATTACCTTCGCCTTCTACTATTTTACTGTCCATTTCGATGCTTTCTTTAATGGTTTCACTTTCAGCTTTAACTGATATTAACTGCTTTATCCTAAAATATAAACCAATATATTTATCAAATACCAAATTCTATTATAGAAACCTTTACCATTTATAATTTAAAGTTGAAGCGAGAAACATTGTCAACAGGAATGAATACCATAATTTGGAAATCAGTGGTTCCTTTTGTCGTTTATGGCCAAAATTTTTATAATGTCGAGAATTATCATAGTTATATTGTCTAAATTTTAAGACCAAAATAGGGGTCAGATTTCTATTATAAGTTGTTGAGTAATATCTACCTCCTATTATACTCCCTAATGCTGCTATTTTAAGAAAATTCATAGTTAGTTTTTAACCTATAAATTTTTAAATATTTCGTTTTAACACTTCCAATATGATTTATTTGGCGACATTTTTTCCAACAATTAAAAAAAAGAAGTGAACGTTAAACAAAATCAACTTTTACAATTTCAGAATATTTACATTACACTATGCAATAGTCTGTGATGCAGCTAAAGCATCATTCACATTTCACACTTATCCATAGATCACATGCATGTGATCCGTATTATATACACTGGAACTGGAATACTTCAAACACAGCCCCAAATCACTCAAAGGTGCTCAGAGTAGTTTGTGCCACTTGGTTAATTCACAGACATAAAATAAAAATTTCAGCTGGTTAATTCGAGATGCCAGTATCAAAATACTCGGATTCGGATGACGTCAACACCACAGATCACATAGTTATATCACAGCTGATTTGGGTGTATAATAAATGAGATAATTTGGAATCAATCCACAAAAATTTCAATTTTGTATTATTTCAGAATATCAATCATTAAAAATTTGATAACTCCATATCTATTTTGTTGTGCATGTTCGTGTTCGCATGTTCCGTTATCTGTTAGGTGGCAAATCTGTTTGTATTGTTTATTGTTTTATAGAAGCGTGCGATACTCAAGGATTATATTGTTTATAACATATGCCCAATGCCCGACTCAGGTCCAGTTAAACCGGGCCGGTTTATCATACAGTCAAAATACAGTGTTGACGCATAACTACAGGAAACATCAAATGCAATAATAATAATAATAGGATATCCATTATTCCATTCTTTCGTTTGACATTTAGGTATCCTCCAGTCGTAATCTTGTCCTCCAGTCACGAGTTAATCCTGTATTAATAAAATTACCTAAACAATTGTACCTACCCAAGGTATATTCTATTTGTTATTTCCCGCCTTCCTGGGATCTTTTTTGAAATAAGCCCAAAATCATTTTTGAAAGATTTCTAGGAGCACGATACACTTACTAGACACGATACACTAACAGCCGTATGCACCGTTTTTATGTTTAAACAAGTTTAAATAATCGCGATTAGAAAGTTCGGTTTAATTTCTTATGCACCGTTGGTACAAATTTGTGAATTAGTTAATCCAGTCAGCGATTTGGCAACGTCGAAAAATCTAGGGAAATTTGTAGTTGTAGCAAAAAAGTTTTGTGGTTTTAGTAACAAAAACGTCACAACGTCAATTTTTATTTAACATTTTCATTTTAATAAGTTGACTTATTTGCTTTTTAATAGAATTCCATTATTCCATAGTTAATTTTTTCATATGGAACAAAAAAGAAATTCGCCAAATTTTACTGCGGAAGAAAGATATGATTTAATTTGGTAGCAAACAAATATAATACCTCAGTTTTGGAGGATAAAAAGGCAAATCGGGCTTCCGTTGGTGACAGAATGAAGTCGTGAAAAAAAATTGAACACGAATTCGATGCTTTATCTAGCAGGGTTGTTTATCGTAATTGGGAAACCTTAAAAAGGATTTATGAAAACACGTGCATGCATAAGACCATAAAATTCTCAATAATTGGTTGACAGGAGAAACACTATTGTTTCTAAAAAATAGAGATTGATCCTCTCGTAATAACTATACAATTCTAAAAGAAACTTAAATGCATACAAGTCATTATCAAACTCCAAATTATCATCAATTTGCTCAAGCATCGCAAAAACTTTTGTCTTGGTCAACCTAAATCTCCTGAAAAGAGATAAACTATCCATATCATGAAAGTAATCAGCTCTTTTATAGCGACGTCTAGAAAAACCGTAATCAATTATATTTAATATTTCTAGATCGTCATCCAGAAATATTTCACCTCTGGGTTTTCGTAATTTTAGGTAGGTAAACACAAACCGTAATAAACATACTAGGAATTTTGAGGTTATATTTGCAATACGCATGTACGAAAACTAGGATTAAATACAAACGCCCAAAATTGTAGGTTTAACTTTACACTGGATTAAGTTCGTCATAACTGACGGTGCATAAGAAAATTTCGAATTAAACCGAGTTAGTTAATCTCGTTTAAGTATGTACGGTGCATATGGCCGTAAATCGTGTCTAGGAGTAATTTAGCCAACATGCATGGCAACATTGCTGGTGACGTGCCCTGCCTGAATCTGGCCTGATTGGCCTGAATATATCAAAGAATTTATATGAATATATGTACTATACCAAGGTTTGTAAAGTAAGATAGGTAGCATGGTAACTTTCGACCAATCAGAGATCACTATTTAAAATGCGGGAAAGCGTCACTCTGCCTGCTCATTCGAATTTCTGGCATTCAAACCATTAGTATAGAAGTATAATTAGTTATGAATTTAAATTCCGTATTTTTTAATGTACAAGCAAAAATTAATAAATTGACTTTTTTGATTAATGATTATTAACATTGATAACGTTTTCCTTGGAATTTAAAATTGACATTACTATATATCAAATTTATAACTAATTAATGTATGCAGTTAAAGAAGTACATTTTATATCAAGGGACTGAAGTAGGTTCTTTTAATCTTGTGTGCAATTTCTTGCCCGAGACTTCAGTCTTGATTTCATTGCTTTATATAATTCTTAGCGAATTTACTAAGTTATAAGATAGATGAAGAAACATATACATGATACTAATTTTCGTCCTAACGAAAAGAATTACTTAGAAAAGTTTCTTATTTTATAACGTACTGAATAGAAATTTTTCCCCAGGCCAACCTTTACAATTATGTAGTATTAAAAAATTTTAATGCAAATTTTTTATTAGAATTAGATGTGCATACAATAATTTATTAATAAATTTTAACAAGAGGGCCATTAAATTGTATCATGTCATATTAGACACAGCAATTAATAAGAAAAAATCTCTCATTGGTTTTTTCTAATATTTCTTTGTATCATATGAAAATAAATTTTATTTCCTGTATTAAGTAATTTATTTCTAGAAATATTACAATACATTATTTATATATACATATTTACTACTATTTTTACAACAAAACTTTTATATTAGATAAGTATTTACACAACAAAATGCAAAATATACACATTTACTATTGCGGCCGAATTAAAGTAATCGAGTTTTTGAGTTGTTTTTGCAAACAGCTACTCTACAAACCTTTCCTCCAGTCATCTAATAATTGTACGTAACATTGTTATTTGTTATTATTATGAACGGAAAATAATAGAAACTGTTTACCTTAAAATTATTTCTGTAAATACACAGGTTACAAACTTCAAACTTCTATATACTATGAGTCTTTTCTCTTTAACAGCACTTAATTGTCAATTAGATTATACACTAAACAACTCTAACTGCACGATTATAAACACAAAAACAACAAATATTTCGAAATAACTCAACAAATAAGCGCTACGTCTCAAAAAATGCATACGTACAATTAAGTTTCAGCAGGCACGATGACGCGCAAGATGGCCGCCTTCATGGTGACCCCTCCATTCCGTTCAAGTTACCATGCTACCTATCTACTTTACAAACCTTGGTACTATACCACAGAAAAGTGCCTATACGCCATATTTTCTTTTGATTAGTCTTGATCTATGTTCGGTGAGAAACGTCAAGTAAATCTTTGTATTTGCCTTGGACATCAATACGTAAAATATCATAAACAGGAAAATACTCAATAATTAAGAATCAGTATGGGTAAAAAGAAAGGTGAGATTTTATCTTAAGATTTATTTTTTGAATTTGTTTTGATTCCAATGTACCTATAGGTACTTAGGTACCGATTAGGCATAAGTATTTATTAATTTGCTAGAAGTAAAATAAGCCCGATTGGATTTTTTCAATTTAAATTCATGAAAATTGTATATAAGTAATTAGTGAGTATATTCTAATACAATTAATTTACGTATTATTTATCTTACCTAAAACAAAATTATGTCAACAGGGGAAACCCCTAAGGTGATAAGATTTGTGATTTGCAAAATAATTTTTACTTTCTCTTATAAATCAATATTATTATGCCTATCAGCGGTGTAGCGGATAGCCCCACACAATGCGGGGGACCCCCTCTAGCTCTTTAAGGCCCCTGAGCCTAGATACGAAATTTGTGACCCGAAAATATTGCCAAAATTAAAAGTGACGAAATCTTACGTGCTTCTCAAAGATCAAAATTCAAGATACATAGGTTTTGCAAGAACATAAATTTACTATGTACCTAATGATTTTTGTTGAACAAAATTGATGCATAAATGCTGTCAAACAAAGAGAACATATTATTGGTGTTTGTGATCTGTAGTTTTGTACTTTCAAAGGGTATTGGTTGTTTCTATATTTGAAACCTATATCATTGTATTCAGTGGTTTATTTTCTATTGGATGTTGTTATTATCAGTGCATCTTAGAAGTGCACAAGTTGATAAACTTCCAAGAACTTGCAGTTGTGATAAAAAGTGGAAAGCTTGCAAAAACTGTACCTACTAACAAAAAGTTGTTAATACTTGTATTAATTATTATCAGTGGTGTAGCATAAAATGTTTATTTCGGTATAAATGCAAATTAGATGTTAAGAAATTACGATCCGGTAAATTTATGAGACGAATGTGGAGAGTCCGTCCATAGACCGTGCTCTGATCTAACTGCATCAGAACTCAAAGTACTTGAACTCAGAGGTAAATGAGCCTTTAACTTATAGTGTGAGGATTGCCAGACTGGTGTAAAAAAGAGTATATAAACTGTTTAAATCGACTAGTGACATTCACCACTATTATAATTTTTGTCATTTAGGAACAGTGTGCTTTAGATGCAAAGAGGCAACCAACATGAATACAAAGAAAACAAAAACTAACTTTCAAATTCAAATGTGCTTTTAGAGGGCCGAATATTAAACATAATATTTTTAGTCGCAAACTCCTCTATAAACTCCTCTATAAACCCTAAAAATATTATGTTTAATATTCCGCCCTCTAAAAGCACATTTGAACTATGCTAAGCCAAGTCAGGCTATTTATTTTTCGATTGCAACAGACACTGGACCGCTGGATGGCGCCTGCTGGCTGTTTTACATGTCGCTATTGTAAAAATACCGGGATGTACTATAGTCAAAGGATTCTCATGTCGGTCGTCGCATACCTACCTTGCACTGACGAGAGCCAACAGCTCGAAACTGCAGTCTGCAAGTGGTGTGTGACGACTGGCAAGGGAGCTCCTTTAAGTAGGATCAGTCTTTCGGCTGGTGTTTGTTGCAATCGAAGCATTAGCGTTTTGATGGTAATATGCAATTATTACACTTAACGCGCCAGACTTGTAATTCAGCGCTCGGCGGGGCACATAGCCCGGAGAGTAGCTGTTGGTTGCAGTCTGGTTAGGTTCCTTATAGTAAAATAAGGGTTTATAGAGGAGTTTGCGACTAAAAATATTATAGTTCAAATGTGCTTTTAGAGGGCGGAATATTAAACATAATATTTTTAGTCGCAAACTCCTCTATAAATCCTTATTTTACTATAAGGAAAATAACCAGACTGTAACCAAAGTTACAAGTCTGGTGCGTTAAGTGTAATAATTGCATATTACCATCAAAACGCTAATGCTTCGATTGCAACAAACACCAGCCGAAAGACTGATCCTACTTAAAGGAGCTCTCTTGCCAGTCATCACACACCACTTGCAGACTGCAGTTTCGAGCTGTTGGCTCTCGTCAGTGCAAGGTAGGCATGCGACGACCAGCACGAGAATCCTTTGACTACTTAGTACATCCCGCTATTTCTACAATAGCGACATGTAAAATAGTCAGTAGGCGCCATCTAGCGGTCCAGTGTCTGTTGCGATCGAAGAATAAATAGCGTGACTTGGCTTAGCATAGTTCAAATGTGCTTTTAGAGGGCGGAATATTAAACATAATATTTTTAGTCGCAAACTCCTCTATAAATCCTTATTTTACTATAAGGAAAATAACCAGACTGTAACCAAAGTTACAAGTCTGGTGCGTTAAGTGTAATAATTGCATATTACCATCAAAACGCTAATGCTTCGATTGCTACAAACACCAGCCGAAAGACTGATCCTACTTAAAGGAGCTCTCTTGCCAGTCGTCACACACCACTTGCAGACTGCAGTTTCGAGCTGTTGGCTCTCGTCAGTGCAAGGTAGGCATGCGACGACCAGCACGAGAATCCTTTGACTACTTAGTACATCCCGCTATTTCTACAATAGCGACATGTAAAATAGTCAGTAGGCGCCATCTAGCGGTCCAGTGTCTGTTGCAATCGAAGAATTTGGTTACAGTCTGGTTATTTTCCTTATAGTAAAATAAGGATTTATAGAGGAGTTTGCGACTAAAAATATTATGTTTAATATTCCGCCCTCTAAAAGCACATTTGAACTATGCTAAGCCAAGTCACGCTATTTATTCTTCGATTGCAACAGACACTGGACCGCTAGATGGCGCCTACTGACTATTTTACATGTCGCTATTGTAGAAATAGCGGGATGTACTAAGTAGTCAAAGGATTCTCGTGCTGGTCGCCGCATGCCTACCTTGCACTGACGAGAGCCAACAGCTCGAAACTGCAGTCTGCAAGTGGTGTGTGACAACTGGCAAGAGAGCTCCTTTAAGTAGGATCAGTCTTTCGGCTGGTGTTTGTTGCAATCGAAGCATTAGCGTTTTGATGGTAATATGCAATTATTACACTTAACGCACCAGACTTGTAACTTTGGTTACAGTCTGGTTATTTTCCTTATAGTAAAATAAGGATTTATAGAGGAGTTTGCGACTAAAAATATTATGTTTAAAAATATTATGTTTAACTTTCAAATTGTAGACGATAATGGCAAACCATTTGATAACAATCTTGATATGGCGAATTTCACTAACGAATATTTTACAAACATTGGTCCAAAAATGGCATCAGAAATTAAACAAGCAGTTAAACAGTTAAAAAATAATCGCTCTCCAGGAATCGATAAAGTAACGACCAAAATGATAAAAGATATTCATACTTACATTATTGATCCGTTAGTTTATATATTTAATCTAATTCTGAAGAATGGCACTGTTCCTATACAATTCAAAACATCTATTATAACCCGAATATACAAATCAGGATGTATGTCTGATATCACTAACTATAGACCTATAAGCCTAATAAATAATTTTGCCAAAATCTTTGAAAAATGCCTTAAATGCCGCTTAAATGAATTTCTTAATAAAAACGCAATTCTATCAACTAGACAGTTTGGTTTTAAAGATGGTCTAAGCACCAACGACACTTTATATGAACTCGTGAAAACAATAAAAAATAACTTAGACAAAGGCAATAAATGCATAGCAGTATTCCTTGATCTCGTAAAGGCGTTTGATACAGTTCCACACGATAAGTCACTTGAGGTACTTCAAAATTATGGAGTAAGAGGGATTGCAGCGGGATTGAGAGCTACCTCAACAACAGGGCCCAACAAGTGAAAGTTGGTGAGACTCGTGGCGACCCCATGACTGTGCAGATGGGAATTCCTCAAGGTACAGTTTTAAGACCTATACTATTTTCGACCTACATCAATGCACTAACAGATATAAACATTGATGGCACAGTCTTATCTTATGCTGACGATACAGTCCTAAATTTTGATGGTATCACATGGGAGGAGGTTAAACAAAAATTATATTATGGATTTAATAAGGTCAAGAACTTACTTGACAATAAAAAACTGTCACTAAACATTAAAAAAGCGAATTATATTCCTTTCTTCTTGACACAATCAACACAACCTAGCTTTAAATCCATAACAATCAAAAACTTAAACGAAGGAATTATGGAAAGCAAGACCACTAAATATCTTGGGGTAATTATAGACCAACATTTAAAATGGGGCTGCCACGTTTTAGAAATAAATAGAAAACTAAGAAAATTTATTAATATGTTTTATCAGTTGAGACAATTCCTAAATGAAAAGTTGCTAAAATTGATGTATATATCTTTAATAGAATCCATATTAAAATATGGTATTATTGTATGGGGTGGTCTGTACAATAATGCACTGAGTCAATTAAATATTATTCAGAACTATATACTAAAAATAATTTTTAACAAAAAATAAGAGATACTCCACACATCTGTTCTATAATCAAGATATTAATAATATTCGCTCAATATACTTCCACTCAACCTGTCTCTTTATGTATAAAACAAAATATCTGCAATAGCACATCTCACATTCTTATGAAACCCTAAATAAATCTAACAAACAATTCACAATACCTCGAAGCAACAAAAAAGTAAATCAAAGATTGATAACTTTTATTGCCCCCAAAGCATTCAACTTACTACCCTCACACATTAAAGAGATAAGATCCATCACAGTTTTTTCAAGGCAATGTAAAAAATTTATTTTTGATAACTATTCAAGATTTCTGAATATCTTACACCACTACTATAAAAAAAGCAAATTATTAACTGTTAGTATTGAAACACCCCTACCCCCCCTCAATTAATTATAAATAAAAATCCTTGATCGTGAAGCAATTAAGAATTTATTTACTCCCACCCAGAAATTATTATCTCAATTTTCTGTCAAGATAAATAAACAAATTGGCTATAACGTGATCGTCTAGTTTTATGTGGTTAGGACCTTAATTACGTTGTGTGTGTGTGTAGTAACCCTTTATCATTACCCCAGGTTCTTTGATATAAAGTTTGGTATTACTTGTTTCTGTCTGATAATATACCTGAGAAAATTAATCACTCTGTTATTTTAAATATACTGTAAGTTTGGATACACTGTCTATTATTTGAGAAACCTAGTTAATGTTATTTGTTATTTATGTGGTGTTATTACTCAAGATTGCACTGTACAGTTATAGTTGAGGTTTGTTTTCTAATTTACTTCATTGGAATGAAATCATTTATTTAGTTTATTACTTGTGTGATGAAAAAGGTAAAGGTGAAAGAAAAGACAATAATTGATGGGAAAAAAATAGTAGAAAAACCCATTTTATTTTATATAAATTGATGCGGAAAATAGCCGTACATGAAACCAAAACAATCCAAATATTTGAGACAATTGCCTAAATATTATATAGGAAGGGTTACGTCACTATAGTAATGACATACTATACATATTTCAAAGCTGGTTATGCAATAACAAGTACTAAGTTAATACAATCGTAGGCCGTGTTATTTGTAGGTGTAATTAAAGATGCGGCAAATAGCCGATTAAAATGTAATTGGAATTTTGATGTTAGCAATCGCTTTGATAAAATAATTTTACTGCAAAACAGAGGACAAGAACCATGTATTGTTCGTGCATTTAAAATGGAAGTGATAATGAGACTTTAACATTCATGTAAAAGATCATAGAACGTTGGGGGAAAAGCTCCCTTAATTGAATAAACAACTGCAAATCCCAAATTGTTTATGATTGTTCAACAACATGAACATAGTGAGTCGATGTAAAGTAGTTGAGGACAAACCCACGACCGCGGTGTTTGTACTAGAGCCAGGGAACTCTTTGTAGTCTGCAAGGTAGAAAAGTAGTTGAGGACAAACCCACGACCGCGGTGTTTGTACTAGAGCCAGGGAACTCTTTGTAGTCTGCAAGGTAGAAAAGTAGTTGAGTGCAAACCCACGACCGCGGTGTTTGTGCTAGAGCCAGGGAACTCTTTATTAATTTGATGGATCGTTATTAAACAATCATAGAAAACTAGGCATTCGCAGGTGAGAAATATCTTACAATAGTTTGACTGGAGAGTATTCTAGTGAAACCTTTACATGGAAATCCAGGCACACGGCAGGCCTTTGATAGAGCACAACTGAAGTATACTGGAAGCTAAAGTTTCTTGTCATTGCATAAACTCTGAAAGTATATAGTTCTAGAATATAAACTGGTTATTGTGCCAACGTAAATCCTCCTAGCAAAATATTCAGTTTGTGTAAAAGACTCCACAAAGTAGGTGCGTACTTGGCTAAACAAGACAGACGTCTCCGTCGCAAGTGGCCATTGTGCCAAGACTCAGTGTAAATGCTCATAAGCTGCAGGGAAATTTCCCTAAAATTGATATTAACACGAAAATCTCCGGGTTGATTTTAATTATCACAACAACCACTTATCGAAGATGAGAACAAACCCACGACCGCGGTGTTTGAACTAGGGCCAGGGAACTCTTTGTGGTTATAACAACAATGAAAATAAATCAAGAGATTATGTACTATTTACGTAGTTGAAAGCAAACAGCCTTATAAGATTTTACAACTGCGGTGTTTTTAACATTTGGGTCAATCAGAACCCCAGCTGTGCCTGTGATGACTTTATTGCAGTAAGAAACTACGGTCACCCGACCATCTGGGGAGCCGACGACTATACGGAGCGTCGAGTCAAGTGTAATGCAATAACAGCCGATGTAAAAGTAAAAGTAATGTGTTGGGCCCGATTCCCTCAAAATGCACCTGTTTCAGTGAGTCCTCTAGACAGACAAATGCACACAGCAATGCAGGCTGTCAGGTATTGCTAAAAACTTGTTGCATAAATATTATTAAAAGCCTGAACTAACCAGTAATCAATTAAAGTGTATTACATTGAAAAATTAGTTGCAACGAACCTCTCATAAAATGAATATCTTTGATACCACAAATAAGCCAATTTCCCCTATCCCCCCTAAACCAGAATGAAAATGTGATGCTTGTTTTGCTCGGGTAGCTGGTTTGGAGATTATTCCAGGGTTCAATGTTAATATTAATTAAAATCCAGATCCAAAATAAGACATTTATTCTCCTAATAATTATATGTACAGTGTGGCCGTATCTTTTATGGCTTAGGTTGCGACAATCTTGTTATTACATAAGTACATCATAGTAATCGGAGAGAGAGAGAGAGTGTAACATATTTCGTCTATGTACGTCGTCATAACCCCAATTCTCTAATCGAAGTTCCAGGACATAACTGACGCGACAAAGAAATCTGTTTCAGGAGAGATCCAGTTCAATACACTCGAATCAATCTGAGAGGAGGTCCAGTTCAACGCTCTCGAATCCTCCCTACCAGATACTTGGCCAGCGGCTGCCACAGCGCCGGAGAAGCTTGATCTTCCGGTTATCCCAGTTCAATACACTCGAGAAAGGTGAAAGCCAAGCTCTGAATTTACTGGTTTCTGGCTAGCTATTTTATACCCAAAAATCACGGTCACGTGGTTTGCACAGGGCACGCAATGCACACGGCAAGCAAGTTGCGGCCTGGTGAAGTCAGAAATAAAAGTTAAAAAAAGAACTAATCAGGTATTGAACTAATCTAAAACTGAACTACTTGATCCATGCATAATTAAAATAAGTTAAACTGGAATGAAAGTATACAGTATTCCTGTAGTATTGTATACTTCATTACATAGTTGCAACGAACCTCTCATAAAATGAATATCTTTGATACCACAAATAAGCCAATTTCCCCTATTCCCCCCTAAAGCAGAATGTAAAGTCAATTTTAAATAATAACGCAGTTTTGGTTTGATACTTAGATAGTTATGTTGGTGAAATTGTCGTCGTGTAAATAGCCAAGTTGGAGTGTGCTCCAGGAGTGGGCTGGCAAGTAGTGTCGCAGTACTTTCCTCGTTCTCCCAAGATGGCTGGTAGAGAACGTGCAGTATTTTTCTAGTTGTCTCCCCCAGGTGGCTGGTCGGGAGCGTGCAGTAATTTTCTCGTTGTTCCCCCAAGATGGCTGGTAGAGAACGTGCAGTATTTTTCTAGTTGTCTCCCCCAGGTGGCTGGTCGGGAGTGTGCAGTAATTTTCTCGTTGTTCCCCCAAGATGGCTGGTAGAGAATGTGCAGTACTTTTCTAGTTGTTCCCCCAAGATGGCTGGTAGAGAACATACAGTAGTTTGCAGTTTGGTGCCGCCAGCGTACTGGTCCAGCGTCGATTTTCTTCTAACCAACGCTATGAATGCCTTGAGCTTTTATTCAGATTCTACGGCATCTCTGTGACGTCACACGCTGCATTATTTCCATATTTCTGCCGTGATGCTGTGACCCAATGTTTTCTAGCTTGCCATTAGTTATGCCCTGTCCCTTTTCCTCCTGTGCACCTAATGTTGTCTTTATTCAAATTCGCTCGAACCACTCGACGTATCTCTGACTACAAAATGCATTCATCTTGTAAAATTTCTAACAACGCATGTTAAGACGCTTTTAAGTACCACTTGAAATTAATCTTACGTTGTTACCCTAACATTTAAAAGCTTTGGCGACATTTAGTCGGGCCTACTTATGTGTATGCAATTTTTATGGACTTGTAAAAATATTTCTGTATATTTGTCTAACTTTGGAAATTAAATTTAGAATGTAATGCTTAAATAATTTCTGGTTAATTGTAGTTATAAAAATGATGTTTCCCTGAATTTAAATCAAACTTAAGGCTTATTTTTATAATAGAATGGCCCCAGGGTGGTCCTTTTCAGTATTAATCTATAAGGCATTTTTACAGTAACAATTAGATTAGTCATAGTAGATAAGTTTCTAGTTATAGTTAATTGAAAGTACTGTTAAAGTGAAATGTACTTATGTATGTATGTAAAAAACAATATACAACAATTAAAAGACATTTGTTTTAATAACTACATAGCCATAACTGAAAAAGGTCTCGTTAATAACCCTAAATCTTTCTGGACCTACTTCAGAAACAAAAGGAATCAGTATAATCGTAGTAATGCGCTATGACCTATCTGCATAATACAAATGATATTGTTAATTTATTTTCATCTTTCTTCTCCACTGTTTATGATATTGAGCAAGTAAATCAAATTCTTAATTATGGTCACTTGCAGAATCACGTTGACATTAACTGTTACACAGTCACCTCAACTGAAATAATTGATAGACTTCTCGAAGCACTTTATAAATTATCATTTGGGCCACTATATTCCACTATAGGTTTACTATAGTCCAGGGTCGGACTGGTCGGCAGGTCGGCAATTGCCGACGGGGCCAAACGCTTTTGGGGGCCAACCCGCAAACAAAAATAAACTTAAATAATGCTTGTTCACATTTTTTTTATAGAAAACTTAAATCAATCTTCTAGAAGTAAAAAATAAACTGTTAGATTGTGCATGGTAATTTCTTCTCAAGGAAGATACCATAACCATGCATGTGTATATCTGAAAACACGTATTTGGGCTCATAGTACTGTAAGGTATTAAGGGCATATACCAGGTGATACAGGAGCATAGTAACTTCTTCATTTTTCAAAATATAAGTATTAGATTTGGATATGTTTATTAAGGAATAAATCCGCTACTTATTTTGTCATATTAAACGGTTTTTGTTTTACTTCCGATTAATTTATCACAAGCAACTTTATTTTTTGAAACTTTTTTCACGACTCCAATATGAAATTAAATTTTTTTACAGTCCTTTTTCGGCCTTTAGATTGATTAGAAAAATCCGAATAACAATGAATTTTTTGTTAACAAAAAGGCCACGGAAAAAATATCTAAGTAGTAGTAAAATTTTAACAGGCTGACCATATGTTTGTAGAACAATGCATAAGAAATTTTGGACAATAACTTTCTATAACTTAATATTCAATCCATTTTTAACTTAAACAAAAATTTACTTTTGTAAAATTATTGAAAAAATCTGTTTAAAGCATTATGCAAAGTGCCAGGGGTCGCTCCAGACGGTGGGCATAGTGGGCGGCCGCAATTATAAGGGCATTTTCGGTGTAGCGATACGAATGTTTTAAGAATCGCAAATCGTCAAGACAAAAGTGAATGTCACTGGAGAAGTAATTTCAAAACCCCATGAGCCGCGAAATGCGCAAAGGGGGAGCTTGTTGTACGGTATAAGAACATTGCTTATAGTGTAAAAAGGGGGGCGGCAAAAGAGCTGGAGCAGCCCCTGCAAAGTGCAACTAATTCCACTAATATTAAATTTGAAATGAGACAGTTTTCTTTGTAATACTTTATTTTCGGCGATGAAATGTGTCCGTCTATAAAGATTTACCATAATTTTCAAACATCTCGCACTACATACCTCTGCAATCGAGCGCGGAGCATTGTTCTCCGATATAAAATAGCTTATATGTCTATTGTCTACCAGAATACCAGACGACCAGTACCAGAATACCCATATTGTAAGAATTCTTTCACCTAAAATTATCCTAAATTAAATTTCAACTTTAGATAATATTTCTAGAAATACAAAAAGTAGTTCGATGTAACGTTTTTCTCTACAAAATTTCAAAACCTTTGCGTTCTTTATTATTTCTTGGAAGAGAGCAAAAAAATAAGGTGTATTTATGTTCGATTTTATCTTTAAGTGATAAATATAAATACACTACATATAACACACAAGCCCTAAGTCTAAAAGTAAGACTGCCTCGGAGGATTTTTTTAATACACTTATTTAACGTTGGCATATTTCCGCTAATGAGGCTTATCACCGACGTCTTGTAATAGGCTAGAAGCTGGGGATCGATTCCCAAATATATGTTAAACAGCTAACCGCTGAGTTACCATATCAGCAGATGAACAATATGGGAACAAAAATATTAATTTTTATTTTTTGTTTATTTAAGGGTATGATTGTTTTATCTTGAAATTTATTGATCTGTTTTGGGAGGGTGGGTAAGGCGTAGGGGTCAAATTACTGTCGATGCCGACAGGGCCAAATGAGGCCAGTCCGACACTGCTATAGTCCACTATACTGTATTATATGTTCTAAAAAAATGTGTATTTATACGGGCAAAATTGAAACTGGTCAGTGTTAAAGCAGAGGACCATGCACACTGAACTTGATATTTTGTCCTATATATTTAGCAATGGTGTCTAGATTCGAACGGTATTTGAAACTGTGCAGGTGAGTCCGAGACTAGCAATATAATCAGCCTGAATGAACCATCTACGACTGCACTGGTTTAAAGATAATAAAACGGACAGGCCTACTAGCATAAAAAAACTCGTAAATCGTTTCTCAGAAGTCGATGAGGTGTACTGTCAATGTGCCAGTGCAGTACATAAATACCTATTATAATATCAAGCGTAGGAGTTTAGTTAGTTATTGTTCATATTTATAAATATTTACTACTATATAAAAGGTGAAATATTTTAATTATTTACTAATTTACCATGGCTTTCTGGAGACCATTTGAAACGGAGGATAATATAATAACGCCCGAAAATCTTATCATTTTCTTATGACAAGCATTTCTATTTACCTCCGCCCGTGTACAATAAAGAGATGCCGACTGTTTTTACCGGCTTTTAGTTTTTATACGGTTTCAATTAAGTTCGTATACACTTTACATTAGCGATACCATTACATAAAATCTACAACTTGTCACTGCGCACCGGCATTTCCCTGAGTTCTGAAAAAATAGCTTTTTAACATTAATATTAATCCACAAATCGGGTCCAAGAGGTGACATCACAAACTATCGAGCCATTTGCATCCAATTTGAGATACTCAAATTTCTTGATTGCTTGATGACTACAAAAATATCATGGCATACTGCACATAATATTAACAATGAGCAGCACGGTTTTAATAATAATAAGCTTTATTATCTAACATTAAAATTCCATTTACGAGATAATTTGACCTAACGCACAATAAAACATAAATAATTGAAATAGAACTAAGATACTTAATACAATAGATAATATAGAATGTCGGGCAGGAATATTAATATTTTCTAACCTAACGAGACTATGTTCCCCCCCCCCATTTTCGGGGGAGAGATTGAATTTTAACCATTTTAATTATTTTATTTGAACACTTACATGATCGAATTTACGCAGCCCACAGACGACACGGCAGCAAGTATTTTGCACTTTTTGTATACGATATTTTGTGGCCGAATCTAAGCAAGGATAATATATAATGTCACAGTAACTAAAAATAGGAAACACCAGGGACTCGCAGCGTTTTTTCTAATTTTGAAATTGAGGATATGTCTATTTGAGAATAGCAGGTTTAGTGTTATATATGACTTCTTCATTAAATTGTTTACATGAGGTATAAATTTGAAATTATTATCAAAAATGATGCCTAGAGTTTTCGCATAATATATCATTCATTCATTAATTCATAATTCATTTTTGATTTTAGGTACAGTTGATTTAAAAAAAAAAACTGGTAGCTCTTGTAATCGAAAATCTTAATAGTTTAGTTGTGTGCATATGTCTGTAAATAGGGCTGGCCAGGCATGTCGAGAGGTGGGTGGAGAAGAGGTGATTTACTCCGGACCTGGGTTTTTTGGACGAGACCAGTTTTCTTAGTGTTTTTAAACTTATTAAACCTTTCTTTTTAATTTTATTCAAATAAAAAATAATTAGAAAATAACTTTTTCAAAACATTTTCAAGCCTGCCATATAATTGTTTAAGAAAATAATATTTGTACGGATAATTCTACTAATGTTTATAATTAAAATACTAACTGAATAATGATAATTCTATTTTTAAAATAAGAACACAAAAATACCACTTGAGATTAAAAAAATGTAAACTGAACAAAAAAATACAATAAAAAAATAAAATAAATGAACTTCAGCTACGTAATACAGAATTAACTAATATTTTGTCATTGCTCCATTAGCGTCTAAAACTGCCTGAAGCCTTGCAGGCATGGACAAAATCAGATTTCTTGCAAGGTCAACTTCTTGCGACAAGTTCTCCCAAGCGTCTTCAATTATCCCTTCCAATTCTTGGGCATTATTTGGAGGGTTATTTAATTTTCTTATATGTTTCACCATTAGTCCCCAAACATTTTCAATTGGATTTAAATCCGGACTTTTAGATGGCTACGGTATCAACTTTATGTTTTTATTAAGAAACCATTGCCTGACACGATGGGCCGTATGTATGGAGCAGTTGTCTTGTTGGAAAATAAAATTATTTTCTGGAAACACCTCTATTACTGACGGCAACATAATATTGTCTAATATTTCAATATATTTAATGGAATTGAGATAACCACCACTGTTCCAACACACACCTAACCCATTTAGGCTCAGCCAAGCCCAGAAATTGACTGAAAACCTTCCTGATATTTGTGGATTGAAAGTATATTTTTCGTCGTAGAAGAAGGCCTATATATGTGAACATGTCCATCGTTACAGGATTTAAAAACCTTTTCGTCAGAAAAGACAACTTGTCCCCAGAAGATTTCATCATTGATTATATAGTTCAGTGCAAAAATAATCCTACCCTGCTTCTTTTCTTCTGAAAGTTTGTATTTTTTAGGCGCTGAACAACTCTTCAATTCTCTTCCTAGTTTTATTCTTCTGCAAGCAGTAGGTACCGAAGCAGGGAAATTGCATGTACTGCAGTCTGAAAAGGGTTTTCTCTTAGGTAATTTATAAGATTTTCATCTTGACTATTGCTCTTTCTAGGCCTACCGGAACCAACTTTATGGGATACCGTTTGGTTAGTTTCCCATTGTTTTTTAACACTCATTATCGTAGTTTTACTCACATTGCATTCAGCAGCAAGTCTTCTTATGGACCAACCATCTTCAATTTTAGAAACAATTCAAAGTTTTTGAATATCTGTTAGATGTCGAACCATTTTTAATAATGACGCCACTGATTAACGTCAAAGTGACATTTGTAAGATTATTAATATCAATCAAAGAACGAATGATTTACATAGCTAAAAGAAAGTGCACCAGTTTTTCTTTAAATCAACTGTACTACCGAGGTTTTTACATCATTATAATGGTTTTTAGAACAAAAAAAAGGACTACCTGTGATTTTAGGGAATTAATTTTTAACGCATGATTTTTGCAATATTTGCTAATGTCCGTCAGGTCCTGATTAATATTACTAACAGCATTCTGACAGATAGTAGGATTGAAGCTATATTTTAACTGGCTGTCATCCGCATATGATTGCATCCCAGAGAACTGTGCATACTTGTAAATGTCAATTGTATACATTAAAAAAAGCAACGGCCTCAAAACAGAGCTTTGTGGGACACCAGATGTCATTAATTCATTTGATGAAATACCAAGCCTAGTACATACATTTTGTGTGCGCTCATTTGTAATTTTGAAAGAATGACACCGCAATATTATCAAGGCCATAATATCCTAATTTTGCACAGAGTAAGGCACAGTCCACGGAGTCAAATGCTTTAGAGAAATCCAAGAGCACTAACACCGTGGCCAGTTTCTTATCCTGTGCACTCAATATGTTGTCAGACATATTTACCAAGGCAGTGATATTATTATTATGTCCTGGCCTGAACCCTGACTGATGTAGAGGTAACAAATGTTTCTTGGTGAAGTATTTATGCAGCTGTATAGAAATGATTTTTTCCAAAATTTTTACCAAATACCGGCAGTAAACTAATTTGCCATAGGTTGTTATACTGAGTAGGGTTATTTACCTTAGGTACAGGACATATCACTGCCTGCTTCCAAGCTGCAGGAAAATACCCATTTTCTAAACAGCAGTTAATCACATGCGTTACATAAGATAATAGTAACTGTAAACAGAGCATAACCATTTGCAATGATATACCATCGATACCACTTGCGTTGGATTTAAGGCTAGAAATAACTTCAAAATTTTGCTGTTGATTAGGCAAAGTAAAATTAAATTCATCACCAGCATCAAATATTCTGTTGTTATAAAAATTGATTGTTATGAAAGTTATTTATTTCAGTAGGATCTGCAATATTATCGGGTAATTCTACATTTGCCTTAACATTGAGCATTCATTGTTTTTAATGGATTCCACATATTAGTGATGTCATTTTCATGCAAATATTTTAGATATGCAGCTTTTTCCCTACGAATCGCTGCAACAGTAAAATTGCGTAATTTCTTAGAATTCTTGCATCTTATGCGAACTCAACCTTCTACCACTTGAGTGGAGAAGAGTGCAACTTGATTTATGCTTTTTCATAAATTAATTAGTTGTAATATTAACTGTCCCGAGATACTTTAGTTGATTATCTTCAATTTAAATGATCGTAGAACAAGAAATTCAGAACTCTTTAAAATACCCTTTCATGAGACAAATTATGGTCAAAATGAGCCCATTAACAGATTACTCCAAACAGCAAACTCATTCCGTATTATGGAACTCTTGATCTCGTCACTATATTCATTTAAAAACCAAGTTAAATCTGATATATATCTGATTTTTATTGTATTTGTAAATATTTTGTCTTTTTTGTTTTATCTATTATTTTAAAACTGTCTTTAGTCCGTATAATTAAGAATAAATAAATAAAATTAAAGGTGATTATTTTAAGGGGACCCTCTTCGTATATGTATTGCGGGGGGCACGAATTTCAGCTCCGCCATTCATGCCTATCTGATGCATGTGGACCTAGATATTAGCATATATTACTACTCACTCAGCACAGTAATGTTATAATGACAAATATTAATAATGTTATTTCATTTTCATCTAGGTAAAAAGGGAAAAACCCAAGATGGGGGGCAATCATCAGATGGTCAAAAGAAAGATCAACCACAGAGTTCTAGACAAGAAGGTGCAAAAGTTTCCCAGGAACAAAAAGTACAAGAACAGCTTCCAAAACAAGCTAGTGCACCTCAGCACCAAGTAAAAGACGAAACTAGACAAGGACCTCAAAGAAAAGGACAGCTTCTAGAACAAGGTATAAGCCAACAGATAACAAAATCTATCTCTCATGAAAGTAGTCCAACCCATGAACTTAGTGGCAGTTCTGAGATAGCAGGATCTTCCAGGGGTAGAGGAAGGAGACAACCTGGACAACCAAAGCAAGATGTTGGCCAGAGAGAGCGACAACCGCAAGGACCTTGGAAACAAGGACCTACTCAGCAAAATGTTCCAGTCCAGCAAGAGCATTTGGGCCCTCGGCAGCCCCCTCAACAAGTTGCTCCAGTCCAACAGCAACGCTGGGGTACACAACAGCCTCCTCAACAAGTTGTGCCAGCTCGGCAAATTACTGCACCTCAGCCTCAAAAGCCAAGTGATGGTCGTGGAGATCGTTCATCAAGTATTCCTGCTGAACCAGCTTCCACAACACAAGAATCACAAGCAAGTCAGCCAAAGGGCCAAAAAGACAAGAAGCGAGGCCCTAAACAACAAGAAAGCCCTCGACAACGACGTAAGTATTCTTTTACTAATGCAACAAATTCTGAAATTGTGCTTCACATTCCTGAACATTATGTACCAAACCATCAAGACATACATAAAATTTTAAATAATAAAAACGATATGTCTGCTCCTACGATTTTTCTAAAATTTGATTTTAATTTTAAAATTTGTATTGTAAATAGGAGTTTTCATTTCAGTTCTCAATTATATTATTTTGACAAGAAATCATTGATTAGGTCTCCACTTTGGCCGCCCCAGCTGGTTCAGTTTTGGCACAGGACAAAAAATAAAAAACAGCCTTTATACAATCCCATTCTCCACAAATTCGTAAATTGGATCGGACATAGTTGTTTGTCCTAGGAGTGACGGTTTGTCAGATATTTCAGTTTTAAATGAAAAATGTATGAAGTTTTGTTATATCCCGCCACATGCTCAGGTCAATATACACTAAACGAAAAAACATTTCAAAATTCTGATGGACCGAAAAGTTTCCGGCTTGTCCTTTGCGAGTTTTTATTTTCAAGCTAGCTTTTACCGTTACCTACCGAAGCTCCAAATTTTGTGAAAATACGAATTCTTAAAACCTTTGTGTCTTTCGAAACACACTGACAAGAAAGCTGTAAGATGTGATGGAAAGAAGAAAAGTTCTGATCGATTGATATCGTAAATTGCAATGGCCAAATAGAAAATTCAAACTGCCAGGAGCATAAGAAAAGTACAATAAACGCTACGAGTGTTGGCGAACAGTGGAGACTGTAGAGGAATATAGTTGACCTATCGTACAAGGGTACAAACCGCTGACACTATTTAGAATTTATACTACACTAATTAGAGTAGCGATGCGTACACTACGTCTATACTACTCTCTACATACAGCTTCCCCATTGCTTGCCATCACTCGTGGCTTTTACAGTAGCATTTTTGACATTTCTTACTGACAATAAAACAATAATATTGTGATTGATGTGCTGTCACGGAATGGAACCATATTTACATCGGGGAAATCAGTTGATTACTTTTTATTGGCCGCAATAGTACTACTTTGAAAATTGAAAATTGAAGCTCTCAGCGAAACTCGATTTTTGGAGGAAGGCTCTCTCACAGAAAAGTACTACACCTTCTATTGGAAAGGTCTTCCCACCAATTCAAGAAGACAACATGGAGTAGGATTTGCCGTTCGGAATCAACTTATATCCAACTTAACACAAGTACCACAAGGCCTATCCGAGCATCTAATGGTGCTACGCTATGAGCTATCAGATGGCAACGCGGTAAATCTAATAAGCGCCTACGCTCCCACTCTGGATGCCAGTCACGAAACCAAGGAAAGCTTCTATCAACAGCTGGAAGAAACCCTCTGTAGAATACCTAAAATGGAACGACTCGTTATTCTTGGCGATTTTAACGCTAGAGTAGGGAGAGATGCAGACACCTGGCCAGGCATTATAGGCAAGAACGGTTTGGGCAACATGAATGCTAACGGTCAACTACTCCTAACTAAATGCGCCGAACATGATCTAGTTATAACAAACACCATTTTCCGACAAAAGGATAAATTTAAAGGCACCTGGCGTCACCCCAGATCAGGTCACTGGCATCTACTGGACTATGTTATCGTACGTAGGAAGCACCTCAAGGACGTCCAAATTACAAAGGCGCGCATTGATAGCGAATGTTGGACCGATCATCGTCCTGTTGTCTCTAAAATGAAAATTGTTATGAGACCCAAACACCGAAGAACTCAAGTAAAACGTAGACTCCGTCTCTGTATTAGTAAATTGCGTGACCAACAAACCGTCGAACAGCTAAAGCAAAAAGTTCAAGAGAATTTGAGTGCACTAGAAGAAACCAATTCTGTAGATGTCGCTGCTACCTGGACACAAATTAAAGACAGTTTAAAAAGTGCGAGTGAGGAAATTCTTGGCACTGCAGCAAATAAAAAACAGGAGGACTGGTTCAATGATAATGAAGCTTTTATACAAGAACTTCTTGACCGCAAACATATTGCCTTCCAAAACGCTATCAACCACCCCAACGACTTATCAAAAGCAGAAGCTTTTACCCAATCTAAGTATGAAACGCAACGCGAAATCAGAAGAATAAAGAACGAGTGGTGGGCAAGCAAGGCCAGAGAAATTCAAAGGTACGCCAATTCACACGACTACAGGAATTTCTTTCAAGGAGTAAAAGCAGTGTACGGCCCCAGTCGGAAAAATATGTGCCCTATTAAAGATTTAAATGGAAATCTCCTCAAAGAAGACCAGGAAATAAGAGCCCGATGGAAAGAACACTACTCGGACATTCTTAACCAGCAAAGTCAAGCCGATCACGATATTATAAATCTTATCCCTCAATATGACACATTCGAAGACTTAGATAAACCACTAACAACGGAAGAGATCTTAACCGCCATTGGGCAGCTAAAAAATAACAAATCTCCCGGCGCTGACTCACTCCCAGCTGAGATCTTTAAAGCTGTGTCGTCAGAGCTCATACCCTACCTCAAAAAACTGTTTGATGTTGTGTGGGAAAGTGGTCAAGCTCCGCAGGAGTTTCGTGATACACTTTTAATCAACCTCTTCAAAAACAAAGGGAGCGCTGCGGACTGTGGAAATTACAGGGGTATAGCTCTCCTGGCTGTTGGAGGGAAGATACTCACTAAAGCGATGGCAAATAGGCTAACACCTGTTATGGAAAAGCTACTTCCTGAAACACAGAGTGGCTTTAGACCAAACCGAGGCACATCGGATTTAATCTTCACACTTAAACAGCTTCAAGAAAAAGCACTCGAACATCAAGGAGAAATTCACATGGCCTTCATTGATTTAACCAAGGCGTTTGACTCGGTGGACAGGGAAGTGCTCTGGAAAATTATGTTCCGCTTAGGTATCCCTAAAAAATTTGTGGAAGTATGTCGCAGTCTACATACAAACAATAACGCCCAGGTTATGTATAATAATGAGGCAACCGAACCTTTCCAAACCCTCACTGGAGTTAGGCAGGGATGTGTCCTGGCACCCCTACTCTTTAATTTGTTTACTACTGCTCTAACAATTATTGTTGACAACAAATTGACAGTCAGAGGAATAGGTCTCAGATACCGTTTTGATGGCGGTCTCTTTAACTTAGGGCGCTTTAGAGCTTTCACGAAGACACGCACACGATTCATTTGTGATCTCCAGTATGCGGATGACTGTGCACTTTTAGCCTCTACGCCGGAAGAGCTTCAAGAACTTTTAGATGTGTATGCCCAGAGCTATGATTCCTTGGGACTTAAAATCAACATTGGAAAGACTAAGATTATGTCAACTCCTCATCAAGTGAACCAAATAGACATTACACTTAACGGAAATTCTCTTGAAGTGGTGGATCAGTTCAATTACTTAGGCAACGTTGTTAATGACAAAGCAAACATGGACAGCGAGATTCGCAATAGAATTAACGCTGCATCTAGAGCACTCTGGGGACTTAGAGAGAGGGTATTTGACAACCACGATCTTGCTTTGTCAACGAAAATGGCTGTCTACAGAGCAGTTGTCATTCCAACACTGCTATATGGATGTGAAAGCTGGATGTTTTCAGCAAAGACACCTCAGAAGTATGATGAAAATCCGTTGGTTCCATCACATATCAAACGTGGAAGTACTCAGGAGAGCAAACAGCCTTCCAATTGAGGTGCTTATTTCAAGAGCACGCCTAAGATGGGCAGGTCACGTTCATCGTATGCATGATAACCGCCTTCCTAAATGTACACTTTATGGTGAATTGCTAAGCGGTAGAAGAAGGCGTGGCGGTCAACGAAAGAGGTTCAAAGACGCTCTCCATGAAAATCTAAAATCCTGCGGTATTGCAGACGAGCAATGGGAACAACTTGCAGCGGACAGAACCGAGTGGCGAGGGGTTGTGGCCAGCTATCAAGGAAATGTTGCTGCAAGAAGGCCGAATCCAAGACCTAACCAGGTCTATGTTTGTCCTGACTGCAGTCGACATGTGCTCTCCCGAATTGGCCTCTATAGCCATAGTCGTGTGCACCGTAGATGAATGGGAATTACAATAGATTACACCTTTTACTTGTTTTTTATTGTACACAATTTATCGACTGATCCATAAGTAGTCACGCCGAAGAATATTCTGGTGTGTTTAAAGAAAATTTTCAATTTCAATTTTTCATCCATTTTTGTTCGCGTTTTTGGCCTTAAAAGTTGATTGAACGTATTCTAACAAAATTCTCCATAAGAATGTTTCTTAACATTTGGACAAACAACCAATAGTTTTTTACTAATACTTCAGTTAAAGCAGTCATATGTAATCCTGAAACCACGATTTAAGAAAAAAATTAATAAAAAAGCTTACCGGAAAACTTAAGGCCTCTGCACAAAATGAGCTCTATTTAGTTTCCAGTGTCAGCTTCTCATCCCTTTATATTAGAGTCAAATTAAGATTTTAATGTGAATTGTTGATCAAGGTCAAGTTGAATTCATAGTTCAGTTTTGCAGTTTCAACAAAGTCGGTGTATAAATTTTTAGAGTGTTTTTCATTAGTTTTTAAAATATATTTCGAAATCCTACGGGACAAATGTAACAAATGGAAAATGTCCATGTTGAATTATACAATAAATGTAAATTAGAACGTAAGAATAGTTTTCGTTGCTGTAGGAGGAATCCATTAGAGAGTAGCGGCACATTGAATGATCTAAGGTTTCTAATGATTTTTTAGGAAGGACAGTAGTTATTGTTTAACACAAATTCTACTAAAATTTTCACTTAGCGCATGAACCCAATTTTACATTTTCTCTATTGTACTATTAATCTGACATTTTCACTATTTTTAATACTGTGTCAGTCTGTCGTATTCTTGTGCACAATAAACTTTTATTGATTTATTAAAAATATAATTTTACTTATTGTAACAGCAGTGTAAATCCAAAAGCAATGTGTTGATCATTTCCTATAATATGATGTTTGTTATTGCAGCTTCCACGTCACAAGAACTGCCTACCACTCAACTGTCTAAATTGGCAATAAGCAAAACTGAAACTGGTGGGGGTGGTGGTGATGCTGATGCTCAACTGCTACCAATGCAATTCATAAGAGCTAAACCTGGTGTAAATTTCAAAAAAAAGATACTAATTGAAACAAATCATTTATCTTTGGATGTGGGCAAATTACAAACGGCCGTCCATTATGATGTAAATCTAATTCCAGATACACCTAAGAAATACCTTAGAAAAGTTCTTGAACTCTTCAGAGAAAAACATTATAGTAATCGATTCCCTGCTTTTGATGGTAGGAAAAATCTTTACAGTGCAAGTATGTTGCCTTTCGGAGATTCCATTGAAGATGAAATTACTCTTCAGGAACCCGACGGCCGTGAAAAAAAATATATAGTCCAGATAAAATTTGCCAATTATGTGGACTTGACTCCGTTACAAGATTTATTAAGATCAGAAGAGACTCCACGAGAAGCTATGCAAGTGGTCGATATTGTTTTACGCAGTGCACCTGTATCCCTTTGCATTCCTTCTGGCAGAAGCTTCTTTGTCAAACCACCTACAATTATACAATTAGGGGAAGGCATGGAAATGTATAATGGATTTTACCAGTCAGCAATAAGAGGCTGGAAGCCATTTCTAAATGTTGATGTTGCTCATAAAGCATTCCCTATCAGCCAAAATTTAATTGATACTTTAATGCAGTTATTCTCTAGTTACAATCGTCCATATACCAGAGAAGATCTTGCCAGGCCTCTAAATAATACACAGAGAGATACTCTGAGCTCCTATATTAGAACTTTAAAAGTTATTTATGAAATCCCTGGGTACGCTTCAACAAAAAGAGCATATACCGTAAATGGTTTGGATATGCCACCCACAGACAAAACATTTAAATTAGATAGTGGAGAGGTAACCACAATAGAAAGATATTTTGAAAGACATAAGAATTTTAAATTGAGATATCCACATTTACCATCCATATGGGTTGGTTCTAAACAACGTGAAAATAAAATCCTTTTGCCTCTGGAACTATGCACGATAATGCCAGATCAAGTCACAAATAAAAAGATGACCGAAAATCAAACAAGCACTATGATACGGTATGCTGCCACAGATACAAAAGTGCGAAAGAACAAAATAATGACATCTTTAAAACAAGCGAACCATAATAGTCACCCATCGGTTAAGGAATTTGGCTTTTCAATAGGAAATGAATTTGAGAAGATACAAGCTAGGGTTCTTCATCCACCTCCTCTAGCTTATGCAGGAAGGAAAGTTGTTGAACCATCTAAAGGTGTTTGGAGAGGAGAACAGTTTTTTACCGGAGTGACTATAACAAAATGGACTATAGCTTGCGTTGACAGGTATAATGCAAAACCAGATGATGTTTCTAAACTGGCAGACATGGTAAATATTTATTTTATTTGTTTATTAGAAATTCAGCTGTCTAACAGAGATAAATATTTCCAATTACAGGCCAGGAACACAACATAATATAAATTACACAATAATTTGAAAAAGAAAGCTAATGCATACGTACTGGGTGTGTTACTACAACCTTAAACTGTCTATATTTCCGAAACTTTTAAGAGAGTACAGCTACAATTATTCTTTTGCAAGGATTTTCCATGTTGTTATTTTTGATAAACTATTTATATTTTTCTACCACTTTTGGTTACGAATTACTTATGCAAAACTTCCACACTACATTTAAAAAAACATTATTAACAAACTAAAAAATAAAAAATTACTCAACATTTCTGCATTCATATATCAAAATAACTACCTTAGCCTAATTAATACTAGAAGAAATTGGATTATATAATAGAATTCAAAACATTTTGAAGCAAACAAATTTAAAATGAGAATTCAGAGAACTTACTACAAAACTTTGATACTGAAGTTAAAAAATTATAGTTTAAAAAACTACAAAAACACGCTTTAATAGCAAACCGAACTAAAAAATGAAAAATAATTAAATGGTTTTTAGTGAGCTTAAAATTAGAATGAAGTGATTGACAAAAAAAATTCCTGTTTGCTATTAAAGCGTGTTTTTTTAAGTTTTTTTAAACTATAATTTTTTTTTCTGTTAACTTTTGCCTTTTTTTTCTTCGTCAATCTCCTCTTTTTTTGTATTGTAGTTTCATTTTTCATTATTGTTCCCACGAGTAATGGACAATTAAACGGTTACCCTCCCAGAGGTCCGATAGAAGGGTAAGGCTCTTATACAACAGGGTGTGTCCGGTTCCCTGAGGTTGATGCTAGCGACATGACATTTTTAGTCACCCTCTTGCCATTCATCCCTCGGCACGTTTCTCACCAATGTATTGGATTGAGTGAATTTTAAAATTAACATCATGAACACCGATACATATAGAAACCAGCTGACACCCGCTAGTAGTACATAATTAATGTTACATTATAATGTATGTATTAAAGTTGGAACTAGCGTTTAACAAGGGCTTATACAACAGCAAATATGTTATAGACAATTCAATTCCGAAGTTACGTATATGTACCCTGGTATGCAATACAAACAAACATACAGGTGAAGCTAAATAAAATATATATATATATTAATAACAGCGGCGCCTCCGGCAAAATCTCGACAATAGATGTCATTTTTTTTTAATCCTCATGATCCTAGTGAGGACATTAGGACAAAGTTGTCAAATTATTTTATTGTCATCGGTCCTTGATAAGTGTGCAAAGTTTCAGTTTAATCTGACGTTTTGAAGTGGGTGAGAATCATGTTCAAAGATTCCGTTACAAACAAACAGATATACAGGTGAAGCTAATAAAAGCGTGTTAAAAAAAGTTAGTACTCCAGTCGAATTAATAATAATAATAATACGTTTATTTTCAACAGGTTGACACCCAATTACAGAAAATAATAAACAAAATATATAAAAATAACAATAATGAGAAGAAAAAAAAAATTACAAAGTTACATTAATTTACACTACATAATACATTCATGCAGACATACATACATACATTACATTACATAATTACATTAATTTATTATTTATTAATTATAAAAATATCTATATCTAGTATAATTAGGCTTAATCAGTTAATTGAATCTTTATACATATTAATAATGTGGTTTAGAGTATCATAGTTGAGGTCGCACATATGCGCGACTTCGTTAAATATCTTGCACATGTTAAATATTGGAGACTTGACCTGAATGATAGTTCTGCTGGTATTGACGTAAAATGCGTTGTGCAGACGCGCGTTCAGCCTTGGCACGTGAAAGTTAATTCTATTTACTAAGTGAATACAATCTAATTGGTTGTGCAGTATTTTATATAACAATTGTAGTGCTGTGCAATTTCTTCTAAGTTCAAGCGAGTCAAAATTGAAAGAATTTAGTAGCGTATTGTGATCAAAGCCCCTAACGGGATAGGACCCATTGGTTTTGAAATATATATATTTAAGAAATCGTCTTTGTACGGACTCAACTTGCATTTTAGAGTTTTGATAAACAGGTGACCAGATGACAGAAACATATTCAAGTTTACTTCGTATAAATGATATATATATTAATTTCAGCGTGTTAATATCCGTAAAGCTGCCCCAGTTCCTTATACAATACCCGAGTACTTTAGAAGCCGAAGTAACAATTGTGCTTATATGAGTAGAAAAACTGAGCTTGGAATCGAATGTTACTCCGAGATCCTTAAAATTTGTACATCGTTCCAGAACGGTATCATTAATCGTATATGCGAATAAAACTGGCCTTTTGTTATTGTAGAAGGACATTATCTTACATTTAGATGTATTTAGTTTTAAGTAGTTATTTTCGCACCATTCGTTAACTGAGTCTAACGCTATTTGCAAGGCAGAACAGTCGTTTGGCTTGCTTACTTCAGAATAGATTGTCAGATCGTCCGCGAAAAATAAATGTGTAGAACTCATAGTAAGGGATAAATCATTGATAAATACTAAGAATAAAACTGGCCCTAGATTGGATCCTTGAGGGACTCCGGACGTTGCAAAAAAGTTGCAAGAATTATATCCACCGTATTCCACGAACTGTGTTCTATTAGATAAATAGGATTCAATTAGGGATAGCAAGATATCTGACACTCCAATTGCTTTGAGTTTAGAAAGGAGTAGGAAATAATCGATTTTGTCGAAAGCCTTTTGAATGTCAGTATAAATAACATCGACTTGGCCTTGTGTGTCCAATATGTCCGAGATATACTGTGTAATACAGGTCAGATTCGAGGTGGTCGATCTTTTTTCCATAAAACCATGCTGATACGGAGATATATGAATTTTGATTTCACAATATATATTTTCGTATATGATAATCTCTAGGATTTTGCCAAAATTGCAAAGGATTGCTATAGGTCTGTAGTTTGTTACTAGGGAGGGATCTCCTGTTTTGAGGATAGGACATAGTTTTGTTGTTTTCCATATATCTGGATAGGTACCTGTTGCTAGAATAAGATTAAATAAAAAACGCAGAGGTGCTACAAAAGTATTGATACAGTCTTTAACAATGAAACTCGGTACGTTGTCGACACCGGAGGTTAATTTGTTTTTCAATTTTTTTGCTGCGTTAATTATGTCCTGGTCCGTGATTGGTTTAATGTGCACGTGTGTATTATTAAGAGAAATAAGTGGAACTTTGTGGGAGGGGTCGGATAGAAGGTACACGTCCGAGAAGAAACTGGCGAAGCCATCGGCCACAGATTGAGGCGTTTCGTAGGTAATGTTGTTATAATGTACAGAGCCCGGAATTCTAGATTTATTCTTTTTTGTTTGTACAAATGACCAAAACTTGGAAGGATCAGCGTTAATATTTATTTCGATGTCATGTATATATACCTCATAGGCAGCTTTTATTTGTTGCTTAATTAGGGATCTTAAGGTTTTAAACTGCTCCAAGTATATGTCAGTGTTAAACTTTTTGTAGTTTCTGTGCGCTCTATCTTTTTTACGGATGTTATTAATTATTTCCAGGTTGAACCAGGGTGGGTAGGTTCGGCTGTTTTGTTTGTGAACTGGAACACATGTATTAAAGACATTGTTAACGGTATTATAGAAATGTTCGCAGGCATCATTTATGTCAGTGTAAGTTTCAATATGTGACCAATCTGTCGTCTGAAACATTTCATACATTAATGGAAAATTTGCACGCCTAAAGTTACGTTTTTTACAGGTATCGCTATATATAAAATCTTTTGCTGGGAACTTATTAAGTTTAATGTCAATGGTAAGGGCAGGATGATGAGGGTCCTCTTTTATTAGAGGAGAATCGTCTCTACTTATATTGCAAGGTATATTAGTCAGTATTAAATCAAGAAGCCTGCCATTGTGGTTGACGATTGAGTTAGTTTGTTCAACATTAATGAAATTAGAAAAATTTAAAATAGATTTGGTCTTAGCATTATTGGAATGGACGTTGTAAAGTGGTACATTAAAATCCCCTAAAATCAAGATTTTTGAGTCCGTAGAAAAACAACTGAGCGTTTCAAATGATTCTATAAACAATTCGAACTCGTTTGAGCTTATTACAGGTGGAATATACAATACAAAAATTGACACAGAAACATTGCACAATACTACCTTACATCCTACAATGTCAATACCTGGAAATGAAGTATTTAGAACGTCTACGTTGATCCGAGAATATTTAAAAGAACTGTCAATAGCCAGTAGCACTCCACCGCCTCTGGTAAGGCCCATAGCAGCAAAATTTCGATCACTTCGATGCACTGTGTAGCAGGGAGGAAAAAGTTCAGCATCATTAATGTTTCCTGATAACCATGTTTCGCTTAAACCAACAATTTGAAAGTCACTACTAGATATACTGTTATAAAACTCTTCTACTTTTGTATTAAGTCCTCTAACATTTTGGTAGTAGCATTGCAAGTCTAATAGATCGGTGTAATTGGGTGTCTTTAGGCATTTAAATGTATAATCTTTGGATAACCATTGATATATTTTATTTTTATATTCGTTTCGCCGTTGTTTATACGTTTGTCTAAGATTTTCTTAACGTTCCGGTAATTGTCAATTTGCTTAGGGGTTCTGTCAAGCGATGTTGATATGTGTTTGAATCTTTCCATATTTCTTAATTCCCTGGCCTTTTTAATAACTGAGTGCATGCGGTCTTCGGAGTCCAAATTGATTTTGATTGGTCTATTTTTCCCTGGCGAGTATTTTCCGAGACGTATGGGTTTGAGATTGACATTTTGCATGGGAATATTTGCAGTATTTAGAATGTCAGCAATTAAAGCTTTGTCTGCTAACGTTCGTTCTTCGGTCGTAACTTGGTGCGATTCTATTGGTCCAAATAAGACTAAATTGCACTTTCTTTTTTCCCTCTCAGTGATTTCCTGGAGAACTTCTTCAAATAAATCGCTTTCAGAATTACAGGTCGTCACTTTGTTGTCTTTTATGTCTTTGAGGTCTTTCTGCAAATTTTCGATTGCATTTTTTAACCCACCAATATCCGATTGATTGGAAGTGACGAGCTTCTCTTCTAAGCTGGAAATTTTTTTATTAAAATCTTTTAGCGATGTTAGTATTTTCTTAAACTCTCCCAGTTCCCCCATAAGTTGGTTGCAATTATTGCAGAGAATTCTAATAGACTTAGATTTATTCCGAGTTACCCTTACATCATCAGAGCTCAGGCCTACACATAATAAATGAACTTCAGCTCTACAACCGTCACATATTGTGGTGGATCCGCCTTTCTTGGGACTGTACGTGCAGTTCGGGCATTTCACATTCATATCTATCGAAAACGTGTACCCAAGAATATTTAAGAACCGTAATTTAGTGGTCTTTACCTTTCTGGCATTTTGACAAAAAAAAATCGGGCTGTAGGGTTTCTTAGGCTTCAATTTTTTGCGTGGCAAAATTTTGTATTAAACGATTAAGGTGTGAGAAAATGGTTTTTTCGAGTTTTAGAAAAAACTATTGACTTTAGTAAAAAAAAGTTTCTTAAAAGTTGTGCGCCTTGAAAAGAACCTACAAAATGAGATCTATTTCATCAAAATCGGTTAATTTGTTTATGAGTCATTGCAAAAGAACATGCTAAAATAGCTGTTTTTTCAATTGTTAATAAACAGTAGAAAAACATGTTTCATGTACTTCTTACCACAGAAATAGAAGGCTCTTGTAGCATAAAAAAGGCACGCAAAATCGGGAGCCAATCAATTTGTTAATAATTTTTTGACTTTTTTTAAACGCTTATTTCTCAGCGATATGGCGGTTCTGCAGCATTCTGCGGGTGCACAAATTAAAATTCATTATTTATACTATCAATATCGAAAAAGAACCAAATGAAGCACTGGTTTTAAATTGTTGATAACAATTATCAAAGTTAGCATTAATTTTTTCGTTATAAACAAATAGAATATCTCTTTGGCGATGCATGGTATCGAAATGCTGATAAAAGCATCTGATAGCTGACATTTTTTCACGAATTAAAAAAGTCTACAACCAATAGAAGCTGAGATAGATTTTTTTTTTTAATCGCTGTGGCGTTGTTTACTAATATTAAGGAGGACTGATTTTAGCTCGAATCTATAGAGGAATATTCAAAGAATCCTGTGCAAAAGTTTTTGGCTCGATTATTTAAAAACTGTTGATGTGGCAATTGTTTAAAGTTGCTGTTGCTCGGATAGTGCGGGAGCTACGATTTGAAGCGCCCGAGACTCGTTTTCGACCGTGCGTTGTTGATTTCTTCCACACTGAATACCGGAGCAATGACAAATTTAAGCAAAGGCCACATCAACAATTTTTTAACAATCGAGTCGAAAACTTTTGCATTGGATTCTTTGACTATTCCCCTGTAGATTCCAGCCAAAATCTTTCCTCAATAGTAATAAGCAACGCTACAGCGATTTAAAAATAAAACTATCTCAGCTTTTATTGGTCATAAAGACTTCTTTTAATTCGTGAAAAAAATGTCAGCTATCAGATGCTTTTATCAACATTTTGATACCAGGCATCGCCAAAGACATATTCTATTTGTTTATAATGAAAAAATTAATGCTAACTTTGATAAGGGACCATCCATAAATTACGTCACACGAATTTCATAATTTTTGGAGCCCCCCGTTCTTGTCACAGGTGGTCACATTTATGTGACCCCCTCCTCTGGTGTGACGTCACATATTTTGCAATTTTAAATTTAGGAATTATTAAATTAAAACTATAAATTAGAAATTTCATAAAACATTACAAATCAAATGAAAGATACAAAATTTAATCATCTTGTGTCCATGAACTTTGAACCCATTCCTTTATATTATTTATGACTGGCATAGCAGTCAGTTCGTTCTCGATTTGGATAATGTTAGGAATATTCGATGTGTCAACATCTTCATCCAACCATATTGTGTTGTGCGTTCGAAAAGGCCTATTGCGTTGTGCAATCAAAAGAGCCTGACTGGACTCAGGGAGCAAGCGCGGGGTCGTATCAGTGCATCATGGCACGTGTGAAGACGAACTAGAGACGTTGTTATAATAAGTTTATTTTGTACAACCGAAAGGTTTTTATTTTTCTACTTGTAAAAAGTGAGTAATATATAAATGATTTTAAATACAGTCCACTTTCAATCATACTACAAAAGGGAAGCATTAATCCCACCTGTATTATTACACAGAGGAAAGTGCAAACCCCAACATTGGTCTTCGAGCCCGACAATAGAAAAGTCGGCGCGAAAAGTAGCAGAGCAGACATATTGGAATGGAAAAAAAACACAGGCAGTCAAAGCTAAGTCATTTATTTTTCCTAGTTTATCATCCCTTTTACCAAATATCAATAATATCAATTCATTTGTTTTAATATAGTCGTACAACAGCATTTTTTAGACATTTTTAGCATGCATTTATATTTTTAGTTCGTGTTAACAAAAAACAGCAACAAAAACAAGATATTTAGCAACACACGTACATACAACAATTCGTTTTTTAAACAAGTAGCAGTAGAACATATATTCTAGAACAAAATCAAATCATAATATCGATCATATATATCACAAATATCGGCATTTTAACTACTTAGATACATTTATTAAACAAATATTTGCAAGAATATACTTATAACTTAGCGATTTTTCTCATAAAATCTATAAAACAGGTACATTTAAAAACTATAGAAGTTTATAACAATATAAATATTATTCTTAGTAGGCATTCAATTTTTATACACCGTATTTTACAATGGCAGAATCTGAATTACTTAGGCAATTAATTAAAAAACGTGGTGTTCTGAAAACGCAAATTACAAAGTTTTCTACTTATATTCAGAATTTTGATAAAGAACATAAATCACTCATAGAATTACAAGCACGTCTTGAAAAAATCGAGAATATATGGAACAATTTTCAAGCTATACAAACTGATATTGAAATTATATACGAGGGAGACGAAGATCAGTCAGCTGATCGCGAAGTATTCGAAAATACATTTTTTTCTGTTACATCAACCGCAAAGCAATTAATATTAGACATAGAACAAGCACATACAGGGTCGGTTTCAGCGGCAGCAGGACTTGACATATCACAATCTAATTTACACAGCAATGTACATTTACCTGCTTTACCCATACCACGATTTGACGGTAATTACAAAGAATGGTCAAAATTTCACGATACTTTTAAAGCTTTGGTTCACAACAATGCAAGTTTAAAAAATATTCAAAAATTTTATTTTCTTGATGCAGCTTTACATGGTAAAGCCAAGTATACTATAAGTTCAATTGAAATTTCAGATGCAAATTATACAATAGCATGGGATTTGCTTAAAGAACGTTTCGAAAACTTACGGGCAATGGTAGACAGCCATTTAACGGAATTATTAGGCATACCGGCATTGCCTAAAGAGTCATTTAATGGTTTGAGAAAGCTACTTGACATATTAACCCAGGAATTACGGTCATTAGAATCATTAGGGGTATCCATAAAGGACTGGGATCCACTTATCATTCATATCTTTTCGAAAAAATTGGATCAAAATACAAAAAGAGAATGGGAATGTACTATCAAAGGACGCAAGTTACCTACCTTGGAACAATTTAAAAATTTTCTAAACGAAAGATGTCAGATTTTAGAAGCTCTTAATCTAAGTCAGGATAAGCAATATACCAAACCAACACAAAAATATAATGAACGTGCTCTTAGTCACGTTTCGACAGATCAGTCTAAACCAATATAAAAACCCTTTTGTAAATTTTGTAAAAAAGATCATTTCTTATATACATGTCCAGATTTTCTAGCATTATCAGTAGTAGACAGGCAAACAGAAGTCAAAAGGCTTAAAATATGTTTGAATTGCTTTAGATCCAACCACTTAATAAAAGATTGTAACAGT
Source organism: Leptura quadrifasciata (assembly GCA_963675555.1). Classification (NCBI taxonomy): domain Eukaryota; kingdom Metazoa; phylum Arthropoda; class Insecta; order Coleoptera; family Cerambycidae; genus Leptura; species Leptura quadrifasciata. The sequence goes on along the minus strand of OY776676.1, from coordinate 111,553,458 downwards.
CAAAATTGCAAAATTTGTCATAAAAAACATAATACTTTACTTCACTATAATAACAAACAGTCAGCGCCATCATCCAATACTAATAGTACTACTTTCACACAAGAACAACAACCTTCTAGTTCAACCGATACCGAAAGGGAGGCCATATCAAATAGGCAAATAGTCGCACACTCAACACACACAAAAAATTCATACATTTTACTGTCGACAGCTAACATTTTCGTTTTTGATCATTTAGGAAAGCAACACAGTTGCAGAGTTCTATTAGACAACGGCTCACAGTAAAATTTCGTAACACATGAACTTATGACAAAGCTCAAGGTACCAAAATTCAATATAAATCTTCCAGTCACTGGTATAAATCAAAACTTCTATTCATATCACAAAGCGATTTATCTTATCAACAATATCAAAGATTTTCGATCCGCTTGGTTTAGTGGGCCCAACAATTGTCAAGGCAAAAATTATCATGCAAAAATTGTGGGAATTAAAATTATCGTGGGATGAAGAAATACCGAACGACTTAAAATCTGTTTGGCGTCTATTTTATGTTCAACTACCATTTATAAATCATATAGAAATTCCGAGACATGTTCTTTGTTTTGATCCTGTGGAAATATAACTTCATGGTTTCTCGGACAGTTCCGAGGTAGCATTCGGCGGGTGTATATATTTAAGAAGCATAGATGTTTCTGGACGTATTTCAGTCAACTTATTAGCTGCGAAATCGCGGGTAGCTCCACTTAAAACCATTTCATTGCCTAGACTAGAATTATGTGGCGCCTTATTACTTGCTAAATTATCAAATGCGGTCAGCCATTCTCTAAGTATTTCATTAAGTGACTCTTTCTTTTGGTGCGATTCAACTATAACATTATCATGGATTTCCTCAGCTCCAAATCAATGGAAAAGTTTTATAGCTAACCGAACTTCAGAAATTCAACGCTTAACAAATAGTAATCAGTGGAGACATATAAACAGTAGTGATAATCCTGCAGACATAATTTCTCGTGGTATGAATCCAGAAACACTGGCACAATCGCAATTTTGATGGAAAGGACCCAATTGGCTTTCGTTAGACAGCAATTTTTGGCCTGATGGTAATTTTCCAAAATCAGACGAAATCCCCGAAAAATTATCACTTTATTGACAACAATTACCGATTTTTCAATCTTCTCAAAATTTTCGTCATTAACAAAACTTCAGCGTATTTTAGCGTATTGTTTACGTTTTTATAAAAATGTGTCCTCTAATCGCAAAAATAGAATAAGCGGAAGTTTAAGCTTGCAAGAATTAAACACATCCATGATCACACTTTTAAAATTAGCACAAATTGAAGCATTTTCTCCTGAAATATCATGTTTAAAAAGTAAAACCAAAGTGGCCACCTCCAGTAAACTAGCTTCACTCAACCCATTTCTTGATCAGCACAATATCATACGTGTAGGGGGGCGATTGAAAAAATCAGATCTTTCATACAATAACAAGCACCCTATAATTTTACCAAAGTCACACAATCTTACTAACTTAATAATCTTACACAAGCATCACAGACTTCTTCATGCAGGAACACACGCTACTCTTTTTTCGCTCAGACAAAGTTATTGGCCATTGAGTGGAAAAAATTCAGTTAGAAAAGTCATACGCAACTGTATCACCTGTTTCAAAGCTAAACCAATCACGTCTATTCCTCAAATGGGAAATTTACCAGATGTTAGAACTCGACCAGCAAGACCGTTTTCAATTGTAGGAGTCGATTATACTGGGCCTTTTTCAATTAAAAATAGTTTTACTTACAATAGAAAATTCATTAAATGCTACATGTGCGTTTTCGTGTGCTTCGCGACGAAAGCTGTGCATCTTGAGCTAGTTAGTAGTCTTGATACTCAGGCATTTTTGAATACGTTAAAGAAATTTATTTCTAGACGTGGCTTGTGTAAGGAAATTCATTCCGATAATGGCGGCAACTTCATTGGCGCCGAGAATGATTTAAAAGAATTATATGATTTAATCAACACAATAGATAAAGATTCAGAAGTCACTACCTTTTTTAACCTAAATCAGATTACTTGGAAATTTATCCCACCAAAATCACCTCATTTTGGAGGACTATGGGAGGCGGCGGTAAAATCCGCTAAGTATCATTTAAAGCGAATTGTTGGTAACTCAAATTTAACTTTCGAAAACTTGTATACTATATTAACCCAAGTTGAAGCGATATTAAACTCCAGGCCTCTTTGTCCCCTCTCAAACGATCCAAATGATCTTACACCCCTCACTCCAGGTCATTTTTTAATTGGACAGCCGTTAATTTCTATCCCTTCTGAAAACATGACTAACTTGCCAGCAAACAAGCTTTCGTTATATAATTACATGCAGCAGTTGGTGCAACATTTTTGGCAGCGCTGGTCCATGGAATATCTAAGTAGCATGCAGGAGCGTACCAAATGGAGATTCAATAGGGTCATTGACGTCAAACCAGGTTCCATGGTACTTCTGAAGGAAGACAACTTGCCTCCTACGTTATGGAAGCTCGGTAGAATCACTGAAGTCCACCCCGGCAGTGATAGTGTAGTGCGAGTCGTAACTATTAAAACAGCGAACGGCGATTTGAAACGTTCAGTGCATAAAGTGTGTATTTTGCCAATTGACACTTGAAACTAATATTTGACATTCTTCTTATAATAATTATGTATTGCACTTCGCTTATCAAAATGTTATTCTGTTTCTTTATGCTCATATACTATGAATTTATTTCTATGTTACATTTTCAACGTATTTATGTTGTATTACATCTTTGAAAGCCAAGCCTTTCAAGAGGGGCGGCATGTTGTGCGTTCGAAAAGGCCTATTGCGTTGTGCAATCAAAAGAGCCTGACTGGACTCAGGGAGCAAGCGCGGGGTCGTATCAGTGCATCATCGCACGTGTGAAGACGAACTAGAGACGTTATAATAAGTTTATTTTGTACAACCGAAAGATTTTTATTTTTCTACTTGTAAAAAGTGAGTAATATATAAATGATTTTAAATACAGTCCACTTTCAATCATACTACAAAAGGGAAGCATTAATCCCACCTGTATTATTACACAGAGGAAAGTGCAAACCCCAACATATTGCATCATCATCATTTAATATCAAACAAAGAACTTCCCTGTGCTTTTTCAATTTCATAATGTAAAAAGAAAGTAAAAAAAAATTGCACCTCTTCCGGTTTCGAAGCCACTATAAAATGCTTAACACTGCATCAACGTTCTTTAAAGCCTCGGTAAATTGATCAGAAAACATTATATATTTATGCATTAAAAGTAAATCACAACCCTTTTATTTAATACGGAATTACCTACTTTCTGTGTATTGGTATCTCAATCTGGTCACGCCAATATACTAGACAAATACTTATGGGAAAGCTTGTCTGAGTTGTTTCAGACCGATTTTTATCATAATATAATAAATAATAATAAAAATATTTATTGTGCATTAAAAAATAACACAAATGGACAATGTACATTTTATATGCTTTTTGAAACTTTATCCTAAAAACATAAGTAGTCAATAGTAAAATAAAATTCTAAATACAATATTTAAATACGACGAACAATTACAGGAAATAAACGCTTCTTAAATTATATTAATTAAAATCTCGTAAGATTATTATGACAAATAGCTTCCTTTAACTTTGACTTCATTGTAATAGCTGAGAAACCATGACATTCCGTAGATAAATTATTTTGAATATAAGATGAGAGATAAGAAAAGGTTCTCGGACAAATTGCACTAAGATGTAGAGGTACTGTGACACGGTTAGCAATATTCCTTAAGTGATCACGTCTGATAATCTTGTTAGATAGATATACAGGCAGCTCAGTTTTCAAAATTTTATTAAGAAAATGAGCGTAATGTAAGAACCTAGTCTAAGCAATTCCAAGTCACGGATGAATGGAGTAACGTGAGCAAAGCGTGATACATCTGTTATGAACCGAATACAATGATTTTGCATGCTTTGAATCCTATTTTTATCTTCAATTGATAGACTAGGAGCATATACAGTATCGCCATAGTTCATCTGTGACAAAACTAAATTGTTAAAAACTCCTAAATTTTGTACATATTCCGCTGTTGGAATGTGTCTGTTACCAATTTTAATCGAAAAGCCTCTTAGTTTATTTATGTCGTAGTTTGAACCTATTAGAATATGCTCATATTTGCACATAAGTCCATTGCTTTATTTTATCTAAATGAGAGTTGATTTCATAAACTGCATTTAGTTTCATTTCTTTGTCGTGTTGCAGGCTTAGTTTGGGACTACTGTCACCTAATTGCAATGTAAAAGTACTGAAGTTGTAATTGGAAATAAAAAAAATTGTACATCTGTAATTATACTTTAATGTTTATTTCATTTTAGATATTCAGAAATGCCAGGTCTAGTGGAATTAATATTGCAGCTGCCGCTGAACCTCCATTTGAGCATATACGATCGCAGAGTTTACCTGACATAAAGAAATATTTCCAAAATCAAAGAGATAAAAATTTTGATGTGATATTTGTTATTGTACCCAATAGTGGACCGCAATATTCATATGTTAAAACGGCTGCTGAAATAAATGTTGGTTGCCTAACACAATGCATTAAAAGTAGAACTTTAAATAGAATGAATCCTCAAACAGCTATTAACATACTTTTAAAGGTGAATAGCAAGTTAAATGGAACTAATCACTGCTTACAAAATCGACCTCCCATAATGAACAAACCATGCATGATAATGGGTGCAGATGTAACACATCCGTCTCCTGATGCTAGAGATATTCCTAGTGTAGCTGCTGTGACAGCATCTCATGACCCTAAAGCATTCCAATACAATATTTGTTGGCGTTTGCAACCACCCAAAGTTGAAATAATCGAAGATCTTGAAGCAATTGTTATGGAACAGCTGAAATATTTCTACCAGAAGACTAAACTGAAACCTGAAAGGATTGTATTCTTCAGAGATGGTGTTTCTGAAGGTCAATTTGATCAAGTCAGAAGTGCCGAAATTAGAGCTATACGTTCTGCTTGTAAGAAACTGCAGAAAGATGATTATGAACCGTCCATAACTTTTCTGGTTGTTCAGAAACGTCACCATACTCGTTTGTTCCCTACAGATCCTAGGGATTCGGAGGACAGAAATTATAATGTTCCTGCAGGTAAGCACTTGATATCAATAAATTATGTAATGTAAAATCTTCACAATAGGTTAGTCGCTTTTTTTTATTTTATTTTATCCTAAAGATCCTGGTGAGGACGTTAGGGCAAAGTTGTCAAATTATTGTATTGTCATCAGTCCTTGATAAGTGTGCAAAGTTTCAGTTTAATCTGACGTTTTGAAGTGGGTGAAAATCATGTTCAAAGATTCCATTACAAGCAAACAAACTAACAAACATATAGGTGAAGCTAATAAAAGCCGTGTTAAAAAGTGCCTATATCGAAAATTATAAACTTGTAAACTCATTCTGTAGAACGGAATATAGGAAAGGAGGTGTCGGAGTATGGGTTAAATGACGGCAAAGCCACTCAACTTTGACCTGTATCACAGAAAAAGATATTGAAATATCAGGCTGCTGCTTTGAAAATAATGGTAGGTCTATTTTGATTCTTAATGTCTATAGATCTCCATTGGGAGATTTGAACAAATTTTATGCAACTATAGATGAAGTACTAGCACAGCATTATGACTGTAAAAAAAGGTATTCATATGTGGTGACTGGAACATACATTTTAATAAACAATGGAAAGAACGTGACACACTATTAGATTTAATGTCGTCATATGGTTTAATACATCTAGTTAAAGAACCGACAAGGGTCACTAATAGCACCTCCAATACAATTGGCAATATTTTTAGCAATACAAATACGCAACACAACAGATATATTCTACTGAAACATGAAGAAGAAATATCTAAAAGTAATAACTATTATTATAAAAGATCATTTAAAGAGGACAATAATAATAAATCATTATTCTCTTATTATTTGTCAATAGAGCGACAAGAAATAGAAATACTCGACAGACTTGACTCTGAAATAAAATGTGTAGCTATTGGTGCTAACGATGCTATGAAACATATAAAACTAAATGGAAAACTCCTAAATGTGTTACATATAAATATAAGAAGTGTTCGTAAAAATTTTGACGAGTTATTAGTTTTTCTAGAATCATTTAAACTTTATATTTGTGATATTATAATATTAAGTGAATGTTGGCAAATTGAATCATTTTCTCAATTTTCTATACCGGGCTACACGACATATTATAACGAAGGAAACATTAATAAATGTGATGGAGTACTCTTACTAACAAAAACAGAAATAAATGCAAATGTAACAACAATTAAATTAAACTACACAAAAGTAAGTGTCAGTAGGTTAAGCTTAGAAATAAATAAGATTCAAATTGGAATTACAGCACTGTATAGACCGCCCTCTACTATAGCTCTTTCATTTATCGAAGAGTTAGACAACTTTCTGTCCAACAATCTAGATAAAAACATCTAAATATTTATTAGCAATATAAACATTGACATCCTAAATATTAATGATCCAATAGCAAATAACTATTTAGAAACTCTAGCGTTACATGGTTTACAACCATATATTAACTTGCCCACTAGAGAACAAAATGATTCAACTACCTGTATAGATCATATCTTTGTCAAAAAAAACTTAAATACCAACAACTTAAACTATAATTCGCTAATAATAACTTATGATATTACGGATCACTATCCTATAATGTTGAATATTGTCCAAGAAAATACATTTAAAGCAGAAACTCCGATTACACAAAAAAAAATAATTACAACTGACTATAATAAATTAGCAAAGTTACTTAAAGAAGCTAACTGGTTAGACGTTTTAAATGCAAGACAATCAGAAATAGCCATGCAGAACTTTATAACTCAATTTCTAAAATATTTAGAAAAATCTAATACTATAAAACTCATAAATCAAAGACAATATAAAAAAATAAAACCCTGGATAAGTGGTGGAATAATCATCTCAAATCGTGATAAAATGAAAAAAAAATTGTCTAGAAACTACACTATTGCAAAAGAAAATGAATACAAGGCTTACCGAAATAATCTAAAAAAGATTATAAATGCTGCAAAAAATAAATACTACAAAGAAAAAATAAATGGAAATATAAAAGATATAAAAAAATTGTATCAATTAATTGCTGAAGCAACAAATGAAACCAATTATAATTGCAATAGAAATATTCAAATATATGACAACTCTAATAATATCTTCAACAGTGACAAAGGGGGGCGAGCGTAGGTGCGTCTTTACTATGTACATACTTCGGTATGCGATGTAAAGCAACGACAGGCGCAGTTAGTACTTGGATTGGTGACCATTCCAACGGAAACCGCGTTCTCGCCTCACACATCTTCCAGCGGTTTGTATATCAGTGTATGCGCGGAAGCTATACAACCTTAGGCGAGGGTTGTATAGGAGATATACCATCCTTCGGAGGGGATGTAAAGCCGTCGGTCCCTTGTCTATTAAATGTTAGGCAAGTAAAAGATCCCTACTCTTCTTAAGGGAAGAGGTTCGGCAAAATTCCTGGTTGGGGGTAGCTCGTCTACAGGCGTCGGTGTTAGGCCTCAGTAGCGGAAATAGGCCGACATTAAATAAATGTATAAAAAAAAAAAAAAAAAAAAAACAGTGACAAAGATATGGCAGACTTTTCTGTCAATTATTTTTCAAATATTGGTGTGGAAATGTTTAATAAAATCCCACAACATAATATCAACATAAATATAGATAATCAGTTTCATTTAGATAGGTCAATGTTCCTAAGCCCAATAACAGATAATGAAATAATCAAGCATATTAACTCTTTAAAAAATAATAGTTCACCTGGCCCAGATGGGATCACCTCAAAGATACTTAAAAGCATGCACTTATATATTTTAGCTCCATTAAAACATATCATAAATTTAACGTTCAATTCTGGTGTTGTTCCAAGTCACTTTAAAATATCTACAATTACTCCTATCTACAAATCAGGAAATTCTAAAATAATTAGTAACTACCGTCCAATAAGTGTAATCAATAACATAGCAAAAATATTCGAAAAATGTCTAAAGGATCGCCTTTTTCTTAAAAGTAATAATATACTTTCACCTAACCAATATGGTTTTACAGAAGGCCTAAGCACAACTGATGCAGTATATGAGCTAATTAAAGATGTAACAGATCATCTGGATAATAATAAAAAATGCATTGCAGTCTTCCTTGATCTGGCGAAGGCATTTGATACAGTGCCGCATGGAAAACTCCTTAGAGTCTTAGAAAACTATGAAGTAAGAGGCACTGTGCTGAATGTCTTCAGAAACTATTTAAACGATAGATACCAGCATGTTAAGATTAGAGAAACACTAAGTGATCCTAGAAGAATCTTGATTGGCGTACCACAAGGTACGGTACTAGGCCCGATCCTTTTTAACATCTATATTAGTTTGGTGTGTGCAAAATGGGCTACTACTAAATCCAAAAAAAACTGTAATAGTACAATTTACAAATACATACAGTAGGGCAAACCTATCAGGTCTCTTAGTGAGATTACAAAATAGAACCATCTCTGTTGCCGAGCATACAAGATTTCTTGGAGTGGAGGTCGACAACCATCTTACCTGGAATCACCACATAAACTATGTAGCAGGTAAACTTAAATGTGCTCACTATGCAATTTCTATGTTAAAGAACTCGTTAAACTTACATTCTGTTCTTCTGTACTACTATGTGAGTGTACACAGTCATTTAAATTATGCTATAATTGCATGGGGTTCTTCAAGTGAAACAAACCGATTATTCATCCTTCAAAAAAGAATTGTAAGATTAATAACTGATGCTAAATATCTAGAACATTGTTCACCATTATTCAAAAAGCTGGGAATAATGACAGTTTACTCCTTGTATCTATACAATCTTGCACTCTTTGTAAAAGTGAATAATCAATATTTTTTAACAAATGGAGAGTTTAACGACATCACAGCAACGAGGTACGTAAATCGTTTGAGTGTGCCTAGACATCGAACTGCCTTATTCGAAAAGGGCCCTCACTATATGGCAATAAAAACATTCAACCACCTTCCCTCACATCTGCATGGAATTCAAAACCAAATAAAATTTAAAAAAGAATTAAAGCTGTATTTCACCAATCATGCCTACTATTCTACTGACGAATATTTTAATAATAGAATTTAAGGCTTGTTATTTATTATATTAGTATATGTCTGTTTGTCCATTATCTTAAATGTGTCATGTGATATATTTATTATTTGTAATGTTATTTATTTACTGTATTGACAATACCTATACTCTGTATGAGTCAAAAAGGAAATAAAGATTATTATTATTATTATTATTATTAGTTCCCTGACAAAGATGGACATAAATGGGAAAGTCATTTCGTATGCGGATGATACAGTTTTAATTTTTGACAGAATTTCTTGGGATGAAGTTAAAGATAAAGTAAAAATTGGACTACATAAAATAAAACTTTGGCTGGATACATTCAAACTGTCGCTTAATGCTAAGAAAACAAACTATATTGCATTCTCCATAACAAACGCGAACCGCCCGGAATATAACAGCATAAAAATAAATAACATACCAGATCTAATAAAGGAGACTAAAACTACCAAATATTTAGGCATTATGGTAGATAGTAATCTAAAATGGGACCATCATACAACATACTTAACAAAAAAAATGAGATATTTGATACACAAATTCTACCTACTTCGTCAATTCTTAAGTCAAAATTTACTAATAACCATCTATCAATCCCTAGTTGAATCACTCATTTGGTATGGAATTGTAGTATGGGGTGGTCTTTACAATAACTCTTTAAAAAAGCTAGCTGTTGCACAGAATACAATTCTCAAAATTATTTATAAAAATGATCGATTATACCCGACAAGTTTACTGTACTCTGATAGAATATGTAATGTTCGCAGCCTTTTTATTCTGTCAACATGCTGTTTTATGCACAAGCATACGAAATTAAAACATTATATTATGCACAATTATGACACCAGGGTTAGAGTAAATCGGCACTTAATAATACCAAAAAATAGGACAAACATTAATAAAAAATTTATAAATTATTTAGGACCAAAATTTTACAATCTGCTTCCTTCGAGTATAAAACTTATAAATAATCTTAAAAGATTTGCCAAGGTATGCAAGGCTCATGTGATACAGAATCTAAATTTGTTTCTTCAAATAATATCAAATTAATTAATTTATGATTGAATTTGCCCGCACATTTTATTGTTATTTTTGATTTAATTAGACGATAAACATTGTGTAACTTTCCTACATAATCTACTTTCAAATGCTAAGTGTTATTTTATTATTCTCTTCTTTCTGGATGTATTGGTACATACAGGTAATTATTATAATTATCTAGGTACCAGCACCAATCAAATATTTCATTTGTGTTAAAAATTATATTTATATTATTTATTATTATTATTTATATCTACAATACATAATGTAAGAAATGTAATGTAATTTGATTGATTTGATTGAATAAATTGAATTAAATTGAATTGCAACGTGGGATGAAGTATACAGTGAGGTAGATATAAGTAATAAAACAAATAAGCTAATAAGTATTTTAAGTCACTACTACAATGTCTGTTTTCCTCTTAAAAAATTCAGTCATAATTCAAATAAAAAAATGGGTAACAGATCAGATTAAAGCAGAAGGCGTTAAAATAATAAACTTGTATTGTTTGCAAAAAAAGTATCCACTATTTAAACCACTCTACAAGCGATATAAGAAAGCTTAGAAAAGTCTAGTCAAATCAACAAAAAAGAAACATTCCAATCATATAAGTAATTCCAATAATAAATCCAAGACTATGTGGAGTATTATAGTAATTGAAGTTAAAAATACGAAAAAGAACAACTGTATAAATGAAATTACAATTAACGATAAAAAAACTGATCCAAGTGAAATTTCCAAACAATTCAATATTTTCTTTGAGAGGGCACCATATAGTACTTGTAACAATATACCAAAAACGAATTATTGCTTTCCACACCAGTTAACAGGTAATAAAAGTATTTTTGTGTCCACTTGACAGATCAGAGCTTTTAAAATTATTTATAAAAAATAAAAAATCTTGGAATTTGTGGGTTCTCCAATATGACAGTTTCTAGTAGATCCGATAGGTCATATCATAAACGAATCTCTGGCAAATGGTATTTTTCCTGAAGCATTAAAAGTTGCTATTGTTACTCCTATCTACAAAAAAAAATGATAAACGTGATATGGCAAATTACAGGCCTGTTGCACTTTTATCATCTATTGCTAAACTTTTTGAATATGCCATGCTAAGTCGTTTATTGCCGTTTGTGGAAAAAACAATATCTTAGGTGATACACAATATAGGTTCCATAAAAAGAAATCAACAATTAGTGCAATATTATCTTTTTATGATAAAATCATTGAATATTTTGAAAATAAACAGTACTCAATAGGAGTTTTCTGTGATTTACATCGAGCTTTCAACTGTGTAAATCATGACCTTCTATTGGAAAGATATGGAATACATAGCACCCCCTTAAAGTGGTTTGCATCTTATCTTAAAAATCGTAAAAAAGGTGTTGAAATTACCTCTTGTATAAATGGTATAAATCAAAAAACTCATCCAACAATCTTAGAATCTAATAGAGGGGTTCCTCAAGGCTCCATATTAGGACCTATTTTATTCATTATATATACAAATGATTTACCTTACCATATTCAAGATGCCGATGTCACAATGTATGCGGATGATAATAATTTTCTGGCAAATGGAACAGATGAAATAGAGACTGAACAAAAAACAAACTTAGTTCTAAATAATGCATTTGTCTGGTACTGTGGAAACAACCTACTTTTTAACTTGACCAAATCAGTCTCTGTAAATTTTCATCCGTATCAAATGCGTATTGATCGTGTGTATAATATTCAAGTAGATAAGGAAAATATTGATAGGACTAACGTAGTAAAATTTTTAGGAATACATATTGAGGAAGATTTAAGCTGGCATGAACATTATTCTAAATTACTTTCCATCCTAGGAACAAAATTATATCTATTTTAAAATCTGAAAAATTATCTTGAAAGATTTCACATGATAAATAAAAACACAGAAAAGAATAATAAGATGTATAACTTCAGCTAATTATAGGGACTCATGTCGACCGATATTCAAGAATCTGAAATTTCTAACGGTAATTAACTTGTATATATTAGAAGCGACGTGTTTCATACACGAAACCAATTACTTAAACAGAAATCACAATAATCAAGTTCCACACTCTTACAATACAAGGAAAATTCAACTTATTCTTCCAAAGCATTCGTTATAAAAGACTAGTAAGGCTCCTGCCGTTATGGGAGTTAAAATTTATAATCGCATCCCTTCAGAACTGAAGGCTTTACTCCCTAAACATTTTAAAATGAAGTTCAGAGATATACTTACAATGAATCTGTTTTACAGAATTAGTGAGTATTTTGACAATAATATATAGAGTTTTTATTATGAATTAGTGTATCTAGTGTTTAAATCGATATATTAACAGAGTGCAGCATGTAATTTTGAATTTTATGCTGTTTATGTATTTTTGATTTTATTTTAGTATTTTTATATTTTATCTTAATGTTTTTATGTTACTATTTTAACTCCATTTCAGTGTAGTGACTTATCCTATGTCAATATTTGATTTAATTTGATTTTTATTTAAATATTATTATTTTTATTACTATTGACATAAACTGTGCGTTGACAGCATTTTAAATTGTAATTGCAACATTGCCAAGTTGCGAACTCCTGCTCAGTAACTTATCTGAGGTAAGCGGAGAGCAACCGAAAGTCACGAATTTTCAACATATTTTACAGAAAAATGAATACTCTTTGCAGTAATTTTTTTTAGAGAAAAATATTTCTCTTCCAATAGTTCTCACATTTTAAAAAAAATCTTAAGAAAATTATCATTGTAATTAAATAAAACGTAAGTGAAGATGGGATTTATAAAACATTAGCATGTTAAAATGGGGATTTTAGGTGCTAATATTTACAAATTTAGTACCGCAACTGCTACTCAAATTTTTCCCACGTATACAGAACATTAATAAAAATATATGTATACATTTTCAAGATAATCGTAAGAAAACTTTTTTTGTTGGGAACGTCCTTAACCATATTAATAAGTTTACATTACACAGTTACAAATAATCCTTATGTTCATACTGATCTGATCAATAAATACATGTAGAGTAAAGATCATTTCACTATTTAGTATCACCACATATTAAAATAGGGCATCTGCATGTGACGTCGTATTTTTCAAGGTCGTTGTTTGGAGGGAAAACAAATAAGATATAACCTCACTTTAGTTCATCACATTGTCAAATATCACAAACTTCAACTAACTAAAGTGAGGTTATGTATTATTTGTTTCTCTATAAGCAACAACCTTGAAGATGCTCTAACACTTAATCACAATCGTTAAATCTCATTTAAATTGTAAGGTTCCCCACCATATTAATGTTTTCTTGAGAAGCACTATTCCAATCTCCCCTCTGCTACCAAGTTATGTAAATATCCGACAATCAATAACTCGAATAGTAGGGTGATTATTGTTGAAATCTTAGAAATGATTTTTTTGTAAAGGAACTAATATTTTTTAACTAAATTTGGTATACAGGGGTTTTTATCTCACTCGCTAATATAAATTCCTAATTTTTGCCAATTTCTTTTATTCATAGTAGGCGTATTTAACTTCGAAAAAAAAAAAATTTAAATAACTTTTCAATCACAATCTGAAACACACGAAGTTTACCAAATTTGATCCAAATCGATTAACAAATGGCCGAGATATTGGGGTGTAGTGGGGAAAAGTGAGACACTGTATATATTTCAAGATAGCCAAAATAAAACTAAATATTGGTTGAGGCAAGGAATAAAAATCTCATGTGCAAGAACACGAATGCTTTACAGGTTAAAAGTATCTGGTGAGGTAAGCAAAGATTACTTTAAAAAATATTCATCTGTTCTAAAAAAAGTTAATAATCGAGCAAAACAGTTGCGTAACACTGAATATATTTTAAACTCCGAAAACAAAGCTAAAGCACATGGTCAATAATAAAGAAAATTACGGGTAAAGATAATTCACATATTAGTTAATTGTGGCAACAAAAAATTTTGGTAGATTGTTAGATGAAGTAAACAACTTTTTTATAAATGCATGCCCAGATACGAACGAATTTTTGGAGGTAGATCAGACAAAGATTACTAAAAATAAAGACCATTCTCTTAAGGTTTGTGACTGAGGACGAATGCATCAAAAACTTAAAAAATAAACAGTCAGTTGGAGAATATGAAATTCCAGTCTCACTTCTAAAAAAAGCGGCCGATCTGATTTCGGTTTCCTTGGCACATATAATTAATCTCTGTTTCTTAACAAGGGTATTTCCAGATAGATTAAAAATGGCACATGTAAAAGCAGTTTATAAGAATAAAGGTAAAAAAGATGAACTTAAAAATTACAGGCCAGTCTCTCTCTTGTCAAATATTAGTAAGATATTCGAAAAAATTATATACAAGGGACTAATAAGCTTTCTCGATGGTAATGCTGTGATTACAGACTGTCAATATGGTTTCCGTAGAGGTCGATCAACAACAAAAACGATTTATCAATCTTTAGTAAAATTTCAAGAATCTATGAATAAAGATAAACATACATTAACTGTTTGTTTAGATCTATCTAAAGCATTCGATAGTGTGGACCACGGCATTATGATTGAGAAGTTGGAACATTATGGTATCCGAGGGGTGGCAAAAATTCTTATCAAATCATACCTGTCTGGAAGATCTAGATTAAATCTAGAATTATAAACAAAAAAAGAAGGCGTGCCACAAGGTTCTATCCTTGGTCCTTTGTTGTATATTTTATATACTAACGAAATACCAGCAATTGTTCAACATGATGTAATTTTATATGCTGATGATACTTCTCTGATCATTAGTGAAAAGAGCAGAGAAGCTTGATGCTCTTTCAGAAGATATAGCAAAGTATTGTTATGCCTTAAAAATATTGACCGATACCTTAGGTGTAATAGCACCTCTGAACTCGTATCATGAATATATTGTATCAAAAATTCAATATGGGATCATATTTTGGGGAAATTCAGTTGATGCACAGAGAGTGCTGATTTTACAGAAGAGATGTTTATGAACTATATTTAAGATGGAAAAAATAGATAGCTGCCGAATGGTATTTAAAAACAACGGTTTACTCACGACACCTTCGTTATATGTGTATGAGGTAATAAAATTTATAGTCCAGAACAAAGGTTTATTTATTGATAATCAAAGGACACATAGTTATAATACAAAAACAAAAGAAAACCTTTTAACTGATAAAACCAAATATAGCTATATTCAAAAAAATGTTTATAATGCTTTGATTAAAATTTGGAATAAAGTACCCATGCAAATAAGAAGTTTGCCAGAAAGAAGTATGTTAAAAGAGCTAAAAAACCGTTTATTGAATAATCCTTTTTATAGTCTGAACGAATACTTTAAAGATGAAACTCTATAATCCTCTCTGTTAGTATTTATATCATTTGAATTTTATATTTTAAAAGTAGATCTATATTATTGTGTTTACCTCTTTGTGTTAGTGTTTTATATATACTATTGTAAGTTTTATAATTGTTGACATGTTCTATATCCCTTAAGGGGTTGTTAACGAAACCAATAAAGTATTCTATCTATCTGTATAATACCAAGTTAACAGAAAAAATGAAGTTTTCTTAATTCGATGTTGTCACATACTTTTCTGTTATATCTTATAAGAGGCTCAATTAAAAATTTAAAAAAAAAAATTAATAAAAAAAACAGGCGCCGTAATTAGGTGGTCGACGTGTGTTCTTTATCGAACTCTAAGTCGGCCATGCAAACAATTATTGTCGAAAGAAATAATAGCAGAGCTATCAAATTGGTTGTTTCATATTTTATAGTGTACTGTAGTTGTTCCTTATAAATTTAATTACATTATGGCTTATTCTAACGAAAATTATTTAAATTTATTAATTATTTATGGAGAATGCGACAAAGTATTAATAAGAATGTGTATTTTTGCTTTGAGATATCCTGATAAACCCAAGCGATCATCCAGCCCGATTCTACAAAATAATAGGATTCTTTGAACTTTCGTAAATATATTAAAAAGCGTTGTAGGGAAGTAAATGTAAACTATCCATTATATATATACATATTTTTATTCGTAGAATTTGATAAAGTAAAAAAAAAATGAGGGTTTCCATTTACAAAATTGAAGATATTTGATATTTGTGAATTTAAAGTTGTGACCTCTTTTGTAATCACCCTGTATAATATTTAAATGTTTTTAATTATTTTGAAATAACTTACGGCTGTGCTGATTACTTCCACAGTATACTTTATATGAGCACAATTAAAACTGGTCAGTGTTAACCCAGGTAGAACATAATATTGGCTGGACCGTGGTTCAATATTGGATCAATATAGATATATTGAAATTGTAACAAAAATATTGAACTAATATTAATATACACTGGTATTAAAATATCGGTGTGCCTATGTTGGTAGTATATAGTTTTAACACATTCCAATCCAGATATCAGCAGACAATATTGATAAATATCTATTAATATTAATTTTACAACATCAAATAGTCTATATTGGACCGTTAGATGGCGCCTGCTGACTATTTTACATGTCGTTATTGTAGAAATACCAGGATGTACCAAATAGTCAAAGGATCCTCGTGCTGGTCGTCGCATGCCTACCTTGCACTGATGAGAGCCAACAACTGCAGTCTGCAAGTGGTGTGTGACGGCTGGCAAGAGAGCTCCTTTAAGTAGGATCAGTCTTTCGGCTGGTGTTTGTTGCAATCGAAGCATTAGCGTTTTGATGGTAATATGCAATTATTACACTTAACGCGCCAAGCTTGTAACTTGTAATTCAGCGCTCGGAGAGGCACATAGCCCGGAGAGTACGTTCCTTATAGTAAAATAAGGGTTTTATAGAGGAGTTTGCGACTAAAAATATTATGTTTTATTATTACGTTGTTATTGAACTTTTTAGTAATATTTCACAATAAACATCAATTGATAACGACAAATATTAATTTTATAATATCGGGATATTCATATTGAGTTTATATTGTTAAACTCTCTTTTAAATAATATTATTTAACTGATTTATATCTATATTGGATAGTCATGCTGCGCCTAGGCTGATTGCAATAAGTTCCAGTAGATGGCTCTCCTTGCAATATGCTTGTACAAGCGTACAATTTCTGACTTAGGGTCTCCAGGCAATGTGATTCAATAATGACAAAGAGAAATTCACTGTGGTGATGCTCACCTAATCTGTACTAACAAAGGCCCAAGATGCCTTTAGTAATTTTACAGATGATGTAGTTAGTACCTACCATACACATGTTAAATATTTCAGCTGGAGGTTTTACTACAATCACTTCTAGATCTTGTTAGTGAGGTTCTCAAAATAATAATTATTATTCAAAAATTGTACTTTATGAAAATTACAAGAAATAGCTTTCCCATCTTTGGGCATTAGGCTAAATTTTCATTAAATATTGGGCCAATCTATGATTTCAAATAATAATTTATATTGAAATAAAATATTATATATGATTTTTAAATATTTGTTGAATATAGCTTAACCAATATTGAGTCTATATACAAAAATGTTCACATTTTTTATTGGTTCAATGTTGCGTTTTTTAACATTGAGCCAACGTTTTTATAATATTAGACCAATATTGGTTCAATATTAGTGTTCTACCTGGGAAAGCAGAGGACCGTGCGCACTGAACTTGATATTTTGTCCTATATATTTAGCAATAGTATCAAGCTTCGAATGATAGTTACTGTGCAAACGAGTCCGAGACTGGCAATGTAATCAGCCTGAATGAACCATTTATGACTGCACTGGTTTAAAGATAATCAAACGGACAGGCCTACTAGCATAAAGAAAATTCGTAAATGTGGACTTGTGAAATGTGTTGTCAATGTGCCAGTGCAGTGCATAAATACCTATTATAATATCAAGCGTAGGAGTTTAGTTAGTTATTGTTCATATTTATAAATATTTACTACTATATAAACGGTAAAATATTTTAATTATTTACTGTAGACCATTTGAAACAGAGGATAATATAATAACGTCCGAAAATCTTATCATTTTCTTATGGCAAGCGTTTTTATTTACCTCCGCCCATGTACAATAAAGAGATGCCGACTGTTTTTGCTGGCTTTTAGTTTTTATACGGTTTCAATTAAGTTCCTATGCACTTTAAAAGACATTAAATTTTTTCGGTGGGTTATTCACAGGAATAAATTATTTAGGGATCTGCAGCTGTCAATTTTTCATTAAAAATGTTAATATCTCCAAAACTATAGATTTTAGGTATAAGGTTTTTTATGACAAAGCAACCTTAAAATCTCGTAAACTATCAGTTCTACAAATAAAAATATGGGTGTTCCATTTAAAATAACAGTTGACATCTACTTCTGGTATAAGCAGAAGTGATAGAACTGTCAAAATATTTTAGTTGGATAGACTGTTTACAATACATATATAATTTCACAAAAATTCGCTCAGTAGTTTTCAAGATATGGATCTTGTAAGCTCCTTGCTGGACACACTTTAGAGAGAGAGAGAGAGAGAGAATTTTATTCATGTGAGACATTTGTATACACACGTCATTGTGCTCCATAGAGCACGATACAATAAAATATAAATTATACAAAATAAAATGATTACAATCACAACTTAAAAACATTTACAGCCCAATGCGAGCAGAGATTACAATTATATAGAACTAAAATTATTTGAAATTACATATGATTAAAAGTTACAAAAACAATACGTACAGATATTAAAATTTAAGATCTAAAATGATCAAAAAATTCCTGCAATTCATAATACACATGTTCTTTCAGAAAACTCTTAATTTTTTTTTGAAATTTAAATTTACTAAGATTTTTCCATTCATGAGGTAGTCGGTTATATAGTTTGATAGAAATATATCTAAATGAGGAGATATTTCTCGAAAGCCGAAAATATGGGACAATCAAAGGTTTGTGTCTGGTGTCATATTTATTTTCATTTTGATAGTTGGAAGTATATATTTTGGCATACATTATGCATTCGTAAATATATTGATTTGTGGATGTCAGAATTCCTAGGCTTTTAAAGAGGGGTCTACAAGAATCTCTATTATTTGAGTTTGTGATTACTCGGATAGCATGTTTTTGAATACGTAAGATCTTCATTGCATGCGCAGAGCCTCCCCAGTGTAATATTCCATAACACATCACACTGTGAAATAAGGCATGATAAGCCATTAAAATGACATCTTCTTTTATTGATATCGATAAGTTTTTTAGAAGGTACACACAGCTTGATAATTTTTTAGAAAGAGAGTTTATGTGTGGCTCCCAAGATAGCTTACTGTCTAATGTAACACCCAAACATTTCGCTGGGTTATTATTTGTGATATTGACAAGATTATTAAGACTAAAAATTATAGTTTGAGTTTTTCCATTATTTAAGCATAGCTGTATATTATTATAATAATCTTTGGCTTGCAATTGTGTTTCTTCATTTAAATTAGTAAGGATGTCAATTTTTTTGTTGGTTGATAATAGGGTGATATCATCTGCATATCCTACCGTTTTGCCTCTGACAAATTCAGCTATGTCATTTACATAAACTACAAATAGGATAGGTCCTAGTATTGATCCCTGCGGGACACCATAGTGAAGCGGCTTTAAAGTAGATATATTACCATCAATGTGAACACACTGATACCTATTTGTAACATAGCTTTTAATAAATGAAAATGCTGAACCTCTGATTCCATATGTTTCTAATTTGATTAGTAGTAAATCATGCGACACACAATCAAAAGCTTTTGATAAATTCATAAAAGAAGCATTTGTCATGTTTCCTTTTTCGAATTCATCAGTTATAAAATTGATCATGTCTATTAAAGCAGTGATAGTTGATTTACCTTTTCTGTATCCAAACTGACTAGGGTTTAATATTATTTTTTTTTATATGTTCTAGATAGTCCACCAGTCTGGCTTTATAAGCTAATTCTAGTAATTTTGATAAAATGGGAATCAGAGAAATGGGTCGATAATTGCTAACTAGGTTTTTGTCACCTTTTTTATAAACTGGTGTTACTTTAGCAATTTTAAAATTTTCCGGGAATATACCTCTTTCAAAGCAGACGTTGTTGCATCAGATGTGTTATTTGACTTAATAATTCATTTTTAGCTAATTTAATCGCGTCACTATTTAATCCATAATAGTCTCTAGACTTTGAGGTGCTTAACATATCCATCAGATCACTTACTTCAGTTTCAGAAACAGGACTTAGGTAGAAAGAGAAAGGAACTCGGCTGTTCTGTAAGGACTTTATATATGCTGCATTATTGAAGTTGCAGTTAGCGATTATTTCATTAGCAATATTAGCAAAAAATGTGTTTAAATCCTCTACAGGAATATTGATGGTACTAATATTTCTATTATTTGAATTTATAACGGACCAGGCCATTTTTTGTTTATTTTTTGCATTGTTTATAAGATAGGTATTAAGATTTATGGTCTCTGATTTTAATGCGGCTCTGTACGGCAAATACAGAAAAGCCATGCAGTATTATAAGTATGTTTTTCATGTTTTTGATCCCCTCACTATATTTTATATCGTTATTTTTCTTATTTTTTGTTTTAACCGGAAAAGATGTCTCATTACATTTGACTATATGATTTAGGAATATTTCTGACATTTTATCTACATCATTAATTTGATAAAATTGTGACCAATCACAAGAGGACAAAGATAATTTATAGTTGTGTATGGTTGACTGATTAACTAATCTATATGTGACAACTTCATTTGTTATTTTTGATTTAACTAATTCTTTGTATGTGAAACTTAAAATTTTATGATCTGACAGGTGAGGCTTGCTGACTTTTGTTGAATGATTTATTTCATTTGTAGTTGTGAAGATGTTATCAATTCTGGTAGAAGAAATATTAGTGACTCTATATATGTATATATGTTCCTCTCACAGTTAAAATGCTTAATGTTCTAAATAGGCCTTGACAAGATTGGCTTACTTTGCGACCTGTCATTATCCAATTGAAGTAGCAAACTATGCTAAGTTTTCCACAGAGCAATTGTATGTGGTCCTCTTAATTCATAATCAGTGGTGATGTCTAAAAATTTTGTTGCATTCGCAATCATTTTAGTTTCCGCTGGATAAATATTATCATTACTACTTGTCTACTGAAATTTGTGATATACTATACTCAATCCGTATAGGAGGATAGTAACAGTTTGCATATGATCAGCCAGTTGGTGTTTGAATTTGGAGGGTAGTATAATTCAAAGATTTACAAATGCAAAATCGCTGTTACATTGCCGCGTGAGAGATAAGTGATTTTATAGGTTAGGGCTCTCGCATTTGTATCGACACAGCTGTAGGTTGTAGGTTATTTATAATAATTGCTGTTTTTTTCTCTATTTATTTTTTGACAAACTTCTTCCAAATTATGGAGCAAGAACAGTCCCAAAATGATCTCTATTTAGTTCAGTCACTGCCAAAGGAACACGTAAAACATTCCTTTTTCCATTAAATAGAAGTAATGATGCATTAAAACTAAGCGAAATAACGCTAATAAGACTTCAGTTTAATATCGAGAAACATAGCTTTGGGTGCATAGGGATATATCGCCCACCATCATCTGATCTACCAATATTTTTAAATGAGTTGGATACATATATTAATTCCATACAAAAAAATGAAACTGAAATAATTATTGGAGACATAAATTTGAATATATTGGACAGAGATAGTAATATCACATCCAATTACTTAAGCCTACTTAGTACCCTTAGACAGCTGCACAAAAACACAAAATGTTAAACCAAAAAATGTTAAAATTAAACCATGGATAACAAATGGTCTAATTAAAAGTATACGTCATCGTGATTATTTAAAGAAAAAGGTATTAAAAGAGAAAAATAATCAAATTTTATACGAACAGTATAAACAATATAGAAATCATTTAAATAATCTGATAAGGTTCACTAAAAACAATTATTACAAAGCAAAATTACAAAATTCTCATAATAATTACAAACAGATATGGAATATAATATCCGAAGCCACCAATGAAAGAAACGAAAAAATTAATGAAATAAAATCAATTCCTTCAGAAAATAATAAATTAATTACACACTCTAAAACTATAGCTAATGAATTTAACACGCATTTTATAAACATAGGATTAAAAATGGCGAATGAGATAAAACAGAATAATAACATACCAAATGAAATTAATTTAACGTCACCCTCTAATTCTATGTATTTAAATCCAGTACGAGAAGAGGAATTAATAGAACATATAGCTTCATTGGAAACTAAAAGTGCCCCCGGAATTGACGGAATCACCCCTGATATTATAAAAATAATTCATAAGCATATCCTGGTCCCACTTGTATTCATCATAAATAAAATATTTAACACCGGTATTGTCCCAAAAAATTTCAAAACATCCAATTGTGGTGCCTATTTATAAATCAAGAGACCCAAAGGATAAAAATAGTTATCGACCTATTAGTTTGATAAATGTGGTAGGAAAAATTTTTGAAAAATGTCTAAAGACCAGGTTGCATAACTTTGTCAAAGAGCAAAATCAAATAAATGTCGATCAATTTGGATTCTTGGAAGGTAGGGGTACAGAGGCGGCTTTATTCAATCTGACTAATAAAATAGTAAATGGATTCAATGAAGGGAAAAAAACCATCGGGGTATTCCTTGACTTAGCAAAAGCGTTTGACACAGTGCCACATAAAAAGTTACTTGATGGTTTAAATAATATTGGTATTAGAGGTGCTGTGTCAAATGTTTTCCAAAGCTATCTTACCGATCGTGAGCAATTCGTTAAAATAGACGAGGTTTATAGTGAGAAAGGTATTATTAAAATAGGTATACCCCAGGGAACTGTATTGGGACCAATCATCTTTTTACTATATATCAACTCAATTTTTACCCTGAACACAGGAGGGAGTATTTTCTCATACGCTGATGACACTGCACTAATGTTTTCAGGTGGTACATGGGAACTAGTAACTGAAAAAACAGAAAGAGGGTTGGGCCTAATCAGTAATTGGCTACAAAACAATAAGCTAACATTAAATACAAAAAAATCCACTTTTTTAACATTTTCGTCAACATCAGCAGATTTTCTTTCCTATTATTTGGGTTTTCTACCACATGTACTATTATCCTCTTCAAAACAAATCACCGAATCTACAAAATAATAGAATTATTGGAAAAAAGGCCTCTGCGCCCGTGACGTTTACGCCAGATTTACCATCAAAGATATTATTCATATAGGGAATACAAGTGACAGTATAAATAGATCAGATCATGTTAAATATTTGGGACTAATGGTGGACCAACACTTAAAATGGGGTAATCATACAAATTATGTAAACAACCGCTTAAGGAAACTAATATACAAATTTTACACATTGAGATCTATCCTTAACCGGAAAAATATAATGATAGTTTATAATTCACTTGCTGAATCACTACTCAAATATGGTCTACATTGCTGGGGTGGAACTTACAAAAATACATTGCAGCCATTACAAGTTACGCAAAATTATTTAATAAAAACAGATTTTTTTCAGCGACTTTGTTATACAAAACATATAAAATATTTGAGGTACGCTACTTATATATTCATTACGTATCCCTTTTCACATACAAAAATAACAAAAATTCAATATTACATAGATATGAAACGCGAGCTAATATTAATCAAAACTTAACTAGGTCAAGATTCGGTAA
Source organism: Leptura quadrifasciata (assembly GCA_963675555.1). Taxonomy (NCBI): domain Eukaryota; kingdom Metazoa; phylum Arthropoda; class Insecta; order Coleoptera; family Cerambycidae; genus Leptura; species Leptura quadrifasciata. The sequence continues at coordinate 111,529,465 of OY776676.1, read as the reverse complement.
GAATGTTTGTCAGTTATTTATAAGTTATTTAGGGCCAAAAATTTACAACAAAATTCCTCCAGAAATTAGGCATATAAGTAAATATCACAATTTCTCTAAAAGAACCAAAACATTCATATTGGAAAATAAAGAAAAATTTTCTGAAATATTTAAATAAAGCTTTCTTTTTTTTAAAGTTAAAAATTACATTTTTGAATATCCTTAGATTGTTTAATTAATTAATTAATTAGTTAATAATATAATGTATAGATGTAAAGGCAAGTCTATTTCTCCATATTATTCTCTATTATTCACGTAGTGCATTCGGTCACAGGTAATTAGTAATAAACCTTCACAAGCAAATAGCACAACACATGCTCTTAGCATAGGTGCTTCAAGTCATATACTTTATTTTTCTTTTAGTATTAATAATATTTACTTGTTTAATTATTGTTTTGTATAAGGAAAATGTACATGTAATGAAGTGTGAAATATGATTTGATATAATAATAAATAAATAAAATAATAAATAAATAAATAAAATTAAGAATGTGGCGAAGTATTTTAAAACTAATCCAGATATAAATACTGTTCGCTTAGTGGAACTTACTTCAGTAGCAACAGGTAATTTATTACATAATCTCTTTTTTTTCTTTAAGTACAAATTTTGACATTTTATTGACAAGCTATAATGCAAAACTGCGTTCATAGGTGTTTCTGTACACAAATGTGTATAAAATACTCAGAGAATGCAAGGAAAGGAGTGTATTGAAGCCAGTAGTATTTAAAAATGACATAATTACGTAAATGTTATAATTAAAACAGAAAGAACTATAGTGCGATAGGATTGAACCATTAACCTTTGACATGCCAAAAGGAGTGTATTGAAGCCAGTAGTATTTAAAAATGACATAATTACGTAAATGTTATAATTAAAACAGAAAGAACTATAGTGCGATAGGATTGAACCATTAACCTTTAACATGCCAAACGAACTCTCTACTGTGGAGATACGTTCGCTCCGTGAATTTTTTGACCTAAAAATTCGCAAATACCCTCTACACAGACACATCACGTTTTATCTGTGAATGTAAATATTTTTAGCAGTCTGAAATGTTCCCCCAATGACACGCCCACCAATGTAATCACTATCCTATAACAAATTGAGTATAGTTAAGTGTCTTTTCTTTTATTATGGCAAACGTTTTTTCAGAAATTAGGACAATTGTATCGTCAACATAGTTTGTTCGTTTTTTATCTGTGATTACTCTTGATAGGTAGTTTCTGTAAAGTATGAAGTGGGAATTGGGCCAAGTACACTACCTTGTGGAGCTCCCATGGTTGTAGTTTCTGGTTCTGAATAACAGTCTACAGAGCTGTCACTAATGCTTACTTTTTGTGTACTTTAAGCTAGGACTTAAACTAGTCATAAATCATAACTCAGCATTACTCGTATCTATTATTGCATTAACTCAGTATTGGAAAACTGGGCGTAAATGATTTATAACAGTGACATCACTGTATTCATATATATCAAATAATAATAACTGCGCTGAAAACAATTTGTTTTCAAATGAAAACTGAACCGTTGAAATTAAGTTTATAGTTTCCTGTATTTATAGTATTGTTGTTTTTTTAGGTACCTGTGTGGATACAGTTATTACTCATCCCTTTATGCAAGATTTTTATTTGGTATCTCATGCAAGTATTCAGGGCGTGGCGAAACCCACGAAATATTGCACTCTGTGGGATGATAATTCAATGAGTAATGATGATGTAGAACAACTAGCTTACTATTTGTGTCACATGTTTACCAGATGTAACCGATCTGTCAGTTATCCAGCACCTACTTATTATGCCCATTTAGCAGCTGCTCGAGCAAAAGTCTATATTGAAAATGAAAGATTGGATATGGATCGGTTACAGCAGGAATTTGGTAGGTTTCAGATATTAGATGTAATACGAAAAGGCAAGCCAATGTTCTTTGTATAAATATTCCGTTTTTATTAATCAGTAGCAGGCTTTATTATAGTGTTAACGAAAAATGTTAAAGACTTTAATATGCCAGAATTTTCACTAGCCAAAACGCCAATTAAAAGCGAATACAATTTAATTATCAATTTTATTTTTGATGTTTTGCCATTAGTTATTTTGATTTTTTCTTTTTTGCTTTATATATGGTATTAAGTTCAAAGAAATTTTTTTAGTTTCTTGCAGAGATGGTGTTTTAGCTAATGGGGGCAGAAGTATGACTAATATTAAATTGTTTAACTTCTTTCGTTAACATTTTACGTGTTATTATTATTATTCAATATTTTCTGTATAACTTTTTGTATAGTGTCTAAAGCAACCCATATTATTGGGTTGATGTGGACACATGTTTTCAGTTTCATTTATTCTAACACTACATAATTAATGACACATGTATACAAATATTCATATTGGTGGATGCAGCCATTGATTTGAGAATTGTTATATTTTTATGTAATCATGTAATCAATAAAACAAAATATATACACTTAACACTGAACAATTTCATTTAAATGCCATCATTGTTACACCAATTTCATTATAAGCGGGGGAGGGGGCATTTTCCCAAAATTCAATTATTATACATTTTCAACCTTCTTTCACGTTCTTATTCTGTCCTTTATTTCGCCAAAATTTCCTGTAATGTGTATACCAACTGCACAACTCTACCCTTGATTTCCTGTTACATGTGTACACCAGATAGGTATGTCTTGAGGTTTGCTCTTCGATAAAGGTCGACAAAGACTACCTAGGATGCCAATGTAGAAGGAGAATTTCACGATTTACCGAATATACTATAGATAATACTATAAAGGTATCATTTTTACGTGAAATTGGTGTGTTTTGTGCTTGTAATATATGATGTATGAACTGAATTTGGTAATCCTAACCATTTTCGAGAAAAATTGAGAAAAAAGTTAAGTTTTCCTTGATTTAAAACAAATCTGTGATTAAAATTTCAATGTCAATACAGTGTACTCTTGAAATCATTATTTTTCTCATATAATTACTTATACCGCACTTCTATGAACTTTTATGGTATAGTCGAGGCAAGAATTCAAGCGATGCATGTCACGAGTGATCTCATTAAAGAAATGTTAATAATAACATAATTTTTAATCATTAATTACGTTAAATAGAGTAATTCTCACCAGTTATTAATCTTTTTTCAGAAATAGGTACAGTTTAATAGGGGCTTCATTATTCTTAGCAGTATTGACTTATTTATAGAATCGATCTGTGACGTGCATCGCTTGAATTCTTGCCTCGATTATAGTTGGCTTTTGTTTGGAAATGTCAAATAATAATTTAAGGTTGGCATATCCAAGAGAGAGAGAGAGATATATGATAAGGAAATATTTGTTATTTTTGGCCATAACTTTTTTTTATAGATATATTGGTGAAAAAAGTATAAGTCTACCTAAGTAGAATTATGACAGGTGTAGTGATATGAATTTCCACTCAATAATTTCAGTCAGTTGCAAAATTAGTTAATTTAAATTTAAAAATAGTGCCAATCTTCATATCTTGTACACTGAGAGAAAAATCTATTAGCCGTTATTAAAAATTTAATAACCTTTGCATAAAACTTCAATTAAATAGGGGACAGGCAGAGTCATTTGCTATTGTTATTAAAGTCATTTTACTAAAAACATCTACTAACGGTTATTAAAGTCCATGGAAATTTCTATAACAACATTTGTGTTACCATCAGTTTCTTTATTTTATTATGGTTATTATGTGCTTTACCTACTGCTGCAAATTGAACAACTGGTCAGTATTATCATTACTATGCTGAATTTATTAGCGTTTCTTATAAGCACTACAAAATGACCTTTTAGTCAGTACTAGATAGCTTCATTGGTTTGGCTAAATTAATAGAACTACAGGTATTAAACTATTTAATAGCACATTGATGGGTGGCAATGAATTTATTTCCTTTTGTAGGAAATAGTGGAATATTTTTTATCTTTCGTAGTGTGTATTTTACGACACATTTATTTCTGTAATAACTAATCCCACTCTCGTTGGCTTATATTTTGTTAATTTAATAACAATTACACGAACTAATTACTGGGATGGTGAGCTTATAAATAACTTTATACATATGCATCGAGGCTCCAATGCAATAAAAATAATTTGTAAGCCATCACTAATAACTTTAACTCCCGTATCCTGTGGGCACCGGAGATACAAGAACAAACGAAATACGATAATGATGATGTGATGTGATGGCCGCAACTCGCAAGAGCCGAGGCCTGTCTGTGCGCAATATCCCTACGATTATTTATACGATTAGTACCGAATATTACCGAGAATAAAAAATTAATTCGATGCTTATTTGGTACGCATAGTATTCCCAATTATTATAGGTAGTGAACTAATAATATTAATTAAGAAATATTTTGTTAGCCCCCTCTACTAGCAACAATTTGATCTTTAACACGTTCAATGCCGGCGACGCTTATAAGCGGCCGCGTGTGCCTAACTGCGAGGGCCGCCGACGCTTTAAAGAGTCCGAAACAACCTGATACTAATGCGTATTATTCAGTCTGGTTCAGCACATACGTTCGCGTGTATGTGTCGGCACCTAAGTAAAGTACTTTGAAAAATTTTTCCGTGCGCGGGTTTTAATTTGTGTCTAGTTTCTGCTTAGTGTATGGTGTAAAGCGGTTTTATAGGCGCCCGCGTGTGTACCTAGGTGGAGTGGAAAGCGGAAGGACCGGCATTGAACGTGTTAATAAAGCTTGTTAGATGCGTAATAAAGATTATTAACATAACAGAATATTAGCAGCAGCTTTTTTTAATAAATAAATACCGACTTACTCCAATAAGTATGTTAATTACCATAGCTAGATAACTAATAACTATAATAATACTGTTTTAGGAAAATGACTTCAATAGCTCTTAATACTTTAAAATGTTGTAAGTATTAAAGTTATAATAATGGTTACAACATTTTTAATCAGCATTATTAAGGACTTTTTAGCAAGATACTTTAATAGGTCGAATTTTCTCAGTGTAGTTTTAAATTAACTATTTTTGCAAACGACTGAAATTATTGAATGAAAATTCATATCACTACAACTGTCATAGCTCTACTTAGGTAGTATTATACTTTTTTTACCAATATATGTATTAAAAAAAAGTTATGACTAAAAATAATAAATATGTCCTTTCGGATCTCTCTCTCTCTCTCTTGGATGTGCCCGTCTTAAAAGTCAGAAATAATTTACAAAATGTGTGCTAATAATATCGACGGTGCAACAATAGTATAGCTTTAATGTGGAGTAAAAGTGAAATTTTTTGTAACGGGTGTGTATATTTGATGAACGAGCGAAACAATTTCGGCAAGAACAGCCGAGACATAAAACAATAATAATAAAAGTTCTTGATTGATTGTATTGCCAGTAACTTTTTTATTTATAAGTTGGAATTGCAATTAATTTAACAATGAAAGGAGTAGGTATTTTTTCACCACCTTTGTACAAAAAAAAAAACTTTATACTGTATGTTCTACATAATTTCAAAAACGACGAGTTTAAAGTTTTATTGATCTCGATTGATAATTCGTGGATAATTCTTTCTGAAAATTCGCATCTCGGTACCCTATTATTTCTTCGTAACGTTAATGGTGCAACCAGTTCCAAGTTTTGTGCACGGGAAGCAATTTTTTGTATAATATTTTTTAGCCTGTCTGCAATTGGAGACTTTGACCAAATTAAAAAACATACTATTTTTTATTCAAATATATGTTTAGTGCTGCTCGTGAGCGGCAGTATAAGACTTTTACTGCCGCTCAGATGGAATGTTGGAAAGATGACAGAATATACTATTTTTCCTCAAACGCCAAATTTATTTATTTTGATTTATTGTCTAAACATGAATAACCCCATTACAAGACAAATTAACGACATATAAAGAAAAGATATAGTAGCTAACAACACCATAAAGATAAATATAAACAAATACACACAAGTACAAAGTATAAGATAAAACAAGGAAACAATTTAAAATGCTTGTGAGTCATTATATAGGTCAATGTAATTACATAGATTATTGAATTTTTTACACAAAGCGTAAATTGGCGATTTGATAAGCATGTTAGATCTTGTAATAGATAGTGAAACGGACCACCCTTGGGGCCATCCTATTTTAGAAATAAGTCTTAAATTTATTTTAAATTCAGGGAAATATCGCTTTTATAACTACAATTAACCAGAAATTATTTAAACATTACATTCTTAATTTCATTTCCAAATTTATGCAAATATTAATTTCACAACAGAAATTATTTTCTCAATACCAGATGATAGCCGACTTCAGGGCGCCGTTACGTTTTAACTTATTGGGGTAGAAAGTTGTACATATGTCAAGTGCCACTTTAAAATAACTTGTAACACGGTTATTAATTCTTATCTAAAACTTGGCAGTTTTAAAAACAAGATTAATGCATTAATAAAACCAGCAAAGCATCGAGAGTTGTGTATGAAGTGAATAGGGCGACTTTAAGCAAACGTAGAAGACGAAGATAGGGAAGTATACCGGAGCCACGTCTCATGTATCAAATATACAAGACCACATTCAGGATATGGGAGAATTGGCACTGTGATTTTGGAACCGCGTTGTTGGAAGAACAGAATAAAGGCCAGGCGATGCTATACCTCCAGGCAGAACTGATAGAGGATGCTTGCCGACGTTTACCTACGAGCCTTCTCAGTTCGCCCGGAAGAATACTTATTCCAGTAGTAGCAAATTTCATCGAGGATGTTTGTCGTTGATTTTCGAACCCTCTAAATTTGCTAAGAGATACTAATTGCAGGACGCTTGTCGACGATCAAATACTCGAGCCCGCTTAGTTCTCTAAAGACATCAATTACTTCTACGAATAAATCCAATCTGGCTACTAAAAGATTTGGACTGCTGGAGCATAACTTCGCAATTTACACGACGACAATTTCACCAACATAACTATTTAAGTATCAAACCTATTTACTTCTCTGCGATATTGACTTTACATTCTGGTTTGGGGGAGATAGGGGAAATTGGCTTATTTGTGGTACTAAAAGAATATTAGTTTTTTTATGAAATATTAGCTTTGATTTTTAACTATAAAGAATATATTACCAGTTATTCAGTTATGATTTCATTCACGAATTTAATTCATAAAATTTCTGAATGTTTTACTAGGGAAATTTGTGTTTGCAAAATAACAAGTTTATATTCAAGAACTATATATTTAGAGCTATGCAATAACAAGATATTTTATCATAGACTCTTCAAACTTCATGTTAATAATTATTCTGCAGTTTTTATAAAACAAATAGTTGACTCTCATGTCCACCTCATCTCTCGTAAGATTTTTCAATAATGCTTTATATTTAAAGTACACTAGGAATGTTCTCCTACTGTAACCACAAGGTTGTCTAATTGTTTAACATCTACCTACAATGGAATATTATCGTCACATGAATTCGGTGTACTTTGCCTTAACAAAGGTTTGAAACATTAACTACGGCCATTTGGCTGGTTCTGTTGGGCTCAGTTACAACGAGGGATGTCAATATTTCAGGCAGTTGCCTGGTCACTTGTTCGGTTGAAGGGTGATGCAACCGCACTTTCTTACCTTCGCGGCTTCGTACGTTTGACAATCATAGGCAATCTTCTGGTTGCTTTTCTATTTAATTACTATAGGGAGATTTCTCCAGCATTCTAAAGGATTTTATGTGAGTGTAAATCTCACCTCAACAAGATTAATATGATTATCTGAACGATTGTTCCTACTCTAATTTCAATCAATAAACAATGTATAATTAAAGGATATTTCCTCAACACTATGATATTTTACATCAGTATTTAATGCTCATTTCTCAACTTAATTTTGATAATGTATAAACATGACATGATTCTTGTCCTTTGTTTTGCATTCAATTTATTATCTAGCGATTGCTAACAACTTTATTTAATTATAAACCATTATTACCTAGCGATTGCTAACAGCTCTATTATAGATAGGGGGTTGTGGCCAGCTATCAAGGAAATGTTGCTGCAAGAAGGCCGAATCCAAGACCTAACCAGGTCTATGTTTGTCCTGACTGCGGTCGGCATGTGCTCTCCCGAATTGGCCTCTATAGCCATAGTCGTGTGCACCGTAGATGAACGGGAATTACAATAGACTACACCTTTTACTTGTTTTTTATTGTACACAATTTATCGACTGTTAACATTTTTATACTCGGACTCGAGTAACGGCTAATAATAATAATAATAATAATATAGATTATCATTATCAGGCCATTGCCACAACCCTAATTACTATTAAAATAATACAGCAGACTTTTGTATAAGTTCTTGTTATTGCTTCAAAACACTCAGTATATCTTTAGTATGATCATTACTATAGCAGCGCAAATTTTCCTATTATAATATTTAGGCTATTGTCTCAAATATTTGGATTATTTTGATTTCATGTTCGACTATTGTTGCATCAATTTATATATAATAAAATGGGTTTTTTTACTATTTTCCCATCAATTATTGTCTTTTCTTTCACATTTACCTTTTTCGTCATATAAGTAAAACTAAATAAATGGTTTTGCTTCAAAGCAAAGTAGAAGACAAACTTCAAATATAAATGTACAGTGCAATCTTGAGTAATAAAATACTACATAAATAACATATATAATTAACTAGGTCTCTAAATTAATAGACAGTGTGTTCAAGTTTACCAGGTATTTCAATTAACAGAGTGATTAATTTTCAAGGTATTAGTATCAGACAGAAACAAGTAATATTAAACTTTATATAAAAAAAACCTGGGGTGATTAAAAAGGGTTACTACACACACAACAAAGTTTGGGTCCTACACTAACAAAACTGGACGATCACGCATATGGCCAATCTTATTTGTTTATCCTTCAGATAAATAAATAATAATTAACTTACTGGTGACTTCATTACCAGTACTTTCAGTTGTAATTAATTGGGGTGGGCTTCAACCTCTTCACTAGATAAAAGGTCTGGGCAATCGCTATTGTGAACTAGCTTGTAAATAAATATGCAAGAGTAATAGATCCTGTGATTTTCAAGAGGTAGAAATGAAAACCTATGAAATAATATGCACTCTTCTATTCCTTGCGGTGGGTAGATACCATCATCCTTATATGCCAGATATTTCGTAAGGATTCTGAGGAGCTTCCAGCTGACTTATATATCTATGGTATATTTGTCACCAGATTAGTGAGCCATATTCTAAATGTGAGTATGAGTTGTATGGTGTAAGATATGTATCTCAATTTCTAAAGTTTTTACAGTTCTGAAATATGAAGCCCAGCATGTTCATAGCTGCCACTGTGATCGTATCAACATAATGTGAGAAATTTCATTTCGGGTCAAATTTGAATGCCAAGATCCCCAACCAAGAAGCATCTATCCAGAGGTGTATCATCAAGTAAATAATTATGTTGAATATAGATTCCCTTAGTAGTAAAAGTCATAAATTTGCATTTACTAATATATAAATAAAATTTATTGTCAGTGCACCAGTTTTGCAAATTGTTTAAATCGTTCTGCAGTATTATACAATCATCGATAGTTTGTATAGTTCTGAAGATTTTAAGATCATCAGCAAACAGTAACCTTTCACTAGTAATACAATTAGTTATGTCACTGATATACAAAGAGAATACCTTGGGGTGTTCCACTGGTGGTTACATACTGACAAGGTTTATGACCTTTATATTTGACGTATTGCACTCTATTGCATAAGTAAGATTTAAAAAGTAAAGTCATATTATTAAAACCAAGCTGTTCCATTTTATTCAGCAAGACTTCATGGTGTAACTTGTCGAAGGCCTTCGAGAAGTCAGTATATATAGTATCTACCTGGAGCAGGTTGTCGATAGCATTACTAGCATACTGGTAATAGTGGATCTATTGCTTATAAAACCATGTTACTGATTTGATACTGGTCCTTTAATTTGTGTGAATAAACTATTGTAGAATGCAGGTTTTCACGGCCGTTTGCTAATGAAGTAGTTTCTTCTTGGCTTGTCGTTTCGCTGATCATCCTGTCAGCTTCTTAAGATGGATTTTAAAGACTCACAAGTGAGATAAAAAAAAGCCAAATAAACTCCTTCAGAGAGGTTAAATTTGAATTTACATAATTATCTACTTCATGATTAAAATGAGGTTGATTAAAATCACCAATTATTAGAATTTTACTGTCGTATAAAATTTCAAGCATTTTCTAGAGTTTCAAATAAATTATGAACTTGTATGTGATGAACAGATAGCGGAATATAAATTACAAATACTTAGATTACAACTGATTTTTAATATGGGGTGGTAGTTCGGGTTTGTCGAGAGTTTTTTTTTATGGCTAAAGCAAATTTTAAGGGTAATTTTTCACTTAAAATTTACCGATAGCTGTAGTGATTTGTTTAGAAAAAATGGATATCTTACGGCGACTGGGCTGTATATGTTTGAATGTATTATTTATCTTAGGAAAAACCAGAATCAATTCACTGACAATAAGTTTGGACATGCTTTTAACACAAGATATAGAGATAACATCTTTAGATTTATAAAACACAGACTAACGCTTACTGAAAAAACCCTACATTATTCAGCAATAAAATTTTATAATAACATCTTTAAATATAAAAGAAATTGAAACCTATAGACAATTTAAAACCAAATTGTTTAACTATATCTGTGTTATAGAACTCTCATTCATAATTCATAAGTGAATATGTAAATTATCCAGTAACATTTTTTTTTTAATGCCTTGCTCATATTTACGTCTTGGCGGAGTTCAGCTGCTATAGCTACTCTTCTACTCAACCAGGACGGCGAAATGAGATGCTGTTGACCCATTCAAGTGACAGACTCGACCAAAGCTGCTTAACTTCGCCGATCGAGGTCTCAGCGCTTAGACCGATGACAGTACCTCACTTCACTTTGATATATTTTGAACATTTGATACTTGGATACACTAATAATTTAAATTATTTAGGTTATTTGTTTTATTGAATGTGCAAACGTAAACCTGACTGCTTTATTTTTATAATCTATTTCATGTATTTTTACATTTGCGATTTGACGATATCATGTATTTTTTTTGTATATGTGTGTTTACATGTGTATATACAGGGTGATTTACCTAAACATGCAGAAAATTATTCAGTGGGTTGTCCCCACCAAAAGGAGTTAAAAAATTTGGAAAAAAATTACCTTATTTTTTTTTTGTAGGGGTACGCCGCCTATGACTAACCAATCTGACGTAATACGGTGCAACGAAATCACTTCCTTTCTTATGTGGTATGGGTAAAACCGATTTTCGCGTATAGGGTACTTATTGGAAGGTCTTGTTCTAGTAATACTAAAACTTATTCGTCTACTTCAACAGGACAATTTACTACACGTTCTCTGTCACCTGGTAAACAAAACCCGGTGTCACGAACTCGTTGCACTGCGCTTAAATTTTTTTCTCATTAGGTTTGCGCCTATGGGAAAATTTTCTCCCGTATTTTCGTACAGCCCCTGCAAGACTTTCATTTATTGCACCATAGGTTAATATCATGTCGCAGTACTCTTGCGACGTGAACTCTGGCATAACCGATATTTGCGAATACAGTTTAAAATTTAACAAAAATGGGATATGCTCTAAACGGAAGTCAGAGTCACTGAACTGAACAGTGAACTCGTGGCGCACTGACCTGAGATAACTAAGACAGCTGATATTACCTGTTAAACAAACAAGCGACACATGTGTGAATGCATCGACATAGCATAACTAACCCGTTCAGAAGCGTATCTTTGCTGGTTTTAATGCAAAAAAATATAATAAATTACCTCGGATCGCTTTAAAATTCTACAGAGGCTTTCCCACATAACAGACTTGTATACCATTTTATTTTCCGCACTTATTTTCACCCTGTATGTATGAAATGTATACTTTGGTAAATAAAGCTCTATTCTAAAACAAATTTTATATCCTACAATATCTATACTTGAAAAACGATCACTGTACTGAGAGATGTTGATCCGTGTAGCTGGACAGTCTTCTCTTGCAGTTAGTAGAACACCATCACCACAAGTGACAAAATTGGCTTCAAGGTCAGAACTGAGAACAGATGATTATAATCATATACATCCAGGTTTCTGAGATGGTAACAAGTGAATATTCGAAGACAGACACTGCCCCATAAAATTGTTGCGTTTTTGAGTAGCACTGTAGTAGTAAATCGTTATCCTGATCAGACAAGTTAGTTAGTTTAAATTAGATGAGGAAATAGGAGCTTTTACTATTTTTGGTTGGCCATTAGTGTATTTAATTCTGATATCAATTTTACCATTAGCTGTGCGTCTCAGTAGTTCCTCTTTAAGTTATTTATATTGAGCAAGCTGCTTTGGAGTTTTATCTGACATAGCTTATTACATTATTAAATTTATCAATGGATTTAAGAATGCTTGCTTTAAAGATGATACAGTTGGTATCTTCAGGAATAGAAAATACTACTTTAATCGGCCTGGGTTTTCTGTCAGCATTCCTACGAATATCGACTCTGAAGATCTTTTGAATTTTCAGCTCAGCGATTATGTTGACTGATTTGACAACTTCAGTCGCGAGGGTTTTGTCTAAGAGACTATTCTGATTTTCAGGTAAACCAAAAATAATAACATTCTTATGAATTTCGAGCTCAGTAATTTCATCCAATATCTCGTTTGAAATAGTATTAAAATTAGTATCATTAATATTGCTATCTGAAGATTTTTCTTTTAAAACTTTCAGCCAGGTAATTTCTGTCTTAAGATCATCAATAGATTTTATTATGAGCACTGACACAGCTTTGTTTATCAAAAAGCGGGCACAGCTTACACATGGTTCCAGAATTACATTACGGATCGACAACAGTGTGTGAAAATCGAAGACAATACATCATCGCTGCTGAAGTGTGACAAAGGAGTTCCACAGGGAAGCATACTAGGACCTATACTATATACACATGTGATTTGCCAAAGGTTATAAAAAACTGTAAAGTACATCTGTACGCTGATGACACAATTGAAAAAAGAGTTTTACCCAAATGACATCAACAAGGCCATAAAGGAAATTAATGAGGATTTAGATAATATAGTAAAATGGTCAATGGATCATGGGCTGAGAATAAATCCTAGTAAATCAACAGCTGTATTAATGGGCACGGAGAAAAATAGAATGAGAGGATTACAGTTAAAGACGATCAATATCAACATTAATAATAGTATAGTACAAGAGACAGAGGTAGCAAAAAATCTAGGACTTATGTTAGATAACAACTTAAAACATCACGTGAATAAAATAAGTAGTAACGCATATATGACCCTAAAACACTTGTATAAATTCAAGACATTGCTAACAAGTGAAACCAAGTATCTAACCTGTGACAGTTTAATTTTATCCAGGTTAAATTACTGTTTAAGTGTATACTATACTTTATTAACAGACCAACTAAAAAAAAGGTTACAAAAAATACAAAATATGTGTTTGCGATACTCATATAATATAAACATAAGGGAACACATAACACCGCACTACAGAAACTTAAGAATTTTAAAAATGGAAAATTACACATTACAGTTCAGCTGTCTACTTTATAACATTATGAATAATGGAGTACCCAGTTATCTAGCAGAGCAAATAGTCTTAAGAAGTGAGTTGCATGAGAGAAACCCAACATATAATATTCCAGTGCATCGAACTACAAAACTCGAGGGCTCTTTCACGTACAACGCACCGAAAATACTAAATTCAATTAAAGAGGATATGACTCTTGTATCAGTACAATGTTTTAAAAGGACAATAAAAAAAAGACAAATAGACAGTATGTAAATACGTAGAAACACATATAACGTTAACACATTTGTATAATATCTAGGTATAAGTTGCTAATTCGGGGGTACTAATGTAATACGTATTTTATTTTCCTTTTGGCTGTGAGGAAGAACGACTTTGTCGATTCACAGTCCATTTGTGTGTATGGTAATTATTTATATATATACGATAAATGTATGTGTTGTAATTATTTATATATATATATATATACAATACATTTATTATTATTATTATTATTATTATTATTATTATTATTATTATTATTATTATTATTATTAAATAGAGCATCTCGTACCGTGATGTCATTTGCTGTGACGTCCATGCACGATTGACGTATTGATATACTAAGAAGTGATCTGTGTATGTAGGTTTGTCATCAGCAGTCCGTGGTGTAATGGAAGGTTGCCCGATTCTCACACGCGAGCTACAGGGGTTCGAATACTTTTGTTAGTTTTTTTTACTACATTTTGTTAACAACTAAAATACGTAATACGAGTATTTCTTTAGGTTAGTTCGTTAAATTAAATATGTTAATATTATTTGATGTAGTATAGTTGCCTATGATAGATAATTTCCCTTGCCATATTTTTTTACTATACATTTTGTTAACAACTAGAATGACAAAATACGTAATACGAGTATTTCTTTAGGTTAGTTCGTTAAGTTAAATAATATTGTTACGTGCTTACAATTTTCAGTAAACACTTTGTGGATTCAAATAACTTGCAACAGGAATTTTTACTAACCACTGATTTATTTAATCACTAAAATTACACTAGTAAATACTTAAAAATCACACAACTAATAATAACTTAATCTAATATAAATTCACTACTCTCAAAACACTATGTACTTTACTTTTCTTCTTAAACTTGTCAACTCTTGTCTAACCTAAAAACTCTCTGTCTGTTTACTTCACTAAACTGCATACTTCACTCAACTGAACTGTTCTTCTACAAACTGTCTCTATAACCAGAACTGTACTGGATACTAAACTGAACTCTTCCTTATACTTCACTAAACTGTACTGTTCTCCATCTGTTGGACTCACCTCTTTATATACCCACTTGGAATGTCCAGAATATCATTGTAGAACTTTCCAGAATATACTGGAATTCTCTATAATTTTCTTAGGCACTACTAAATGGTGGTTCGCCAGTTGGCCCACAGATGGCGCCACCCTTCTGGCCAGGGAGTAATTACAACTCTCCTCTCTGTTAGAGGGCAGCACATAACACTGCCCCCTCCTTAAGCCTGAACGTCCCGGTCAGGCAATTCAGATACCCCAGCATACTTCGCCAACCTGTCCAGGTGCACGATCTACATCTTGGACTTCTTTCTACGTTGAATCCTATAAACAACGTCGTTGATCCTAGTGATGACAGAATACGGTCCTTCCCAAGGTGAGCGAGGCTTCGAGAATCCTTCTTCACTCCGCTGTGGGTTATACAGCCAAACTGAGTCCCCCACCTTGAATCCCGCCGAACTGGCATTGCGGTCATATCTAGCCTTCATTCGGTCACCACTCCCTGTAGGTGACCTCTTGGCAGCCACATTCGCACAAACCTTGCAACTGCGACACCAAGCCTCTACATCCTGACAGCTATTTATCCAGTAAAATCGTTCCCGTACTCTAGCCAAGGTCTTATTTCTGCTAAAGTGCTCTCTGGATATTCCCTCGTGCACTTCCCGAAGTACTTTTGGTACTCGGCACCTGGGTATCAGCAACCGCATGGTAACTTCTTTCCCATCCGGGCTCTCCCATGCTCTCCGTAGTAGTCCATCTATAACCCTAAGGGAATCCCATTGCGCCCATAAAGCCTTCAGTCCAACACTTTTACTGGAAACGTCCTTCCATTCAGGGCGGATTCCTTTTTCTTTCGCCTTCAATATTGGTCCAATTTCATCGTCATTCAGTTGTTCCTCTCTTAGAACTTCTTTTGTCCAGTCTTTTGGAACCTCTATCTTAACTGCCTTCACTTCTGCTGTATCCTGCTGCTTCTTTACATTCTCGGCATTCACTTCCTTAGGGCTCCTCTGGCGACAGTACCTCTTGACATGCCCCAATTTGCCGCAATTATAACAGCGGATTACTTTTGTCGGACCTCCAGCACTTCGCTGCTGCTTCGGCTCCTGTTTCGGCGGTTGCGGTTCCTGTTTCAGCTCCGGTCGCGAACTTAATTCGTTTAGTACTTGTGCGACCATTTTCTGTATGTCTGTTAACATAACAATCAATCTCATCTTATCAGAGCAGACCTCCTCTTTCTTTGCGTGTTTACTTCCCCAGGATTCCGTTCTCGACACTGCCGCATCATATGTCCTGGTTTGCTGCACTGATAACACCGAATCACCTTCCTTGGCTGTCCATCGCTTTGTTCTCTTTCCTGCTTCCTTGGAGCATCTGGTTTGGTCATCAACTGGCTTATCATTTTGTGCAGGTCAGCCATCAAAGATTCCATATTTGACTTTTCTAAATGGTTCTCTTCTTCTACTTTCATGGCTCGTACTCTCGGATGTAGAGTCTCTTCATAAGCGGCTTCAACTTCGAGGGCATGGATCAAGGCTTCGCTACCAGTCTTAGCTCGAGTTAATCTAAGGACTCGCCTGATCTCCTCATCTCTTATGCCATCGATGAAAGTACCAACTATTAATTGTTCCTGGAATTCTTTGGGTGCATCTGGGTAAGCCAGGTATGTGAGTCGCTCAACAGCTGCTTCAAAATCTTGTAAACTTTCCCCAGCCTTTTGTGTGCGTGACTTGAGCTGAGTCCGGTATACTTGGGCGAGGTGTTGGTCACCGTATCTTAGATCTAGTGCAGCCTCCAAAACTTTAAAATCCCGTTGCTGCGCCACTGGGATAGTCTGAAGCAACTCTGAGGCTTGACCTCTTAATGCTAGCACCAATGCTATAGCTTTGTCTTCGTTACTCCAATTGTTTGCGTATGCCGCTGCCTCAAATTGTCTTTTATAGGTTGACCAAGAAGTTTGACCATCAAAGGAAGGCGGTTGTAATCGAGGACCTGATGATGATAATACCAGCTGGCCTCCTTGTTCTCTTAACAGTCGCTTAAGTCGCTCTACCTCTCCTTCAACTGCACGAAATTTTCCTTCTATATCATTAACTTTCCCTTCGACGCCAGTAACTTTTCCTTTGATTTCGGTTACTTCCTCTTCAACCTTATTTACTTTTCCTTTGACATCACTTACTTCTTCTTCGACAGCAGTCACTTTTCCTTCGACGCCAGTCACTTTTTGTTCAACTTTATCTACTTTTTCCTTGACCTCATTAGTGGCTGACAGGATAGCATCTTGTTGCCCTTGTATAATTTTCTTTAATTTTTCTTTCTCTTCTAGACGTCGTTTTTCTTGTTCTTCTTTTTCTTCCCGACGTCGTATTTCTTGTTCTTCTTTTTCTTCCAGACGTCGTCTTTCTTGTTCTTCTTTTTCTTCTAGTTTTTCTTTCTGACGTCGTCTTTCTTGTTCTTCTTGACGTCTTTCTTGTTCTTCTAGCATCATTTTGCTAAATGCAGCTAACATGTCTTGCATTTGCTTTTCAGCGGCCATGCTTCTTGTTTCCATTCAAAAACTAACAAACAACACTAACAAGTCTTATTTAAAGTCTATATCTGGTATACGTCAAATATGTCCACAAAATTCAGAATAGAATGTTCTATAAATTTTCTCACACTAGCACTTGTCTAATGTCTATATCACTTTCCAGTTCGACTCACTTCACTATCTCCAGTGGTTTCCAAATAGAATACTATGGAACTTCGTCGAATTCTTCAGAAATTCTGTTGCAATCCCACTTCTGACACCAATTGTTACGTGCTTACAATTTTCAGTAAACACTTTGTGGATTCAAATAACTTGCAACAGGAATTTTTACTAACCACTGATTTATTTAATCACTAAAATTACACTAGTAAATACTTAAAAATCACACAACTAATAATAACTTAATCTAATATAAATTCACTACTCTCAAAACACTATGTACTTTACTTTTCTTCTTAAACTTCTCAACTCTTGTCTAACCTAAAAACTCTCTGTCTGTTTACTTCACTAAACTGCATACTTCACTCAACTGAACTGTTCTTCTACAAACTGTCTCTGTAACCAGAACTGTACTGGATACTAAGCTGAACTCTTCCTTATACTTCACTAAACTGTACTGTTCTCCATCTGTTGGACTCACCTCTTTATATACCCACTTGGAATATCCAGAATATCATTGTAGAACTTTCCAGAATATACTGGAATTCTCTATAATTTTCTTAGGCACTACTAAATGGTGGTTCGCCAGTTGGCCCACAGATGGCGCCACCCTTCTGGCCAGGGAGTAATTACAACTCTCCTCTCTGTTAGAGGGCAGCATATAACAATATGTTAATAAATATTATTTGATGTAGTATAGTTGCTTACGGCATGAGATGCTCTATTTACCCGTTTCTGTTTATCATTCAAGAATACAGATAGAGACTCATAATAGTTTTCAGGAAGAACAAGTGGAATTGAATATCATGTGGTTAACTTTTCAAATTTAAATAATTGTACTTTTAATATAAATAAATGATATAACAATGTTTCCAATATTTAAATAAACAATTTTCTGTTTTTATTAACACTGACATTACTATATAGTAAAGTAACAGTTCGATGTGGTAAAGTGCCACTTTATTAAACGATTTTGAATTTAGTAAAATAGCTTATTATCAGTCAAAATGCGAAAAATACTTATGTGCCTCTCCTATTATTACCTAGGTAGTAGTAAGTAATGCGCCTCTCCAATGTAGGAAAATTTTGGTGACTGTGGGAACTTTTTCCGTGGCGGGAGTTTTTGTCGGCATATGTCGAAGGAAGCCGCCAGATAGTTGTTAATTAGAGGGGGAATCTTTGTGGGCATATGTGAAAGGAAGCCGCCGAATAGCTGTCTAAGAGGAGTCTCTGTCGACGTATTTTAAAGGAAGCCTCCGGGTGGGTATTAATTGAATGTAAACTTACTTATATTATGATTGTTATTATTATCATCCAGACTGGCATATATATCTATACAAATTTGAGCGTTTTCTGCCGTTTCTTAGGTAATGCGCCTCCAATGGGAAAACTTTGATGACCGTGGGAACTTTTTCCGTCGTGAAGATCTTTATCGGCATATGCCAAAAAGGAAGTTGTCGAATAGCTGTTAATTAAAGGAGAAGTCTCTATCCACGTTTTTCAAAGGAAGCCTGCGGGTATGGGTACTAAATTTAATGTATATAAGTATTACTTATATATTATGATTACTATCATCCAAACTGGCCTAGATATCTATACACATTTGAGTGTTTTTGCCGTTTCTTTTTATAACTATAGTAACTTCTTATAACGTAAGTACTTCTAAATAGTGGGGGGGGGGGGGGACTCACTGTCAAGTGAAAAACCAATTAACTATGGTGTACCACAGGGTAGTGTGTTGGGTCCTCTGTTATTTCTTATTTACAATAATGGTATTAATCTTTATATTGATGGTGTATTTATAAATCTCTTTGCAGATGGCACATTAGTATCATGTAGAGATCGAAATTTGGCTGAATGTGTAAAAATAAAATGAATATAACATTATTAGAAAGCATTAACAAAAATATCTAAAAATTAACAAATTAAAGCTAAATGTTAGTAAAACAAAAGCTGTGATATCCTAACAATAACCAAATGTAAGTATAATATTATAAATATTAACTCTATAAATATTTCCATTGATAACGAAAAATATTCATTTTGTTACAGAAATAAAATATCTTGGCTTCATTCTTGATAACACTCTATCCTTCAATAGCCATTTTGAATATATATGTAATAAAATACCACAAAAGCTATATTTTTTCTCTAGAATCTAAAAAAAATTATTGATGGAGTCCAAAGTGACTATACATCCATCATTAGCCACTTTAGAGTACTGTGCTTCATTCTTGTATAGGTTTAAGGTAAATAAGTTATCACAACTTCAGAAACTCCAAAATCGAGGTATGAGAATTAAATATACTAAAGTCATAGTACACCTATTTTCTTTATGCTATCAGCAATTCAATGGTTCACTGTGTCTATAGGTTGTTTTGCTGTCTCATGATTTTTATATATAAGTTAATGACTACCTAACACGTTACCGAAATATTTCAATACCTTTGAAAACTTTAATTGTGAGGTACATGAGCATTTTACTAGAATGCATATAATGTTATTCATATTCAAAGGGCTAGCTATAGTCAAATAATAATGAAGTCCTTGTTCTATAAAAGGTATAAAACTTTCAAAAATTGCCATTACAATTGAAATGCAGCGTACAGACGATATGTTTTTTTTATATAGATCACGGATTGTTTGTTCGTATTTCGTCAAATTTATTTGACATTTAATTTACGTGGCATGAACCCAAGAATTTTTTGTCGGCTTGGTGGTGTGATTGACAGTGGCGCGCCCTCATAAGTAGACGGCCCGGGTTCAAAACCGGGCCACAGCAAGTCGATGGTGGATGAGCGGATCTGCTCGCGTCACCATCTTTCGAAGGAGATGTTAAATTGTGGGTTCCGTGTATCTACGATGTGAGTACGTTAAAGATCCCTACCCCACGACAAACTGTGGGGGTTCGGCAAAATTTCCAGATTAGGGGGTCTCAGTGCCTACAAACCTACACTGATGAGCTTATCCCCAGGCGTCGGTGAATGGCCTTGGTAACGGAAATGGGCCGACGTTAAATAAATGAATAAAAAAAACAAGGATTGTTAATAACAGTCCTTGGTATGAATCTAAGAGATGCTGCTTGCATACACTATTTTCGGCTATATATTTTTCTATATAACCAGATATAGGCTGTCAAAAAAATACTCCAAGGTCTGGTTTATATCAATATAGGGTTAACTCTTAACTAAAGGATAAATGTAAAATGAAATAATATGTATCTCAAGATTAATAAACTAATCTTGTATCTATTGTTTGACGTTTATCGATCCTCTAATTACGAGTTAACTCTGCATTAATGAACAGAACCTAAATAAGTTAAAAAGCTCAGTCATCGTTCTAAGAATTTCAATAAACAGAACGTGTGTGCATCGCTGAAAAGCTGATATTTTGATAGACATATTTTTATTTTTAAACTATAATTACTTTTCTGAAACTATGAACAAATTCAGATTAGAGCAAAACTCAATGGAGAAAGTTATACATCTTTGAAGTGCATCTGAGAACTGAAAACTGAATATTTCTACTTTTCACACAAATCTCAGAATTTCATTTGATGAAAGTATATTGGGCATAATTTCATACTTGCTCATCTTTTTTTAGGAAGTTATATAACTGTCACCAAACACAATTTTCAACAAGCTCTGTTTTTTAATGGTAAATACCATTACATAATTTTCGAAGCGCCATCTATTGATGAGTGATTTTCGCCTGTTCAAAAATTGAACAACTTTCTTTGAACCCAACTTCGACCATATGGTCAAAGGAACCCAAAACCCAAGGTGAACTTTCAACTTTGTGGAACCCAGTGAGCTCTATTCTAACTAGAGTTCACTGGTGGAACCTTGCTGTAGTCTGTGCCTTGCTTGTCATTTTGGTATTTTACTCATGTGCTCATACTCATACTGTTTCAGTTCAGACACGTTCGGATCACGTAGTTCATATGTTGGTAACAATTCCTAACGGACATTCTAACCACAAAATATTCAAATATCAGCTGTTTTAGTGTTAGTATAACGTGAAATTAATGCAGATGACAAAATGAATAATAATTTAAAATGTGTAAATATCCTTATTTTTTATTTACTTGCTTTACATACAGTGCAAGGTGGTTTGAGTGATTACATAAGGGATATTCGGAATTATTTGGGATACAAAGAAGAAGTAGATGATAGTAATGTAGAAATTTACAATCAAAAAATACCATACGAAGTTTCTGCAACCGATGAAAAATTCTTGGCCGAGGCAGCCAAACTTACAGGCGTTACGTTATCGGAACTGGATTCATGTCAGCAAAGGGTAATTATACATATTTGTATAGCACTATATTCCAGACTAATTGGAAAGATATGTCCTCAATTCAATTCAACAAGTCTTTATTCGTGTTAAAATTTAAACAATTGCCTTACTAGAACTCACTCCGGGTTTGGCTAAAAAGCAATTAAAACAAACTTAACTCTTTTTAAACAGATTAAGGGAAGATATTTCTATACGTATACATATCTAAATTAACAGATTTTTTAAAACTTAAAACCTACACATTTTTTAAAACTGTAACTTTTTTAAAATTGCAGTACTGACATAGACACCTCAACATAAACGAGGAGCCTTCTGCGAAGTGTGAAAATGCTGGGCTGTGCATAGGCTAGCCTAAACTTTGGTTTTAATAATTCTGGTTTTCTGAAAATTTTGGTTTTTGTTAGAATTTTGGTGGAAAATGAATTTCGAGACAAATATGTCATCATATATGTAACTTTAAAGGCATTCCCAAGTAGCACTCAAAGTTACGGGAACTGGCATCAGTGGTATTGGAACTTTAAGTAAGTTTTACATAATTGTCACTAAATTTATAACTTTAGTGTAAAATTCACCTTATGGTGTATGCCCGTGGAGTAACAATTAAGTAGATGCTACTGAATTTTGGCACGGTATAGTTGTTACACTTTCAAGTAAGTGCTGCGGTATGTGCAACGTCTCCGGTACTACTCGAAATTACTTTGAAGCATCCTCAACTTTAGGGTGAAGATTGGTAGTAATGCCGACTGCACCGCATTACCAAAGAATCACTTCATAGTAATGATAATTGTAAGTGTTCCATTTAAAGTTTTGTAACTTACTAGTGACATGAGTAAAATAATGTTAGCTTTACTAACAATGAGACTGTTAAGTGACTCGAATTAAAATCACCATTTTTCTGATATTGAATAAAATATTGCATAAAAATATAATTTTATCAAACATAATTTTTTCAATTACTTATGGTCACTTGCAAACATGTTTTATAAATAGAACATTATTACTTTATAATACATGGAATAAAAAAAATGTTTGTGACAAAAGAATTTATAATTTCAGTTTTACAGAGATAATTTTTGCAATTTTTTTTTTCAAAAATAGTTTTCTAGAGGCATATTTTTTATCAAAGTATCATGGTAACATTCTACAAAAACAAGTGGTAGTTTTAATTTCTACACTTGGAACAAACTTAAAATGTCAAGGCTTGTAATACCCACGTTTAATACAATCAATATAACTTGGACATATTGTAATTCACCAAGTTCAATTTTGTACTACTATTATTTGTTATTTGAAAGAGAGAGAGTAAAATATATTTTGCCCTCATACCACTGTTCACCATCAGAGTTGTTGCAGATCACAGAAGTTAATAATTTTTACTACTTGGTTACATTTTGGTTACGTAATAATCAAGTCGTCAACACGTAATAGCAGAAGTTGCGGAATAGTAATTTTTACATAATACTTATTTCCCATTTTGGTGAATACTTCGTAAAATTATCGTTCCCAATACGTAACAGTCGTTAGTTGTGGAAACCTTTACAGTCCCCCGATGGTAACCACTATCAAGAAAGAGCAATTGTTCGCATTGTTTAAATTTGTATGATCGTCTAAACAACTGAAAGTAGATTTTTTTGCAAATATCAATCAGTATTGAATATTATAAGTTTTAAACTCCATTATTACGAACAGCACAAAAATATGAGAAGTTTGACGAAAGGTGAAATATGTGAAATGAAGTTTAATATCTTCTAAAATTATCTAGTATAACGTGACCAGATTCCAGGAAGCAAAATGTGGGACATTCCCGGACATTCCAAATTAAGCGTACATTTTCTTAAAGCATAGTCTAGAATATTTTAACTTGGCGTGTATATGAGTTGATATTACGCGTGCAATTTCATTTTTTCATACACACAAAGTTAAAGCAGTAGCCCAAAAACAATGTTCATGTATGTCCACACGTGAACAATCTTTTGATAAATTATCATCAGATACCTCAGAAAGATTGTACAACATATTTGAAGAGACACGTCACAATAAATGCTAGAATACACTTCACAATTTCACATGCAGTAATAATAAATCTAACTAACATGTAAATAATTAAATAATAATAATAATATTTATTTCATCTGTTTGGTTATAATGTTTTAACATTTTTTCTTAAACAAAATTCATGATAATAAATATTTAGTTAAGCGCCACACCTAAGTTTTTAGAGAAAAACTTGTCTGTGGGTGTTTGTGTAGTGTAAACATTTAATTCTTTATATCACTTTTAATTTATTTTTATTTTAATGCTGTAGTTATTGCTATAGTAAATGATGGACTGTTAATGAGGCAAATTGCACTGCATTATAATATTGACAAAAATTTGATGTGTAACATTTTTAAAAAGTGGAGAATAAACGGTACAATTAGTAGAAATCCTGGATCAGGGAGACAAAGGATATCAACTCAACAACAAGATTTGCAATTGGTAAATGCTTTAGTAGAAAATCCATTTTACTCAGTTATTCAGCTGCTTCAGGAACGAATTTACCTGGATCGGGTAGTACTGGTCGCCGGCGAGTAAGAGAGCCGGAGCTACGCTGTCATGCAGCAGCACAGAAATACTTACTTAAAGCTGAACATAAAGAAACTCGAGTAGGATTTGCACTTGAATTTTTAGCGCATGATGTAAATTTTTGGAACAATGTAATCTTTACAGACGAAAAAAACTTTCCAGTCAACAAACAGCGGTCGTATTCGTGTTTACCGCCCTCCGAATACTCTATTCGATGAGAAATATATATCTAACAATGATAAAAGTGGTAGATTTTCCGTCAATATGTAGACTTGGATATCGGCACGTGGTGCTGGTGTTTTGTGGCATATTGAGGAACGATTTAATAGTGAAACGTATATTAGGATTTTATACAATATTATGCTCCCTTCTGTGTCACAATTATTTCTTAATAATGAGTCCATATTTCAACAAGACAATTATTGTTCCATTCATACTGCTCATACCGTAACTAACTGGTTTTAAGATAACAACATCAATGTTGCTAACTGGCCCAGTCATAGTCCAGATCTTAACCCTGTGGATGAAGTATTGGGACTACTCATAAGAAGTATCCAAAAACAAAATGTGAGACCACGGAATGCCGGAGAATTACTGGAAATAGTAAATAATGCATGGAAAAATATTATTACTAATGATTATTGTATAAGGTTATTTAATTCTATGCCAAACAGACTTATAGAAGTTATAAATAGAAATGGTGCAATAATGAAATATTAATAATTAGTTTCTTGTTAAGTAGGATATCCTTTGTCCTTTGATCCAGGATTTCTACTAATCGTACCGTTTATTCTCCACTTTCTTAAAATGTTACACACCAAATTTTTGTTAATGTTATAATGCAGTGCAATTTGTCTCATTAACCGTCCATCATTTACTATAGCAATAACTACAGCATTAAAATAAAAATAAATTAAAAGTGATATCTGTTTTATTTCCGCTACGCATTACATATTCAAATAGAGACAGATTACATTAGAGAAAAAAAAGTTGTCCTATTTTTTTCTGCTCATGCAGTACAATTCTGCTGTATTTATGAAGTTTTCTATAAAATTTTCTGCTAAACTGAGTAGCCAGTTTTTGATGTTTTCTCTTTGTTTTTTTATTGTTGGTGTTTCTTAGGGGATCTAGCATTAGGTTGTACAGTCTTGGACCTAGATATATTGAACTTTTTGTAAATATTGATTTTTTAGCCCTAAGTATGATTACATTAGTTCTTGTTCTTGTATTATGCAAAAAAATTCATTTGGCGTGTAACAGTTTCTGTCTATTAAGTATTTTTGAGCAATCTTTTGAAAATGTACTGATTTGCACCTTCTTTAATCAGCTACGGCCCTAACAGGTTCCCAGGGTAGAGCGAGATCATATTTCGACACTCCATAATCAAAGGCAATTTTAATATTAAAAAATACTCACTAAGTACTTGTAAATTTTCGTAAATATTGCACCCCCCTTAACCTTGCACCCAGATTGGCGACTTTTCTCGCCATATGGTAGAGCCGGCGCTGTCCTTAAACCTGGCTTATTGCTTTAATAAACTGATTTTTTCGTGAAAATATTTTTTTCGACGTAACTCGATACCTGAATGATCCATTTTTTAATCCCTTCAGACAGGGTTGGCGGGGGGTTCTACAAGGTTGACGGGTGCCAACCCAGGGTAATTTGGCAGGGAAAATTGCGCTCTAAAACATGGTGCAAACATCGGTGACGAAATCGATACCTGAAAAAAACCGAATTTTTTTATGCTCCGAAAATGCGTGCGCACTAAAATTGTGCACACATTTTCCAACCTTTGCTTCTATGAGTTCAATTAATTTCAAAGTTTCATGTTATGCAGGTTTTATCGACAAAATCGATACATGAATGGGACCTACAGCGGGATCTTAGATTATTACAAAGTGTGCACATCCAATACATTTATTATTTTTAGCTCGATTTTAAAAAATATATACAGTGTGACAACATTTTTATTTACCATCCGATATTGACAATTTTTTTTTTAAATGTAGAGTGTGGGAAACCAGGATAAAGTGTCAAATTTTTTAAACAAAAACCAAGGCCTGCGGTGTAATTTTTTGGGGGTGAAAATTCGCGAAATCGTAATAGTGTTTTTTTTTTAATCTGAGCACACCACTGGATTAAGCGTTCTCTGAAATGGGCCTGTAGAAAATTTCATAAAGCAATAGTATTGTTACGTGTTTACAGTCTTCAGTAAACACTCTGTAGGTTCAAATAACTTGCAACAAGAATCTTCACAAACTACTATTTTATGAATCACTTAAATTACACAACTAATAATAACAATCTAATATAAATTCACTACTTTTAAATCACAACTGTACTTTTCTTCTTAAACTTGTCAAATCTTATATAACCTAAAAACTCTCTCTGTATACCAGAACTGTACTGTATACTCAACTGAACTGAACTGTCCCCCCATCTGCTGGAATCACCTCTTTATATCCACTCATAGAATGTACCAGAATCCTATTGCATAACATTCTAGAATCCTTCAGAGTTTTCTACTATGTGCTAGATGACTGTTCGTCAATTGGCTCATAGATGGTGCCACCCTACTAGCCAGGGAGTAATTACACTCATCTTTCTGTTAGAGGGCAGCACATAACAGTATTGCATATTAATAATTCTGTGCTCAAAGTAAAAATCACATTGTCCTTATTACTTTATTTAATTTTATCAAGTAATCCATGGAATAAAAATTGAAAATAATTGAGGAAAACATTTTTCTTGGTAACACTTAACAAAATTATTGGTATGCCGGAATATAAAATAAATGCTAATTATATTTTTCTTTCTTCCACCAATTTGCCATTTTTTCGCAACACTTATCAAATGTTTTTCGTTCATTCACGGTTACTTTTCTGAGTTCTTAGGTAATAGTTGCACATGCTTCAATTATTATTCTAGCGCATAGTTCGTCAACTGACTGCAGTCTTGGCTTGTAAACTACTTGTTTTAGTATAACCGACTAACCGACAAGAAAAAGGCGACCGGCGTCAAATGCGGGGATCTTGGCGGCCATTCAATAAGAGGTCTGTTTCGACCTATCCATCGATTTTCAAAATTTGTATTCAGTCAACCCCTTACCACTACTGCAATATGCACAAGTGACCCATCTGTTGAAATTTTAAATTCTGACGTGCTTGGATTTGTAAATCATCCCAAAAATTCATTTTCCAAAAAGTAAAAAATACACTTTGGTTCAAATTACTCTCAGAAAAAAAAGGACCAATAATTCTACAATCAAGTCTCCACATCATACGTTTATTTTTTCTGAGTACTGCCTCTTTGCATTAATGACCCAATTAGAATTTTCAGCATACCAGTACTCTGAATTTTGAGACGACACCACTCCATTTGTTGGACATGTTGCTTCGTCGTTGAACAAAATTTCTTTTAAAAAGTTCCTATTGTTCAGATATTCTCCCTGGGCCCAACAAACCAATCGTTTTTCCTCATCTCCCTGTTCCAGAGTACATGTAAAATTTTCGTTAAATGGTTTTTATTTTTTTTAACCTAGCGCCGAAACCAATTGGGCAATCTCGGTCAAATATGATATTTAGAGTTCTCTTACAAATGTCTCCAGAGTTTTTGTACTTTTCATCTACAAGACCTACCCTTAATATTAAGGGTAGTTCACATTGAAAAAAAAAGATTGATTTTCTCAATGACGGTTTTAATAATTTAAAGTGAGTATAATTAATTGTGCTACTATTTTAAAGAGATTTCAGGCTGAAAATGTCTACTTACTATATTGAAATTTTAACATAATAATACTAAACGCCGAAACAAGCACAAACAGCTAAGACTATGAGTTGATGCATATCTTATTGCCTTCTTGACTCGATTCTCGATTATTTTCGAAGTATTCCGGATTATTGCGGAGTATTCCTGAGCATTACGGAGTATTCCCATGGTATTCCTGAAAATTTGTACACGTATTTCAGGCAGTGGTTGACCCCTCGAGTAGATTTATGCGATGTAAATAGTACACACTGTGTTTTACCTTAATTTAAGTATAAGTGATTTTGTTGAGCCCATTTCACAATATTATCGTAAACTATGCATGCAAATGTCATAAGATTGTCTACTTATATTTTTCTGTTATTAATATGCTAGTATCATCAGCGTATTGTATAAATGTCATAGATGTTATATTATGTAGGTAAAAGTTTAGATCATTTGCAAAAATTAGAAACAAAGTAGGACCTAGAATCGATACCTGAGGGACACTAGAATATATTTCGATTGGAGCTTGTCTTGCCATTTGGCAGGAAAACTTTCCGAGTGCACCCCTAAAGATATATGATTTGAGCAACTGTAGATTTATCCTCCTAATACCATACCTAAAGAGTTTTGCCAGTAATAACTCATGCTCTACGTGATTGAATGCCTTAGTGAAATCTATAAAGAGTCCTAAAGTTGAAATCTTATTATCGATTGCTCTAACGATTTCAGAAACAAAAGTAGTATATTCTAAGAATATTTCAAATACCCAAACTTACAACATATTGGAATTTAAAACTGCAGAAACTCTTTCATGAACCTGTTGAAGTAGTATCAAAGGTCCTTCGTTTTCCCGTTCTTTTATAAAATAATCTATTAAATTTAATACCAAATTTTTTGACTTTGCAACACGCTTAGTTGCCATATATATGAAAATATTATTTTTATGATTTAATATTAATTCCAAATAAATAATTCCATCAAAAATAAGTGACTGCTTACCTTATTATTTACCTAGTTAAACCACTACCTATTTTAAAATCCGCGGTAGGCTTAAACGCATAAAACATAAACACACCATATATAGTTTAATATAACATCAGAATTTAAATAGGATGACTGTTGGTGGTGAAAACGTGTGATTATTTGTTAAAATATAGAAACACCATGTCCATATCATCAGGTAACAGGAACAGAACATTTCTTAAAAAATAGTCCAGAAATCCAGCTTTGTTTGCACACTGCCACAATAAAATTCTGAGGCCTAACTATATATCTAGCAAGAAGTAAAATACCGAAAATTGAAGGCGTGCATATGTAATATATAATAAATAAAATATAAAAATTAAAAAATTAAAGGCCGTGGATATTCGTCTGACAATCGGATAAATAACCAGGCCACTAAATGTCCAAAAGTCGATTTTATTTACTTAGAGATTAACTCGCATGGAATAACAAAAGAAAAATTGTAAGGGAAAAAGAAGTTTTTAACAAAACTCTCGACACTTAATAAAATAAAAATAACAGAATTAAAAAATGGAAGAAGCCAACAGGATTTGAACTCTGATGTATTCCATTGCTATTCAATTCGAGTATCTTTACACACTGAGCTACACGAGGACAACAATTCTGCTATACGTGTAATATGTAAAGTATTAGAAAATTGTAATATGTTTAGTGGTTTGACAATGTCCGTTTACCGGCTGAATATCCATTATTATACACTGAAAATAATAATAATTTCATATAAAGACGAATTTAATTCCAATATGGAACGACTTTTAACCCGAATAAATAATAGTTCATAATAATAATAATAAAAGTGCTTTATTGAATTATTTTAATTCAAGAGGCCATTGACCGAGGTCCTTCAGCCTATATTCTATGTATATATATATGACTATAAAATATTTAATGTATATTAAAACCTATTATAAATAGTAACTAAGACAACAAATTCATGTGAAAAAAAAAAAAATCAATTTGCATTTATTATTTCCTATAACGTTCTTGAAGGATGTTTCACTCTTGCCCTGCCATTTGGTTCCCTTCTTGCACATAAGGTATCAATTAGCACTTTGTTTTGTACATTCCCGGAGAATCTTCTTGATAGAGTAATCAGCCTCTCTTTTATTGGTTCGATATTTGTCAGTTGGTATAGAAGTTGATTGGGAGGATTGTGTAGAGGATTATTTGGGTGACGAATTTTAGTTATTAATTGTAAGGCACTTGTTTCTGCTACCATAAGCTTTTGTATGGCTGGTTTTTTACAGTTCTGAAAGAGTACGTGACCATATTCTATCATGGGTCTGCAGATGGTCTTGTAAATTCTACAGGCAGTTTGGATGTTGATTCCTCCTTTTTTATGCACAAGGCATCTGAAATGTTTAGATCTTGAAATAACATTTTTTTTAACTTGCGCTGTATGATCATTAAAGTTGATTTTGTGGTCAATGATTATTCCTAGATATTTGACGGATAATTTGGGATATAGCAAATGGTTAGTTCATAATAATAATTGACAAATCTTTAGAACTTATCGCAGAACTTAGGGAATATTTTTTAACTTATTTCTGCCTAATTGTAGGCAGATCTAATTGTCTCGTAAAAGGACCATTAAACTATTAAATTTGTTTATGTTATTTGTTACGTTTATGTTAAACGCCGGATAGTCTTGATATCCGATCGAAATCGGACAGTTACAAAAATAAGAAAAAGTGTATAGGAAATGAGACAGTTTTATTATCTTTCAGTCATCCATCATTACGAACATTACTACAAACTACTGACAATCCCTATCTGTTAGTTATTAACTTGGTACTTAAAGTTTACTAATGGTAAGTTATGATGAATAAAGACGACGAGTTTTTCTATTCTCTATCGCTACTTCGTCAAAACAGTCCCAAAAACTGTTGTGAATATCGCCAGCAACATCTTCTTTGTTTTTCTTATGCTGTTTGTTGGATGGCGGAGAAAATCAGCTTTATCACTGCTTGAATGTGAATCATCACAACTGTTTCTTAAGGCCTCCAGCAGGATAATTTGCCGCGATTTTTCAGCTTGGTTATTTGTCCATGAAACTTGTTTTGAATCAGGGGGTCCAGAAGAGTTGCTAGTAGGAATTTTTTGTTGTCATTGAGATGGTCGAAACGTTTTTTCAATTCAAGCTTCAATGAAGCTGTCACATTTAATAGGTTATTTGTTTTATTTTCAGTTTCTTTTTTATCTATGTATCGTATTAATGTGGCAACATGTGGTATTACCTCAGAGATACATGAACAACCAAAACTTGTAATTTTATGATTTCTTCAAATGGTTTGAGGAGTCTAATACACTGTTCCATAAGCTTCCACTGTTGAGTTGTCAAATTGTTTGCTATATTGTTGTCAGCGATGTAAAGAGAAACAGCTCGTTTCTGTTTCACCAAACGCTCTTGCATGTAAAACGTAGAATTTCAGCGTGTACTGATGTCTTGAACTAGCTGATGTTCTGGTAAGTTTAGTTCTTTTTGGATATTCTTGAATTTTTCCTGAGCCAAGCCTGAGTGATTGAAGTGTGTGACAATTCAATCTCGCAGCAGCAATAGCTTCCATTACTTCAGGCTGTGTATTCAATGAATCGTTCAGAACTAATTGAAGAGTATTGTTACGTGCTTACAATTTTCAGTAAACACTGTGGATTCCAAATAACTTGCAACAAGAATTTTCACAAACCACTGATTTATTTAATCACTAAAATTACACTAGCAAATACTTAAAAATCACACAACTAATAATAACTTAATCTAATATAATTTCACTATTTTTAAAACACTAAGCACTTTACTTTTCTTCTTAAACTTGTCAACTCTTGTCTAACCTAAAAACTCTCTTGTCTGTTTACTTCACTAAACTGCATACTTCACTCAACTGAACTGTTCTTCTACAAACTGTCTCTGTAACCAGAACCACAGATTACCCAGAACTGAACTGGATACTAAACTGTTCCTTATTCTTCACTAAACTGTACTGTTCTGTTCTGTTCCATCTGCTGGCTTCACCTCTTTATATACCCACTTGGAATGTCCAGAATATCATTGTAGAACTTTCCAGAAGATACTGGAATTCTCTATAATTTTCTTAGGCACTACTAAATGGTGGTTCGCCAGTTGGCCCACAGATGGCGCCACCCTTCTGGCCAGGGAGTAATTACAACTCTCCTCTCTGTTAGAGGGCAGCACATAACACTGCCCCCTCCTTAAGCCTGAACGTCCCGGTCAGGCAATTCAGATATCCCAGCATACTTTGCCAACCTGTCCAGGTGCACGATCTTCATCTTGGACTTCTTTCTACGTTGAATCCTATAAACAACGTCGTTGATCCTAGTGATGACAGAATACGGTCCTTCCCAAGGTGAGCGAGGCTTCGAGAATCCTTCTTCACTCCGCTGTGGGTTATACAGCCAAACCGAGTCCCCCACCTTGAATCCTGCTGAACTGGCATTGCGGTCATATCTAGCCTTCATTCGATCACCACTCCCTGTAGGCGACCTCTTGGCAACCACATTCGCACAAACCTTGCAACTGCGACACCAAGCCTCCACATCCTGACAGCTATTTACCCAGTAAAATCGCTCCCGTACTCTAGCCAAAGTCTTATTTCTGCTAAAGTGCTCTCTGGATATTCCCTCGTGCACTTCCCGAAGTACTTTTGGTACTCGGCACCTGGGTATCAGCAACCGCATGGTAACTTCTTTCCCATCCGGGCTCTCCCATGCTCTCCGTAATAGTCCATCTATAACCCTAAGGGAATCCCATTGCGCCCATAAAGCCTTCAATCCAACACTTTTACTGGAAACGTCCTTCCATTCAGGGCGGATTCCTTTTTCTTTCGCCTTCAACATTGGTCCAATTTCATCATCATTCAGTTGTTCCTCTCTTAGAACTTCCTTTGTCCAATCCTTCGGAACCTCTATCTTAACTGCCTTCACTTCTGCTATATCCTGCTGCGTTTTTACATTCCCGGCATTCACTTCCTTAGGGCTCCTCTGGCGACAGTACCTCTTGACATGCCCCAATTTGCCGCAATTATAACAGCGGATTACTTTTGTCGGACCTCCAGCACTTCGCTGCTGCTTCGGCTCCTGTTTCGACGGTTGCGGTTCCTGTTTCAGCTCCGGTCGCGAACTTAATTCGTTTAGTAATTGTGCGACCATTTTCTGTATGTCTGTTAACATTACAATCAATCTCATCTTATCAGAGCGAACTTCCTCTTTCTTTGCAGTGTTTACTTCCCCAGGATTCCGTTCTCGACACTGCCGCATCATATGTCCTGGTTTGCTGCACTGATAACACCGAATCACCTTCCTTGGCTGTCCTTCGCTCTGTTCTCTTTCCTGCTTCCTTGGAGCATCTGGTTTGTTCATCAACTGGCTTATCATTTTGTGCAGGTCAGCCATCAAAGATTCTATATTTGACTTTTCTAAATGGTTCTCTTCTTCTACTTTCATGGCTCGTACTCTCGGATGTAGAGTCTCTTCATAAGCGGCCTCAACTTCGAGGGCATGGATCAAGGCTTCGCTACCAGTCTTATCTCGAGATAATCTAAGCACTCGCCTGATCTCCTCATCTCTTATGCCATCGATGAAAGTACCAACTGTTAATTGTTCCTGGAATTCTTTGGATGCATCCGGGTAAGCCAGGTACGCCAGTCGCTCAACAGCTGCCTCAAAATCTTGTAAACTTTCCCCAGCCTTTTGTGTGCGTGTTTTGAGCTGAGTCCGGTATACCTGGGCGAGGTGTTGGTCGCCATATCTTAGATCTAATGCAGCCTCCAAAACTTTAAAATCCCGTTGCTGCGTTACTGGGATAGTCTGAAGCAACTCTGAGGCTTGACCTCTTAATGCTAGCACCAATGCCATAGCTTTGTCTTCGTTACTCCAATTGTTTGCGTATGCCGCTGCCTCAATTTGTCTTTTATAGGTTGACCAAGAAGTTTGACCATCAAAGGAAGGCGGTTGTAATCGAGGACCTGATGATGATAATACCAGCTGGCCTCCTTGTTCTCTTAACAGTCGCTTAAGTCGCTCTATCTCTCCTGCAACTGCACGAAATTTTTCTTCCATATCAGTAACTTTCCCTTTAACTCCACTAACTTCCCCTTCGACACCAGTAACTTTTCCTTTGACTTCAGTTACTTCCTCTTCAACCTTATTTACTTTTCCTTTGACATCACCTACTTCTTCTTCGACTGCGGTCACTTTTCCTTCCACGCCAGTCACTTTTTGTTCAACTTTATCTACTTTTTCCTTGACCTCATTAGTGGCTGACAGGATAGCATCTTGTTGCACCTGTATAATTTTTCTCAATTCTTCTTGACGTCTCTCTTGTTCTTCTTTTTCTTCTTGGCGTCGTTTCTCTTGCTCTTCCTTTTCTTCTTGACGTCGTTTCTCTTGTTCTTCTTTTTCCTCTAGCATCATTTTTCTAAATGCGGCGAACATGTCTTGCATTTGTTTTTCAGCGGCCATGCTTCTTGTTTCCATTCAAAAACTAACAAACAACACTAACAAGTCTTATTTAAAGTCTATATTTGGTATACGTCAAATATGTCCACAAAATCCTCACACTAGCACAAATAAGTCTTGTCTAATATCGATATCACTTTCCAGTTCGACTCACTTCACTATCTCCAGTGGTTTCCAAATAGAACACTATGGAACTTTGTCGAATTCTTCAAAAATTCTGTTGCAATTCCGCTTCTGACACCAATTGTTACGTGCTTACAATTTTCAGTAAACACTTTGTGGATTCCAAATAACTTGCAACAAGAATTTTCACAAACCACTGTATTTAATCACTAAAATTACACTAGCAAATACTTAAAAATCACACAACTAATAATAACTTAATCTAATATAATTTCACTATTTTTAAAACACTAAGCACTTTACTTTTCTTCTTAAACTTGTCAACTCTTGTCTAACCTAAAAACTCTCTTGTCTGTTTACTTCACTAAACTGCATACTTCACTCAACTGAACTGTTCTTCTACAAACTGTCTCTGTAACCAGAACCACAGATTACCCAGAACTGAACTGGATACTAAACTGTTCCTTATTCTTCACTAAACTGTACTGTTCTGTTCCATCTGCTGGCTTCACCTCTTTATATACCCACTTGGAATGTCCAGAATATCATTGTAGAACTTTCCAGAAGATACTGGAATTCTCTATAATTTTCTCAGGCACTACTAAATGGTGGTTCGCCAGTTGGCCCACAGATGGCGCCACCCTTCTGGCCAAGGAGTAATTACAACTCTCCTCTCTGTTAGAGGGCAGCACATAACAGTATGAATAAAGCATCTAGCAGATGCATACCCGGCAACTCTAACACCTTTTACCATGTTGGCTCCACTATCATGTACAAGCAGATAAACTTTTGATTGTGGAATATTCCAGGAAGTACTAATTAAACCAAATCCTTCTGCTATGTTTTCTCCTGTATGAGAGCTCGAAAAGGGTTTCATTGCAAGTACAGCATGTTCCATGCTAAATTCAGGAGATGATCAATGTGATGTAAAACTTAAAAAGCTTGAGTTGTGTGTACAGGACCACATGTCACTGAGATTACAGGAGCTTGGGAGATATCCTCTTCAAGCATGTATTCTTTCATATTGTCGGGGACAATTTTATCAGTAATGTAAGTTCGACTTGGAATTTTATAACTAGGTAACGGCTTCTGTATAAGCCTTGTAAAGCCGACTTGTTCCACCATTGATACTAGTTCATTATCCAGTGCAATCATTTCGGCGATCAGGTAATGGTATTCTTTCGATTTGGCATCATTAATATCCCACATCAATTTTCTTTCCATAGTTTCATTCAGAGTCAATTTCTTTTGCTCCATTTTTTTAGAAGGGACTGGTGTAATTTTACTTGTGAATGAACAGAACTAGAAGGTCCAGCTGCAATATCAGCCCTGATCTCGACAAACTTATCACTATGCTTTGATTTTATATGGTTGTTGATAACTGGAGTACCTAAAATAAAAATAAATCATAGATTGTGAAAGCAACTTTACTGCGGAGTGTTGCAGTTGGATAAAAATAAATAATGAAACTCCTATTAGTCTTATCTAGCAATACTTAGTCTATGTAATCTGGAGATATATTGAAAAAAATTTCTGAAAAAATATATTTTCAGCTTTCTAGATAAGTCCTACTTAATCTAACTAATTATTATCAAAAACAAAAATATAATCAATAAATAATATATCTATTGATTATATATTTTTTGACAGTATTTAGTTATTTATTAAATATATATATACCTATACAATATACCTATAATAAATAAATAAATAAATAATTTATTCATGTTCATAACCAGTGGTTTTACATAAGTCAGAAATACAGATATTGTATAATACATCACACAAAATAAAACATTGGAAAGAAGTTAGCATATAGCAATATCACATAAATACTCGTCAAATGAACAGTATGCTCCATTCAGCAGAATTTGTTTAATTTTCGAGTAAAACTTGTATTCAGGTAACGTCCTGATATCAAGCGGCAACTTGTTAAAAAATTTAGGACCATAGTAATTCGTTGCATTATGACTTTGCTCTAACCTAGTAAGATCTAGGCAAAACTCATTTCTCTGTCTAGTGTTATGTTTATGAATTTCTCCATGAGAAACATGGTTATTTAAATTTTTTTTAAACTGAGTGTCCCCAAATTATTATGGCATAGGAAAATACTCTCTGAAATAGCGAGAAATAAACAATTTTTATTACACTCAGGGGCAACTCTGTTCTTAAATTCATAATCAGATAAACTACTTTGGACAATTTAATTTACTATCCGGATAATCTACATGTTGATCCCAGCAAAGCTTAACGTCCACTATTACTCCTAAAAACTTGATATTATCGGAATTGTGAAAATTTTCTAACCTACGGGTTGAGAAAATCATACTTTGTGTTTTCAA
Source organism: Leptura quadrifasciata (assembly GCA_963675555.1). Lineage (NCBI taxonomy): Eukaryota > Metazoa > Arthropoda > Insecta > Coleoptera > Cerambycidae > Leptura > Leptura quadrifasciata. The sequence goes on along the minus strand of OY776676.1, from coordinate 111,492,284 downwards.
TTAATTTAGGTTTAATTTATTTGCTCTGAACCAGTCAGGAGCTTCCAATTGTGACCGCTGCATATCCTATTGTAATTCGTTAGAATTTTCATTAATGTTTTGGTCGTATCATCAGAAAATAGTATAACCGAAGTGTCCTTGACGTTGTCAGGTAAATCATTTACATAAATTTAAAAAATAAAAGTGGTCCTAGCACGGAAGCTTGTGGAACCTCAAATTTTACTTTTGCCGATGATGACGCCAATTCATTATACAGGGTGTCCCAGATTTAAACGGGCATACTCTAGTGGAAGGTAGAACTCACTCAGCTGAGTTCAAAACACCCCTATACTTACCGTTGAATGTGAACCGTTTTTGAGATACGGGGTGTTTTATGGTTTTTGACCAAAAATTTAATTCGCCATATTTTTGAAATGACTGCACATATTTAGATAAAATTTAGTATACATATTATACTCTTTTAGGTTAATAAATAGCTTAAGCGATTTTGGAAAAATTCAAGAATCAACCTCCATTTCTTTCATAAATTTATTTAGAACTTTAAATAATTGAAAAAAAAAAATAAAAAATGGTGCAAATAATTAAAACTATAAAAGGATTATATAAAAGGATATATAAAATGAATGCCCCCAGCGAAAATGGAATGTGTATTATCTTGGATGAAATTAAACTAAAAAAAGCTTAGAAACATTGAGTGTCAAAACAAAAACAAATAACAAACTCTTCTGCGGTGTATTTAGCTAAAATTAATAAAATAATGATGTTAGCAACTGGATTGTGTTATTTGTAGAATGTCAAATTTGGTCTTTCAATACTTTTGAAAATTTATTGAAGAATAACCATAAATCTGCCATCAAATATTATGACATTATTTCATAAACTGGTCCATAGGCTTTTTTTAAATGTTTACTAATATTTACCAAAAAATAATATACAGTGTGATGTTAACGACCCAAAGAGCCATATTAAAAAAAATGGAGGTCGATTCTTGAATTTTTCCAAAATCGCTTAAGCTATTTATTAACTTAAAAGAGTATAATATGTATACTAAATTTTATCTAAATATGTGCAGTCATTTCAAAAATATGGCGGACTAAAGTTCTGGTCAAAAACCATAAAACACCCCGTATTTCAAAAACAGTTCACATTCAAAGGTAAGTATAGGGGTGTTTTGAACTCAGCTGAGTGTGCTCTACCTTCTACTAGAGTATGTCCGTTTAAATCTGGGACACCCTGTATACAGTTATTTGATCCCTGTCACTAAGGTACGATTTTAAAATATTAAGTGCTGTAGGCTGAAAACCATATTCGTAAAGTTTAGAGATGAGAATATCATGCTGCACACAGTCGAAAGCTTTTGACAAGTCGCAGAAAATACTTCCAGCAAAGCTTTTGTTCTTAAAAGTTTTTATTATACTTTCAACCACTTTGTAAATTGCCATCGTTGTAAATTTACCAGAGCGTAAACCATATTGACAGTTTGATAAAATATTATTTTCTTCAAAATAGGTGACAAGTTGCTGAAATAGGGCTTTTTCTATAATTTTTCCCAGTGTAGGGATGATAGATATAGGGCAATAATTGTTCATATTATTTAAGCCACCTTTTTTGAAGAGCAGAATCACTTTAGATGTTTTAAGTCATTTTGGGAAAGTCCGCTTTCTATGCAGATATTGACTAATTTGGTGAAAGGTATAATGATAATGTCCGGTGTGCATTTTATGATATTGATATTCATGTCATATAGGTCTGCTTGGATTATTTTTAAATTTTTGAAGATATCGCATTTGGATGTATGAGATCTCTGAAAAACTAAATGAATTTTTTATTGCAGGATTTGTGGTAACTAAGCTGGTGGGATCAATAGGACTGGCTATGATTTTTGTGATTTCAAATGCTATGTTTGCAAAAAAGTTGTTATAATAAATTGCATACCTGCTTTTTTGCCTTCCCCTCCCCACTTTACATTTAGCATATTGTCCTCGCAAACATCAAAATACTTCCAAAGTGGAGACTTTTTCTTAACTGATGCCATTATTTATTTTTTAACACTTTTATTATAAGTTCTTAATACCCTTAATATACGTAAAATTTACGTAAATATTACACATTCAACTCAAAATAAATAATAATAACAATCATAAACAAATACACAATAGTCACATGTTATAGAATTTTTAAGCCTAGCCGTACTAAACTAAACCGAATAGTTGGTCGGTTATATCCGGTACAAGAAATATGCCGAATATCCGGCATCCGGTCAATTCATTATCCATTGCATCACTAATTATTATCGAAAACATATGAATCCAAACAATGGGGACAAAAAAAGGGGTCTACCACGCAAAAGGTCGGAAGGACATGAACTTTGATCGTAAAATTTACCGTCCTGATCATAAACCCTGAGTTTGCGACATTGAGGGAAGATCACTCGCTCCGCCATCTTCTAATGATGTCGCTCAAAATCAGTTTTTGCAAATATTTCCTTTACTTTTGGTCCTAAAAAAAAAAAAAATTAATTGAAGAGCATAAAATATGTTCTATGCATTTTTTCCGTCAGGCCAACAGTATTCAAGATACAGCTCGCCAAACGCAAGCAAATAATGGTAATGTAGTGGTGGAGCGTTTTTGCACCTGTCTTCTTAAATTTGTGCTAAATGATATGTGCAAAGTAATTTCAACATAAATATTGTTATGTGCTGCCCTCTAACAAGGAAAGATGTGATTAAGTTCATGTTCAAAGTTTTCCTCAGAAGCTTAGTTACTTCCCTGACTAGTAGGGTGGCGCCGTCTATGAGCCAATTGACGAACAATCATCTATTACATGGTAGAAAATTATGGAGAATTCTAGAAAAAAAAATTCTAGAAGGATTCCAAGTGTGTATATAAAGAGGTGACTCCAGCAGATGGGGGAACAGTACAGTTGAGTGAAATATAAAGAAGAGTTCAGTTCAGTAAACAAACAGAGAGTTCTTAGGTTAGACAAGAGTTGACTAGTTTAAGGGAAAAAGTAAAGTACATAGTGTTTTAAAAGTTGTGAATTTATATTAGATTAAGTGATTATTAGTTGTGTGATTGTTAAGTATTTACTAGTGTAATTTTAGTGATAAATAAAATAGTGGTTAGTGAAAATTCTTGTTGCAAGTTATTTAAACCCACGGAGTGTTTACTGAAAATTTGTAAGCACGTAACAATTGGTGTCGGAAGCGGAATTGCAACAGAATTTCTGAAGAATTCGACAAAGTTCCATAGTGTTCTATTTGGAAACCACTGGAGATAGTGAAGTGAGTCGAACTGGAAAGTGATATAGACTTTAAATAAGACTTGTTAGTGTTGTTTGTCAATGTTGTTTGTTAGTTTTTGAATGGAAACAAGAAGCATGGCTGCTGAAAAACAAATACAAGACATGTTCCAGCAATTTAGAAAAATGATGCTAGACCAAAAAGAAGAACAAGAGAGACGCGAGGAAGAAAAAGAAAGGAAACGTCAGGCAGAAAAAGAAGAACAAGAAAGACGTCAAGAAGAAAAAGAAAGACGACGTCAGAAAGAAAAAGAAGAACAAGAAAAACGGCGTCTAGAAGAAAAAGAAGAACAAGAAAAACGACGTCTAGAAGAGAAAGAAGAACAAGCGAGACGTGAAGAAGAACAAGATAGAAAACGACAAGAAGAAAAGGAAGAATTGAGAAAAATTATACAGGTGCAACAAGATGCTATCCTGTCAGCCACTAATGAAGTCAAGGAAAAAGTAGATAAAGTTGAACAAAAAGTTGGTAACGTCGAAGGAGAAATTAGTGACATTAAGGGAAAAGTTACCGACGTTGAAGAAAAAGTTACTGGTGTCGAAGAAAAAGTTACTGGCGTTGAAGTAAAAGTTACTAAGGTTGAAGAGGAAGTAACTGAAGTCAAAGGAAAATTTCGTGCAGTTGAAGGAGAGGTAGAGCGACTTAAGCGACTGTTAAGAGAACAAGGAGGCCAGCTGGTATTATCATCATCAGGTCCTCGATTACAACCGCCTTCCTTTGATGGTCAAACTTCTTGGTCAACCTATAAAAGACAATTTGAGGCAGCGGCATACGCAAACAATTGGAGTAATGAAGACAAAGCTATGGCATTGGTGCTAGCATTAAGGGGCCAAGCCTCAGAGTTGCTTCAGAGTATCCCAGTGACGCAGCAACGTGATTTTAAAGTTTTGGAAGCTGCACTAGATCTAAGATATGGCGACCAACACCTCGCCCAAGTATACAGGACTCAGCTCAAATCACGCACACAAAAGGCTGGGGAAAGTTTACAAGATTTTGAAGCAGCTGTTGAGCGACTGACATACCTGGCTTACCCGGATGCACCCAAAGAATTCCAGGAACAATTAACAGTTGGTACATTCATCGATGGCATAAGAGATGAGGAGATCAGGCGAGTCCTTAGATTGTCTCGAGATAAGCTGGTAGCGAAGCCTTGATCCATGCCCTCGAAGTTGAAGCCGCTTATAAAGAGACTCCACGTCCGAGAGTACGAGCCATGAAGGTAGAAGAGGATCATTTAGAAAAATCAAATATGGAATCTTTGATGGCTGACATGCACAAAATGATAAGCCAGTTGATGACAAAACCAGATGCTCCAAGGAAGCAGGAAAGAGAACAGAGTGATGAACAGCCAAGGAAGTTGATTCGTTGTTATAAGTGCGGCAAAACAGGGCATATTAAGCGAAACTGTCGGCAGCGGAGCCCTGAGAGAGTAAATGCCGCAATGACTGAGGAGCCCGCAGGAAAAGTAAAGATAGCCAGCACCTTGGGGGCTGTGCTGGCTGGTGAACACGGTGCCCCCAGAGAGATACGGGTTTCCCAGATTAGAAGAGTCCCGAGTAGTCTGCTTTTGGATGGCTATGTAAACAAAAGGAGATGTATCTTCACTATCGACATAGGTGCCACGTCATCAATAGTGCGACCCGGATTTTTATCAGGAATAAAAGTTGATAAAAGCCAAAATGGATTGGTCGTTCGAACAGCCACAGGAGACAGGGTAAGGGTTCATGGAGAAGTTGACCTAGATCTGCAGTTTGGACGCCTGTGCTTTAGTCATAGGGTTATTGTGGCTGACATCACTGATGATTTCATTTTGGGGCTGGATGTTATGGGAGTACAAGATCAATTTGTACTTGACGTGGTAGAACGAGTCCTAAAGATTGGAAATGAAGAATTTATTTTGTCAACAGCAAATGACCGATTTCAAAAAGTGAGGCTACTGACGGCTCAGACAATCAAGATTCCTGCTCGTTCTGAACAAATAATCGAGGCCATTCTGGAAGGAAACTCTGGTGGATACCGTGTTGGCCTTGTTGAAAAAGATGATTTAATTAAGACAGAAAACGTAATCTTAGCAAGAACTCTAACCCAGACAAAAGACAAAATTCCAATTAGAGTGGCTAATTTAAATTCCCACTCAGTGACTTTCAAGGAAGGCGAGGCAATAGGATCCTACGAACCAGTCCAGTGGATAGCAAGGTGCGAGGAACAAGGGGAGAAATGTTTGTCAACCAGCGTAGACAGGGAAGTTGTGACTTTGTTGAGTTCCCAGTTTGAACACCTATCTGAGGATGAACGTAGAGAGGCAATCAAGTTTTTGGAGAAAGAAAGTGCGGTATTTGCCAAAAACACAGACATCCTCACGAAAACTGATATAGTACAGCATCGGATAGATACTGGTGATTCAGCCGCAATCCGCCAACAACCTAGGAGGTTGCCACTAGCTAAACAGGAAGAAGCTGCTGCGATGGTTCAAAAGATGCTACAAGATGGAGTAATTGAGGAATCAACCAGTCCCTGGTCATCACCGGTAGTTTTAGTTGCCAAGAAGGACGGAACTTTGAGATTTTGTGTCGACTACCGGAAGCTGAATGATGTTACGAAGAAAGACAGCTATCCACTACCACGAATTGACGATACATTAAGTACGCTGGCAGGGTCACGATGGTTTTCAACTCTAGACCTTCGAAGTGGGTATTGGCAGGTGGGACTTCACCCTGACGACAAGGAAAAGACTGCCTTCTCAACAGGTAGTGGTTTATATCAATTCACCGTGATGCCTTTTGGACTTTGCAATGCACCAGCTACTTTTGAAAGATTGATGGAATTTGTACTCCGAGGACTAACTTGGAAGACGTGCTTAGTTTATCTTGATGACGTAATGGTTATGGGACGAAACTTCAGGGAACATTTGGAAAATCTTCAAGAAGTATTTGGGAGAATCAGAAATGCACACCTAAAGTTGAATCCAAAGAAGTGTCTACTATTCCAAAAAGAAGTGAAATTCCTTGGACATGTCGTATCTTCGGAGGGAATACAGACAGACCCGGACAAGATCTCTGCCGTGCGTGATTGGCCAAGACCTTCAAATGTACACGAATTACGAAGCTTTCTTGGCCTCTGCACTTACTATAGACGTTTTGTGGAAGGATTTGCGGATATAGCAAAGCCACTACACCAGCTAACGGAGGAGAAAGTTAAATATCAGTGGACACCGGAGTGTGAAACATCATGGAAGAAGCTGAAAGCAGCGTTATGCAGTAGTCCTGTGCTAGCATATCCCCAACAAAAGGGCCTCTATATTCTTGACACGGATGCTAGCAACTCCGCAATTGGATGTGTACTATCTCAAGTCCAAAATGGAGAGGAAAAAGTAATCGAGTATTTCAGTAAGGTACTGTCCAAACCAGAGAGGAATTATTGTGTAACAAGGAAGGAACTATTGGCCATTGTTAAGTCCGTGGACCATTTTCACAAGTACCTCTATGGCCAACATTTCAAAATCAGGACCGACCATGCTGCATTAAAATGGCTACTGCAGCTAAAAACTCCAGAAGGTCAACTGGCTCGCTGGATAGAAAGACTGCAGCAATATGACCTCACAATCGAACACCGACCTGGAAAGTCTCATAAAAATGCAGATGCTCTGTCAAGAAGACCGTGCAAAGATGACTGCAAGCACTGCTATCGGGTTGAAAAAGCACAGGGCACGGTAATAGTAAACACAGTTCAGGTAGATGTTCCAGATGATTGGACAAAGGAAGTTCTAAGACGAGAACAAATGGATGACAGCGTAATTGGTCCTATATTAAGGGCAAAAGAAAAAGGAACGCGACCGGAATGGAAGGATGTTTCGGACAAAAGTGTGGAGCTGAAGGCATTGTGGGCACAATGGGACTCCCTTAAGGTTATAGATGGGCTATTAAAGAGAGCATGGGAAAGTCCAGATGGGAAGGAAGTTACCATGCGTCTGGTGATACCCAGCTGTCGGATCCCAAAAGTACTTCAGGAAATACATGATGGAGTGTCCGGGGGACATTTTGGTATGAATAAGACATTGGCTAAAGTACGGGAACGATTTTATTGGATAAATAGCCGTCAAGATGTGGAAGCTTGGTGCCGCAAATGCAAGGCTTGTGCAGCTACCAAAGGGCCACAGACGAAGAGCAGGGGCCAAATGAAGCAATATAACGTTGGAGCTCCTTTTGAGAGGATTGCTATAGATGTAGCGGGCCCATTCCCAGTGACAGATGATGGGAATAAATACATCCTGGTCGCTATGGACTATTTTAGTAAATGGCCGGAAGCCTATGCCATTCCCAATCAGGAAGCAGTTACTGTTGCTCGAGTTTTGGTGGATAACCTTGTATGCCGATTTGGTGTACCCCTGGAGCTACATTCCGATCAAGGGAGAAACTTTGAGTCGGGGGTATTTCAGAAAATTTGTGAGTTGCTGGGCATTCACAAGACTCGGACAACCCCTCTTCATCCCCAGTCAGATGGAATGGTGGAACGACATAATAAAACCATGAAGGAACATCTTTCTAAGGTAGTTCACAAGAACCAGCGAGATTGGGATCGACATATACCATTTTTCTTAATGGCATACAGGGCTGCCATTCATGAGACGACTAAACAGACACCGGCTCGTGTAATATTTGGGCACGAGATCAGACTGCCATGTGATTTGATGTTTGGTACACCAGATAAGAAGCCACTGTCCGTGGATGACTACGCAGACGAAGTTAGTCAACAGCTGAGGAATGTCCACGAATTGGTTCGAAACCAAGTTAGCATAGCTAGTGACAGAATGAAGGCTCGCTATGACCGGAAGGGAACGTCAGCAGGATTCAAGGAGGGTGATCTGGTTTGGCTATATAACCCACAGCGAAAGAAGGGAAAATCTCCGAAGCTTCACCCACCCTGGGAAGGACCGTATTCAGTCATCACTCGGATCAATGACGTTGTTTACCGAATTCAACGTAGTAAGAAGTCCAAGATGAAGATCGTGCACTTGGATAGGTTGGCGAAGTATGAAGTATGTTGGGGAATCTGAATTGCCTGACCGGGACGTTCAGGCTTAAGGAGGGGGCAGTGTTATGTGCTGCCCTCTAACAAGGAAAGATGTGATTAAGTTCATGTTCAAAGTTTTCCTCAGAAGCTTAGTTACTTCCCTGACTAGTAGGGTGGCGCCGTCTATGAGCCAATTGACGAACAATCATCTATTACATGGTAGAAAATTATGGAGAATTCTAGAAAAAAAAAATTCTAGAAGGATTCCAAGTGTGTATATAAAGAGGTGACTCCAGCAGATGGGGGAACAGTACAGTTGAGTGAAATATAAAGAAGAGTTCAGTTCAGTAAACAAACAGAGAGTTCTTAGGTTAGACAAGAGTTGACTAGTTTAAGGGAAAAAGTAAAGTACATAGTGTTTTAAAAGTTGTGAATTTATATTAGATTAAGTGATTATTAGTTGTGTGATTGTTAAGTATTTACTAGTGTAATTTTAGTGATAAATAAAATAGTGGTTAGTGAAAATTCTTGTTGCAAGTTATTTAAACCCACGGAGTGTTTACTGAAAATTTGTAAGCACGTAACAATATCTATTATTATTAAACGCATTGACACAGTTTGCTGCGTTATATTTTGTATAGGGATACACCTACTTCCTTAATGGGTACGAAATTTATCATTTCATTTTGTAACTCGTTTCTACACCACCCAGGAGATAGAGCCTAACGGTGCGTTTTTTTTAGCTTGGCATCCCCCGTAGGCCTAATCCACAAAGTCATTACTTTTTGGTATGTTTTGGTTGTGGTGAATCTTCTTCACCATTATAGTCGCTCCACAGCATATTCATCTGATATTTCTAAGAGATTCGTCTCTTCAATATTCACCTCACCTTCCCCAAGCACTTCGGGATTGTTTTTGTAGGAGGATCGATTGCTATAATAGCAAATGGCAGACCATACTCCACTGCATTTTTTTCAACCTCATGTTGTACTGGTCTGGACTTGTCCGTAGGCTATGTTGCCGCATAGCGTCTCTTGTTGGTGGCAGTGAGGACAAGTTGACTTTGTTTTTCACCACCAATCGTCCGAAATCCTATATCGCAGGGATCCAAGGTATCAGTTTCATAACATCCACCATACAGAGCTATCAAAAATACTCCTCCCTCAGTGGCTAGTGCATCGAAGTCTACATGTGGATCTTGGAAAATTTCAATCATTTCAAGCAACTTGTTGTTTTTCGCAAGAATAATAAGAAATTTAATCTTTCCCTAATTAAAGAAAGCAGACGTTGTATCATAACTGCTGAATGTATGCAGGAACAAAATATTCTTGCCTACAGAATTTACAAACTGTAGACTATGAGATGAATATATCTTTTCCTCCACTTTACCTCGAGCAGGTTTTCTTAAGAAGATATTGTCATGCTCACTCACCAGTGCAGTCATCACAGCTAATAAATCTACATCTTCTCTTACAATATACACTGCTGAATAGGACGAAGACATATCAATAGTACCAGTAGGAACGAAGATATTTACAAAAATTTATTTTGAGCGCCATCTTTTAGAGATGGCGGCGTGAGCAGTTTTCCCCTAATGTCGCAAACTCAGAGTTATGATCAGGACAGTAAATTTTACGATCCCACTAAATTTCATCTCTTTACAACCTGTTGCATAGGAAAACTACCCATTGCCTAGATTATATGTGAAAAGCTAGTATCTGAAATCAAAAAAGTGTTCCTGTTGTCGAATCCACTTAATTGTCGAATTTTCAACTTTATAATTTGTTAGGTATAGGCTTTTAAGTAAATATTTTTGCTTCAAATATGACACGATATTTTGGTTTAAGAGAAGGCACATTTTTACTAAATATGATAATTTTTGACATAAATAGCAATTTATTTAAAACATCAGCTACATCTTTTATTTTATTTTTTTTTATTTAACAAATGACCAGAGGAGAGAACTTTTATAGTTCTAATTCAAAACTAAATTGCAAAGAAGCCTACATTCTTATTTTATTGATATGATAAATATAACCAAAGATATTCAACAAAGAAAGAGAAAAATAGTTTGACAAAAGACAAGTTGTTGAAAAGAAAACAAATATTCAGTAAAGTCAACATTATTCAAAATCTTCTCCACAAATTGGTCTAGTCGAATTAATCATCACATATATAAAATTTACTTTCCAGACAATCCCATTCAAAATCTAGTTTGGTTCCACTATTATAAATTGTACACATTCTAGGGATTCATTATTGTTATATATTAATTATATTTAGATCTTTTTGAGATGTTACTGAAAATTTTAAAAGAACTACATTTTAAAAGAACTACATCTACCTATCGACCAATCAGTCATAATTTCGCCAAGTGATGACTTGTTGTGTATTTCTTCAAACACACTTATGGATTCAATGCGTAGTGACAGTGTAAGTGAAGATTCTGGTAAGATAAACAGTACTGTGGAAAAATTTTTATACCCAAAACTTTCCCAAATAGCTTTTGCTATATAGAAAACACGGTTGATAAAGTTAATGACGTAAGTCTAAGTACAGATAGTTTAATCGACTTCCAAAGCAAATTTAGTGTTAGTGTAGCTCCAAATTTTGTAAACTCCACTAATAATTGTATAAAAGATGGAATTAGTATATTTCATGTTAATGTTCAGTGCATATCGAATAAGTTGGATCAGCTGTCTCTCTTTCTAGATAAATATAAATATGACATTGGGTGCTTTTCTGAACACTGGTTAGATTTATCTGCCATAAAAACCATTAACTTACCACCTTACAAACTGGCTGCTGGCTTCTGTAGAGATAAGAATAAACACGGTGGTGTTTCCATTTTTGTTAACGACAGTATTAAATTTAAGCTACTTCAAATTGATGATTTTTGTAGTCACGTTAATGCAGAATTTTGTGCAATTGAAATTATACACATTAATACTGTCCTCATAAATTTATATAGATCCCCAATGGGGGACGTAAACATTTTTTTTGATTTATTGGAACAACTGTTGATACATTGCTCAACAAAATATAACAACATTGTACTGACGGGGGATTTTAATATAAATTTCAATCACATTTCTCCCACTTTAACTGAATTAGCCTGTTTAATATCATCACTTGGCCTTGAAATTACGATTTCAGATTTTATAAGGATTACATCTCATTCAAGGTCTTGTATAGATAACATTCTTACAAACTTGGTAGAGGATAGTTATGAGACGGGTGTTGTCGACTCATGTTTATCTGACCACTTAGGTCAATTTATGGTAATTAAAGACGGCAAAAGGCCTAATAGAGACATTTGGAGAAGATCCATTAATGCCAAAGTTATGGTCAAATTTAAGGAATCGTTAAGAAATATCGATTGGAGTTTATTCGATAACCCAAAGCTCAACGCTACTTTTTTATCAGAGTTGTTCTTAGTAAACACCTTTTCATTTTTTTATTGATACACATTTTCCTTTTAAGAAATGCAAAATTAACAATAACCCACCTGTTCATTGGTTTGACGACTCACTTAGGCAAATGAGGGATACACTTTGCAGCATTAAAATTATTTTCAACTGTACCAGAGATTTTACGTTATACAACGTTTTAAAAAATGAGTATAAAACTAAAATTGTAGAATCAAAAAGAATGGCATATGACAATTACATAATTAAGTCTGAGAATAAGGTACGTGATAGCTGGAAATTAATAAATTTCGAGATTAATAAATCTAGTTCGTGTTCGCCTGAGCATGATATTTCATCAGGTTCATTTAATGCATACTTTTCCTCAATTGCTGAAGAATTGATTAATTTATTACCTTCAGTTGACGCCTCTGCCATTGACCATTTAAAAAAATTGCCGAATGTAAAATCTTCTTTTTTTCTTGAACCGGTAACCTCATTCGAGGTCAGAGAAGCAGTTAGTAGCTTAAAAAATTCTTACTGTACTGATGTTTATGGTATAAATAGTGTAATTCTTAAACAAACCATAGATATAATTTTACATCCACTCACAGTTTTTATCAACTCTTGTATTACTGAAGGACATTTCCCTGATGTTTTGAAAGTTACTAAAATTTTGCCTATTTTTAAAAAAGGAGATGTTAATGTTGTAGACAACTACCGTCCCATTTCTATCATCCCCATTTTTGGGAAAATTATAGAAATCATTCTTAAAAAAAGGCTTGTGAGTTACTTAGATCGTAATAAGATTTTAAATTGCCGGCAGTTTGGTTTTAGGAGCAAATGTTCCACCACCATGGCTGTTTTTAATTTAGTGAGTGACATAGTCGGAGGTCTTGAAAAGAGAGAGCATGTGGCCATCAGCTTATGCGATCTCTCCAAGGCCTTTGACTGTGTCTCACATGTTATTCTTTTGGAAAAGTTGAGTTTCTATGGTATTAGAGGTCTGCCATTAAATCTCTTCTCCTCTTATATGAACAACAGGCAACAGTACGTCTCTGTGGCCAATGTAAATTCTGAATTACTTCCGGTTAAGCATGGAGTTCCCCAAGGCTCTGTCTTGGGGCCATTACTTTTTATATTATATGTTAATGACTTTTTCACTTCATGTCACCTAAACAGTGCATAGCTTACGCCGATGATACGTCTATTATTGACTTTAATTTAAACATTCATAATTTAACAGATGACAGCATTAGTTCAATCAAACAAGCGGCTGCTTAGTTTTCTTTAAATAATTTAAAATACAAAACCCAGATACTGGTTTTGTCTACAAATAATTCGCTTATTAAAGGTAACAGCGTTAAAATCCTTGGAATTGTTTTAGACGACACTCTCAGTTGGTACAAACATGTAGAGCAACTATCACACAAATTAGCAAGTTCTATATTCATGCTACGTAGACTAAAAAATCAACTATGTACTAAAACTTTAAAAGCTTGTTATTTTTCGGTATCCCAGGCTCACATTAATTATGCAATTCTTCTTTGGGGTGGTTCTGCTGATGCAGTTAAAATCTTTCGTTTGCAGAAGAAAGCAGTCAGATTAATTGTTAATGCGGTCTGGAGGGATCATTATCTACCGATATTCAAAAGCCTGGGTATAATGCCAGTTCCTTCTCTTTATATTTATGTTACGTTACAAGAAATTCACAAAAATATAAACTCATTTTCTTCAAACTCTGATTTTCATCCTTATAGCACCAGGTCTGCTAATCAACTCAGACAGCCTCGTTTTCGTTTAACTAAATCACAAAAGAACTCTCTAAACTCTCAGTTATACAATCACCTTCCTAATAACATAAAATCTCTTAATTTTAATAGTTTCAAATATACAATAAAAAAACACATTTTAAACAATTGTTTCTATTTTACTGAAGAATTTTTAAACACACGAATTAACATTTAATGTAACATTTTTTATTGTTTTTTTTTTACTATTCCAACTTGTTTAGTGTGTTATAGTCGATATATTCTATGAAGTTGCTCCATCTTTTTTGTTCCTTGTATTTTATAACGTTTAATTGTATATTGGAAATACTTTATCCTTATGTATTTCTAATTGTTTGTCCAAATATTTTACAATGATTTATGTTTATATTTTCATGTTTTATAGTGTTTTGTTATACTGCTCTATTGGGCTCTAGACTTGCCAAAAACTCTATTGTAACTTGGTCAAATAAATTATCTTATCTTATCTTATAATCAAACAATGGTGAAATTAATAAAACTTTTGTTACAGGTAGTATTAAAGTTGAAATCAGATTGTGATAAAATGAACGATGAACAGTTGGCAAAAATGGCAGTACACCTTTTAAATTGTCAGTCATTTGTTGAAGGTCGTCAAATATACCCTTGCACTGATGAAATGAGTATACGAGCTTGTACAACTAGTATGGATTCGGATACCTGGACCAGTTATCACTTAATGAGCAATAGAGCAAGGGCAGTTTGTTATACTATACGTCAGAGTCAATTTCGTGGATTGGCTCAGCATACAGTGAATCATTTAATGGAAGCAGCACGTGATCAGTTGAGGACTCTTGGAAAAATTGCTAATAATCAAGAGAATTTAAAGAATTTGGCTGAAACAACATATGATACATTAAGTAAAGGACATGAAAATTTATCTAAACAGCAAAAAGACATACAGATTGCTCAGTTTCATGGACAATTGGCGATTGAGGACAACATCCATAAGCTGATAGATGAAAAGCGGTTAATTATGGAAACCCATAGTCAATTGATTCAAATGACGCAAAATATGCAGGCTAAATTGGGACATTCTTTAGAGCAGCTGGACCATCAGAGTCATGAAAGTAAATTAAACCATAAGGAATTGATTGAAGATCTTTTAAAAATCCAAGAAAAGGCTCAAGATATATTTAAAAAAATAGGTAATTTTTACTCTTATATGTAGTAAAGTCTGAATATTATAGCATTGACGTGTAATTAGTGGTATTCTGTAGGAAGTTAATTGCCAGTGATTAATAACGATCTCGGTTTCTCTTTTCGTTCTTTGCACAGACTTTTACCGATGGTAGAAGTATTCCTCATACACTATTTATTAGTAACAATCGTTTGAAATAAATTTTAAAACTATAACTCTTATATGAAAGAAATGTACAAAAAAATTCTTATACAGGGTGAATTTGAAGTACAAATGATTAATTATTCTGAGGTATTTTAGTTTCAAAATTTCAGAAATAATGTTTTGGTGTAAAAAGTCCTAATTCTGCCTCTTAATTGATAAAATGGGTAAATTAAGTAAAACCAACAGTTGGCAAATGGTTCAGCGAAACTCTAATAAACTGATATGGTAATAGACCTACTTCAAATAGTGGTTGCCATGTTTAGTGGCATGTTCCATTTATATTAATTTGCAATTCTAATAACATATCTCTCTTAAGGTGGCCATATCCTGGCATTATTCTTTTTAGGAATTCATTTTTCACAATAATTAAGGACGTTCCCAACAAAAAAAGTTTTCTTACGATTATCTTGAAAACGTATACATATATTTTTATTAATGTTCTGTATACATGGGAAAAATTTGAGTAGCTGTTGCAGTACTAAATTTGTAAATATTAGCATCTAAAATTGCCATTTTAAGATACTAATGTCTTATAAATCCAATATTCATTTACATCCTATTTAATTACAATGATAATTTTCTTACTTATTATTCTTACTTATTTTCTTCAAAATCTAAGAACTATTAGAAGGAGAGAGGAATATTTTTCTCTATAAAAAACCACTGCAAGCGGTATTCGTTTTTCTGCAAAATATGTTGAAAATTCGTGACTTTCGGTTGCTCTTGGCTTGCCTCAGATAAGTTGGTGAGCAGGAATTCGCGACTTGGCCACATTGTAATTACGCAGTAATATTTAAAATGCCGTCGACGCACAGTTTATGTCAGTAAATGTGAATACTTTACAAATATTAAGAAAATATGCAGTTCTTTGGAAGCTGTTGTAAAGGTCACACCTTATAAGCAGCTCTGTGATTTATTAGTAATATATAATTAATAAGTGCGAAAAATAAACATGGGAAATACAACTGATGAAAATGAAGACAATGGTGAAATGGATTGGGAAATCCAAACAAAGAGTACTAAAAAAAGGGATAGAAAATCAAGAGAAAAGTCAGAATCAGAGGAAAGCAGCAGTATAAGTACAAATGAACAAGAAAGTGAAAGTATATACAAGATACTAGGAGTTGATAAACCTGTACACAAAAAAACTAGTACACACAAAAAAACTAAAACAGATATATCAAAAACACATCAAATAAAAACCACAGGAACAAAATCATCAACAAAAAACTCTACAAATGATAGCAGACCTGGACCTTCCTCAACAATACAGAAAAACTCAAACAACCAAACAATTGGGAATATACCAGACCCACATACACTGCCCAATACTAATTTAAATGAAGAGACATCTACACAAAAAGAACGATATGTAATATCAAAAAATGTATCAGCCAAAATGCGAGAAATATCACAAAAACCTTTTAAAACACTGTTCTATTTAAAAACACCCGAGACACTTACAAGAAAAATGATGTCAGATATATGGGACAAGGAACACCCCAATACGGACGATATGATACTGAAAACAAAAATGAGATTCCTTCTTAAAACTAATACCGACAAAAACACAGGCATTCAAACACTAAATAAGCTCATTGGCCAAAAACATATTATGAATTATAAAGAAACTCAACCTTCAACTGTGCCAACAAGCTCAAATGTCTAACATTTCATACAGCGTGGTCATTGGATCTGTAGAACACGACATTACAGAAGAGGAAATAAGTGAGTTTCTCACACAATCTGGTATCATTCACAGATACTGCAAAAGAATTGTTGCAAAAGCTACTAATAAAGCTACATACCTTATTAGAATTATAACAGGTTGCATGAGCTCCTCAGAAAAATTATTAAACGAGGGCCTCTTTTATAAGCATAGACACTACCCAGTCTACCCAAGTTTACCACCAGCTCCAATACACAACCCTGCTCTCGTTGCCAACAATTTACACATACGCGATAATTGTACCACACCAACAAAATACATTAAGTGCAATGGACCACACCACCACATTAAATGTAATTCACAACTTCCACCAAAATGTACAGGATGTGGTGCAGAGGATCACAGTGCCTGGTCACTAAAATGTTCTAAAAGACCTCTGAAACCAATTGAAGGCATACCCAACAATCAAATAAAATCACTAAACAAAAAATCAAACGAAGTAGACCCAAAAATTATCAAAAATTCAAAGATACACTTCCCAGTCACGATACACGACATGATCATCAACACTTACTTAAACAAACTAAACAAAGAAAAATACATTAACAGGGAAGAATTAATTTCTAAACTTAGAAAACGATTTGTAGCACAATACAATATCGACACAGTTACACATTTTTCAGGGAACAGAATGTACATTCTGATGTTCGATCTCGAGCAGCCCTCGACAATATCCCCAACTCAACCAATCCAGGGAATTAACAATGTCCAAGTTCACATCGATAATTAAAATTTTATACGCAAATGTCAACAGCTATATACCAAAAAAACATATTATCAACAACATTATAGAAAAAAATCACATTAACTGTACATATTTGTAGAAACAAAAACTAAAAGTACTAGTAATACAAGATACAAAAACTGGCATATCCTACAATTTGATGTAATATTGTCAACAACAATGTGAGAGGAGGAAATCTAGTACAAATACACCCTGGCTTAAATATGAGGAAAGACAATCCACCGAGAATAAATAATCCCCTAAGCGAAGCTACCCATTTCACCATACCATTTCTGGATGACAAGTTACACATATTTCTTGTATACATCCACCCAACAGCGAACATTGATCAAACTATATTTACGAAAGTAGCATTGTACAAATATTATGTCATTGTAGGAGATTTCAACATTAACAGGAACAAACAGAAGCAGCTGAACAATTTCTTGGAAAACTCCACTTTTACAAAGGCAAATACACCTCCTACTTTCCACATGGCAAATAATCCGGACACAACACCAGACATAATCCTCTATACAAATAACTTGGAAAATAATATAGAGAAAATCGAAACACACCCTGACATTGGCTCTGATCATTTGGCAATGGAAATATCAATAAATCTGAATAGGAAAATTGAGGACCTAGAAGAAAAAAGAATTAACTACAACAAATGTAATATGGAAGAGGTAAACAATACTATGACAGAATACATCAAAGATATACAGCATATACCAATGAACAGAGACACAATCAAGCAATTCAACGAAAAACTGATGACAACAATCAGGGAAAACACACCCAAAGAACAAGTGAAATATTATACCTATAAACTGCCATCATATATCATCCGAATGATAAAAAATAAAAGAAGGATGTATAGAGATTACCTAAATCGTCCAAGTGAGGACTACAAGAGGCAAATCCATAATTACAACAAGGACATCCAGAAACTGATAAGGCAATACAAAGAAAACAACTGGATGAAAACATGTAGCGAAATAAACAAGCAGCAAGAGAAAAACTACTGGCAACAAATCAAACGAATGACACAATATAAACCACACCAGAAACTAACTATTCTGAAAAAAAAACAATAATACATATAATTCTGCTCAAGAAAAGGTAGAATTATTTACAGAACATTTAAAAGAAACCTACAGGGAGAACAACAACCCTCAATTTGATGACGTACAGTATGAAGACGTTAACAACTGGTACAAGACATATTTTTCTGAGAACCCAGTGCCAGACACAAAAGAAATCTACTTCCAAATACTCTATAAGGGTAAAAATACAGCACCAGGATACGATATTTTTTTTTTTTTTTTTCTTATGGCATTCGGGCGGTTGTCCCACAGCCAGACACTAATTTGTTAAATAGTTAAATAACCTACTTCTAACCTATTCGATAAAATAAACATTATTTTGTGATACAAGAGGAAGTAGACGGGGTCACGCACTTCTCGCCCAGGGGTCGATCAGGGCATTTTTTTTTCAGTTACACATACACACAGAGAGAGACCACGGTTAAGTTAGGTAAGTAAACAATAGGGCAGACACATAGGTAACAAGACTAAACCTACTCTAAATATTAATTTTTGTTTTATTAATGAATAAAATTAAGGAATCCGCTACAGATTTATTATTTAATGCTAGAAGATGGAGAAGGTTAAATGGAGCTTCTATTTTGAGTTTTATTAAGTTCT
Source organism: Leptura quadrifasciata (assembly GCA_963675555.1). Classification (NCBI taxonomy): domain Eukaryota; kingdom Metazoa; phylum Arthropoda; class Insecta; order Coleoptera; family Cerambycidae; genus Leptura; species Leptura quadrifasciata. Next base: position 111,473,250 of record OY776676.1, on the reverse strand, counting down.
TATACAACTCGCTTGTTTGATGAGAGTATTTTTGGCAATTGAAAAAAATATGATCTAAATCTCCTACTTCATTGCACTGCTCGCAAAGATTTGATGCACCAGGATACGATAATATCACGAAAAACATAATAAGAAAACTTAACTACGAAATACACTTATACATTAAAAAAACATACGAATATTGCCTCAACCACTACTACTTTCCTCCAGAATGGAAACATAGAATTTTAATTACCATCCTCAAACCCAACACCAATCATACAAATGTTAACAACTATCGTCCCATTACGTTACTATCTGTTGTAGGAAAAAACTTCGAAAAAACTATCAAAACTATATTGCATAGCGAAGTAGGACATGTTATTCCAAGTTATCAATTCGGATTCCAAGAAAAGTGTTTCACTGTTCATCCGTTAACAATCATGACTTCTAATATACAGACAGCAAAACTTAGTGGTCAATGCAGCGCTGCCATCTTTCTAGACATACATAAAGCTTTTGACAGTGTTTGGCATCATGGCTTACTATATAAACTAATGGAGATCAACTGCCCCAAATATTTAATTTTCCTTCTCAAAGAATTCTTAAATGGAAGGACTGTCCAAGTTAAAATTAACAATATTTTTTCACAAAACGTTACAATTCAGCAAGGTGTCCCTCAAGGCTCTCCACTCTCGCCCCTGCTCTACAATATATATTATTATGATATATACAACTATAATTTGGATCCCGAATATTTAAACCTCGACTCATATATCCTACAATATGCCGATGATACCGCTCTCGTAAGCCACAATAAGAATATCCCTAATACAGTGGGGGCACTACAGCAGCTGATGGACAGAACAATAACATGGTTCAACAAATGGCGAATGAAACCAAATCCTCTAAAATCACAATACATAGTGTTCAACCATAATGCATCCCCAAGCATCCCAACAATGACTATAGGCAATAACGCAATATATTGCCAAACTGAAGTAAAATATCTTGGAATCACAATAGACAATAACAAACATGTTAAAATAATTAAGAAAAAATGCATTACAAGAAGTAGACATTTCCGCAGCTTAACATATAAAAACCAAGGGATTAACAAAAAAACTGCTGCCCATATTTACAGTTCGATCTGCCGACCCATATTGGAATATAACCACCCTCTATACCTCAATACGAGAAGACAAGCCAGAAAAAACTTAAAAATAACAGAAACAACAACATTGCGATCCATTACCAAGATGAGACATCCCAGAAATCCTCTTCATAATCCCCCCAACACCCTTCTCTATGAAATCACACAAATAACCCCTATCAACCAAAGATTACAATCCCTAACCACAAAATTCGCTAATAAAGATTATAACATAGAAATCATCCAACCACTCTGCAAAATAAGAAATCAAGGAATACCCAATACCCAGCAGAAGAAAATACCCAGAGCTACCTTTATGGGAACATATCAGTTCTATGAACAATTGGCAATGAAATATTTTTATATTTTCCATTCTAGTGTACTTGTTCTTTTTTTTTTTTACATAACATGAATATAATATAGTTTATAAAATGTTTATATATAAAAAAATCTTTATATAGTTGTAACAGGCTGAAGGACTTCGGTCGATGGCCTATTGGTGTTACCAATAAAATACTTTTATTATTATTATTATTATTAAGAAAATATGGATTAGGTATTGTAAGAATAAAAGTTGATATTTATGGCAAATCTACCATTTTTTGTTCTTGAACACATTTTTTATACTTTGTTAAAAATCACAAATATATTCTTAACCTCACAAAATAAGATAATGCACTGTACAAAGCAACAACTCACACTCTGATGAGTATAAAAACGAGACATTGCCAGATTAAGTCAAGCGATACAGTAAGTTTATTTCTGTGCTTATGCGCAGAGGGAGTGGAGCGAAAAAGTGCAGTGCTTGCCAACAAGTTTTTATTGTAAGCATGATAGTTTACATAGGGAGATACTTTTGTAAGTTGAGAAGCACTGCCTTTTGAGAGCGTCCTTAATGGTTTTAATAATTCAAATTTAACTTGCTTGACAAGATAATATTTAAGTTATTGTCGTAGTAAAATTAAGTAGTAGTTATATTTAAAATTATGTTTAATATAAATGTCACGGAAAAAATTTTTTGCTCATGGAAAACTCGGAGAATTTTTTCGGCTACAAGAAGTCCGAACCCTGTCCAACGTGGATGTTGTTCAGTCAAATAGTATGGTAAAAAATAGTGGACGAAGTATAAGTATTGAATTTTTTGTTTAGATATTTACACATGAAAAAAGCCAAGATATTCTACTTCATAGTAGTTATCTTCCAAAAACAGTAATAATATAATATTTACTTTATTTTGAGAAACAATCACAGTACATACACATTTGTCAGTAAGACAATTATTAACAGATTTGCTGCTGCCGGACACTTACGAGGACGCTCGAGTCTATCAGCCTGTGCCGCCCGACCACGTACGTGGTTTTCATGGTGGCGTGGCAGAAGAATGTTTTAGAGCGAATTTTATCAGGTTGTTTTTAAGTTAACGCACATATTTTTTTAGATAAAACTGGTCACATTTAGGGTAGTGAAAATAGTCTTTGTTGTTTTATACAATTTTATAGTAATAGTGCAGTATTTTAGTTTACTTTAAACCATTATACATACAAATAATGAGTTCACAAAATGAGGCAGGGCCGTCGCAGCCAAATGGGCACGGTTTAGTGTAAGTCAACCTTGCACATGTACTTTTAAAGCACCAGCGAATGTGTTAAAGAAAAGTAGTGTCTAAAGAAGGAAAAAACCATATTTACATATCATAATACTCTGTAAGAGTATATGGTTCTATGTTAATCAAAGCATCATGTACATTCTTTTTGAAAATTTCAAATTTGATAACATGTTTACTGTACAGGACAGGCAATTTATGCAATTGTACAGGACTACGTTACACGATGTTTGAGATACACTAGGTGTAGATTTTTCAAGTTGTTTTCATTTCTACTTACATCTACATACTTATTGAAATTGGTTCTGTTTTTGATTAGAAAAATAAACATTTTTTAATAAAAACACCTGTTGCTGCGAGAATTTTATTTTCTCTAAATTTACCTCTACATGACGCTGTACTATCTAAATTTAACATAATTCTTAGGATTATTGTCTGCATCAAGAAAACTTTCAATAATACTACTACCCCCATAGCATATTATTCCATACCTAAATTTGAACTTGAAATTTGCAAGGTATACCATTTTAAAAATATTCAATTCCAAATATGTCCTAAAAACTCTAGCACTAAAACAAACTTGACTTAACTTTTGACATATATACTCAATATAGCTCTCTCAGCAAAGAAAACCATCAATATGCACCCCTAAAAGCTTAGTACTACACAAAACCGCAAATTCACATTTAATTTAATATTATCTGACATCTCATATTAATTTAGCATAATTAGTTAGTGCTAGTTTATTCATCAGAAATCCTTTGCTACAATAAAATTATTTTTCTATAATTAAAGTGAGTCTTGTCATATCAGATGCATTTACCAATATATTTGTGTCATCTGTATAGCTAGTTAGGTTACAATTTTGGCTAGGTAATATAATATTAAGTTCATTCATATACATGATAAACTACAATGGTCCCACTATACTTCCTTGCGGTACACCCACATTGACACCCACTTCCACAAATTTTCTCTCAATATTGTCCTTATTAATTTTGACCATCTTCTTTTGATCGTGTAAGTTATACTGGAACCATTTTAATGCAGAACCCCTAATACGATACCTATCAAGCTTTCAACCATTCTATTGACTTAAAGCTCTACATTGGGTGATTCGATTTGTTCATAGATGCACTTTATTCTCACTAATTTTGATGAAACCAGTCCTTACCGCTAATATATTTTAATTTTGAATTTTTCCACCATTTTCGTTGTTTTCTTTCAAGATAACTAATTGAACCATAAATATCGGACAGGTCTAAATGTCTTAATAATTTCATTGCGAATAAACCAGTATTTTTATTATTCCATTGTACTTTTAATATAACAAGTATTAATTGTTCATTCTTAGAAAAAACTTGCAACTCTTAATTTTTAAGTAAACTGTGTTGGTTTATATTTCATATCAAACCCCCTTTTTTAGATGAGTCATCATTTATGTTGTTAAAACAAAACGAAGATTTTAAGAGTCAATATGAATCAACTTTAAAGAACTTACAAGAAGTAAACAAGACTGTCCACAGTTTGGTAACGCTTGTAGGTGGAACAAGACAAGTATTAGAGGAACGTTTAATGTGGCTTACTACCACCTTAGGTGGTACTGATTTGGCAGTAGAACGTCTCTACCTGGTTTTATGGCATTTCGTATTTATGCTCTTAGCCATGTTGACTTGTGCATTTTTAACTGCAAAAGCAAGCACACGTTTTGTAGTAGCAACTTTACCACCCATTAATTTAGCTGTAGCGTTACATGGAGAACATCAATATTTGGATCCCATTTCTCTTGCAAGTGCTATTGGGATATTTATTTTGGGTAAATAAATCTTTTTTTTTTTGTTTCTCTATCATAGTTATTATTTTTGTTTATCAATAACAGATCATTCTTATTTTTTAGTTCAAACGGTCATATTGTCTGCAATAAGTTTAAGACCTGTAGCAAAGAAAGCAATACCATGGATTAAACAAAAAATAACACCAATCAAAACAAAAACCAAAAACGCTTCTCCAAAGGAGTCAGTAAGCTCTACAAATTATAACCGTAGCGAAACAACAGAATACGAATTTAAGTCAAGTCGTTCCAAACTTTTTAATGACGAAGAATATGCAAATGAGAGCAGAGATCATTTTAAGGAGGATTTTGACTTAACCCCACCTGTATCTAGGAATGGGCATTACACAGTTCGATCACGATCAAGAAGTAGTACACCACTTCATATAAATACTAGCTTAAGAGGGTCTTGTAAGGCAAAGACCAGGGTAGGCACACCTTGTAAACTGTCAACCTTACCTGGTCGTGACTTTTGTTATAGACATCAAGCTGGTGATTCTGTGATGGGTTAAGTTATTTAAGGTAGCTTCATTGTCTTACTATTTATTTATTTTATTTAGGTTAAGTTCAGAATGCAGCCTGATACTAACATGTCACACTGTTTTAATATACATGGTGTCCCTGACTTCAACGGGGATGATATCCCAGTGAATTGGTGGGTTTCACTTTCAAACTGTGATACTTAAGTGGGTTCGAGCTTTTTTAATTATAAAATCTTTTCCAAGAAGTGGTTCGGATTCCACTATAAATTGTAGGGCCTTGTTTCTCTTTACTTGACACAAAATCCTAGATTTCCAAAGAATGACCTCGGTGACTTAAGAGGTGATTAAGGAAACATCTACATTTAAATGTGGCTAAGTCAAAACAGTACTAGTACATCTGTGGTCTCTTAAAATTACGACTTGAAAATGGTTTTTGTCAACAGTATTTAAACTGCAATTTTCATCAAATTAAAAGCTCACATTTGGTTACCATTGGCTTTCATTACTGGCATTAAAGAAGTGCCCCAATTTGAATTAGAAATCTTTTAAATTACCCCAACTTTCTCTAATAGTTTCAATTCCGCAATAACCTTTTCACAGAAAGCAAAAAGAATTAGCGGAAGTTTATAAAAAATTCGAGTTACTACTGGTGATATCTCTAATTCAATTTTTTCATCATTATATGAGCGTAATTCTAGCTTAAACAAATTGTTGTGCATCTCAAGCATTTTTCTAAAGTTAACTCCCTCTTATTTAATACATGCATCGGGACTTCATCACAATCAATTTTCAAATTAAAATCCCTTAAAATGTCTCTACCTGATAAAATTTTTGTAGTGTCTTTAATAATTAGAATTTTGCAAACTTTTAAAATGTTATTAATCACAACCTCAACTTCCATTTATCCTTGGGGCAAAATAATTTGTTCATTATAAGTCTTCAACCTAACTCCAGTAGATTTTAAATCCACATCAGAAAAATAAGATTTGAAAATATTTAAAAGACAACCCTGCATCAGTATCTATTTTCTTACTCACCGTTTTATTAATTTTTACATTTCAGTTGCGGACTAAGCGGCAACAGGACCCTGGGCTATAAATCGTTTTGGGGCTCCTCCCATTTCAAAGAATCTCATTTTTTAAATCAGGTTAGGTAGTGAGGCAAAAAAATATGAAAAATGTGCATGTACAATTTTATTATTTGAAAAAACAAAAGAAGAAAACAAGAAATGACAAAGATCAATAAAACGAAGCTTTCGACGTGGACCGCGGGGGACAAAACAAAAATGTTGCTATTTTATGAAATATATATATATATATATATATATATATATATATATATCAGGTGTCGATGAGATTTGAGTTCACTAGCCCGCCCTACTTTCAGTCATACTCATGTTCTTTTTTTTGAGTCCGAATTCAGCGTCCCATCTCTAGCCTCAAAAGCTCCCCCTCTTTAGTCCGTCTTTGTTTATCATAATATTTAACATAATTTACATTTTCAAAAGTGACATTAAACATTTCCAGTTCTTTTAATTCTTCAACTTCTATACAATGGTTTATATCTTTCTTGTTCAAACTATAAGCCGCTGCAATATGATCTTTCTTTTCTCATTTATTGCAACTAATAATTCTTAAACTTACATTTCAAAAAATTGTGGCGGCCATCTTTATTACAATGAAAACATAATTTAGCCTTAATATTATCCGAATTTTTCTTTTCATAAACACTTTTTTAACTGATTTATTACTATTTCCGTTTTTTTTACTTGCAATTTGTTCGCCTCCTTGGTCCTCCTATCTTCTCGTAGTGTAGCTTCCTTGGTAAGAGTGACTGCTCCTATAACAAATCTAATAACTTAATGATTTTTCTGTCGGTTTCTCAGGGAAACATAAATTCTTTGTAAATTGTATACTTCTTCACTTATAGAAGTTAAAAGTACTGATACTCTTCGTCCCTCATCAGTATACATGATTCTTAAAGTTTCCCAATCATCTGAGATTTTAAATTTATCCAAGTATCCGGCACTGTAATTCAACACGTGCAACTAACCTTAAAAAATTCCTTCTGTCTCTTCGAAAGAGGACCAAACCAACAACTATGGACTTTGGATAATAGCTTTAGGCCTTTGTTTGTCTTCGCCACTAAATAAATTGTACTATATTCAATAAAAACACTTAGATTGTTCGAATATATATTGATGTAATACAAAAGCGATACAATGGCATAAAATTCTTGAAAATGTAATTCGTCTCTAACTAATAAGATTACCTGGTGAACACCTGCTATTTTATAATCCTTAAGCTTAGTTTACATTGATATACTTAAGGTAGGTTTATACTAATACACTAGAAAAGTGATGAATTAAAGACATTAATTTACTACATATACCACTAATATTTGGATAATTTAAAAGTTATAAAGTCAAACCGTTTTTAGTCCATAACGATAAGAACCTTGGCTGGTTGGTACTGTTTTGATGTCATCTACACTACTAAACTATTGACAAGTACTTCTGGGACACCCAGTATATGTTCATTTTTTTTTAATTCATTGAAAATAACTCTGTAAGGTATTCAAGATACCTTTTCTTACATCACAATGTATTTCTTTTTAATTTAAGAACAAGCATTTGTGCTATTTAATGAAAGTCAAAGTGAGTCATTGTAGGTAGTTATATTCTAGTGATTTTAAAAATTGCAACAATTTTTACACAAGTTGAACTGGAAAGGCAATCCAACAGTAAAGCATTTTAGTTTGTCAATAATTATTTTTAATTTTATTTCATATTCATACTACCTCAGGAATTACAGTGACACAGTGTTATTAGAACTAAAATTAGAATGTATTTTCAATTTAGATTTTTATTTATGGGATAAGCTCGTACATTTTCCAGCTTAACTTATCCAATGAGTTTAGCTAAATGTCTCCAATGTAGTGTACACATAAAAAGAATAACAGTATACAGGGTGGGACAATAGTACGTCTGATTTCGATAGCCCGAGTTTCTATGATAGCTAGAACTACATGAAAAAGTGGATAACTGGAAATTATTTTCTAATATACAGGGTGGACCAAGACGATTGTACAGGACCAAGTGCCATTTTTAAAAATGGAATGCCATAAGTATCTACTTTTTTAGAAGTGTCTTTCTAAACTCCTTTCACTCCTATATTGTAAATGCCAGTTACGAGATATCTGTGTGATGTTTTTGAATAATTTTCACTTCCTAAAAATATACGGGGTGACCAAAAATGGTTTTTAAATTTAGAACTTTTTAAATTGAATTTTCACAATTCTTTCAAATGGAATATCGTGTGTGTTTTTCAACCATATGATGTAGAAATGAAAAACCAACATTTTTTGTAGTGATTTTTTTCAAAATGCATCTTTTTTCTACATTTATTTAACGTCGGTCTATTTCCGCTACTGAGGCCTATCACCGACGCCTGTAGGCGAGCTACGCCCAACCAGGAATTTTGCCGAACCTCTTCCCTTAAAAAGAAATTTTTTACTTGCCTAATATTTAATAGACAAGGGACCTACGGCTTTACATCCCCTCCGAAGGATGGTATATTACCTACACAACCCTCACCTAAGGTTGCATAGCTTCCGCTGATATACAAGCCGCTGAAAGATATGCGAGGCGAGGACACAGTCTTCTTTGAAATTGTCATCCATCCAAGTACTAACCGCGCCTAGCATTGCTTTGCATCGCATATCAAAGTATGTACATAGTAAAGACGCATCTACGCTCGCCCCCAAAGTGCGTCTGCAGATGGCATTATTTCAACAAAAAAAATTACTACATCCAAATGGTTGAAAAATACCCAATAATAATATAGGAGTGAAAGAAGTCTAGAAAGTGGCTTCTAAAAATGTACTGATCTTCATAGCACTTAAATAAATAGTAATAACAGCTTTTTATTGGCATAAAAAAGCAGTATATAATTAAAAAATAGTTTGATACAAATACTATGCCAAAAGTTTGCAAATAAGTTTCATTTTTCCACTCAACCCAAAAAAGAAAATACAAATAACAGCAATGAGGAAATAAACAAATCATAATCCGTGACTTTCAACAGGGCAGTGGTACAACTATGATTTGTTCTGAATCCGGATTGGTTTTGAGGTAACAGATCATAAGTTTTTAAATGATTTTTTATTTAAATTTTTACTATTTTCCCAAGAATTTTAGATAACACCGGTAAAATACTGATTGGCCTGAGATTTTTAAGACCCTTAGGGTTACTTATTTTTGGAATAGGCAGTATGTATGCTAATTTCTATTTAGAAGGAAAGACACTAGTTTCTATGGAATGATTATTGCGGAGTCAATGATTTGGATTATGTTGAAAGCTCACCGATTCCCTTGTGTTGTTGAAGTAAGTAATAAACACTGGATCGTTGTGGTAATATTTTCTCGAATGAATTGCACTCACAATGCATAACATAACATATAATACAGAAAGTTGCTTGCACACATGTGCTTGAAAATAACAGTTATAAACTTAACTTAGTTATTTACCTTTCGTTGCTTGTATATATACACTTGCATAATTTACACCAAAGAAAACCTCCATTTGTATATACCCCAAAATAGTATACACTCTTATAACATAAGAGATTGCCAAAATATTAGAACTACCTGGTTAAGGATTAATGCCAGTCGCCATGGTCGTAACTATTTTGGCCCCATTTTTTTTCTTCAACCTGTTACCTCAATATGTAAAATTATTGCCAATGTCTAGATTCAGAATTGCAATAAGAAGTTACCTTATAAGAAATGCCTTCTACAGTATAGATGAATTTATAAATAGTGAATTCCATTTTAGCATGTTTTCTTTAATGTGTTTTTCTCTCTTTTATCACTTCGTCGGTCCCATATTCTTTACTTATTTGTTTGTCTGTAGTATTCTGACGTATGTAAATACTATGTATATTTAACATGAAATAAATTACTTACTTAAAAATGTAAATTGTAACATATTTTGTCCTTACACTCTCGCTGATAAGACATGTGTCGTGACGAGGGCACCGCACACACCTGCGCGAACCGTCAGCGTCCTTCAGACTGTTACAGGACGGTGCTGCCATACTTAAAATAAAAGGTTTAATCTCTGAAATAACATTTAGAGACAACAAAATCGACAATAACAGTTCTTTTGAGGTGGGCTTCAACAATGATTTATCACGTGAGTTAGACATGGCAGAATGATTGGACAACAATAGAGTATCATGATTAAGGAGTGTGGTCTGATCCGCATGCTTTAGATTTTATTGATAAGAGCATTTTATAGAGCTCTTCTCACACACAAAAAAAGTAGTCTTGCAACAAATAAATATGTTTCAAGCCAAGCAAATGATAACTTCATATATAAGCAAAAACATTGTAGATTCAAAATAAGAGAAATATTTATTTGTAATTATTTTTGATATAACTACATAGTAAAGTTAATTTAAAGAATGGGTATATTTAAAATAACACATCGCGAAATTTTATAACAAATATTACAATTACTTAATGGGATACGCCATAAATGTATCAAACTGAAATTACAATTTACTTTACTTAATATAATTAATATTCATATGATTTTAAGCATATATCAGTTTTCTTCTGAATATATTATTTATTTACTTGAAAACATTATGTATATTAGATTAAATAATTTCAAATGTTGATCCAAACATATTATATTGTTATTTTAAGTATATATTTTGCTCTGAACAGACATTCTTATATAAATTAATCAATGATTTATTTATATTGCAGCAGCCACCTATTTTTCATTTAAAGATGGAGTTTTGCAGAAATATATAGTTTTATTTTTCATTTATTGTAGATATCTAAAAAACTAAAGAGTATAACATTTAAACAGATTTTAACCCCTTGTCATTATTGTGGCATAATTATCTGATTTTCTTTGTTATTATTAAGGGGAGTTTTGTACAATACATATGATGTGTATCTGTTTTTCACTTCATTTCTCATTATTCTCTATTTGGATTATAACAAAAATTAACACAAAATATATATCATAATCATTAGTATAATGGCATTGTTTCAAAATTATTTTAAAAATGAAACAAAATCTTTGCTTATTTTTTAAAATTTACAATATTTGAAATAAAATGTCTTCCCTCTCAGTTCACAAAATTCACACTTTAAATAAACCTGTACTGTAGATTTGTAAACAAAAGAATACATTAAAATATAATTGCTTAATTAAAATGATTGTAGGATGTAATAAATACAGGGTATATCAACATTGACTGAGAATATGGCATCAATTACAATGGCGACAGTATAAAGCCAACAAAACTTAGTAATTAGAAAATTTATGGGCAAACTGACACTATAGAACAAGTAAATATATATACACATATATGTAAAAAATATATCAGACTACTTTTCAGCTTCTGTTGAGTGACACTTGGTTCTGCACAATTGTCTTTGTTCACCCTGTATATTCGAAAATAACTTCCAGTTATATACATTTTTATGTAGTTTACCTTAATTTTTTTCTTAATTTCTAGTTATCGTAGAACTTGAGCTATAGAAGTTGTACGCACTATTGTCCCACTCTGTATATGTATTAACTTATGCTGAAGTACACATAAACAAAGGCGTTCAAAAACATTTTGTACAATATGTTACGTTAAAGTTGAGGCAGAATGCGAAGGCGGTAATAAAATCCTGAGAGAAAGAGAATTATTCTTGTACCTGCTTCCACTCTATTACTCTGGTATAAGAAGGCGTGCCTCGATTTCTCTGTTCTTGTTTAGTATGTCCATTGCAATAAGTTTGACAAAGATAGCTGAATGAGTAGTTTCGGGTCGTAACCCAGGGATGTATTTATTTACTGATAACACAGAGATCAATTTCTTCAGTTATTTGTCGTACTTTTTAGTAAGTGTTTAAAATGCCACTCCAAGTGTTAAATGCTCAAAGTCGCAAATTAGTTATAAATGTGCTCGAATATTTACAAAATAAAAAAGAGAATGCGTCCGAAAATATTTCTGTGATTCGGCATGTATCCTAATTACTCAAAATAAGCCCAAGGACAATATCCAGAATAAAACGAGAAAGAACTGATGGAATTAACAAAATACATATGACAAATAAAATGTCCCCAAAAAGCAAAGATTTGACAGAAATACACAAAAGCCAAATTAGAAATATTATTTATAATACAATAGGAAATGAGCAGCACATCACTAGGGAGAAAATATGTGAAGAACTAAAATACAAGCAAATTATAAGCTTTGAGCAGATCAATGCTAAGCGTGGTTTTAAAAAAGTTGGGGTTTAAATACAAAATTGACAGTGGAAGACGATATTTAATGGAAAAACCAGAAATAAAATTTAAAAGAGTTCAATTTTTAAGGGAATATATAGAAAATATGTCATCAAGCTATCCTCTAGATGTTGTGTTTATAGATGAAACATGGAAGTAACATAAGAACTTGGCATGATAAAAATCCTAATTACGCGTGGAATAGAAAAGAAAATGATGGAAAACGATATGTAATTGTTCATGGCGGTAATAAGGAAGGATTTATAGATGGGGCTGAACTCATCTTTTCGACAAAAAACAAAAGTTTTGACTACCACGACAATATGAAGGCTGAATTATTTGAAAAATGGTTAAAAGAAAAACTGTTGCCTAAGGTTGAAAGGCTGTCTCTAATAGTAATGGATAATGCAAGATGCCATTCTAGATTAAGTGAAAATGTACCCAATACTTCAACAAGAAAAGAAGAAATAATTAACTGGTTGCGAAATAAAAATATCGATTTCCCAGAAAACCCTCTTAAGTGTGAATTTAAAAATTACAAAGCAAAATTGCCATATGCAGCGGACAAAATAATTGCTGAAATGGAGTATTATCATTATTTATTTAATGCAATCGAGTTAGTGTGGGCACAGTGCAAAGGATTTTTCAATAAAAATATTGTAAATAAAGCAAAGCATGATGAAAATGCAGTAATATCCGTTTGGAAGGAAGCTTTAGGGAGTGTTTCTAATGAAACTTGGTCTAATTGCATAAAACACACAGAAGATATTGTTAAAGATTACTGGGAAAAAGGTCACCTATTGGATGTGGTAGTACAACCAATTATTTTTAATCTAAGCGAAGATTCGTCTAGCGGCATGTCAGATTTTGACTCGGATGCTTTGTGAAAGGGCAGGTTTTCATATGCTTACCTTACCCAGCTAGACCCTTTTCATGGGTTCGTAATTTGTTGCTGAAATGTCTGCACTATTTTTTCATTTTAAATATTTCTATATTTTTTCAATCAATATATGTAGGATACTTTTTAATTTTATATTGTTATAATAAATTTTCACATTAAGCCATAATGTGTTATTTTAATACATAGCATTTAATAGGTAGAAATAGATTTTTCAGAAATTAATTAATATTCATCTAATAAAAAAATGTGCCAATAGGCCTTTTCAAATATTTTCTGATATTTAATTTCAGATTAATTTTATATATTATTTAAAGCATCATTTGTAAATTGTGCTTTTATCAAGTGGTCAAAAATAAAATAATAAATAATGAAGTGATAATCCGTCTCTGTGATATAAAAGTAATAAACTACACATACAACAATTTTCATCTCTCTTGCTTTTGAAAGAAATAACGGCAACCTTTAAAAGACATAAGTTCGGTAGTAGTTCTGACAGTCATTTGAGGCGGATCACCATGTGTTGCAATGTGAGTGCAAGGGAGGCATAAGATGCATTCTTCTCCGTCGAACGTTTTATTGTCGATTTCATTCTGCCTCAACTTTACTTTTTACTCAGTTTATGAGTTAAAATTATAGAAAAGTTCTCTTAATTGTTCATTTTTATGTACTGATAATGACAGTGTAGGAGATGAGGTTTTTGAGTATAATTTTTAATTGTGTTGTAGACTGTTATGTAATTATGTAAATAATAAGTACCATGTACAAAATGAACTGGATATAGTAATATATTTTAATTATGCAAATGTTGTTTTCATTGAATCACATATGAAGCACAAAGATTTATCCAATTATTCAATGGACCTAACCGAAGAATGGAAGAAAGTTAAATAAACTAATAGTCCAGCCAATAATTTTTTTCAAAAAAAAAATAAAAAATTTTAGCAGTAATATGGATGGTCGGAAAATTTATGATTAATGGTATACAAATAAGGAAAAATCGATTGGACCCCAACAAATAACCAGAAGTAGGGTGGGGGTGGAAAAAGCGGTGTTGTTAAGGGTGAAATGTGTTTTTTTACGATTTCCGGCAAAACTAGACCTCCCATCGAAAAAAGTTAAATATAAAAGTTGTAGATAATTGAAAGATCTGTAACTTTTATTTGAACATAACCTCAAAACTATTGAGAAAAACGCCAAAAACTAATTTTTTGATTTTTTATTTTTATCTACCACAAAAATGATTTGATTTTAATGAAATTCGGAGAAAATGTATATTTTTATGTCTCAAATAAGCTGTAATTTTTTTGAAGAGAAATATTAATTTTTTGATTTTATGCGAAAAAAAGGCCTAGTTTTCAATGAAAAAAATTGATTAACAAAATTTTGATTTTTGAAAATTTCAGGACGGAGTTGAAACGTCTACTTTAAGATAGTGTAAAAAAAATCATACTGTTACTGTGGAAAAACATTGTCAAAAATAGGAAAAATCAAAATAAAGACTTTTTCGAGATCGATTTTTCCGTAAATGTCACATATTCTTCATTGTTTGGATGCAAAATGATAATTTCAATGTAATGTCAAATAAAGAAACTTTGATTAACCATGTAAGGTTTGGGCTATTGAAAAACAAATTGTTTATACAATAATTTTACATTAAAAAATTGCTAAAAATGACCGTTTTTGTGCAAGAATAAATTGATATAAACATTGACAGAAAAATTTCAATCGGAACGATTTGTATGTAAACAAGCAAAAGAAGATACTGATGCCCTAATTATTAATACGGCCATTGCAATAGCTAAAAGTCCTACTAAAATCATAGTCATTGAAGATCAAGATATTGATCTAGTTCTGTTAAACCAATTAAATTCAAATAATTTTAATATTTAGTTTCCCAAACCAGGTTCAGGTAATACAAAAGACACACTCTACACCACAAACAGCTTCAAACATGAATAAAAAAAAACATTGTTTTTCTTTTCCAGTTTCGCCGAAAGAGGAAAAAAAACTATTGCAAAATCATTACTGGCTAACTAAAATTTATCAAATTAGCAGACATTTTTTATCAGAAAGATGCAGACAAACGAACAATTGCTGAAAATGGATTGAAATTAATAGCATCTATTTATAAATGTAAAAAACTGTCTCTCAACAAATTAAGATTTGAAATGTATCAAACCGCTATGGTAAAAACTTCATTCAATTTAGAGAAACTACCACCAACTGAAGGAACAGCCGAACAACACTGCCACATGGCCTATTTTCAAATTCAAACTTGGCTTGGTAACAAACTTACGACTACGGATTGGGAATGGAAACACCATCTAACCGGAATAATGCCTAAATTGACAGAAAAAGAATTAATTTCTGAAAGCTTGCTGAAAATTATCTGCTGCAGTTGTAAAACTGGTTGTGATAGTAAAAGATGCGGCTGTCACAAACATGGAATAAAATGCTCCATCTGAAAACTGTTAAAACCCTGAGAAACAACCATTAGAGGAAATCAGCGATTCTGAGGAAATTGATGACAACAAACAACAAATTTTCAAATTAATAGTGGAAATAAAGATCTTGGTGAACTTGAGGACCTTGACGAAATTGAAAACCTTGTTGGAGATCTTGAAGAACTGAAACTATGTTGAATCTGATGATGTAGTGGAGCTTTCCAAAAAAATGATATTAAAATATAATTTTGATTTTATATTTGATTTTTCTCGATAGTTTTTCAATTTTTCCCCATTTCTATACGATGAATCCTAAATTTTCCAACCATCCATATACTACTAAGGATTTTCTCGATTTTTGGCCTCTGAAAACCGGTTCGGCACTGGACTATAAGTGGAAAAATGCTGTTGAATATTTTTTTGCTGGTATAGTTTAAGTAATAAGTTCCCGGTACATAAAAAACGCAACAAAAACTTTATGACATAATTATTATCACTGCGGACCATGGCGGCATGCTGCATCAAACGACCCGACGCACATTAAAAACCTATAAAGGTAAGCGAGCTGATTTGTGGTCGAGGCAGCACAAAGAGTAATGGTAATTTAATGAGGTCGTAAAGTTTTTGTTGCGTTTTTTATGTCTCGGGAAGTCCTTACTTGGACTATAACAGTAAATTCAACCAAGTCTAGTCCAAATCATGAGTAGCATCGTTATATATAAGACCAGGCCATTTCCGGCTTGCCCACACTAGGATTAGTGATTTGCTGTGCTGTTATCACATAATTACATTGAATCATACATAAGAATAATATTGTTTTAGCAAGCATTTAGTTTAAGCTTAGAAATAGCAGTGTTGCAAAGTTAAGGTCTCATTTGTATAAAATGAATTGGAGTGGAATAGCTCTCATCTGCCATTTTCAGGTTCTCACTGAAAGCTGCCTACTGCTGCTCCTTGTTGCTCGAACTGGACAACAACTGAACAACGAGGAGCAGCAGTAGGCAGCTTTCAGTGAGAACGTGAAGGTCGCAGATGAGATTCTGCTGAAACGTCGTTTAAGACAACCGCGATTCCTGGAGGAGTCGACCATCGACTCATAATTTATCATATCTAGAATATCATTCAGAACTCTATTATATAACAATGGTTGCGTTCATCACGGTGAGCGATCAGGTAGCGCTCAGTGATCACATGCTTAAACTATGCTTCTTGCGCTGTCCTCATTGGCTTCTTGCATAATGATAAGTGATCGCTCAGTTAGCGCTACCACGTGATGAACGCAGCTAATAACAGTTATAAAAAGGTGAGTTTTCATACCTTGTTGTGGAATGCTTAGGAATAGATAGTAATTACCCATGTCTTTTATTGTAAAGATGATTTTCAGACCTAGTTTTGAAAATAAAATTCTATATATTTTTTTGTGAAGCATACAGATTTTAATATGTATGTATATACAGGGCATAATAAGAATATTTATTGTCTTAAAAATATTCCTACAGGTTTCCCAAGGTAGAAGATTATCTGTATTGTTACGTTCTTACAATTTTTAGTAAACACTTTGTGGATTCCAAATAACTTGCAACAAGAATTTTCACAAACCACTGATTTATTTAATCACTAAAATTACACTAGCAAATACTTAAAAATCACACAACTAATAATAACTTAATCTAATATAATTTCACTACTTTTAAAACACTAAGCACTTTACTTTTCTTCTTAAACTTGTCAACTCTTGTCTAACCTAAAAACTCTCTTGTCTGTTTACTTCACTAAACTGAACTGTTCCTCTACAAACTGTCTCTATAACCAGAACCACAGATTACCCAGAACTGTACTGGATACTAAACTGAACTGTTTATCCTTCACTAAACTGTACTATACTGTTCTCCCATCTGCTGGCTTCACCTCTTTATATACCCACTTGGAATGTCCAGAATATCATTGTAGAACTTTCCAGAAATATACTGGAATTCTCTATAATTTTCTTAGGCACTACTAAATGGTGGTTCGCCAGTTGGCCCACAGATGGCGCCCCCCTTCTGGCCAGGGAGTAATTACAACTCTCCTCTCTGTTAGAGGGCAGCACATAACACTGCCCCCTCCTTAAGCCTGAACGTCCCGGTCAGGCATTTCAGATACCCCAGTATACTTTGCCAACCTGTCCAGGTGCACGATCTTCATCTTGGACTTCTTTCTACGTTGAATCCTATAAACAACGTCGTTGATCCGAGTGATGACAGAATACGGTCCTTCCCAAGGTGAGCGAGGCTTCGAGAACCCTTCTTCACTCCGCTGTGGGTTATACAGCCAAACCGAGTCCCCCACCTTGAATCCTGCTGAACTGGCATTGCGGTCATATCTAGCCGTCATTCGATCACCACTCCCTGTAGGTGACCTCTTGGCAGCCACATTCGCACAAACCTTGCAACTGCGACACCAAGCCTCTACATCCTGACAGCTATTTACCCAGTAAAATCGCTCCCGTACTCTACCCAAAGTCTTATTTCTGCTAAAGTGCTCTCTGGATATTCCCTCGTGCACTTCCCGAAGTACTTTTGGTACTCGGCACCTGGGTATCAGCAACCGCATGGTAACTTCTTTCCCATCCGGGCTCTCCCATGCTCTCCGTAATAGTCCATCTATAACCTTAAGTGAATCCCATTGCGCCCATAAAGCCTTCAGTCCAACACTTTTACTGGAAACGTCCTTCCATTCCGGGCGGATTCCTTTTTCTTTCGCCTTCAACATTGGTCCAATTTCATCGTCGTTCAGTTGTTCCTCTCTTAGAACTTTCTTTGACCAGTCCTTCGGAACCTCTATCTTAACTGCCTTCACTTCTGCTATATCCTGCTGCGTTTTTACATTCTCGGCATTCACTTCCTTAGGGCTCCTCTGGCGACAGTACCTCTTGACATGCCCCAATTTGCCGCAATTATAACAGCGGATTACTTTTGTCGGACCTCCAGCACTTCGCTGCTGCTTCGGCTCCTGTTTCGGCAGTTGCGGTTCCTGTTTCAGCTCCGGTCGCGAACTTAATTCGTTTAGTAATTGTGCGACCATTTTCTGTATGTCTGTTATCATAACAATCAATCTCATCTTATCAGAGCGAACTTCCTCTTTCTTTGCAGTGTTTACTTCCCCAGGATTCCGTTCTCGACACTGCCGCATCATATGTCCTGGTTTGCTGCACTGATAACACCGAATCACCTTCCTTGGCTGTCCATCGCTCTGTTCTCTTTCCTGCTTCCTTGGAGCATCTGGTTTTGTCATCAACTGGCTTATCATTTTGTGCATGTCAGCCATCAAAGATTCCATATTTGATTTTTCTAAATGATCCTCTTCTTCTACCTTCATGGCTCGTACTCTCGGACGTGCAGTCTCTTTGTAAGCGGCTTCAACCTCGAGGGCATGGATCAAGGCTTCACTACCAGTCTTATCTCGAGATAATCTAAGGACTCGCCTGATCTCCTCGTCTCTTATGCCATCAATGAAAGTACCAACCGTTAATTGTTCCTGGAATTCTTTGGGCGCATCCGGGTAAGCCAGGTATGTCAGTCGCTCAACAGCTGCTTCAAAATCTTGTAAACTTTCCCCAGCCTTTTGTGTGCGTGATTTGAGCTGAGTCCTGTATACTTGGGCGAGGTGTTGGTCGCCATACCTTAGATCTAGTGCAGCCTCCAAAACTTTAAAATCCTTTTGCTGCGTCACTGGGATGGTCTGAAGCAACTCTGAGGCTTGACCTCTTAATGCTAGCACCAATGCCATAGCTTTGTCTTCGTTACTCCAATTGTTTGCGTATGCCGCTGCCTCAAATTGTCTTTTATAGGTTGACCAAGAAGTTTGACCATCAAAGGAAGGCGGTTGTAATCGAGGACCTGACGATGATAATACCAGTTGGCCTCCTTGTTCTCTTAACAGTCGCTTAAGTCGCTCTACCTCTCCTTCAACTGCACGAAATTTTCCTTCTATATCGGTAACTTTCCCTTCAACGCCAGTAACTTTCCCTTCGACACCAGTAACTTTTTCTTCAACACCAGTAACTTTTTCTTCGACGCCAATAACTTTTTCTTCGACGCCAATAACTTTTTCTTCGACGCCAGTAATTTTTCCTTTGACTTCAGATACTTCCTCTTCAACCTTATTTACTTTTCCTTTGACATCACATATTTCAGTCTTTATGTTGCCCATATCCTCTTTAATTTCACTTTTGAGGTCTTCAGTTGCCGAAAGGATAACATCTTGTTGCCCCTGTATAATTTTCCTTAATTCTTCTTCACGTTTCTCTTGTTCTTCTTTTTCTTCCTGACGTCGTTTTTCTTGTTCTTCTTTTTCTTCCAAACGTCGTCTTTCTTGTTCTTCTTTTTCTTCTAGTTTTTCTTTCTGACGTCGTCTTTCTTGTTCTTCTTGACGTCTTTCTTGTTCTTCTTTATCTTCTTGACGTCGTTTCTCTTGTTCTTCTAGCATCATTTTGCTAAATGCAGCTAACATGTCTTGCATTTGTTTTTCAGCAGCCATGCTTCTTGTTTCCATTCAAAAACTAACAAACAACACTGACAAACAACACTAACAAGTCTTATTTAAAGTCTATGTCACTTTCCAGTTCGACTCACTTCACTATCTCCAGTGGTTTCCAAATAGAACACTATGGAACTTTGTCGAATTCTTCAGAAATTCTGTTGCAATTCCGCTTCCGACACCAATTGTTACGTTCTTACAATTTTTAGTAAACACTTTGTGGATTCCAAATAACTTGCAACAAGAATTTTCACAAACCACTGATTTATTTAATCACTAAAATTACACTAGCAAATACTTAAAAATCACACAACTAATAATAACTTAATCTAATATAATTTCACTACTTTTAAAACACTAAGCACTTTACTTTTCTTCTTAAACTTGTCAACTCTTGTCTAACCTAAAAACTCTCTTGTCTGTTTACTTCACTAAACTGAACTGTTCCTCTACAAACTGTCTCTATAACCAGAACCACAGATTACCCAGAACTGTACTGGATACTAAACTGAACTGTTTATCCTTCACTAAACTGTACTATACTGTTCTCCCATCTGCTGGCTTCACCTCTTTATATACCCACTTGGAATGTCCAGAATATCATTGTAGAACTTTCCAGAAATATACTGGAATTCTCTATAATTTTCTTAGGCACTACTAAATGGTGGTTCGCCAGTTGGCCCACAGATGGCGCCCCCCTTCTGGCCAGGGAGTAATTACAACTCTCCTCTCTGTTAGAGGGCAGCACATAACAGTATATTAGTCTAATATTTCTTTTTTGAGCTATAATTAAATACACATTTTCTATTCCGAGCATTCCCTAGCAGATTATATTATATGAAATATGTGGATAAACCAGTGCATAATATGTCGTTAATAGGTCTTTTTCATTCAGTATATTTTTTATCTGTAAAATTGCCAAATAAGCTTTATTTAGTTTTTTACAAACAAAATCAATATGAGCATCGAATGATAATTTCATATCAAGATTTGTACCTAAAAGTTTACCATATTCAGATAGAATCAGATGGTCACATATTATTGTAGATGGTAGCAATCTCTGAAGTTCGAGATTTAGATAGACAGTTTTCCTATCGTTTAAGATGTCTAATTTTCTAACACTATATGCTCAAATCATATACAATTGTTCAAATCATTTACATTCTGGCCCCACAGGAAAAATCTAGAATATTCAGACCCGGCGATCTAGGGGACCATTGTCGATGTCCCGTATGACCAATTCAGTGGGCAGGATATCCCTGGTCCAAATATTCTCATATGCATTTTGATTTTTTTTTTGTTGTAAAAAATGAAGTTGTTGCAGGTTTTATTTTAATATTGTACATTACACTTTGTAAAGGAAATCTTTTTTTTTCCTGGAACGTGTTTACAACAAGAAAAATGTCACTGATTCCTTTGTGAAAGGGTGTCCCATTTAAAAAATATCGATGACGTCACAGATATGTGATAAGCATAATTATATTTCGCAGTCTCGTCTCGAATTATAACACCATGTAGTTGTAGCTTGCTGCGCGAATCGTACGACGTTCAAAGATTAAAATTTTTGAATCTTATGCTGGGTGCCTGGCTGGCCAGTTCGCCTCTGTATACACTCCCACCACGCAGCCGTTGTTCATCACATACATCACTGTGGTTTGTCATACGAATCTAGAAGGACGCATTAATTAAAGTGCTAGTGCTTGTGATTTAGAAATGTGAAGAGAAAATGAAAAGTGGGAGACAATATGAAGAAAATAATTAAAATACAAATTCGACAGATCAAGCAAGTTGTTACCAATTTTAGGCAAAGATTACATGGATAAAAATCCAGTATACTAGTATACGAGGTAATGGCCGACATATGACGTGCCATGAGTGCGTTTCTATGTCATGCAATATCTGATAAATAAAAACACATGGAGAAAATCTAGTACATATACAAGGTAATGGTCGGCATATGACGTGCCATGAGTGCGTTCTAAAAAATTTCGGTTCACATGAGTCCGAAATATAGACGTACCCCTTGTCAAATCGCTGACACATGTCATGCAATATCTGATAAATAAAAACCTCTTGTTTATTTGGAATATTTCGATATAATTAAGCCAAAAGAAGAGCTACCTACGCATTATAACCTTAAATATGGTAAAAAACCGTTGTTATGGGTTTTTACTATTAATGAAATTTATAAAATATCGAATAGATGTAAGTCGTTATTTATTTTAGGTAAAGACTATAGGGATAAAAACCCAAGTATACGAGGTAGTGGTCGACATATGTTGTGCTATGAGTGCCGTCTAAAAAATGTTGGTTCAATTAGAAATACAGACATTCCCCTCGCCAAATTGCTGGCATATGCCATGCAATAGAGAATAAATAATAATATTTGGTTAATTATTGTATAGTGAATAGGAATATTTTAACACAATTAAACTAAAAGAACGGCTACGCATTATATGCCTGAATATGGTAAGAGGCCGTTGATATGGTTTTTTCCTCTCAATGAAATTAATAGTATATCAAACAAATTGAAGTATAAGAGGTAATGGTCGACATATGTTGTGCCATGAGTGCAATCTAAAAAATGTTGGCTCAGTTTTGAAATATAAACATGCCCGTCGTCAAATTGCTGGTATATGCCATGCGATACAGAATAAATAATAATACTTGATTAATTGTGGTATGGTGAATAGGAATATTTTAATATAATTCAACGAAAAAAGGGCTATGCATTATATGCCTCAATATTTTAAAAGGCCGTTAATATGGTTTTTCCTTTCAATTAAATTAATAGTATATCAAACAAATGGACGTAAAAGAGGTAATGGTTGACGTATGTTGTGCCATGAGTGTAGTAAAAAAAAAAAAGGCTCAGCCCGAAATAGACATACTATTGCTGGTAATTGCCATGCAATACAGAATAACTAATAAAACTCGGTTAGTTATGATGTGAATATGAATATTTTAATATAATTAAGCTAAAAGAAGGACTATGCATTATATGCCTGAATATGGTGAAAGGCCGTTAATATGGTGTTTCCTTTCGGTGAAATTAAAAATATATCAAACAAATGAAAGTAATTACTAATTTTAAGGAAAGCCTATTTGAAGGAAAACTAAGCATACGAGGTAATGGACAGTGCTCTACATATGGCATGCCATGATTGTTATCTAAGAAATTTCGGTTTGTATCCAAAATCTAGACGTACCCCTCGTCAAATTACTGGCATAATGCCATACTATACAGAATAAATAATAATACTTGTTTACTTATGGTATGGTTAATTGAAACATATTAATATAATTAAGCTAAAAGAATGGCTATGCATTATATACCTGAATATGGTAAAATGCCGCTGATATGGTTATGGTTTTTTTCCTTTCAATGAAATTATTAATATATCAAACAAATGGAAGTAGTTAACAATATTAAGTCTACTTGAAGGCAATGGCCTATATATGTCATGCCACCATGAATGCAGTCAAAAAAAAAAACTATGCTCAATAGCATAGTTTTTATTTGCCATTACAAACGTTAAACAGTTGCCAAGTATCGAACCATTTTTAAAAAAGGTTACTGAAGATAACTCAATAATTGACCATTGGCTTTTTGGTGAAAATTTGACAAAGTAATGAAGAAAAAGGAGGAGGGGAGCAGAAGGAGGAGGAACGACAGGGAATAAAGAAGTTAAATAGGTATAAATTTTCCGTTAGTATTGTTCTGAGGCACAGATAGATTCTTCCTAGTATTATTAAGCCTGCTAAACAGGAAAAAGTAAGGTAACAAGTTCAAGAGCTATGTAAAAACCATGTGGTATCACTGTATACACAGGAAGTTGGAGAATGTTTTTCCAGTTATTTCTTAATAAAAGAAAGTCAAATGGAAATGATTTCATATTGAAATTTTGTAACCGTAATAAATGTATAACCTCACCTCATTTGAAACTGGAGGATTATCGCAACATAAAAAGTCTATTACGTAATGGTATATTCTGTAATAAGTTTGGAATGAATATTCCAAACGAATTGCAGACTATACTTTTTCCACGCTTATAAATTAGGTTTATTTGTGTCTATATTATTATGTATATTTGTTTTACCACTGCAACGGTGAAACATGAAAGGTGAACTGTCAATAGAAATGTCAACTGTCAACAGAAACGCAAACAGAATTACAAGTGGCACTACTACTGGATAGCGCCACCTATGCTTGTTACACTCTAGAGGCATGTAATAAATATTACATATCAGCCACTGGAATATAGGTCATTCCTTATTTAAAATGGACATCAAATGCTCATATTACATAATAGGCGTAGAAAAAAGTTATTATTTATGTTTGGTGGAACTTAAAGATGTATGTCTTAGTTACTGTTGATAGACTTATTGGAAAATATTTTATATTTAAATTTTCTTATGAATTATATGAATTGAACTGTATGCAAAAGGTTGTGTACAGCTGCCATTTTTACAAAATTGTAAATAGTGAAGAGAAAAATGTATTGCCTAGTCAGCGGCGTAAGTTGTTAGGATTTAATTAAAACACGGTAAACATGGATATGTTTTTATCAACTAAAAATACAAAAATTATGTACACAATTTATAGAAATGAAATCTTAAGAGAGATGGAGAAATTTGTAAGGACCTTTTAGAATGTGGATTATAAATTATCTAGAGTTAAAAACACCCTTAACATTTGAAAATGTTCCACAAAACGTATGTATTCAGTGATATAAGTACGAGAATTGATAACAATACAGCGGCAGCTGTATAAGCCGAATAAGTTCAATACAACCTTTATAAAAAGGTGAAATTACTGTAACGAGAAAAATATTCATATATTTGCCCTCGTATATAAACCCGAAAGGTATTTATTATAGGATATATAGAGTAGTCAAACTAAGACGAGTTACCCACTAGTTAATTTGAAGCTAGTTGCAATAAATTTTGTGTACTACAAGTTGCCCTATATGTTACGAAGGCGTAGAAGGGCCACCCTATTATTTTTATTAAAATTCCGACTTTGAACTCGGAATTCCGACTTTGAACTCGGAATTCCGACTTTAAACACGGAATTCCGAATTTAAACTCGGAATTCCGACTTTAAACACGGAATTCCGACTTTAAACACGGAATTCCGACTTTGAACTCGGAATTCCGACTTTAAACACGGAATTCCGACTTTAAAGTCGGAATTCCTGTTTTAATCTACGTAACAGTTCAGTTCTCCCTTCGATCGTGGAAGAGTATACCTCATCTTATTAGTCACTGTATTACAAGTTTTTTAAATTATGATGTACCTATGTCTTAGTTCGTTTGAAAATGATGAAAATAATTCCGTATATCCCTGTATGTATGTTCCAAAAAATGGAATTAATTCTTTCAACTATTCTAGCTTAGAAAATGTATTACTTTTAAAAAATCTTGAAGAGGCTAATCATAAAATTTAATTCATTCAACTGAGGCTCGAGCAGTTATTTTATCTTCGGACACAGATGTATTTATATTATTTTACATCATTTTCGAAAATGCAACAAGTTAGAAAGGTGGCTTAGAACGGGCAATAGAGGCAACATTAGATGCACACCAATTCATAAGCTTATAGAAATTCATGATACTGAGTTATGTAATTTACTTCAACCGTTTTCGAGGAAAGTGCCGTTAAACATTTCAATAATTTTTTGAAAGACAAATTCAAATTTAATGAAACAAAGTGTATTTATTTATTGAAAAAAGTACAAAACGTAAGGGAAAACAAAATCGTAATAATTCAATAGAGAATGTTGAATGAAAATATGAAAGCATGTGTACAAACGAATATGTTCGAATTTACAGAAACTTCGTACCGTTATAAAATTCAGGGCCCACTACACACCTGATATCTACATCCAGAACAATTAGATCATAAGCATTAAATTTGGACAATATTGTTTACAAAACTTATAGACCTTCCCCTGACAAGGATTTCATTGACCCATTGAATGTACGGACTTTGACTTCAGAATCTTAATTGGGGAAATATGTAGATCAGGAATCCATAAGGTGGACATCCCGAAAAGTGGGAGGAAGTTCGCCATATTGGTTTTTATGCCAAATCGGATGTGCACTCTATCTCCGCAACCGCTGATCCGACTTTAATTTTCTTTTTTTTAGTTCAACTACAAATTTTACGCTGAAAGATAAAAGCTCTTGTCAATTTTTTCGTATCTTTTAAGATAACGGACCTAATATAATAAGAATCACATTTACCACGAGATGGACTATATGCCCGCAAGTTTATTTAAATAATATTCCAATCCCAGTGAAATCGGAAGTCAAATATCTAGGACTCCACTTGGACCAGAAGCTTACTTAGAAAAGCCACAACAAGGCTAAAAGAACTAAACTGAACTTAAAAGTCAAACAAGTGTATTGGTGGGTAGGTAAAAAGTCGCAGTTGTCGTTGAAAAACAAAATACTTATTTTCCAATCTGGACTTACAGGATCGAACTTTGGGGCTGCAGCAAATCTTCCAATAAAAAAAATACTACAAACCTTCCAATCAAAAACACTCCGCATGTTAGCAGACGCTCCATGATATGTGTCCAACGCAACTACTCTCCACAACGATCTTGGAATTTCCTCCATAAAGGATGTTATTACTCTCCACGCTAATAAAGCAAAAGAGCGAGATTGCCCACAGTAGTCCAAACATAAATCAACTGTATCAACTACCGTTAGATAAAAGAAGATTAAAAACAACGTGGTCAGAAGACCTACCGGACTAGGTGAAAATGCAGAACCATCAGTGGATGGTACCAAACTCAAGCGAAGTACAAATCAAAATATTTGCTAAATACTCTGTATATAGATTAGAATAGGTTTTAAATTTGCTATGAAATAATTAAAAAAAAATGTATTGAGCCTTCACTTTAACCGTGAATATTTCATAAATGGAGTAGCGGTTTTTTTTTAAATCACGTTTCCATTGTGTGCATATTGCAAACTAGTATTTGAAATTTGAATAACTTACGTTGATGAAGTTATATTGAAAAATATCCCATTTTCGCCATTTAACTGAAGACATGATTTTTGTAAATAACAACGAATGACTTGGACAAAAAAAACATTATCACATTAAAAAGGATATTCCTTCATACCACTACAAAATTTTACATCAAATAATTGGTGAATTTCGAAAAATGATCATCT
Organism: Leptura quadrifasciata; assembly: GCA_963675555.1. Lineage (NCBI taxonomy): Eukaryota > Metazoa > Arthropoda > Insecta > Coleoptera > Cerambycidae > Leptura > Leptura quadrifasciata. The sequence continues at coordinate 111,445,847 of OY776676.1, read as the reverse complement.
AAAATTTAATTTTACGAAAGTTCCGTGTTAAAAGTGAGTACATTTAGTGGTAAAAATTAAATAATCTTCATAAATGTTTAAACTCGAGTTATTCAAATTCAGTGAGTAGTTTACAAAATACATAAAATGAACATATCTTATTTTTAGTTTTTTTGCCACTGCATTTTTGAAATACTCGCTCAACACATTTGAAACGTATGTTAGTTGCATTAGTTGTAATAAATATGTAGAAGAGATGATTTTATACATTAAATTTTGGTTTTTATGTTATAAAACAAAATAAGATCTTTGCGGTGATTGTAAATTGAAATTTAATTATTTGTTTTTACACAAATTAAAATTATTGCATTTGCAGAAATTTGAACAAAGCACTCATTTTTTTTTTACAAGTGCAACATTTTTTCTCACATTCTGTTTTACAAGAGCACATCAAAAGAAAACACTCCGTAACGCAACGTAAATTACAAATTGGTTTTAAAAATTCGTTATCTGCTTCTAGTTCAAAACCGTATTTAGTGACATCTAATGGATCATAGTTAATTCCTCTATCACAATTAAAATACAAATCAACAATAGTATGCTCTTTTAATATGATCGGCACAAGTGAATGAGGTTGGTGGTAAATTCTCTGGAACAAAATTTTTGGAGTTATAATAAAACCAAGCCCTCAGTTCATCAAACGTTTTACAAGATGAACTAGGCTTTATCGTTAACACAAGAAATTCTTCAGCCTGTGCCGTGCAAGATTCTATAGGACTTAAAGCGAAATTTTTGAAAAACTTTGTTTGATTAACTTTTAAAATTGATTTTTTCGAACCAATTTTGCTCGTGTAATCGCATCCGGTTAGTATGTGAGCCGCCGGAAGTATATTACATAATTCAGTACCATGAATTTCTACAAGCTTATGAATTGGTATGCATCTAATGTTGTCTCGTTTGCCCGTCCTAATCCACATTTATTAATACAGAGGTATACTCTTCCACAATCGAAGGGAGAACTGAACTGTTGCATAACGTAGATTAAAACAAGAATTCCGACTTTGAAGTCGGAATTCCGAGTTCAAAGTCGGAATTTCAATAAAAATAATAGGGTGGCCCTTCTACGCCTTCGTAATATGTTACAAAACTAAATGCAAAATGTGCAGATTATGTTTCATGGAGATCAGATTCAGATTTTTGTTGTGTTTATGCCTTTCAGCAAGTAATGTAACAGGTTCTTGTAAGGATCTAATTCTGTAAAAAAAAAAAAAAACAATATGCACTACATCTGCTCAAGCAAGCATTAAGTGAATGGGTTAAGAATGTGTTAAAGGCATGTGGAATTGACAAAGCTTTATACAGGATATTTACAGTGCAATCGAATTTGTTTTGTTAAGTTTTGTTGGAAAATTGTTGGCCAGAGAGTTAATAATTTTCATACATGGCGTTGGAAAACTGGCTGTAGTATTAGTAAGTAGTATAAGTTACAGAGTATTATTATATTATATTTAATTATGTATTGGATTACTGTAAATTTGAGACTGGCTAGCATTAGAAAGTGTTAATCAAATATTTGTGGAGAGGTATTGTTTAGATGTTAATAACAGGAAAACAATACGTAAATACGAGGTTAAGTTTAGATTGCATAGTCCTTTAAACATCTACATGGTGTTATAATTCGAGACGAGACTGCGAAATATAATTAATAGATCAGTCGACTTACCTGTAAGGAAGAATGATCTTAATTATATGAGCAGTCTCGTCGAAGGATTATAACAACCCCCCCAAAAAGTAAAATCCCAACCCGTGTTAAAAGCAATCTAAACTTAAAATACTTTAAACCAGTGATGTATATGTGATGAACAACGGCTGCGTGGTAGGAGTGTATACAGAGGCGAACTGGCCAGCCAGGCACCCAGCATAGGATTCAAAAATTTTAATCTTTGAACGTCGTACGATTCGTGCAGCAAGCTACAACTACATGGTGTTATAATCCTTCGACGAGACTGCTCATATAATTAAGATCATTCTTCCTTACAGGTAAGTCGACTGATCTATTAATTTTGTTTATGATGTACTGTACAACCCATGTAGCTTTTACATTCTATACATACTCTTAGAATATCCCAAATATACATATGGGCCTGTGATCAATATACGGAATTAATATTGTGTACATCAAAGGGACTTCTTAAATAGTTTGTAGGAAGTTCAGTGTGGACCATAAATGGATGGCTAATGTGTATATTGTATGTATGTGTACACGAAAGTATGCAAATATATACAATAATGTGATTTCATATGAACATACATACCTACTGGATATATTTACTACATATATTCAAGTATAATAAATATTAAAACTGATAAAAGGCCCATCATTGCTTTAACTTTGTCATTGGGAGAATATTGTCATCATACATGAAGGATACATATATCTAAACAGTTATTTTATGAACGCTTAAAATATACTTACGCAGGCAACTTTACCAGCGCCGGTCTTAGCTATCCGGGCACTCTTTGTTTTTTATAATAACCTAGCATTTTGGTTGCGACTCGCAGGAAAAATCATTGTTTTCAACTAACATGAGGGCACATATTGATTATTATTTAGACACCTTATAAACTAAGGATATCTCTATTGTTATTATTATAAGTGCGCCCCCTTTATTTTGGCGCCCGGGCGACCGACCAATTTGCCCTCCCTAAAGCCGGTACTGAGCTTTACTGTACATTTTTGTAAAATAACCCCAAAGAATAAGCGTACCTTCACAACACTGAGTGTACACAGTGACCTTATATGATACAAATTGAGAATGACAACAAACCGAGTACGCATGGCGTCATCTATTGGATATATTAGGAACTGGCTTGGATTGTTTCCCATTCACCGATTACAGTATTAATTTTGAAACATCCAGGGGCTCCAAGCACTTGAAAAGAAAACGTACAATGTAATAGGTTAAAATTAAAATAACAGTCTCTGTTATGACTGATTTGGTCACACGTTATTACTTACATATATTTTTCCACTTTGTCAAAACAAATACTGCAACCTGCTTTTGACACTTGCGATATGATTTAAACACACTGATGCACACGCGCATATTGGAACCATCGCACTCATTATCCATCCATTTGGGTGGAGTGTGGGAGCCGAGTGGCCAGGTTACTTTATAGGGACTCTAGATTTTCTTAGAGACTCTGGAATCTGGCCACTCCACCCAAGTGGATGCATAATGGCGGCGATGGTTTCAGTGAGCAACGTACGGCAAGTGTCAAAAGCAGGTTGCAGTATATTTTTTTGAGAAAATGGAAAAATATATGTAAGGAATAACGTTACCATTAACTGTTTCGTGACCTAATCAGTCATAATAGACTGTTATTTTAATTTTAACCTATTACATTAGGTCTAATAACAAGCTAATAACCAATGAAGTAGAGGGGAACGTCATTGTTAATGACGCTATGCTCGTCAAAATAAAAGCAACTCCTATTGGCGCCGCCATTATGCATCCACTTTTCATACGGACCAATCGGTGTCTCCCATTCGCGTGACCAGGCCTAGTTTATAGGAACTCAAGCAGGGAAAAGCACAGAACGCAGTAACGAATTTATTTTCATTTACCTCAAGATGCAAATCGCTCATTGTCAGTATCTCTAGTATGTCTGGCTGCGATAGCCACGTTGGTTAAGGCGCGAGGTGGCAATCGCGATTAATCACACGAGTATCGCGCCACGGGGTTGGAATCTCGGCTCTGGCACTATCGGAGGAAATGGTTGTATGTCCGCGTTTTTTCAATGTGTAACCCCCTTCCGCACAAGCCTCTGGCTTCTGGGGGTGGTCTAATTTCTGTGGTATTTATTTATTATTATATTATCTCCGGGATGTCCACTATCTAATAAACACAGCCATCCTTCGTTTCTATATGGCTCCAATGTCAGTTTCACAGAACTCGTTACTGTTATTAGATGATAAATATCAAACAAAACAATAGCCCTGAGATAATGGGTGTTTTCTTTCTACCGACAAACTTATCTAACTTTTAGGTAAGTTTCTTACCTAACTAACTTGCAAAAAGAAAGATCAAAACCAAAGAGGATTAGATAGAGTGGAAACTTTGCGTATAAGGGCAACAGCACCATCTGTCGAGTGGGATGCGAAAACATTCAAGTGAAAATAACAGTATTTGAATGACAGTTGACATAAAACCGGATCAGAGACAGTGAGTGAGTCATAGTAGGAGTAGTGTGAGAAAGTTAGTTAAAAATTGTGAAAAAGTGGTGAAAAATAAAAAATCAGACATTAAAATGGTTGTGATCTGTTCCTTCCGAAATTGTGGTAGAAATAAAGCAGATGATAAAGAGCACGCCTTCTTTCTAGTGCCGAAGAAACCCGCAATGTGAGTAGTAATGTAGACACACGACCTGTTACATTGTACCCCAGATAGCTAGTTGCTAGTATGCTTTGAAATTGTTATTGAAAGCTAGCAGATTATAATTATATATATATATATAATATTTTTATACATTCTTCTAATTAAAAAATCTCTAACAATTTAACTTATTTCAGTCGCAAAAAATTGATGCAATTTGGTGGATGGAGCAAGGTTTGTACCTACTATCGTTTGTGTGAGGACCATTTCGAGCCACAAATGATTTGGAAGAGACATCCGAGGCCACTGCTAATTCCAAATGCAATTCCGACAATTGGAAGTTGTATTGTCAAAAGGAAACATAAGCATCAGACAAATGTTGATACATATAAAGAAGGTATGTATTATCATCGTCATAGGTATATGCAGAAATTCACAATATTTATTTTTTCTCACCTACATTCTGCCAAATGAAATAAAAAACAATTTTAAGGATCAGCGAAATTTTGTAAATATTTTAAGAAAGGAGAGGTTTAATACACCTTTGCCTTAATTATTTAGTGTAAAACTACCATTTTTTTTGCAGACATATAGGTGTATAGTATAGGATGATACGAAATAATTTATTTTGTAAAACTTGTAAAGAACTTTGATTTATACCTACCATACAAAAATGTTACATCTTTCTTTATACCAGCACCTTCTTGTTAAATATTTAATGGTAAAAATTGTTTATTGTATTACAGTGGGAGGAATGAAAAGGAACTTCATGGAAATGCATACCCAGTGCCTTCAGGATCGTCTGAACCAGAGAATGATGATTCAACCACTGAGGTTAGTCGCGGGTTAACTCCTCCTTGTTCGAATTTACCCCAGAAAAAGCCTGAGTCACCAAAAACCAGGCGAATTAATTCCCAAAGAAGAACAATAGCTGCGTTGCGTAGTAAAATTAATGGGCTGAAACAGATGCAGAATGGTAGACCGGGAAATAAAAACAAAAAAGTAGCCGAGATTGAAGATCTCATCCAACAGACTTCAAAATTCTTACCCCGAGAAGCACATAATTTATTAATAACACAGCTACGCTTGAGTAGATGTACGAATCGCGGCCAAAGATATAATGACGAGTGCAAAGATATTATGTAGTTAAGATGTTTGTGTAAAAAATGTATATAGCGTAGATGTTTCTTTTGCTTTCTAATATTTGATGCATGGTAGAGTAGTAAACTAGAGCCTGATGTTCAATCTTGCTATTGATAATGTATGTTTAATTTTTTATTGCAGATTTATGGTGTGAAATTGTGTACCTACTCACCCTAAATAAGTTGCCATCAAATTGTTTGGCCGAAAAGTCACCATATACATAATTGTAAATAGAGTTTTTAATGTGTCCAACCACCTTCTAACATACATGTACGATAATGAGTATGTTATACAAATATTGTCTTTTCAATGTATTAAGTATATATAAATAATTAAAAAATATTTTTATATATGTTTACCTAGAGCTATTTAATAGGAATGATGACAATGTCATTATATTCAAGTATTGTTAACTGTTTTTGGCTTAAATTAGCGTATAAATATCTGTACATCATATTTATGTACAAACTATATTTGTATTTTAGTTAGGTATTTAATAAAAATATATTTTTTTAATATGCTTTTTCCTTCAATTTTCTCCCGTGTAACGCCACTGGAAGAAATCCTAACCACACTAATTCGTAATTTAAATTTGCCGGTAAAGCTGACAGACGGTAGTGGGGGAATTTAGTTACGCATCCGACTCGCCGCGAGCGCTGAAACTCGTGTACGAAAAAATACATTGTGGTCTTATGAAAGTTTCCACTCTATCTAATCCTCTGATCAAAACTGACCAGAAAGGCGCATGAGCATTGATAAGATTGATGACGTTTGATGTTTGTTTACCAATAATTGACACCTTTGAAATCAACTTAGGGTCAGTTTATCAATAAGTGCAGAGTTAACTGTAAAACGAAACAATGGTTTATTGTTTTGTTTGACAGTTATCTTTTGGTTATACGAGTTAACCTTGCATTTTGATAAACCCTTAGGGCCGGTTTATCAATGCATATGGATACTATAGGATAAATGTCGAGACAATGGGTTAATGGGTATCTATTGTTTTGTTTGACAGTTATCCTTTGGTTACGAGTTAACTTTGCATTGTTAACACTTAACTGTAGAGTAAATGTCAAACGAAGCAATGGACACGGCATTGCCGTGCAATGGGTATCTATAATATTGTTATCGTTGCATTGATATACTGGCCCTTAGACAAATTCCTAAAGTTTAAGGGGAAATACGGTAGACTTGGCGTAGGTATAAGGGGGGAGGTATATATAGTCCAAAGTCCAAGTAAGGACTTCCTGAGACAAAAAGAAACTAAACAAAAACTTTACGACATAATTAATATCGCCGCGGGCCACGGTGCTAAGTTGAAGTAAATAGATCCCAGTAAGTAAAAAATGCAATAAAAATTTTACAACATAATTATATCGCCGTGGGCCATGGCGCCAAGCATAACATCAAATAACGACCCGAGACCCGACGCACATTAAAAACCTATAAAGGTAAGCTCTATAGTCAATTTGCGAACAGCACTAAAAAAGAGTACCGGTATTTTAATGAGGTAGTAAAATTTTTCTTGGATTTCTTATGTCTCAGGATTTTCCTACTTGAACTATATTATTTAACTGAGCTAACCTAAGATAAAAAGGTCAAATGGAACTCCCAATTAAACTAGATTCCTTAAGTTTAGCCCAGTTTGTTGGTAGAAAGAAAACACCTATTATTTTTAGTTTCATTTGACATTTATTCTGTACCTGTAGTTAAGTGTTAACCCTGCATTGGATAATCCGAACCTGGACTGGACCACAGAAGACCTTAGTCATTGAATACACAGACTAAATCATAGAAAATATAATAATATACTTTCTATGGACTAGATTGAATACAGTCGTATCATCGTGGAGTCCACGACGTCATTTCCACGAGCATGATTTGCAGTTTCTAATACTCTGACTCTAATAGGTATACAAATTTCTTACCTATGACTCCCAGTAATCACCAGTAACATGATTTGCAGTTTGTTCTCAGTCTCAGGACTCTCAGGCAGAGAGTTGGGTCTCAATCATAAGATAGATTGTCTCAGTCTGTCTGTATTGTCTCAAAAGTCTCAAGTCTTAGTGCCAGTGCACAACTTCCCACAGACTCAACGTCCGTGTTTTGGTACACACTACACAACTGCACAAACGTGAGTGATTTGTGTCAGTGTTGCAACTGGGAAAAGATATAAACATTCTGTGAAACTGTATATATTTTGTTTATGGGAAATATATGAAAATAATGCAGATGAAAGTTTAAACGGAGTTTTGTGAATATCAAGTGAAGAGAACTTTAAATGTTATTTCATACACTAGAGTTGATTTTTGAAAACAAAATGAGTGAAATAAAAAAATTCCTTGAAACATTAAATATAGTTGGATCTCTCGCTCTAGCTATTTCATTGCCTTGGATAATTTTCAAAGTTTTTAGGGCAGTCTACTTAAAAAGAAGTTATAACGAGTTAGCTGGAAAAGTAAGTATATCTTCTAGTAGAGTACAGTATATACAGTATTATTTATGAAGTAATCAGTAGCAGACTGACTATTGTGGCACAGTGACAATAGCCACAAGGACCCTTTGCCTTATGACCCCTCACTAATTTGAGGTTATCCACGATCAACGATTATAAACAATAATTATAATCCTTGATCAACGATAACCTAGTGTCAGGTCAGTTTGCCACTGGTAACTGGTAACGTGTGACTAAACATCAATATGGATTATTTTGACTTGAAACAAGACCATAATATATGAAAGAAATATTATTTAGGTTATCAAACCATTCACACTTTTATTTAATATGAAATTACTTATTTTTTGTTACTGTTTTAGTCTGGGCCTGCTAACTAGTGTTAGGTATACACAACACAAAACATTACTATTTAGTGAGCTACTCTTTTAGACAATTCCTCGAGATGTATTGCATTACCTAATACAATTTTTTGCATTTTAATGGGGAAAAACGATATTGAAGGTACTTAAAATATTCATTGAATATCAGTTATTCACAACAAATCATTCTCATATATTTTGTTATCAAACATCAAACAATTTCAACCATAGAAAGGTTTTTTCGAACCACTTATTCTACGGAGTATGAAAACTTTTAAGTAAAAAATGTAAATAATTGTAAATCAAATGAAAGAACTACATATTGAAAGTTGAAGAATTTTGACAACAATATACAGAAAAACTAGGTAAATTCATAATAAAAATCGGCAGCTACTGGAAGCGGCTGGAACCTCCCCACCCGGTGGATCTTTGAAGCTGAAAAGAGCATATAATCGAATGCCAAAACGGCACTAAACGTAATCCAATCTCAACCAAAACCTTTTCAGATCTTCTGGAGCACTAAACTCATGTAAATTTTTATCGAAATCCTTTCAGTAGTTTCGGCGCTATCGTGCTAATACTAGTGCCTGTCGGCTGCTCAGGATTATATGGTGGGTGTGAGTAAGTATAGATTTTAGAAGTTAACAAACTGAAACAAATTGGTTTATGACTTACTATTTATTAACAGGATGCTTTCGTGAGCAATTTGACAAAAAAGTCTTTTAATTTGATTGATTCCAGCAGTTAACACAAAAGCTTAGCTGCCAATTTAAACTGCTAAATTCTGTCTCAAAACAAACAATATATTATAACAATCAAATGTGGAACAAATATCACAGCAGATTCAAGTATTAGCCCAGTTGCTTGGTGTTTTAAGCCGGAATTAATTGTTACCTCGCTAGTTTTTTCATGAAAGGCTCGTTTTTTGCTAGTAGAAACTGGCTCAAAAAAAGTTTACCAAAATCTATCTCCGCAAACCCTTATAAACAACCCTCTGAAACAAAAAAATTCAGTTTTTGCTCATATCTCGAAAAATAATGATAATAAAAAAACGGAAGCACCACGTGAAAGGTTACATAAAAATAGTATAAATTTTTTTTTAAATAAATCTTTCCCTTAGCATGAGAAATTATTACAGTTCGCTAGTTCGGCTTAATATTTCAAGCGCGTCGCACAGGGAAATGAAGCATTTCTCGACCGCCGCTACATAATAAAGACAATTCGTACCCATTAAAGTTTTCATTTGCTTAATACTTATACAGGATAAATTTTTTAGAGTGCGTACGATGCTCAGCTAACTTTTATTTTTTATTTTATTTATTAATCAACATTCTACAGGAATGATGTTCCCAATTACAGAATTGGATACACATATACATAGACAATTATACAACAACCATTCCCTATGACATTGCCATCTGTCGCAGCTGAGACTTGAACTCAGGGGTGGTACAGTGACTAGACGCTCTGTCTCTCATACAACCTCGTCTAGTCCACTGCTACCAACTTGGTAACACATGAAAAACGCCACGATACACCAATACCCTGACCAGGATTCGAACCCTTGCCTCCATGGTTGCAAGCCTAACACGTAAGCATTGAGCCGGGCTTGGAATGTATAAAAAAAAAAAACTATATAGAGCAACGGACGCAGCAGAGCAATCACAGATCGGTTGGCTGGATGGCATTTGTTGTGTTTAGTGCCAACGGAGTGTTAAGTATTGCAGAGTCATGATCGTTATTCATTGAAGGAGCAATCAGTTAGAGATAAGCTAATATTCATTTTTAATATCTATTTAAAGCTTATCTACAATAGAATTCAGTTTTTACCCACTTCTATTCCAAAATAGTCCCTACAGGGTTGTTTACACTGCTATTAAGTATATCACATTCCATTTAGTGTTACAAGTCGGAATTCCTTCTGCAACTTTGGGAAAATTTAGTATTGCAATTGTTTCTTCAATAAATTGCACCATCATATCTAATTATGGCTTCTTAGTCTGCTGCCTCTGTTTTCCATTGCATCCCTATCTCCCTAAACTGTATAAAATGATTGATCCTATCCATTCAGGCTACCGGATGAATTATTTGTTATCAGTCCTGGTAACCAATTCGTTCGGGTATTCATGAGAGCAACATGATAGTTGAAAATGATCGTCCGACAAGCAGGAAATTTTAAAAAAAGTCTAACTTAGCCCGGGGTCAATATTTGATCCAGTCTAATAGGGTTCCAAAAGACATATGGGAATGTAATAATAATAATAATAAATCGTCTTTATTTCTATTAAATAGCACATTTACAAAGATAAACGCTGGTTCTTTGATATTATGGGTAGTCAGAAGGCGAAGTTTAGCCATGGCTACTCTTACACTTAACCTTCTGATTAACCCTGGGATAACGTTTTTACAAAATAAAAAATATAATTATAAAAATAGAATAAATGAAGTAAAAAATATACAAAAAGCAATATCGATTTTATTCTTTTTAATGATTTTAAATCTACAGGATGTTATAATAGAAAACAGCATTGTAGGTAAAACTTCTTTGAAACATGGCTGTCAAATGATGAGGCATAGTGAGCTTAATTTTTTGTCTAATATTAACAGAATGTGTATGAGATCATCGTGTAAGTTTATCAACAATATTCTTCACTCTTATGAATAAACATTTTATGCACAAAAATATTAAGGTGCAATATTCTTCTATTTACCATATTTAACTATTTGAGCACATTAATTTTTTGTGAAATATGATCAGACTTTTTCAAACCAAAAATAAATCTAACAAGAATTTTGCACTTTTTGAATTCTACTTTTATAAATGTTACCAAGGCAAGGTCCATATATAAAATCACAATAATTAAATAATGAGAGAACAAGTGATTCTGATAAAGTTTTTCTTAAATTAAAACTTAAAACAAATTTCTTTGAATATAAGATTTTAAAGCAGAATAGAACCTCTGTAATAACTTATTTACCTGAGTTAAATCTGAGGTCATCATCTATTATTAAACGCAAATTAACTCAGCTAACAACTGGCAGCATATTTGCTAATATTGATATTGTTTTTTATTTGGTTATAGGATGGTTTGGTTGTAAATATCATGACTTTAGATTTAGTAGAGTTTAATTTCAAGTTGTGTTTTTGACTCTTGTTGAAAATAATATTTAATTCGGTCATTGATGACAGTCTGTGCTCGATTAAATTCATTTAATGGGAAACTATAATATAATTGCGTATCGTCAGCATAAGTTTGTATGTTACAATTGGTGATCGAATTTAAAATATGAGCAGTGTATTATGAAAAATAATGGTCCAAGGGAGGACCCTTGAGCTACACCAGATGAAATGTCCACAAAATCAGCATGAATTAATTTAAATTTTCTGCTTTCTATTGGAATGGTATAATTCTATAAAATATAGAGCATTAGTAGAGAAACCATAATATTTTATTTTGAGACTAGCAATTTGTGGTTGATAGTGTCAAAAGTCTTTGAAATATCAAGCAATACCAGCACACTAATCAATTTTTTATCAGATAATGTAATGATGTCATCAATTACTACAGTTAATAGACCGGGAGGCAGCATTGCAAATGAATAAATCATTTCATAAAGTCATTCATAGTCCAAATCTTTCTTCTCACATAGTTGTTTAAAGAATTGAGCGTCAGCTGGTTGGGGAGTGGTGGAGGTGGCTGTGAGAAAATTCGAAACATGTAAAGAAAAAATAAAAATAAAGTAATTTCATCAAACTTGAAAATTTGTAGAATTTATATTTAAGTAATAGAGAGTAGACAAATACCAGTCAGTTGCATTGAAAATGGGAGATTACTCGTCAGCTACCCTTATGAACTAGTAATAAAAAGTGGGGTGCAAATTCATTTCATCAAGCACGAAACTTATACAGCGTGTTTGTGACATTTTTTTATGATAAAAACAATAATCAGCTGTGCATCCTGTGGGGGCAAGACCGTTAGCTAGGAGGTTATAGGTGTCGAACGGGCATGGCATTTAAGCCTCGAGTAATTTAATTAACTGCAGAACTGACGATCTTCCCCCTATCAGATCATCAGTTGACTATTTGTTTTATTAAATACAACGTCTCAAGTAGTAATTATAAAAATTTCAGCCATCATAAAATTAATTTTATTATTATTTTACCGCTTCAATCTTTCTTTTTATATTATGATGAATAGTATAGTTCTTTTAAAACATTTAAGAAATATATGTAAAATAACAATTAATTAGTAATTATTCTGGAGTAGATATTGATCATTTTATATAAATATAAATGTTATTAAATAATTTTATTAAAAAAAATATATTAAAAAAAAGTTTTTATTTTATTATTTTTAGAATATACAATATTATGAACATTATAAATTATTATGAATTTTATTTTTTTATTCTCCTTCACTTGAATCTTGACTTATGTCAAATTCATCATCACTCTCTTTGCAACTGTCGTCGGAACTATCAATAAATATTTTTTCTTCCTCTTCTTCGTCCTCAAATTGCTCATCTTCTTGTTCCTCAGTTTGCTCTTCGTGTTCAGATTCCTCAATATTTTCTCTTGGTTCGTTGTTTTTGTGAATGATCCATCTTTTCACGTCTGAAGGACTCTTATTACACTTTCCAAAATGGATATTAAACGTTCACAAAGAAGGGTTCAAAGCGACTGTTTCAGATGGAGAATAATACAAAATTTATACTTACTGTTTCGTTTTTGCTTAACTGCTTCACTCATGGTACCAATTGGACGTCGTAACACTATAAATCTAACATAGTAAATACTAACACTTTCTTAAATTTAAACCTGAAAAGGAATTTTGAAACACAAGAAACAGACAATATAAAGTTCAAAAATATATATTAAATCTTTTTAAAAAATTATGTTTTTACAAAACGTTCAAGAAAAATGTATTGACAAACTATAGTCTGGCCCGTACACAACACTAATTGAGGAACGGAACGACTCATAATGTACCAACTACCATCCAATGTTTAGTTTTTAGCTAACGATTACACAAAAAGGTTCAGTAAAAAGTTCAATGTTTATAATTTTTTGGTGGGCTTTTGCTTGCCTGTCTATTGACGTATTTTCAGTTCAATACCAATTTTGGTCGCTCCTCGGAGCTTAAAAATGTTTGAATCGCAATGACTTTGAGTTATATTCTGCAGTTTATAGATTCATATGTTCAGGCAAGGCGGTCCCATGCACGTTCTGAGTACATGGTAACTACTTTTTTGACACTGATTCACTGAGGAACTGGTTTAGGGCAAATACGCTTAAACCCATTATTTTCCCGTCAAAATCGACTGCTAGAAAATGATAGGGCACCCTCGCTAAGGGCTATTTTTGCTAAAACTCTCGAAATACTTAGACTAGAGACTGGATAACTTGTCCTCATATTTAACACAATGCATGAGTTACAGTGCTGCACATCGTGGATTCATAAAAGGGTATTTATTTTCAAAATTTCCGAAGTTAAGTCGGTTTTCGTTATATTTTCTAAATTTTGTGGTCGGGGCGACATTACCGTGCAGCAACATTTAGTATACTTTCTAAAATTACACTCATGAGTTTCCAAGATTTTGGCATAAAAACGCTTCTCAGAGCGAAAATGTGAATGTGAAAAACCTCTTCCAACGGTATTATTACGTGAAGCACGCTTTTCATACGAAATGTTTCCTAAGTCGGATTTTATTACAGTTTTGAAAAGTTCATCGATGGTTTTGGTGTGTTCTTTAACATTTTCTGTAATAAAAAATAAATTATTTTTAAATTTATTTGTTTAAGCATAAATTTTTCATCCAAAATTATAATAATTAAAATAAATACCTGCAGTGTTTTCAACGCTTGTTATGCTGGTGATACTCGGTGGAAGTTGATTACCTTGGAACCATTTAGAAATGTGTCTGTTCTATTTTTGTTCCCATCCGAAATTTGTTGGTGAAAATTGAGTTGGAACCGATAGATGAGCATGACTCCAAAGGTTAGCTATGTATGATGTGCACAAAATGTGCTGATGAAGTTTTGATTTACATGGTGGAAACGTTGCTCCATCAATTTTATTTTTAAAAGTAGGAACATCTGTTTTCAGATTCATTTTGTATGCCTTTGTAAACATAGCTACTCATGCTACATTAACGTCATTTATACTTTTGAATCGGTACATTCTGCAGACAAATTTTTCTATCGCTCTTTCCAGTTCATTGTCATGTTTTTGAAATGTCTGTGAAGGCTTTTATGAAGGCAGCTGAATTTTTAAATATTTTATGTAGCATTTTTTTACCTCGTCTGTAAAATGTAGGATTAAAATCACAGCCTGTAAAAGCATGAAATCCTGGCAACGACGCACATAAGTTTTGTTCCAGAGTTTCGTATAATTTATTGACATCAATGTATCGTTTATTATTCCCAGTCTCAAGTTGTTTGGCCTCGGCTGTGCTCGGCCGCAAACTTCGAATTCGTCCAAGAAAGATCACTTTTACGCCTTGATACACAAATAACTATTATGGCTATTTCAAAAGAGTATGTAGGCCTATACTGGAATATAGCCACCCCATATATTTAAACGCAAGGGCACCAGCAATTCGCAACCTAAAAGTGGCTGAAACTTCCACCATCAGATCTATTACAAAAGTTCGACATTCCAGAAATCCTCTTCATAATCCCCCTAACCAGCTTCTCTATCAAATCACAAACATTGAACCCATTCACCAAAGAATTGTTAAACTATCCACAAAATTTTCCTCATCAGACTACAACATAGAAATATTCCAACATCTTTGCAAAACACGAAATGAAGAACATCGCAACCACAGAAAACACCCAAAACACACAATATGGGAATGCCTTAGAATCCTAAAACAGGAATGAAAAACATCATACCAGCACAATTAATTTACATATATTCTATGTGTATTTTTTTCTTTTTTATATATATTTTGTATTACTTACATATGCAATTTATTTTTTTTCATATATAACATGTAAACTACCTCTTTGATTACATAATGTTGTTAACTCACAAAAAATCTTTTGTAACACTGGCTGAAGGACTTCGGTCGATGGCCATTTGGTTTATCCAATAAAATACTTTATTATTTATTATTATTATTGTCAAAAGAGTTCTCGGGTAATCTAAATGGCCACATGCTACTAAAAGGACAACAAACATTCACCTTCTGACGAGGCAGAATGGTTTGCCAAATTATGAATGATTGATATTCTGGAGTAAATATAATACAAAATCGAAGTTTTTTTATCGATGATTCCAGATTATCTTAATTATAATTATATTAATATTGTGCTTACATAACAATTTATATTATAATCGTTGCCCTATATATTTTTTTGGAGCAAAACAAGATACAATTATATAGATTTTGGAGCGTGAGCCCGAAATCTCTCTCATTTGCTTTTAACTATTCTGGGCATAATTATATAATTATTTAATAACATTTATATATAAAATGATCCATATCCACTCCAGAATATTTATTAATTAATTGTTATTTTACATATATTTCTTAATGTTTTAAAACAACTATACTTTTCATCATAATATAAAAAGAAAGATTGAAGCGGTAAAATAATAATAAAATTAATTTTATCATGACTGATGGTTGAGAGGTGAGCGCACTTGCCTCTCACCCAAAAGTTCCGGGTTCAATCCCCGGTTGTGGCAGTGGAAAATACTGTGAGAGGGATTTTTCCACTATACATGGGTGTGTGTCCCTTGTCTCTATATGTGTAGCCCCCTCCCACACAAGGCTCTCCTAGAGCCTTCCGGGATAAAGGGGGTCGTCATTACCTGTGGTGTATCTATTTATGGCTGAAATTTTCATAATTACTACTTGAGACATTGTATTTAATGAAACAAATATTCAGCTGACGATCTGATAGAGGGACGATTGTCAGTTAAGCAGTTAATTAAATTACTAGAGGCTTAAATGCCATGCCCGCTCGACACCTATAACCTCTTAGCTGACGGTCTTGCCCCCACAGGATGCACAGCTGATTATTGTTTTTATCATTAAAAAAATGTCACAAACACGCTGTATAAGTTTCGTGCTTGTTGAAATGAATTTGCACCCTCATTTTTATGACCAGTTCATAAGGGTAGCTGACAAATAATCCCCCGTTTTCAGTGTAGCTGACTTATTTTTCTAATCTTTATTACTTAAATATAAATTCTACACATTTTCAAGTTTGATGAAATGACTTTATTTTCCTTTGTCTTCACATGTTTCGAATTTTCTCACAGCCACCGGGACGCCAGTGACTGACGCTTGTTTTATTTATTATCTATATCTAAACTATCATTTTTTATAAAAACACTTGTAAAATTGCAACACTGCCTTCCAGTTTATAATGTATTAGAAGTGGTAAAGTTTTGTCGAAAACCAGATTGATAAACTGGAACTATGTTATTTCTAAACACAAATTCATAAATTTGTTTAAATTTTTTCTAGTATTTTAGAAATGCAAAGTAAAATGCTGATAATTCTGAGATCAGAGAGTATTCAACTGGATTTTTCGTAGAGGTAAACCAATAGCCTCTTTCCAGAGTTCTGGATAACAGTTTTTTTTATACAGAAATTAATAATATGTGTTTTATAAATATCAATAAACGGACTGCAATATTTAAGCATAATGGAAGATATATTGTCCACGCCATAGGCTAATGTTTTAATTTGAAAAAGTGAATCATGCACCTCCTCTACAGTGGAAAGCTTAAATTCAAATTTGAGTGAATTATCATATAGATTATTTTCATAAAAAATTATTAACTGCCTGCATTTCGATTATCGTGTCTCATGTTCTTTTGTTTACTTAGTAACATTAAAGATGTAATATTTTTCAATAAAAAAATTAGAGAAATTAAAACATCTTATATTGCTGGATAGAGAATTAAAAACTCTATCACGCTCACCCTCGTTCCATTTAAAAAATTTAAAGGGCTAGCTGTCACTCCAAAGGAGTTGAGGGGGAAGGTATAAGGTTATGCTCAAAAAATGTCATTTTGGAATTAAAAATTGACGTGTTTTAGGATTTTACTCATAAATTGTTAATTACGTAGATAATGAATTTTTACGATACTTATGGACCTCACTGTATATTATTTACATTATTCAGAGCTGGCAAGTAAAGTGTGATTTCATCCTTCAATTTCGATTTTTTTCCAGCAATTATTCGTTTTTCTGCCGTTAAAATACTAACTGTTTAATAAAATGCTTTCATAAAAAAATATATCAATACATATTGATAAAGCAATAAGCAATACTATATTTACTGCAAATGAAATAACGTTGAATGTGAATATTAGAACATTATAAGTATTACAAATGTTTCCCAATTTTAACGCTATTAACGTGCACCTTTTATTCTAGTTTATTATTTGTAGGTTGTTGTCATTACAGGAGCAAGTTCAGGTCTTGGAGAAGGGCTTGCCCATGAATTTTATAAGCAAGGATGTCAGGTAGTTTTGTGTGCAAGGAGAAGACAGGAATTAGAACGCGTAAAAGATGATATGCTACATTCCCATTGCACGGTTCAAACCCATCCACCTATTATTATACCCCTAGATCTAAGTGACATTAGCAGTTTACCTGGGCATGTTAATAAAATCATTTCTATTACTGGCCATATAGACATTTTGGTAAACAATGGTGGCATATCACATAGAGGTACTATATTGTCTACTAGCCCCGATGTTGATGTCCAAATTATGCAAGTTAACTACTTTGGGTCTGCAGCTTTGACAAAAGGTAAATTTATCTTTCCATTCAAAATGTGTGTAGTGCCGTCAGCTTCCGGGATATCAATAGTACTGTCGTGAGCAGAAAAAATAGGACAACTTTTTTTTTCTAATGTAAATCTGTCTCTATTTGAATATGTAATGAGTAGCTGAAATAAAACAGATATCACTTTTAATTTATTTTTTATTTTAATGCTGTAGTTATTGCTATAGTAAATGATGGATGGTTAATGAGACAAATTGCACTGCATTATAACATTAACAAAAATTTGGTGGGTAACATTTTAAGAAAGTGGAGAATAAACGGTACGATTAGTAGAAAATCCTGGATCAAAGGACAAAGGATATCCTACTTAACAAGAAACTAACTATTAATATTTCGTTATTGCACATTTTTTATTTATAACTTCTATAAGTCTGTTTGGCATAGAGTTAAATAACCTTATACAATAATCATTAGTAATAATATTTTCCCATGCATTATTTACTATTTCCAGTAATTCTTCGGCATTCCGTGGTCTTACATTTCATTTTTGGATACTTCTTACGAGTAGTCCCCGTACTTCTTCCACAGGGTTAAGATCTGGACTATGATTAGGCCAGTTAAGAACATTGATGTTGTTATTTTGAAACCAGTTAGTTACGGTATGAGCAGTATGAACGGAACAATTGTCTTGTTGAAATATGAACTCATTATTAGGAAATAATTGTGACACAGAAGGGAGCATAATATTGTCTAAAGCCCTAATATACGTTTCACTATTAAATCGTTCCTCAATATGCCACAAAACACCAGGACCACATGCCGATATCCAAGCCCACATATTGACGGAAAATCTACCACTTTTATCATTGTTAGATATATACTTCTTATCGAATCGAGTATTCGGAGCGCGGTAAACACGAATACGACCGCTGTCTGTTGACTGGAAAGTTTTTTCGTCTGTAAAGATTACATTGTTCCAAAAATTAACATCATGCGCTAAAAATTCGAGCGCAAATCCTACTCGAGCTTCTTTATGTTCAACTTTAAGTAAGTGTTTCTGTGCTGCTGCATGACAGCGTAGCTGCGATTCTCTTACTCGTCGGCGACCAGTACTACTCGATCCAGGAAAATTCGTTCCTTCAGCGGCCTGAATAACTGAGTAAAATGGATTTTCTATTAAAGCATTTACCAATTGCAAATCTTGTTGAGCTGATATCCTTCGTCGCCCTGATCCAGATTTCTACTAATCGTACTGTTTATTCTCCACTTTCTTAAAATGCTACACACCGAATTTTTGTCAATATTATAATGCAGTGCAATTTGTCTCATTGACCATCCATCTTCTGCTTTAGCAATAACTCCAGATTTAACTAAATGGCTTATATGAGGCATATTAGTTTTTTGTACACTTGCAATAAATTATGACAACTAACTGACAATGTGACAAAAATTAAACTTAGATGTACATAACTAGATTTTTGCAAAATACCATTATAAGACTTGCCAATTTTTTTTTTGCTCACGACCGTACATTCACCACTGAGACTTAAAAACTGAAAGGAATTTTTTTCCAAATTTATTTTTATTTTTCTGTCAACTATTTCGTCCGTATTATAAGTACAAAAATAGTTAGTGTCTAAAGCCGCCCACACGATATATTAATAATAACTGAGTTTAAGGTCCGATTTTTAATTTTCCATTAAATTTACTTGGTTTAAACCTTATGATTATCGATGTAAATGTAGACTTTTAATATAATTAGCTGGATTTTCGTATTAAAAACATATTTTATTGGTCATTAAAATTAATATAAACAACAAATAAGAAGAAACAAAAAAAATGTATTTCCATTTATTTGTTCTTGTGCCATTAACAAATAAACAATAATGTTAAGTTAAGTGAATAGGATTCAAAGTAGTGGTGAGTGGTAAATGAAACCTCTTAGATGGTCGATGCTACTTTCCGTTGGACATCATAGATGTCTCTGTGACATATAGTGACTTACAAAGCAAGTACCAAGAGCCGCGACCTCTAGCCCTAGTTGGCTAAACTGCATTTGCTAAGTGGAATTTGCAGGAAACCACTACTCCTGAGAGATTGGTAGCCAACTATTGTTTGTCAATTCCTAACCAGACATAGACCGGATTTGAACTTTTTATGTTCTCATCAGTATAGCGTAGGTCATGGAACAGACAAATGATAGTCGCCAACCTGCCATCTTAAGGTAGACTAAGAAAATGAAGCAGTAGTGAGAGGCAAGTGAAACCTCTTAGAAGTTAATGCTACTATCCGTCGGACAACATGGATGTCTCTGTGACGTCTAGCAACTTGCAAAACCAGTAAATTGTAGATTGTTTGCAAAGCAAGTACTGAGGTTTCACTTATTTCTCACCACTACTTCATTTTCTCCTTAGTCTACCTTAAGATTAACAGGTTGGCCACTATCATTTGTCTGTTCCGTGACCCTTGGCATACTGACGGGAAGATAAAAACTATGAACTGGTCTGGTTAGGAATTGACAAATGATAGTTGGCTATCCATCTATCAGGATTTGCAGGTGTAATACAATGTAGGTTGGGGTATTTGTTTTGCTGAGTAGTTGTTTCCTGAAAATGAATGGGGATTAATAATAATAATAATATATTTTATTTTCATAAGACTTTCAAATACAAGTATATATATATATTTACATCCCAATATCTTTAGAGCGTCCTTTCACGAAACTTGAATAGAGCGCCCGAAACAGTATATAGGAATTGCTGCTTTCACTTTAACCTCAAATGAGAGTTCATTTCGTCGCGTATATAGCGTCCGCTAATATACATATAAATCTTTAAAGCGTCCGTTTTTAATATATCTGTTTAATAATCTATCAATTTAGCATCCGACAGCGTTGCCAGGAGCAGTTAAGAGAAGGCGTATATAATAATGTTCCTGCTACTGTAACTACATCCAAGCGTCCTTAGATAACATCAGGATATTTAAACCTGTTGAATTACTTATGTTAGTATTGTATCAATTTAGTTTCTTATCTTAAAATGTGCGTGTTGCTTTGACAAGAACAAAAAAAAATTATTAATTGTCAAATGAGAGAGTAACTTTTTGATTGAAATTAAAAATATAAATGAAGATCATTTATTTACTGGATTTCTCATGGAGTTTTCATCAAAACCTATTTGGGAAATAATGAATATTATTTAGAATTCATCGATTGGCATAATAAGCAAAAAACTTCCAGGTAAGAAATATTAATTTTATTTAAATAAACAACTCCGTATGTGACAGTTGTTACAAAGGGTCTACACGTAGTAAGGAATCTAGCATTCAAAAAGACGCCTCTAAAATGCCGAACCCTGAACTCGCGGGTATAAAATTTAAAAAATGTGAATATTGTCCAGAATTTTATGCGGAATCCGATTCCAGGGGGCGCGATGTCGGCCAAGATTTCGAAATTGCAAAAAAATAATAAATTCGAAAAAAATTTGGAACTTAAATATTTCAATATCTTTCGTTTACATTGCATTTACGAACTTATTTATAAAGATTTTTTAATAATTCTTACATCAATCGAAAGGTTAATGTTTGTAGTTTCACACAAGTGTAATAGAGATACATTATTTTAATTATAAACAACACTATAAATTGTTTAAATATGTGCTCGAAAAGTGTAGTGTAATTTTCGGCATCAAGGGACTTTTGTTATTATTGCAGATAGATGTGTAGTTATTCGAGACGAAATACGTAGAATAGACCAACGAACATTTTTTATTAAAACAGTTTTTTAATTCGGTGAATAATTTAGGAGATATGATTTTTTTAAGATGAAGCGCATTGTTTTGGTCTACCGCGCGCGCGGTCTTGTCTCTGTAGACATCAGCCTTCACAAAAAGAACCTATTATGCATGCCAAACCGGCCTTAACACAACTGCAGTTTCCAATACAATTTTCGAATTGCTTGCATTTAAAAAATATGTTTCCAGGCGTTACATTTGGACGGACACTTTTTGTCATACGTCTTGGTACTAATATATTGTCCTTCGAAACCCAACCAAAATCTTTAGGGTTGGAAAGCACTGGATTGACGACACTTGCTGTATGCCAAATGATTATTTAGAAGGCAACTCTAAGAATGTGCTGGTGAAATGAGTCTTCAATTGGTGGCAAATTTCGAATATCCGATTTACAAGTGTGAAATAAATGGGCTCGCAAATTGTCCAAATTACCAATGAAAAACGGTCTACCATATAAGACTAAAATATCGTTTAGAGTTTTCAAATTCAGCAACATCAAATGAATTGCCGAGTGAGAAATTCAATATTGACTGTAACTTAGGATCAAAACTGACCGTATCGCAACCACTTAAAAGTTGTCCAAATTAATTTCTGATATATTCTGCCTAGTCGACAGTTTTTGTATTATGCAGTGAATAGGTATATTCAGATCAAATCTATGTATCCACAACTCATTAATGTTTATTCTAGTAGCATAGTATTGTTATGTGCTGCCCTCTAACAAGGAAAGATGTGATTAAGTTCATGTTCAAAGTTTTCCTCAGAAGCTTAGTTACTTCCCTGACTAGTAGGGTGGCGCCGTCTATGAGCCAATTGACGAACAATCATCTATTACATGGTAGAAAACTCTGTAGAATTCCAGAAAATTGTAGAATACTGTGGTACATTTCTATGGGTGTATATAAGGAGATGAATCCAGCAGATGGGGGAACAGTTCAGTTGAGTGAAGTATGCAGTTTAGTGAAGTAAACGGACAAGAGAGTTTTTAGGTTAGACAAGAGTTGACAAGTTTAAGAAGAAAAGTAAAGTGCTTAGTGTTTTAAAAGTAGTGAAATTATATTAGATTAAGTTATTATTAGTTGTGTGATTTTTAAGTATTTGCTAGTGTAATTTTAGTGATTAATAAAATCAGTGGTTAGTGAAAATTCTTGTTGCAAGTTATTTAAACCCACAGAGTGTTTACTGAAAATTGTAAGCACGTAACAATTGGTGTCAGAAGCAGAATTGCAACAGAATTTCTGAAGAATTTGACGAAGTTCCATAGTGTTCTATTTGAAAACCACTGGAGATAGTGAAGTGAGTTGAACTGGGAAGTAATAAACATTAGACAAGACTAATTTGTGTTAGTGTGACTTGTACCTGGCATAGACTTTAAATAAGGCTTGTTAGTGTTGTTTGTTAGTTTTTGAATGGAAACAAGAAGCATGGCTGCTGAAAAACAAATGCAAGACATGTTCGCCGCATTTAGAAAAATGATGCTAGAGGAAAAAGAGGAACAAGAGAAACGACGCCAAGAAGAAAAGGAAGAGCAAGAGAAACGACGCCAAGAAGAGAAAGAAGAACAAGAGAGACGTCAAGAAGAAAAAGAAAGAAGGCGTCAAGAAGAAAGGGAAGAACAAGAAAGAAAACGACAAGAAGAAAGGGAAGAACAAGAAAGAAAACGACAAGAAGAAAAGGAAGAATTGAGAAAAATTATACAGGTGCAACAAGATGCTATCCTGTCAGCCACTAATGAGGTCAAGGAAAAAGTAGATAAAGTTGAACAAAAAGTGACTGGCGTCGAAGGAAAAGTGACCGCAGTCGAAGAAGAAGTAGGTGATGTCAAAGGAAAAGTAAATAAGGTCGAAGGGGAAGTTAGTGGAGTTAAAGGGAAAGTTACTGATATTGAAGAAAAATTTCGTGCAGTTGAAGGAGAGGTAGAGCGACTTAAGCGACTGTTAAGAGAACAAGGGGGCCAGCTGGTATTATCATCATCAGGTCCTCGATTACAACCGCCTTCCTTTGATGGTCAAACTTCTTGGTCAACTTACAAGAGACAATTTGAGGCAGCGGCATGCGCAAACAATTGGAGTAATGAAGACAAAGCTATGGCATTGGTGCTAGCATTAAGAGGTCAAGCCTCAGAGTTGCTTCAGACTATCCCAGTGACGCAGCAAAGGGATTTTAAAGTTTTGGAGGCTGCGTTAGATCTAAGATATGGCGACCAACACCTCGCCCAAGTATACCGGACTCAGCTCAAATCACGCACACAAAAGGCTGGGGAAAGTTTACAAGATTTTGAAGCAGCTGTTGAGCGACTGACATACCTGGCTTACCCGGATGCGCCCAAAGAATTCCAGGAACAATTAACGGTTGGTACTTTCATTGATGGTATAAGAGACGAGGAGATCAGGCGAGTCCTTAGATTATCTCGAGATAAGACTGGTAGTGAAGCGTTGATCCGTGCCCTCGAGGTTGAAGCCGCTTACAAAGAGACTGCACGTCCGAGAGTACGAGCCATGAAGGTAGAAGAGGGCCATTTAGAAAAATCAAATATGGAATCTTTGATGGCTGACATACACAAAATGATAAGCCAGTTGATGACCAAACCAGATGCTCCAAGGAAGCACGAAAGAGAGCAGAACGATGAACAACCAAGGAAGGTGATTCGTTGTTATAAGTGCGGCAAACCAGGGCATATTAAGCGAAACTGTCGGCAGCGGAGCCCTGAGCGAGTAAATGCCGCAATGACTGAAGAGCCGCAGGAAAACTAAAGATAGCCAGCACCTTGGGGGCTGTGCTGGCTGGTGAACACGGTGCCCCCAGAGAGATACGGGTTTCCCAGATTAGAAGAGTCCCGAGTAGTCTGCTGTTGGATGGCTATGTAAACAAAAGGAGGTGTATCTTCACTATCGACACAGGTGCCACGTCATCAATAGTGCGACCCGGATTTTTATCAGGAATGAAAGTTGATAAAAGCCAAAATGGATTGGTCGTTCGAACAGCCACAGGAGATAGGGTAAGGCTTCGTGGAGAAGTTGACCTAGATCTGCAGTTTGGACGCCTGTGTTTTAGTCATAGGGTTATCGTGGCTGACATCACTGATGATTTCATTTTGGGGCTGGATGTTATGGGAGTACAAGATCAATTTATACTTGACGTGGTTGAAAGAGTCCTAAAGATTGGAAATGAAGAATTTATTTTGTCAACAGCAAATGACCGATTTCAAAAAGTGAGGCTACTGACGGCTCAGACAATCAAGATTCCTGCCCGTTCAGAACATATAATCGAGGCCATTCTGGAAGGAAACTCTGGTGGATACTGTGTTGGCCTTGTTGAAAAAGATGATTCAATTAAGGCTGAAAACGTAATCTTAGCAAGAACTCTGACCCGGACAAAAGACAAAATTCCAATTAGAGTGGCTAATTTAAATTCCCACTCAGTGACTTTCAAGGAAGGCGAGGCAATAGGATCCTACGAACCAGTCCAGTGGATAGCAAGGTGCGAGGAGCAAGGGGAGAAATGTTCGTCAACCAGCGTAGACAGGGAAGTTGTGACTTTGTTGAGTTCCCAGTTTGAACACCTATCTGAGGATGAACGTAGAGAGGCAATCAAGTTTTTGGAAAAAGAAAGTACGGTATTTGCCAAAAACACAGACATCCTCACGAAAACTGATATAGTACAGCATCGGATAGACACTGGTGATTCAGCCGCAATCCGCCAACAGCCTAGGAGGTTGCCACTAGCTAAACAGGAAGAAGCTGCTGCGATGGTTCAAAAGATGCTACAAGATGGAGTAATTGAGGAATCAACCAGTCCCTGGTCATCACCGGTAGTTTTAGTTGCCAAGAAGGACGGAACTTTGAGATTTTGTGTCGACTACCGGAAGCTGAATGATGTTACGAAGAAAGACAGCTATCCACTACCACGAATTGACGATACATTAAGTACGCTGGCAGGGTCACGATGGTTTTCAACTCTAGACCTTCGAAGTGGGTATTGGCAGGTGGGACTTCACCCTGACGACAAGGAAAAGACTGCCTTCTCAACCGGTAGTGGTTTATATCAATTCACCGTGATGCCTTTTGGACTTTGCAATGCGCCAGCTACTTTTGAAAGATTGATGGAATTTGTACTCCGAGGACTAACTTGGAAGACGTGCTTAGTTTATCTTGATGACGTAATGGTTATGGGACGAAACTTCAGGGAACATTTGGAAAATCTTCAAGAAGTATTTGGGAGAATCAGAAATGCACACCTAAAGTTGAATCCAAAGAAGTGTCTGCTATTCCAAAAAGAAGTGAAATTCCTTGGACATGTCGTATCTTCGGAGGGAATACAGACAGACCCGGATAAGATCTCTGCCGTGCGTGATTGGCCAAGACCTTCAAATGTACACGAATTACGAAGCTTTCTTGGCCTCTGCATTTACTATAGACGTTTTGTGGAAGGATTTGCGGATATAGCAAAGCCACTACACCAGCTAACGGAGGAGAAAGTTAAATATCAGTGGACACCAGAGTGTGAAACATCATGGAAGAAGCTGAAAGCAGCGTTATGCAGTAGTCCTGTGCTAGCATATCCCCAACAAAAGGGCCTCTATATTCTTGACACGGATGCTAGCAACTCCGCAATTGGATGTGTACTATCTCAAGTCCAAAATGGAGAGGAAAAAGTAATCGAGTATTTCAGTAAGGTACTGTCCAAACCAGAGAGGAATTATTGTGTAACAAGGAAGGAACTATTGGCCATTGTTAAGTCCGTTGACCATTTTCACAAGTACCTCTATGGCCAACATTTCAAAATCAGGACCGACCATGCTGCATTAAAATGGCTACTGCAGCTGAAAACTCCAGAAGGTCAACTGGCTCGCTGGATAGAAAGACTGCAGCAATACGACCTCACAATCGAACACCGACCTGGAAAGTCTCATAAAAATGCAGATGCTCTGTCAAGAAGACCGTGCAAAGATGACTGCAAGCACTGCTATCGGGTTGAAAAAACACAGGGCACGGTAATAGTAAACACAGTTCAGGTAGATGTTCCAGATGATTAGACAAAGGAAGTTCTAAGACGAGAACAAATGGATGACAGCGTAATTGGTCCTATATTAAGGGCAAAAGAAAAAGGAATGCGACCGGAATGGACGGATGTTTCGGACAAAAGTGTGGAGCTGAAGGCATTGTGGGCACAATGGGACTCCCTTAAGGTTGTAGATGGACTATTAAAGAGGGCATGGGAAAGTCCAGACGGGAAGGAAGTTACCATGCGTCTAGTGATACCCAGCTGTCGGGTCCCAAAAGTACTTCAGGAAATACATGATGGAGTGTCCGGGGGACATTTTGGTATGAATAAGACATTGGCTAAAGTACGGGAACGATTTTATTGGATAAATAGCCGTCAAGATGTGGAAGCTTGGTGCCGCAAGTGCAAGGCTTGTGCAGCTAGCAAAGGGCCACAGACGAAGAGCAGGGGCCAAATGAAGCAATATAACGTCGGAGCTCCTTTTGAGAGGATTGCTATAGATGTAGCGGGCCCATTCCCAGTGACAGATGATGGGAATAAATACATCCTGGTCGCTATGGACTATTTTAGTAAATGGCCGGAAGCCTATGCCATTCCGAATCAGGAAGCAGTTACTGTTGCTCGAGTTTTGGTGGATAACCTTGTATGCCGATTTGGTGTACCCCTGGAGCTACATTCCGATCAAGGGAGAAACTTTGAGTCGGGGGTATTTCAGAAAATTTGTGAGTTGCTGGGCATTCACAAGACTCGGACAACCCCTCTTCATCCCCAGTCAGATGGAATGGTGGAACGACATAATAAAACCATGAAGGAACATCTTTCTAAGGTAGTTCACAAGAACCAGCGAGATTGGGATCGACATATACCATTTTTCTTAATGGCATACAGGGCTCCCATTCATGAGACGACTAAACAGACACCGGCTCGTGTAATATTTGGGCACGAGATCAGACTGCCATGTGATTTGATGT
Source organism: Leptura quadrifasciata (assembly GCA_963675555.1). Classification (NCBI taxonomy): domain Eukaryota; kingdom Metazoa; phylum Arthropoda; class Insecta; order Coleoptera; family Cerambycidae; genus Leptura; species Leptura quadrifasciata. The sequence continues at coordinate 111,418,010 of OY776676.1, read as the reverse complement.
TTGGTACACCAGATAAGAAGCCACTGTCCGTGGATGACTACGCAGACGAAGTTAGTCAACAGCTGAGGAATGTCCACGAATTGGTTTGAAACCAAGTTAGCATAGCTAGTGACAGAATGAAGGCTCGCTATGACCGGAAGGGAACGTCAGCAGGATTCAAGGAGGGCGATCTGGTTTGGCTATATAACCCACAGCGAAAGAAGGGAAAATCTCCGAAGCTTCACCCACCCTGGGAAGGACCGTATTCAGTCATCACTCGGATCAATGACGTTGTTTACCGAATTCAACGTAGTAAGAAGTCCAAGATGAAGATCGTGCACTTGGATAGGTTGGCGAAGTATGAAGTATGTTGGGGAATCTGAATTGCCTGACCGGGACGTTCAGGCTTAAGGAGGGGGCAGTGTTATGTGCTGCCCTCTAACAAGGAAAGATGTGATTAAGTTCATGTTCAAAGTTTTCCTCAGAAGCTTAGTTACTTCCCTGACTAGTAGGGTGGCGCCGTCTATGAGCCAATTGACGAACAATCATCTATTACATGGTAGAAAACTCTGTAGAATTCCAGAAAATTGTAGAATACTGTGGTACATTTCTATGGGTGTATATAAGGAGATGAATCCAGCAGATGGGGGAACAGTTCAGTTGAGTGAAGTATGCAGTTTAGTGAAGTAAACGGACAAGAGAGTTTTTAGGTTAGACAAGAGTTGACAAGTTTAAGAAGAAAAGTAAAGTGCTTAGTGTTTTAAAAGTAGTGAAATTATATTAGATTAAGTTATTATTAGTTGTGTGATTTTTAAATATTTGCTAGTGTAATTTTAGTGATTAATAAAATCAGTGGTTAGTGAAAATTCTTGTTGCAAGTTATTTAAACCCACAGAGTGTTTACTGAAAATTGTAAGCACGTAACAGTATAGTGCCATCACAAAAATGTCTGTATCAGTAGCTTGTATTATTACCTTTTTGTAATTCAAATTTAATAGGTACTGAACTATTGCAAATATTCTACTATCTGTTTCGCTGTGATTTGAAAAGTGTAAGTCTGTTACAATTTTACTTCATGGAGGAAATTGTTGTACTGGCACTATCTTCGACCATCCCTGTCGTCATAACAGAAACGTTAGTAGGTAGACTACTATAATCTGTGTAGAATTTTTCGGAAATATACTTCAATAAACGATATCATGCATGTTCTTCACCTGTCAGACTAGAATTAATAAACAATGCAAATAGCAAATGCACACTGACAAACCGCGTACCCGAGGCCACGCTTATAGTTATTTTTATGGTGAGTTAGTACTACGGCCGCGCGCTCTACATTTAAAAAATCATATCTCCTAAATTATTCAGCGATTTAAAAAATCGATTTAATAAAAAATGTTCGTTGGTCTATTCTACGTATTTTGTCTCAAATAACTACACATCTATCTGCAATAATAACAAAAATAACTCGTTGCCGAAAATTACACTACACTTTACGAACACTTATGCCGTATCTCCAATTTTTTCTAAATTTAAGTTAAGTGCATATAAGCATTTTGGAGTCCATTTGTGCTAAAAAACATCGTAAAAATACCGTATTTTACATTTAAAATGTGAAAAGTCATATTTTATTTTTAGAATATTGCACGGCATATCAAACACGTGGTGCAAATACATATAATTATTACCGTATTTCTCATTTGCATAATAATTTTAGGCAGAAATTTGCGGAGGTTACAGTCTCATATGAAGTTTACAGAAAAATTGTTACCAAGGATATGAACATTCCTTTTACGCATTTAGGAAATGAGGAATGCGAAAAATGCGAGTGTTTCAATCTTCATGATAAAGACCATAATAAAGAGACTTTACAATTAAATACGGAATGTAACAGTTGTGTGGAATGGTGTAAACATATTAACAAAGGGAAGATGTCAAGACATCATTACAGAATAGATTCAGAAAAAAAAAGAAACGATTTAAATCAATTATTTTATTCAGCTGACATGCAAAATGTTACCAAGGCTTCTCATGTTCCAACGTGCTTTGTTTACTCCTCGGATAATTGCCTTCAACGAATTATTTGTTCCTTTAGGAGATATTAAACACAACGCCCCATTTGTTATTCTATGGCACGAGGCGATCGCTGGCAGAACAAAGAACACTTAGTCAGTGCCTTTCTGCCATTCATCAGTTTTTTATCTTTGCCAGACAGTAGATATGTTACAATTTGGGCAGACAGCTGCAGTGGACAACTGTGGATGTTCAAAACTGAATTACATACTCTTAATCATAGTTATAACACTAGGTGGAACAGTAATCTTCTACAGAATACCTTTTTTTCGTAAAACACATTCACAGAGGTTTATCTTTTATATTGGACCTAAACTTTATAATATATATTTATAGATAAGATATAAAAAACATTAAAAATAAAATAAAACTAAAGTTGAACTAAAAAATTTCGTACATGTAAATTATCCCCAACTTGCTAGGATATTTGAATAGCCTATACCTAGCTGTCATAATCTTACTCATTTGATTTCTTTAAACTATTATGTATTAGGTATATATTTTTTTGTTATTACTATATTACATATTTTTAAATTTTGCAAAACACACACAAGCTTTCTAAGCTTAGATGATTCGCAAATTTTCAATACTTCTCTTCGTAAATGAAATAGAATAAAATGATTTGATTTGAATTTAGATACGGCAATCATAATAAGCACCGCGGCATAATGGAGGTCCTATGCACCTTGTGGACGTTCTAATAAATGCAATTTCGCAATGTATAGGCGCTCTAATGATAGCAGCAGCCAGCTAAAACACTGGGCGCTCTACTGATTGCAAAGTGTTTCTGACATTTTCCGCCTCGCTAAAATATTCGAAAACCCATATTTTAATATAAAACGACAAAATTTACAAATACAAGGTTGTCAAATTATGAGGACGCTCCATAAGCGGAGAAGTGAAAGGAAAAGTCGTGGAATACGTATATCGCGAATCGACGCGGCGCTCCCTCGTGTTAAAAGCCTCGAACCAGACATATACGGTTATCGATTTATCTACGTATATTTCGTCGACAAAATAGCGTCTGGCGAAATTTTGCCAAAGGGTGAGAGAGGGTACCAGAAGTCATCTGACAAAGTTTTACATGGGATGTGCATAGAGCTAGAGATATATACATATTTATATTGTCAAAAAGTACAGAGGAAATAATATATATATATAAATAAAAGAACAAGTACACCAAAAAATAGATAATGTAAATAATGTAAAACAATAAAATACAAATAACATACAGACATCATAATAGGTGATCACAATTTAAAAATTCTAAAAAATTAAAAATTTAAACATAATTTCTCACTTGCCATAAGATAAAGCATGTTGTTGACTGATCAAAAGACGTAGTAGTGCGCAAGAGTATTTATTGCCGGCAATAAATTGCAAACTGTAAACCGGCTTTAAGGACTAAATAATGACCATAACATAAGTTTCCTGCATACAATTATTCATACAATCATATTCATCCTATGCGATTATCTACCAAGTAAATTTAACAGGCAATTAAAAGCTGGCCCTTATATGAAACTTACAGCATATTTTTTTTTGAGAAACCTGACAAAATAACAAAATATATTTTTTAGCTGTGTTGCCTAGTATGATTAAAAGAAGACAAGGACAAATTGTATTTATTAGTTCTGTCCAGGGATTGGTTGCTTTACCAGAAAGGTCAGCTTACAGTGCATCCAAACATGCCGTACAAGCATTTAGTGATAGTTTACGTGCAGAAGTAGCCTCTGATAATATTCAAGTGACAGTTGTTATTGCAGGCTATATTAAAACTAAATTATCATTGAATGCACTGACAGGCTCTGGTAGTACTTATGGAAAGATGGATCCTGCAACTGAATCGGGATATAGTCCAGAATTTGCGGCAGAAAAAATCGTTAAAGCTATTGTTGAGAAAAAGAAAGAAATAATAATTTCAACGGTACTACCAAAATTTGCAATATTTATAAGAAAGTACTTACCATCTTTGTACTTTTTTTTAATGGTTCGTAGGGCTCAAAAATCATCTCTAAAAGAGGGCAATTAAAAATAAAAATCTGTATAAAATAAATGATTTTTTTTATTATCTATATATACAATAACAATGAAATTATTATTTAGGTTTATTGGTACGAGGAATTTAAAATTAATGTCAATCTATATAAGAAAAATAAATAAATAAATAGCGAGTTTGTTGAAAACATTATTTCCAATAAGAAATATTCGAGGTATTTTCACAAATTTCTATTTTTCTATTAGTAGTGGAGCAGATCTGACTTTGAAATAAGGAAATTGTGATTTTTTCTTTTGCCAATAAATAAAGTTGGATCCCCCAACATTACGACACATTTGTGCAGCAGATGTCAAAGGGAAGAGGAGGAAATGACATATTAGATGTATGGGAAAATGGTTTTTCGAAGATAACTCAGCGCCTTTTGATCTGACGAGAAAAAAACCTTCAGGCCAAAAATGAAAAGCTCATGAAAATTAGCAAATTTTGTTTCCAACCTTATCGACGTCAGACCATTGATTCGCGAGGTATCGCGAATCCAAGGTGCAAAAATTAAAAAATTTAAATTAATTTTTTATCATGAAGGAGTGGAGTTGAGGACTCAATTTTTATTTAATAGTAATAATAATCATTTATTCATGTCAGTACAAAAAATGTTTACACAAGTCAACTGGTATAAAAAGAATAGAATGAAACAAGCAAATTTAAAAAAGAACTTACTTGATAAAACGAACAGCTTAAAAACAATACACATAAAGATGTGTTAAAACACATAGATAAAAATCAAGTCAATCAAGTGGCAGAATAACCTATGCTAAGCTTCGCCCATGAAACATTGTATATGTCATTGTTTCAATAAAGACGTTTATTATTATTATTAAAATAGGAATAAAAACATGAAAAGATATTTTAATAGAAAGGTAATGGCAGATAGTGTATTTGGCCGGAGGCTAGGGGCAGTGGGATAATTAGGAGGGGTGGGAGAGGGGGAAAACGAAAATATTTCACATGCTGTTAACTGCCTGTGTAATTGACCTATTGCAATCAGATTGACATACATTTTTTTATTTGCTACAAGATAGCACTCGCATAAAAGGATTTTTTTCGCAAACAGTGAGCGAAATAAAAATTGCTGTCGATGAGGTTGGGAACAAAATTTGCTTCTTTTCATGAGCTCTTAATTTTTATTCTGAAGATATTTTCTCGTCAGATCAAAAACCGCAGAGTTATCTTTGAAACCATTTTCCCATACATTTAATATGTCGATCCCCCCTCCCCACCTTTGACATCCGCTCCACAAATGTGTCGGAATGTTAGGTGGACCCGACTTTATTTATTGGCAAAAAAAAAATCATTCGAATCCTCCAGATCTGCTCCACTATTATAGGTTCTTATAACTGTCTTAAAAGAATATAAATTTATTAGTGTTATAAAATAATAAATTAAAAATGAGATTTTGTAATAAAATATAATCCCTAATTTTATTGCACTCAAAATTTTCTGGAGTATTTGCAAAAAGTTTTAAAAATATAAATATTGACATTATGTGAAAACCTCTAATTCTTTGTTCATCGTTCTTTTAACATATCAACTTCCTACTCAGATCTGTAAGGTCGTTAAAATTTACAACAGCACTCTGCCAGTGTCTCATCGACCTCATACAAGAGTTTTATTTTTTATTCACGTGAACTGTCAGTCTATGACATTGTTTCTGTTAAGTTAGTCATATCAAGACAGACAGAGATCCAGTATTGAAGATCAATAATTCCTGGTCATTTTGATTTTCAAAATGATGCTTATATTCCAGGTCCATTTTGAATTTCATGCTTTGGCTAAAACAGTATTTTGTAAACCACTGACATTAAATCAAAGTTCATAATTTTTTTAAGCTTAGATATTTCTGTAGTTTCTGTAGATATTTTGGATGGCAGAGGGGCTCAAAAAGGGGAATTGAGAAGAGAACAGCGAAGATGGACAAGGTCAGTTTTCCAGCCAAGCTTGTGTACTTCTGGCAAACTAAAGATGGTTTTGAAGTTTCAATGTATTATGGGGACCGAAAAAGAAATTGATTGGATAGACAAAACCGACTTTTTTCAGGCTTCAAGTCTGGAAAATAGATTTTCATTTTATTATACAGGGTAACGTGCGGGAAATGGACATTTTTCGAATGGCTGGTTCACAGCTGTTAATGGTAATAGTGAGATGGGGGACAGGTCATTCGCTTCAGAGTGGCCTACCATTTAAGTTTCAATGCAGCAGCATCCAATATCTTTGTTCTAAATAGTGAGTCTGTCATCGCAACATATTGGATCTTTCGTTGCCTTAATATTAATCGGAATTTACCCTCCTATGACTTTTTCCTGTGGGAGTAAAAATAAAATACTTTTTTCTTGCAATCTTCTTCAGGACAAATGGAACAGAGAAGACATAAAACTCTCATATGTGGCATCCATGAAAGAAATCTCTCGCGTGACCAGGGACCCGATTCTCAAATGTCACCAGACCGATGTCGTGGATGACATATTTCATTATTCTCTAATGTCGTAATCGACACCATAGATAAAAAAGGATTATAATTGACGTGCTCTCTCTACTGTGCTAGGGAGTGGGGTCAAAAACGTTTCTACATCTGTATTTGTGTGGTTATGTTTAACTCAGTACAGAGATCTTTTCGGTTTTCGCTGTTTAAAATTATTTATTATTTTCTAAAAATATGATGAATGAACACAAGAATTTTAAATGCAGTCGAAAATATGGAAAATGAAGCTGCACTACAAAATCAGAGAGAAACCCATGTGTATAAGAACGCCGGCTATCTTGCCAATTCTAACAAAACAATTTTCTGTGAAATTAATTACATTTCAAGATTTGGTCTCTTGCTTTTCTCCATTGTTTTCAATCTTTTTTTGATCCTGGTATTGAATTCAGGATCACTGCTATCTCTTCCCATTTTTTTGAGTGTCTTTAAATTAAAAATTTGTAGAGAATTTCTCCGAAATTAGAATTTCATATTAATCTTTCAATAAATCTACCATGCTTTTATGCTGTTGTAAGCAGTAAGACAATTTTTTATTATCTATATTTGAAAGAATGGAAAGGCCTATATAACCTCAAGGAAAAAATTAAATATATTTATATTCTCCACATATGTAATCGTCGGAACTCGGGCACACTCGGAATGGACACAAATTGTGACAAAATTATCCCAATGCGATGTTGCCACCTGCTAATCATTGAGAAACATTATCAACTAAAATTTGTTGTCGCCGAGCTCTCGAGAATACGTTCCTCACAAGTTATTCAACATAAGTGACCGACAGTTTGTCACAAGTGACAATTTTCCATAGTGATTTCTTGGTGGATGATTGATACAGTGTTATAGGAAACCTACTGATTGAACCATTCATACTTGAACAGTTGACAGGGGGGCGGTATATGAGAAATATTTCACCGAGTATAATGTGGTAAGATAACATCCCTTTTCATTCTTTATGAAGGAGCTACTATACGGATTGGTTGAGCAGGGGCAGTTTATTGGCCTGTGAGATTACCAGATCCTACACCCTTCGATTATTTTCTCTGGTGTCGCATATATTCTATTAAGATAGACATCAGAGAAGACTAATAAGATTCAACAGGAGTAAATGAATATGAACAAAACGATACTTAAGGACATACATTTTGACACACACATACCTACCCTACCTACCTTAATTAAATTTTTATTTTTACACGTTATATAGGACTTGAGGAAATATTGTATATTAATTAACGTATTAACACATTTAAATCAGAAAGAAATGTAGTAAATCAGGTATTGTGTTAACATTTTAGCTTTAGGGATATTTTTTTTTTTTTTGGTTAAATAATTTTAGACAGTATGATTTTAGTTATAAAATATGTATTAAGTAACAACATACATTTGGTAAAATTATGCAATCTCAATCTATTCATTAATTTTAAAAACCTCACGCCAATTACCTAGACAACAATTTGTAATACTCTTTAAGGGCCAACAGCCAATCATGTCATCTCCAAGCAAACTTACTCGAAGGATAAATTCTAACGACATCATAATTGAGGAAGTTAATAGCAATATAGTATTTATCCTTTGAGCAAATTTGCCTTATTCACTCTGTTTTAAGCAAATGCTAGGTACCAAAATAAGGAAGACTATCATTTTAATGCAAACTTCACATCTTGCTGACACAACCTAATCACTGATACAAAATAAGTTTGGGCCTCTATCAAAACGTGAAAATGAGCAAAAAATAATGTATCTATGTAAAATTGCACATTCCAAGTTGATATAATATACTGTTTGTTTAAATCAATAAAAGTGAATTAGCAAAATGAAAATGTTTAATTAAACGTAATCATACCTAGCATAAGATAAAATGTAAAAGTCGATGTACAAATTAATTCAGATATGAACAATCTACAATATTAATATTTCCAACTATAAAGATTTCAAATGAAAACTCTATTTAGTATAAATGCCAATGAAATGCGGCTATCTAACAATACATTATTGCATACTCTACAGTATTCGATGGAATCACTTTATTTCATTGTACGATACAACCTGTATATACATAACGCTGCCGCAGTTATTGACACTGTACAATGCAAAATTTTACGTCTTGTGTCGTCTTTCCGTACAAGTACTACAGGAGAAGCTGCTGATAGTGCTCCTAGTATGGGTAATCTTGCTAATTTTCGAGGATCCCTTTCGACCTAAGGCAAAAATTGTATTAATCAATGCACGTCTAATAAGTCAAAGAAAAGAATTTACTTATTACTTCCTTAAATTAAATATACTTGTGAGCTGGACAAAATAATCTAAAAGTTGATTTTTGACATATTCAATAACAATAAAATGTTTTTATTGGTAGGTACGTTGGTGAACAATGCAAATATAACCAAAAGATTATCAGATCCTTCAGCCTGACAATTATTGAATTATTATAACATTTATTTATTTATACACAATACCCTACAGGACAAAGGTCCCATTTATAGAGCCGGAATTACAAGCAACAAAAAATACACCTACCCAGCTAACAATTTAGGTGCTTTTCGACATCGAACAGGTGATGCCACCAATTTCAATACGTGAAGTATGACAAATTTGATGTCGAATCTACCTAAATGATGTTTTTTGACATGTCGATTAGACGTGGGAAAAAAGTTGAACAGGTGTTATTATCTATTAGGTTGCCAGTCACCTTTCAGGCAAGTTTCAATGTCGAGAATACATTAAATCAACACAGCGTAGCGTGTTACTTATTTGCTACCTTTCACACTGCTTTTTCAAAAAGGTAAAACCATATACTTATATGGTTGATAATAATAACTACTTATGAGACATATTTTTATCTTTGACATTTGCTTAATTTCCACGGCTTATACGCGAGAATTTACTTGGGAATGATTTTTTTCTGTTGAAAAGAGGCTTTGTACCTTGAAACATTACTAAGCTCCTTAAAAATATCTATTATTATAAAGAGAAAAAAAACGTATACCTATATAAAATTCAAATTTTTGACTTGGTACCTACTCTATTTTTTCGAATTTACAATAATTCAATATTTTTTCTCGATATACCCCGATCTGTATAAAAAAAACAGTTGATTTAATTTATTACAGGTATCTGAAAGTTGTAAGTCGTGGGGGGTTAGTAAATGATAAACATGTATAGACGGAGAGCCTGATTTGTCCTATTTTTTTTTATAAACAACGATCAAAGTTGGAAAACTCAGTTTTCGGACCGTAGAATTTTCCAATTACGTTTTAGAGAAAAGTTGTATTAGTAAAAGTTGTAGGTATTAAAAAGGCCTTTAATTTCACAGTGAGTCAGTGGGTTAAAATCGATAAATAAATTACTGAGATAATGGCGACAAACCCTCTTTTGCAGTATTTTATAAATGTTAATAACTTTTGCAATAATTGTAGTAAGTGACATAACATCTTGGTGACGAGGCCATTATAGGTCTTTATAAGTGTGCGAAATTTCAGCCAGATCAGTTTGATAGTTTATGAATAATTGCATTTGTTTATCCCAGAGAGCATTTGTATAAACGATTGTCATAAGCAAAATAATGGATCTAGAGATGTTTAACAAAGTGGAATGGATTCTTGAAAAGTTGAACTAACAAGGTAAGTTGAAAAAATAAACTATTCAAGAAATTGTTGTTAAAAAGTTCGTTTAAAAGGTGGGTGCTTTTTTTAAAAAAAAATCATCTCTATTATTTATGAACATTAAAGAGTTGAATTTTCACAGATTTTCAAGGATAAGCACTTTTGTGCTCAGGAGCATTGTGCTTAGGACCATTTTTTAAAAACAGTGCTTAGTGCTTCGAGCACTTTACGAAAGGGCTTAGTGCTTACGAGCACTCCAAAAAGCTCCCGAGCACTTTGGAGGTCTAGTGAGAGAGGCATCATTTTTACATGGTATATTGGACGTAGGTACACAAACGCCGTTAAACTATAAATTATTGCAGCTTTTATTTATATTATTGTTTGCATAGTTGAACGGCGAGGAAAGTGAAAATATAAGATTGACTGAAATGTCGGTAAATCGCAATCTTTGGTTAGTTAATGTTAGGGGTTAAGTATTGGTTTATTATAAAAATCTGTTTCACAGTCAGGTTACTTTCAGTGTCTTGGTTATCTTATGGTTAAGTAAACCAGAAGATGAGGTACTGGTTAACTAAAAGTATGACAACAACTATCAAGTCAATTTTTGTTTTGTAAGAAAGTGATCCAATTTATTTCTATCAATGGATTTCACAGATTATTATGTGATTACTTACATTACTTGCAGTAATGGTGAAGAGTTAGGATGCCTAGAATACTTAATAAAATACTTGCAGTTTTCAGGATAATGGGAATTTGATACAGAAACAAATCTCAAATATATGTTATTTGTAAAAATAATATAATAATAATAATTTCAGTACCATAAAACTCACAATTGGAATAGCTTGTATACAACCTAAATTTAATACCGTAATTTTGTTACTGTAAATTAATGTTCTTTGCAATTTCGTTTTTGGCATGTTGTAGGTATTTTGTAAAATTGTGCTGTAATTGAGTAATAAATTCATTAATATTTTTATTAGTTACTGGCATTTCTGCTAAATTAAAAAAATATATAGTGCATTCAGTAAATTATATTTCTTCTACATTATTATTCTGGGCTGCTTTTGTTGACTTTTAACCTTTTTTATAAATAACACTGAATTCAATTGAATTCTAGCCTCAATATATAGTACTCAACTATTTAAATTTTTTAAAAGTGCTTAGTGCTTGTGAATTTTAAGCTTTACTATTAATAGTGTTTAGTGCTCGAAAAATTTAAGCACTTTTCAGTGCTTAGTGCTCGCGAGCACTTTTTGTCAGTACTCGGCACAGCTCTGATGTGTTTAAAGAATAATTATGAATTAAATTATTTCCAAAAACAAAGATTTAATTTTTACGGCAAGTTTCTGGCGTTCCGTATTTTCGAATAAATATGGCTACTTTCTCGCAATGTTACTTAGATGGCACTATTTTTTTTTCTATTTATTTAACGCCGGCCTATTTCTGCTACTGAGGCCTAACATCGACTCCTGTAGACGAGCTACCCCCAACCAAGAATTTTGCCGAACCTCTTCTCTTTCGAAGAGTAGGGATCTTTTGCTTGCCTAATTTTTAATAGACAACCCTCGCCTATGATTGTATAGATTCCGCGCATATACTGATATACAAGTCGCTGGAAGATGTGAGGCGAGGATGTGGTCTTCCTTGAAACGGTCACACATCTAAGTACTAACCGTGCCTAACGTTGCTTTACATCGTATATCGAAGTATGTATATAGTAAAGACTCATCTACGCTCGCCTTTATGGCACAACTTAATTTCTATCAATATTTTTGGCGTCATCTTTAGATATTAGTAAAAAAAAAAAAAACAGGCTATTTTTGCCGTCTACTAAGTAGTAAGTGTTTTTAAGTATTTTTAGAGTCCTTATTAGATGTCTGAAAAGTTTTGTTAAAGATATACCATCACCTATTTAGTCATTTTAATACATTTCACTAATATCTCCTAACAGGGTATAATGATGACGTCAACAAAATTCCTTCATAAGTTATTTAACGAAAATATTCTTCTGTGTAAGTATCTATGGACATGACATAAATAATAAACACAATCTTAATTTGTATATATGTGGTAGAAATACCCATACGAAGAAATTAATATAAACAGAACACCACAATAATTATAGTTATTTATGATATAAATGTTAAAAGTGAGTTCTGTGAGTGAAGTATAGGTACTGAATGAGTGAAGCGAAGGAAACAACCACAGAATCGAAATAAAGTCAGTTTTAACACGTATGTTCATATACTATTTTTTGTAGTAACATTACTAAAAGTGTCACTGAACATCTGGTTTTAAAGACATAATATCTGCATATATAAATATATATAATATAAAATTTTGTATTTGTATAAATTACATTTTTAACATATAGTGGAGTCAGACAAGCAAAACATAAGAAATTGTTTCCCGTGTCAAATTTTTTTTTTTAACATGTTAGTTACATCGAATACTAAATGAAATAGACATTTTCTACTTTCTAGCAACCGCCGCTACACAAGTTATCGGCCATTTTGTGAATAATCTACCATTTTGGTCATTCTTTCTAAATATAGATGAGTATATATCGGTATGTGTCGGTCCAAAAAAAGCGAAAAAAATTGAAGCTGTTCATTGTGATATAGGCCGTCAGCGGTTACAATATGAAATTTTTATCTGCACACACAACCTCAAAAGAAATAAAAACTGGAAAACTGCTAAATTTTGGTTTTTGGTTATAACTTCGGATGTTTTAGGTGTAATTTGATGAAATTTTAATAAAATATACTTTATAATGTAAACAATAACTGGCTAAAATTTCAATTCAAAATATCTAATAAAAGTCTCAAAAATTGACTTCAAATTTTAAAATTGATTGGCCAATTACTTTTGTGCATCACATCGTATGAGGTTCTTATTTTTTAAATGTAGATTTTCTTTATACACTTTATGATGATGAACAAGAAAAATTTTTAAACCTGAAAAAAAAAGTGGAAAAAATCGATTTTTTTTATTTTTTCGTAAATTTTTTCGAAAAACAACTTTTTTTTGATAAAACTTGATTGATTAATTTTTGACATATTCTGATCTAATTTTGCGAAAGAGCATTAAAAAATATAAAAAAATCGATTAATTATAAAAAAATTATACGTATACATATTTATATTTAGGTATAGATCAATAAAAGCACTATTTGTTATGCAAATTTATATTTATTGTATTTAAATACTGTATAAAAAAAGGAAACATTTTACTCGAAATTGAAAAAATATATATACGTGAGCAATTATATTAATCGCCTACGTTTTGTCTCACTTGATAAAGAATCATCAGACTGATTTTCAGTATCGCTTGAAGCATAATTATAAAATGCATCATCATTCTCATTTCAATCAATTTCTTGATCAATTGACCTATCAGTAAATGATAATGAAGAAGCTTCGCTAACATGTCCTCTAATCCTGTATTGGTTCCACATGTACTTAGACTTTCAGTTACAGAAAATGTTTCAGGATTATTTCCCAATTCTTCATCCAACTCATTAATTTCTTCTGTTTCAAGTACCAAATCTTTATCTTCACAGTTAAAGCAATATAGACCAAGAGATAACGACAGATTTTGTGCGATGATTAGTAAACATCTGTCACTGCAATATTCTTGTTACATATGTTATAAGTACCATGTAAATGTATATCACACATCTGTTAAACAGTCCGATCTATTTTTAAATAGTTTTTCAAATTGTTGACAATACGAATAAGAAAAATTATTCATAAACGTCTGTCATTGATTTTAAAGTGATATTCGAGAAAAAATTATCCGGCGCTAGCATATTGACAGACGTTTTCCGCTGTCTGTTCCTTGGTAGCATATATATGGAAATGTTCCAAAAATTGTTAAATTTTTTTTATTGATAAATGTCTGTCAATACGAAATACCCAAAGTTTCGATCGTAGAAAAGAAAAGATGAAAAAGAATATGACAGACTATTTGAGTAGTCTCGAATATGCGGCACATGTCACCAAACGTGTCATCAAAGTGGTATATATGTTGGTTGATTAATAAACGTTTGAAATTAATTTTGGTACTAAAATTTAATGAAATATATCGGTAGAAGAAGTGCCAGACGTTTTTTATAGTCCAAACATTGAAAAAAATAATTGTAAAGTCGAAAATTTATGACAAAAAAATGATGATTAATAAACGTCTGTCGTTTCATTATTATAGAATATATGTTGTAAAATGATGAGTAAAAAAAACACAGATTTTATAAGTGAATCTGGTAGTGGTTTAACATTTCGCAGAAGAGTCACAGGTAATAAGTCACTGGAGATCGTGTGCCATGTATAGTTGTATGCAGGCTTACTATTTTCTGGGAACAACCATTTCTGGATTTGATAATACACTCTCAGAGAATGTTGAGTTGCAGCTTGTGGTGTGGGTGGTAGCGAAGTCAGTCAGCTTACATGCTGTTGATGTGTATTTTTGAAAGCAATTAAATTTCAAACTGTTTTTTTTTAAAGAATATGATTAATATTTGTCTTTCGTTTTTCCTATCATAGGTTTACAAAAATATATCTGATAAAGATGAAGCAAAATGTGTTAATAAAACTAGCAAATCTATATCTTTGCATATTTAATGTTCAATATTTCTATTTTCAAATTGGTTACACAAAAGGGAAATAAATTGCTGCTTTTTTTACTATGGAGTAGAAACATTTTTTGGCTTATGGGAGGTGCTGTATGTATATCAATTATATTTACTTTACTTGAAAAATTATTGTGCAATTTCCTCAAACGTTCTGAATTTTTCGTGCTATTACAATCAGTACTATATCCATCAAAATTATACAACAATTCATAATGGGACAGACTCGGGGAAAAATTATTATAACTCATGTTTAAATTATGGCGGTTTATTTGATTTAAATTATTTTTCAAATGCTGTTCCAGTGCCGACAATTTTGAATTTCTAGTCATGATAAATATATATTTGTTTTTAATTGTCTAATTTTTTAATGGTATTTGTAGAGAATATAATTTTTTATTCGAAAACTTAGATCAGCATATGTCAAAAATGAATTATTAATACAAAAAAATTGAGTTTTATCAAAAGACTGGAATTTTTCGAAAAAATACAAAAAATCGATTTTTTTTCATATGTGCGTAATACTTTTTCATATATAAATGATTTTTTAATGCTCTTTCGAAAAATTAGATCAGAATACGTCAAAAATTAGTTAATAACACAAAAAACTGAGTTTTATTAAACAAAGTGAAATTATTCGAAAAAATTGACAAAAAAATACAAGAAATCGATTTTTTCAACATTTTTTAAATTTAAATTTTTTTCTTGTTCATCATCATAAAGTGCATAAAAAAACCTATATTTAAAAAAAAAGAACCTCATATGATGCGATGCACAAAAGTAATTGGCCAATCAATTTTAAAATTTGAAGTCAGTTTTTGAGACTAGATACATTCAATTGAAATTTTAGCCAGTTATTGTTCACATTAGGTGCAATTTCTGAAAATTTGATCAAATTTTACTTAAAACATCTGAAGTTATAACCAAAAAACCAAAATTTAGCAATTTTTTCAGTTTTTATTTTTTTTTGAGGTTATATGTGCAGATAAAAATTTCATATTGTAACTGCTGATAGCGTATATCATAATGAACAGTCTCAATTTTTTTCGCTTTTCTTGGACCTGCACATACCGAGATATACTCATCTATATTTAGAAATAACGACCAAAATGGTAGATTTTTCACAAAATGGCCGATAACTTGCGTAGCGGTGGTTGCTAGAGGTAGAAAATGTCCATTTCGTATAGTATTCGATGTGACTGACATGTTAAAAAAAAATTGACACTGGAAACAATTTTCACTAAAATTTGATGCTTGTCTGACTCGACTAATAGTTTGCAAACGTTAAAAGACCCAGATTCAAAAATGAACAACCACTAACAATATATACTTATTATAAATAGTTTTTATTACCTGATATTTAACGCAGTGGTCAAATTGCCATGAAGCTGTATACAATCCTGTACATAACAGGGAAAATATACTTAGTGGTGCTTGAGGAGTAAAATTATCTGGCCACACAAAACCTGCAAGAATATTTCACTTAATACAAAAATTAACAATGGAAGGAAATTAAACATAAACACACATTAGTGGACAACCCCCAAAGCTAAAACTGTCTGGAGGAAAGTTACACATTTGAACATCGCTAGTGTTGAAAATCGAACCCAGAACACACCAAAATCTAATCAAATGTGTTTATATACTTCTACATAAAAATTTGTTTATAAAATTTAAAAACAAGATCGTTTTACAAATTTTTTCAAATTTGAATAGTTTTTATTGAATGCCTAAATCGTCATGCAATTATAAAGACAACTATTTATCATATTTTTATTGACTTATTGGACACCAACTTTTTAACATACTTTGAACAACTTAAATTTAATATACATTCTCAAGCTGGCTACAACTTTCATCTGCTTTGTCATATTATTAAAAATGCCTTAATAAGTTTAAACTATAATAATTGATATATCATCCAATCTGCATATCAGCGAAACACCCTATATATTACATTTTCAATATTTTGTGCATTTCGAATTTTTGTGTGCTTTATCCAAAATTTTGGTAGCATCTTGCTCTAAAATTATATTAAAATATTTATATAAATTGTGGCAGTTTAAACACCTTTGGCAACCACCCGTTATGATGTGTATTACACGTGTATCAAATTTGAATTTTGTCTATAGAAATTATGGTGTTTATAACAATATTTCTCTATACAGTTTTCAAATATTTGTATATGTATGATAATAACTTGAGATATTTTAATAGAACTTAGTAAGTGATAAGTTCATATTTTGTTGTTACCTAATATACGTACTTTTCATGTTGGATATAGCCTCATGAACATACCCGATATAATTGAAGTAACACCTGAAATAACGGCAGTTTTATGTAAGTAATTTCCAAAACTAATCCAACGAGCAGTTTCATCTCCAAGTTGAGTAGGTTCTATTACAATATATGAACAACAACTGTCTAGAGCCTTTTCTAATTCCATAGAAAAACAATGTTGAGAATATTCACTGTCGTATACTTCACGAATTACAGCTATGTTCGTTGAATGAAGTGCTCTAAAAATAGGAAACTTAATAATTTTTTCTACTAAATAAGCAATATATTTACCTGTCCCCTCCTGCATCCATTCTGTTGATAAATACTGAATCAATTTATTTCAAACTGCAGAGTCTACACTCCAATTCAAATATGACAACTTATTTTACCCCAAAGTTAGGTTACATTTTCACATTTATTGATTTATTATCTGTAAAAACACTACAGCCAATAAATTTGGAGGAGAAAACAATAAATGTATATTACTTTGTTATATAATCGTTAAAAGTAATTTTAGAATGCATTTAAAATCACCAAGAATTGTTCTCTACCACACAGGTTGTGTCTAAAGTACAGGACAGGGTCGAGTCGCGAAGGATGTTTCTGTTTACATCATCGTCATGCACAAATACGTCATGTCATTTTATAGGTAATCATTTCGAATTTCTTACCGCAAAAATATAATTTAATTTACAGACAGAACTCTAATTAGTATAATCTTAATCTAGGATCAAAGAGTACTAAGATATCACTGGATATCACCGTCACGCACCACAAGACACAACAGTCAACACTACTGAGTGCGAGTGAGTGCCTCTGTGCTGAGTGAATAAAGATAGAGATAGAGATATATCCCCTTTGGAGATATACAAGTAGGTACATAAGGTAGTCAACCTGATATACATATATGTACATTTAGAATAGCATCGATAGATGGCAACACTCAAAGACAGACCCCAAAATGCCATACAGGTTTACTTAAAAATCTGTCTCCAAAGTTTTCGCATCAATTGCGGCTTTATAGAGCTTATCGTGTTCCTGTATACAATATAACCATATCTTTCTTTGGAATTTTCTTCAGCTGGGCCACGTTCAGCAAAGACGCAGACAATTGTAGTATCTAAAGGAGGGTTTATCAATGCAAGGTTATTCATTCGTAACTAGAGGATAAGTGTTCAGCGAAGCAATGGATATTATCTTCTAGTTAGCGTTAACCCTGCATTGATAAACCATTATAAAATTTGTTCCAAAACAGTCTAATTTTCTTGCAGGTGTAGCAAAATATTCATAACATAATTCGTTTACTTTTAACTAAAAGTTAAATTAGCAAATTAAGTTCTCCTGGAACGCATGTCGAATTAAAAAAAAAAAAAAAAATCGCAAGCGGAAATTCGCAATCCGCAGTTATGTTATGAGAACTAACCCTAAGACTCCTAAGAGGGGTACGACTTTATAAGCAGTTTTTACATTAAAAAAGGAGGGAAAATTGAAACGTTGGAACTATCCTAGCCCAAGTAATTTGAGCAGTTGGTTTTGAGTTGTCTTGGAACCTATATGTGTCTATAGAGTATGTATATACAAACTGGATTTGGTTGTCCGCCATTAATGGAATATCTCTAGTTTTTAGAAAACTTCAGTTTTATACCAATAGCGTTGTGTGTGCAAGACTCAAGTATTTGTTATTGAAACCTTTTCAAGTCAACTTTTTATATAATTTCTAGTTTTTGTACTCTGCCAATGTGCAAATTTATATAGGCAACCCTGGAACGCCCGTAAGATCGCCGCTACTGGATGTGTCAGACTCTTCATGCTACTGATCTATGATGCTGATATGACATCCGACCATATGAAGTATTCGTAAATGAAAAAAAAAAATTAATTATGTTCTAGAAATCTAGTCCTTTCTCACTAAATTACACATTAAAATAATAATGGAAATTCTGATAGGATTTTCTTAAATAATGTAATCAGAGATCCAACCACAGCGTTTACCCACTAGCCGTAAATTTAAACACAACACGAAATGAATGGATTTGTAAAACCATTTCATAGCAGGTGTCGCTAGTGTTGCCCACGTGAAAATTATTTTCTAGTATCTGCCGCGTACCGTGATTGTTGTGTCGCTACTAGTATTGTGATGACAACTTCTGCATTCCCGTGTTATTTTTGATTTCAGTCAGAGACAAACCTTTTAGGAAGTCTAATGTGGTTTCGTTTATCAGTGTTGACACGATTTCGAGATAAAGTTGAAGTGACAAATGTGTAAGAGTGCCATGGCAGTAATTTGCGGATTTAAATCGAGCATGTTTTTTGAGGAGGATGGATAAGTGTAATAATTAGTTTTTTAAAGTGAAGTGCACCATGTCACAGTGTAAGAAGTTCGCTCCCAACATATTCCACAAGACGAAGTGTTCCAACTGCTTTCGACAGAAAGAGGAACACTCCGCCGAAGCCCTGGAATGTAACCGGGTGAGTCCCGCTATACACACATTCCTATATACACGCACAACCTTACTACAATATAGTCAAAAAATCGTGCGACCTTTAGGTCGACGACGTAAACAGTGTTATTACAAAATATTTCAACCTGCCAGACAACCTTAAAAAAAGTTGTCCGCGCCACTTCATATGAATTAATGCTGTTTTGATTTTCATGGTCTGATGGATTGAATTTAGTTCTAAAATTGGTTAGTGTCTGTTATACAGCTGTTTTTAATTTTCATTCAATTTCGAAAAATATTTAACTCTTTAACCTTACTTTTCGATCTCTTCTTTTGACTTACACTCTCGTCTACAATTATTATAATATTATAATACTTTGGCACAGATTACAGGGCTTCGGTCCTTATTTTAGGCGTTTTAGTGGAAAACACTCATAAATATATAATGGTCAGTTTAACCACGGTTATTTATTTGCTTGTTTATATTATAAGTACCTAATATTTTGATTTCTTTAAGGACTTACTTGAGTTAGGTTCTACTCGTATTTAAAAAAGAAGAGAATACATTATTTTACACATAAAGAATGCTTTGATATATGATTAAACAGAAAATAGCTAATTTTGTCAATTATAAGAATTGTTGGAAATGTCCTCCATTTTCCCTTATGCACAATCTAAGTTTTTTTTAAAGGAACATTGAATACCCTGTAAAATTCCTTCATCATTCTGTAGCATTATACCTAAATTCTTGATCGATTTTTTCTCTTCATTGTTCAATCATGCCAATTTGAGTATTATAAACTCGTGATTTTAGATAACTCCATACAGTGAAATCAAGAGGAGTTAGGTCAGGAAACCGAGCAGGCCGTCATGCAAAAAAAACATATTTCTTCTTCGCAATGAAATATTACTTAATAATATTTCATGCGAGGTATTTTCCAAAAATTCATAACACATATCGCCATTTAAATTTTCAGGAAATATATGGTATTCAACTGATTTCCTCGGGTTGCTGCCCATACATTTATTTTGAAGATATGTTGAAAATGGGTCACCCCAGAGATGAATTAATCATGCTTTGTCGTGTGAATGTAGCCTCGTCAATAAAAAGTATTTTACTTAAAAAATCTGGAGCATTTTCCGCTCGTTCAAGCAATAATTCACAATCAGATATTTAATAATTCTCGAGTTTTTCGATAATGGAACAGGCGAAATTGTTGCTCAATACTCTTAAAGCGCTTTAGTGAGATATGCCCAATCTTCAGGGTGCGTTACCAAGGTCAAATAGTGCGTAAAATATTCTACTCATTCGTCCCAAATTCACTATAAATTGTTTTATATTATACAAAAGGGACTTAAAAATATTCAAATATACTTAATGTGATGTAGTATAAAATAAAAAAAACATGAAAAAAGTGAAAAGTCTGCATAATATTTGTTCCTATTAAAGTTTAATGTCGAATACGAATTTGTTAAATTTCGTCAAAAATAGTTGGGCGTTTTCCTACTAGCGGCATCATCATAGCGATGACCATTGCTAGACGTGTGTCAAAGCAGGGTCGGGCTCATAATTTTTCATTTAGCCTGAGAGCTTCAAGTGGCGGTATCATATGTAAGTATGTTATGGCTCCTGAGAGCTAAATTCGATGATTTACTAATATTTCGTCTTTTACCTATGCCGACTAAACATGCGCAACTCATAATACTACGCCGCCTAGACTAGTGTGGCTTCTGTGTTATCGACAGGACAATGTAATTCGATTACTTACAAATTTACTCGCGATTGATTGGTGTGTGCAGGGCCGTTCCAGACGGTGGGCATAGTGGGCGGCCACCCAGGGCGACATTTTTGGCGTAGCGATATGAATATTTTAAGAATCGTAAATTGTCAAGACAAAAGAGAATATCATTAGAGAAGTAATTTCAAAACCTCACGAGCCGCGAAATACGGAGCTTGTTGTGCGGTATAAGTACATTTTGAAAACATTGACTCAGCTATCTACCATTCCATATGTCTCGTTACATAGCCAGCTACGAGGTCATTTAATGTTTTTGGAAGTACCGAAACAGAGCTTTGCTTATAGTGCAGGGAGGGGGGCGGCAAAATGCAATTTCTCAAAGGGCGACAAAAGAGTTAGAGGGGCCCCTGGGTGCGTGCAAACCCAGTCTTAAGCCAAATCTTCTAGTACTTATCGTATGATCTTCCATTACAGTATTTAATATTTCTTCTTCAATGTCAAGAGTTCTTGGGTTTCTTGAACGGCCAACGTCTCTGTTTTTCACTTGGAGACTTCCTGTTTCCCTAAGTCGGCGTACCTCGGTAAGTACTTAAAAAAATTTTGTCATCAGGAATATTTCTGTTCGGGGATTTATCTTTATAACATTTCACAGCTCCAGCAGTATTACCTGAAGCCGAGCTTGAAGCATTCTCCCAAAATCAAAACTACGTCTGTTGTTCGGAGAACGTGTAATCACCCATGTTTAAATAATATCAACAATTAAACTGGAATTATTAAAAAAAAAAAGAATCAAAGTCTAATGAATGACGGGAATGTCAAAGCATTCCTTATGTGTAACAAACTTTATTAATAAAATGTTAAGCCCTCGAGAACGGCTTGGTTTACCGAAAAGCAATAAGAATACCTTTTTTATTTCTAATAAACAATTTTTAGAACGCCACCCCCTAAAACTACCCCTTAATTTGAGGCTTTGATTTGATGAATTTGATATTTTAAGGGAGTTTGAAGATATTGTAGAAAAACTGAAATTTATTATCAAGTTGCATGTTTTCCATGAAAACAAAAATATCTCGAAAAATACGAAATCGATTTTCTCTCTGTTGATAGCTAGACCTTCTTGGTGACGGATTAGTATCCGGCTGAAATTAAGAGACGACGCGACGGGGGCATATTTTTAACATATGGTCTAATTTTAAAGGCGGGGTTTAAGGGGGCCCAGAGGAGGGCCCGCTTCATCAGGGGCCACAGCGCCCAGACAAATAACAACATCTTGGTCACTGCCTATGAAGAACAAGTCTTATGACTTATGCTTAGGTATATACCCATAATATAGCTTATGGTTTAATATTTGTGTCCTTTTCAGGATTGGCACAAAAACCCACCATTATAACAACCTGGTGGGAAAATGGGTGGGTTTTTGTGGGCTTGTGATTTTGAAAAGCCCATGTGGGTTTTTGGGGTTTTTGTTAGGATATCGTCTTGATATATATATGTAGGTAATGGTACGAATATTTTTACTTCACAAAAAATTTACTTTTTAAAAGTAAAAACATGCAAGAAAAAACATTTTCCTCAAACTAGAATATAAAAGGCAAAATACATTTATGTTTTAT
Organism: Leptura quadrifasciata; assembly: GCA_963675555.1. NCBI lineage: Eukaryota > Metazoa > Arthropoda > Insecta > Coleoptera > Cerambycidae > Leptura > Leptura quadrifasciata. The sequence continues at coordinate 111,395,121 of OY776676.1, read as the reverse complement.
TTAAATGTCTATAAATTTTGACTAACTTTGAAGCCTTTTCAGTTCCAAGCTTATTTCTCAGTTTATTCCAAATATATGACCAAATGGTGAAAATATTCTCTCTACTGCCGCGCTAGATGCGGGACAGCTATGCAATTTTGAATAAAAGTTCATATTAACTAAATTTTCATAACGTATCTCTGATGCAGAAGATGTGAACATCTTTTTTTAAATTCAACCCTCAGCTTTCTGTGCATCGTCATAGTTCAGAGCATTAGTCTCGGCATTAGCATTACAGCTTCCTGAAAAAAATAAATTATATATATTGCAAAAAAAGTATTTATTTAATGTTTAAATATCTTCATTTCCTTTCTCAAACAAATTCAGCTTCCTTCTTGGACTCGTGAAATAGACCAAGAAGCGAAAAGGTTCCATTGCATGACAAAATCTAATAATGATTGTTTCCTTGTAGAATTAAAGTTCCTTGTCCAAAATAAAAAATTTAACCAAGTTTCCATCGCGTCTGATAGCCGTACCCAACATGTGCCTGGCTGACTTCTTCGACTTGAATTCATGTCCTGAATTATCAGTATCAATATCACTATTTTCTGACGATTTGATGGTAGTTACTTCATTCAGTTCAGAAAGTTTGGAATTAGTATCGAGTTCTATTTCACTGTCATCACCGTCGGATGCATATATTTCTGATACATTTTCTGAGGTGGTTTTGAAGCCTTTCTACTTTAGCGCTAACTCGCCATTTGCAATATTTGCAGGCATCGCTAGTTTGGTTGATTGCCTTCGACCTCCACCTCTACTGGTACATACCTACCTATTGGGCACCCTTTTATTTTTTGTAAATTTCGAATGTTTTACATTGCACCAAATAATGATCATCTCTAGACTGCAACTAATTAAGTAACTAAGAATATTTCCAGCAACATGTTGCGACATGTTATGTTGCCAAAGCAACGGCGAATGAAAGGAGGGAAATTTGTATTTTACAAAAACCCAGAATAAACCAGAATTACCACAAACCCAGTGGGTCGACTTTTTCTAAAGGAGGTGGGTTTTTGCACAACCCTGGTCCTTTTTACTACATACCAAAGTACAAATCAAACCAATGAATCCTGTAAGAATATATAGTAACTCGCGCATTGGCATGGCAAACATTTATCTTGGTCCAGTATCCACTCCCGTCATAGGTCATAGAGATTAGTATACGGTACCAGCATTTGAAATGGTTCATTATTTTCAAATAAAACTACTCTGATAAATGCACCTTTTAATGTGCGCTGAAAGTGCATTTAATGTCGGACGAACATTTTGAACACACAAATTTTTTTAATTGATAATTAAGTTCATTAGACATTAGACAAACGTCTATACTTTTAGCCTCTAAATATTTGTCATATATTTTGACATATGAACTGTTTTTTTCTAGTCCTGGATACCTATATAATTCCTGATCAAATGTCAGTACTTTGAAGATATTCATCTAGAAATGCTTCTTGTACAGCCCAACAATTTATTTTTTCTTCTCCGAAAAAGACCAAGGTACTTAAGTCAACCTACACTAATTATTTCCTTCCTCGCCTTTAACACATATGTTACATGAAGTAGGGTACCGGGTACCGTCACTGTTTATCATTTATAATCAAAATATGTAAATTTTCATTTTACAGGAGTGTGAAGTGATTAACTATTATCTACAGAAAACGAAGCAGAACATTTTAACGAAAAGTAAACAATATTCAAACAAGCCACCTTGGACACATAGTCCAACTCATATTTTATCGAGTATTTTATACTAATTCCGCATATGGCATAAACCAAAGATTGATGCGTAAGTAAGTATTATTGTGTATGAGATTGCATATTATTCTCTACATAATTATTTACCCAACGGTTAACGGCTTCTAATATAGATATTAAATATGAGCCCCTTTCTTTTTAAATCATTTGCCAATTTATCGTTTGAATAAGTGCCGGCAACTAAAATTATCGACAGTGCTGACATTACCAATAATTAAAGTCCGTACAAGTAACCAGTAGAAATCGTTAAATGTGACTCAGCAGTTTCAAAGGTGGAACAAAAAGTATGACCATATATGACGAGGCGGACTGGTCTAGGTTCATTCGCGGAGATTCAATTAAAGTCATTGTTGACCGGGACCCGGGACAGAGGTCTCTGTCAACATATTGGCTTTCATCGTAGCTTGGCTTAACAGGAATCGAATTGATTGAAGCTTTTACGCCACGAGAAATAGGGGCAACCAGGGCAGATGCCAATTTGTTAGTATAATAATTAACTAGCAAAATGATGGTATTTCAAATGTTTTTTATTTTTTAATAATCAGCCGTTTCCCCTCGTCATATTTGCCGTATTAAGTATGTGATATAAGAATCAAATTAATTGATGTCGAGCTATCTTTATTCGTCTTTGAGAATGATTTTTTCTTGATGTTTTATGAACTACACCATAAATGAACCTGCGAGGAAAGTTCGCATACTGAGTGTTTTGTAAGTTGACACAGGCAGTCTAAGATCCCACTGCAAGAAATCTACCCTGATCTGTTTTTTCATCAAAATGCGGAAAAAATGAATGATCATGTATTGGTTAATGCATCGCGGCCAGGTTGCCTATCGAAATCCTGCTGCAGATAAGGTTAACAAATTATTTAACAATTAATTTTATTTTGGAAATAAGGAACACGCACAAATCAATCAATAAAATTAGATTCTATTTTTATTAAAATAACAATTTTGATTATTAATTTCATTGAAATATGTTGAATTCGGCATAAAATTGAATTTGAAATAGTGACATTTACCCATGCGGTAAAACGGGTGTGACGTCACTATTGAATTTTGATGATTGACATATACCGCAGTGACGTCATATCGTTTGTTTACTTTTGACGGAGCCGTGAATGCTGTGATAAAGTAAAGTGTTTTCAGTGTTTATTTGGTCGTTGCTTCTGATAGACCTGTAAATTAAAAAATTAATTAGTTACAATTGTTGCCATATTTCCTGTTGGATTCATTAGTTTTATCATAATGATTTAATCTCAAATTTAGACATAACCTATACACAATAAAATTTGCGAGAACTATAGAGGCAGAAGTAAAGTAGTAGTACTATTAGATTAGGTAGATATTACTTACGATTGAGCTCTAACTCATCGAATATCTTCGGCGTTAAAACAATCATTTGAGCGAATCAATTCCATCAGCATAAACGAATCAACATTGGGTAAATAATCACTTTGTGCTTTCCCAAATCGCTTTCTGCCATTATAATCTTTAAAAATCACCTCTAAGTTAATAATTGTTTTTTATTTAATGTATATATTCGTTAAAACACCTTATAATAATCATAAAAGGGCAGTGGCGTAACCAGGGAAGGGCCGAGGGGGCCTTGCCCCCCCCCCCCCTCATCAAAAACGGGAAGAAATTTTTGGGTAAGATTTAACCGCGCATTATTTTAAATATCTTAAATATCTTGAGCATTAGATCCAATTAACTTGCACATTGAAATTTTGCATATTGTAACATAAGTTTAACTTGAAGTTTAAACGTAGGAAGTTTTATAGGTGCTTGTTACTGTGACGTGACAGACTAGTTTAGTTTTTACGCCAGATGGTACTGGTATATCTGCTATTTCATCGGTTCATCAGAGCTACTGATAGACAAAATGATAATAGAATCCAGGTGGTCCAAGTGTCAGCATTTTTATATTTTTTACATTAGAGGTTAAGTTCTCCTTTTATGTTATGCATGGCATGAGTTAGTACAATCAGAATCATAATCTAAATGAAGTCATCCCAATATTCAAAATGAGTAGGTTTTGCTCTTTTGCGGTGCTTCTACAATTTGAATAAAGTCCTCATCTTCGTCAATTATTAATTCCTCAAAAGCATCAAATAAGTCCATTTTGTATTTCTGTTTTTGTGTGAACAAGTTGGGTTAAGTTGAAAACTTCAACACGTCAGTCAAACAGCTGGTCTGTGACAGCCATATTAGGTACTCAAAATCTCAAACTGCGCATGATTAAATCTTCAGATTGAAGTTTAAACTATACCCCATCTACCGATTGATGGTTAAACCTGATTGGGCGATCAACGAGACGTATAAAACGCTCATTTATGATAAACTCCAGTTTAACCAACACCCGAAGTTTAAACAGAACGTATAAAACCACCCGTTAGCCTGCTGAAATTTGTTTTACTGGTAAGTTTTATATTTTATTTATTGCTGTAGAATTTTTATTTTGTTATTTCGTTTATACGAACGTTATGTTTTGATAAATAAAAGTTTTCATTTTATTTCTAATTCTTACTTTTATTAACATTGAATTGGTTTCCACGTATACCAAACCAAAACAGTGAACACTATACTTTACTTTAGGTGATTAAAATCTATCACCAGAAGCTTAAATCATCTTTCAGTTAGTTTTATCACTTGGCTTTGGCCCCCCCCTCAATTCAGTTCTGGTTACGCCACTGTAAAAGGGATCATCATACGTCACGCACGGGTCGGGTGAACTCGTCAAAACTCGGCAGTTGCTTATTAATTATTGGATGTCTAAACAATTTATATTATCATAATACTTAGACATTTTCAAACATAAACTATCTGATAAAAACACTTTTGGATGTAAAACTAATATTCGCGTGTACCCTATTACCCTAATTTTTTTTTTCATTAATTCAAGCGCGGCGCCGCGCCGTCTCGAAGACAAACATCTGTGCACTATAAAAACAAGGGTTTCCAACCCTCAGGTATTATAGCAAAGATTTGAACAACTTATTGAATTATTTTATCGTTTTATTTAATCATACTTCTCCACGGCAAGTATAATGCTTGTCAAAAAAAATTTATTGGTTTAAAAAAAAAAAGTTTTTATAATTACTAACGTAATACCAATTAATAAATATGGCATGTGATATATCGTTGAAAAGGGAGGAAAATACTCTATTTAATGGCGCCATTTCCCGCCCGTTTCACAATAATTTTTTTAACAGCCTGAAGAGTAAATCTCAATACAGCAGTTTTGAAAAAAATGAGATAAAACCTCGTTGAAACACTTTATTTTGCAAAAAAATTCCGCCTTAGAATTTTTCTCGTATCTCTTCAAATAACGGAGATATTTGGCTTAGACGTTTTCCGCATTTTCGATATTTTCCGCCATAACTCTTAAAGTAGGCCATGGATTTCAAATATCTTTAAACCATTTTGTAGGTTATATAAATCGGCACAATTTTCGTAAATTTTTTTTTTTTTGTACGACCGATACTAAGTGAGATATTCTCGAGTGCCCTGATAAAATGGACAGCCTGTATATTGCCCTCAATCATGCGTACATAAAGATGATACATAATATACATATACTTATATACAGGAAGGAAATGTTGAATAATTCAATTCAATTCATTTATAAATATTCCAATGTCATTTTAGCAACCGTTTGGTGTATTTTTTTTTTCAGTTTTATTGTCATAAGAAAATAAATAGGGTGATAAGTAGATAGGCATTTAATTTTTCCTAGTTTCTGTACTAAATAAATAAATGGAACCGCAAGCACCAGATGATTTATAGGACAAAAATATTTACTTATCTACCATTTTCGCGAAATAAATCAGTAGGTAATTTATGAGCAAGGTCGGGCGTGTCCTACAATAAACAATAATTTATATACATTTTAGGTTCTAATTCAATAGTAAGTTTACTATCCCCCATTGTTATATAGGATGAATTCGTGGTAATCCTTGGCGGTTACATACACTCACTCACATACTGTATAGGCAGTTAGGAGTGGATAGGCACGAATATGAATATACAAATTGCAAAAATCGAAGGCTACAAACACTTAATAAATAATTGCAAAGCTAATTTCTATCCGGTCGTAATCAGTTTCCGTTGCAGGGAAAGATAGAAGGCCGCGTAGTTGCATCGACCTGGAGATGACGAGCTTCTTAGAATATCTCATCTTCAACATCTGCTCACGAATTTGCCAATAATTTAAACGCCGTCTAAAATAACGCATTAGTTTCATTGCTAAAATTAAAGTGCTTATTGGAATTTGTTGTTACGACGATTTCTTAAAAACATGTCAGAATTTTGTAAGAATTAGATTCAGGTCTGTATTCTAAGAAATGATAACATATTGATGTATCTGGAGACTTATAAATGTAAAATGATGCGTCGGGACCTTCGCGCACGCGGGCAGTACAGTGTGTCCTACATAAAGCACGAAATAAAATCATTTTCTTTTAATTTAAAATATTTTGAGAAAATTCTGGAACATGATGTCGATTTTTATTTTGACTGATTATGTTTTACTTTATTTGTTTTAGTCTTTTTTTTACTAGTCTAAGATTCGGTTTATCAATACAGGGTTAACACTTAACTGTAGGATAAATGTCAAACGAAATAATGGGTATCTATTGTTTTGTTTGACATTTATCCTTTGGTTACGAATTAACTTTGCATTGATAAACCGGCCCTAAGAGACAGACCTGGACGTATTTACTTGAAGAATGAGAGTAATGGTTTTGTAATATTTTTAGTTAATACATAACGTAAGCACCTCAGAAAAGCGAGTCTTACAAAGTTTTAGTGGTAGGGGGTTGTGTGGTGATCATTATGGCTTCCACTCCATTACGTAGTGCTAAGTTTAAATATGCGCATCAAGTTCTCACCCATTTATACTAGTGATGATTTTTTTCAAAATATGTCGAATTTAATGGTAAATATTTTTGTAAATACATTTTTCTGTTTACTAATTTTTGAGAAAATTTCATTTGAATATATGAAATCACTGTTTCATTTCTAACTGGTGAATTTTAACCATAATTTTCTCAAAATCTATACAACTTTTTAAAATATTGCTACGTTCTACAAGTGCATAAATATGTTGGATAGTAAGGGTTACAAGGTATTACAGAAAAGAAACTGACTTGGGCTGCTGTGGCGTAACAGATCGCAGACACTACCTAGCCCGGATAAGCGATGTAACGTGCCCACGATAAAATTTCACTAGCTCAGACTATCTCAGGGCGTTAAGCCCAAGTTAACATAAACTATTATAAATTATTAGTTTACTTACTTACACAAATCGCTGAGGGTTCGATTCGCAGCACTCGCAGACGAAATAATGACACTTGCTTTAAACATGAAATGCACTATATTACAGAATTTACAAATATTTATTGGTTCTCTAGCATGAAACCTGACGATGTGTAGCTACACTTGGTTACAACGTGAGGAATAAATTAACATAAATCTGGCCACAACGAGTCTGATTAGAGAACCTCCTTAAATAAATATAAATGCGTAAAATCTTTAAATATATACAAGTTAAAATGCAAAAGTAAGTATAAATATATATAACCACGCAGAACCACTGAAGGTGGTCCCCGGTACAGAAAACAACACACTTATCTAGGGTGGTACGATACCCAGACTTCGACGATGCAGAAACTGCAGCCCTACGGTGGTGTCTTCGGGAAGAAAGGAATTAACCAGACGATGGTGTCGATCGATTACAGCCTCTCCAGCCTGTGGAATTTTCTAGTCTTGTGGGTTGTGGGGGCGTTCGGGCCCTGTCCGTGGAACTTTTTACCCCTAATGTGTGCTTGTGGGCATTCTAGCCCCGTCCGTGGAACCCTCTTACTATTGAGGGAAGCAATCCACCAAAACTCCTAGAGAAGTCTACAGCTGAATGAATGGGGTCGAGTCCGTCTTACCAAGCAGCGAGATAAATAGATTAAATGGCATAAATGACAGAACTAAGACGTAACCAAAGCACACTTTTCAATAAATACACTTTATTTAAGTAAACTTGAATTTGTCTTTCAAAAAATTATTGAAATGTTTAACGCGAGGTTTAACGGCACTTTTCTCGAAAACGGTTCGAGTTATCAAGTTCTACCAAGTGTACCTTTTATACGTGGAAATAACGCCCTCATGAGATTTTCTGGTCAGAAGTACCACAACGTTTCGTAAAAAGAAATATGAAAAAAAATTCATCATCAAATACAGGTCCTGCGGAGCCCTCTATGATCTAAAGTAATGTAATTATGTAATTATTGTTTCTTAGAATAAGAAGAGTTCCTCTAGCAAATTTGGCGAAGATCAGTCAAGAGGTTGTTGAGTTATTGCAAAAAAACGAAAAAATAATTTGAATTTTGACACCCTGTATCTTTTCCACAGCAACATTTTACTAAAGCATATTTGGTTATATCCTCATATTTTGGCTCAAAGAATCTACTCCTGAACTATGGCCTATTATGAATGGTCCACCCTGTATAATAATATTGGTTTCACTCCATCGCTTATGGGTATGAGTGATCTTATATCTATTTTCTCAAGATTATATAATTCTACAATTGACCTATCATACTGGGCGTTAATTTTAAAAGTCTCCATCATAAATATTTTCATGTCCACATTTAAGTAATCAAGTTATTTATATTTATTTATTTATTTATTTACATACACCGTCCAATAGCCAAGGCCAATTACTGGATGGGAAAATATAGGTATATGAATAAATATTACAAATTACAAATTAATAAGTCAAATAGAATAATATATAACAAATAACAGTTTATATAATACATAATATAATTTTAATAAGCGTGGGAAGAGACAAAAATCAGAGAAAACGGAGACTAAAAGGAACTATTGCACAGTGTTCAGTGTCATAAGTTTATTTATACTACAATTAAATATGTCAACATGTCTTGCAGGTTGTTGTAATTATCGCATATAAAGTGAAGCGGTGAATGTTTTAACAAATTAATCCTCAGTCTGGATAGATAGCAGGTAATTTTATTACGAGCCTCGATTCTTGGAACATGAAAACGTATTTATTCTAATACCTGAGGGCAGTCTATTTTATTATTTAGTACTTTATACAGAAATGACTGTCTAATTCTGCGATCTTTCAGGCTAGGTAATGAAAATTCGATCAAGTAGAAGCCTTTGTGGTATTCCAATTGATGGGTATAACCTATGTTCCTTAAAGGATAAAGAATTAAGAAACCGTCTTTGCACTGCCTCTAGGCTGTCGATAAAGATCCAAATAGCAGGGATTCCATATCAGAGAAGCATATTCAAGTTTTGATCTGACCAAAGATTTAAAAAGCAGTGTTAACGTATTCACGTTAGTAAAGCCGGTTGAATTTCTTATTATAAAGCCCAAATTTTTAAAAGATTACATTACATTATTGACATGTATCTAAAAGTAAATTCACTGTCATAGGTGACCCCAAGATCTCTTAATGCTTAGGGCGGTGTAATGTGTTGCCATTTAATTGATAATCTTTTAGTAGTGGACTTTGTTTTCTATAGTCCATCACATTGCACTTCTCAACATTAGGAAAAGATTATTCGATGAGCACCAATTATTCATCCTTTGCAAATCTGCCTCAGAGCTAATATTGCAAAATAACTTCATACCATCCGCATAAACTAAATAGCATACATCTAAATTACTTATAATATCATGAATAAATAGTAAGAAAAGGAAAGGCCCTAGAACAGAACCCCTGATGTGACTGATATTTCAAATGATTGTACACCCCGACATTTAATATATTGTGTTCTTTGGCTAAGATGAGATTTAAATAAATTTAACAGTAGTATAGAAAGCCCAGCGAGATCTAGCTTACCTATGTAATAATATATTGTGGTCAATTCTATCAAAGGCTTTGGAGAAGTCCGTATAAATAACGTCTATATTTGGCCATTTATATCCATACATTGAGCGATATTTTTAACGAAGCCATGTTGATGCACACTAATCTGTCCCTCTATATGAGGATAGAGCAAGTTATGTAGAGTAATTTCAAAAATTTTGCGAAATATAAATTATAGTAATTTGCCGATAGTCTTCTACATTGTTTTTTCGCACTTCTTGTAAACCCGGCAAATGTGAGATTTTTTCCATATATCCGGAAATGTACCAAACTTCGGAGGGGCTCTACAAAAACATGAGCACAATCCCTAACAATGAAAGCTGGTAGGTCATTAGGTCCGTTTGTAAATTTAGGTTTTAACTTTTTCAAGGCAGATAAGACATCAATGACATCATCTGTAGAAAATTTATCAGTATGTAGATTACTATTATTCCGAGTTAGACTGAACGATTGTTAAACGAATCGTTATTTGTTGTTCTGGGGTTAGTAAATAAGGTACTTTCAGAAAATCTTGCAAATCTGTCCACAATTTCTTGTGTATCCTTTAACTGGTCATCTCTGTATACTAAATGACAGGGATGGTGGATACACCTTTCTTAGCGTTAATATAGTTCCAAAAGGATTTAACGTCATGTCTATTATAATATTGTTTAAATATATTTTATAAGAACTATCCGTGTATCTTAATTAGAGTTCTTAATGCTTTAAACTCATTATATATATATATATATATATATATATATATATATGTTCTGCACTTGTTTTCTTAAATTATAATCCATTATAAGCAAACACAATGTTTGTTCAGCAACACAACAGATAAAAGAATTATGAAAATAAAGGAAATTAGTATCACAAATAGAAAAAAGTCAATACAAGTCCATAGCAGAGCTATGGGGATATTTTCCATCCAGGAATGGTGCGACCGTATTTTCGGTGTCCGAATAGACAGTCACGTGTGCACTCACCTTATTTTTCAAATACTTGATACTGCCACTAGCATTTTGTAAATGCAATCAAGTTCAATGTCACTGACACTGGTCATGTTCAAAGTATTAATTTGAAATTTAATCATGACTTCTATTTTTCCAATAATATGTTAACGACAGCATTTATGTATCTATACACAGAAAGCCCCGAGCACGTGTAATTGTGATTTTCACAGTTCAAATATTCTTTACTAAATTTCAAGTCAAATGAGTACGAAACAATTATAGACAATTCATTAGTTTGAACAAATTCGAGAACAAATTATAGAAACGGTTTTAAACTTCTGAGCCATAATCGTTAATGATGTTTTGTGTTTATTAATAATTCATTTCGCTTTATTGTACCCCATTTTGCAGTATTGTAATGATCATGTGACGATATCATAAAACTGACAACAACTGCAACAAACACATGATAAAAGGTCACCGATTAAAAACCCACGGATATAAGATGTATAATCAATTATTATAATTATACATATTGCGACCATGGACCGTTCATATTGTAGGTTTGATTGCATTCACTTAAATTCATAGTTGTAGAGGAACGAGTGCGCGTAATTGTGTACGAAAGGCCTTCGTTCACTACCCAATCTTTAATATACTTTAATTAAAATTATAAGTTTGATGCGTGGCTCTTGAATAATATGCGCCTACATGTAAGGATTGTTTAAGCCTAGATTTGAACGTGAACAAAATATACAGTTTTGGTTTATTTGTTCGGAAGCCAGAGTGCTTATTTTATGTTTCATGGAGAAATGCCCGATGCAAACGTAAAAGATATACCTAATTTAAAAACAACGGTGTTGCTTAAATTATCTTTTTTCTTTCAAGATATGTGAAATTAGTAAAATTACATTTCAAATGTTGTGTAAAAAAATGTCTAGACTCGTGTTTAATAGAGTACGAAATTTTGTACAACTGAGTAAGTTTGAAAGTGGTAGGATAGTTGGAACACATGAAGCAGAAAAACCTTTTCTGCAAATCGCCGTTCCAAAGTGGCCGAATACCGTTATGAGATATTGACCGCTTCGAAAGAAATATAGAAGCGTCGACGCCCTAGAGACACATAAGGCATTAGAACAACGGCTGAATGAGTCTTAGAATTATGGTCTACGAAAACAAATTACTCTATCAAGGTTAGTTAGAACAACTGATTGGCTTCATGGCTGATAGCTTAAGACGCACAATATCAACATATTTCGTGTTTTAGACGTCGCGTTGGGATGAAAATGACATCTCATTCATTATCTTTAGTTCGCTTCTGTTTTTAAGTTCAGAATACCCGCCAGACAGTTTGTCGACTTCTTGGAGTAAAGTTTTTTTACACGTTTGGATAGAACCAGAGTGTGCTTATACCGTATATCACGCTTTAGGTGAAAAGGAAATTTTTTCCGTGTCTTAGGCAGTTATAAATTTCAATTTCTCATAACCACGTACCCAACTCCTTGTTGATAATATACAGGAAGATTCACATAAAACCCCTCAAATAGTTCGTCTGAAGCAAATATGTCCTTTACTTCTCTTGTCAAGGTATTTTAAAGAGAAGTAAGTACCGTCCATATAAAGTTCATTATGTTCATCATTTAAGTCCTGGTGATTTTGAGCGTCGCATAAATTTCATTGCCGAATTGTCGGTATTATATGAAGTAAGTCCGAATTATTTGAGAGCTGCTTCCATAATAATGGGCTTGTGACAACACAAGACGGTCGTTATTGATCTGACAACATTCCGAGTTGGGTACAATGGACCAGTAATTAGACAATGTTTAAAGTAAATGTGTGGTGTGGAATATTGAACGAATACGTAGTCGGACTTATGTATTTTATGGATTATGAAATGGTGTTAGATATCTGAGGTTCCTGCAAGAATTAAGAAACATTCCTCATAATGGACACAATGGTTTTATCAGGACGGAGCACCGGCACATAATTCAAGGACATTAGTTAATTGCGAACATATCCTGGAAGATGGATAGGAACTAATGGAGTAATCAGGTGGCCAGCACGATGACCTGACAACTCTATTAGATTTTTTCTTATGGCCATCTAAAAAATTTAGTTTACAGGTAGCCAATGGATGATATGTCAGACCTATTCAACAAAATATAGTGTTGTCATGATAGAAATACCTTATTGAAAGTAACTGCTGCAGTATTAATTAAACAGTTTAACATGTGCAAACAATTTGGAACATTTACTTTAAAAATGAATTCCTGCTGCTAATAACCTACCAAAACTTACATTCTTCTTTTGGGTTATACAGTACGCAATATTCGCAACATTTTGTTTCTAGATTATTCCCTATATACATTCTTATGAAATTAGTGGGCATATAACGTATAAAAAATGGTGACGTTTATGATGAGCAATAAAATTAATAAGCTGGAATAAAGTCTTGTTCGATTTAGATTCCAACCGGTCAGCTGACACGTCGTTATCGATGCACGTGCTCCTCCCCTATATCCTGAGGCAAAAATTCTTGGGTTTTCCGTAGCTGTAACCGCAGGCTCCGTGTGTTTGAATAGCGTTTAGACTTCATCCTAATCATGAATTCCAAGCCTTTGTAACAATTAGATGGCCGTTTTAAACATACGCTGTTTACAAAAAGAGATAAGTTTTTACTCTCCCATAATCACGTAGAATAGTTTTTGTCGCATATTATTTTCAGTATAAAAAGAAGTAGCGATATTTGCTCAGACTCCTGTATCTATGATGTGGAAATGAGGTACAAATTGCAATTTAAATAAACTAGTAAATTTTCCACGTTTCTAATAGTTTGGCCCTATAGTATTTTCCAAGTTTTGTATCCATTTTTGTTGAAATATCGGTTGTCAATTAGGTTTTACTAGTTTGAGAAACATTTATCAATACAATAAGTGCATAAAGTAGTACTTTTTTTTATAAATAATAATATGACACTTTATAAATTAGTTTTTTTTTGCAATATTCTTTCTAAACTGTTCTCTAGTTTTCATATTTAAATAAATAAGTTTCAGAATTAGCTTACACAAACATCAATTCGGCGTTTCTAAAAAGCGAAAATGCCGAATATACTCCGTTGTTTATGTGAACGATCCATCTTTTCGCGTCGCTTCTACTATATTTTCCAAAAATGACGTTCACAAAGAAGGGTTCAAAACGACTGTTTCAGACGGAGAATAATACAAAATTTATACTTACTGTTCGTTTATGCTTAACTGCTTCACTGATGGTACCAAACTAAATGGACGTCGTAACACTATAAATCTAACACAGTAAGTACTACTTAACACTTTCTTAAAACTAAACCTGAAAGGGAATTTTGAAAACACAAGAAAAAGACAATATAAAGTTCAAAAAATATATATTAAATCTCTTTAAAGAGTCATGTTTTACAAAAACGTTCAAGAATAATATATTGACATACTATAGCCTGGCCCGTGTACAACACATGGTGAGGAACGGACGACTTATAATGTACCAACTACCATCCAATATGGGGGTTATAGCTAACAATTGCACAAAAAGATTCAAGAAAAGTTCAATGTTTAAAAATTTTTGGTGGGCTTTTGCTTGTCTGTCTATTTACGTATTATCAGTTCAATTATAATTTGGTTTGCTTAAATATGCTTGAATCGCAACGACTTTGAATTATATTATAGCAATTATAAATTCATACGTTCAGGCAAGGCGGTCCCATGCACATATGAGTCCATGGTAAAGATACTTTTCTGACACCGAATCACTGAGGAAGCGGTTTAGGGCAAATCCCGTTAAAACCCATCATTTTCTCGTCAAAATTGACTGCTAGAAAATGATAGGGGTGCCTTGTCGCTAAAGGCTATTTTCGCTAAAACTCTCGATATACTTTGAATAGAGACTGGATTAACTTGTCTCATATTTAACACAACGCGTGAGTTGCAGTGCTTAACAACGTGGATTCGTAAAAGGGCTTTTAACTTTGAAATTTCCGAAATTTTTTGGATTTTTGTTACACTTTCTAAATTTTGGTGGTCGGGGCGACATTACGTCCCCGTGCAGCGACATTTACTACACTTTCTAAAATTACACTCCTTGATGAGTTTTCAAGATTTTGGCATAAAAAACGCTTCGTAGAGCGAAAATATAATTTAAAATATAAAAACCTCTGCCAGCGGATTTTGTTACAGTTTCGAAAAATTTATCGAGGGTTTTGGCGTGTTCTTTAACATTTACAATGCAGTTTTATGATTTGAAATGACACTTATTCCACTTTCCATTACTATTACCATCAACATAAGTAAGTGCAAAATGTTTTTCCAATGATCGTTAGTTTTAGAACATTTTTTTGAACGTAAATCACGAGTGCTGATGCTGCTATATTTTGCATCAGAGAAAATTCGTCCAGAGTTTATAATGATGGTGCATGTTTTTTTTTTTATAATGAAAATGGATAAAGCATAAAAAAACATTTATAAAAATGTAAAATTCAGAAATATAATACATAATAAATAGATATATTATGGTGACATATTACAGCTTAATCATTCATTACAACTATCTACACACACACAGTCAGTATAAATAGCACTGTGCCTACAAGTCATCACATAAATTGTCTATTAATAACAATAATATAGTGTTATAAATTGGATCGCTTAAAATACAATTTGCAGGATATTGTCTTTCATGTCAGTTTAAAAATCATTGGTAATACCAACTTTGAGGTTAGGTGGGAATATGCAATAACAAATATCCAAGTGATTATTTCACTTAAATCACATAAACTAAAAAACACTGATTTTTAATAAACAATAATTTTGTTTCCTGTAAAATTTGACATATTATTATATTCCTTACAATACGCGAAAATCAAACAAATGAACCCGGCAAGGACTTATCTTGGACAGACACTGGATTCACGTACTGTCGTGAGCAGAAAAAAATAGAACAACTTTTTTTTTTCTAATGCAAATCTGTCTTTATTTGAATATGTAATGAGTAGCCGAAATAAAACAGATATCACTTTTAATTTATTTTTTATTTTAATGCTGTAGTTATTGCTATAGTAATTGATGGATAGTTAATGAGACAAATTGCACTGCGTTATAACTAACAAAAATTTGGTGTGTAACATTCTAAGAAAGTGGAGAATAAACGGTACGATTAGTAGAAATCCTGGATCAAGGACAAAGGATATCCTACTTAACAAGAAACTAACTATTAATATTTCGTTATTGCATCATTTCTATTTATAACTTCTATAAGTCTGTTTGGCATAGAATTAAATAACTTTATACAATAATCATTAGTAATAATATTTTCCCATGCATTATTTACTATTTCCAGTAATTCTTCGGCATTCCGTGGTCTCACATTTCGTTTTTGGATACTTCTTATGAGTAGTCCCCATACTTCTTACACAGGGTTAAGATCTGGACTATGACTGGGCCAGTTAAGAACATTGATGTTGTTATCTTGAAACCAGTTAGTTACAGTATGAGCAGTATGAACGGAACAATTGTCTTGTTGAAATATGAACTCATTAGGAAATAATTGTGACACAGAAGGGAGCATAATATTGTCGAAAATCCTAATATACGTTTCACTATTAAGCCGTTCCTCAATATGCCACAAAACAGCAGGACCACGTGCCGATATCCAAGCCCACATATTGACGGAAAATCTACCACTTTTATTATTGTTAGATCTATATTTCTCATCGAATCGAGTATTCGGAGGGCGGTAAACACGAATGCGACCGCTGTGTGTTGACTGGAAAGTTTTTTCGCCTGTAAAGATTACATTGTTCCAAAAATTTACATCATGCGCTAAAAATTCAAGCACAAATCCTATTCGAGCTTCTTTATGTTCAGCTTTAAGTAAGTATTTCTGTGGTGCGGCATGACAGCGTAGCTCCGATTCTCTTACTCTCCGGCAACCAGTACTACTCGATCCAGGAAAATTCGTTTCTTCAGCAGCCTGAATAACTGAGTAAAATGGATTTTCTACTAAAGCATTTACCAGTTGCAAATCTTTTTGTTGAGTTGATACCCTTCGTCGCCCTGATCCAGGATTTCTACTAATCGTACCGTTTATTCTCCACATTCTTAAAATGTCACACACCGAATTTTTGTCAATATTATAACGCAGTGCAATTTGTCTCATTGACCATCCATCTTCTGCTTTAGCAATAACTGCAGATTTAACTAAATCGCTTATGTGAGGCATATTAGTTTTTTGCACACTTGCAATAAATTATGACAACTAACTGACAATGTCACAAAAATTTAAGTTAGATGTACACAACTAGATTTTAGCAAAATACCGTTATAAGAAGTTATTTTTTTTGCTCACGACCGTACAACGAAAACTTAAATTGGTGACAGTTGAGACTTGTCCATAACATTTGCGCTAAGTAACATGCTTTAAAATTTAGCATATTTAGTTACAGAAGAGCCACTAAGATTCTCCAAAATTAGTTCGCTGACAAACGTCAAATTCTGCAAGGTTAGGACACTTTAATATGAAAACTTTTTTATTGCACAATAATTAAAACGATATTATTTATTAAAACTAAACGTGCATACAAACCTCCATAGTCTTTGCCCCTTTAATTCCTACGCTTATGAAATCGCAATTGTTGCCAAAAAATGCTGTCATCATGACTGCATCTACTGTGTGTAAATCGTTCGACTGGGCTTGCCAAAACTTTACGACATAATTATTATCGCTGCGAGCCATGCGGCATGCCCACCATCAAACAACCCGACGCACATTAAAAACCTATAAAGGTAAGCGAGTCAATTGCTGTCGAGACAGCACAAAGAGTATTTTAATGAGGTCGTAAAGTTTTTGTTGCGTTTTTTATGTGACGGGAACTGATTACTTCAATTATACACTGTATATAACAAAATAATGAATTTAAGCGTTTTTGTGTGGGTTTGATTGCTATGGAATAAAAATACACTTTTTATGCTGTTATAAAACGTTACGTTTTAGTAATTCTTCTACGGAAAATGTAGATTCAGGAGTAGAATTTTTGTGTAATTTTACCTATCTTCCAGAAAATTCGTTCTAAACAAAAAAATTGATGAAATATTAGTTTGATATCCATGTAATACTTGCATTTGAATAATTAATAACGCTCTGTTTGTTTGCCTTAAAAAAATGTGAAATAAAAACACATAGGTATAGGGATTACTCGATTCAATCAAATGCGCGGGGGGAGTGGAGAGCACATTCCCCACTTCCCCGCCGGCTACTACTCTTGGCGTAGTAATCATAATCTACTATTAGGTATAGAAAACAAAAACATGCGGCATAAATTTTTTTAAAAATTATTGTTTGGGAGCAGTGGGTCACTTCACAGTGAAGATAGCATTACCACTCAAAGTGCTTTAAGATTTTTAAATCATTTTGGCCCCATTAATTGTAGCTTTTTTGTTGCGAATTTGTTGCGTGAGAAAAAATTTGTAGCTCTTTATTTTTAAAATATAACCCATGGTAATGCTAACTTCACAGTGTAGATAACATTACGATAGGTTATTTTTTTAAAATTTTGAAATTGTTTTGGCCCCATTAATTGCAGCTTTTATTGCAAATTTGTTGTGAAGAGAAAAAATGTGTAGCTCTTTATTAAAAAAAAAATAATAACCCATGGTAATGCTAACTTCACAGAGATGATAGCATAAGCACTCACAGAAATCGCTTTAAGAAGTGTACAAACATTTTCTTATCATAAAAATAATTTGTTGCGAATTTGTTAGAAAAAAAATTTGTTTCATTATTTCTTTGCTATTAATCGTGTGCAACAAATTCGCAACAAATTATTTTTATGATAAGAAAATATTTGTGTACTCTTTAAAGCGATTGTGGTAATGCTATCTTCAGTGTGAAGTTTACATTACCATGGGTTATTTTTTTTTAATGAAGACCTACAAATTTTTTTCTCACCGCAACAAATTCGCAACAAAAAAGCTACAATTATTAGGGCCAAAACGATGTCAAAATTTTAAAGTGGTAGTGCTAACTTCACAGAGCTCAAGGTCGGTTAGTTCTCGATATATTTAAAAAAAAATGGAATTATTGTAGAGGAAAACGATAAATGAAAACAATCACAGATGTAGTGAGAATGGTGGTGGGTGTGGCGATGCATCATCACGTCTTTTATGTCGCCTGCATTAAAATGAGGGAGAACGGGAGAAGGTTTGGGGGGTTTGTCTTCTTAGCGTCTCACCTGGTACTTCCTTTCTCGATGAAAGCTTTACATTTTTTATGTCGCGTGCATTAAAATGAGAGAGAACGTCAACCACGTGCTTGCAGGGTCTGCCTTCTTAGCGTCTCACTTCGCACCCCCATCTCAATTATAGGTTTCCCGCACTATACATCATCACGAATTCCATCAAGGTATCCAAGCCTTAATCTTATTAAAGAAATGTGGATTATCTTGAAACTCACTTAAACGACTCTGCTCATAATCTCTAAAAGACCTAAGACTATTGTTTATCGAGGTAAGTCCAAACCAAGAGACGACAGTTGTATTGAAAGTGTAACAGACTCCGAATATGATTCGGAAAGAAAAAGTTCTATGTTTCTAATAAACGAGTAAATTGATATAGGTGTGTATTATGTATACCGAGAATACTCCATCGGGACACATTATAATCGATTCCGAAAGCTGTTCGGTAACTCTCAAGTATAGTCGTTAATAGTTTAAAATAATTAATTGTAAGTACCTTTGAAGATAATGCAAGCAACATTAATCAAATGAATTCATAATTTGAAGCGTAATGTGTACGAAACACAAGAGAATCGTGAGTGGAAATTAATAAAGTGGTTTATTCTTCTGGTATACGAATATTAAAAGGTAATGGATATTTTTCATTCTTCAATTTTCATTGCGTTCATCTATTTGAATAATATGCGAAATGCTTTCATACAGTGAGTGGTGATTTCCTAGTGCAGATGCCATATGGCTGGTGTCCATTTGGTTTTAACTGATAGTTCGTTGACTTGGCAGCGGTGCGTGGTGAACTGCTTACTAATAATAATGTTTCCTCTTACATAAGTTGCACGTTATTTTATACTTGTTATATTTCAGGTCTAAGACAGATTTGGGAGGTGATATTACAAGCAAAACTCGTATCTGCTACATTTTTAATTAATATTCGAGGATGGCATCACCTTGGTACGTTCTGATAATAAAAAAAAATAGGAAATAGTTATCACATTTGCCTTTAACAAAACCATTTTATTAAAAAAAAAAACCGCTGCCCAAGGAATCACTACTTCCACATCAGATTTGTATCCAAGTCTTATACACATTGAATAAACCAATCCTCACATATGCATGTGCGTCATGGAATACCATTTCTGATGCGCAATGCAACCGCCTACAGAGGACACAGAATAAAATCCTTAGACTACTAACAGAGTCTAATAGGTATACACCTATTATGCAATTCCACGAACAGACTAATATCCCTCTGATGAAGGATTATATACTTGATACGGCTGACAAGTTTTTTAGATACAAAGTCATGAATTCCACACTAACCGCCAACTTGACCAGCATGAGGAGCTATAACGCAGCTCCTCACACACATAAATTAATACATGAGGGCCTCCCCCTATACCACGAAAGGTAACTAAGGGATAATACGCATAATTGGTGAGGTCCTGCAATGCGGGTATTACCAAGCCACGAGAATCGAATTTTTTTAAGCACGCCTAGAGTTTCATTTTCATTTTACTTTTTACAGAGATATTCTTTTTATTTTTTTTTGCTTTAGAATCATTTTTATTTTTGCCTTAGAATCATTTTTATTTACTTTAGAATCTTTTTTATTTTTTGCTTTAAACTAATTTTGCTTAGAACAATTTTTCATTTTTAAGACACACTCGGTGTACTGTGTAAATAGTTTTATTATCTTAAGCAGGTTTTGAGGTATTTTCCTTCATGTATTAATATAAAAGTTGTAAAAAACACTCGCCACTAGCAGCATTTATCTTTAGTTAGTTAACCTTTGGAATCATTTTTAATTTTTTAATTTGCCTAATCTGCCTAGGAGGGCAATTTGACCAGATCAAGACATAACTTTTTTGACTTGTATATCTCAGGCATTAGATCCGCCGCCCGGAAGAATTCGTTTTTGCACAAAAATTTGTATTCATTCGGGATTACTAATATGATTGTAAAATGAAGTAAATGATATACTTGAAATACAAAAATGAAATGTTAACGATAGTTAAATAAAATAAAGAAATTTTTAATGGTTAATGGTTAATGAATTTCAATGTAATATTTTACTCTCTTTAATAATAGGGTGGGGGTAGCAATGGGGGTGGTAGAGGAGGTGGCTAACGCCACAATTTTTTTTTAGACGTTTCGTTCTTGTATACGCACTAAATCACATTTTATTTTGTTTTACTCCCTTTCACAATAATGTGGGGGTGATGGTGGGGGTTGGCTGATGCCAAAAAAATTTTGAGACCTTGACCTTCCGTACATTCTTTAAATTGCAATTTTATGGACTTCTTTGCCTATTTACCCTTATTTACCCCATTTACCCCCGAACCCGTCAACGAAATTAGATCAAAATATAATATAATTCCAAATCTCGTTATAATACATAATGTTCTAGAGTAAACGTGCACACAAAAAAGTTACAGACCGACCGGTAGACAGAAATTTTTTTTCGCCCAAATTTAAAATCTAATCTCGACGTTTCATGACATTTTAAGCCTATTTCAACAAAAAAAGTATTTTTTTGCGATACTATACTTCCACTGGACGTGAAAGTAATTAATCAAACTGTGTGTGTGTTTTTGATTTTTATGGGCGGACAAAATTGAGATTTAGAGAGCTATGTTGATATCGAATCAAATTCTATCTTTAAATCTTCCAGGCCGGTTGCAACAGTGCTTATTTGTTTGTTACTGATCATGTTTGAGGAAGTTTACATTAGAACTATTATGTAATTAGGTATACAGTCACAGTACAGGGTCAGATCAATGTTTAACTTGTATATCCTCCGTGTTCGTTTTTAAAAAAATATATTTAAAATGGCATATTCATTAATGCCAATATTTTTATTAATTTGAACATGTTGAAAAACAATGTTATATTTGACAATCCTTGTTATTTTACCCTATTAGTAAATATCAGACCGCGAAAATTTGTAAACCTTATAAAAAATGTTAACAGTAATAAAATACCTTAGGAAGAAGAGAGAACCTTAAGACGGGCATATCCAAGTAATCCAATAAAGATGTCATTAAAAAAAAATTCCAAACAGGATAATTTTTTCAGGGTTGCATGCGATGACTGCTTCCTGAGTATTCAACCAAAAGATCACACTATGGGGGTGGTTTCCTAAATATTTTTTTGGAGCAGAGGATCAAATTCTGAACAATTTTTCCTTATATTTTTTTTTGTATCTCTAATCCTTAACGAGTTACTGCGCATTATGTGACAAAAATTGAGCACGCTGCAGAGGTGGTCTTGTAAACATGTTTACAAGACCAAAAAAAAATTATAAAGAAAAGTTGTTGAGAATTGGATCCTCTACAACTATTATTAAGGTTATTTTGCTCTAAAAAAATGTTTAGGAAGCCACTCCTATAGCGCAAATCGTACCAGGAGTTCGAGTGGGATCTTTTGGTTGAATACACAGGAGGAAGTCCCCAAGCAACCCTGAAAAAATCATTCTGTTTGGAATTTTTTTTTGGGGCCCCTATAAGCCGAGCACAACTTTATTGGACTGATGAAAGAGAGAGATCCGATAAGCAAATATTTATTATTATTGGCCATAACTTTTTTAATAGATATATTGATAAAAAAAAGTATAAGACTATCTACGTAGAACTATGAGAGGTGTAATGATAAGAATTCTTCTTAACAATTTCAGATTTTTGCAAAATTAATTAATTTAAAACTACAAGGTTTGAATATTGGCGCTATGTTTAGTAGCGAAAAATATATATATATATATATTTTTGTTGAAATAGGCTTAACATATCATGAAACGTCGAGATTGTAAATTTGAGCAAAAAAAAATTTCTGTCTGTCGGTCAGTAACTTTTTTTTGTGCGCACGTTTACTCTGGAACCGTTTATGATATGACTTGAAATTGGGTACACTTATGTATTATAACGAGATTTGAAACTAGATTATATTTTGATCTAATTCCGTTCAGGGGTTCGAGGGTAAATGGGGTAAATCAGGGTAAATAGGCACAGCAAGCAGGTAAGAGTCCATGAAATTGCAACTTAGAGCATGTACGAAAAGTCAAGGTCTCAAATTTTTTTTTGACATCAGTCACTCCCCACTATCACCCCCAATACTACACCCACACTGTTATGAAAGGGAATAAAAAAAAATGTGAATTAGTGTGTATACAAGGGCGAAACGTCTAAAAAAAAATTTTTGCATTAGCCACCCCCTCTACCACCCCTATTGCCACCCCCACCCTATTATTAATAATAAATAACACCACAGGTATTTACGAGCCCCTTTATCCCGGAAGGCTCTAGAAGAGCCGTGTTGGGAGGGGGCTACACATTTAGAGACAAGGGACACACACCCAATATCCATGTATAGTGAAAAAATCCCTCTCACAGTATTTTCCACTGCCACGACCGGGGATCGAACCCGGAACTGTTGGGTGAGAGGCAAGTGCGCTCACATCTCGACCACCAGTCATTAAAGGGAGTAAAAAATTAAATTGGGATTTAGTGTGCGTACGAGAACCAAGGGCCGTTAAAATTTATTTAGGCATATAAGCCACCCCCTTTACCACCCCCACCCTATTATTAAAGGGGGTAAAATATTACATTGGGATTTAGTGTGTATAAGACTTGGATATAAAATCTGGATGTGGAATTAGTGATTTCTCGGGCAGCGATTTTTAATTTAAATTAACTAATTTTGCAAACAACTGAAGTTATTGAGTTAAAAATGATATCACTACATCAGTTATAGTTCTACTTAGGTAGTCTTATACTGTTTTTACCAATATATTATTATGTATTAAGAAAAAAGTTATGGCCAAAAATAATAAATATTTGTTTATCAGATCTCTCTCCCTCTCTTGGATATTCCCCCCTTAAGAGATCTAAATAAAATGTATTTTCCTATATCGTTCTGCTTGGAAATCCCGGAACTTCACAAACGGTTCCACCTTTTTTACTCATTATATACAAATAAATCGTTAATGCATTGTATGACTGATGGTCGAGAGGTGAGCGCACTTGCCTCTCACCCAAAAGTTCCGGGTTCGATCCCCGGTCGTGGCAGTGAAAAATACTGTGAGAGGGATTTTTCCACTATACACAGATATTGGGTGTGTGTCCCCTGTCTCTAAATGTGTAGCCCCCTCTCACATAAGGCTCTTCTAGAGCCTTCCGGGATCAAGGGGGTCGTCATTACCTGTGGTGTATGTAAAAAAAAAATATTGTAGAAATCAGAGGTATAGGTAGACCTTATCAAACTAACAGCAATATATTCGTGGTAAAATACAAGTAGATTGAAACGATACATTAACTGATGCAAAGACCTACAAAAAAGGATGGAAATTAATTGGCGGTAAGTTTTAGTGGTTGTTCTGGTAGTTTTTTTTTTCTATGATATAATTCTCCATCAAATCATTACCATTATGAATTTTTTTTTAAATCGCAGAAAATATAATTATGGATTTCCATGTTCCTACGCATACATCTATTATTTAAGAAATATTAAGTGACAATTAACATTTTTAATTATATCTATAAATAGAAATACTTAATATCTAAGTACATAAGGTAACTAATATTTACCTTTTGATATATGAAGCATCGTTATCTTTATGACCTGTAAATTATGTTAATAACAATTCTGTTTTATCTAAAGAATGTTTGTTCAGATAAAAAGAAAGTTTTTCTTCCACGACTCCTATAAGAGTATGAAGGTTATACTATTGAGAATCGAAACCAAATATTTGCATAAGACTGTAAATAAAATGTTTGTAACAATTTAAGAAATAATTTAAGACTTAATTAAAATACTCAGTGGTTTTATGAACAACTCATAAATGGATTAAGAATAGTTTGTACAAGTGCTCTTAAACAATATTATAAGCATTAAATCATAATCAGGCGCGGATCCTGAAACAAATTAGGGGGGTGGGGGGAGGTTATACAAAATATTAATAGAAACATACAAATAAAATACGCTAAAAATATGACAAAAATCTTATTAAAACAATTTTCAGGAAGAATAACATAATATGTATTTTTATTATTGCTTCAGATATAATTCCTAGTTATCATGAGGGTTTTGTGTATCGCAACGTAAACATTTTTTTGGATACCCGATTAGCCATTTAAAACCAAACGTGCGACGCCTGGCGCCGGAAAAATTAGTTGTTTTAGTTGATTTTTTAATTTTTTTTGAGCAAGGGGGCCATGGCCCTTCCTTGGATCTACGCCTAATCGTAATAATATCAGTTGCTGAACTACTAATGGACTACTTTCTTATATTTTTTAACTGATAAACAAAATGCATAAGCAAGCTCCTCCAATGGTATAATTGGTTCACGAAGGCCATACGGAATTATTGGAAGTGAAGACAAACACTATATGCCAAGGTATGGTGGCCAAATAATGAGAAGTCACCGAAGGAACAGTTACACTATGTGTAGGATGCCAGGAGTTCTGGGACAGATCCCTGGGGA
The DNA here is from genome assembly GCA_963675555.1 of Leptura quadrifasciata. Classification (NCBI taxonomy): domain Eukaryota; kingdom Metazoa; phylum Arthropoda; class Insecta; order Coleoptera; family Cerambycidae; genus Leptura; species Leptura quadrifasciata. Next base: position 111,369,771 of record OY776676.1, on the reverse strand, counting down.
CCCCACTGAGCACTTTTCTGATGTCATGTTAGTGTCAACTGAGCGACCTGGGACGAAGCCGTGTTGTTCGGCAGGGATGATTTGATGTGCAAGCAGAAAAGGTCGCATATTGTCCACAATGATTGACTTCATCATCTTGACAACAACGGAAATAAGACTAATTCTTTTCTCTTCTTAAAAATGGCCGTAACACATGCACTCGAACGGTAACATCCCAGAAGCGAAGGACAGTTTCATTATTATACCAAGTGGTTTGCAGATTGAATTAGTGCAAACTTTAAGCAATATGGTGGATATTTCATCAATGCTTGGTGCAGCCCACGGGTCTAGTGCTCGAATTTTCTCAGCAATTTGCTCATCTTAGAAGTCAATATTTGTTGGCGGGCACTCGAGGAAGATGGTGAATGTTGAGCAAAGCATCAGAAGATTCCACTGTATAGGTCTGATAGAAAATGTTGGCAAACAAATTAGCTACTTCGCTGTCATTACTAGAAATGGATCCATCCGCTCTTCTGAGCTGAGGCATAGCGGCTGTCGAGCCTAGCTGGCAGCGAAGATACTTACAGCCTCTTGGGATCATTGCTAGTTGCCAAACCTTGTTCAAATTCGTTCCTGGAGCATGTTTGTAGACTGTCTAACTAATTATCTTAGTTTTACCAAAAACCGACATAGTTCCTTTTTTGGTTGTACTCTTCATATAAGTAGTGGGACAAAACGGAGAGTATAACGGCCGCCTTTCTAGGCGACTTTGGGTACTTTACTGGCAAACTCTGACGATTCGTCTTACACACCGCTCTTTCCACCATTGTATCTTTTGCCGTTACTATATCAGTATGAGATGGCATTACTCCTCTAAGAATTTGTAAGTAGTCAATTTGTGGAATGAGATTTAAAGGATTCATTATTTTTTCTCTAAAGACATGATTACTTTCTCCCACAAAATACAGGGAGAGATGTAATGGAGTTGCTTAAGGGTTAAAAAAATAATAAAAGTAAGAATAGTGAAACTATGAAAGTAATTGCAGAAAAGAAACTAGCTGCTGTTTTATTTTAAATTTCATAAAGATCGGTCGATAGATAATGGAGATTTGATGATGAAAAGTTAATTTATCCCAAGTTTTTGTGGATCGTTTATTTCATTCTGAGTAATGACGAGCAAACGATTTGAACATTGAGGATTGGTAAATTCACCAGGAGAATTCTTATCAATTTTAACCTTCCCTATGTTTTTCTATTAACATCAACGAGCAAGTAAAATAACTGACATATAATTGCAAACAAACAACGAACAAAGGTTTCGCATTCAAAAATATTTTAATTTCGAGAACAGAGAAGCTAACTTTACACAGGTAAACTATTTTAAAGATGCTTAGAGGGTTTACGTGTACAAGATGAACAAAAATAAACGAAAATTATTGTTGGAAGAAATATTTTTCAGCAAACATATAATTTGTTTCCAGTGAATCATGTTTCTCGGTAAACATTTTTCACGAAATTAAAAATGATTTAGGGCGAGCGTAGGTGCGTCTTTACTATTTACATACTTCGGTATGCGATGTAAAGCAACAACAGGCGCGGTTAGTACTTGGATTGGTGACCATTCCAACGGAAACCGCGTTCTCGCCTCACACATCTTCCAGCGGCTTGTATATATCAGTGTATGCGCGGAAGTTATACAACCTTAGGCGAGGGTTGTATAGGAGATATACCATCCTTCGGAGGGGATGTAAAGCCGTCGGTCCCTTGTCTATTAAATGTTAGGCAAGTAAAAGATCCCTACTCTTCTTAAGGGAAGAGGTTCGGCAAAATTCCTGGTTGGGGGTAGCTCGTCTACAGGCGTCGGTGTTAGGCCTCAGTAGCGGAAATAGGCCGACGTTAAATAAATGTATAAAAAAAAAAATGATTTAAGAGAAATTCCTTCAAAATGTTCAGAATGTTTAGGGGTAGTAATTCATTATTTTAACAATTTCACTTGTTTTGATTAATTGAAGTCCAGTTTGCATTAATCTATATATTAATTTAATTTCTGTTATATTTATCGTCTACTTCTAAATAAAAATAAAGTGTTATATAAAATCTTTAACGAAGTATAATTTACACGAGGCAATTAGCGCCTATGTGCAACTTTTCTAATTTACTTAATTATATTATTCGCCTAGACTTAATGTCTATGGTTATCCGTGATGGGTATCTATAAAAAATATGGGAATAATGAGAACGATTCGTGTAAATTTATGAACTTACTAGAGTGGAATTTAGATATGTGGAGTAAGACGAAATTTTAGGAATGACATATTATTGTGCGTTCTGTTTTAGAGGCCAGAAGCCAATTAAATATGTTCATTATTAATTATAGTAAATTCCCTTGCTACTATTTTTAGTTTCGTATTCTTTTTACATTTTCTGTACTTTTACCTTTATTGGCGTTTGTTAATCGTTAAATAAGCCATTGACACTCGGGCTATTGGTGCCGAGAAAACACAGGCACATGTTGAGAAGCGTTAGAAAGTACGCGAAAGACTACAATAATTCATGCTGGTATGTCGGTTCATTAATATTAAACGAATAATTCGAATTATTATTTAATTCACATAAATATGTCGACTCTTCTATCTTCTGGATCTACATGTTATTTCCTTTAGAGCGCGGCGTTAAGAATAAACTTACTGATATATGATGCGTAGGAAGATTTTGTCAACTGTAGATGATTAGGAAGGTGTATATGTACGATTTATAGCTTAATAACTTGCATTAGTAATTATGTACATACATTATCAGTTTACCGCATGAGGGGAATTTGTTATTAAAGTACGTGACGGTAGCCTGTAAATTCCTGGAGTTGGATTCTGCGTGTAAGAAAAAAGCTGCAAAGAATAAGAAGGATCTTGCTTGTATGTAAGAAGGGGGCAAAAGCATTGATACCATATCGCCGCAAAAAATAAGCTATTTTTTAGTTCTTATTTTTTTGGAAATTAAGAAATGACCCGAAACAACTTCTACTGGTCTAGTTTTATCAGAATCGTGAGGAAGCTCATATTTCTGTTTTGTTTGATATGACACAAACCGGAGATATTCAACAAAAAGTGAGAAAAAACGTGATTCAGGAGTCAGGACTCCACTATTAGTTATTTAGTCGTAATTATTTTGTAGTCTTTTATGTTGGTAAAATCCCTGCCCTATAATTGGAAGTTAAATAAATAACCATTGTTACCATTCGTTTTTTCCTAATAGCCCCCCGCACGTTCCTGTAAGTTATATATTTCCATATGGTTATAATTCTACGTGAACTATGATTTCGTGGTTTTAAACTTCCTAAAAATTAATTTTTTACGTAAAATTCGCGTTTGCTTAACGCTATCATGCAATCGAAACAGGTATATCTATTGATTTGGATAGCATCAATAAAAATAATAATTTTTTAAACAAACAACAGAGACTCCAAACTTGACGATGCATATTCAGTGCTGCGTAAAGGTGAAACCTAATCTTATGAAGATTAACAACTATGTGTAATGGGTGTTTTTGATTACACAAATAATATGATATAGTAACTATAATTACGAGTGAGGATAAAAAATAGATATATGAAGAAGTTGACCTCGGTAAAAATATATTTTAATGTTATGATGTATGCATTATTTCTGAAATACAATAGGATAACAGAAATAGTTTATAAGGCAGTATTTTGATATCTAACTGTGTAAGTATTTTAATACTCTATTTTTAGTAAACCCACGTGTATGACATTCCTTACAGCGGTATGCACTTGCAAATTGCATATTGCCTTTAATTGGTTTTATGGCAACAATAGATGTACTTGATTTAAATCAATCGACGGTCATGTTGAAGAATAATTAACTCCAAAAAATCCAAAATTGACAATACTACATAACCGCTGTCCCACTTTCGTACGAGAAAAATTGATTTTCGCGACCTTTGACCTTGCAATAAACTTTGGCACAATATTTATAATACCAAAATAAGGAATTGTTGAAGAATCACTTTACCAGGACTTCTTCATTGAGTTCCTGTTGTAATTGAATTTTGTATGCCTGGAACCTCGGCTGGAACTTATGAAGTTTTAAAATTCCTTAAAGAGTGGTTGGATACTAGATACTAGACACAACAGCCAATTGCTTCGTGCTCAACAACTGCAAAATGCAGTTATTTCAACCCTTCCCGCATTAAGCCCCTCATGCACGCTCAAGCATGCTCTGCTCGAAGAAATAACCTCGAATCCAACTTCCAACCAAGCATGCTTGGCGGTTTCTACGCATGTACGCATCGAACTTACCAACTTACCAGTTCATAATTGAAAACCGCGAGCCTCACTGTTGTGAAGAAAGATGACAACCGAATACGATAAATTGATGGACAACTTCCACACGATGGTAGCTTAGTGGGTTAGTGCGTCTAGCTATCAATAAAATAAAAACTTTTTAATGGTTAATGGGTCTAGCTATCACTCTGAGCACACCTAGAGAAGTGGGTTCGAGTCCCACCTACTGCGAATTAATTTTCAAATATAAATTATCCCCAAGAAGCGGTTCGGATTCTATTATAATCTGTATGGTCCGTCTCTACTCAAACAAATCTAAATTTCTTAGACTTAAGAGGGTAATTCAGATGACCTGGAAGGGGGTTAACTTCATTTAAAACAAAACAAACAGACCTCTCGCACAACTACCGGAAACTATCACCAACATGTTCGCGAAATCACGATACATGTACCAACATTTTCAACACTCGGTCCGTGTCGGTAGGGATCGGCAAGCCGCATAATAAGCAGAATATTCCAACCGCCAAGTACATTCGTCGTTCTCACACACTTTCCAAACATGTTCGCCCAGCCAGCTTCCAACTACTTTTACCAACATGCTCGAGAGTGTATGGGGAAAGTAAACCATAATTTACAATGTGAAAAGAAAATTAATGCTAATGCTACGAATCACTAAGTGATAAACTTACTGAACAAATCGAAAATACGCCTCTTTCGTTTTTGGTGTTATTATATTCATTTATGCTACTACAACTACCCATAAAGATAAATCGAATTACAGGGGAGGAGAGAATATTGCTACAAAATTTTATACAAGTACTTATATATATATATATATATATATATATATATATATATATATATATATATATGCATAGTTTGAACACGTCGAATGCAACAGTGAAAATAGATAAATTTGTGCGAGATATCTTTGGATAAAAAGTTATTTGAACACACATGGACTGCTGGTATAGCTCAAGTAGGAATAAACTGAGACAGAAGAAACGTAACAAAAACTTTACGACCTCATTAAAATACCATCTCTTGTGCTACCTCGACCGACCCTCGACCGCAAAGCATCTCGCTCGTTTTTAATATGCGGCGGGTCGTGGTTGATGTTAGGCATACCGCCGGTGGCCCGCGGCGATAATAATGATGTCGTAAAGTTTTTGTTTAGTTTTTTTTGTCTCAGGTAGTCCTTACTTGGATTATACGTGTAGTTTGACATTATTAAATCGGGACAAACTATCTGATTGTTCATAAATTTATATAAAAGTACAACCGAATAATACGTACGGCAAGATTCCCTGTCAGGCATTTATTATCTTATTAATAAATTACATCGAAAAGCGTGCCTCTGGATAAATGTCGTCATTCTTATACCAGAGATAATTACTCAAATATCTTTGTGTTTTTCAATGCTAATTTTATGTACACCATATTTTGAACTTCAAGCTTAGGAAATGTATTCTAATTTTGATCTAACAAAGGCGATGAACACCAATTTCAAAGTGTTGTTACAAATTGTTCAGTAATTCTAATAATTATAAAATTTAAGTTTCTGCGAGAACCGGCCACGAGAGTTTATGTGACACCAAAAGCTTAACTTGATCCCAAAATCTTTAAACTGAGTAAACTGACTACACCTAGATAGGTGAATATCACTTGAGACGCAGACGTAAGTAAAATCAATCGGATTAAGTTTTCCTGTAAAAATCATGGATTAACATTTGTTATTGTTTAGGTGTGACTTATTGTTGTCACACCACGTATTAATTTGTTACAATTTTTTTTTTTTGTAAATTAAAACATTCATGAAAGTTATTAATACTGAATACAGCATGAAATGCTATTTTTAAGTCTTAATGAAAGGATAAGGATGAAATTGGAAACAAATTGGAATTTAATGTGGGAAAATAAAGTGGGTATTATGAAGTGTATTCTCAAATAATTTGTTGAAATTATAAAATGACAATTGGTCTATAGTGGACAAATTTTAACTCACCTCCAGAGATCAGGAAAAGTTTCAGCTTGTAGAAATAAATTGAAATAATTAGCAAAGAGAAGACAAATAGTATCTCCCAATTTTTCAAAAGAAATGCATATATTCTATATGGGTCGATAGTTAATTCCAGTTTATCATATTTAAGTTCTTTAATTAATCATATATCTCATTAATCTTCAGAAGAACGGGATGCGGTACATTTATGTTTCTATTAGCAGTTTCCATATTAATAAAGATTGTAAAAGAACATTGAAAACTATCTGAACATAATTTAGAACCTCATTCGGAACTTTAAAGTAATTGTAGCGTGTCTCTTGTGATTCAATTCAATTTATTCACCGTAAGTTGAACATGTTTTCAATACAAAAACTTTTCAAGCAGTAGCAACAAATTGACAAGATTTTATAAAAAATAAATTGATCGATTTTTTGCGAACACATTGATATGGTAAGTCTCAACGAAATTTAACCAATCAAAATGTGATTTGCAGACATATAACAAAATTAAGAGGTATTTGTGACCTTAATAACTGGATAGGTGTAAATTTTCACACCTACCTCTATTATATCATATAATATCATGTCGTGACAGTTGTGATCACTTGAAATCATTAATAATTATTGGACCATGATATGAGGTGGGTCCTATTAGCATTTAAATGCCAATAAAAATTCATAAAACAGGTGCTCTAGATTAAATTTGTAGTGTGTCCACATTAATTTAATGGATTTTATATATTTACTTTCAACCTTGATATTAAAAAAATCATCGTAAAAAACTAGCAGCATGTTTTATCATATATACTGCAGGAAATGATAAAGCGGAATATAACTTAATTGGTATCGGTAACATTTCAATCGCTCACCAAAGCACGATCAGTCCTCGAAATCATCCCTATTATTTTTCGTATGTATATCAACATAGAGAAATAAACTTTGCAGAGAAAGGAGACTGTTGTCGGACTTTTCGATGTGAATGTTTTTTTAATTAAATACTTTTCAAATGTTTAATACTTCTCGGGTACTGTTATTTGTAAATATATTGCCGTTAGGTAAAAATAAATTAGCCAAACTCGAGCCACTCTCGGGTGCGGCTATAATTGACGGTTTAAAAAATTTAAGTACTTAAAAAAAATAGACAATTTAACTAAAGCAAGGTAAGTTGTACTACAAATCCTCCAAGTAAAGAGTAACATATTTTTAATTTAGTTATGTTTTAAAGTATTCTTCAAGATATCGATGAGTATCGAGCAATTATATTATGTTGCTTGATATGCTAAAAGTGAGGTAAAGACCAAAATCGGTTTTTTGCGATGATTTAAAAAATATTAACTCAGTACACTGGTGAATCAGATATTAGAAAGATGGGCCGAAAACTTTGAAGAGAGATTAAACATGAGAAATCAGGTAGAGTCAGATGAAGTAAGACATAGAAGACGAAAGAAAAAGATAACATCCCAACAGAAATAAAGGCAATAAAGAGGCTAAAAAACCACAAATCTCCTGGTATATATGGTATACCCTCTGAGCTGCTGAAATATGGAGTAAATGAACAAATAGGCAATACAAGGCTGAAAGACTTCGGTCGCTGGCCTTTTGAATATTTTATCCAATAAATATTATTCTCTCTCTCTCTCTCTAGGCAATACATATAAGCTAGTAACACTAATTTGGTAAGGTATTATTATACATAAAAAAGGAGACCAAATGGCATGTGACAACTATCGATGAATCACCCTTCTAAACGCGATGTAACAAGGTGCTGGCTTACATACTCTACAATCGCTTAGTAGCATACAGTGAAGATATAATAGGCAAATATCAAAGTGGATTTCGTAAAGAAAAGTCTGCAGTGGACCAAATATTTCTCCTTAGACAGGTGCTAGAAAAGACTTACGAATATGGGACAGAATTTAATATCCTAATGCATCTAATAAAATTAGTGAAGGAACCTCTCTCAAAAGTCGAATGCAAAGTTAACGTTCCAAACAACATGTCAAGATCCTTTCAAACACACACAGGACTACGACAAAGAGGTAGTAGTCTATCATGCCTGCTGTTTAATCTAGAGTTAGAAAAGCTATAAGAGAATCAGGTATAATGACTAGGAGAACAATTATTAACAGGAGCATACAAATACTAACATACGAAGCATAAGATGGAGACGGTAGCTGAGTGTGCTAAAGCATCTGGCTAGCAAACTGAGTATGCCTAGCGAAATGGGTTCGACGCCCGCAAGGCGAAACAATTTTTCATTATAAAAAATTGCCCCAAGAGTGGTTGGGACTCCACAATAAACTGTAAAGCTTCGTCTCTCTTTACTTAACATAAGATCCTTGAGACCTTCCAGGGGGTTGCTTCGGTAACTTGAGAGGCGCTTAAGAAAACAAACGCGGATGACATTGACATAATAGCAAGATCAAAAATGGACCTAAGCAGCGAGGAACGTGGGGTTACAGATTAATATAGCTAAAACAAAATACATCAGTCTCTAATAGTAACAATGAAGCGCCACCCGAAAAACTGGTGATAGAAACATACATTTGAACGAGTAAGAGAGTTTACATGCCTTGAATTTCAAATAAACGAAAAAACATAAGAAGTGCAGAAATCAAGCGAATAATATAACTAGCTAAGTAATACGTGGCAAATCAACAATAAATGCTCTACTTGGCCTGGTCTAAGGCATTGAAAATACATTAATGGCTAAGGAAGTGTGCGCTTTCGTAGATATAGAGGGTGTTTTTGTCAACACCTAACACCTCCTTCCTGTGAATCCATACAAAGAGCCGCCGAAAAAAGGTGAATACAACCTGAGTTGGCCACGGTGACTACAGTCAGGGGCTGTCCACAAGGTGGAGTCTATCACCCTTGCTGTGGTCAAAGTTGGTCGATGATCTCCTCCATAAAATGAGTAATTCTGGCTTCAACGTCCAGGGCTGCGCGGATGACCTGGTCGTAACTGTGAGAGGCAGACATGAGTCAATAACCTTGTCTGTAATAAAATTCCTGCCCCACTTTTTCTAAAGCTTGAATTGAAATGTTCCTTATTTTTGTTTGTATCAGTTCTTTGAGATCATTGATGTCATTTGGCTTTGTTACATATATTTTGATTTTAAAATAAATAAAAATAAAAATCCAACCGCGTCAGATCTGGTGGTCTAGCTGGCCACTCAAAAGCACCTCTTCGTCCAGTCCATTTATATCACTACTGCTTTTGTGAACGATCCATCTTTATGGTGTCTGAAGGACTTAAAAATTCTATCTTAGAAAAGTTAGAAAAAAAAAATAGGAAAAAGAAAAACAAATTTTTCTTTTTCCTCTAGTCAATTTTTATTTCAAAAATGAATATTTGCGTTCACAAAATTTTTAGGGTTCAACACGACTGTTTCAGACGGAGAATAATACAAAAAATCATACTTACTGTCGTTTATGCTTAACTGCTGCTCTGATGGTATCAATTGGACGTTGTAACACTATAAACCTAACACTGGATGTACCACACTTTCTTAAAATTATACCTGAAAGGGAATTTTGTTAGAAAACACAACTAAGTAAAAGACAATATAAAGTTCAAAAATGTATATATTAAATCTTTAAAAATTTATGCTTTTACAACAACTTTTATTTCAAGAACACTAGTCTGGCCCGTGTACAACACATGGTGAGGAACGGAACGATTTATACTGTACCAACTACCATCCAATATGCGGTTTTATAAGCTAACGATGCACAAAAAGATTCAAGAAAAGTTCAATGTAACTGAAATTTTGGTGGGCTTTTGCTTGCCTGTCTTATAAACGTATTATTAAATTCACATTAATTTTGGTCGCTCCTCGGAGCTTAAAATTGCTTGAAGCGCTACTACTTCGAATTGTATTCTACAATAACAACTTTTTACGTTCAGGCAAGGCGGATCCCATGCACGTATGAGTACATGGTAATAATACTTTTTTGACTCCGAATCACTGAGGAACCGGTTTAGGGCAAACCCCGTCAAAACTCATCATTTCCCCGTCAAAACCGACTGCTAGGAAATGATGGGGGTCCCATGTCGCTAAGGGCTATTTTCGCTATAACTTCCGATATACTTTGAATAGTCGTTGGACTAACTTGTCCTCATATTCAATACCTCGTAAGAGTTGCAGTGCTTGACAACGTGGATTCGTAAAAGGGTTTTTAATCTTGAAAATTTCGAAGTTAAAGTCAAATTTTATTATACTTTCTAAATTTAGGTGGTCGGGGCGACATTACGTCCCTGTGCAGCGACATTTGCTACACTTGCTAAATTAACGCTCCTTGAGGAGTTAGTGAAAATTTTGCATAAAAAACGCTCCGAAGAGGGAAAATATGATTACAAGTATTGAAAACCTCTTCCACGGCGTTTTTACGTGAAGCACGCTTTTCGTACGAAGTATTTCCTAAGTCGGATTTTGTTACAACGTCGAAAAGTATATCGGGGTTATAGCGTGTTCTTTAACACTTTCAGTGACTAGCATTACTTTGTATACCAGGTGGCCCATCGAGAACGAAACAGGCGTGTTTCCTGGCTGTATGATAATTTTTCCGGAAAACGCTAGTACCCGTTGATTTTATTATCAAGGAGAGGGCACTTTTATTGGGTATTTTCAATCGCGCGACTTCAACTTTTAACTGATGGTAGGACCCACCACTAAAATGTTTAGTGGCAAAGGGAGTCAAGTAGCAAATAATTTTTAAAACCCCTTAATTTATATATTTGTAATGGTATTTAAATTAGGACTAATAATTTTCGAGAAATTTAGTTCTAAATACGAAACAAAACAGGCGTATATTCTACGCATGTGATGCACGTACACAAAAGTTTGTACAATGTAAGAGATATTTGCTAAAGTTGTCCGGATTAGGATTTTTGACATCAAGAAATATACAGACAAAGCTAGTCCAAAAGGAAATTTTGAAAGAAGATGTTACTATTCAAACGATGAATTTTATGTTATGAACGAGAATGAGGAAATTTGGAGCTTTCGTTGGGCAGATTTCTAAATGAATAGTGTATTTTTTACATGTATTTTTATTAAGTAACTCATCCGTGAGTTTCTCCACGTAATTCATTTAAAAAAGTTAATTTACGACATGCAAAGTTCTCCTTTAATAACATAATTGGCATGGTAGATGCTAATTTATTATTAAGGTCTAGCTAATTAGCAATATCTAAATGTTTTTGCTGCAGTCAGAATATGTTCAGTCATAATCGTCTTGCATGTTACCAAAGCCTCTTCGGACAGAAGTAATTTCTAATAATAAACTATATAATAAGTAATTAATAATAGAAAACTGTAAACATAAACATTCTAATGGTGAGAGACCATTGCACCTTGACTGCCAGAGTTATCGGAGACTGGAGAGGTTAATAAACGGTTCTTTGAATATTTTCTTTAATTTCAATTAACACGCAAAACTGTCACTCAATAAAGTTAAATTAATCACTTTGTATAGAGGAACTAATGAGTGGGCTTTTTGATGTTTTAAATTCGGCGATTCTAAGATACACGTCATTTATTTTCAGCTGATAAAGATTGAAATATAAAACAATTATACATGATCCGTACCAGCAGACAGTTTCGGCAGTGATTATATATAAAAAAACATAAAATAAGGAACTATCTCGAAAAAATCACACAAAAATTATTGTACAGTGTGATACACTTAAGATGAAAACGCCCCTGCATTTAATTTAAGTAGAGATTTGAATTTTGGTACAGAGGTGGAACTCCAGGAGCTGCATTTCTTAGAGTACTCAACTCAAATGTCAGATGTAACAGCAGCCTACTGCGACCTCGTGAATAGGACAGATTCTCATTATTTTGCGTCGCGTTGGAGATATCGAAAAAAGTTAGTTAGAAAAAGTTGTTCAGAATCTTATTTTAACCTTGGATGACGGGTTTCGAGACAAAATCCGAATTTTGAAATTCTTTGTCATTTTCACCAGGAAATTCGAATTTTTGTGTTTTTACTAGCAAGCCATGGAAACCATTAAAATGGTCAATATTAGAAAAAGGCACGATAAATTATTTATTCAGCAAAATTTGAACACGAATTCAAACAAAAATAGTTATTTGTGTATCAAGGCCGTAAAGTTGATCTTTCTCGGCTGAATCTGAAGTTTGAGGCCGAGGCATACCCGAGGCCAAGCAAACTTGGGATAAGGCCGAAATAGATCATTTGGCCGAGGCGCACACAACATTTTTTAGGCAATCGTTTCAAAAAGTAAAATAACATATCGTACAAATTACTGGATTCACACACACGTAACTAGATAGTTTATTGGCAAGCCGTGACATATTTCAAATATTAATGATGATCAAGTAATACGTGCGGCTGTGAAGTAATACGCGAGGCCCTGAAGTAAAAGCGGTCAAAAAAATAAGATTGACAAATGAGTACAAAGAGATGACACTTCTGAATGCTGTCAGATCCGAAAAACGTCATTTTTTGCGACAGTTGCTTAAAAAATTATTTTTAAAATTGTTTCGTATAAATTACTGGAGACATGGACAAAATTTTGCAAGAATTCGTTTTCAACGGAAACAAATGAAAACGTCACTAGATAGTTTATTGACAAGCCGTGACATATTTCAAATATTAGTAATGATCAAGTAATACAGGCGGCCGTGAAGTAAAAGCGGCCAGCGTCTCACTACTATAGTTCACAAGTTCTTCTTTTATCTGCTCACTTGTTCATGTCATATAAAAACTGTTGCCCTGTGCGCGGGATCTACTCTTTATATATCTGTGGCGCTTTATTCTCGATCTTTCCAGACCATGACTCGAGATCTTTTTAGTCCGTCTTCTCGTATCTGTGGTAATGGTAGTTCGCCAGTTGACCCAGGGATGGCGCTGCTTTACTGGTAACCAACTAGGCAAGCCTCCTTTCACTCTGCTACCTGGGATTGATTATACCTCTCTCCGTTAGAGGGCGGCACGTAACAATTGTAATAATTCTGCATCTGCAGGATTCGTCATAAAAATTAAGATATTGTGTCACGTATGTATCAAAATTTGTATGCAGTGACATCATCTAGAGCCAATCCTGGCTTTGACGTTATTTATCGCCTCGATCCAAGTTCTATAATTATCAATAATCTCTACTTTGTATATTAGATTCTGATTCGAAGGTAATCATCATTACAAAAAAAAATATATAAATTATAGATACATTTTTTTTGGTAAAGTTAAATATACATAATTATAACGGCTTTTTTGTATATTGTACGTGTCAGACCTCGGGCGCATAATTTTTGATTTTGTGCAATCTTTTTCCACAAATCAAAAGTGGTGTTATAATAACGGTATCGGCTTTATACAAACTATCATTAACATACTCTGCCGGCGCTTATTTCATAAGATGTGTAGGAATTTTAATTTACTTGGTCAGTGTTCACCGAATGTTGGTATGTATAATATCTAGTCTAGTCTGTGGGAGATTTAATTGAGAAAATATATTCGTAAAGCTATAAATTAACTTATACTTAGAGTTTGATATAGTTTTTAACCAGTTAGTATGTAGAAATCTAGAGAAAATGTAGGTCTATAAAAGGCAAGGGTTTAACAAAACACCGAAATAGTGATCGTCAGATATTTTAACAAATAATCTATAATCTATTAATGGACGCCGCCATATATGAATGTTTTTAAAAGCTTTTATTTACCTTGCAATGTTTGTTAGTTAGCTAGTTTGTTTGTTGAGGTCAAGTCTTGCAATCAAAATTTCGATTAGTTCTATGTAAGCTAGAGCTTTGAAATTTTGCACATGTGTATAAGTCCGGTGACAATAAACATTTTCATATAAGAAAAAAACAAGATGGCGGACGACTTTACCGTTTATGATCCGATTCGACTCAAAATCGATATCTGGGGGTATTCGCGATCGCCAATTATGAATTCTTGGTAAAAATTTAGAAACTCAAAATGGCGGCGCAATATGGCGGACGATGTATGTTATTTATGGTCCAAATCGATATCTGGGGGTTTTCGGGTTTGCCGATTACGAATTTCTATTCAATTCTAGTTTAGGATGGCGACTTCAAGATGGCGGACGACTTTACCGTTTAAGATCCGATTAAACTCAAAATCGATATCTGGGGGTTTTCTAGGTTGCGGATTATGAATTTTTAGTCAAACGTTTGGTTCAAGATGGCGGACAACTTTACCGTTTACCAAAATGGCGGTGCCAATATGACTGACGACTTTTGCCATTTAAGTCCAAATCGATCAGAATCGATATTTGGGGGTTTTCGGGGTCGCGGATTACGAATTTTTAGTCAAAAATGTGGTTCAAGATGGCGGACAACTTTACCGTTTATGATTCGATTCGTCTCAAAGTCGATATCTGGGAATTATAGTATATCAAAAGACTAAGAAGTAAAAAATAAAATTATATAAAAAAATATAAAAAAAAGCTTTTATTTAAATGCTCTAAAAAGTAGAAAATAAACTGAAGTAAATTAAACCCATCATTTTGTTACATTATATAATTTTTTTATGATATAAAAGCTTGTCGCGACAAGAGAGTAAAAAGTTTATTTGTTTTACAGATCACGAACTTTTGATAACAGCTTTATTCTCCACGGTGGAGAAAAGTCCCAGACAAATAGGTTATATGGAATTTATAGTGCAATTTACAAACAATATTTAACATGTTAAAGGTAAAGGTAATATTGCTGATATACTTTCATGTATAAATGGTTTATCTTCACTGGAACAATCTATTTAACAATGCCCAAAGTCACACTCTAGTAGAACATATATCTACAGTAAATTTTTCAGATTTTAATTTAAAATCGCTGAGTGATGAACAAATTGGAGATGTGGAACTAGAAACATTAATAAAAAATCCATATCCAAGAAAAATAATATTAAATATGTATTACAGAAAGTTAAAATTCCAAATTCGCAAGATGAGATTTGGTGTGATGTTTCTAATTCCGAATTTCGATCTTTTATACCGGACAAAATGAGATGCGCTATTTTTTACATTTTTCATGATTTAACTCATTCATGAATTCGAGCAACTAAAAAATTAATTCCACATGTTGCCCATTTTGATTGACACACATCTCTACGCGCTTTTGAAGTGAGGTTCCCACTGTTCCTAAAACTGCCGATGTGATAGATGTAAAGGAAGTTATTATTCTTTTCTTCATATTTTGTACTGTTGTTGGTGTGTCTCTATAAACAACTTCCTTCACGTATCCCCATAAAAAGAGCCTATTAACAAATCCATTTTTATAAAAAGTTGCCTCATCACTGAATAAAACAGTACTGAAGAAGTTGACATCATGTTGCATTTCACCTCTGGCCCAATTAAAAAATTAGGCACTTTTGAAAATCGTCATCAGATAATTAATTCCTGCTGCATTTGAATATGATATGCATGCAACTTAATTTTTCGAGTGATGTAGAAATGAAAAACGAATTTTTTTTGTAAGTACTTCCCTATGGCTAATTGCAACCATTTTCGTTTTATAAATAAATAAATGTCAAATTCAAGAATACCTTTAAAACCACCTTGTATATATGGTACTTATTTGAATACAATAAATTATACCAAATATTCATGATTAATTCCTTTATTGTTTTTGTACCTACAGGTACTAATGCTGTTTTGTCGGTCTACACATTGGACGAACATTTTCGGTCCTAAATATTGAGCCCAGTGTGTGGAGCCGACGTGAGAACCACTTAAAATTTGAGAATGATTGGCCAGTCAATGAAGAATTATAGTTAACCATTTTGAGGAAAATCCGAGGGGTTGGCCCAATCAAGACCAAGAAGTTATTTTTGGAAGGGCTTTTTAGGGGACCGAAACTAGTTAAAAACGGGGTTTGACGCAAAAAATTGCCTTATTTTTTTCTATTCAAATCGTTGAAAACTTGACCATCATGTCAATTATTGTTAAATTACATTAATTTAAAAAGTTGTAACCACTTCTGAATAGATGACTAAGCAACCTCTTTTTGAAATGTAAGTATAAACGTTTAAAATTTGTATTTTCCTTAAATACCTACATCAGAATAATATGATATACTTATTTTCTTTTAAGGTAGTAACAATAATTTATTGAATAAATAAAAAGTGGGAACTTCGTGGAAGCTTGATCGCAAAAAGGAAAGAAAATTTTTAAAAATGAGTTTGCTATTTATATTGCATTTCCAGACTTAAAATACATTAATTTCGCAAACATACAACTTAATTCTATCAAATAAGTCCCAACCAATAAGTTGTGCACAGTTTTCCTATGAGACATCCATTCTGTGGAGAAAGAAACTGTTGATATCAGATATAAATCGGTTATTGCAGGTCTGTGTATACATTAAGGTGGACGAAATGTAAACAATCTTACTCAAACATTTAACTTAACATGTCACTTCTTTTATTATCTGGATTATTTAATACATTTCATAACACAATATTATTGTAGAACTTTACCTTCAGCTGTTATAGACTTTCTATCATTTGTAGTTTATACATGTATAGATTGTAGACAGGTAGGCCGTTCCCCAGAGCATAAAAAGCTGCTCGAGACAACAATAATTCATAATAAAAAAATGTGCGGTAGAAAGGTGCAATTCGGTGTAAAATAAAAGTGTGTGTTGGTTGCTGATTTTTATTTTACAAGTAAGACCCAAAAAATAATTCTGGAGACTTGGAAGAAGTAAGAACCGTTGGTCTGACAGTTTCCACGCCAAACCATTTAAATCTATAAATGATAATGCAAAGTGGACACCTTTGTTAAAATACTCTAGGTATTAACTTTGAAAGCATTGCATACTCAAGATAGTACAGTTTACATGCAATGTAACAAAATATGTATTTTTATTATCGCAAATAAAGGGTACAAAATTTATCGGTTGGGCGGTTTTTGGCTTTATTGCACTAAGCAGTGCGAAGTGGTTTAATTACCACTAATCTTTTGATAATCCATATAAAAAAATGCTGTGAGCCTGTGTGTCTGTGAACGATCTATCTTTAGGGTGTCTGAAGGACTTATATTTCTATCTTAAAAAAGTTAGAAAAAAAAAATAGAAAAAAAAAATTCTTTTTCCTCTATTTCTATTTCAAAAATGAATATTTACGTTCACAAAATTTAGGGTTCAAGATGACGGAGAATAATATAAAAATTTATACTTACTGTCGTTTATGCTTAACTGCTGCTCTAATGGTATCTATTGGACGTCGTAACACTATAAACCTAACACTGGATGTACCACACTTTCTTAAAATTATACCTGAAAGGGAATTTTGTTAGAAAACACAATTAAAAGACAATATAAAGTTCAAAAATGTATATATTAAATCTTCAAAAATTTTATGTTTTTACAGCAACTTTTAAGAAATATGTTTAACAAACACTAGTCTGGCCCGTGTACAACACATGGTGAGAAACGGAACGATTTATAATGTACCAACTACCATCCAATATGCGGTTTTATAAGCTAACGATGCACAAAAAGATTCAAGAAAAGTTCAATGTTACTGAAATTTGGTGGGCTTTTGCTTGCCTGTCTTATAAACGTATTTTTATCACATTAATTTTGGTCGCTCCTCAGAGTTTAAAAATGCTTGAAGCGCTACTGCTTAATTGTATTCTGCAATTACAACTTTTTACGTTCAGGCAAGGCGGATCCCATGCACATATGAGTACATGGTAATAATACTTCTCTGACACCGAATCACTGAGGAACCGGTTTAGGGCAAACCCCGTCAAAACTCATCGTTTCCCCGTCAAAATCGACTGCTAGGAAACGATGGGGGTCCCATGTCGCTAAGGGCTATTTTCACTAGAACTCCCGATATACTTTGAATAGAGACTGGTTTAACTTGTCCTCATATTTAATACCTCGTAAGAGTTGCAGTGCTTGACAACGTGGATTCGTAAAAGGGTTTTTAATCTTGAAAATTTCGAAGTTAAAGTCAAATTTTATTACAGTTTATAAAATTTTGGTGTCGGGGCGACATTACGTCCCTGTGCAGCGACATTTACTACACTTGCTAAATTGACGCTCCTTGAGGAGTTATTGAAAATTTTGCATAAAAAACGCTCCGTAGAGCGAAAATATGATTACAAGTATTAAAAACCTCTTCCACGATATTTTTACGTGAAGCACGCTTTTCATACGAAGTATTTCCTAAGTCGGATTTTGTTACAGCGTCGAAAAGTATAGTGCGGGAAAGAGGAAATTGAGAGGGGGGGGTGCGAGGTGAGACGCTAAGAAGGCAGGCCCGAACTATATTGTGTACGTATGTCTGTTTACGCTTTTAAAGGACCACGCAATTTTCTTATGGAAAAGTGACTTGCGTTAAATTGGTTGAAATTTTGATATGTTGTGTATCCCTTCTCTCTGATCAAATGTCTCAATTGGCACAAATTGACAAACTTTCACAGTCTTGAGATAAAGCTTGCTAAAGTAAGAATTATTGTTTATTTGAGGTGTATGGGTCTGGGTTAAATCAGTACTCTTTTTTTTGCTTCTAGGGTCTCACAGTGGTTTGAAAACACCTCATAACTGTCATGGTTTATTTACTGAAATATTACATCATATAATCTCAAACGTCGTCACGTCATATGACGTCATAGCATGTAATATCGTGTCATAGAACATCATGATTTAAATAACATTCTTTTCTCTTACTTCTAGGTGCTCAGATCACAATAAAATTCAAAGTGACCACTATGAGGTTCTGTGACACGACATGACCTGCTATGACGTCATATGATATGATAAGACAATCAATTATACTGTTTAGGTGTTATTAAAGAAATCTGAGACATTGATGCATTTGATACAGAGATAGGATACACAACATATCAAAAATTCAACCAATTTAACGGAAGTCACTTTTCCATAAGAAAATTGCGTTGGCTTTTGTTGTGTGGGCTCAGTTTAGCTGGCAACAATTTACACTACTGACTATACAGTAGTTACAGTATCCTAGTTCACTTAATATTTGAGTAAATTGTTACTACCTAGCAAGAACCACGGGGAGGTATGAGCATATCTTGCCATGATAGGATGGGTAAAGAATATTAGTACAGGATAAAGAAAATTGTACAAAAAAATAAAACTAAACCTCTAAAAACAAAAAAAATTTAAAATAGTAACAGTAAAAAAATATATAGGTATCCTCAAAATAAATAAAAAAAATAACAATAAACATCTAAAAACAAAAAAAAACTTAAAATAGTAACAGTAAAAAAATATATAGGTATTCTCAAAATAAATTAAAAAATAACAATAAACCTCTAAAAACAGAAACAAAACTCGAAATAGTAAATTTTCGTAAATAAAATATGTATTCTCCAAATAAATAAAATTAAATATAATTGAATTCTTTAAATAAATAAAAATAGATTAAAATACTTACGAACACACAAAATGACATAAATAATAAGCTTGATATCACGATCACTATCATTGAACACAAAAACGGACACAAATAATAAACTTATATATATCACTACCACTTCTTCAATCACAAGTCATCACAATCACTTCTTCCTCAGAATCCTGTGCGTTCTCCCCCTCTTCTTCATTTTCAGATGATGAACTATCCTCTTCTAAATTTATAATGAATTTATTTTCCCCATTTTTATTAAATTCACAAAGTTTCAAATAATCATCCTCAATTCTAATCACTTTGGCAATTCTCTTTTCCCAATCTTCCTTGGTAATTTTGGACACTTCGTTTTTAATTCTCTCACTTTTTTGTCGAATTTTGGAAAAGTATTTCCTTTTCTGATATTTTTTTTCAATTTTCCCCAAATCAATTCTATTGGGTTGAAAATACAATAATATGGTGGTAATCTTAAAACTTTGTGGCCAAATCTTTCAGCTATACTGTCTATAACATAATTCTTCTCAAATGTTTTCGTATGAAGGACTTCCAACAATTCTGCTTTAGTATAACTGTCCATATAATATAGGTCGTAATCCGTTAAAAAAATTTGCAACTCCAATTTAGTCGAACTCTTATTAGGAATTTTATATAATTCTCTTGAATGGTACTTCGCATTGTCAAGAACAATAACACTATTTGGCTTTAATTTTGGAATTAGAGTATTTTCAAACCATTTTTCAAAAATTACTCCCTCCATATTCTTGTGATAATCCACGTTACACTCTTCCATGTTTTTCCCGCATAGTTTCAATGCATTATCTACCCATCCATCACCTGATCCACAGTGTAATATAACCAATCGAGTCCCCTTATTTGGAGGCAATGACTGTGGTAGACATTTTTTAGTTCCATCAGTCCATCCTTTTTCTATGGTATCGTGAGTGTCATACCAAGTTTCATCTAGGTAATAAATTGTTCTATTTTCCCTTCTGAACTTTTTAATCTCCTCTAGATATGAATGTCGCCAATCCACTATTCGTCTGCTTTCCATAATCGCCACGCGTTTATTAATTGTTTTAAATTTAAATCCAATTTTTTTCAGCCAGTTCCTTAAAGTTCTTGTCGTATATTTCAAAGGACAATCCATTTCCTTTAGTTTTCTGTCTACCACGTCAACAGTCGGGATTTCATTTTTCTGATATGCATCATAAATTACATTTTTTTAAAGTTTTGCTATTGATGGATCTAAAATTTTTGATATACCAGCGTCGCAACGTTGCTTTCTTTCGGTAACACCTGTTTTCACTAGTTTGTACAATGTGGAATAGGGAACGTGGGTTAAAGATTCTGTTTCCCTTAATATATCTAAATCACGCAAGTTAAAGTCATTAGTTTGTCGCTGTAAAAGAGTATTATACACATTTAAACAAATTTGTTTCCCGTCACTGCTTAAATGCCGTTTTTTTCTCCCTTGAAACTCATTTGGAATTTTATTTTCTTTATCACTGAAATCACTATAACTGTCACTTTCACACTCACAATCACTCGATCGACTCATTTTTGTAATAAATAAGTTACATACCAGCAAAAAGACAAATATAAACTAATGTATTAATGTATTAATTGCACTTACACCCGTACACTCCGCCGTATATGAAAGTAAACTAAGTCCGCCTCTGAAGTACCATATCTCACATGTCGTTCGTGCTAGTTGGCAAACACAAGCCTGACCTTCTCTCTTATTCTAATGCACGCGACATAAAAGACGTAAAACATGATGTGATACAAACAGCTATGCGTTATGCATAGCCACTACCCTCTCTATTCCCCACTACGTCTGTGACCGTTTTCATTTATCGTTTTCCTCTACAATACATCGGGGTTTTAGCGTGTTCTTTAACATGTCCCAAGATATATCTATATATGTTGTTTTCTAAACTCGAGTCACTCATTTATACAATTTCAATGAATACAATTATGATTTTTTCTGGTTTATATCTTAAGTCGGTCATTTTAAAATCACCTTAGGCACTGTAGGTGGGTACTAGAGCAAAACATGTACGTGTCTTGCGGCGCCCAAAACACAATCGTTGAATCATACCATTATCATTGTATGGTGTTTTAAGTTTAATTTTCAAATATTTTGATGTTTGAGGAAGTAATGAAAAGGTTAGATCAAAACTGACTGGCTGAAGCACCAAGTTTGTCGTTTCTTGACGTGCTTAGTCTTACCAGAGTTTTAGTTGAAAATAAATAAACAGTGAATCAGGACATGCCCTTAAAAATATGAGAAGATACGCACCCTTAAATTTGAAGTTTATATACAAAAGAAAACGCATAATACATTCCTAACAGAACGTTCCTAAGAAATATTGGGGCTATGGTAGTTTAAACTCTGCTTATGTTGAACAACTGTAGGTAACCATACGCGTCACCGTGCTCCGCTCTACGTGGGTCTCAGACGTCTAAATCATATACAGCAGTATATTTACATTTTTGTTATGCTCACTGTTCAATAAACTATTTAGTGCTTTGTACTGGATTGATTTGGTACTGTTCCATAGATTTAATACAAACATCTTCAGATTGTTCGGACTTTTGTGACTGTAATTTTTATGATTTTTCATAAAAATACTCCAAATTTGGAGAGTATGAACGTATCTGCAAGTTTCCTAAAGAATTTTTGACGCAACCATTGTTCATCAACCTCTTGCTTATTGCAAAAATACGACTGGAACTAAAAAGTTCCTACTTTACGTGTTTTTTTTTAACATTCGTGATACATATACCGTTAATTTAGTTTTGATATTCTCAATTGGTAGCTCCATTTTACGTCTAAATTGTTTATTTAACAAAATGTATTTAAATACCACTATGCTTTGTAATATTTCTTCGTAGATTTTTTTTCGAAATCCACGCTAATTTTCAATATATGTAAACGACAAAGTCGTATCCATTAAGGGGAAGATTCATTGCAGCGTTTTTTTTAAGTGTATTTAAGATATAAAGACGTAGGTACGC
This sequence comes from Leptura quadrifasciata, assembly GCA_963675555.1. Classification (NCBI taxonomy): domain Eukaryota; kingdom Metazoa; phylum Arthropoda; class Insecta; order Coleoptera; family Cerambycidae; genus Leptura; species Leptura quadrifasciata. The sequence continues at coordinate 111,347,087 of OY776676.1, read as the reverse complement.
ATATACTTCTAAATTATAAAACTACCTAAAGTATTTGTCGCGAAATCCGGTATCTGATTATTTGATTTTATGAGGTATACAAGAAATACCAACAAAACCCGATGTTTGCTGTTTCTTATTTTTCTACCCATTTAGTACTAGAATCCTAACGGTATAAGTCGATTATTCTTAACTAAGTGTTAAACGACACGATCATTACATACGAGCCATAGTTCAACGGGATAATTACACCATTCAATTGGATATTTTATGGGTTAAGCCGTACCTATACTCTTATTAGCATAAGAGAGAATACGATAAACGAAACAAAAAAGGTTTGTCTAAAATGATAGGCCTTGTAAAAGAAGAACCTATTCATACTAATTTTATTACAACAAAGTACGTTAACACATACATTATAATATGTGAGACCGTGGTGACCTTTAATAAATAATAAACGTTATTAGTTAAAAATTGCGCACTCTCAAAAACACAATTAGAGGATAATATTTTTTAGGAAATTAAGGCAGGATTTTATTGCAGAAAGTGTTTCCTTCAAAACACACAAGGCATCCCTAAGAACATGAACTGGCATAACCAACATGACCGGTGCCTTGCTAGTAATTGTTAAGGAGTACCTTTTCGTCGGAGAACTGCATCGGGACGTCTTGTCTGTTCATTGTTCCGATGGAAAAATGATTCAAGTATTCAATGTAAATAAATCCATAAAATAAAAATAAACAAAAAATATATTTTTTGGGTATTTTATGCAGTCACACTTTGGTAGTTGCCATTTGTATATTACTTTAGGGAGTTTTCCTAAGCATTCGACGATATTTTACGTGAGCGTTTAAACTCTCACAATTTAAACTCGACATTTCCAGAGCAGTGACATTGTTCTTGTTATTTGCTGTTTTCATCAAATTTTTATATTATTATCTTGGCGATTGCAGCAACTTTAATTTGAATGAAATAACACGGAAATTCTTTTGCATAACATGATTCTTGTTACTTGCATACTTGACTGTGAAGTATATACAGTATGTACTTCAGTCAGACGATTTTCTTAAATATTTAGAGCTGGTTACGCCCGTTCGTGTTTTTACAGCCGAAGAAAACAAGAAAGTCAAAGCGCGTTTTGCTAACTATGTAGACATCATCTGGAGATGATTATCGAAAAATGTATGTGAAAATCTAGTATCTGACACCAAAAGTATATTTCTACTGTCAAACCCACCTACAGAATTACTAGTAAAATTTTCAAGTTTATAATTTGTTAACAGAAACTTTTAAATAAATATTTTGACACAATATTTTGTTTTACCTAGTAAAAGGCACATTTAAAAAATCGGCTTTTTTACATTTTTTTCTTGTGACTTAAAGTCAAGAGAAATAATTTCTATTGTTTAGCTTTATTCGAAATTTAATTGATAATTAACAAATACAATCGTCGATATTCAACAAAAACGTAGAAAAACATGTTTCGAAATATAAGTTGTTTAAAGAAAAATATGTTTGGAAAAATATATTCGGCAATGTCTTAAGTAATAATAATAATAATAATAATAATAATAATAATAATAATAATAAGCAGGAGGGGCTGACTTCCATCTATCAAGCCTTTGGTGAGTAGCGCCACCACTTACTCCAGCTGGGGTGTAAAACCGAACCGGCAGCCCTAGTACACCCGGGAGGGGAAAGCGTCTTCCCCTCTGGTGTCGGTCGTGGGCCTGCTGGGCTAACCACCCACAGGCCCTAAACTTTGGTTCCCATAGGCCGAAGGCAGGGCCCCCACGATCGACCCCGTGCGGATAGGGGTCAAGGGCAAGGTGGTGGGGCCCAACCGGACAGACCGCCCGTTGATGACAATGGCAATGCCCAAGGACGCTTTGAGTGGACGGATGAGCTGAGGGATGAACTTCTGCATTGTTATGAAAGCAGTGAGCCCGCGCGGAGGGGATACATGGCGCGGATGCATGCTCTGTGGTGTGAGAGGCTACCAGAGCATAGCGCCTTCACGCCACAAAATCTGCGTGACTATGTATCCCACCTTCGTAGTAGGGGCTACGTGAGGGCTGCTCCTGGACCGGTGAATGAGGTGGCCGAAGAGCCGCCACATTCACCGGTTGAGGACGTAGCTCTCCTCGTTCCGCCAATACCAGAGGGCCTCAGTACCAGAAGGGGGTTACACCGTCTGAAAACCCCCGGGCCACAAGACCTGGCCAGAGTGGACGCTGAACTTCGTACAGCGCTACCAGAAGAGGCTGACATCTGGCACATAAATTGTGCCGTGTATGCCGCTGCTCAACGCTCGTCTCAGGTGGAGAGGCGAAATACCTCTTCCCCACAGGAGAGAGCGCAGCGGCGCATACAAAAGATGGAAGCCAAGATCCGGTCGGCGAGGCAACACGCATCCCGTATCCAATGTGTGATGGACTATATGGCGGCCAACAGGCCTTTCACGCCTAAAGTGCGTCGATTAGCCGCCAACTTAAGACGCGTCCATCACACACAATGAGGCAGTGCTGCGAACCACCAAACAGCACTGTGTCGACAGGATACGGATGCTAGTGACTTGCAGAAAGTCACTAGTGAGGCGGGCGAGGGGGCTTGCGGAAAATAAACTGTTCCGCGAGAAGCCCTCGCGCCTTTTCCAGCCGCCTCCGCGTGTTGTAGACAATCCGCCGACTGCAGATCAGGTGGAGAACTTCTGGAAAACACTGTACGAGGAGAGGCTTCCACTCAACAGAGATTCTCCTGCCCTTGCACACTTTGAAGCCTTTTGTCAAAGGCTTCAGCAACCACAGGAAGTGTGCGAACCAATAACTCCAGAAGAGGTTCGTAGGGCTCTAAGAACTTTGCTGCTCCAGGTCCCGATGGGATAAATAACTTTTGGTGGAAAAAGTTATCGAGCACCCACCACCATTTGGCCAGAATTTTTAATTCCTGGTTGAATGGGGAGCAGCAAATCCCTTCTTGGGTTGTTGAGGGGCGGACAGTGCTGATCCCCAAGAACGGAGATTTGTCCAACCCAAAGAACTACAGACCGATAACCTGTCTAAACGCATGTTACAAGGTGTTTACACGCATTTTGTACATGCGGGTGCTCCGCGCAGTCGAACCGGTTTACGAACGGATATATGAGCAACGAGGGTCGAAGAGAGGTGTCGCTGGCTGCAAGGAGAACCTGCTGATCGATAGATGTATCACGCAGGACTCCATGCAGTATAAGCGGAACCTCTCTATGGCCTGGATCGACTACCGCAAGGCATTTGATATGACATCACATGAGCTCATTGTTCACTTGCTCCGATGTCTTGTGGTACCCGGTCCCGTAGTGAGATGTATTGAAGAACTGATGCCGCTCTGGAGGACTCGCTTTACCATAACATCGGGTAACGATAGAGTCCAAACAGAGTCGGTAACATTCAGAAGGGGAGTATTTCAGGGAGATTCCCTCAGCCCCCTCCTGTTTTGCATCTCACTACTGCCATTATCCGTCTCGCTCCGGAAAACCCGTGGCTACAACTGCGGTACCCCCGGCGACAGGAGGCATAAGGTCACCCATCTATTTTATATGGATGACCTTAAACTTTATGCCTCTGGAGAGAGGGATCTCCAACAGTCCCTTAGGGTGGTACAGGAGTACACGCAGGCTGTCGGTATGCAGTTCGGGTTGGACAAATGCGCACTGATCCATCTCAAGAGAGGACGATGCGGTGACTATGGAGAGGACGCGCAGCTCGTGGACGGAAGCATCTTACACCATCTAGATGCCGGAGAGTCGTACACTTACTTGGGTGTCGAGCAACGCTCCACCCAAGAAGTGAGTGTAGTGAAAAACGCTCTCCGCGGCAAGTATCAGCACCTACTCAGACAGATCTGGTCTTCAGAACTGTCGGGGAAGAACAAGGTGTCTGCTACAAATATGCTTGCCGTTCCCATCCTTCTCTACTCTTTCGGAGTAGTGAAGTGGACTAGAGAAGAGCTGCGTCAACTCGATGTAGTAACCCGCAAGAAGATGCATCTTAATAGGAGCTTGCATCCTAAATCGTCCGTTCCACGGTTATATCTCCCACGACATCGGGGAGGCCGTGGACTCTTGAGCTTGGAGAGTCTCCATAGCAGGATGGTTCTGGATGGAGCATGTAAGGTCATCAGGAGTTCGGATCCCCTCCTCTGCATGGTCCGAGACCATGAAAATGCAGAGCTAGGAGCTTTTCTCTTTAAGGCAGCACGGAGAGCAGCCGATGAACTTGGTCTCATCTTCGACGTCGAGCGGGTAAACCCCGACTCTGTCACCGAGTTGGAACCCGTTCGACTAAAAGCCCACATTAGAGCTGCAGAACACAACATCCTTCTGCAGCTCCATAAGGATAAGCCATTGCACGGGGTCTTCTATAAAAATATAGAAGGCCTCGGCTTATCCGTAAGGCTGACCTTCGCCTTCTTAAGGTCAGCTGGGCTGAAGTCTGAGACCGAGGGATTCATAATGGCTTGCCAGGATGGTGTATTTAACACTCTCGTCTATCGACGTCGTGTCATGGGTATGGAGGTCCCTGATATCAGCTGCAGGGCCTGCCGCAGGGCGCCGGAGACTGTAATGCACTTACTGTCGGCTTGCCCGACATACGCAGTCTCGGCCTATATTCATAGACACAACGCAGCATTACGAGTGCTTTACTATCATCTAAGGCACTCGTATGGGATAGACGAAACACCAGTGCTGCCTTACGTTCCGGGGGATATTGAGTCCGTTGTGGGGAATGAGAAGTGCCTAATTTATTGGAACTACTCGTTTCCCACCGTCAGGCAAATACAAGCCAACAAGCCTGTCATAGTACTCCTCGACCACCAACTCAAGACAATGTATGTCGTGGAATTCTCAGCTCCCGCTGAGAGCAACATTGTCTTGAAAGAGGAGGAAAAACGGACAAAATATCGAGATTTGCTCTTCGAACTCCGCAGGCTTTATCCAGGCCATTCTGTTAAAATAGTGGTACTGATTATAGGAGCCCTCGGTGGAATGAGACAGACGCTGCTTTCAGAACTAAAGATCATACCGGCATGCCGAGATTCGGCAGAGATCTTAGCCGGCAGAATGCAGAAGGCTGTCATCCTCGGTTCATTACGTCTACTCAGGGCACACGATTCGCGGACCCGGTAGTCACTCACCCCACGGGCGTGGGGAGTGGCTGTTGGTATTACCAGCTCCCCTCTGTGAGGGTCGGAGCCACAGAGTAGGGTGACTGGTTTTTTGTAAAAAAAAAAAAAAAATAAAAAAAAAAAAATAAAAAAAAAGTCTTTATTTCCAGAGTATTGTACATACAAAAACACAATACATGTGGAAAGGGCGAAGTTTAGCTTAAAGCTACTTTATACTTAACTTACATTCACGAAAAATATGAATGAGAAAAATGAGATGATATATATATATATATATATATATATATATATATATATACATTTTACAATAAAAATTAAACTAATTAAATTAAATTAAACTAATTAAATTAAATTAAACTAATTAAATTAAAAATTAAACAAAAATATTAGTAAACAGGTACGCAGACACACATATATTATTGTCTTGCGATAAGGCAGGATTTAACCTTTTTACGGAAACCGTTAATTGAATAAGTTTTAAATTCATTTTTTAGTGAATTATAAATAGTACAAGCATTATATGTGAAAGACAGAGTATTGACATTGTCTAAAATATTTTCTCTTCTATCTCCGAGAACAATTTTCTTTAGTTGCGCTTTTTTTTAGATTAAACGTCCTGACGGAATTTAGCATTACTTGTTTCACCACTCAACCAGGACACATACTCACAGATAATTACACAACGCCCATTCCCTTAAACGTTGTCATCTACTGCAGCTGAGACTCGAAGTTGTTCTCACACAACTTAACTACTGTTACCAACACATGAACAACGTCATTAAACATCTATATCCTAGCCAAGATTTGAACCTGGGACCCTTCTTGGCCTGAAGGCCAACGCGTAAGCGTTCGGCCACTGATTGTTATATAAGAAAATCTGTTCATATGACTATTGTCCCAACGTTACAAAATTTGTATTAAAATGGTTTCTGCTTTTCTTTCAACCTTTCAGGAAATCCTATAAGTAAACGCCTATAATATACAAGTAAACAAACTCTCTATAATATTCAAATAAATAAATTAAATTAATAATAATAAACAAAGTAATGTATAAAGGATAATAGTAGACAAAGCGATATAATTAAAATAAAAACTTTAAACCGAAATTTATAGCCCAATATTTAGCAGAATGAAACAAAAATAAATGATTCAATAAAATTCTCAATTAATAAATAGTGTGTTAAATTAACGAAGTTATTAAATGTTGTAAAGACATTGGCAAATTATATCAGAGTTAAAAGCAAGTAATATCAAACTTTGCATAAAAGAACCTGGGGAAATTAATAGTAAAATGGATTACTACAAATACAACGTATTTGAGGTCTTGACTTTTGCAATACTAGACCTTCAGGTAAATCGCCCGTTCTTTTATTTAAGCAGAGATGAATAATTAAGGGAGACTTAAAACTTCTTCATTGGTGCCTTTCGCCCAGGATTTAATAAGTAATAAAATAGCAAGGGATGGGAACGAATTTCTTCATTGGGTACTTTGAGTTCAGGATTGAACTATCAAGGGGGAACTTGAAGTGGTTTTAGCATAGTACGTAAAAGTCGTCTCTGAAATTTTTAAAGCTCTCCATACAGTTAACACATGGCAGCTTATTCTTATTAATTTTGAAATGTCTTGTATATGCACGAAAACCGAAACTGCATATACATGTTTCTTAAACATTTTTGAACATTATTAATTGAATGGACCATTTTAAGTTCTATACCGATGAAATATGTATTTAAAAGTGATGGCTTTATTAATCGACGCCATAGATAAGATACAGACGATAATATTGTCCAACTTTTTAAATTCAAATAGGATTCCTGTGTTACAATTGAACAAGATGAACTATGCACACACACTCGTCAAACGATGCAATAAAGCTTAAGATATTTTTAACGTTTCAAACTTCTAATAATAAATTTATTCTTAGGTGCTAGTTTCATTGCGGAAATGAATGATTTACAGACTCTCACAGGTGTCTCTGGACCCACCGTGGGTGCACTTCCAGCAGACAGCTATCTAGCGCAATATAATATGTAATTGTCTCCATTGTACATGTGAAAACTGCTGGACGGCGTCATGGGCGCATATAAAAGCGTTTCATGTTTCCTTCAGCTAAACGTGAACATTCCTAACTGTACGTCTGCCTGCTGAGTGCTGAGCCGTTTTAGTTTGCGCCGTTGTACAAGCGGCTATTTTTGAGTGAAAAAAGAGTACGTATCCCGTTGCCTACACGGACAATAATGACGAAAGACTTGGACGTTTAGTGGGAAACTTTCATTTACGATATTTTGTAGAATGGTTACATGGTTGTGTTAATTTTACTTTATTATCCAATGTTGATGTTAAAGCTCGTACTGAAGTTTCATTTGATTTAATTTTTTAAACCAACTTCAATATCGATATTAGGTAGGTACTAATAAAGTTCAATTAAACGAGCGACTAGGTGAAATTTTATTTTATAAATTTTAATGGCCTTTTTTCAATAAAAAAAAAAATGTTTTCTAATAGCTTGTTATTTAGCTTCTATATTGTGAAAGAAAATATTTTGTGACATTAATTGCAGTCTTTGTAAAAAAAAACATTACTGTAAATCGAAGATTTTTTTTCTTTCACTAGCATATTGGCAATTGGCAAACTACATAATATATAAAAGAAATTGGTTATCTTACACTAGAAGCAGTCAGATCAAACTGCAATGGGACCACCGCCTAGCTATACCACACAGTTGACTGACTGATTGACCAGTGTACGGTAGGTATTTTCTTAATTAGCCTAAAAGGGAAATTTGATTAATTTAGACTCAGTAAGACACAATGATAAGATGGGATTTTAGGTAAAGGTATACATTGGTCTTTTTTAGAAAATGGTTGTTACACTGATAAATTTCACATGTATAAGGTTAACAAGAGTATAAGTTCAACAAAAATGTTGGTTCATACCACACATGGTGAGGATTAGGACGACTCGGACAATGCAGTCTCCAACTACCATGCAATGATTTACTTTAAGCAAACGACTGACACCAAAAAGATCCAATCAAAAGTTCAATGTTTGCGACTTCGTGGGCTTTTGGCTTGCCTGTCTTTTACAGGTATTTGGAAATATCATAAATAATTTCCGGTGCTTGTTGTAGAGCTTCAAAATGCTTGAATCGCAACAAATTTGAATGATAAAATTATTTTATATTCATACGTTCAGGCAAGGCGGTCCCATGCACTAAGACTATATTCGATATTATGCATAATATGCAGTGCTACACAACGCCGGCTAGTAATACAAATTTGTGTTCGAAAGTAGTCGGTTTTCGAGGTAGTTGCTAAATTTATGATCCGTGGAGCGCCATTCATTATACTTACATAAATTATACTCCTTGCAGCGACATTCATTATAGTTACATAAAAAAACGCTCAGTATGTTAAAGAACACGGTAAAACCCTCGGTATACTTTTCGACGTTGTAACAAAATCCGACTTAGGAAATATTTCTTATGAAAAGCGTGCTTCACGTAAAAATATCGTGGAAGAGGTTTTTAATATTTGCAATCATATTTTCGCTCTACGGAGCGATTTTTATGCAAACATTTTCATAACTCCTCAAGGAGCCTCATTGTAGAAGGTGTAGTAAATGTCGCTGCACAGGGACGTAATGTCGCCCCGACACCAAAATTTTATAAACTATAACAAAATTTGACTTTAACTTCGGAATTTTCAAAATTAAAAACCCTTTTACGAATCCACGTTGTCAAGCACTGCAACTCATACGAGGTCTTGAATATGAGAACAAGTTAATCCAGCGTCTATCCAAAGTATATCGTGAGTTTTAGCGAGAATAGCCCTTAGCGACATGAGACCCCCATCGTTTCCTAGCAGTCGATTTTGACGGGGAAATGATGAGTTTTAACGGGGTTTGCCCTAAACGGTTCCTCAGTGATTCGGTGTCAGAAAAGTATCTTTACCATGTACTCATATGTGCATGGGACCGCCTTGCCTGAACGTATAAAATTGTAATTGCAGAATACAATTCGAAGTAGTAGCGCTTCAAGCGTTTTCAAGTTCTGAGGAGCGACCAAAATTGATATTGAAATAAAAATACGTGTATAAGACAGGCAAGCAAAAGCCCACCAAATTTCAGAAACATTGAACTTTTCTTGAATCTTTTTGTGTAATCGTTAGCTCACAAAACTGCATTTTGGATGGTAGTTGGTACATTACGAATCGTTCCATTCCTCACCATGTGTTGCACACGGGCCAGACTAGTGTTTGTTAAACATATTTCTTAAAAGTTGTTGTAAAACCATAACATTTTTGAAGATTCAATATATATTTTTGAACTTTATATTGTCTTTTAATTGTGTTTTCTAACAAAATTCCCTTTCAGGTATAATTTTAAGAAAGTGTGGTACATCCAGTGTTAGGTTTATAGTGTTACGACGTCCAATAGATACCATTAGAGCAGTAGTTAAGCAAAAACGAACAGTAAGCATAAATTTTCATATTATTCTCCGTCTGAAACAGTCATCTGGAACCCTAATTTTGTGAACGTTAACATTCACTTTTGAAATATCTTAAAAGTCCTTCAGCCTCCAAAAGATGAATCGTTCACAAGTACAGCGATTTTTTTTATGATAGTTCCCAAAGGTAAAATTTTTGTTGCAATAATTGTGAAAAAATTTAAATTTTGTTGCACTTTCGAAAAACATATCCACGGGACGCCATTTATTGCAGTTGCAATAATTACTCTCGGGGAGTTGATTTTTATGATACCTACTTTACATAATATTGCATTTTCATTGCTGTTACTATTACCTCCTTTCCCTTATTATTATATTTTTGGGAAAGAATTGAGGCACCATATGCGGACGACTAGCTGGTTTAAGCCGGAGCAAAGAGCCGTGGATCTGGATTATTCGTAAGACTTACCCTTTTCGAATGTATAGCATAAATGACAAATCCTTCTTTAGATCGAGTAAAGGAGACAAAGAGAAATTGATGTTAAATTGGGCACCATCTATAGTGAAAATAAGTAGAGTTGTCCCTTTTTCTCGAATAACCAGTCTCCTATAGATTAGACTGAAATTGTTGGTAATAGAAATAAAAAGATGTTGTAAAATGAATGATAAAACATATTACATGAATAAATAAACCAATTTGTATAATATGAAATGTGAAATTTTCAAGTTAATTACTAATATCGGCTAATAAAGACCAATTAAAATTTAACAAAATTAACAAATTTATACCAGGATCCTAGATTCCGGGATTGAGTATTGTTGAGGTGAATGGTTCTGGAACAGCAATTCTCTTGCAAAAATGGAATCTAAGGGTTTTCTTGGCAATTTAGTCCCTCAATGAAGAGAAGCTTGAAAATTGTGGAAAAATTGTCCAACTATATGGTTTCTGAAAACTTAATGAGTGCAAATGTGAATGCTCAAGTTTTCAATATAAAATATAAAGCTTACAGCATAAGCATAAAATATATATAGCTGAATTTCAATTTTGAAGAAACTCAAATTTTCAATATGAAGAAGAATTTTGAAATTAGTAATATGCCGAAGTTGAAATTTTCAATATACAGAAGATATACAGAAGCTGATTCATAAACTATAAATTGCCAAAAAAAAAAATGAAAAAGAAAGAAAAAAATATCTTATAACTATGTGGTACATATAGTATTTTAATTACTTGAATTGAATTTAAATTTATTTTAAAACTATCGAAATTACATCAGACAAAAATTGAATATTACTGAAATTTTAAACTAGTAATAAATGAAATTTACCTGGTTGTTAAACACTTGTTAACGCAGATATAAAAATGTAAAATCAATTACTGGATGGCACACGGTTAAGCTTGTATAGGTCAGAATCAGTACAAAAGCTGCAGGCAAATGATTTCTTGGTGAATTTTACTAATAAGGTAAACTTTATTTATCCCACTTTCTGTAAAATAATACCAATAGTCAAAATTAAAAAATCTACTCTTACTAATTAAATGGAAACCTGTAAAAGGTAGAAAACGGTACAGGTATCGCCATCTGTCAGTTGTTGAGTTAAGCGCACAACCTGCAGATGTAGATCTCCGTACTCAAGCAAATTACAGAATCGATAATAGGAATCTATAGTTAATAATAGTTTGATATTAGTTCCAAACGACAGCTGATTTACTTTACAATTTGTAATTTCTATACATAACCAAAAATACGAACTGCCGTAATAAATAGTAAAACGTATTGTGAGAATTCAGCAAATACATTACATCTTATAGGATAGACTATTTAACAGGTTAGGTAATTAGAAAGTCAAAGGTAAGAAAAATAACCATATGTACTTACATAGTAAACAAAAATATACAAATTGAAATATAGATAGGTATATGAATGTAAATAAATGTTTTGTAGATTTGAAATCGACAATTGTTTCCTGAGATGGCTGTAATAGAACGGAGATACATAAGTTAATGTTAAACAAAAGCATGGCTGAGTTCCTAAGATATAAAAATATGTACATAAAACAGTGTGAAATAATTTAGCAGTTATACACAGAAAATTCTGATAGTTGACAAACAAAAACTGAATCAAAATGCTATACAGATAAAATACTAGTTATTATATAAAATTGTTAAATGGACATAACGTAACGTTACGCAAAATAAAATTTTATTGTAAATTGAAAAATCTATGTCATTTTTCCGTATCGCACGCAGTTCATGCAAAACATTTCGGATTTCGTTACAGTTACGCTAAATTTCTTTGATGAGATTTAGATACGTTTTGGTAGGTTCTTTGACAAGGACATTCTTGTATCTAGGGTTGTTCTTTTGAGTTTCCTGTTTTCTCGGTTTCTAATTTACAAAAAAACTTATAGAAATTGTCCAGTAATTTCAGGCTCAAGACTCGACGTTAGTCAGATTTTTGTATACCTACAGATTCACTGCGGCATTTTAAAAATGTATGAAAATTTCCAATTCTGAATGAAATAAAACTCAATAAGTTTTACGATTTTCACAAATGTTTTACATATATTTTCTCAAATATATATGTATATATACAGTGTGTCCCACTTCGTACTAAGCCAACCCTATAACTTGGCTATTTGTATTTGGATTTATATATATTTTGTAAACTAACCCAAACCTCGAATTTTTCTGACTTGCAATATTTTTCAAAAAAAAAAAACGATATTTTCAAATGAAACTTCATATTTGAACTTACTTAATTTTGTCCTAATGTCCTCACCAGGATCATCAGTATATAATAAAATTAAGAAATGACCAATCACTTATCGAGATTTTGGCGGAGGAGCCGTTGTCATTAATATATATTTTATTATTGGTGAGAAACGTGCCGAGGGATGAATGGCAAGAGGGTGATAAAAAAATTATAGTTTAAAAAAAACTAAAAAAACACGCTTTAATAGCACCGAACTAAAAAGTAAAAAATAATGTTTAAATATTAAGATTATTATCTTATTGTAAAAAGCGTGGCTTTTTACAATAAAATAAGAATCTTAATATTTAAATATTATTTTTTACTCTTTAGTTCGGTTTGCTATTAAAGCGTGTTTTTTTTAGTTTTTTTGAACTATAATTTTTACACTCTTACCTGTAATTAGCATTGATAATTTATGTCTACAGGTCTACATTTAATCTAGGACGCACTGAAAAATTCTGTGTAGTAGTAATTTGTCTACACGTCGACATTTCATCTAGGATAAATCGAACGGTTATTATGTTTTTTAATACAATAAATGTTTTATGATTTGCAAAATTAAATTATGTATAATTTATACCCAAAAATTATTAAAGATCGTTTTTTCATGGTAGATGGATAATATTGGATATCTGACCGTAGTTTTCAATTAGAATCAACTTCTCTTAATAACGATTGTCGATGTTGTAATAAATAGAGGTACTTTACTCTTGAGCAAAATTTACATTTTCGACAAACCTCGTATACGACTGCAAAAAACTGATCTGATTATTTTATTTTGGATCTTAGGCCATTCAAAACTTTTTATCAAGAATAACTTTTTTTTCATAAAACCAATAATAAAAAAGTTTCTCATATGGTGCCGACTTAGTTGGACACACTGTATATACATATATATATACTGGGTGAGATAGAAGTTATCCGTAAAAATTTAAGGGGACACCCTTAAAATTGAAGTCGATACCACAAAAAAATATATATAAGAGTGTAACAGAACAGCCGCAAAAAATTATTAAAGTTATGGTATTATAAACACTATTTACTTGGACGAATGCGATCAACAGTGTGGCGCATATTGTACGATGCCCAATTGTATCCCTATCACTTTTTATACGATTTTATTAAAAAAATATAGTCGACCAAGTAAATACCAGTGGCGTACAAGCACATTTGTGAATTGTGAAAATCGTAAAACTTATTGAGTTTTATTTCGTTCAACTTGGATATGGATTTTCATCAAGTAAAGGTCGAATCAATCAACTGAATTTACAATCGATATTGTGCTAATATCGCAAGTTATTTGAGAAGGAACGGAAGGACGAATGTCACGAAATTTTGTTTATCGAATATGCCCCTTTCTATTGTTTAGAGGTCAATAGGAGTTATTATTAAAATAGAAAAGTAAATTACACACTTGGTTTTTGTTTAACAAATTTATTCAGAACTTTCTAACAAGTTTCGGTCTCTCGGCCGTTCTCAAAGAATGTGAGAATGGTCAAGAGACCGAAACATGTCAGAAAGTTCTAAATAAATTTGTGAAATAAAACCCATGTGTGCAATATGTAATGTAGTTTTTCTATTTAGTATGTTTCATCAAGAACCTACCGCCGATTCGAGATTTAGAGAAAAGCACATACAAGTACAAGTAGCTAGCAAGAAGGCAATGGCAAATAATAATCGTATAATTTTATTTCACCCACATAACATTTAACAATTAGGTCTAACCTGGAAACTCAAAAAAAATTTGCCCTGCATTCTACCTCGAAGATGATGGGGAAACGAATATATTGTTTAATCGGGTACAGTTTTGCTGGGCAGTCAAAAAATGCAACAAAAACTTTACGACCTCATTAAAATACCATTTACTCTCTGTACTATCTCGCCTGCAAATTGTATTTTATAGGTTTTTATTGTACGTCAGCTTGTTTGATGAGACCATGCCGAATTATTCACTGGCGTTAATAATTAGCTCGTAAAGTTTTTGTTGCGTTTTTTGACTGCCCAGCAAAACCGTACTCGACTATACACATTTTGAACTTTATCTGCTTCATATTATGAAAACGGTCATTTTATGAAACATTAAAAAATAATCTTATTAACAAGCTATTTTCGACATTCCAATTATCTATGATTATTTTCGTCAAAGAATTTATGGAGTCATGAATCAGTTTGTTTTGCTGAACGAATTTTATCGACATTTTACAAATATCTTTCTTAAAAAATACTTAGGTTAAGTCAGTTACAATTTGCAAGTCACCGAAATAAAAATTTGCGGTGTTATCGATTAATTCGTTTTTGACTTATTACGTATTAAAAACATTCATGAAACCAAAATTTGATTAACACCGAATTGTAATTTGTAAGTTATAAATAGGAAACCATCTTTAACATGTAACGATTGTTATTGCTTCTTTATATTCCTCATGTATATGGCCAATCTGTCAAATATGTTGATTTTATCTTGACACTTCGTTATTGTTTTCATGCTACTGTGCGGACATTCCTTTGGTTAAATCAGTTTTAATAACAGGATGGTCAAATATATTGTAATATTCAGTGGTCACATTCCCTGGAAGAACACACCCATTACCTATGAAAAATATATTATATTTATGCAAAACTTAACCAATACGCGATAATATGCGGTAGTGTCATCACCGGATGTCGGGGCTCTTGGCTGGACAACATTTTACAATGTGCACATTTATTACTATTATTGTTAGCTTTTCCTTTTATGAGTCTATTGAAGGTTGTCCTGGAAATCATATGGGTGATTAAAAGCAAAACGGGTGTTTGGGTAATTCAAATCGTTAAAAAAAAACACTCAATATGTTCATTTTCAAGGGTGATATTTTTTGAAATATAAAAAAAAATTTCTATGAAAGATAGAAAGATGATTCTTTAATGTTTCTTCAAATTGTTATCTGACCCATTTTTCTTGATGGTAATGTGATTCAATGTATTTACAATTACTGAAAAATCTTGTTTGTATACAGTGGTAACTTAAGGATTCATAGAAATGGCAGCGGTTAAATGAGAACTAACCAAGGACCTAAGGTAGACCTCAGTGGAATTCCAACTCCCACAAATTGGGCATATCTTCTAATTTTGTTACGTATTTTTTCGAGTATTTCGTTTTATCATCGACTTCGTTAGTTAGGCAAGTAGAGTAGACGCCAAATACAATACAAATGTTTGTAATGTGTATTATACCTATAAATGGATATGGTTGACAGAAGTTTTAATATTTCTAAGATAATTATCAATTCATAGATTTAATTTTTTTAAATAATTTTAATAGTCACAGCCGAGTCCTACTAGCGATTCAGTAAATTATATATTTAGCGTTATTCTTATAAACAAATATTGTAAAAGCATGTAATATCAGCAAGAGTATTTTGAAGAAAGACAAGAGACTGTCCATTTAAATTTGGAGGAAGGACAAATGGTCCCAATAATTGATCGCCAATGATACCACACCAAACGTTAATCTTAAATTCTTGCTGAAAATGCTTTTCTTTAACGGCATGAGGATTTTCTACTTCCCAGTAATAGGTATTTCTCCAGTTAAAAACGCCTGGCGAGTAAAAGTTGCTTCGTCGGTAAATAAAGTGTTCTTAACAAAATTTCAATCCCTGTTGTGTTTATTTAGCACAAATTGACGAAATTGTAGCCTTTATGGAAGATCCCCTCGAAGTAAGTTTTGTATAGGAGCGACATCGTTTTTATGGCGAAATGAACCCGTTTCTCCAAACGACGAAACAGATCTTTGAAAATTATGGCGTGGCTGTATTTTATTTGGATATTGCAATGAGTATCTCCTTGCTGCAGCACGCCCGCTAAAATTATTTTGTGCGTAAACACATATCATATCCCTCTTTCCCTATTTGAAAAATTATTATGTCTAGGCATTGTAAATAAAGAAGTAAAAGAAATTAGCTCGAGGAACACAAGAACAAAATAAAATGATTAATTGACGTAAATGACATAACTAAAACGTAACCAAAGCACACTTTTCAATAAATACACTTTGTTTCATTAGATTTGAATTTGTCTTTCAAAAAATTATTGAAATATTTAACGGCACTTTCCTCGAAAACGCTTAGAGTTATCAAGTTCTACCAAGTGTACCTTTTATACATGGAAATGACGCCCTCATCAGATTTTCTGGTCAGAACTATCACAACGTTTCGCCAAAAAAATATTTAAAAAAAGTCATCATCAGATACAGGTCCTGCGGCGCCCTCTAAGATCTAACGTGATGTAATACAATTTGGCTAAGATCAGTCAAGAGGCTGTGGAGTTATTGCAAAAAAAAAAACGAAAAAATAGTTTGAACTTTGACACTGTATCTTTTTCCACAGCAACATTTCACTAAAACGTATTTGATTATATCCTCATATTTTGGCCCAAAAAATCTACCAAAGAACTATGGCCTATTATTTATGATCCACGCTGTATATATGTTATATTTTAATTGTAATAATAACTGTAAACTTTGTCCTGTAAATGGATTTCTGTTGAGCAAATAAATAAATAAAATAAAAAATAAAAATTATTATATTACTAGTTCCTAATATCACTGGAAAAGTTACTAGAAAAAGTATGTTCAAGGCATCGAGACATCCTTATATCATTTTTAAAAGAAATTGTTTCTTAGCTTAACAGGTCTAAGGTTAATGCAACTGGTTTTGGATAACAGCCACCTTTTAGGAATAATAGGTCCGAAACTTCAAGCTGGAATTACCAGTACTACTGTCTACATTCTCTAATAAAATAAGTATTTTACACGTAGTATTATTTATAGTTATGGGTATCAGGGTATGTGAATGACATTTTTTATAATGTTCGATATGAAAGTCGGCCATTCAGTTTTATTTCTAAATTGTTATTCCGGTTTTTAACATACTGTCATCAGCGATGGAAATGATGTGACTGAACGCTATAGCAATATACGGGGTTGGGCAAATGTGTGGAAACACCTGATTTCTCTAAACAATAATTTCGAATAAAAAATACCCTTAACAAAAGTTTTTCCCGAGGGTTTTCCAGGATTTTTATTCTATTCAGTGACGTACTTTGATTTCCAACAGCTACCCTATTTTTCGAGATTTGATGTCATCGGTAGTTTTTTTAAATTGATGACCCTGTATATTTTTACATTTTCAGATAGACACTTTTTCATCACTTATAATGATAAGGTAAAGGTACCAGTTATTGACACTTTTAGGCAATAAATAGCATTAAAACAATATCTTGGGCCATGATTATTAGCTTAGATCCAGTTTGTATTTTTTTCCTTGTAGTTTGTACTTTGACAATTAAAATATCAACAAAGTTTTATTTAAAAAAAAAGGTTTGTTTTTGTACAAAATTTTACAAAAAATTATTTTGAACGCACCAGTTATTGACAGTCGACTTTCTTGTACCAATTATTGACACACCAATGATTGACACGAAAACAAAAAAAATATTTATTTGAATATATATTTTTACAATGAAATTTTAATTGCAAAAAATCTTTAATTGCATTCTAGAATTGTTAAGCTTCAAGTATATCAATGTCCTTTGAAAATACATATTTCATTCTGTCACCGACATTGTGAATTTCTGGTTGAAATAATTTTTCGATGATATCTTCAAACTTTATAGTCGAGATATCATTTTCTATTAATCGGAAACATGACTTCTCATTAATTGACTTAAGAGAAGCAACTTCGATATCATTTTCTGTGTATATTTTTTGTATCACACAGACATATCTATAAAAGAATGTTTGCTTCTTCCCACCCAAAAAATTGGCCAAAACGAAATCTCCGACACGAATGTCATCATATTTTAAACGAGATTTTAACTTTGAGGCCAAATGACTTAATGGGATATCGTTATCTTGTTCTTCTTCTCGTTCTGAATAGATACCGATATCATCCAGACTATCTCCACTTTCTACCCACTCTTCGGAATCAGATGAACTTTCACAATCTGAAACTTTCCTCTTCCTTTTGGGTTTTCCACCTTTTTTCGTTTCCTTTCTTCTGCTCTTTTTTGTTTCTCTTCTAGCTTTTTCTTTTTCTCTGCTTCCTTTTTTTTATGATACTCTTGCCATCTTTCTGAAGTGATGGCAGATGGTATTTTCTCCTTTTTCGGTTTTTTGTTCGACTTAATTTCTTCCGGCCAAAACAATGCTTTTTTAAAAGGAGTGGGAACTTGTTCTTTTAGCGATGACAGATTTAATGGTGTGGTATTATTTACTGGATTGAAGGGGGAATCATTTAATTTTGGTGGAAAACTTGTTGCAGGCAAAAGAATGTTTGTTATGTTTTTTTGTGGTGTAACTTGACTAGACTCAGGATTCACTTTGTGATTCGTCCTTGCTAATTGAATTCCAGAACATCCTGGCTCAGAGTTATTATGAATTTGTTCAATACTTTCTGAGTTTGATTTTTCACTTTCAAATTCTCTTATAGTATTATTCTCGTCTCCGTTTTGGCCAACCTCGTCTGCTTTGTTTGCTGTTTTTTCTCTGCCAACATTTACTTCCACTTCTACCATAACTATTGTTTTCTTTTTCATTGCAGTCCACACAGTAAATAGAGAAGTATCTTCCACGTTTCCAGACCAATCAGCGTTAAAATTTGCTCGAAAAATGTTTAATTTCTCTGCAGGAATAAATTTTTCCAAAACTGCAAGACCTTCTTTTATCTCAGTAACTTGTCCTATGTCTGTTAGTTGAGTTGAAATTTTAGAAAATTTTACATTTTCTACATTAAGTGGACACATGCCACAACTCTTAAAACCATGTTGAATTGTTTCCTTTGTAATACTGGACAGTGCCTTCTCAAATACACATCCAAAATTTTCTTTTCTCAACTTCTTTCCATTGTTCTCAAGGTGCCAATCCCTTACTGACTTTTTCCAAAACAGTTTTAGCGGTTTGAACACCGCCACATCCATAGGTTGGATTAAATGTGTCGAGTTTGGATATAATGAGAATAACTCAATTCCATTTTTCGAGCAATACTGTGATAAATGTAAAGTCATGTGAGACACGTGGCCATCTATGAACATTAGAATCGGTCGTTTAATTTTTTGCTGATCTAACCATGAATACATTAGTTATATATTCAAAAAATGTTGCGCCACTCATCCAATCACTTTCAGACCGTCCTATCCCCCAACTGTTGTTAACACTATGAGCTATATGACCTGGAATGCGCTCGTATTTGAAAATCACCATAGGAGGAGCTAATTCTCCAGCTGCGTTGGCTGTTACTAAAACTGTGAGATTGTCTTTTTCATCGTTTGTTCCTGCATTATACACACTTTTATCTCCTTTTTTTTGCCAATACTTTGTCACCCTTTCGCTGGAGAAAAAATGCGCTCTCATCACAATTAAATACTCTTGTAGAATCGTTTGTTACTCTAATAGGTTCTTGGATTTTAAATATTCCTCTATTTCTTTAAACCATTGTCGAAGTTGCGATTCAGAAACTTTTTCGCGAGCAGGTGTTAAATTTTGGGCAACTCTCTCGCTTATATTTGGATGCCCTTTCATAAATGAATCATACCACTTCCTACCTGGACGAGAATTCGCAAAAGGATTTGGTCGCTTATTTTCTTGCATAATTAGATGCACACTGTCCAATAGTTGCTCCTTATTAACTGGGTGGTGTACCTTAGCCAGTGATAGAATCCATCTCTCTAGAAGAGTCTCTTCGTTGGTGGTAAGAATGGCGCTTGGTCCCATTCGGCAGTCTACAGGTAGCTTGCCAGAAGACTTATACAGTAGCGTTACTCTAGGGACAGAGTGCATTTTAGCAGCTGTTGCTACAGGCGTTCCCCTTGCCACAGCTTCAAGAGCTGCATTCATCTGCTCCTTAGTATAATTTTTCTTTGGCGCCATATCTGTAATAAACGATGTTCCAGTAATTGACAGCTAATGTACCAATAATTGACACCCCTGTCAAAGACTGGAGCCAGATATTTGTAGGGAAGCTAATATACGTCTACTTGCGCATTTTGGCATTCACCAATCAATATTCATCAATGTACCAGTCATTGACATTGTGTGTCAATCACTGGCACACATGGGTATTGCTTGATCCAGTCATTGACACCCTAGCAAAAATGAGGTTAGGGGATTTATTATTACAAAATATTACATACAAAATAAACTTTAAGACCTAATAAACACCAACAAATAGTTTAAATTCAATAAACATGCTTCCAACAAATGTTAAAAAATATTATTTTGTGGACTTACCTTAATAATTTGCTTAAAATTAGCTCGAAAAACGGACACGTTGCACTTTCAGCACATCAAAACACAACATGAAACCACCAGATTTCCCGCCCAATGGCTACAAGGTTGCCAGATGTCCCATTTTAAAAGATTCTTCATGGCAATTGATTCTTTTTACTCAAATAACCTTATTTTTAAAGGAGAAATTAACCGGTGTCAATCACTGGAACAGTGTCAATAACTGGTGCACTTACCTTATATCATGGTTTGGTAAGTGTGCGACTTGTGGTTTCCTAAATATTAAATAAAATAATGAAATAAAGAGATGGCTCTTCACATTTTATTTATTTATTTATTGCATACACTGTTCAACAGGTAAGGCACCCAATTATAGAACAGGGATAACAGAGTAAAAAAACATAATTATAGGTATAATACATAGTACAACATATATATCACAAAAAAATCAGAAAGGTAACAATAAAATATATAAGTGACAAGTGTAAAATAATAAAATTAAACAAAAGCTAACTATTAAAAAAAAAACAAAAGTGTAGGCAACCAAACAACTATATTAATTTAATCTAAAATTTGAGATTTTATATCCTTCAGAAAGCAGTTAACAATATCAAGGGCAGTGGACAATTTATTTGTATTATTGCACATGGTAAACACAGGCGAGTTTTTTAAAATGTTGGTATGTGGGGTGGGCATATAGAAAACTTGGGCATTGCGAAAAGCCAATCTAGGAACTTGAAAATTTAATTTGCTGATTACTTCAGATGCGTCAAAATCATTGTGTAACATTGTAAATAAGAAAATTTGAGAGAAGGATAATCGCCTGTCTTCAAGTGTAGATATGGAAAACCTTTCAAGTAGATCTCTCTGCGGAAAACCTATGACAGGGTAAGTACCATTTGATTTGAACCAGAGCAATTTGACGAATCTACGCTGCACTGCTTCCAGGTAAGTTTTATGTACCTCATAGCTCGGACACCCGATAAATGATGCATACTCAAGCTTCGATCTAATGATTGGTAAAGAATTTTCAATGTATCCGTATCAGTGAATTCACGACTAGTGCGAACGATGAATCCAAGGCTCTTAAAAGCTTCGGAGATAATGGTGTCGATGTGATCAATAGAAGATAGCTTTTTGTCAAAAATTACTCCGAAGTCACGAAACGTTGAAGGTCTCTGAAGTGAGATGTTATTCAAATGGTATTCAAAAGTAATTGGTGATGTTTTTAAAGAAAAGGACAATGCGTTACACTTACCTGTGAATATTTTTTGGTCATCAGCGTATAGCAGGCAAGGCAAACCAATTTCGTCTATTATGTCACTAATAAATATATTGAATAACAATGGTCCAAGAATAGATCCCTCGGGAACTTGCTCCACTCCATAGGTGGCAACAAATTCCATTGACTTGAATCCATTGAGGATAACATACTAAGAGCGCTCCGGATATAAGCCGGAAAGACGGTGCAATTTACTCTCATATAAATCATTATTTAAAAAAACGGCTTTCACTAAAAGACATTAAAAACCTGTGGGGCGATGAGAGAAAAAAAAGTATATATAAAAAAATATTTTTTTTTCTTCTATATTCGATTTGCAAAAATAATTCTTATCATCCCACATAGGTATTATTAAAATAAACATTTTCCCTTTTATGGAACTAAAATAAAATTAGCCCTAATGTCCTCAAGTGCACCGAGAAATTTAAAGATTAGGTATAATAAATTTGTCCAATGTCATATTCTATTACATCTCTATCACTCTCTTTCCAAGCACACCGTACATTAGGCTGCGTCATTTTATTGACGTGAAGTCATTTACAACTAAAATTGGAAGCATGGATGACTAATACACTCCGAACAACTCCTAAGTCCTATTCATTAAATAAGATTTAAATAAACGGAGTAGAGAATATGAGAGACCAATTTTATGAATTTATCGAGAAGTAGCCGGTGACAGAGTCTGTCAAATGCCTTGGAAAAGTCCGTATATACAACATCTGTTTGGCTATACTTATCTAAGGACTCAGAAGTTTACTGAGTGACACAGAAAAAAATTGTTGTAGTCGAACGCCCCTTCATAAACTCATGTTGGTGAATAGAAATTTTGGTGTTAATTGAGTAATATTTTCTGTCATATAGTAGGATTCCCAACACTTTGCAAAAGTTGCAGATTACAGAGATTGGTCTGAAGATCTGAATATCTAATTTATTCCTCCTTTTATAAATTTGGAATATGTCCATAAGTCTGGGAACTGATGACAATTTGTTAGTATTAAGTTGAAATTAAGGTTAGGGATATCCAAATATAATTGCTCAATCCTTCAATAAGAATGCTGGTCTGGAATTCAGGTCTGTTGTCATTTTAGGTTTAATTCGTTTTAAAGCCTGAATAACTTCGACCTCTGAGAACGAATTTATATTTATAACATGGTTATTTTTCGGGCAGTCACTTTCAGTGAAAATATTCCCCGTGTCCAATGAGGAGTCCGTATAGAATTGACTAAAAAATTTCGCAAAAGCGTTTAATATATCATCAGGATCTTTTAATGAAACTCCATCCAAATACATTTCTTCCGAGACATTTGTTGACCCTTTTTTACTATTGATGAAGGCCCAAAATTTGTTGGGATTACTTTTTATTGTTCTTTCAGAATCTTTCACAAAGTTACTGTATGCTATATTAATATTGAACTTAAGGGAATGACTTTGATTTTATTTATAATGGTGCTGTTAAACCAGGGAGGGTATTTACCACTACGAGAGACTGATTTCTTAGGTACACAAGATGCAAACACAAAGTCAAGTCATCATAAAATTGAGTGCGTATGCATACTATCAAGGCTGTCTTGCAGTCGATATTGTCAGGTACGTGTGAAACATTAACATTGTTTTCCAATTATGGGTGAACTAACTGAACGTGAAAGAATTACGTTGTTAATGATGCTTGGTTTTGGAGACAGGCAGAGTTCTCTAAAAGAGACATGCACCATTTTTAATGCAACATTCCCTGATAGAAATTCTGAAATTTCTAAATCAAAGGTTGTGCAAAAGATTCACTCAATGGGAAGTGTTAAAAATCGGCCAAAATCTGGTCGAAGTAAGTCGGCTACAAATAAAGATATTTCAATTGATGTCCTTCTTAACCTGCAGGGAGAACCAAAAACTTCAGTACCAAAACTACCCTTATATCACAATATTATCGAGAGATCTGTAAGAAGGATATTGTTCAATCAGTTCGCCCATAATTGAAAAACAATGTTAATATTTCACAGGGAAACTATCTGGCAGTATTGACTGCAATTGACAGTAATACGAATGATTTGAGTTCTGTTAAAGAAGGTGTGCAAAAACCATGGTAACAAAAAAAAAGAATATTTTTTTATCAGATAGCCTTGATAATTAAAATGTAAACAGCCATCTCTTTACTTTATTATTTTATTTAATATTCGGAAAACCACAAGTCACACACCCACCAAATCCTATATCATTATAATTGATGAAAAAATGTGAAAACGTAAAAATATACAGGGTCATCCATTTAAAAAACTACCGATGACGTCATATCTCGGAAAATAGGGTAGTTGTTGGAAATCAAAGTACGTCACTGAATAGAATAAAAATACTACAAAAAATTTTGTTAAGGGTATTTTTTTATTAGAAATTGTAGTTTAGCGAGAAATCAGGTGTTTCCCTGTATGTGAAATGACACTGTGGTGTGATACACCTCACGAAAACATAAAACAAATTAACCGGAGATTAATTCAATCACTAACATCTTCACGCATAAGGAGTATGCCGTGATTTAATCAAATAATATACCACACGAAAACGATATTTAATATATCTAACTCGTAATCTAAATTGGAATCGAAATTATATCCAAACGACCGTCATCAATTCGCCACCGCCCTTTCAGCCATAAGAGTTGTATAACCAATAAAATGCACGCCCTTCAATTTCCGTTTTCAAACTGTTATTTTATCAGATTTCTACTTAATCATAACAGAAATCGCTTCAACGGTTATCTAAAAACAGATCAAATTGTAAGATGTTAATGTTACCATCAAGTATCAGTGATAAACTTATGAGTATATACCAAACCTGCAACAACCATGACTATATAATTAGAATTTGAAAAATTCCCACGTATATAATATACATTACGAATTGATAGCTATTCAACCATAAAGATTTATAAAGAGATCAGCAGTTGTATGCACAAATATGAGTTATTAAACGATGAGATTGTTGAACTATACTTTTATTATCTCAACAAAAACAAATTCAATTTATATATAAATATTTTTATTGATTGTTATCACCAAATAATCCAATTTTTAATTCGGTGTGTCAACATTTCAAAATAATATACGAGTGTACTGAAAGAAATAAAAAAATACTTGAACGTATTTGTAGGATAAATCGAATTGCTTATAAATTTTAGTGGAGGCAATTGATCCATTTTTTGGCCGTATATATTTGGAAAGTCGAATTTTATTAACGACGTAAATTGCCGGCTCAAAGTCATTTGTTTTTGTATAGTTCTGAACCGAGTTCTGAACCATACTCGATGTATGTGATAGGGAATTACCAATAGCAAACGTAAATTCGTAGTGAAATTTTTACCAAATCAAACACAAATTTATTAAATATTTAAATACATGATCCTTCCCGAGACCTGATTCGGAGCCCTCTTGCCAGGGCGACAAATTAAATAGGTAGTAGCATTAAAGAAAAGGATGAATCAAAACACTAAACTAACTCGAGTAGCTGATACAGATAAAGTCCCATCGAAAAAACCCGTTCAATACAACTACCGCAGCGACAGCATCCCAGCTGCCTAATCTATTATTTCCTAACGCTCTGGTCCATAATAAATTTTGACTCTAGCAGAAGGTAGAGTTAGTTGTGAAGAGGAAAATTAGAAATGAAAAGAGGGACAGGAAAGAATTAAGGATATTAAAGTGTTCGGTAGGGAAGGATTGAGTGAAAGGAAGTTGCGCTAAGTGAAAAGTTAGCTAGACTGGTTGGCGGAAAATCACCAACGTCTGGTAAGGTATGGTGTGTTTTATCCTGAATGTAGTCCGCTATTAGGGTAATGTCATGACAACGTGCATAGATATATCGGAGGGAGGTGTATCTACCAGAATTTGATATGAGGCGCATAAATTTATGTTTTTATGTTGAGTTTTCTCGTTGTCGCCACCGGTTTGCTGCACTACACCGGTGCCGCGTATGCAATGATCGGCCTAATCATAACGGTGTAAATCGATTTTTTATTCTGCCGGTTTAGTCTGACACCCCTGACCAGGAGTGTATACAGACTTCTGGATATGGAGTAGACCTTCCGTACCGTCCCATTGATATGTATGTTAAATGTCAATCGTTCGTTCAGTTTAATCCTCAAGTACTTCACAAACCTTTTGGTTGGAATTTGATTCCCCTGATCAAAATTGGTATTAACATTGTATTCTCCGTAAAGCAGTGCGCGAAGACTATTGACTCCGACTTTTCGGCATTTACCCGAGTCTTCCACCGGTCGTAATACGTCGTGGCACGAGCCATGTGTGTTTTAAGGAGCATATTCGCTGCTTGCGCGCTATACGAATTCGTATACATAGTTGTTTCGTCGGCGTACTCTTCGAGCATTATATGCTCGAAGGGCGTATTTGGCCAGCTTGGTATTCGGAAAGTCCCAGACGTAATATGCTAGTTATTTTTTGGCATCTGTTCGCTTGGTTTCCCTTCTATGCTATACAGGGCCAAAAAAAATTTTTGCTTGAAAATTTCAGATATTAATTTGATTATATTAAATTTTAATTAGTAATGATCACCATGCATCGGTGCGTTTAAGTTTTCTCAAATTAATAACAATTTTATTAAGAACTAATAGGGAATAGAAATGGGACGGTAACATTATTATATACCCACCTACTCATTAAAACGGAACAAGTTCACAGAAAATTAGGCGATAATTTACTATAATTAGATTGCAATTTTTGCAAATTATACAGTATAATGATAAACTTTCTTTTCATAAAAACAATTTTTACCTTGGGATTCTAGCGCTTAAAAAGCGTAACAAATATGCGCTGCATGTGGTTTTTAGTCATTAATTTGAAACTGTTTTGTAATAATTATCTATTAGCTAGTGCATTCACTTCTAGCAAATTAAACTCGAAATCAAGTTTTTACTATTTCATTTATTGAAATAAATGCATAAATATTCAATGAATATTAATATTTATTATAACAAAAACGCTTAATTTAAATATCTGTTCAACTGTCTAAACACTATATTTCTTATATTCTGCTTGTGTAAAAGTAGGGTTTAATATTATTATGATTAAAAATTTTGTTCTGTTATTTATAATTCGCGAAATAATCAAATTAACAATTTTCATCGTAAACTACTCACTACTTCTTTTACAGTTCTGGCATATATCAAATAATCACTCGTAGTCATAATTGAGAGACGCTTATAAAACATCTGCAGTGAATACAGGAAAGGTTATTATGTTTATATTAGTAAGCCGATAGGGCTTCCATCCACCCATCTCTACCAGGCTTGTCCTAAGACAGCAACTTAAAAATCTAGTCAGTAGCTTTATCTGCTGTTATTCAGTGCAAATCTTTTAAAAGTCACGATTGTAATGAGTATCAGATTATTACATTTATGTAAGACAGTTGTAATTAAAACATAAAACACACCGAATATAGCAGATAATCCCCAAATCCAAAGGCTATTTGGGCAACGCAGATAACATCCGTTACCCATCGACACTGCCAGTGTCGGTGCCGAGGATCGAACCCAGACCACAGCAGAGTTAAACCAAGTGCGTTTGCCACTCAACGCTGGTAAAAAAAGTTAGGGATGTTTGTTAATTTTATGAATTATTCGCAGTGGTGTCCTTGTATTCTTCTATATGACTGCCTAAAGTTTGCGCAGTAAAAATGGTTTCCTTCAATTAAAACAATATCGAAGCCTTAGCAACTTTTCAATTCTTTTCTCTGACGATGCCCAATTGGGACCACTACAATCCTCGTGCCGTTGTCCAGAAAAAGCATAAGTCCTCCCTTAATGTACGGTGTGGAGTGGCGAACGAAACATTCGTAGCACCGCATTTTTTTGTAGGCCGATTGACTGAAGAAATTTATGTGGATTTTTCCCGGAACATTTTGCCCAATTTATTATTGGCGCAAAATGTCGACAGGATCAGTCTTCATTTTCAGCATATTGGGACACCGCCCAATTTCTCACTCCAAGTCCTGGAGCATCTCAATGATGAGTTCTCTAACCTCTGGATCGGTCGCGGAGGTCCTCAAGCTTGGCGAGCTAGATCTCCTCATCTAACTGTTCTCGATTTATATGTTTGGGGTTACATGAAACGGTTGGTGTACAGCATAGAAGTCACCACTAGAGAGGAACTACGGCCGCGGGTAGTGGCAGGCTCTGATGACAGAAAAACCATTGGGAAGACCACACGACCTTTATTGGTCCGGTGCAGGAAATGCATCGAATTTGGGGGAGAACATTTTGAAAAGCTCATCTAGTTTGAATTGAGCATTCTTTATCTAATATTAAGATGTTAAGTTTGTCAAGAATTTACCTATTTATTAAAAGGGTTATCACATTTATGTGTGCATGCTTTTTCTAGATTATAGGTACCCATAATCCATTCAAATTTTATCGTTTTATATAGATAGATTACATAGCATAGTTTGGTTAGAAATGCTATAGTAAAATGTACTTATTTTGTCAAAAACGAGGAGGGCAGATTTTTCTGAGTTCGGTCCTAGATTTTTCAAAACTAATTAGGCTATTCTGGCAAGTCCCAGCTGAGGAATTTTCCTGGTAATTTTCATTCGATTACATCTAACCATTGTAGATATATGCTCTTTAAATTTTCAGACGAAATGCATGAAACACCCTGTATCCTGTATCTTCTTAACCATTGGCCAAAAATTTGTTTTCCTTGTTGATTTAGACTTATATTGAATTGATTATCTGCCATTAGGCTATGGAATATTGCAAGCAAATCACCCTGTATATTATTTTTAAATAACAATCTGTTTTCGTTTGCTATTAATGACTAAATAAATGTTCATGCATCTGGACTATGTAAAAACAAAATTATTGTCATGAGTACCCCAAGCCGCCCATCATGCAGAGAAGCCTTGCTTTTGCTTACCTGCGAAGCGGTGTTGGGAAAATCCCATTTTCCGTGCGCTAAATAGGTATAGTCGAGTTTAATCTCTTCCCTGTACTCAAAAAACGCAACAAAAACTTTACGACATAATTATTATCGCCCTTGGGCCAAGCGGCATACTGTCATCAAACAAACCGACGCACATTAAAGCCCTATAAAGGGATGAAAAGTTTTTGCCAATCCCTAATGCCCATTTTCCGATCTTTACCGGTAAAACATAACGTTGTATGTATACTATCAGTTGTAAGAAATAAATAGTAACGAACCATATTGCAACGACCAAAAAAATTTTTTGCGGAAATTTCACTCATACAAACTTTTTGATTTTTTGCATGACTTCATTGATCACCCCGTATATAATAAACTTATGGTCCTACGATAAATATACGTCATGCAGCTTAATCCGAAAAAAACTAGCTCTTAAAATTTGCAAGCCGCGTTCAAAAATTTGCATTCCTGTTGAAAATATTGAACTTTAAATTTTGCCTAAAATTCTCTATGTGTAAGTTCGAGTGGCCAGCAGTTTAGTTATATCTAAAGCTGTAATTGAAATAAATGGATGTTGTAATCGTCATGTAAAAGATAATTTACTACTTTTAGGGTGCAGTGACGATTTTATACATTGCATTTTTTAAAGGATGATCGTACAAACTATGAGGAAAGCTCATATTTATCATAAAATAGTGTTATTTATTTGGTTAAAAATTATTGTTCGTTAAAACTGCATAGTGCATATACCAGGAAACTGCTCAGCGAAACTAAAGCAACGAAAAAGTACATATTGAACGTATTATAAACTAGACACTTTTAGCAACGTTGAATTTTTATGACCATGCATTTTTCCTGAAGTTTTGACCGTATTTGGGCTAATTACTAAAGGTAATTGAATAAGTCTTCAACTTTATACAGTGATTTTGACGCAGAACACATTGTTTTTGAGCAAATTGCGCGTAAGATATAATTTTTCAAAAGAGCTATACTTTTAAAACGATGTATCTCGGACAATTTTCACAGAAAATAGAGAGGTGGTAGGTCTCAAATTAAAGAAAAATTCATAAACTTTAAATAAATCCTTTTGAAACGTCTTGTTAAGGTGGGCATATCCAAGAGAGAGAGAGAGAGAGAGATCCGATAAGGAAATATTTATTATTTTTGGCCATAACTTTTTTTTTAATACATATATTGTTAAAAAAAGTATAAGCCTCTCTATACTTCGGCCGAAATCTCTAGCTAGTAGAGTCAGGGGCGTGCGGATTTACAAGTTTTGTAAATTCCCCAATATAATATGTTTACCCCGTTATAGTTCAAGTAATAAGTTCCTGATACATAAAAAACGCAACAAAAACTTTACGACATTATTATCAGAGAAAGTGAGTAGAAGCAACAATACAGCTACGGACACGTGTTTCGGAGTTATTGCTCCTCATCAGCGTAGCGTAGCATAGCGAAGATATCATAGGTGAGCAAAACTATTAAAGGTAGGAAAGTACACTACATAGTACTCCATTTGCATTTTCATACCTCATGTGCTACATTTTGGGCCACAAATGAGAGCAGTCAGTAACTAGGAGCCCTATGTGTACTGCTCTATTTCCTCCTGGCAAATGCAAAGTAAAAGATGGAGTGGATGGATACATTATATAAACAACCGGAATTATTGTGTGAAAATTCATATCAATACACCTATCATAGTTCCACTTAGGTAGGCTTTATACTTTATTTTATCATTTATATGTATTAAAAATAAGTCATGGTCAAAAATAATAAATATTTCCTTATTTTCTTGGATATGCCCACCGGTTATATTAGCGTCTATATTGTTCGGGATATTTGCAAAAAATCCATATTTCTCGTTGCTGCCAGCAAAAAGGAGTTTTGGCATGTTTTCTTAATGTTTATTAAAGTATCATTTTGATGTCCTGATTTTTCTTTTGTTTGTATTTCTTATTTTTATCAAACCATTGGTCTAAAATAAGATATTTCAAATCATTTAATTACCGATAAATGTGCATACTTATCGGTAATTAAATGATTCATTTTTCAATTTGCAAGGTTTACACTTTGAGTGAAAGTATGTTATTTGTCTACACATGCTCAAAATATTAGGAGACAGCTTTATTTTGAATTTTTAGTTTTCCGTTTTCAATAAAGCCAAGCATTTCTAATATTTATTTAAAGCAAATTTATTTTCTGGATGATTTCTTTCGGCTCCTTTAATCCCCAAAAGCTTTTTTAAGTTTAAAGTTTAAATCCCGTAATTTGATTAATTTCTGTTGGTCAATAAAACACTTTTTATAGTTCAAGTGGGAAGAAACTGAGACATAAAAAACATAACAAAAACTTCACGACCTCATTAAAATACCGGTACTCTTTTTTGTGCTGTTCGCAAATTGACTCGCTTACCTTTATAGGTTTTTAATGTGCATCGGGAATGTTTCATCTCAGGCTTGGCGCCATGGCCCGCGGCGATATAATTATGTCATAAAGTTTTTTTTGCGTTTTTTATTTACTGGGATCTATTTATTTGAACTAGCGCCATGGCCCGCGGCGATAATAATCATGCCGTAAAGTTTTTGTTAGGTTTCTTCTGTCTCGGAAATTTATTACTTGAACTATACCTATGAGTTTAATTTTGAAGTTTTAACTGGAAATATTGTCTTTGTTCGTTAGAACTTTTTAACAATTTATACGTTGTGTATTTTAAAAACATTTAAAAGTACATATTGTTTTATATGGAGTTGCTGATCTAAATATTTCAAGTGCGTGTCTGGGTGTAATTACTTTTGCGACAAGTTTAACGGTATTTTAATGAGGTCGTAAAATTTTTATTGCATTTTTTGAGTGCACCGTAAATCTGAGCTCGACTATACTTGCTATTTTTTCTTGCGTTGAATATGAATAAAAAAATACTGTAATTTTTTCTTTAAATACTTTTAGTGCCCCTGGGAGCTCGTGAGAGCACGTTTGAAAAAAAAATCTTCGAACTACTGTGGGTCAATATCCATGGCCAACCCGTAGTTCAAATCGCTCTTGGATTTTTTACGCTATTCTGATGGAAATAAAAACCAAATTAAAATCTAGAGAAAAATTATGACAAAGTTTAAAAAGTAGGCAAGTTTGTTAAATATAAATTAGAATAACTTTCTTGCTTAAGGTGAAACTTTCCAACATTCTAAATATTTAAACCAAAGTTGAAATTCAAAACTTTTTGGTAAAAGTTGAACCGCTTTCAAAAATATTTTGCTAAAAATTTTGCTATAAAATTTACTCCTACACACCTGGTTAATTGGGACTTTACCTATGTTAATATATCAGAATATAAACAATTTCAAATTAAATATTTACGCCAAGATGTCAGACTTACATAGGAGCAGTGATCATGCAAGCAGTTAATTTACCAGCTCTGTGAAGTTAGCACTACCACTTTAAAGTTTTGAAATCGTTTTGGCCTCATCAATTGTAGCTTTTTTGTTGCGAATTTGTTGCGGTGAGAAAAAATTTGTAGCTCTTTATTTTTTAAAAATAACCCATAGTAATGCTAACTTCACAGTGAAGATAGCATTACCACTCACAGTGCTTTAAAATTTTGAAATTGTTTTGGCCTCATCAATTGTAGCTTTTTTGTTGCGAATTTGTTGCGATGAGAAAAAATTTGTAGCTCCTTTTTTTTTTAAATAACCCGTGGCAATACTAACTTCACAGTGAAGATAGCATTACTACTCACCAGTGCTTTAAAATTTTGAAATCATTTTGGCACCATTAATTGTAGCTTTTTTGTTGCGAATTTGTTGCGGTGACAAAAAATTTGCAGCCCTTTATTTTTTTAAAATAACCCATGGTAATGCTAACTTCACAGTGAAGATAGCATTACCACTCCCAGAAATAACTTTAAAAAGTGCACAAACATTTTCTTATCACAAGAATAATTTGTTGCGAATTTGTTGCACACGATTAATAGCAAAAAATTAATGAAAACATGTTTTTTTCTGGTAATGCGAACTTGATAATCAAAATCGCTTTTAATAATTAACCCAATAAAACGGGAGGTTTGTCGATTTGGATGAAATAATTCAGAGCGGGCTGAAATTTTGGGAACAGGCGTATTTTGTGATAATTTTTAATATATCAAATGGCCCCACCCGTAGACGCCGGCGGAGGCGAAGGGAGGGAGAAAATAGGTAAAAAAAATCGGTTTTTCGTAAAAAAAACTACAAACAAGCAATTTTCGTCACCTTTGAAGTACAAAAAGGTACATTTAATAATATTTTTTCACTTTTTGAAGTATCAGAAATTCTCACAGAATAACTTCAGCCCGCTCTGAATTATTTCATCCAAATTTTCCAATTTCATTGGGCTAAATAATTTATAAATAAGAACGATAAAAAAAATTGTTTAAATATTTTTTTTAAAAGGGCCGGAACAAACAGATAGCTTTAAAAAAGTGAGCAATCGCGACTCAACGATTCCGGGTGCATCGTATAGAAAATAAAACACAAAATGTGCAAGGCAAGTAAGGAAGGAAATTTGCAGATAACAGGTTTCAAAAGATTTTGAGAACAAAACGTGGACTACTGTAATTTATATTGAAAAACAGTAGCAGTTTACTCATAAAAACAGGTATTCCATTTTATTTCGTAAACATTTTACTCAAAAATGTTTTCTAAGGAACGAAAAAGCATAAATCGCTAGAATTCGAAGGTTGTCATAAAAAGAGAACATAGTTTATTATGTTGAGTCTATATTAGAGAAAACTTTATTTGCAACGAATTGTTTCTCGATGCAACAAATTCGTACGCGACACGTAACAAAGTCTCGAAATGAAAAACATATCAAAAAATGGATTTGCAACGGTTTTTGCAGGTGGTAGTCTTAGGCTACGCTGGAAATTCAAGATTTCATTAAATTTTGCCAAAACTTTTTTCGCAACAAATTAGGTCTCGGTGCAACAAATTCGTACACCACACGGCACAAATACTCGAAATGAGAAACAGATGGAAAAATGCATTTGCAACAATTTTTGGCGGTGGTAGTGTCAGGTTGCGCTGGAAATGCAGCGCATTATCAATTTTTGCGAAAACCTGTTTCGTAACAAATTATTACTCGGCACAACAAATTCGTGCATCACACGCTACAACTTATAGAAGTGAAAAACACATGAAATAATGCATTTACAGCCATTTTTTGTAGGTGGTAATGCCAAGTTGTGCAGAAGATTCAACGTTTTTTCGGTTTTTACTGAAAATTTGTTTCGCAACAAATTATGACTCGGCACAACAAATTTGAACACCACACGCTACAAATCGTCGAAATGAAAACACATGAAAAAATGTATTTATAACAATTTTTGTAGGTGGTAAAGCCAAGTTGTGCAGAAAATTCAACGTTTTTTCGGTTTTTGCTGAAAATTTGTTTCGCAACAAATTATTTCTCGGCACAACAAATTCTTACATCACACGCTACAAATCCTTGAAGTGAAAAACACATGAAAAAATCCATTTGCAACGGTTTTTGGCAGTGGTAATGTCAGGTCGTATTGAAAATTCAACGTTTTTTCGGTTTATACTGAAAAGTTGTTTCGCAATAAATTATTATTCGGCTCAACAAATTCGTACACAATACGCTACAAATCGTCGGAGTGAAAAACACACGAAATAATGCACTTGCAACGGTTTTTGGCAGTGGTAATGCCAGGTCGTACTGAAAATTCAACGTTTTTTCGGTTTTGCTGAAAATTTGTTTCGCAACAAATTATAACTCGGCACAACAAATTCGTACACCACACGCTACAAATCGTTGAAGTGAAAGACACATGAAAAAATGTATTTACAACAA
Organism: Leptura quadrifasciata; assembly: GCA_963675555.1. NCBI lineage: Eukaryota > Metazoa > Arthropoda > Insecta > Coleoptera > Cerambycidae > Leptura > Leptura quadrifasciata. The sequence continues at coordinate 111,312,432 of OY776676.1, read as the reverse complement.
TTTTTGTAGGTGGTAATGCCAAGTTGTGCAGAAAATTCAACGTGTTTTCGGTTTTTGCTGAATATTTGTTTCGCAACAGATTATTATTCGACGCAACAAATTCTTACAACACACGTTATAAATCCTTGAAGTGAAAACCCCACGAAATAATGCATTTGCAATGGTTTTTGGCAGTGGTAATACCAGGTCGTACTGAAAATTCAACGTTTTTTCGGTTTATACTGAAAAGTTGTTTCACAACAGATTATTACTCGGCAGAGCAAATTCGTACACCACACACTACAAATCGTCGAAGTGAAAAACACATGAAAAAATGTATTTAAAACAATTTTTGTAGGTGGTAATGCCAAGTTGTGCAGAAAGTTCAACGTTTTTTCGATTCTTGCTGAAAATTTGTTACGCAACAAATTATTATTCGGCACAACAAATTCGTACACCGCACGCTACAAATCGTCGAAGTGAAAAACATATGAAAAAATGTATTTACAACAATTTTTGTAGGTGGTAATGCCAAGTTGTGCAGAAAATTCAACGTTTTTTCGGTTTTTGCTGAAAATTTGTAACAAGTTGTTTACTTTATAATTACTTACAATTTGTAATCAAATCATTGAAAAGCGGTTAAAATTCCGATTTAACCGATATATCACACTTGGACCCTTTCGATTTCGTCGGTTTTCGCGTGGCACGGTCGATGCGCGGAGCCGTTGCGCCGTGATGAAACTTATCACGTCACGTGCATTCCTCGGCTCCAAAGATCCACCGGGTGGGGAGGTTCCAGCCGCTTCCAGTAGCTACCGATTTTTTTCATTTAAAATTTCTCGTCATAAAATTATCGTACACGATGTATTATCAACATTATAATCAATGAAAAACGTTTCTGTGGAAAGAAGGTAAAGAAAATAGCGTGATTCTGTATTGAGCAAAAAAAAGATGTTAAAAAAACAATTGGTTAAAGAAAAATTTACCCATGTTTTTTTCTGTGTAAGGGTTTCTTCAAGGCGGCCCTTGGGGGAGCCATGAAAGGTTCCGGGAATGTACCAAGTTAGTTTACTAAAGTACGGGTTTCCTTAGGATGGGAATGTTGCTATTGGCGTACTTCTTGAAAATATGCAAAGTGAACAAGAAATATAAATTCATTTGTAAAAATTCAGGTGATTTCTTTTCACGTTAAATGGCACCTTTAATTTCACAAGGATAATACGTTTCGAATTTCATTACTTCGTGAACAAATTTAGTCTCAATTTACATATGCATATTTAGAACTAGAAATTTCAGGATAATGATTACGGGCCCAAAAGAGATTAACATGTCTCTCCCCTCCTTTACACTGAATGAGGGCTTTGTTTAATGGAACAATGAGGAGCCTTACCAGGATGCCAAGCTACTTGCAGATAACCAGGAAAACACCCGAATTCAATCAAATCATGTTTCATTTAATAAAATATGGCTATTGTTTAATGCTGTTTTTCTCAGCAAATATTGATACCTACTTATGCAACATTTAGTGAACAATTTTTTTTTCTACTAGATACCCGCAGAGAACCAGGAACCCGCCTTTCGAGGCAGGTCTTTAAAGATCTCCCACTAGAGGCCTTGAACTTACTATAGCTGCCCCGAAGACACTATTCATAGGGATCATAAGACTAGTGTCAGTAAAATAATACAATACAATACACCACAGGTAATGACGACCCCCTTTATCCCGGAAGGCTCTAGAAGAGCCTTGTGTGGGAGGGGGCTACACATTTAGAGACAAGGGACACACACCCAATATCCGTGTATAGTGAAAAAATCCCTCTCACAGTATTTTTCACTGCCACGACCGGGGATCGAACCCGGAACTTTTGGGTGAGAGGCAAGTGCGCTCACCTCTCCACCATCAGTCATACTGGAGAGATTAAATCGGCTACGCTGGCAAATAATGTATGGAGCAAGGATAACAAAGTGCACTTTACTGTACTAGTACAATAAAGTTGCAGACGATGTTACGATCATTTGAGAATGATACAAATAATGGCTGACTTAGTCCCCACTCCATAGGCCTATAAAAGCGTGTTTATATACTTGCTTTGCATAAATGGATAAAACTAGGGAATTTTCAACGCAACCCGGCACTACCACTGCCAAAAACCGCTGTAAATAAATTTTTTCGAGTGCATTTCACATGGAGAGTTTGCTGCGTGTCGTATACAAATTTGTTGCACCGAGTCGTAACTTGTTGCGAAATAAATTTTCAGCAAAAACCAAATAAACGTTGAATATTCAGTACAACCTGGCATTACCACTGCCAAAAACCGTTGCAAGTGCATTATTTCGTATGTTTTTCACTTCAAGGATTTGTAGCGTGTGATGTAAGAATTTGTTGTGCCGAGAAATAATTTGTTGCGAAACAAATTTTCAGCAAAAACCGAAAAAACGTTGAATTTTCTGCACAACTTGGCATTACCACCTACAAAATTTGTTATAAATACATTTTTTCATGTGTTTTTCATTTCGACGATTTGTAGCGTGTGGTGTACGAATTTGTTGTGCCGAGTAATAATTTGTTGCGAAACAACTTTTCATTATAAACCGAAAAAACGTTGAATTTTTAGTACGATCTGGCATTACCACTGCCAAAAACCGTTGCAAATGCATTTTTTCATGTGTTTTTCACTTCAAAGATTTGTAGCGTGTGATGTAAGAATTTGTTGTGCCGAGAAATAATTTGTTGCGAAACAAATTTTCAGCAAAAACCGAAGAAACGTTGAATTTTATGCACAACTTGGCATTACCACCTACAAAAATTGTTGTAAATACATTTTTTCATGTGTTTTTCACTTCGACGATTTGTAGCGTGTGGTGTATGAATTTGTTGTGCCGAGTTATAATTTGTTGCGAAACAAATTTTCAGCAAAAACCGAAAAAACGTTGAATTTTCAATACGACCTGGCATTACCACTGCCAAAAACCATTGCAAATGCATTATTTCATGTGTTTTTCACTTCAAGGATTTGTAACGTGTGATGTAAGAATTTGTTGCGCCGAATAATAATCTGTTGCGAAACAAATATTCAGCAAAAACCGAAAACACGTTGAATTTTCTGCACAACTTGGCATTACCACCTACAAAAATTGTTATAAATACATTTTTTCATGTGTTTTTCACTTCAACGATTTGTAGCGTGTGGTGTACGAATTTGTTGTGCCGAGTAATAATTTGTTGCGAAACAACTTTTCATTATAAACCGAAAAAACGTTGAATTTTTAGTACGATCTGGCATTACCACTGCCAAAAACCGTTGCAAATGCATTTTTTTCATGTGTTTTTCACTTCAAAGATTTGTAGCGTGTGATGTAAGAATTTGTTGTGCCGAGAAATAATTTGTTGCGAAACAAATTTTCAGCAAAAACCGAAAAAACGTTGAATTTTCTGCACAACTTGGCTTTACCACCTACAAAAATTGTTATAAATACATTTTTTCATGTGTTTTTCACTTCGACGATTTGTAGCGTGTGGTGTACGAATTTGTTCTGCCGAGTAATAATTTGTTGCGAAACAACTTTTCGGTATAAACCGAAAAAACGTTGAATTTTCAGTACGACCTGGCATTACCACTGCCAAAAACCGTTGCAAATTCATTTTTTCTTGTGTTTTTAACTTCAAGGATTTGTAGCGTGTGATGTAAGAATTTGTTGTGTCGAGTAATAATTTGTTGCGAAACAAATTTTCAGGATAAACCGAAAAAACGTTGAATTTTCAGAACGACCTGGCATTACCACTGCCAAAAACCGTTGCAAATTCATTTTTTCATGTGTTTTTAACTTCAAGGATTTGTAGCGTGTGATGTAAGAATTTGTTGTGCCGAGTAATAATTTGTTGCGAAACAACTTTTCAGTATAAACCGAAAAAACGTTGAATTTTCAGTACGACCTGGCATTACCACTGCCAAAAACCGTTGCAAATGCATTATTTTGTGTGTTTTTCACTTCGACGATTTGTAGCGTGTGGTCTACGAATTTGTTGTTCCGAGTAACAATTTGTTGCGAAACAAGTTTTCGCAAAAAACGATAAAACGTTGAATTTTCAGTACGACCTAGCATTACCACTGCACAAAACCGTTGCAAATGCATTTGTTCATGTGTTTTTCACTTCGACGATTTGTAGCGTGTGGTGTACAAATTTGTTGCGCCGAGTCATAATTTGTTGCGAAACAAATTTTCAGCAGAAACGATAAAACGTTGAATTTTCAGTACAACCTGGCATTACCACTGCCGAAAACCGTTGCAAGTGCATTTGTTCATGTGTTTTTCACTTCGACGATTTGTAGCGTGTGGTGTTCAAATTTGTTGTGCCGAGTCATAATTTGTTGCGAAACAAATTTTCAGTAAAAACCGAAAAAACGTTGAATCTTCTGCACAACTTGGCATTACCACCTACAAAAATGGCTGTAAATGCATTATTTCATGTGTTTTTCACTTCTATGAGTTGCAGCGTGTAATGCACGAATTTGTTGTGCCGAGTAATAATTTGTTACGAAACAGGTTTTCGCAAAAATTGATAATGCGCTGCATTTCCAGCGCAACCTGACACTACCACCGCCAAAAATTGTTGCAAATGCATTTTTCCATCTGTTTCTCATTTCGAGTATTTGTTCCGTGTGGTGTACGAATTTGTTGCACCGAGACCTAATTTGTTGCGAAAAAAGTTTTGGCAAAATTTAATGAAACCTTGAATTTCCAGCGTAGCCTAAGACTACCACCTGCAAAAACCGTTGCAAATGCATTTTTTGATATGTTTTTCATTTCGAGACTTTGTTACGTGTCGCGTACGAATTTGTTGCATCGAGAAACAATTCGTTGCAAATAAAGTTTTCTCTAATATAGACTCAACATAATAAACTATGTTCTCTTTTTATGACAACCTTAGAATTCTAGCGATTTATGCTTTTTCGTTCCTTAGAAAACATTTTTGAGTAAAATGTTTACGAAATAAAATGGAATACCTGTTTTTATGAGTAAACTGCTACTGTTTTTCAATATAAATTACAGTAGTCCACGTTTTGTTCTCAAAATCTTTTGAAACCTGTTATCTGCAAATTTCCTTCCTTACTTGCCTTGCACATTTTGTGTTTTATTTTCTATACGATGCACCCGGAATCGTTGAGTCGCGATTGCTCACTTTTTTAAAGCTATCTGTTTGTTCCGGCCCTTTTAAAAAAAATATTTAAACAATTTTTTTTATCGTTCTTATTTATAAATTTTTTAGCCCAATGAAATTGGAAAATTTGGATGAAATAATTCAGAGCGGGCTGAAGTTATTCTGTGAGAATTTCTGATACTTCAAAAAGTGAAAAAATATTATTAAATGTACCTTTTTGTACTTCAAAGGTGACGAAAATTGCTTGTTTGTAGTTTTTTTACGAAAAACCGAATTTTTTTACCTATTTTCTCCCTCCCCTCGCCTCCGCCGGCGTCTACGGGTGGGGCCTTTTGATATATTAAAAATTATCACAAAATACGCCTGTTCCCAAAATTTCAGCCCGCTCTGAATTATTTCATCCAAATCGACAAACCTCCCGTTTTATTGGGTTAATTATTAAAAGCGATTTTGATTATCAAGTTCGCATTACCAGAAAAAAACATGTTTTCATTAATGTTTTGCTATTAATCGTGTGCAACAAATTCGCAACAAATTATTCTTGTGATAAGAAAATGTTTGTGCACTGTTTAAAGTTATTTCTGGGAGTGGTAATGCTATCTTCACTGTGAAGTTAGCATTACCATGGGTTATTTTAAAAAAATAAAGGGCTACAAATTTTTTCTCACCGCAACAAATTCGCAACAAAAAAGCTACAATTAATGGTGCCAAAATGATTTCAAAATTTTAAAGCACTGGTGAGTAGTAATGCTATCTTCACTGTGAAGTTAGCATTACCATGGGTTATTTTTTTAAAAAAAAGAGCTACAAATTTTTTCTCACCGCAACAAATTCGCAACAAAAAAGCTACAATTGATGAGGCCAAAACAATTTCAAAATTTTAAAGCACTGTGAGTGGTAATGATATCTTCACTGTGAAGTTAGCATTACTATGGGTTATTTTTAAAAAATAAAGAGCTACAAATTTTTTCTCACCGCAACAAATTCGCAACAAAAAAGCTACAATTGATGAGGCCAAAACGATTTCAAAATTTTAAAGTGGTAGTGCTAACTTCACAGAGCTTAATTTACCTGCCATTTCAATTATTCTATTATTTAATGTTCCCATAACATTCGTAAAATTTCCATTGAGTTACTTTCATAAGTTTAATGCATTTTCTCATCTATGTTCTATTTCAAATCATTAACCGTGACATGTTATCAAACAGATCATGACATTTTCCAAATATAGCACCTGCAATACCAGAGCCAACGAGTTGCAAACAAGTTTATTTTCCTGTTACATTACTCATATATTGTAATTAATCGTCCACAAAGGTCACTTTACAGTTTTTCTGTAAAGAATTTCGTCACCTTCACTTTGACACATTGTATTTATTTATGAACGTATAATGTATGAAGATACTGGATGTGTCGGTATTTCAAAGTAGCTAATCGGCAACAATCTCTTACGTACTTCTTTCAACTACAGTTTTATGCTTATTTATTGTGTGGCTTCACAAAGTATCTAGCCATTGCCCTTACAGCTCGGTGTGCTGGTTTGCAATAATATATTGTTTTAATTTTTAACACTTCAGTGAAGCACCAGTGGCGGTGGCTGAAGTATATATCTCGTTCATTTACCGTTGGTTTATTTTTTTTAAAATTTCAATTCGTTATAACTTGGCATTGCGCACTGCGGTAATCGCATTTGTTTATATTTCTTCGTGTTTTATTCCAAAACCGTTCGGATTAATATTGAATTACCTATCGTTTCGTAGCACCTTTGTTTTTTTGAATTAAAACTTTGTAATAATTCGTATATAATTCAAATCTTCATTTCAATAACAACCTGGTGCATTCGCAACTAGTGTGCCACACTCGGTGACGTAATTATTTTTTGATTTATCCAACTGCAATTTTCATTAAAATTTTTAAATTTAAAACGGCTCCAAAGAAAGAAGCCTTGGCAACTTGCAACTTAATCATGGCTCGTATTCATGGTACTTTTGATCTCGCTCAAGTTGCGCTAAGTGATAGTACAAAAGTGACTTCGTTTAAAATCAAATGTCGACGGTTGGAACAATCATATTTAGATTTTGGAAACATTCACATTGATATTATAGTTCAAATTTCTTCGGACGCCGAACTTCAGGCGCAAGATCAAATACACAAAGAAATTGATAATGCTTATGATCAGTTACTGTAAGATTACCTACCTTGGAATTAATGAAGTTTTCGGGAGATTTAAAGCAATGGTAAGCTTTTATTAATATACTCTTGTTAAACGTTATTCTAACAAAAGATTTTTGATGCAGCATCATTGTCACGCTCTAAAAAATTATCCGGTATTAACCACCGACAATTATAAGGCTCTTCGTACATTAATCGACACCTTTAGTGAAAATATTGCAATTTTAAATCATTTAGGCTGTAACATTAATGAATGGGATTTTATTTTAACTGATATACTTTTATATAAATTAGATTTTTCGACGCGCACACGTTTTGAATTAAGCTGTGACGCTACACGTATTCCTAAATATCAGGACGTAAAAGATTTTCTCCTTAAACAATGTAATGCATTGGAAACCCTAAGTCTTCCAATTATCCTACTACTTCGCAACGGTCTAACAAACCATACAAACCAAATCGTCTTTTATCCCACTTATTTTAAAGATTCCAAAGGGCATTCTTCTAAGTCTTTTCGTATCGTAATCAATCGTCGTATTCAGAATCAGAAGCCTGCGCACTTTGGAACATGAATCATTCAATTCATCGTTGTCCATTCTTGTCCAAACCACCTTTGGATCGTTTTCAAGTAGCCAAACAAGCACACCTGTGTAATAATTGTTTACGGCAATCTCATCGAGTGAGCAACTGTCAGTCACAACATACATGTCGAAGTTGTGGACTTAAACATCATTCGCTTTTACATTTTGAACAATCTTCGTCAAATAAAGGTAGAGAACGTTCTAACGCACCTGCTTATCCATCGCAGCAATCTTCGTTTAACAATCGTGCTTCAAATCAAAATCAGTCTTCATTTATAAATCACTCTACAAATTCTAATCAATTTTCGATTACAAATCAACCTCATAGTTCTTCGTTTTCGTCACCCTCAGCTGGTGTTCACGCGTTCTTATCAATAATTGTGAAGAGCGTGGTGCAGAAGCAATTTTATATCATAGATAAGTCTAGCTAGTGAAATGGCATCATGAATTTAGTAGCAGTGGAAGTTTGAGTCACCGTCACAATGTACAATTTCTTCTTTCTGCTATCTCCATAATTTTAACCTTTTAACTTTTAGTTATCGTCCACCAAGCTTCTTCTTTTGGGAACGTCATTAGTAGATTATTTTATATTGTTTTATTGTGTTGTTAATTATAAATAAACCAACAATAAGTGAAAATATATTTTTTGTCATTATTGCCTAGGATGGGTCCTTCCATTTACTGAAAAGCTCCTGGATCAGACAACGGTCAGATCTTTTAAATGAAATCTCGTTGTAGAGCTTGAAATTAATTGAATTGCAACTGATTAGGATATTTAATTCATACGTTCAGGCAAGGCGGTCCCATGGTAATAGAGCGACATGGATTCCAAATCACTGAGATATCATGTGTGGGGAGATACGGCGGAAAACATATAAGTTTACCGGCAAAAGCGATTGCTATATTTGAAAGATGTTCGAAAAAATTGTCGCCCGCGCAAAGTTTCTCTTCAGAAATTTTAATACGAAACCTTTAACTCGCCCTGGTAAGTTCATACCATGCATGAGAAGCAGTATCATACAACGTCGGTTCTTAATAAAGAATTTTATTTGGTTCTTGAAGTAGTTCTTAAAATTATATCTCGTCGGACGTAATTTGTTATAGTTTATAAATCGCGCTTTGTGGGACGGCATTCATTGCAGTTCCAATAATTACGCCCGTGGAACGGATTTTTATGATAGTTTTCAAAAATGAATTTTTTATTGCAGTTCCAAAAAATTAAAATTTGATTGCAAATTTGAGAACTTTCATCTGCAGGACGTCATTTATTGTAGTTACAATTATTGCGCCCGAGGGACGGAATTTTCTAATAGTTTGCAAAAATGAAATTTTCATTATAGTTCTAAAAAATAGAATTTTGGTTGCAAATTCTAAAAACTTTCATAGTACTTCCACAAAATATCTTCCGACGCATTTTTGTGCGGTTTGTGAACGATTCATCTTTTGGAGTCTGAAGGACTTTTAATATATTTCAAAAGTGAATGTTAATGTTCACAAAATTAGGATTCAAGATGACTGTTTCAGACGGAGAATAATATGAAAATTTATACTTACTGTTCGTTTTTGCTTAACTGCTGCTCTAATGGTATCTATTGGACGTCGTAACACTGAATGTACTAACACTTTCTTAAAATTATACCTGAAAGGGAATTTTGTTAGAAAACACAATTAAAAGACAATATAAAGTTCAAAAACATATATTGAATCTTCAAAATTTTATGTTTTTTACAACAACTTTTAAGAAATATGTTTAACAAACACTAGTCTGGCCCGTGTGCAACACATGGTGAGGAACGGAACGATTCTTAATGTACCAACTACCATCCAAAATGCAGTTTTGTGAGCTAACGATTACACAAAAAGATTCAAGAAAAGTTCAATGTTTCTGAAATTTGGTGGACTTTTGCTCGCCTGTCTTATACACGTATTTTTATTTCAATCTCAATTTTGGTCGCTCCTCAGAGCTTGAAAATGCTTGAAGCGCTACTGCTTCGAATTGTATTCTGCAATTACAATTTTATACGTTCAGGCAAGGCGGTCCCATGCACATGTGAGTACATGGTAAAGATACTTTTCTGACACCGAATCACTGAGGAACCGGTTTAGGGCAAATCCCGTTAAAACTCATCATTTCCCCGTCAAAATCGACTGCTAGGAAATGATGGGGGTTCCATGTCGCTAAGGGCTATTTTCGCTAAAACTCACGGTATACTTTGGATAGAAGTTGGATTAACTTGTCCTCATATTTAAGACCTCGTATGAGTTGCAGTGCTTAACAACGTGGATTCGTAAAAGGGTTTTTAATTCTGAAATTTCCGAAATTCAAAGTCAAATTTTGTTATAGTTTCTAAATTTAGGCGGTCGGGGCGACATTACGTCCCTGTGCAGCGACATTTACTACACCTTCTAAAATGACGCTCCTTGAGGAGTTATGGAAATGTTTGCATAAAAATCGCTCCGTAGAGCGAAAATATGATTAAAAGTATTAAAAACCTCTTCCACGATATTTTTACGTGAAGCACGCTTTTCATACGAAATATTTCCTAAGTCGGATTTTGTTACAACGTCGAAAAGTATACCGAGGGTTTTACCGTGTTCTTTAACAGGTTCACGGAAAATATTTCGGATTTTGTTACAGTTTCGAAAAATTTCCTGAAGGAAATTTTTGCTGATTTCAAGCATGATGACTTGAATGTGTTTATTTAGGTTCTTTGACAATACCAAGCCTCTATTTTAGTTCAAGTATTAAGCTCACTAAAATTATGTATCAGATAAATTTCGATGCAACCTGTTACATCAATATTATTACTCATGTTGATCTATAATGGTAACAGGTTCAGTTTTAGTGTACTCGTTTGTGTTCCATAAGAAACATTATTTTGTGTCAATTTATTTTAAATAAGAATGTTATTATTGACGCTGCTCAAGTAACAATTGACCTAAAAGAGTCTTTGAACTTTTTGTATTGCCTCCAATTATTTTAAGACTACTCTCGATTGCATTGCTAAAGGCACCGTTATAGTAATTAATAAAACATAAAGAACGATGGCTTTAATATGTTACGCTTTTATTCGAATTACGCAAAAAGTAACATAACAATTAAATGTGACTATTATGTCCTTATTTCGTTTGACCTACATGTAGTCGAATAAAAATTTATATACACCTAACGAACGGAATGGTAAATTATTATTGTGCCACACGATTATTACACAGAAATTATAGCATTAATAATAATAATATTCGCAATTGAATGGCATGTTCATGTATGGAATTTCTGTTGCAGGCGAGCCGTTCCATAGCCCGAAGCGGGTACCTGTTCGTGGCTCCGGACTGGGACTTCTCCGTGCCTCTCAACAGGACCAAGGTAAGATCCACCATTCAAGGCTGCTGGGACAATGGCATAGGGGGCGAAGGGGCATTTATTTATTCACCGAGTGCCAGAAAACGTAGTGTCGTATACGTTTGCAACAATACTGTCATCGTGTATAAGCATTGTGGCGTATCGTTCCTGTGATAGGAACTGGTGCAATGTGGGTTATTACTTTCTTTTGTTCGAATCATCAGTACCGGGTTTACTCATTTAGTAACAGGCCACAGGTTTATATGCAGAGGGCGGATCGACTCTGAATCCTCACTAATTATAAATGGGGAAAAATCGATTGGACCCCAACAAATAACCGGAAGTAGGGTGGGGGTGGAAAAAACTGTGCTTTTAGGGGTGAGACGTGTTTTTTTACGATTTTCGGCGAAACTAGACCTCCTATCGAAAAAAAGTTAAATGCTAACGTTGTAGATCATTGAAAGATCTACAACTTTTATTCTTATATTCTTTCTCTTACTTTTCAACATAACCTCAAAACTATTGAGAGAAACGTCAAAAACCAATTTTCTGATTTTTTACTTTTAGTCCACTCGCTGAGGGTGGGTCTGTATGCACTTTGATGTCCAGAAAATCAACCGCATGGTCTTTGTCAATTTCCACCAGGGTGTCATCCTGGCAGAGTGGGCACAGACTCAGAATCCGGCATTTTCAAAATGGCAGAGGTGCAATGCACACAATTTTACTAAATGGCTTTTACCTCGTAAACCGTGCGTTTTATTAACCTTTATATTAACACTGTTCTATATACTATAAGGAACAATTTCTGTCCTTATAATAAAGATTCTAAAGTTGACCATTTAGGAGATAATGAGACTTTTATGGCCTCGAGAACCTAATATAAACGTTAGGAATATGGAAAAATGCTTATGACTCATAAACGGTCGACTTTTCAACTTTTTTTGTAAAGACAAAAATCGTTCCCTATATCACAAGGAAGAAGAAGTGTCTTTACACTATCGAAGCTAGGAATCAGGATTTTCGAGTTAAAAACCATTTTTGTAGTATTGACATTTTCTTAATGTTTTCTGTTAGGATATGTGCATGTGCATGCGTATTTATATTTGAGCAAAGGGGAGTGTAGAGATCACAAAATTTAAGAGAATGGTAAAAGGAAGTGCAAACTTTATTGATTTTTTTTACACAGGTATATTGTTTGTATTCATGTCTCATAAAATCAAATTGGATTGTGACAGTGTAACTCTAAATTCCGCTCTTGATACATGTACAACTTTTTTTTGTACACTTGAGGCATTTACAACCTTCAACTAGATCGTCCGGGTAGAACCTATATTCACACAGTGGCTCTAGAGAATCTCCACCATCTGCATTCCCAAAACAAAGGGATCAAGCTGTTTGAAGTTTTCTTGGAGGCAGTTAATTCGTAAATTCGTGCAGAGCACTGGCAGGCCTAAAGCCCTCCAGGCTCAACGGATTGGAAATTCCATTTGCCTGTGAGGCAAAATATTTAGGAGTCATCTTTGACCAAAAATTAACATGGAACTCCCACATCCAAAAAGTCATACAGAAAGCAACAATCGCCCTGGGTACGAGTAGGCAAATGTGTGGAAAAAACTGTGGTTATACACCAGGGTAGTGAGACCCATGATAACCTATGGATCAGTGGTATGGTGGACTAAGACGGTGTAGTCGGGAGCAATAAGGCTGTTAGCTGGCGTATAAAGGGGTGCTTGCCTGTGCGCCACGGGGGTCATAAAACCTGCTCCTACGACTGCACTTGAGGTTCTCTTGGACCTACCACCATAACACATATTTCTACAAGGCGAAGCTCGGTCAGTGGTACGCAGGTTAATGTAATGCCAAACGCCAATTAGCCGCCAAGACGGGACGGAGTACCAGAAGTTATACTCGGAGATGAGGGCAGATCCCATCCTAGGCATGCCCACGGACGTAATGGTCCCAAGGTATAACTTCAATAAGAACTTTCAGCCTGTAATACCAGGGAATATTGGAAAAACGGTACTCCCATAATAGCACAAACACTGGTGCACTGACGGCTCCAAGACAGAACAAGGAATAGGAGCCGGAATTTAAGGGACAAGGTCAAAAGCCAGTATCCCGATAAGTCTAGACAAGGCACTGTTAACTAGTCGATTGCCATTTTCTCTGGTAGCCAAGCGGCAATAAAAGCAATCAGCTCCATGCAAATCAACTCAAGATTAGTGTGGTACTGTTTGACAGCTCTTATAGAGCTGGGAAGTCAGAACAGAGTGATCTTAGCATGCGTACCAGGACACAAATGAAACGAAAAAGCTTATAAACTGGCCAAGGAACGCGCGCTCAAAGCTCCAATAGGACCTGAGCCCTTTTATGGCGTGGCAAAGCCATGCATAAGAACAGCCACTAAGGAATGGGTACAAAATAAATCTCTGGAATGGTGGAGGAATCTCCCAAGACAGAGACAGGCCAAAGAATTCATTAAAGAACGTTCGGCCAAATTCACGGAAGATCTACTAAGCCAGAATACGAAGGCCATCAGAGTAATAGTAGGCCTTCTACGACAAAAATTATTGGCACTAGACTACTACTTGAATAGTGCGAAATGTCATAATAGCACATTGACAAGCTTGTTCGTTTGCGTATTTAGAGCTACTTCTGTTCGATCTTTGACATTTCTGTCACTAAAGAGTCACACGCTTGTTGAAACATATATCACATGCAAGGTAAAACATTTTTCTTTCTTCAAACGTCAAAAAATCGTGACATTTCTTACTCATTTCATGGCATTAAAGTTTGACATTTCAGACGGCTGTGCGTTGCCATTAGCAACGGAAGTAAAAATACTTTTTCTTCCGTTCGAGCGGACTTTTACTTCTTTCACTTTTGTGACTCGTCTGCATCAAAACTTGTCATAAAAGTCATGTTTTTTTTTGACGTTTCAAGAAAAAAATGTCCTGTCCCAAAAATCGTGCCTTTTGGATATTTTTTATTTATTTTATTGGCTTTAGTAATCGTTAAAATTTAAATATCGGATATTTTCCATTATGAATTACTTTTTACATATTTGTAGGTAAATAAGTGGAATTCATAATAACAACAAATGTTTATTTATACTTTATACGGGCAAAATTGAAACTGGTCAGTGTTAAAGCACAGGACCGTGCGCACTGAACTTGAATTTTGTCCTATATGTTTAGCAATGGTATCGAGATTCGAACGGTAGTTGAAACTGTGCAGGCGAGTCCGAGACTGGCAATGTAATCAGCCTGAATGAACCATCTACGACTGCACTGGTTTAAAGATAATAACACGGACAGGCCTACTAGCATAAAGAAACTCGTAAATCGTTTCTCAGAAGTCGATGAGGTGTGTTGTCAATGTGCCAGTGCAGTGCATAAATACCTATTATAATATCAATCGTAGGAGTTTAGTTAATTATCATATTTATAAATATTTACTACTATATAAAAGGTGAAATATTTTAATTATTTACTAATTTACCATGGCTTTCTGGTGACCATTTGAAACAGAGGATAATATAATAACGTCCGAAAATCTTATCATATTCTTATGACAAGCATTTCTATTTACCACCGCCCGTGTACAAGAAAGAGATGCCGACTGTTTTTGCCGGCTTTTAGTTTTTATACGGTTTCAATTAAGTTCGTATACATTTTACAGTAACAAGTGTAAAATACCCGACTGTTCGTTTTTAATACATATCGTCGAAATCAATAATGAATTCAGTAAGTCGTGTTTATACTATATTCAAAAGTGTATAGATATACATTGCAGTAACGCAACGGAAAATCGTGACGCGTCAACTTTGCAACAACTTTAGTAACCCGCAGGCGTATAAAATAACCCACATGTTGGGGAAATCCCCATAAATTGACAGCGATGCCTGTATTACCTCTTCATTTATTTTTTAATATTTTAAACATATTGTGACCTTAAACTATCTTTCCTTCATGTAAATTTTGCCGTTCCTGAATATATAACATGATAATGGCACTTCTTCAATACATACGAGCATTTTTTTATGGTAATGTAACTAGTATAAATAACCACAAATACTGAAATAATATAAAAGTTTTCTCATTAGTCACAACGTAGATATAACTGAAAGGACTTTTCTGTTTTATAACCATCAAAATGCAGATTCTGTATTATTTCCTAATTTGGCCACTGTCTATTAATCAACAACAATGAGTATATTTTATAGTCGTTTTATGTCATCTTTCATAATCCAATCTATAGATCTGTTCTCTTTCGCACGCACCATTGAACTAACGGTTTTTTATGCGCCTATAAAAAATATCCTGTGAAAATATTGCTAAAACTAGAATAATCTATTAACTACCAAAAACATAATTACCAGCAGCATAATTTTATTTAATTGTATAGAAGATTTGTTGGTGTTACATAGCCTAGGCCACTAATGGATTTCTAAATTGCAGTATTTAAATTCTCTGTAGGCGTAGAATATGAGGTATCTTATTGTTCTCCATAAATGGTAATCCAAAGACGTAAGGTCAAATTCTTCGGTTCAGTGTTTTTTATTTGGTAGTTGATTTGTTGATTTTTTTTACTAATAGCAGGCCTACCAAAGGACCAAGGCCTGACAAACACGCTTAAGTGGATAAAATTCTACAAATCTTTAAATTAGGCAAAAAGGCTATTAGAAAACCGGAAAATAGTGAAAAAGTTCCAAGAACTTGGGGGTTTATTTTTGAGGGGTTGCAAAATAAATTTCGTTTTAAAATGTTGAAACTTAGCAAATATAATATTTTGCCTCTGATTGCACCGAGAAAAATGAGGGAATTGTAAGAACCAGGGGAATGGTTTTGCGCAAGATGAAAATTAAATATTGTTTAAAAACTATTTAACTTTGAGAATCAAAGTAAACCTGGAATTCACGAAAATTAAAATGTGTAAAATTAAATATGTAGTGCAACAAATTTAAGCTTTAAAGCGGCATGCGGTAAATTATCAATGATTATGCAGATTATGCAATGTAACTAATGAACTAATAGTAACATACGGTACACTGAAAATGATCCTTTGTTTAAGGTAAACCATTTATTTACAAATACACATATAATATTTTCGTGAATATATACAGTTTGTCCCCGGATGGAGTTTGCGATTGGTGTAATATACCGAAAAAAATAATTACTGCGGGTTTCATTTTCTGCAGACTCGTTCTGCTTGACCTAAATTGGATTTTTACTAAATTACAGCTCAAATGGGATCTAATTCGCAGAGTTAACCTAAGAAGAAAATAAATCATTGTAGGAAAACTGGCGTTTCTGTTAAGTTTAGGGAAAAAATCTATTTGAATAAAATACTTTGCATTGAAAGATAGAGCAATATGCCAACTATCATTAGATTTGAACAAAAAAAAATACTATAAAGAGAATAAAGCTCCCATACCCGCCAGACCTACGTCATTTTAGCAAAACTAAGATTTTCAAAATAAATGTGTAATATGTAGGTAAAAACGCATTGTGTACTCGCTAGCTTGAAAGCGGGGCCCTTTTACAGATAATGGGTATTGAAGGTAAGTAAAACATCTTACTCTTACGTTCATATAGCAAAAAGCATGTAAGTTCATTAAGAGTTGTCTGTGGTGTAGTGGTTGTGTTGCCGATTCTCACGCGTATGGTTGAAGGTTCGAATCAACTACAGTTTTTTTACTACAAGATCCCAGAGCCTCCAGACCTACGTCACTTTTGCAAAGCTAAGATTTTCAGATAACGGGTACTGAGGGCGAATAAAAATCTTAATTACTCTTTTACGTTAAAGTAGCATAGCTGGTTTTTATATATGTTTTACACAATATTATTAAGAACCAACATTTATTATTGCTAGACGCTTTCCTTGGGCCCAAACTTCCGCCAGAAGCTGGAGAAAAAACGTTATAAAAGTAGCAAGCCTGTATTTTATGTATATTATTTGGGTGACAATTTTAAGACCTTTTATAAGCGGCCAGACCAATACGAATAAGGGTCTAACATCCCTCCAGATACGTTGAAAGATCCGCTGTGAGTGTGAGCGTGAGGGCATTATACATGCATATGAGTGCGAGTGAGAAATTGCTAATTAAAATTGTTTTTTAATAACTAAATAATAAATAAACACTACAGAAATTAGACAACCCCCAATTCCATAAGCCAGGGCTTGTGCAGAAGGGGGTTACACATTGAAAAAACTCATTCATACAACCATTCCCTTCGACAGTGCCGGATTCGAACCTGGTGGTGCGATGTCCGTGTGATTAATCGCGATTGCCACCTCGCGCCTTAACCCACTCGGCTATCGACCAGACTATTATTTGTTTTGATGGAATTTTTTAATAATTATTCAATACTATTTCAATACTAATAGTCACCCAAATAATATATATAAAATTCAGGCTTGATACTATAGGTATCCCAATTTTTTCTCCAGCTTTACAGCGTCTGGCGGAAGTTAGGGCCCACGGAAAGCATCTGACAATAATAAATGTTGGCTCTTAATAATGTTGTGTATAACATATGTAATAGCCAGCTATGCTACTTTAACGTAAAAGAGTAATTAATATTTTTATTCACCTTCAGTACCTGTTATCTGAAAATCTTAGCTTTGCAAAAATTACGTAGGTCTGGAGGCCCTAGGATCTCTCTATACAGAAATATTCGTGTCAGGTATTTTAATTACTAATCGAACCGAAATACATCTCGTACAAAATGTAGTAAACAAAAAAACTGTAAAGGGTTCATTCGAACCTTCAACCATACGCATGAGAATCGGGCAAAACAATCACTGCACCACGGACGACTTTTAATGAACTTACACACTTTTTGCTATATAAAAGTAAGCGTAAAGTTTTTTATTTACCTTCAATATCTATTGTCTGTAAAAGGATCCCACTTTCAAGCTAGTGAGTACGCAATTCGTTTTCACCTACATATTACACATTATTGTAAAAATCTTAGCTTTGCTAAAATGACGTAGCTCTGGCGGCTCTGGGATCTTGGACTAGAATAAAATAACATTCGTCGTGAATCAAAATATTAATTGCTACTTATTTACTAACTTAACTGATTTACTGTACCCAAGAATCAACACAGTCTTTGTGAGGATTCAGTTCCACAAGAACACTAACTCATGTTCAGGTTCCGCGACTCTTACCACTACAGACAACTATGTTTGACTGATCAGGACCTTTCCGGACATACCATATGAATTTATCATGCCCAACTTACCTACCTTGCCGGACAAACCAATCCAAAGTATCACTCTGGACAAACCAGACTGAGCTGCATATATCTCCTCTTCATATTTTCAATTCCTACGATACCACAGAATGGAACTTACGACCCTTGCATTTGGTATATATCCCTGATCTCATACCATCGTGCTCTAAAAGTACCTCTCCAGTTATTTCTTTTTGATAGGACCATACCATCTACTTTACCAACGAGATCCGTTTGATTTGCCTCCAATACAGAATCAGCGCCAACTCATCATCCCATAAGCTAAACACTTTGCTGAGAGAGACAATTGACAACGTCATCCCGTCGGTCATAATTCAAGTCAGCTCTCGTCGTTACCAAAGTGTTAAAAGAGCATTCCTGTTACGCCTCTCAACTTGCCCGTTTCCTCTGGGCACTTGACACGGACACATGAGTGAATCCCAACTTCTGCTGTAAGATTTTAAGGAAAAAGTCCCATGTTTGACAAAAACTATATTCGTAGAAATAGTAAAAGTCTACAGGTTCAACCAATATAACATGCATCCTGCTTGTGAATGTGTAACCGAATGTCCCCGCCTTCAACGTCAGATCTCCTCGGTTTTGTTTATCACCGAGCGTGCCTTTTCCTTAAACATCTTCAACTGCGCCGGCAATATACAGGCCCTGCTGATTTTTAACAATTTCGAAGACCAGTATTTTGCCATCTTGACCACCTGACCTTAATCCCATCGATATTTGACTTCGAGAATACCTGAAGAGCTGGGTTCTTTTTACAGAAGTTAATAAATGAGAATGAGAATTGAGTGCTTTCCAATTTCAGATGCAAGTCGACTTGTAGCAAGTACCCAGTAAAATTACTGCTTTTGGCACTAGGAGTCGACTTGTGTTAACTTAGGCGGTGTGCATCGCAGATGATTCATCTGCAGTGAATATGATTTCATCTAAAATCTCTACTTTGTTTACTGATCAATTTGGATGATCATTTTAGATAAAATGCAGATGAAAACAATCTTTACATATTTCACTGCAGATGAATCATCCGCGATGCACACCGAAAGTTTTAAAGTCTATATCGCCTTTACAAATGCCCGAAGATGACATTCTTAACTTACTTAAGTATAAAATAATTCATAGGGACGACAGTATGCGCTTAAAGCAAAAAGGCATTTTCTTAACATGTCTTTTAAATTTAAGTATATTGTGATGTGCCGGACACATTACTGAAATACTGAAGCAAGCGACGTTGTGTAATTTTGTATTGCCCTGTTTTTTTTTTTAAATTCCGCGAAGTCGTATATCTGTATTAAATATCTATGACTGATCATACTGAATGTAGCGCAGATTCATTTATATGTACATATATAAATTTCACAATATTTATGATCACGGTAAAATAGACGTATATACAATTCCAGTACGTAAAATAGAAATCCACGCACATGTTTAAAGAACCAATTGTTTTAACCTTGATGAACTTACAAAAAAGTATTATGTTAAATTACACCACGTAACTCGTGACTGTCTGTAGATACTATCTCTTTAAACTTAATTTATAATAGCGTATCTTTGGCATTTGAACTGTTATTCTAAATGAAAAGGTATCATTCAATTTTTCATTGCTATCATTATTTTCATTTTATATTTTGGCAGGTATTATGCCATCGAACGTCAGATGTACAATATTCTATATAGGTAGAGCAAGTAATATTTGAATTAAATACAAAACCAACACGCAGAGGAAATAAATTCATTACCACATATCAAGGTGCACAATGTGCGTTTCAAAATCAATTGAAAATAATGTCCTATAACTTCCGACATATTACGTCCTCAATCGGAAAACACAAAATAAAATCTGATTGCAATAAGCCCTCAACAGGCAAATTAATCATTACTCCAGTGCAGAGCCTTGTATACTAGTTTCGAACTTGTTGTTCCTCCACGGTCGCCTACGACTGACGACCGTGATTGAGTGCTGCTAAAAATTTTTTTCGAAACTGTTTTTTTGTCCTTCCTTTTTTGGAATAAGACGGCAGTTTCTCTGTAAAATGCGTTATTTTTCTCAAAAATATTAGTTAAGCTAAACAAGAAAATATTGTGCCCTCGATTTTCTTTTTTACACCCCATTTTCGGAACTGCCACTCTGAGTAATTTAATGTCACATTGTGAACAATAACTAATAACATCAAAATCGACCTAAATTTTCAGGGAGTGCGTTTACCCTATACTCGACCTTTTATTTCGTATTTCTCTCTGTTTTAAATTTAGGAAATATGCGTTTTTACCAAACAGAGTGTATTTTAACTAAATTTCAGAAAGTTTCTCTGGAGATTAGTCATGAATTATTTAGTTGTAATAAGTTTCTTTAGTAAAGATCACGTACACTTTAAGAGTTCATCGGCTGAAAACTATTATATATTTTATATAGACGTTATAAAAGTAAAATCCTAACTTTCTGTTTGGCATACCGCATACCGTTTTACCTTCGTCAAATATAGGTAGGTATGTATACGTGCAACTTTCTGTATATTGTATGCCTTATCCGTTCCTGCAAAGGAGCATGTCAATATTTTAACGTCAATACGCTTCTGCATAACCAAGTAAATTGATGAATCCAATGCATCGTAGAACAGCATAATATATAAGTAAATTTTCTTATTAATATATATGTAGGAAAAGGGGGGGGGGGGATACTTGATCAGGAAGGATACTTGGTTAAATCAGCATTATTCAGTTAAAATGAGAAATGTTTCAGAATCGACCATTTTTTGGGTAAAATTTACATAAACACCACATAAATTAGACAACCCCCAATTCCAAAAGCCAGGGCTTGTGCGGAAGGGGGTTACACATTGAAAAAACGCGGACATACAACCATTTCCTCCGACAGTGCCAGTGCCACCTCGCGCCTTAACCCACTCGGCTATCACATGTAACCACGCCCTAGTTTGAGTTTAATTTAGTGTTTGGTACCTGACTGTGTTTATTTATTCTACAGTAAAAAAGTAAATATTACTAAAGTTATTCTGCGCTTAATATTAACTTTAACATTTAAAATTTGTCCAGATTAATTAATATCTGGGAAATTAGTTTACATTTCTGAATTTGGGAACAAATTAAAAATGCATGAAAAGTTGCAGTTAAGCGTGTATTCACATTTTTGTATCTTACTGTTCAGGGAGGATACTTGATCAGCATGTGGAGTGGGATACTTGAGCATCTGATCAAGTATTCTATGCTGTGGGTTTTAGGTAGATTTCGTTAGAGACGGTGAACCTAAAAATCAAAGTGTACTAGACTATAGGCACTTTCCTATGGTACGGTCGTGAGCAAAAAAAATAGGACGTCTTATAACGGTATTTTGCTAAAATCTAGTTGTGTACATCTAACTTTAATTTTTGTGACATTGTCAGTTAATTGTCATAATTTATTGCAAGTGTGTAAAAAACTAATATGCCTCATATAAGCGATTTAGTTAAATTTGGAGTTATTGCTAAAGCAGAAGATGGATGGTCAATGAGACAAATTGCACTGTTATAATATTGACAAAAATTCGGTGTGTAACATTTTAAGAAAGTGGAGAATAAACGATACGATTAGTAGAAATCTGGATCAGGGCGACGAAGGATATCAACTCAACAACAAGATTTGCAATTGGTAAGTGCTTTACTATAAAATCCATTTTACTCAGTTATTCAGGCTGCTGAAGAAACGAATTTTCCTGGATCGAGTAGTACTGGTTCGCCGGCGAGTAAGAGAATCGAAGCTACGCTGTCACGCAGCAGCACAGAAATACTTACTTAAAGCTGAACATAAAGAAGCTCGAGTAGGATTTGCGCTTGAATTTTTAGCGCGTGATGTAAATTTTTGGAGCAATGTAATCTTTACAGACGAAAAAACTTTCCAGTCAACACACAGGGGTCGTATTCGTGTTTACCGCCCTCCGAATACTCGATTCGATGAGAAATATATATCTAACAATGATAAAAGTGGTAGATTTTCTGTCAATATGTGGGCTTGGATATCGGCACGTGGTCCTGTTGTTTTGTGGCATATTGAGGAACAATTTAATAGTGAAACGTATATTAGGATTTTAGACAATATTATGCTCCCTTCTGTGTCACAATTATTTCCTAATAATGAGTTCATATTTCAACAAGACAATTGTTCCGTTCATACTGCTCATACCGTAACTAACTGGTTTCAAGATAGCAACATCAATGTTCTTAACTGGCCCAGTCATAGTCCAGATCTTAACCCTGTGGAAGAAGTATGGGGACTACTCGTAAGAAGTATCCAAAAACGAAATGTGAGACCACGGAATGCCGACGAATTACTGGAAATAGCGAATAATGCAAGGGAAATTATTATTAATGATTATTGTATAAGGTTATTTAATTCTATGCCAAATAGACTTATAGAAGTATAAATAGAAATGGTGCAATAACGAAATATTAATAGTTAGTTTCTTGTTAAGTAGGATATCCTTTGTCCTTTGATCCAGGATTTCTACTAATCGTACCGTTTATTCTCCACTTTCTTAAAATGTTACACACCAAATTTTTGTTAATGTTATAACGCAGTGCAATTGATCTCATTAACCATCCATCATTTACTATAGCAATAACTACAGCATTAGAATAAAAAAATAAATTAAAAGTGATATCTGTTTTATTTCGGCTATTCATTACATATTCAAATATAGACAAATTTACATTAGAAAAAATAGTTATCCTATTTTTTTCTGCTCACGACAGTACTGTTGTAGGAAAAAAATGGAACAAGATTTATAATGTATTTTTACTAAAATTTAGTTGTGTACATCCAACTTTAATTTTTGTGACATTGTCAGTTAATCGTCAAAATTTATTACAAGTGTGCAAAAACTAATATGCCCCATATAGTATGATTTAGTTACGGTTGGAGCTATTGCCCAGAAGAAGGGTGGTCAACAAGACAAATTGTAAGTTATAAATAAAAATGGTGCACTAATCAAATACTAATGGTTTGTTCTTTAAGTATTTTTTAATAGTATATTCTGTAATAAGTTTGGAATGAAGCATATTCTGCGCGGGCTGCAGAATATGCCATTCCAAACGAATTACAGACTATACTTTTTCTACACATATAAATTGGGGTTATTTATGTCTATATGTATATTTGTTTTACCACTGCAACGGTGAAACGTGAAAGGTTAACTGTCGATAGAAACGCCAACTGTCAACAGAAACGCAAACAGTATTACAAATTGCACTACTACTGGATGGCGTCACCTATGCTTGTTACATCCTAGAGGTATGTAGTAAATATTACATATCAGCCACTGGAATATAGGTCATTCCTTATTTAAAATCGACATCATAATGCTCATATTACTTAATAGGCGTAGAAAATAGTACATTCTGTAATAAGTTTGGAATGAAGCATATTCTGCGCGAGCGGAAGTTTGTCACCCGAGCGAAGCGACGTGTTAGGCTTGCAACCAAGGAGTCCCAGGTTCGAATCCTGGCTAGGGTATGGATGTTTAGTGATGTTTTTCATGTGTTACCGAGTTGGTAGAAGTGGACTGGATGAGGTTGTGTGTGAGAGACAACACGGCTAGTTGCTGTATCATTATTGAGTTCGAGTCTCAGCTGCGGCAGATATACATATATATCATGTAATATATTCAATTCCCCTTAAAGACCCCGATTCAGCGAGTCCCACATGCCCAGTATCAAGCAATATGAAAAGGGGGTGGTTTTAGGGGTGGTTGATGGAGGTGGGGGAGAAATGAATATTACCATATTGTTGAGCACCCTCGAAAACGGAGATAAATAAATTTTCATGCATTTGATTTTTTTGAGAATATTTTAATATTAGGAGTGGTGGTAGTTTCAACCCGGGGGATGGTTAGGTTAGTCCGTGGGTAAGGGTATATACAGTGTGTCCCACTTCGTACTAAGCCACCCCTATAACTTGGCTATTTGTATTTGGATTTGTATATATTTTTTACAGCACATACTTAATACCCATAATGAACTACCTTTCCAGAGATATTTTTACTTTTTCATTAAAAACCGTTCATTTCGAACTGATCTAGTAGCCATGATTTTGACATAAAGTGAGAATAAGTGAAAGTAGTATTTTTTTCTGGGTGCGTCTGGAAATATCGATTTTAGGTATAGGATATTAGTCACAAAAATCGTAGAGAATTAACGTGGCAATTCAAAAATACAATAATATACAGTGTCCCATTTGAAAAAATTGAGAAAATTCACTTTGAAATGTCCTGAATTAGCGCTTGTATAAAATACACCCTGTATAATAATTATAATCAATATTTGGTGGTTGTGTCATTGTACTACATCCCTTGTCTACATAATTGCAAAATAAATCTTCTTAATTCATAGTAATACTAGTGGAGTCAGACAAGCATCAAATTTTAGTAAAAAAGGAATTGTTTCCAGTGTCAATATTTTTTTAACATGTTAGTTACATCGAATACTATACGAAATAGACATTTTCTACGTCTAGTAACCGCCGCTACGCAAGTTATCGGCCATTTGGTGAAAAATGTGCCATTATGATCATTCCTTCTAAATATAGATGAGTATGAGTATGACTGGTGGTCGAGAGGTGAGCGCACTTACCTCTCTCCCAAAAGTTCCGGGTTCGATCCCCGATCGTGGCAGTGGAAAATACTGTGAGAGGGATTAGTTATAACAAAAAAACCAAAATTTTGCAGTTTTTTAAAGTTTTTTTTTAGTTATGTGTGCAGATAAAAATTTCATATTGTAACCGCTGACAGCCTATATTACGAAGGCGTAGAAGGGCCACCCTATTATTTTTATTGAAATTCCGACTTTAAACACGGAATTCCGACTTTAAACACGGAATTCCGACTTTAAACACGGAGTTCCGACTTTGAACTCGGAATTCCGACTTTGAACTCGGAATTCCGACTTTGAACTCGGAATTCCGACTTTGAACTCGGAATTCCGACTTTAAACTCGAAATTCCGACTTTGAACTCGGAATTCGGACTTTGAACTCGGAATTCCGACTTTGAACTCGGAATTCCGACTTTGAACTCGGAATTCCGACTTTGAACTCGGAATTCCGACTTTAAACTCGAAATTCCGACTTTGAACTCGGAATTCGGACTTTAAAGTCGGAATTCCTGTTTTAGTCTACGTAACAGTTCAGTTCTCCCTTCATGCGTGGAAGAGTATACCTCATCTTATTAGTCACTGTATTACAGGTTTTTTAAATTATGATGTACCTATGTCTTAGTTCGTTTGAAAATGATGAAAATAATTCCGTGTATCCCTGTATGTATGTTCCAAAAAATCGAATTAATTCTGTCAACTATTCTAGCTTAGAAAATGTATTACTTTTAAAAAATCTTGAAGAGGCTAATCATAAAATTTAATTCATTCAACTGAGGCTCGAGCAGTTATTTTATCTTCGGACACAGATGTATTTATATTATTTTACATCATTTTCGAAAATGCAACAAGTTAGAAAGGTGGCTTAGAACGGACAATAGAGGCAAAATTAGATGCACACCAATTCATAAGCTAGTAGAAATTCATGATACTGAGTTATGTAATGTACTTTAACCGTTTTCGAGGAAAGTGCCGTTAAACATTTCAATAATTTTTTGAAAGACAAATTCAAATTTAATGAAACAAAGTGTATTTATTTATTGAAAAAAGTACAAAACGTAAGGGAAAACAAAATCGTAATAATTCAATAGAGAATGTTGCATGAAAATATGACAGCTTGTGTACAAACGAATATGTTCGAATTTACAGAAACTTCGTACCGTTATAAAATTCAGGGCCCACTACACACCTGATATCTACATCCAGAACAGATAGATCATAAGTATTAAATTTAGACAATATTCTTTACAAAACTTGTAGACCTTCCCCTGACAAGGATTTCATTAACCCATTGAATGTACGGACTTTGACTTCAGAATCTTAATTGGGGAAATATGTAGGTCAGGAATCCATAAGGTGGACATCCCAAAAAGTGGGAGGAAGTTCGCCATATTGGTTTTTATGCCAAACCGGATGTGCGCTCTATCTCCGCAACCGCTGATCCGATTTTAATTTTCTTTTTTTAGTTCAACTACAAATTTTACGCTAAAAGATAAAAGCTCTCGTCAATTTTTTCGTATCTTTTAAGATAACGGACTTAATATAATAAGAATCACATTTCACGGAATTCCGAGTTCAAAGTCGGAATTTCAATATAAATAATAGGGTGGCCCTTCTACGCCTTCGTACTATATCACAATGAACAGTCTCAATTTTTTTCGCCTTTTTTGGATTGTCACATACCGAGATATACTCATCTATATTTAGAAAGAACGAACAAAATGGCAGATTCTTCACAAAATGGCCGATAACTTGCGTGGCGGCGGTTGCTAGAGGTAGAAAATGTCTATTTCGTATAGTATTCGATGTAACTAACATGTTAAAAAAAAATTGATACGGGAAACAATTCCTTATGTTTTGCTTGTCTGATTCCACTATAACATTAATTTGTTAAACATTGTTCCGACCAAAATTTTCATATTTTTTCGAATAACTCGGCAACGCCACGTCAAAAACAAAAAATCTGGAGGTCGTTGGAAAGGTAATTTTACGCTGAATTCATAAATGTAAAAATATATAGGGTGTTCCATTTAAAAAAAATGACCTCCAAGAGTATATTTCAAAATATTCTTAACATGTGCGCCTTTTGACACTAAAAAATGATTTTTCAAAATCTTCTAATAAGGCCGATATTGAACTTTGACGCATTATTGGGACACCCTGTATATGTAGAAGAGATAGTCCAGTCTGAATTTTGTAAATTTTTACCATTTATTTCCAGACTAATATGTTCCAATTTAAGACGGAACTAAACATTACGCTCCTCAATTCTATACATACATAACCCATATTTATACGGCTGCCTCAGTCGCTTCGCCCCCATAAGAATTCTTTGGATCTAAGTCGACTCAAATAGGCACTCGAACGTAAAATATAAAATTTTGGGATACAAGAAATTTTGACGCATGACTTCACCACGTGAATTTACTTATGCGGCCAAGCTCTTTAATGAACTTACTCGAACAGAACAATTATTTGTAATCAGCTTATGCCGTGCTGTTATGTAGTGTAATAGTTACACTTATTAAACCACAAAATGTTGTTTTTTAAAATGTAGGATATAGTGGAATGAATTTCCCTAATAGCTATGAATGTTTGTACATTAAATTACAAAAGTGATAACTGAATCTTGGTCTTATACATTAAAATGTAAAATCCATTCTCACATAGAGGTGTGTTTGTGAGGTTTTCATAATGATTGTACTCCAAAACATGCGTTTTTATTCTCCTCGTGCGGTTTTAAATTATATTTGTTCTGGAATATAAATAATTACTTTTAAATTTAATAAAAATGTATTTACAATGAGATCAAATTTTATTACCACAAATGATTGTATCAATAACAAACAAGGTTAGATAAAAATTGTTTGTTTTATCGATATTCCAAAAATTCTGTGATCACGTAGAATCGACGCGACGTTACAAACAAATCCAATTAAAAATACATTTTAAAAATATAGAGTTCTACTACAAAAGAATCTTATCTGAGTTATCTGATGTGAATATAACGTAGGTACACTTTTTAATTGAATATAATATAAGTGGCTAATTAGCATAATGGAATCTCCTAAGGACACACAAAATTATACAGAATCGATATACTTTTTCTCCAGTTTAGTAAATTTCGTCATAATAAGATCAAGAAGCTTAGAAGTACTGGAGATTAAATACTATATTGCGATTACGATGGCTACATTAAAACAGCGTTTCAATTATAGCTATTAATTTTCCAAGAAACAAAGCACTAGTTCTGAAATATTGCAGGTAAAAATATAGCATCGACACACATTTCTGTATTTCTGGAAAGATTGTTTGTCAGCAATAATTTAGACGAAAATTCAAACTTAATTTTAGCGTCAATATTTTTACAATCTGATTATTCTGGGAAAGTATGTCAGTTATTTCACATAGGAGAGAGAATGCCGCATAAGTCAATTGCAGAGGCGCATAATGTGGCATGCTGCGGCAGAAGATGCACTGCATAGGACGGATTCTCGCATCGTTAAGAGCGCTCCGGATATAAGCCGGAAAGACTGTGCAAATTACTCTCATATAAATCATTATTTTAAAAAACTGCTTTCACTAAAAGACATTAAAAACATGTTACAATGTGGGACGATGAGAGAAAAAAAAGTATATATAAAAAAATAATTTTTTTTCTTCTATTATCGATTTGCAAAAATAATTTTTATCGTCCCGCATAGGTATCATTAAAATAAATATTTTCCCTTTTGTAGAACTAAAATAAAATTAGCCCTAATGTCCTCAAATGCACAGAGAAATTTAAAGATTAGGTATAATAAATTTGTCCAATGTCATATTCTACTACATCCCTATCTCTCGCCTTCCAAGCATCATTTTATTGACGTGAAGTCATTTACAATTAAAATTGGAAGCATGGATGACTAATACACTCCGACCAACTCTTAACACGGAAAAATATTCTAATAGATACGTGAACTATCAAACAAAAACATAGAAGTCAGTAAACATTACAAGAAAACGCTCGCTTTCAAATTTAATATTAGTGAATGGGTTTTGACAATTTAGCAATTAAAGTCCGTGGGTAAATACAGTGTGTTCCACTTCGTTCTAAGCCACCCCTATAACTTGGCTATTTGTATTTGGATTTGTATATATTTCTTACAGCACATAATACCCATAATGAACTGCCTTTGGAAGGTAGAACTGTTACTCAATCTCTATTTCAAAACCACCAACTGTGATGTTTTTAAAATGGGAATT
The DNA here is from genome assembly GCA_963675555.1 of Leptura quadrifasciata. Taxonomy (NCBI): domain Eukaryota; kingdom Metazoa; phylum Arthropoda; class Insecta; order Coleoptera; family Cerambycidae; genus Leptura; species Leptura quadrifasciata. The sequence goes on along the minus strand of OY776676.1, from coordinate 111,283,061 downwards.
TTGCAAAAGTAACATTGGCGATTGAGATAGAGGAAAAATGTATTTGGAAAAGTCGTTCGGAAAGTTCAAATATGAAGTTTCATTTGAAAATATTTTTTTTATTATTTTTTTTTGAGAAATATTGCGTCAGAAAAATTCGAGGTTTTTGTTAGTTTAGGCATTTTGACGTAAAAATTAACAACTATGTTGTTTACAATAATCGATGTAAGTACATTGACATTCATAACAATCTGGATGTTCTAAACTAACCCAAACCTCGGAATTTTTCTGACGCAATATTTCTAAAAAAAACAACAATATTTTCAAATGAAACTTCATAAACGTAAAACGTCTTCCTAAAAAAAAAAAAGAGAATACGTTTATACATTGCCAATAACGAAAACGAGTTTTCTTTGTAGTTTCTAAAAAAAATTCATTAGGAGTTTGGAGTTTTTCGACGTTTCTCACAACAAATGTTGCTCCTGCCAAGCCAACTTTTGTTGTACTTCATAAAATTCATTGAAGATGCGTTACGTGTCGTGAAAAATCAAATTTTGATATACTTCATATTGAGAAAATGAAAAGTATGGTTGCGAGTCTCCAGCAAATTGATATATAGCGCAATTTCAACCCCCGGATAGTCTTGTAACCGATCTTCCTCATCTCACGAAAAACTGTGTTCTTTCTCTAAAAACATATACAGCACTTGTGATTTTAAACCCCGAAAACCTTGACGTCGTTGACAAAATCCTGTAAGAAATCCTTAATAAAATTTAATCGTTAGAAATTGGAACAGCACATCCATTTTCATAAGTCTTTCGTATGAAATAGGCAATACGGCGTGAAAGCTCTAGCCGAAAATTGATTATTTTGGATATGGTTCTTAAACAAATGCCTTCGAGCTCAAGACGCACTTTTAGTGAATTGTATACATTCAAAGGTGAAGTACATACATCAGTCAGTTCAACAAAGATCGTTTCGTTCACTTAGGCGAAAACGTGCTCCAGTAAAAAAATACGTTCAAACGTTGGCAATAACGAAACCGAGATTTCCTTATAGTTCCTAAAAAATGTTGTTAAGAGTTTTTCGACGTCCTCAACCTTTATTATACTTCATAAAATTCATTCAAGAAGCGTTACGTTAAATTGATTGATGACTAGAAGTTAAAAATGTATAAAACTCGGTTGTATATAAAGAAAATACCTAGTGACGGCCTCAAAATAATACATTGTGTTACACGTTTTAAATTATACTGATACTCTAAAAAATTAACATTAAAAACTATTCGTTGACGTCTGTTAAGTAAATGATTTTGAAAATCGTTAACGATAATTACTATAATTAAATTATTAAAGTGTTTGGCGCAAACTAACATGATTCAGAGTATCAAACGCTAAAAGTGGCTCTAAATCGAGTTAAGGTAGGTAGGTAAAAACAATCCCTTAACTATAAAAGTCTTTCGTAAAATCATATCAGGGCATTTGAAAAGTACGATTTTATTGACATACATTTTTAATGAATTTTGTTTGTTCAGAATCTGCCTAATAATTAAAATGACGATTATTAGAAAAAGTTTTTAAATTAAAAAAAAAAAAAATACTGTCTAAATCCACGACGTGGATTATAACCCTAATTTTAGAATGTGGTTGCGGATGATTCCATATTCTTATTTAACTTGTAGCAATACGCCTTGGTACCATATTGTTGAAGATCCATCTGGTTCCGTTTTACAGGAATGCAGCAAAAATATCCCCTCGTTCACTGCAACGTTTTCCAGTTCTTTTCCGACTTTCCTGGATAAAGCAGTGTATCCTACGATTACAATTCTCCCTCCTATGGATCTTCTGAAACAAAAATTCTTATTTGCATATCCATATAAATAGATTTTAAAAGCGTTTTAAATTGAAATTGGCATCCGAAGTGATATATAAAGAGTGCCTTGACATCATATTGATTACGTCATACATAAATTCCTTCCAAGTGAGATCCCAATAACATGATAAAATAATTAAAAATGCGGCACAATTATTTTTATTCTCATTGTTCCATTTTAACCTATACACTTTAATAATTGCATCTATAGTTTTTCTATCAAGTTGCTTGTGCTAGATATGAATATTGTTTATATAGGTCGAGAAATTGATTTATAACCTTCATTCGTTATCGTAGTGTTCGCAATATGACTATGTTCATGGTGAATATATTTTTTAGGAAAACGCGCGTCCTAACAAAATGTATACAGGGTCAGCCACGATGGGTGGAGTATTAAAAGTAAATTTAGAACGGATCAACCGATGATTTCCCTATACCTACCTCAAGCGGTTTTCGATATAATATTTATTTTCTGAATTTGTTGCCAAAAATTTGACTTTCAGTAAATCGTGTTTTCTCCTACCTACGCAGCAATTAAAAGATAATGTTTTAGTTGCAGTTAGGCAAGGCCTGGGGGCATCTCCTCCATTAATCAAATGTTTCGAATATCATACAGGGTGAATTAGAGAACGCTTTCTATAAGTGACTTAGAAAACTGCCCTGGTCAATTTTTTAAATGGAATGCCCTGTATATTATTACTGATTCGGAAATGTGATACATTTACCTATTTAAAAAGATAATATACCCTATACCTATACCTAATAATTTTCGATTTATCGACACTTTTCTGTAACCTTACCATTAGTCTTTTGGTATATCATAACGGGTGGGCCATGAAATTTTTATTCTGTCATTTTGTAATGACAGCAGACATGCTATTTTTCTAAATAATTTTGACGTTAGTGATATTTGCACTTAATTTGAACAGCTGTAACACAAATATGGCAGAAAATAATTATACAAACACAGTTTTAATGAACTTGTTTATTATCCATGAAGAGTGCAATAAGATTATGAGCAGAACTTGTACAAGATTTAATGAGAAATATCCGAATTTGGCCAGATGAATAACCGAAAGTTTCTACGAATTCAGAAAATTTTTATAAATTTTGGTTCGTCATTCACTGAACAATAACAGTGTCAGTATTAGGGAAAAAATTAATACCTAAGCAGCAATAACAGTAACAAAGTCTAAGTAGCAATAACAAATAATACCAATAACAGTAATAAATGATAAAAATCTTAAAACTATTGCAATAATTGTTCGAAATGTAGACCGTTAACTTCCAGACACTTTAGTATACGACGATGGACGGCGTTTGTTGTAGCAGCTCTTATTTCAGCGGGGTCCAAGTTTTCAATCTCTTGAATCACTCGACGCTCTAATTCTTTCCTGTTGTGAACTGGAGTTTTGTAAATTCTATCTTTAAGAGTACCTACCCCAAAGATAAAAATTATTACGACCTAAAGTCAGGGCACGCAAACGAGGTCAAGAACAAGTAAAAAAAATACAATTTATTATAAAAACCAGCAGGTACAGTACAATGAAAGGTAAAAATCTTACTATAAAATAAATACCAAGTATACAGCAAAAGTCTAGGCTTTTAACGCTAGGGTAAAATAATTATTAATTTAAACAATTTTACAATGAAAATGATATATATACAGTATTTACTTAACTTTTTCAAAATTTGGAGTTTTCGGGCGCTCCAGACTTGAAGGTTGTTGATCAGGGTCCTTGCAGGTTGTAGAAATCTTCACAACACAATTAAATAGGGTTTTTCTCAATCGTAAAAGGGTAAATCAGAGCAAATTCGTATACCAAAATTCGTGTACCAAAGAATAGCAAGATCCAAAATCCAAATAATCCAAAAACAGAATAGTTGTACCAAGATCGAAATCTGGCCTTACCAAAATCATCTATAATTAAAGTTACAAAATTATTCTCAAAGTTAACCTCTAACGTGAGCACGTGTCTATAATAAATCAAAGAAATTCAAACTTACCTAGAATACTACTTCTAGACGATAACCTGCTTATTAATCCGAATAAATCGAAATTTCAATTAAACAAACCAAAATATTAATTGAAAATTAGGTTAAATTTAGTTTTTGATCCGGTATCAAACCGAATAGCAACCACGTGCCCTTTAACTAAATTAATCCCTAGCAAAGTTTTCAGTTCAATTTCTTGATTTAAAAAACAAAGTTTGACGGTTTTGCCAGACTTTCATAACATTGTTAACTCACAAAAACAAGGGAAAATGAGTTAAACTGACAGTTTGATAATTCGGCTCTCAGGGTACCAACTTGTGAAATGTTAAAAACTAAATCGATTTAAATTTAATTATAGCAATAGTTTATATTTCAGATTTCCTATGATATACACATCTATTTAATAAACTGGTATATTTCTTAGTAGGAGCAATCTGTTGGCGGAAAGCCTAAAGTGGTAATTTGGATAGAATATTGGAGTGTGGTGACATCTATCGCTGAATATGCAATTTATTACGATGTAATGACGAGGTCATCGACTAAAACCTGTTATTATTAGTTTGTGGATACCAGCGAAAGATGACACGTCACAAAATCTAACGGGGTAAGGTCAGGGGACCTCGGAGGTCAATTCCACGGTCCCAAACGTCTAATCCAACGATAATCGAAAATGCGGTCTAACTCCATACTAATTTCGTGTGTACAATGTGGAGTAACCCCCGTCGAGTTGATACCAACAAGTTCTATATTTTTCAGTTGACAGATTATCAAGGAAGTCTTCCACAAAATTGTTCTAATTATATCTAAATACCTTTTGGAATTAAATTTTGTGTCGTATATGTAATATTTTATTTTGTCATCCATTAACATACATAACCATTGAAACTAAATTTGACTTGAAAACCACTCTCACTAGTAAAATGGGGGTTGTCTGTGGCCCAATGGTGACGATTTCGTGTGTTATAAATCCCTTCCCTAGAAAATTTGCGTTCATCAGGTTTAGGTAAATTTCTTGGTTCTCTTAATGACGAACCAAAATTTATAAAATTTCTCTGAATTCGTAGAAACTTTCTGTTGTTCATCTGCAGAAAATCCGGATATTTATCATTAAATCTTCTACAAGTTCTGCTGATAATCTTATTGCACTCTCTATGAATAATAAACAAATTCATTAAAATTGTGTTTATATAATTATTTTCTGCCATATTTGTGCTACAGCTATTTAAATTAAGTGCAAATATCACTAACGTCAAATTTATTTAGAAAAATAGCATGTCTGCTGTCATTACAAAATGACAGAATAAAAATATCATGGCCCACCCGTTATGATACACCAAAAGACTAATATTCTTGGTAAGGTTACAGAAAAGTGCCCATAAATCGAAAACGGTGCGCGCACTAGGTATATGGTATATTATCTTTTTAAATAGGTAAATGTCTCACCTTTCCGAATCAGTAATAATATACAGGGCATTCCATTTAAAAAAATTGACTCGTGCATTTTTCTAAGTCATTTATAAAAAGTGTTCTCTAACTCACCTCGAAACTTTTGTTAATGGAGGAGATTCCTCCAGGCCTTGCCTAGCTGCAACTAAAAATTTATCTTTTAATTGCTGCGTAGGTAAGAGAAAATACGATTTACTGAAAGTAAAATTTATTATTATTATTATTATTATTATTATTATGTCGAAAATCGCTTGAGATAGGTATAGGGAAATATTAACAAAAGTTACTCAGAAAGACAGGACAATCCAAAAAATGCAAAAATATGCAGGGTATTCCTTCTAAAATAACGAAGATGTTGTCAGTTTTATGTATAAGTGGCAACACCGCACTTTCGAAAATATTTTAGTTGGAGAGATTATACTCGATTATCTTGATAACCAAAATTTCAAAGCAATCGGTTAATCCGTTCTCCATATACTTTTAATACTCCACCCACCGTGACGCCCTGTATATTATTGAAAAAAAAAGACGTAATAATTATAGTATTGTCAATATTCCAAAAAGAACTGTAATGGAACAGAAATTTAAAAGCGTTTACTATGGTCAAATGTTCTCCACGACTATTATTTTCCTTCGTGAAATAATCATGTATTGACATTTAAACAAAGTGATAGCCCAACAATACATCAGAGACTAAACAATAACACAAATGCTTGTCCTCAAAGTTTCATTATGGTCGTTAAGTCCATGATTATCTTCAGGAGAATGGCATCTTAACACGGCAGACGAAAAGTAATAATATTTAATAAATGTTGCGTGTCAGGTGCTTAAAGTCGTTTAATCTGCATCTCGAGGCCAAGAAAATTAAATCTAAATTTAACATAAAAACACGCTCAACTTGGGTATGATTTTAAAATAATGCGTATAGAGGTAAAATTCCGTATAAGTAATTTTATAATGTCACGGTAATTGTAAGAATGCAAGAGAAATTTTCTCGTGACAATGTCATTGTTCCTTTTAAGACGCGAAACATGTAGAGCATTGCCCATGCATCATGCTAATTACAAATTCTGGTGCTTATAAAAATTACATACCGAGTGGCATGTTAAGAACTTTGGAAACTTTTATTGTTATACGATAATTTTTTTTCGAATTTACGTACATTCTCCAAAAACTCGAGTAATAAATCATTTTAAAATCTACCCCAATCGAGACCCCAACAAAAGATGTAGAAAGTAAATACTGTTTAATCTCTTCGAGATGAAAAGTGCTTCGAGTACGGTATACTAATGCAATGTTCAATGATCTGGTGCTTGTGGAAATTGCTATTATTAAAGCATCTTAAAGCCATAACATAATTACCTAACCAAAATGAAAGAAGAAGGGATGGAACTGCCAGGTAGAGAATATAGTCTATCGGCTAGCCAAGATATTGGTATAATTTGGGGGTACTAATTTTCCTTCATATCATATATAGTTATATGGGTGTACTGAGATAGCAGAAAACTATGATTGCCATCTGAAAGTGGTAGCTAATAAAAATGGTGGCCAATCCAAGATGGCTGATGTAGACGTTTAAAAAACGGCCGTATCTCTTAAGTTATTGTCCGATTTCAGAGTTCTTTTTTTTTAATGACAGCTTAAATTGTGAACTTTTGTAAGTTCTCATTAATTTTTTCCATATGAGCAACCGTTAATTAGCGAATCGCTGATTAGTGAAAAATACATTAGTTTTTACAGATAGATGGATTTGTTTGTTTATCACAAATTTTCTTAAAACGTAGACGTTTCAGAAGAAAATATTTCCAACAAATATTGTAGCAAAAACGATTAGCTTTAGTTCGGTGTATTACACTTGTGTGTTTGACAATGTGCAATGGAACAATGCTGTGTGATAGAATAACAGTATGGGCCAATTTCATAATCGAATTTAAAGTGAGCTTTCGATAAAATTACATTTGACTGTGATAGGACGTGAGGGATCTGTCACAGTTAAATGTATATGACCGACAATAATCAATACCGATACTAGTTTTGTAATTTTCAATGAAAATTTTTATCGCATTTATGCAGATTATACAAAACATCCATAATGGTTTATTATTCCTTTTGAAATATTTCTTAACCGTACCGTTTGAACTAATTTTTCACAAATCGTCTTCGCTATCACTACATTCATATGGTTTACATTTTCACATTTAGTCAACTTACACGCACTAGTACATTTCATCTGATTCATCATACAAGTGCACGATGGTAGTTGGCATGACCCTGCACAAGAACAATCAGAAGTTCCAAAACTGCTTTATTTGCGGGTTCTGCCGTCATCCAGTTGATGCAGAGTATGCCATCATTGTCTGTCATTCATCCATGATTTTCTGCTTCTGGAACTTTAGATAAATTTCCAGACATCGCTTCCAAATTGCTGCTTGATAGTTTGCGCGCATACTCGTAGAACGCTGGTAAAGACAGTCTTCACATAGAGGGAGTTGTGTTGATTCAGCATCACATTATCTACTTCGGAAAATTTGGTATTTCTTGAATACAACTGACATATAATAAACTTTTGGATCAAATAGTGGTCTTTGTTAGATAACACAAACTGTCTTCCCAGCAATGAAAACAATAAAATAAATTGTTCACGTTTTTGTAAAAGTTTCAGAGCTTTCATTTTCGCTTGTCCCAAAAACGCGCTGACTGTATCGCAACCTGTCCAGGCATGTAAGCCAGGTAATGCTGATATGATTTCACTGCCAACTGCAAATGCAAGTTGTCAGTTAACCTCGACCGCATGTTCCACGTTTGATGTACAAGTTCCCGCTAAATTTCAGATGATATATATAAACAGCTAAATTCAAAACATCTGTGCCGTCAGATACACAAATAAACATCTGAGTATTTTATTGTAGCATCCTTTTTATGTAGCATCATCCTAGTATCTGCTTCTTCTTGGGATGAAAAAAGATTTTCTTCTTGGACGCTCTTAGCAGTTATTTTGATACATTTACAACCATAATAAATCCTTATCACCAATCTTTGTCTTCCTGTTTTCGTCTTGCCAACTTTCAACAAGTAATTTTGTTAGTTCATTTTTACTATCACCACTTTGTAGAAGACGTCTCCATTTGATTATCTTGTAACCACTTTTTATATTCTTGAATGATATTCCTTCCTCGGAACCTCTGCTGAGACGTTCAGCAGATTTGGTTGATTTGTCGTTGTAAATATCAAACACTATGTCAATTCTATTGCTATGATAGCATTGAATTAATGCCATCTCATCAATTACAATAGCAGATGAAGAATTATTTCCATATTCAGGCAAAATGAGGCTTTCCAGGTGTTTCCCCAATACAGCCTTGTTGGTTTTTTTCATTGTTCCATCTGAGTTGGCCAGACTCCAAGGTAAAGGTCCTAGGGGATGACTGAACACCTTTAACATATCTAACTGCCGCTTCAAGCTTCAAGTCATCCTTGAGGATTGTGTCTTTATTCTTTCTACTTCGTTTCATTGCCATAATTGATGTAAAAGTTTTTTTTTTATGTATCGAAAAATTCCTGTAAAAGTATAATACACCAAATTAAAGCTATTATGCTACAATATTTGTTGGAAACATTTTTTTCTAAAACTTTAAGAAAATTTATGATAAACAAGCAAATTATCTGTAAAAACAAATATATTTTTCACTAATTCGCGATTTATTAATTTACGGTTGCTTATACCGAAAAAATAATGGCAACTTACAAAATGTTCACAATTTAAGCTGTCATTTAAAAAAAGAACACTGAAATCGGACCATACCTTACAGAGATACGGTCGTTTTTTGAACGTCTACATTCGCCATCTTGGATTGGCCGCCATTTTTGTTAGCTGTCACTTTCAGATGGAAATCATAGTTTTTTGCTATCTCTGTATACCCATATAGCTGTGGCTTAAAGAAAAATTAGTATCCCCAAATTATACCGAATACTTTAATTTGGCTGGTTGGCCCATATACTTACTAATATATGAGAATTTTACTGCTATCCTCTCCCTTCCAATTTTCAATATAGCTCATTTTTCTCCTGAACGATTCAACTTTAGGCAAATATGGTAGTGTGAAAAATTGGTAACAACTAAAGTCATAATTAAAAATGTCGTTATTTACATGTAGTGCATAGTCCCCAAATGTAGTTTAAAGACGAGGATAAGTCGGAGCGCGCACTACTCAATTGCTAGATATTTGAAAACTGTTCGCCCAGGGAAAGAACTATAGTTGAGAAAATGCGAAAGGAATGTGATCCTGAAATTATTTCTTTGGAAATATTTGGTATAGTATATACAAGGTGCTCAAAAAATGTCTTCCGATATCTCTGCGGCTGAATGACTTTGGAAAAATTGATGAAACACGTCGACCTTGTTTCCAAGGGGGACATATTTTAATGTAACACTTGTATACCTATCATCATCCCTCTACCCTACACGGCCTCCCCCTCAAAAAATTCAAATGGCAAGGGGGGTCGAATGATACATCTTTTGAAAGGTCTTTCAATTCTCTACATAACTGCATTTCTTAAAACTTTTATCGGCTCGTTCCTGAGAAGTAATTGTTTCATTATTTTAGGTTCGGAAAATAAAAATAAAAGAAGCAGTTTAAATTATCGTATGTATTGTTCAAAATGACCCCCACCGACTTTCATACAGTAGTATAATCTGTTTTGAAAATCTGTACGAACATTTCTGAACACATCTGGAGTCAATAAACGGCATTCTCGAACAATTCTTTCACGTAATTCTTCCAGAGATGCGGGTTTTGTTGCAAATACCTTCGATTTCAAATGTCCTCACAGAAAGAAACCCAAGGGAGTTAAATCGGGTGACCTAGTGGGCCACTCCACAGGACCTCTTCTTCCAATCCATCGCTCAGGAAACCGATTATCCAAAAATTGACGGACTGCTATAGCAAAATGTGGGCGTGCACCATCCTGTTGAAAATACAGTTCGCCATCTAAAAGATTATCGTCTTCTTCGAGGATTTGGGTAATCATTGGGTCGATGTTATTTTCTAACAGATCGAGGTGCCTTTCGCCATTTAAATTGTCAGGAATAAAAAACGGTCCGACAATGTGATCCCCTAAGATGCCAGCCCAAACATTTAACTTCTGATACCTTTGGGTATGAGTTTCCATGAACAAATGTGGATTGGTTTCACTCCAATATCTACAATTGTGCCTGCTTACCTTCACATTTAAATAAAATGTCGTAAATAAATAAAACACGTATTGTACAGTAGATTGGCACTACCGTTTAATTGTTCACTAAAAATCTCAGAGAATTCAAGCCGGCGATCGGATCGGGATCATCTTCGTTTGATTCTTGTACCAATTTAAATTTATATGGATGAAATTGGTGGGCCTTCATTCGATGAACACTGCTTCGTGATACACCGGAAGTCTCAGTTACTTTCCTGATCGATCGAGTATTGTCCATCTGCAAATCACCCAGAACTGCCACTTCGACTGCTACGTTCCTAATCGGTCGCTGAGGTTCACGCTTTTTGTTTCCTACAGAACCTGTTTCCATAAATTTTTTCAATAATTGTAAAACATACTGAGAACCGACTTTTCTATCTGGGTGATTTCTATTGAATATGCGCTCCGTAGCTCTAGCACAATTATCGCTTTTAAAATAAATGCTGACAGTTTCTGTTCTCTCCTGAAGGGTATAAGCCATTTTGAGAACTCACTTTGGTAAAATGTATCTCGATTTAAAATTATTTGTGAACAAATTAATGTTCAAGGACTATCAAATACTTATGAGTCTTATAATTTTAAAAGTAAACGGACAAGATTTGATTTGAGAGCACTAAAGAAAAAATGTAGTAGAATAATTTATATTTAAAAAACAACGTGAATTTGCGACATTTTATTAATAAATTCTTTTACACATAAAGATTGCTTTGAAATATAATTAAACGTAGAAAATAGGTAATTATCAATTACAAAAATTGTTCGAAATGTCCTTCATTTTTCCTTATGCACCATCTAAATCTTGTTTTTTAAGGAATACCCGTAAAATCATTCTGTAGCATTGTAAACTCTTTATCGATTTTTCTCTCAATTGTTCAATCGTGCCAATTTGAGTGTATAAACTTGTGGTCTTAGATCAGGCGACCGAGCAGGCTACTTGAACGGTGCATCTGCTTGGGCGGCCAGCGTATCTTTTTCATTTGAAGACTTCCTGTTTGCCTAAGGCGTTTCGTACTTAAAACAGTTTTGGCATCAGGAATATTTCTGTTCGGGAATTTATCTTTATAGCATTTCACAACTGCAGCAGCATTACCAAAAGATTATCCCAAAATAAAAACTACCTGTGTTAATTCAGAGAATTTGTAATCACCCGTGTTTAAATAATATTAACAATTAAATTGGAATTATTTTAAAAAAAGAATCAAAGTCTAATAAATAACAGAAATGTCAAAGAAATATTTCAGCAGCATGTGTAAAAGGATTTATTAATAAAATTGTTGTTCTTTAAATATAAATTACTCGAGCACAGTTTATCGAAATGCAATATAAGAATACTTTTTTTATTTCTAATGACCTGAAAATTACGTTTTTATAATAATTTTCAGAAATATGAAAAAAATTAAAAAGTTATGAGAAAAATACTTATAGTTACCGGGCGATAGGCAGTTTTAGGGACTACCCCTTAATCAGAGAAAGAATAACCCCTACGAGAAGTATACTTCCATCTAGTTTTTTGTTTAGTTCTATTATCATTGTCAAAAAATAAGCAGAAGGAACAATTACTTAGCATTCACGCTGTTTTCCATCAACAAATAGTATATTGTACCAGTCAGTGCCAAATAACTACAAACATACATAAACAATTCCCGATACTTTTTGCTTCTTTATCGAGGTCGCATCCAACCAGTTTCTAGTAAATTATATTGCACTTTTTTGGGCCACCAAGTAAATCCGTGCACTTCTTACGAATATGACAAGTAAGATGTAGGGAATTATTGTGTTCCGCTCGAAACGTTAGGCGCGGCCTGCTCACAAAACCTAATACGCTGTCTGACATGTATTACGGTATTTCCTTCTAACCTACTTCCTATGTAGCTTTTCCAGTTTGGTATTAGACCAAAACAAACTGGGGTTTGTGGGACAGCGAGCCGCCGGCAGCAACAAACAAATGTACGGGCCATTCGGTGTATATCAAGATTTTTTATGGAGTGCCAGTAACGATTTCAGAAAGTGGCGTTTAAATATTTGTATAAGAGGAAAATACCGAAATTGTTCGTGACTCTTTACTGGTTTTGTTATATTTTTATTTGTTACTCATATTATTTATTTCTTGTGTCCAATGTTTATTTTTCATGAAAGTATAATTAAAAAGAAATCGATACAACACAAATTGAGTGTATATTTTGAACTTTTCGTAAGTAGGTGAAAATATGCCTCTTGTTAAACAAAATACCGTGCCAAATTTGAAGTCAATATATTTACTTAAGAACCTTATATAACAAACTCTGAAAATTCAAATCTTGATCCTATAGGTGGGTTTCACAGTAATACCCGTCTGTATAAAAAAACAGTTGATTTAATTTATTACAGGTATCTGAAGGTTGTAAGTCATAGGGGGGGGTTAGTAAATCGTAAATTCATATAGACGTACAGCCAGATTTGCCCAAATTTTTTATAACAACGCCCAAACTCGGAAAATTCAGTTTTCGGGCCGTAGAATTTTCCAATTACATTTTAGAGCAAAAGTTGTATTAGCAAAAGTTGTAGGTATTGTAGTTGAAGTAATCAGTTGTAGGCTGGGGCCGTTACCTTTTTGAGATGAAAAAATTAATAGCAGGCAACTGCCGGCTGGGATATATAGTTGTCATAAAAAATGAAAAAAAAATTTTTTGGAACTTGAGATGAAGGAAAGTAGTGAAATGGGGTGCTATTTAAGGGATGAAAACCGTTTTTCGTTATTTGTGGCGAAACGTGACCTCCTAGAGAAAAGTGTTTCATACAAAAGTTGTAGATAATAAAAAAATCTAAAACTTTTATTGTATATATTTTTCGACATAACCTCAAAGTTTGCGAGAAAATGACGAAAAACCGATTTTTCTGTTTTTATTTTTTTTCTCGCGTGAAAATTATTTAATTTAAATGAAACTTTGTGAAAGTACGTAATTGTTTGCATATAGTAAGCATGAATTTTTTTAATTATGGGAAATAAACATTTTTTCGAGATTTTACCATTTTTCCGAAAAAACACCCCTATCTTCGGCGAACAACTTTATTGATTTTTTTTTGGATTTTGATGTTCTACTACTGCTCATTTTTTTCGTCGAGATGTCTACTTTCAAATGGTACGTCGATGATTTATTGTCATTTAGCAGCTTACAATTAAGAAAAACCGAAAAAAAAAAAATTCGAATCTCGAATTTGTCGATTTTTTCATTATTTACAATTTTTTAGCATATTTATGTTAACAACTCATAATATTTTAATGAAAAAACTTACTTTGGTATAAAATAACTAAAGTTGAATGAATTTAGTTATTGGAAACCACGCTAAAATTGAATACAAACAAAAAAAATACTGTTACGTATTCAAACAAAAAATATATATATTACAGTCCGAGGGCTTTTTGGGTAAACGAGCTCCTGAAGACGCCGACGCACTGATTGTTAATACTGCGATCCAATTAGCTAAACAAGATGATAATACGTAACAGTATTTTTTTTGTTTGTATTCAATTTTAGCGTGGTTTCCAATAACTAAATTCATTCAACTTTAGTTATTTTATACCAAAGTAAGTTTTTTCATTAAAATATTATGAGTTGTTAACATAAATATGCTAAAAAATTGTAAATAATGAAAAAATCGACAAATTCGAGATTCGAATTTTTTTTTTCGGTTTTTCTTAATTGTAAGCTGCTAAATGACAATAAATCATCGACGTACCATTTGAAAGTAGACATCTCGACGAAAAAAATGAGCACTAGTAGAACATCAAAATCCAAAAAAAAAAATCAATAAAGTTGTTCGCCGAAGATAGGGGTGTTTATTCTGAAAAATGGTAAAATCTCGAAAAATATTTATTTCCTATAATTGAAAAAATTCATGCTTATTATATGCAAATAATTACGTACTTTTACAAAGTTTCATTTAAACTAAATAATTTTCACGCGAGAAAAAAATAAAAACAGAAGAATCGGTTTTTCGTCATTTTCTCGCAAACTTTGAGGTTATGTCGAAAAATATATAGAATAAAAGTTTTAGATTTTTTTATTATCTACAACTTTTGTATGAAACACTTTTCTCTAGGAGGTCACGTTTCGCCACAAATCACGAAAAACGGTTTTCATCCCTTAAATTGCACCTCATTTCACTACTTCCCTTCATCTTAAGTTTTTTTTCATTGTTTACGATCTCAACTATATATTCCAGCCGGTCGTTGCCTGCTATTATTTTTTTTTTCAGCATTAAAAATCCGTAACGGCCCCAGCCTATTCCCGGCAAATAAAAAACGCAATAAAAACTTTACGACCCTAAAATACCGGTAAAATATGGGTCTTTATAAGTGTGTGATATTTCAGCCAGATCGGTTTGATAGTCTGTGAATAATTGCATTTGTTTATCCCAGAGAACGTCTGTTTAAACAATCGTCATAAGCAAGATAATGGATCCAGAGATGTTTAACAAACTGGAGTGGATTCTTGAAGACTTGAACTACAAGGTAAGTTGAAAAAACAAACTATTTGTTAAAAAAATTGTTGTTAAAAAGTCCGTTTAAAAGGTGGGTGGTTTTTTGCTTATAAACAAATGGTTATAACTTTGTTATTTTTTATGATAAACGCTTGTAATTAGGCGCATTGAAAAACCATTTGAAAAACACGCATTTAAAAAATGAACCCTCTACGCCCAATAGCAGTCAAGATAGCAATTTAAAAAAAAGTCATATCTGCATTATTCGAAGTATTATTTAAAACATTGCATACAATTATACAATGCAATTATGCAATGAGTATGAAGTCCCTAACCCTTCAAAGTGATGGTACTCTTGCAAGAGCCCCGTGCTGAAAAGGTGGGGAGAGAAGCCCGAGCTCCATTTTCAGATGGCGACTTTTGAGATCGAAACTTCAAATTGCAGCGCACATAAAAATTTTACAGTATCTCGACTTCTAAACAACGTAGAACCTTCATTTGGAATAACTCGACGAAATATTAACAGCTGGCTAATTTCCATTGTCCTGAAAAATTGGCAAATGCCGGAACAATCTACATGATTTATTACCCAAAATTTGCAATACTTCTTTTATTTTTGCTTCAATTGTGTTCTCAACTGTTTATTTCGTATAATCTAATTATTTTATAAATTATTGAAGCCATTTGTACTTTTGAATTAAACAAAAAATTGTATAGAAAAATATTTTTACTAAGTACAAGTTTTTATTTAAATGCCCTAAAAAGTAGAAAATAAACTCTGAAGGAAATCAAGCCCAACACTTTGTTACATTATATAATTTTTTTTATGATATAGAAGCTTGTCGCGAGATTTTCCTGTGTAAAGGAGATTGCTCGCGACGAGCTTTTTATATCATAAAAAAAATTATATAATGTAACAAAATGATAGGTTTGATTTCCTTCAAAGTTTATTTTCTACTTTTTAGGACATTTAAATAAAAGCTTTTTGTAAAAATATTTTTTTTATATAATTTTATTTTTTGCTTTTTACTCTTGTGATATGCTGTAATCCCCAGATATCGATATTGAGACGAATCGGATTATAAACGGTCAAGTCGTCTGCCATCTTGAACTAAATTTTTTACTAGATCGAAATTCGTAATCCGCGACACCGAAAACCCCCCAGATATAGATTTTGATTTAAATTACGAAAGTCGTCAGCCATATTGGCGCCGCTATTTTGAATTTCTGAATTTTGACTAAAAATTCATAATCCGCGACCTAGAGAAAACCCCCAGATATCGATTTTGAGTCGAATCTGATCATAAACGATAAAGTCGTCCGCCATCTTGAAGCCGCCATCTTGTTTTTGTCTTTTATGAAATTGTTGGAGTGTTTTGTCACCGGACTTATACACATGTGCAAAATTTCAAAGTTCTAGCTTAATTAGAACTAATTGAAATGTTGATTGCAAAATTTTGACCTAAAGAAACTAACTAACTAACTAATAAACATTGCAAGTTAAATAATAGTACATTAAACAACAAGTTTAGAAAAGCAATTTAGTAAAACTGCTTTTCTTACGAGATTTGTTTATACTATTTTTTCGCATTTTGTGTTAGTAAGTAATTATAAGCAAATAGTGATAGATATGGAAGCATTACAAAGTTTGAAATTTAAAAAATTTCATAGTAGGTACTTGTGTAATTTCCGTAACCTAGTAACTGACACGGCTTTGTTTATCAAAAAGGGGATAAATAGAGCATCTCATACCGCGATGAGGGTTCGAATTCTTTTGTTACAGTTTTTTTTAACTACATTTTGTTAACAACTAAAATACGAAATACGAGTATTTCTTTAGGTTAGTTCGTTAAGTTAAATATGTTAATATATTATGTTTATGATAGATAACTTCCGTTGTCATTTATGACTTACGTGTCGCGGCACGAGATGCTCTATTTACCTCTTCTGTTTATCATTCAAGAATACAGATAGAGAATCATAATAGTTTTCAGGAAGAACAGGTGGAATTGAATAAATATCGATGGTTAACTTTTCAAATTTAAATAATTGTACTTTTAATATATATAACAATAATATAACAATGTCTCCAATATGTAAGTAAACAATTTACTGTTTTTATTAACACTGACATTATTATGTAGTAAAGTGACGGTTCGATGTGGTAAAGTGCCACTTTATTAACCGATTTTGAATTTAGTAAAATAGCTTATTATCAGTCAAAATGCGAAAAAAGCCTT
This sequence comes from Leptura quadrifasciata, assembly GCA_963675555.1. Taxonomy (NCBI): domain Eukaryota; kingdom Metazoa; phylum Arthropoda; class Insecta; order Coleoptera; family Cerambycidae; genus Leptura; species Leptura quadrifasciata. The sequence goes on along the minus strand of OY776676.1, from coordinate 111,265,836 downwards.
TAAAAATGACTAAATTTTTTTCTGTGCACTATATTTATTTTCTTTATATATTTATTTTATTCGCATCAAATTATTATTAAATATATTGTTAATAAAAATTGTTACTAATAAATGTATCACAAAAAAAATTCATATAATTTTGGAATGAAATATAAAAATGATTGATCTTTTTTGTTCTTCGATTTATATGGATTTTCTTTGCCTTATATTTCTTATAAATGACATTCATTATTATTTTTAATGTAATAATTTTTAAATTGTTTCAATCGTCTTAAAAATCAATCGTATGGTAAATGTATCTCAAAAAAGAAAAGGAGAAATTTTGTATTTTCATTTAAAATAACGGTACACCCATGCTGGAAACAAAGCCAGTATCTGTGTGTATGTAATAATACAAAAAAGGCGGGACTTTATCTAGTCGAGCAATAGCTGCTGTGCCCTTGAATACTTCTTCCAAAATATTTCAGTTGTCGGAGTGCTCTACTAGATAAAGTCCCACTTTTTTGTATTATTACATACACGTGCTGGAAACTGGCTTTATTTCCAGCATGTGTGTACGGTTATTTTAAATGATACCACAAAATTTTTCCTTTTCTTTTTTCAAATACATTTATCATACGATTGATTTTTAAGACGATTGTAACAATTTAAAAATTATCACATTAAAAATAATAATGAATATCATTTATAACAAATTTAACGCAAAGAAAATCTATATAAATCGAAGAACAAAAAGGATCAATAATTTTTATATTTCATTCAAAAATTATGTGGATTATTTTTATAATACATTCATTACTAATATTTTTTATTAACAATATTATTTAATAATTATTTGATCCGAATAAAATAAATATATATAAAAAAAATTAATATAGTGCACAGGAAAGAATTAGTCATTTTTATGTTTAATTTGAAAATATTTGAGAGTGAAGTTTCGATCTCAAAAAATTGCTTCCTGAAAACGTTACAGGGCTGCTCTCTCCGCCACCTCACCCCGGCGCTCTTTCAAGAGTACCTGCACTTTCAAGGGCTAAGGACTTCATACTCATTACATAAGTTGTACACGTATCAATTGAATCATAAAACATAGGTCTTTATTGAAAATCTGTGAAAATTTCAACTCACAATACAGACATGATGTTTTTAAAAGTTGCTATCTTGACTGCTATTGGGCGTAGAGGGTTCATTTTTTATTAAATACGTGTTTTTCAAACTGCCTTTCAATGCGCCTAATTACAAGCGTTTATCATAAAAAATAACAAGTTATTCTATTTGTTTATAAATAAGCAAAAAACACCCACCTTTTAAATGGACTTTTTAAAGACAATTTTTTCAACTTATCTTGTAGGTCAACTTTTCAAGAATCCATTCCACTTTGTTAGACATCTCTAGATTCATTATCTTGCTTATGACGACTCTTTAAACAGACGCTCTTTGGGAAAAACAAATGCAATTATTCATAAACTATCAAACCGATCTGACTGAAATTTTGCACACTTATAAAGAGGCCATAATGGCCTCGCCATCAAGATATTATGTGCCACTTACTGCCATTATTGCAAAAGTTATTAAACATTTATAAAATAGTGCAAAAATTAGGGTTTTTCGCCATTATCTCGATAATTTATTTATTGATTTTAACGCATAAAAAATGAAATAAAAGGTCTTTTTAATACATACAACTTTTACTAATACAGCTTTTCTCTAAAACGTAATTGGAAAATTCTACGACCCAAAAATTGAATTTTCCGACTTTGTTCGTTGTTTATAAAAAAAAATAGGGCAAATCTGGCTGTACGTCTATACGTATTTATCATTTACTAATAGGGGAGGCCCTATGACTTACAGGCTTCAAATTATTTTTTTGCGTGAAGTCGATCAATTTTCTATACGCAGACTGGATTATAAAGAGAATTTTTGGTCTTAGGTCCTAGGTCTTGACGTATATTTTTCGACGAGTTCGATAATAACAATAAAAAAGAATTTAAATTAAAAACTACTTTTTTGAATTTTAATTTCTTTTCTGAGTAGTTCGAGCAGTAGGCTATTGATTTGTCATATAGAAAGAAACTGAGACGTTCAAGGGTTTTTATTGCATAAATCGTTCAATTGGTCATTCAAGATGAGAAAACCGCCGAGCGCTCTTAAATTAAAGGGTGTAAATTGGAGAACGGGTGAAAATGAAACCCTTTCAGTTTTTTAAATATAACTTGAAAACGAAGCAAAATTCAGGTATAGGTAATAGGAAACTTTTTGTAGAGAATCAAATTTCCCATTGAAATGGCTGATTTTAAAAAAAACAAAAACAATTTTTTTGTGCGAAAAGTATAAAAAAAACAAAAAAAATTTTTTTTGTTTTTTTTATTTACTTTTTTGCCTATAACTTTTTTTTGTGCAGAGATAGGTATAGGTTTTGCTTTGTAGGCTTTGGCTGAATTGTAATAGTTATATAAAATATTTTGCTAACTAACAGAATGGATACATATATTCAAACGTCTACTATAAAAGCTAACTGAATAACGTATTTAAAAAAGAGGAAACAACAAATCATTGTTTTGTAATTTAATATTGGATTATAGTCTGCGCTTGTTTTGTTAAGTCTTTTCAATCTGGTTTTAAACAAACATAATACATAGTCTGAATAAAGTTACAGAGAAACCTTGGATTTACAGGTATCACTTACAATGAAGTTCTTTGATAGCTTTAATGATATTGAATGTTCTATCATATAAATAAAGAAACTTCCTGTCTTAACTTTATTGGTTTTCTTTGCCAACGTGCATCGTTGCAAATTCAATCCAAAATGATCAGAAAGGAAACAGTCAGGTCAGCAATAAATGGATGAGTTGTTTTATTCATCGGTGGATCCATCTGTGGCACCCGTATTTGTTTACTTTGTAGTTCGCATCAAGGTGGGATACATATCTGATGGATCGATTAGTTAATGAAATAACTTGTCCTATAACAACTCACCTAATATTTTTTACGAATATTAAGTAATTTATTTATTTAATAGATACGTTTTAGATCAGTGGGGCTCATTATCATTGATAATTCGCGGGCTAGTACTAATCACAAGAATAAGTTGGACTAGGATCAATCACAAAAATTCGTACCCTTTATTTTTGTCGCCTAAAATGAACACATGCAAATTTAAAATAATCATACCTTCGTTCGTACATAAGCTGAAGTTGTCTATCTTCGAATTCCAAAGCCCAAAATGGGAAAAATAGGAAGTCCACACACTGAATTCATAACACAATATATTTCAGGCACTTTTAACGGTTTAAGCTAAACTAAAACTCTCTGTCAGTGCTAATTTGAATAATCTTAAGAGTTCGTACTCTTAAAACACTGAATAATATGTTAATGTCTATTAATTATAATGTAATAGTCCATGACTCTTAAGGCGCTCAGAGGATTCCTAGCAAAATATACCCAAAAGTACATACATTTAAGAGTCGAATATATTCCTATTATTTTTGGCATATTTATTTTTTGGAGCCAAAACAGCCTTTATATTAATTCAGTTAATAAAAATAATACCCACATATTTTAATAGTCGTGAAATAAGTTTTTTTAATTAATTTTTTTAATATATTTTTTATTCTCAGAATCGTATGCCAAGATGACAAGAAATTTTTTATACCGTAGAATTTGACGTAATTATCTCGCAGATATCTATTTGATTTAAAATTTTAAGTGACATTGGTATTAAAAACACATATCTCTTTGATCTCCTACCAAATAAAATCCACTCAAACTATCTTACTAAGATATTCACACATTGATTGCCGTACGAACGTAGAATAACTAATCAAAATATGACTTTGCAGCTTTATTTTCCGACCTTAGAGATTCGTGAACTATTTTCATTATAGGTACTCTTTATTTTACGTTTTACGTATCAAATAATGATACAAATATACAAAATAAGACATTTTAGCGTAAAATCATCGATTTTTTTTCGCAAAATTTAAGTTGCTGAATTAAATCACAAACAACTTGGTAGCAAAAAGCCAAAATAAGTTTTGTCTTCACCTTGCAGTAAGTCTAAAGTTAAGGCTAAATGTTTCATAATCACGCAATTCTTCTATACCGGGTGACCCAGAAAGCCCCCATATTTTTCTACTGTTTTAAAAATAAAATTCTGAAGTTTGGGAAATCAAATATGGGTATCAAGGCCACATTTTGACCATTCAGTGGTAAAAAAATCACTTCCGGTATGGCCGAAAATTGCCACAACTTTAAATAGCACCCTGTAGGCCTATATTGTTCATTTACTTGGATTTAGAAATGTTTTCCCCATTTTTCCATTTCATGAAAATTCAATTTGTCATAACTCCAATTTTTCAAATAGTACCCTGCATGTTTTATTTTTTTATCAGATACAGTAGTAAATTTGCTTTAGGCTGGTTTTCTCGATTAAAAATTGAATATAAATTGAAATACATATTAAGCTTTTTGTAGAAGTGTTTTGAATTATGTGTCCATATTTTTGCAGTAAGCTATGAAAAACAGATGAGTTATTTGCAATTAGAGAAAATTTATTTTGATAAATATAACAAAAATGTTGATGAATCATTAGCCAGAAAACAAAAATTCACACAATCAAAACCAATTTATAAGTTACCTATCTAGACAGCAACTTACTAAATTTATAAATATTATAATTAGAACAATACAACACAACTAAATACCAAACCTATAACAGGTGCTCAAAATTACGCCCACCCATTTCAGAACACTTGTTCACTCTTCGAATAGTTTCTCTCATAACACTTTGTAATATGACTGGAGTTATAGATTCAAAGGCATTTAAAATTTTATTTTGGAGGTTTTCTAATGTTGCAGACAGCGTTGAGTATACTTGTCCTTCAGATAATCCCAAAGAAAAAATCAAGTGGAGTTAGGTCTGTTGACCCAGCAGGCCACCTAATAGTTTCATTAGTAGATATTACCCGGTTGTTGAACTTTGCACCAAGGTAATTTCCCACAAAATCAGCATTATGCGGTGGCGTTCCATCTTGTTGGAAGTACATATTTCTGAAATCTTCCAAGGAAAGTTCATTCAGTTCGTTTTCTATTTCATTTTGCAAAAAGCTGAAGTAACGCGCGCCGGTTAGTGATCTTTGAAATAGTATGGAACCAATAATTTTTGTACCGAATATTCCAGCCTACACAGTCACTCCAAATCTATCCTGATGGTTACCATCAAACATTTCGTATAAATTTTTAGACCAATAATGTAGATTATGTCTATTGTATATGCCATTATTCCTAAACCAGATTCATCATTAAATAATATTCTGTTGTTTAAGTGTACGTGTTGAGTAAACCAATTACAAAAGATCCATCTTCTGTTTCCATCGTTTTCGTATAATTTTTGATGGAATTGGTATTTGTAGCATTTAAAACCATGTTTTTTTAAATATACGTCTTACTGTCTCACGACCAATATCTACCTCTTTTACAAGCTCACTTGTAGAGAAACATTTATGTACACATGTGTGTAAGCCAATACATTTGTCTCAATTTCTTCGTTTACTATAAATCTGTCCTCTGCCACCTCAGTATTTTCTGCAGTTCGGAATTTTAAAATAATGCCTGTATGGCTGACGACGATCGGAATATCTTTCATAATATAGACGTGCGGCCTCATGGGCATTCTTCCGACATTCGCCGTAAATTAAAATTAAATCTACCTTTTCATTTTGTGTATATTGCTTCGTAAATCGTATCTTATTTTGAATAAAGCGCCTAATTATAAATTTACAAATAATAAATATGCCTCTATTTCACTCAACAATAACGTTTTGACAGATGCTGTGTGCAATTTTTCATCTGTTTTTCATGGCTTACTGCAAGATATGGACACAATTCGAAACGCTTCTACAAGAAGCTTGATATTTATTTTAATTTATATTCAATTTTCAATCGGGATAAAGCAGTCTAAAGCAAATTTACCACTATATCTGATAGAATAAAACATATTTGAAAAATTGGAGTTATGGCAAATTGAATTTCCATGAAATATGGGAAAAACATTTCTAAATCCAATGATCAAAATAGGCCAATTTTGCACTTAATTTGTTGAGAAATACCTTTTTATTCAAATTCAAAGTCTACTTCAAAAGTTTTTAAATTTGTTCCTGAATTCCAAAACCAACTAGAAATAGCAATAGCAAATAAATGCCATTAAGGTTGTTTTTCATTTGATTTTAAATCTGAAAAAAGCGTTGGAAAAAGAAATTACAGCTTTATGAGAATAGTGACTTAAATATACAGGGTACTATTTAATATAAGATAGATGTGGCAATTTCCGGGCATACCGAAAGTGATTTTTTACCACCAAATGGTGAAAATGTGGCCATTGATACCTATATTTAATTTCACAAATTTCAGAATACTATTTTTAAAACTGTAAAAAAAATAGGAGTTAGGTACTTTCTGGGTCACCCGGTATATGAGAATTCAGTTTCTTGAAAAGGTTCCAATGCTAGGTTTTTTAACAACATTGATAGAGAGATTGTGTCGAGGATTGTGTCCTAGATTGTTTTAATGGTTTCACTGCTTTTTGGGCCTGTTTGTATTTTGTCATAATTTAGCACATTTACTAAAAGCATTCATATCCCTCCTTCGAAGAGAATGAATTTTTTAAACTGTATTTTAATATATCCGTTAATTTGCGAATTCCATTCGAATACTTATTCGAATACGAGAAAAATTGAACCGAATACAAAATATTTCAGATATTAGTAACGAATACGAAAAATGGATACAACATTTAGAAAGATATTCGATTACAATCGCCGGATACATAAAAATTATTTGAATAAAAAGTATTCGAATACAGCTCAGCCCTGATCCATGTAGCATCTCATTCGCCACATTATGAAAAACATAGGATTTTATATAAAATTAATGTTAGTAGTGCCTAAAACAGAATTTAATTAGTGTACAGTATGAAAAGACAACTGTCTTTTGTTATCTAATTTGATATTGCTTTGTAATATCCCTGATAGTAGTGTAACAAATTGAAATGTAACAAATTTAAAATTTTATTTCGGTGATCGAAAAAACATAAGAATTACCACGAATGGTATAAACGTCTGGTAAAAATAGTGCATATGAATTTTTTCTAGCCTAGCGAGACTATGTCCCTCCCCCCTGTTTCCGAGGATGCTGAAGAACATGATGGCGGTGGTAAAATTTCTCTTCGAGGTCAGTCCGCCCCCCAAACGGCCAAAAACAAAAGGTAAACCGCGTATCCGCCGTCTTCTACCAGCCCCCTGTTTTGCCCCCGTTTTCGAGGATTCTGAGTACGATGGTGATGTCGACACCCCTCCTCGACCCCCATCAACAGGTTTGGTTGATAAGAGACGGCGGATACGCAGTTTACCCCTTTCGGGGGTGGTTTTTGGCCATCTGGGGGGTTAGTGGGGTCGAGGAGGGGTCTCGACATCACCATCATGCTCAGCATCCTCAAAAACGGGGGGTAACACGGGTTTAGCCAAGAGAAGACGGCCTATCCGCGGTTTACCCCTTTCGGTAGTAGTTTTTGGCCGTTTGGGGGGTGGGGAGACCTAGGAGAGAAATTTTACCACCGTCATCGTGTTTAGCATCCTTGAAAACGGGGGGGACATAGTCTTATTAGCCTAGAAAAAATTCATATTTTTCGACGTTCTATTCAACTCAGAATGCACTAAAATTTGCATGGTTTCATGTCAAATTTATAATCAAGCATTATGGACCTCTTTTCTTCTTTTATTAAAATATGGAGGACATAAATGGAATAATTCAAACAAAAATCTACATTCAAGACTCATAAATTTATTCCACCTTTCTATTTCTTATTCTGTGAACGCGATGAATAATGAAATCATTGAGTATCGAAACAATCGTATTCCAACTACTTATAGTAAGTAGTATTTTCTATAAATCTGACATCGTATTGAGAGGTAAAAATTAGTTTATGGGTTACGTTAATAACGGATCAGCGTTGTTCATTCATTTTATAGTAGTATTGTAGAGCGAGGAGCGAGTCGGTACTTCGTTGATTTATATAGGCAATTTAATAAATCATAGAAGTGATTGTATTGGACTTAAATAGTCTTTTATGTTTCTCTAGCGGATGCATTTAATTTGCGAGAAAATTAATCTGTTATTTATCGAACCATATTTTAAAATTACATGGATATTACGTACGTGCGAATACATAATTTATACTTTTTATGTTATCAAATTGACACAAATGATGTAATTAACTGCTGTATTTAAAAGTGCAGTAGTACCGACCGATACACTTTCACGCTAATCATTAGGTAAAGAGCAAAATTGGAAATTAATATGGTTGTGTAATTTTAAAGTTCTTGTATATTACATTAGGCAAATATATACAAGACAATCAATATATTACGTTGTAGCTTTGTACCTGGGGGGTGTTTTCCCACATTAATGATATAAAATGCTAAGACTTATATATACGTTTTTTTTTTTGTTTAATGCATCGTTGGATTTTTTAAAATAAGAATAAATATACAACTATGGGTAAGTTAGTTATTCCTATTGCAACAATCCCTGCATGTGTCATTAAATGTTTTCTTGAGAATTATCCGTTTTTGCATTTTACAAACCCTGAACAGATTAGTGCTTCCACCCCAAATATCAGTGGCGTATTTTCGACTTTCGACTTTATTGAATTAAACAGTATAACAACTATTTCATACATGGGAAAAATTTAGCTAAAAGCTACTCTTACACTTAACCCTAACACCTGTAATTAATTGAGTGAATAAGCAAGAGTAGTATATGCATATTTAATACGGAGAAAAAGGAATATAAAAAAAAGAAATAATATAAAAATATAAATCACGATACATATCTTAATTTAATGGAGAAAGTTGGAGCTATCGTACAGAATCATGATAGGATGCTAGTAACAATTCTTTAACAAGTTTTTTTAAAAACATGTATGATAGATAGATCGATAGCTTTATTATACATTTGAAAACATACGTCAATACAGAATTTAAAAAAACAATCCAAAACAAAAGTGAATGTAAAATGAATAACAAAACCGAAAAGAAGTACAAAAAAGAATTCATTCAATGTATAACAAGATTACTCTAACAAATTTTTTTTAAGTTTCCTTTTGAAGATATACTGGTTTGGTGATTCTCTAATTTGTCGTGGTAAGTGATTAAATAATTTACAACCATTATATTGAACACTTTTTTGGTATAAAGATGTATGAGGGTCAGGTCGAAGTTCTGATTTATGACGAGTATTATGATCGTGAGAGGCTGTATTCTGTGTAAATATAGATGTTTTTAAAAACAAAGCAACATATCTCATAAATGCAAGTGCCAGCAACTGTTAGGATTTGAAGATAGCGAAAAGTCTCTCTACAGGAATCGCGATAACAGTGTAATAAAAGTTAGCATAGTAAACTGTTTTGAGAGCATCTAAAATTCTACGAACAAAACTGCTTCTGTTTCACTTTTTTATGACATCATCAATGCGTTCCACCCACTTACATTTACTAACTGCTACCACGCCTAATAGTTTCGCATTGTTAGAAGTGGAAAATGGTGTTTATTTAGTGAGATAGTCAGGTGTATGAATCGTGGAATTATGAGTCTTAAAAAATATGCAATTGGACTTGGCTTCGTTTAAACTAAGCAGGTTGGTAAAAAACCAATCTTTTAGATTTTCTCATGTCTGAGTGGCATGTTGTTGAATGTCCATAATAGTTCTTCCTTTTATTATTCGATATCAGCATAATTTATAATATTTAATTTGCCAGTACCACTTACACAATTTACTATGTCGTTGAGAAATGCTATGAACAGAAGTGGGCTCAAAACACTGCCTTGTGGTACACATGGTTGTAGCTTAACAAGTCTGATTCATATTCGGTTTTGTCTATCATTACACATGTTTTGTGTCTCCTAAGTAGGAAGCAAACCGTTTTAAACTACATCCCCTGATTCCCATTGAGACGTTTGCGGGGTATGTGTCTTTATTACACATAAAGTACTGGTCATTTTCTCACCAGTAAATTATTAAATTTAAGTATTTATTTATTTGAAGGATAAATAAATAAAATTGGCCATTTACGTGATCGTCTAGTTTTATTAGTTTAGGACCCAAATTTCGTTGTGTGTGTAGTAACCCTTTTACTTTACCAGGTTCTTTTATATAAAGTTTAATGTTACTTGTTTCTTTGTCTGATATTATCTACCTGAGAAAATGAGTGACTCTGTTATTTTAAATACCCTGTAAGTTTGCACACACTTTAGTTCAGATTTTATTATTCAAGCTTATACGGTAAATTTATAGTTGAAATTTGTTTACTATTTTATTTGATGGAAATGAAATCATTTATATAGTTAATTATTTGTATGGCTAGGAAGGTAAAGTGGAAGAAAAAAAAACAGTAATCGATGGGAAAAATAGTCACAAAAACCCATTTTATTTTATAATAATCGATGAGGCAAATAGCCGGACATGAAGTCAAAACAATCCAAATATTCGAGACAATTGACTAAATATTACAATAGGAAAATTTACGTCGCTATAGTAATGACCATACTATACATGTTTCAAGGTTGCTATACAATAACAAGAACCAGGTAATACATGCCGTATGCCGTGTTATTTTGTAGTTGTATTTAAAGATGCGGCGTATAGGCCGGTTAAAATATGATTGAAATTATGAAGTTAGCAAACGCCAAAACTTAATGCAAAACAGTGGACAAGAATCATGTCATGTTCGTACATCATAGAATATAAGTGATACACGAGAATTAAATACTCATGTATAATATCAGAGAATGTTGAGGAAATATCCTTTAATTGATCATACAAACGGTATCTACCAAATTGTATATGACTGTTCAACAATGTAACATGGGGTGGGTAGATGTAATTGAAACAAACCAGACGTCCCGGTTCAGCACTCGACGAAAAGTAAACCCATCAGAATAAGAACAAGTTTACAGACCAATTGGTTATTTAGCAAACGTAAATCTCCCTAGTAAAATATTCAGCATGTGAACTTTTTACCTAAACTCATAATTAAAATAATAACTGAGTAAATTGTAATATAATCTTATCATGTTTTCCTGTTAAAAATCAAGGCTAATATTTCATTAAAAAAATGTAATGTTCTTTTAATACCACATTTCCGCGACTCACACCGACGCCAGCCGTCTCTGACCAGTATGGAATTATTAGTCTACCTTACATGGATTAAAAGAAAAATTAAAGAATTGAGAATTGTGAGAGCACACATAATGCTACGTCCTCGTTGGGGCTGTTGAAATTGCACTCCATCAAGAATTCTCTATGCTTACTCCGGCAAGTGAAGTCTGTGGCTCGGAGGAATTCGTTAAAAATACGATGTAGTTCTTAATATCGTTTGGCTTGTAGATTAGGCGGCTGATTTAGTGAAAATAACCACAAAATAATTTATTAAGCTTGGCGAACTATAAAAGGTCGCTACGAAGCTTAGAATGTATTTCAAAGGCAAGTATAGGAGTTCGGCGAACTACAAGAGGTCGCGACGTAGCTCAGGTGTGGTTCAAATGCCATCTCCTCTCCTGTGAAGTGTGTGCGATGCTTGGGGCTATCCATCACGTTGATGCTTGCCCTGGGTTGTCATATGTTTAAATGTCTTTGCTCCTAGGCTAGCGGTGTTATGAGTTGAAATGTGCTGCAGCTAATTTATTGGTTGTGTTGTTGTAGATTATGTTAGTGTAGGTTAATATTATTAATAGGTTGGTTCCTCTCCTGTGGCCACCGTGGTCTCTTTTTATATTGTACGGATGACATCACAGCCTACCCGGAAACTCCTGACTCTACGCGTTCACGTTGTCCCACTCTCGGGATTGTTTATATTACAAAAAATTCCACTCTAGCTAGGCTTAGTTTGGCAGCGTTTCTAGATCTTATCTTTCTGTCCTTTGCATGCTTAAGATAGAAAAAGCTAGGCGATTTCACCCTATGTGATGCGACAGAAGTCTTTGAAATTTATTTCGCCCATTGTAAACAATCACTATTACTATACGCGATTTTAGGTAAATTCCTTCGTAAAAATGTAGCGTTTATGTTTCTTTAAAAGAATGTAAATTAAAATGTATTTCTGGTAACTTTAACATGTTCATTATTTAATGGTTAAATAAATGTAAAATGAAATGAATTAAATGCAATAATTACTTGAATTTGGGAAAATAAAATGAAAAATTTAAATTTATATATGCCCTAGATCGCCATTTTTTCCAGTTTTTCAAGAGACAAGTATAATTTCATGTGTCAAGCGCTCTGGGCAAATCGAGAAACAGTCCACAGACAGTCTCTCGACCATCCAGACCATTCAAGACAGTATGCATAAAATTAAGGAGGACTGTTGTTTGTTATTGACTTATATTTAACAAAACCAAGTTGAAAATAGTTATAAAATGCTGTTGGCAGTTTTGGTCCGTATACAACTTGTTTCATACATAGAAGACCAATTCATTGAATTTAATTCAGATATGAAATTATTTATATTTTCTTCTGTCTACCGTCTTGCATGTATTTAAGTTGGTTTTTTATCCGATATCCTCGAGAGTGAATAATTGAGTCTTATAATCCGAAATTAGTGGCTGCAAAACTTCTGTATGATAATATATTTATGATAATAAATAAAGTCATATATTTTGTTACTAGTTGGAGTTCCTCCTGTATAATTTTTAGACCATAGGTCTCAAATACATTTGCCAGTTTATATTTATCAGCATTTTAGTGGCAAAATCTATGTTAAAGTCAGCTGTGCTTATTATCGCTTTATTTTCATCAAACAAGCTTTCAAGTATTAAATTTAACTTACATAATTATATTTCAGACGATAGCTGGAGTACGGTAAATACACAATATAACACTCAATAGCACTACATTCAAAATGCAATTTTTTCGATATTTTACACAAGTTTCCACGGTATATCATTGTTTACTCATACGGCTGACCCTCCATATTCCCCATGCCTTCGCAGAAAATCGAAACAAGATGTACATTTTTTATTGAGACAAGTGAAAATTTTTCTTGGGATTGCTAATGTTCCATAACGTAAGCAATTTGACAGTTTCCAATACTTTCTAAAGAAAATTTACACATTTTTCAACACTTGTACTCTGGCACTGAAGTTTTGATGCACAACCTTACATATTGAGGTCAGCTGAGGTTTTGCGTTACTCCTACTGTGAGTAGAGACTTCCGTCGATTTACAATTGATTTACTAGTGATTGATTCGTTATCGCTAGATCTTTCAAAATTAAAATATACAATATTAATATAAATTAGGTATTCCAATTCATCTTACGGGAGCCTTTATGTGCAGAATTTTTTTTTAAAATTAATTATGATAAAGTATTCACACATTTTGTCAAACTAGGCGTTGTATAACATGCCACACATGCATGATCGCTGGGATTGGGATGTAAGTCTTCACTGTGCATGAATTCAAATTTGAAACGTTGAAGTAACATACTATTCGACTAGTGTCTGAATTAATGATGAAATTTTGTTGTTTTCCTATCTTTCAGTTTTGAATTATATTTGATTGGCTAAAATTCCACGGCATACTGCAATTGGGTTGCAGAGGCACATTACAGAAACCGGAAATAATAACCACTTTACCATAATAATTAGAAACGCAAGCTTTAAATGCAACATTAATAAAACAATTTAACGGACATAAGCGTTTTAGGTTATATTATTATTATACCTTTGGTATCTGGGTTAACGACCGACGCTGCCATTTTGAGTATAATATAATATTAAAATAAATTTCTGGTTTGGTTTAAAATTGAATACTTAATTTGTTATTCGATCTGTAAGTATACCAAGTAATATAAGATGACATAATTTTTTTTAGCGTTCCAAATAATGTTTTAAAACACTAGAAATCCAAAATGAGAATGCATTCAGCATTTTTTATCACTTTCGGTTTTGCCGCGACATTTTCTCTCACTTTACATATCTATCAAATCGTAATGTTAACTCTAGCAGTAGGCAAACGCACAAACACACAAAATTGTTAAGTCTGATGATATTAACGTAAATAAACAACGCAAGGAAAACATAATGTAGAGATGCTGCAATTTTTTCTTTCAACAGTTTATTCTATTTTCCCTTACCGCATCCGTTATATTACGATATAGTGCATCTAACAGGAAATTACTTTGTTACCATTACATCAGATTTATTTATTATTTATACAAATAAGGTATGCTATGCGCCTTAATATATTTTAAAATTATAGTGGAGTAAATATAGATTTGTAGAGAAAATTTTACATGGAGCAAAGCGACATAGAAAAATAAGTTTGTTTTGGTGAAACTAAGAATACTCCGAGTTTTCTGCTTCGAGTGGGTGGGGAACCCTTTTTCTTCGCGGAAAAGGGGTAAATTGTTTATTTTTAAGGGTGGTTTTCAGTTTTAATTTATTTTTGACCCTTTAAAATGCTAATTAAGAAACGAGAACGGTACCCTTTTATTATGGATGTTCAAAGAATCTTCAGTTCAAATTTCGGGAAAATCTGTTCAACGCCTTCCACGATATGTATATAAATATACTGAAAAAATGTAAAAAATTGAATTACGGCTAACTTGGCCAAAATTAAACCGAATTTGATGAAATTTTAGAGAAAGTAACCTATGTAATCAAAAAATAACCTGCCTAATTTTAGCAAAAAATATCCAACAGTTTGGCCGCAATTCCATTTTTACTCCAAATTCCACAACATTTTCAAAATTTATCCCAATTTGCCCAAACGGTCGAACAAAAATTTTATTTCTGCCAGAATGAAGGTATTCTTATGTACTTTCACATGATGTAACTAAGAAATAACTTTTTTTTTAATTCAGCCGATTTTTTTGTCAATTTTGGTATATACATGCACGCGGCGGTTTCCTGTCATTTTCGGTATTATACGTATGCGCGCACAAGTATGTGTCGTTTTTCATTATAAAAATTTCAATATTAATAATAAAAAGTGATTGTGAGCAGGTTTTAAATATTTAGATTTAAAAAAAAATTCTCGAAGGTAAGATATAATTTTTTTTCTTCGAAAATTCACTTGATTCTTATTATACTTTTTACATATATATTGATTATTATTTTATTTTATTAATGTTTTGTTTTTCTAGTAGTTGTTCTAGATGTGCTACAACAAGAAGTGTCTACTTCCGAATCGGTAACTGGAGTTTAGAATATTTCTTCACCCTCGTCATCGCTAAAGTCGTATAGATCTGAGATATTCTCTGAAGTATCAAAATTGACAGGATTTTGGATGGCAGCAAATAACAGATAATGAACTGATGCCGATAAGGACTGATAAAGCTTATCTTCCTAATGAATTACTCAATAAATTGCTTGGCTCGGTTGCAAAACTAAACGTTGCTCATGCAAAATCATTGGCATCACATGCAGCAATTTATGCCACAATGGAAGGAATACTTTGTGTCAAAATGCAGATAATATTGTTGACGAAGCTGTGGTTGACGAAAAACCTGAGCAATTAGAAATTAGTTATATTTATGATATTGAAAAATTCGAAGATGATAATTATGAAGATGTTTGTACTTCAGAGAATAACTCAGATGTATACGATTTTAGCGATGATGAGGGTGAAGAAATATTCCAAATTGCAGTTACCGATTCAGAAGTAGCACATCTAGTACAACTACTAGAAAAAGAAAACATGAATAAAATGAAATAATAATCAATATCTGTAAAAAGTTTAATAAAAATCAAGTGAATTTCCGAAACAAAAAATTATATCTAAATATTTAAAACCTGCTCACAATCACTTTTTATTATTAATATTGAAATTTTTATAATGAATAATTACACGTATACTTGTACGCGCATATGTATAATACCGAAAATGACGAGAAATCGCCGCGCGCATATATATACCAAAAATTACAAAAAAAATTTAAAAAGTTATTTTTTAGTTACATCACGTGAAAGTACATAAGAATATCTTCATTTTGGTAAAAATAAAATTTTCGTCGACCATTTGGGCAAATTGGAGAAAGTGTGTGAAAATTTCATGGAATTTGGACTAAAAATGGAATTGCGGCCAAACTATTGAATATTTTTTGCTAAAATTTGGCAGGATATTTTTTGGTTATATAGGTTACTTTCGTCTAAAATTTCATCAAATTCGGTTTAATTTTTGGCCAAGTTAGCCATAATTCAACTTTTACATTTTTTCAATATATTTATACAAATATCATGGGAAGCGGTGAACCGATTATCACCAAATTTAAACTGAAGGTTCCTTGATCATCTATAATAAAAGGGTACTGTCTCCTTTCTAAACTAGCATTTCAAAGGGTACAAAATAAATTAAAACTGAAAAATCACTCCAATGACCAATTTACCTATTTTCCGCGAAAAAACTCGAAGCAAAAAATTCGGGGTATTCTTAGTTTCACCAAAACAAACTTATTTTTCTATGTCGCGTTGCTCCATGTAAAATTTTCTCTATCGCCTTATTTTGGGCTATTTTTACTCCACTATAAGTATTTTCAATATTCAGGAAGCATGTACACGTGTAGCAATTTACTTATTAAAAGGGGATTACACATTTGAAACAACGCAGACAACATCCATTGCCCACCGACATTGCCAGTGTCGGTGCCGAAGATCGAACCCAGAGCACAGCAGTGTCACACCAGAGCGAATTTGCCACATAACGCGCCCTAGCCGACTGAGCTAAATATCCCGGTAAATATCTAAGAATGTATACTTTGTCCAATGTCAGTTTAAAACGATATAATAACCAAGAGCGCGGCATTCATTTGTAAACCGACTTCGAACGCGTGCCATCAATAGACGCGCGTAAATACTTTTCAAGGCAATGCATGCCCTACAATATTTTAAAAATCGTTTATTATACCTATAACACTGTTTTGCAGACTTGTTAACTAATAAGTTATGACTGAAAGTGGTGAACTAATAGCAGTGGCGGCGATAAGGGTTTAGGGTCCCCCCGCGAAATGATCTTTTATCATAATTATTATATACATATTTAACCAAATACATTGTAATTATTTAAAAAAAAGTATTAGTAATGCAAAAACTTACCAGTGGAAAATCTTGTGTGTTTTAAATCGAAAGAACTATACAGTAAAATTTCTATGCAATTTAGTGTTTTACTATTACTATTTTGACTTGTTAATATACCGTAACAACAAAATACAATATTTCTTTATAGGTAAGAAATCGGAGCAAACTAAATGATTAACAAAATACAATACAGGTTGTAAATGTTTATTATCTTGACTTCACGGAGTCCGATGCAAAGCACCGAAACACACACGTATTGCCGCCGGCAGCTTTGGCTTTGCACTTTGTCGTAAAAGAAAGTGTAAAGTAATAAAAGTAATAAATAACAAGCGTAATGTGAAAGACAGTTTTGAAAATACAGATGTTATATGCCGTTGCCCATTGTGCCATCGTGCTTTGTGATAACTTACTATATGACAATAATTATTATGAACAAAAGATCTTATAATACTCGCATTATTCTATTTTGTCTTTTCATTTATTTCTTCCCTATGTTCATGTGCCCCCCCCCCCCCGCATAGCGGGGTCAGCGGGGCCCTTATCGCCGCCACTGACTAATAGGTAGATATATATATATATATATTGTATGTTCGTTTGTATGAAGGAAAATAATATAATAATACCTATATACTTTTATAAACTAACAACGAACTCTACTCACTTAGTCAATGCCATTTTCTACACAATGTGAACATTTCATTGACTCTTCATGTAGAGAACTAAAAAAACGTGATATTATAGAAAATGTCACCGTCCAGCAAAAACCAACGGGGAGGTGCGAGTAGGTTTTGCTGGGATGGAAAGGGGAAAGGTATATAATGTTAGTAAGGTAGGACTTAACAAACCTGATAACAGTGGTAACATTAGTAGCATAATAATTATAATATTTAAGTCTTGTTACAAACCATAAAAATAAAATAAAACGTAATTTTTTCTCGTTCAAAACGAGAGAAATAAAACATAATTCTCATTAAAATGCCGTCGTACTCAAACAAAACAGAAATTAGTTATATTATTTTACCTCAGTTAAAATAAAACTGCTATTAAAGTAAGAACGTCTAAATAATAATAAAAGAAATTCTAATAGTTTCGAGAGAAAAAATGATCACGTGGTAACGGAGTCATCAGTAAGCTCACTACTAGAATCATTCCCTACCTGATAATATTAATAGGCTCTACGGGCGGCAAAATGGGATACTCTTTCTTTGTTTATTACGTGATTCGCGGATTTTTTCCATATGTCGGTTTTGTCTTAATCAAATATTACCGTTCTATATCTAGAATTACAGCGCTTAAAGTCGGATTCTAATTGCGTTTTCTCAACTCGTGTTTTAAATCGTGCCCGAAATCAATTGTATTGGATTATGTATGCAGTAATATAGCGGAAACGTAATAATAATAATTACGTCAAATACGCAGATATGGTCAGCAACATATTATTTTTTAAAATTATGTTCTTTGATAGTTTTTAATAAACCTTTCTCTCTCTCTCTCTGTTCAGCGAACCGTTTTACAAACAAATCCGCGGTCATATCTTCGCGATAGTCAGTAGAACACTATTTTATATTTTTGGCTGACAAGAGCAGTGCGTTGAGTACGAACCCATTTTTACTTCCGGCATGTAGAATTATAATACGTTTTCCCCTTGAGCATGGCTTAATTAACAGTCTCATGCGTATCAAACCACATCTCGTCAAGATATATTACCGACGTATTTGATTCGCGGTACTCTTTTATTTTACGTAAATATTCCTGTCGAATTTCCACAAGACGTTACTATTAAACGGTTATTATTTTTTTATATTTAAATCCGCACTCTAATAAAAGATCTCTTAAAGTTTCCCAAGATTCATAATTATAATCAGGGTACTCGCACAATTTATTCGAAATCATTTCCAAAGTAGCGATTTTCTTGATAATTATTATAAACTGTTCTTAGGATAACGTCTTTTGAAGCATCGTAAATTTTTCAAAATTTTTGATTTTTCCGTTTTCTTTTAACAGAGTGATTTGCAACAACACTACAACCCCTTTCTTAATAACAAGATTAATAGTAGAAATTGGAATTTTAGTTAATTCAAACATTCTTTTTATAATACCTATAGCAGTCATTTGATTATTTTCTCTGTTTAAGCAGTTATAAATATTTAAAAGAAGACGCTGGGTTTGCACGTGTAAATCTTCGTTCTTAAACTTTCAACTCGATTTTATCGACTCCCTTACCTCATCTTCAACATTTCCATTATGTACATTTTCTTCTGTATCAAGTGGTTTCCAAAAAACCATTTTAAAAATATTTTTTGAAAAAATATTACAGTTAATAATAATTATTTTAGGTATATAGCAGAAACAATTTACGTTTTTGTTATTAGGAGAAAACCACCGTGCAAGGTTCAATAAACGTACGGCACTGCCCGGTTCCATGAAAACGGTTTCGCACAGCACTTTCTTGTTTTAGGACTGGTCATTCAGAACATCAATTAATACTAGAGAATAAATAATTTTATTGATAACGGAGCGCTTCTGCTGTATACCATTGTAGAGATGCATAGCAACGGACATTCCTGGAACCGTATTCTTGAACACAAGTGGTCATTAAAATCGTCCGATAGTAAGAGAACACGCTTCTCCTGCTATTTTTGAGGGAACGCAGCAATCGCGTAGGAGAATACCAATAGAGTTTAGCAAGTGTCATTACTACTGGTTTCTAACCTTAGATTTATATTTTATTTTTATCCAAATGTGTCAAAAAATGCCCTTTTTGATAGAATTGTGCCACCTTTAATTTTCGATTTCGCGGGTGCAATCCACGATGCGCATAAAATGCCATCCTTCCTTTTTCCATCGCGGTACTGGCAGCTACTGCCGCTTTTACTTAATAATCATTTGAAAATTACATATTTGAAAAATTCCCAAATGTTATCTGGCAACATTGCATCATCTGTTCCCTTAACGTGATTCATCGCCTATGTTCGCGAATACCGATTTCAGAGCCAAGGGGATGTGAACGATCATTTCGGTGATGTGAACGTTCCCGTTCTCTTACGCTCGAGAATAAGGACCTTGATAGAGACGCTGAATGTATAATATTTCAAACTAACATTGGATAAACTATAGTTTTAAAAATATATTAGTCCCTCCGTTTATTATTTAATTGTGGTTAGAATTTCCATTGGTTAATAAAATAATAAATACTACAAAGTGTTTTGCGTGTTCTGGTAATAATAATAATTAATTACGTTTTCACTTTATATGAGGCAAAGATTTTGGTTGATTGGCAGTGAAAGTATCAGAATCATAAATTTATAAGTTTATTTCATTGTTTTGTAGATAATACATAACATAACAATAAACGATAATTATTTATAGGTTTTAGACTTTCACTACTTTGTATAGAAAATACTTAAAACGCATAATTTATGGTGTTGAAGAAAAGTCTTGCATTGTTTCAAAAATTATTATACAGTAATTATTTGAGTATAAAAGTCGCCGTTCTATTTTCGCAGTAATGTAAATGGATTGTTTATTATTTTCATTCTTCAGAAAGATTGAGTATTTCTTATAAAGCATTCATTTGGCAAATTCTAAAACTGATACATATTTATAAAACAGAACCGCACATGTATGGTTATGCTGAGTATACACAACAGATGGGACAGCTTCCCGTGTTTATCCATTTTCATTAATGTAGCGTGAAAAATACTTGTCAGCTTTCGTACGGATACAAATTTAGTGAAAATGTGTTGTGTATTTGAGCAATACAAACAGATACCTCGTATCTCGTTGCTTCTGCATATGGAATGGAACATAGTCGAACAAATACTTCAGCTACTGGTACGAACAATAAATCTAAAAGAACGACTGTAAGCACACCCAGAATGAACATCAAGAAAAAAGAGATAAATATTTCTCCTAATTTTCCTCTAGTCCAAGAAGACTTCCACTAGTAATCAAGTATAAACCGACTACTTCATTAATAATTAAACAACTGAATATTTCTGATTTGGCATCTTCAAATCACGTAAGCAATACGTATTCCTGATTCAGACCCGACAGGAACTCAATAGTGGTTAAATTGTATTTTTATTCTTTATTCAAATAAAAATGTTAGATATCGAAATATCGTACTTGTATTTCCATGTTTTTAAGCGTATATTAAAAAAGGTATATGTACAGGGTGACTATTTTTTAACACGCTTTTATTAGCTTCACCTGTATGTTTGTCAGTTTGTAACGGAATCTTTGAACGTGATTCTCACCCACTTCAAAACGTCAGATTAAACTGAAACTTTGCATACTTATCAAGGACCGATGACAATACAATAATTTGACAACTTTGTCCTAATGTCCTCACCAGGATCGTTAGGATAAAAATTTTTAAAAAAGAAAAATGACTAATCTATTGTCGAGATTTTGCCGGATGCGCCGATGTTATTAATATACCTATATTTTACGGTCAACCATCCCAGAGATCCGATAGAAGAGTAAGGCTCTGATACAACAGGGTGTGCCCGGTTCCCTGAGGTTGACGCTAGCGACATGACATTTTTAGTCACCCTCTTGCCAGCCATCCCTCGGCAAGTTTCTCACCAATATATTGGATTCATTGTAAACTGTATGGTACACTTATCTCATTTTTGATATTTTTGGACTTATATCACTTTTCCCAAACACCCGCCAATTAAGACAATATTTTTTTGACATCTGGGTGTTCTTTGGGTTGAAAATTCTATTCTTCTTTCTAATTTATTGTTTTTTTGCAAATGAACGCGGCGAAAAGCTTGCCAAAAGGCGAAAAATATAGAAAAATTAAATGAATATTGTTGTCATTGCTTCTTATTAATTACTATATCTCGCTTGTTATTAATGTTAAAAATATGAGCGAAACATCAGGGTGACAAACGCCTCGTTATCATTTATTGTAAATAAATTAATATTTCAAAAGATCCTCTCCCACTTTCTGAATAAAATATCACCAATAATATTTTATATATTTTTATGGGAAAATAGTCACGCACGAAATAACTGACCGGAAGAAACTTGGCATCGCACACCGTTATAATAAAATACGACTTCACCATAAATAGAAGAACTACAAAAGTCAATCGCCATTGTAACACATTAATGCACTTTTATATAAAGTGATTCACCTTCGATTAATTGGCAAAATGGGTCAGTTGTATATGTATCAATCCCTTAATGCTATTACATGCAAATAAAGTCTAATAATTCGACACAATTAAATTTTATCACGTTTTAACAAGCCATAATTAATAATCTGATACGTGTGAACATACTGTATGCATAAATTATTATGAAACGGTTAATTGAAACTTTATCTAAAGTAGGTCCCGGATCTGCTTTCCATATCACATATGACCGAAAAACTGAGAGCAATTACGAGATTACAATATTCACCTGTAGAAAACAAGTTGTTTAAAACGCATTTAATAGCTGCGATAAAATCCAACACGTCATTGTAATACATACTGTAGATTAAACATCTTGATTGATGAAATTAAACGATTAGTAAAAAAATTGACATTTAGTTTTAGTGAATATTTTTTATGGTACCGAGTAGATAATGGATAAAATTTCTGATTTATATTCTCAATAAACACAATGACACGCCGGTTTTTATTTAACTTTTTTAAATTTCAAGTTAATAATAGTAAGCAATCAGATATTAATAAATATAAGAAAATATTGAATAAAAATTATTTGTAGTAAATGATTTATTAAGTTTTTAGATACTATCCGGGTCATGGCCATAGGTACAAATTGCGGCAAATACACTATGAAATTTTTAAAGAGAATTGAAGCTGTCAGCAATTTATTATTTAACAAAATATATGGGGGCTTATTGTAATCAGATATTATTTTGCGTTTTCTGATTGAAGACGTAGTATGTCGGAAGTTATAGGACATTATTTTCAATTGATTTGGAAACGCACATTGTGCATCTTGATTGGTGGCAATGAATCAATTTCCTTTCATAGGATATAGTGGAATACTGGACTGTCGTAGTAGGTATATTTTTACTTTACTACACTTTTATTACTTTTATAATATATTATTTATAATATTATAGTTAATTTTAATAAAAATGTCAACATATTTTTCATAAAACCTTTACTTTAGATAATTATTGTTTATGAATCAATATTTTATAAACCTGTGAATTAAATTACTAAATATCGTTAACTAAATAAGATATCCTTGAAGTAATTTTTTGAGTTGCTTCCAGTAAACAATTTTTTATACAGAGTATGGTAGTTTGATAAATACCGTTTTTTCTTAAATGCAGCTTCTAAAAATTACGTCGTGTTTGTATTTAGTCTTTTTCTACGTTTTATTTTATGTCATATAAAAGATAAGTTCGCATGTAAAGACAAGTTATCGTCTGATGATAAAGCACATTAAATTAAAAATATCCTGTAGCTTTGGTGTAGTATACAGTGTGTCCAACTTATTACGGTAACACCTTCGTAGCTCAGTTATTAAAAAATCGATTTATTTTAAACTTGGGTAAGTTGTACACCTCATCAAGGTAAATATACCTATTTAATTTATTCCGTATATGTGCGGAGTATGGGGTTGAAAATAGGGTAAATTTTCAGGTAAATCGTATTAGAGATTTTTATATATATATAAAAAATATATTACTGCCATATTATAGGCCATCCTCTAAAGCCCCCTTTGTGCCAAATTTTGTGTCAGTAAAGGGTTTTTAATATTTTTACGTTAAACCCAAAAAATTTCATTACCTCGCACACTTTTAAGTTATATGCTTATTAAAAGTAAACTTACAATTAAATAATGCACCTAAATCCTTGCTGAGATTACATCGAGATATGCATCACTCTCAATGGCAAATTCGCATATTGTTTCCTTTCCTGAGAAGCTAGTAATCTTACATTTGGAAACATTGAGGCCTAATTTATTGACTAGGCACCAAGACTGAACGTGATTCAGATCAGATTGTAACTTCATCAATACAAGTTATAACTGAATATATTTTTAAGTCGTCAGCGTAGAATAGTTTACAACAATCTATTACATCATTTAAATCATTAATAAATAACAGAAGAAGGGAACCAAGGTTAGACTCTTGAGGGACACCTGAGGTAACAAGATGAACTGAAACCATTGTATGCGACATACTTTACCTTTTCCATAAGTAAGATCTAAGAAATTCTATAGCGCTGGGATGAAAACCAAATTGTGTCAGCTCAGCTTCCTCTAAGTAAGACGGCATGATCTATCCTGTCGAAGGCCTTTGAACAATCTGTATAAACGACATCTACCTGCCCCTGCCTGTCTAACATATTTGAGACATATTGGTAAAGAACGCTAAGTTTGTAACCGTTGGCGTTAATCATAAACCCGTGTTGATCAGGCGATATTTGGTTACGAACAGAGAGATAGATGCGATGTTACAAAATAATTTCGAAGACTTTCGAAAAATTTAATAGAATAGGAATAGTCCTATAATTATCAACCAGTGCCCTATCACCGCTCTTAAACACTGGACAAACTTTGGCCACTTTCCAGCGACTGGGAAAGGTTTTTGTTTTTAATGCAAGATTGAATAGTATGCGCAATGAGACAGAGAACACCTATACAATCTTTTATTATAAAGGATGGTATACTATCGGAACCTGATGTCATTTTGTTCTTTAAATTTTTTGTAGCATTTAAGATATCATTTTCAGATATATTTTGAGAAGTAACATTTTCATGAGTACTAGGCAATTCGGTATGTTTTTCATCATCTGTTTCAGATGATAAGTAGACAGTCTTAAAAAATTCTTCAAAGAAGACCCACAATATCCTGAAGTTTCTCATAAAATGTATTATCATATGATATTTTACCGGGAATTCTAGAAGTTCCATTTTTAGAAAGTACATATGACCAGAAATATGGGGATCATTGGAAATTGAGGACTGAATATTTTCAATATAATTATTGTATGCAGCACTTATTTGTTCCTTTACCAAATATCATAGTTCTCTATATTCTTATAAAAAGCAGTCATTATGAGTTTTTTTTATACTTCTTAAACAATCTAGTCTTATTTTTTACATTCCTAATATTTGCATCAAACCAGGGCGGATAACTACGCTTATAGGTTTTATATAACGGGACGTTTTCATCAAGTCGTTTGTAAAGTTGCTCGTAAAACTCATATACAGCTACTTCAATATCATCTATTTCACTTAAAATGACTAATCTAATCCTAATAATGAATTATATAAAGACACAAAATCAGTTTTCTTAAAATTGTATGCTCCTCCTTGATTCGTGTTAGGTGAAAACTTTGGCAGAGTTGTCCCAATTTTATGAAAACTGATTATTGATTGATAGTTGGGTGATTGATATACATCTACTTTAACAAGTGGTGAATTGTCTGGTATAATTTCACAATGCAATGAAGTTACGAAGAAAGTGATTTCACATTTTTTGTTTTGTTGAAGTAATAATCGAAAGTATCATCACCAAAAAACGCTAATAAATTTTTGTCTGTTTACACGGGTCCTATTCAGATTACTTTGAAATCGTAAACAAAAGTTTTGATTTGACAGGCATGGAAGCTTGAACTTTGTAATTTACTTATTTCATTATTTGTTGTTTAAATAATTATTCAGTTTTGTATTTAAAATGGAATACCTTTGCATAGCTGATAAAGTCGAATTAATTCGTATAGTGGGTGAAAATGGAATTTCGTATAGAAATGCCGCCTGAGTTTTCAATGCAAGACATCCAAATCGAATAATACCCAGCAGCAAAAGCCGTATGTAGTACCAATAGATTTTTTTAAATGAAACTGGTTATACTAAGAAGCGTAGGCCAAAATAATATTGTTACGTATTTACAATTTTCCAGTACACACTTCCAAGCATTAGTTCAAATAATTGCAACAAGAATTTTCATTAACCACTACACTTTATTTAATACTTAATTACAATAATTAACAATAATACACTATAATTACAACTATATATAATCATATAATTCACAATTTAATAGCGTTCTTATTTTATTTGTTCAGGTTAATCTAATATAAAACTGCCTCCGTGCGCGGGAGCCACTCCTTATATCTGGCCGATAGCCGTGTTGGTTAAGGCGCGAGGTGGCAATCGCAATTAATCACACTGATATCGCGCCACCGGGTTCGAATCCCGGCTCCGGCACTATCGGAGGAAATGGTTGTATGTCCGCGTTTTTTCAATGTGTAACCCCCTTCCGTACACGCCTTAGGCTTCTGGAATTGGGGGTTGTCTAATTTCTGTGGTGTTTATTTATTATTTATTATATATGCGTGGCGCTTTATTCTTGATTTTTCTAGTCCGTGACTCGAGATATTTCTAATCCATCTAGCATATTTCATCGTTTTTTCGTATCTGTGGTAATGGTAGTTCGCCAGTGAATTTTCTTTCTTTCTTTCAGAGTTTTCTTGAAAACCACATTATTATTGTTGTACTATTTCTGTGAATGACCTATAAAACGGTTGAACAAATTGAAATTAAATTTAATAAAGTTTAAGAACCTATTTATGTCTGTAATTGACATTTTCTCCATATAACCATAACTAATTGAAAAAAAAAGTAACGGCACAGATTAAGTATCTATTTTCAAGTCGTGTACGGTTTTATTTATGGTATTGTTAGTAATTCACATTACAATATGTCTATACAGTTTTCACTTCTATTCTACGAACGCTGTCTTGTTTATAAATCCATATTTGGCTATTATGCCAATGTTGAATAGATATAAACAAATAGCCACTTAATAATTATGACAGCTATCCGTCATTATATGAACATAGGATAGTTTAATTATAGCGTAGGTTTTAATTATTGTTCATTGACCTCTGTTTAATTCGCCACTCCCTGGGACAATCAATTATTTTTTATTATAAAAAAATACATTTACTACGAACGTTAACTCCTTTTATTTGAATAAAATAAACGGTCCAACAACTCGGACCAACTTTATCATATTATGCAGTATATCTATTGCAGGTATAGTCTGGTCGATAGCCGAGTGGGTAAAGGCGCGAGGTGGCAAATCGCGATTAATTACACGGACATCGCACCACCGGGTTCGAATCCTGGCTCCAGCACTGTCAGAGGAAATGGTTGTATGTCCGCGTTTTTCAATGTGTAACTCCCTTCCGCACAAGCTCCTGGCTTCTGGAATTGAGAGTTGTCTAATTTCTGTGGTGTTTATTTTATTTTTTATTATTTTTATAATTTAGTTTGTAATTAATTTTTTAGCACCACCCACGAGTTCCGTCCCTATTATTTTTCAAGAGGAACTAATCCTGCTATTTTATTCCTGAAAGAAACCAAAAGTGATTGTTGAAAAAATACCTGCCTTAGTAAATTTCAGAATCCTTCTATCTCAAGTTAAGTTTTTAAGTATTTTTAGACCATCTTGACACCGGCGTAGTTAGTCACTGGAATTATTTCAGTTGCACACTGATTTTTTGATAGCCTTTCATGTACTGTTGCGACCGAAGAAAAGTAATCGATTTTTTATTAAGCATTAGCGTGTTTTTCGAAAAAATGTGCATGGTAAATGGAGATTTTTATGTCAATTATATTATCATGGTGGAGTCTAGCCGACTTAACTTTTTAAGAAAAAAAAAGTAAAGTATTTCGGTATTATTATTATTTTTTTTTAATAAAGAAAGCAAGTATGGTTTGTTAGACAAGGCTGGTTTCAACAACGTATAGCAGATGAAGTTAATTGCAGCATAGGCGCGAATCAAAAATTGAAGCGAAAGTGGGTAGAAACTCATAATCTGTGTAGGGCAGTAGGTGGGTTCTGGGCGTCCAAGAAAAATAACCCATTAAAAAATTTTAGTTTACTTCAGTGCAGATCCGCGGATTGCCAAATGTTTCTGGGGAATGTACCTATCCAATAATTACTCTTCACAACCATATTTTATTTCTCCATGATTTCTCTGTGGTTATAAATGAAATTTGGATACACGAAATATATAGAATTAATTTTTTTAGTTTATTTTCATACGTAGCACACTATGTGGTTATTACATAAGTTAGTACGAACTTAAATGTATAATTTGCTAAATTTTTATGTATATGACCCGAATGAGCATTCAGTTTTCAATTATTACTAAATTTTAGACGATAAATATTTAATATTATCTCATCATCTGTAGAACTTGAAGTGAAAGTAACATTTCTTCATCCGGCTGAACCATCACCATCATTTTCTTCTTGAAGGAAGGCAGATGTGTTATGGATGCTTCTTACAAATTTCTCATGTACTGTAAATACTGTGAGATCAACCGGAAGAATTTATTTGCTCTGTCTAATTGCTATACGATATTTCCTAGAATTTTTGGAGAAAAGGTCCTTTTTTTCAAAATCCAAAGTAAACATTTTCATTTTAAAATTTTAAAAAAGTCCGCACAATTAGTATGTCTATATATTAAAATTAAAATCTCTAATAAGTGCTATTCATATCTTCAATATGATTAATACGGGCCAAATCCACATCTGGATCTCTGCGCAACATGATCTGTTACTAAAAAAAATATATGAGTATGGAATAAGAGGAACACCCTATGAATGATTTGCCTCCTACCTTAGTGGTAGGAATCAGATGGTAAAAATAAATTATCGGGAATATGATCAGAAGACATGTTGCATGTTAACTATATTAGACAATAACATGGGCGTGCCGCACGGCTCTGTCTTAGGGCCCGTGCTTTTTATTATGTATATTAACTTCCTTGTTAAATGATACATTTATTTAGTTATACACCGATGACTCCAGTGTTCTTGTCTCTGACAAGTCCCATATTTATTACTGGGAAGTAGAAAATCCTCATGCCGTTAAAGAAAGGCATTTTCATCAAGAATTTAAGATTAACGCTTGATGGGGTATCATCGGCGATCAATTATTGGGACCATTTGTTCTTCCTCCAAATTTAAATCGACAGTCTTATCTGTTCTTTCTTCAAAATACTCTTGCTGATATATTACATGCTTTCATGCTAGACGTACGGAACAGAATGTGGTTCATGCAAGATGGAGCTCCTCCTCATTTCTCCATCGAAGTCAGGAATTATCTTGATGAGACTTTCCCACGTAGATGGATCAGTCGAGGAAGTGAGTTTGCTTGGCCACCAAAGAGTCAGGAGTCAGGATTATAATCCTTTGGAATATTATGTGTGGTGACATGAAGTCCTTAGTCTATGCAAATAATATCAACTCAAGAAAATAACTGTGGAACAAAATACAAAACGCAGCAAATTTTATTAGAGAAGAGGAAAATGTATTTTTCAATGTTTATAATGTCATTAAGTCAACTTTTACGTTATTTTTTTATCTTCTTAATAAGATTATATCCTTATTTTAGACAGTCTTTTGATACATGTATTTATCTCAATACCATGAAAATAATCCATTGGTTCATAAGAACGTGAGAAAGAGTTTACGCTGTTATTACGATTTTGTTTCCTCTTACGTTTTGTACTTTTTTCAATAAATACACTGTTTTATTAAATTTAAGTTTGTCTTTCAAAAAATTATTGAAATGTTTAACGGCACTTTCCTCGAAAACGGTTGGAGTTATCAAGTTCTACCAAGTGCACATTTTATAGCTATTATGCCTATTATTAATGGTCCACCCTGTATGTGTACAAAAATCAACATGTGTTTGAAAAAATTGAAGAAATTCATTCTTATGATACCCGTAGAAAAATTAACTTTCATATTTCAAATAAGCGTCTAAATATATTTATAAAAGCCTATTATATCTTGGGACTGAAATTGTACAAGTTGCCACTATCCTAGAGATTCAAAAAAAACATTTATCTTTAAGAAACATGTTAAAATTTATGTGCATACTCTGTTCAGTAATATTTTGAATATTGTAATGAATTTTAAATACTGCAATTGTTATCCTATTTCGCTTTATTTATTTATATATAACGTTTATATTATATTTATATTATTTTACTGTTTGTTACATCATGTCCAAACGTGTATTTGGTCATATATATAAATATATTTTTATATCTGCTTATACATTATATATATTGTAAAAATCTTAACTTTTCCAATAGCACTGCTCTGACTGGATTAATAAAGTGATTTGATTTGATAATTTTTTATGTATATTTTTTTTCGTTCCTATGTTTTAGTTGAAATTTAGAGAGATAAAATCAGTAATTTCGTATTTTTTGGAATACTAATTATCTCTAAACAATTGTAAATCGTTTTTGTCAATTTTAAACCATTGAATACAATTTGCACACAACTCCGGGTACACAAGAAACTTTCAAATTGTAACAAACACATACATACCTAATATTATCTTAACGGTATAATAAAATGCACTGTAATCACATGTGAAAAAGCGGTACTATTTCTTCGTGTAAAATTATAACAATAAAAACTATTCTACAAAAACAATCATTTTGATTCAATATCATAGCAATTTCTTTGCCAATTACACAACAATAACAATTTTTGCAATAAACCGTTGTGTGTAATTTTTTTACAATCGCTCAAAATTGGGTTATTTTATCTTGAAACATGTCTCGAACACTTCTCATGATAGAAATGTGACGTGCAGTAAAAAGTGTTTTGTTTAATATTCCAATCAAGTGCCAGACTTTTGATTTCGGGTAAGCATTTATTTGCAATAGATCAGGCCATGCATGTTGAAGAGTCGTGCGTTAGGAATTAAAATCTTTGGCAGGCCTTGAACCCACTCAAACTATGTTTCTTTACATTCATCAGATACTACCGTCAATGGAAAAGGAATCGTTTCTATCTGCGAAAATAATAAATGTCAAAATATGTTGTCATTATTTAATAGTAAAAAGTTGTCCATCAAATTTTCATTTTAATGTACAGGTGTGCCTTATAAATAAACCATGCTGTATTTTTAATGTGTTTTTCTTAATGGCATATGACAAACAGAAAAGATACATTAATTATACGGACATGAAATCTTTAATCGAGTAAGATGATGCGTTATTTAGGAGAAATTAGCATACAGTGATTTAAATTTATTTATACTATTTATTGATGTAACTGCATTGGCATAGGTTTTATTGTACAAAAGCAGTGGCGGTCATAAGGGAGGAGGGGGGTGTATAGGATCCCGCCCTTCTTCAGTGAAAACAATATTTCTGATCAAATTTTCATCGCGGTTCGTCTTTTCCATTACAGTTTCACAATAGGTCATTCGTCTGATATTGTCCTCGGGAAATATCTCATGGATTTTTCTTACTTTCCTTTCACCTGAATTTACCACCTCAGCAATTGCTTTAGCAGAAATTGTGGGATTTTCATTAACGACGGCCAAAAGCATTATTTCCATCATTTCATTATCATTATTGTCTTATTGTCTCTTTTACGTCTTCCAGGAGACACGCACCCATATTTTTTGACGTTTTTTATGATTCGACTGATTGTATCTAGTGCAGAAGAAGACTTATTTGGATATATCGTTTGAAATATTTCTTTAACTGCACGCATTGAACGGCCACCATAATGCCACTTAATTATCTGGATTTTTTCGGTAACCGGATAATCGTCCATTTTATTATGACTGATGGCCGAGGGGTGAGCGCACTTGACTCTCACCCAAAAATTCCGTGTTCCATCCCCGGTCGTGGCAGTGGAAAATACTGTGAGAGGGATTTTTCCACTGTACACCGATATTGGGTGTGTGTCTCTTGTCTCTAAATGTGTAGCCCCCTCCCATACAAGGCTCTTCTACAGCCTTCCGGAATAAAGGGGGTCGTCATTACCTGTGGTGGTGTATTTATTATTATTTATTTATTAAATTAACAATATAAAATATTTTACAAAACAAACGTTCATACACTTCTGCTCAAAGTGGAATAAATTTACCTTCATATAGCATGCGATAAGCCGCAGCCGTCTCGATCGAGCCCCCGCTATTCATTTATATCGTTGTGCATTTAATCTGCTTAACACTGCCGCTACCTGTATATAAATTGCACTGAGTTGCCTGTATTTTGTATTGCAACTTCTAAATTTACCGATCTCGCCGCCGCCGCTTATCCATATCTGAGCTCTTATTGATGATAGCACTATATTCGTCATTCTGAAAGAGTAATATATTGAGCAGTGAACGTTTTGTCGAAATTGATTCTGTGATTATCGAGTTTTCGCTAACATACGGACAGGGCCTGCTGCTTTATATATTAGCATAGATACACGTTATTTAAGATGAAATAAGAAAAGTAGCAGTAGCTACTTGGGCCGCAATTGATTCTTTTTACTAAGGGTTCTACAGTAAAGTGTGAACTCCAAACCACGGGCTTCAGCTGTCAACTTTAACCCACGTCTTGGACCACCCTGTATGTCCAGTTGGCGAAATGACAAGCCTCCTGAGCAGGTGTTTTCTTCTTCGCCTGGACGAGAGACGAGATAGTCGGTCATCCATCCAAATTCCACATACAGCCTGCACTTACGGATTGAATATCGGATATTAAACCAATGCTCGTACCTCATCCCCCTTGAGATGAGAGAAAGAAATCGGAAGTAGTTCAATTAGGCAAATGTGCATGCCGATATTTTGATATTGTACGATTTTCCATCTGATAAAATCAGATTTCTGGCGTATTTCATACCGTTGAAAGTCAGAAATTCTTCATTGTTGACCAATAACAGTCACTATTTTCCGGAACTGAACAACCGTTACCTCCAAAGAAGAAGGACTCGATTATCCCCTTGGCAAGAATTCCCCACCAAACTGTCACAAGAGGCGGTTGCATTTATCGTCGATTAACCGCTACTGAGCCTTGGCACCCTAAATCTGGATATTTTGTTTATCGACATGGCAATTTCGATGAAAATGGATTACATCGTTCATTAGAAAATTTTAAATCAACCCACAAACACACCTCACTGCTCTGTTGGTATGGCCAATCTTATCATTTCGTCTCTTGTCACCTCATAATTA
The DNA here is from genome assembly GCA_963675555.1 of Leptura quadrifasciata. Lineage (NCBI taxonomy): Eukaryota > Metazoa > Arthropoda > Insecta > Coleoptera > Cerambycidae > Leptura > Leptura quadrifasciata. Next base: position 111,232,726 of record OY776676.1, on the reverse strand, counting down.
CTCACGTATGGACGTGCCTGGGCCCTGTGTAACACTTCCCTCGAAGCAACGAGAAAAATCTAAACATTAAAATCTGAGATATGCAAATAGAAGTGGAGAGATATCTTTTTGGGCCAAGACAACGCTAGCAGATTGTTTGATTATTTTTTAACAAAAACTCAAAAACCATGCAGTAATTTATATGTGTTAATAGTAGAGTACCTATAAATGTTTATTAACGGCGTTGTGAGCAGTTATTTTTAATTCAGATAGATGTATTATTTATATTTGATGAAAAAACGCTATAATCTCGTCGAGAATTGGCATAATAATTGTTATGTGTGGAAAGACGGTATCTCATAATAACAAAAAATATGATTACTAGCTTACAGCGACGCCGGTGGCTGAGCAATCATCATAATGACCATGGAAATGACCTAGACGACTAATCATAAGGTGGGCACCGAAAGGAGCAAGGGAATATAGGATGCCGTGAATAAACTTACCAATGTGTTTTTTTAATGTTGAACTAGATACATAATGTGAGCATAATAGTCACAACGTTAAAGTAAAACAAAAAATTATTATTTTTGCAGCTCTAATAGTTAGTTGTCTTGTATTTAATGCCCGACTGCGTTACGTAAAGCAGAGTAATGTAAATGTGTTTCATTTTATGTTCGTCTGTATGTTTGGTCCTTTGTTCTCTGCGAAAGCACTAAACAACATACACAAAACGTTATATGACTCGTCTTCATCCTGGAAGTGTCACTAGATATGTGAAAATAAGGGAAAACCACAATGACGGGCCAATGGACACGATTTTATCAAAATCAAAACATCCAATTTTCATAAAGCAAATATTAAGTGATTTGACCTTTAAATCCTAGGAATCTTACCGGGTACATGAAGACCTAAAACAATAAAATAGGCCATTTTAGAAGAAATATTCCGCTAATATCTAAGGAATAAACCTAACGGCATTCCATTGTCTCCGGAACTAATATCGTATCATTTGTACGGGCGAAAACGGACGTAGAAGTCTTTGATCAGGCGAGAAACCTTTTGTATCTACGTTTTGCCGGAGCTGCCGGTTGGATAGTATATTTAATCCGCCCTACGTGCGGATATTTGCAAAAGTAACGGCGGAATTACTGTATTGTTATGTGCAAAATTTCACGAATCAATGATGAATGAATTGATTATGTCACGAAGTGTAAACTTATGAGTTACAAAAAAGCAAGTAAAAATATATACAGTGTTCCGTGAGCAGCTTTTCATAGTTTAATATGAGATAGAGAACATCGACAAAAATCAATGGCGCTAATATCTGGTGATCTAGCTGATCACTCAATAGCACCTCTTCGTCTAATTCATTTATTAAAATGGTTTGTTTTAGCACTTTCTTGCAATTATAACATAATGGGGTGTGGCTCCGTCTTTCTTGTTGAAATCAAGTAGTTTCACTTGGTAGGATCACATTGGACTAATTATGTGGTTGCCGATAATACCTGCCCAAACGTTTATTTTTTGAGAATGTTGTGTATTTGTCTCCAACGAGGATTCCCGCTGACCAATATCTACAGTTCTGCCGGTTTACTTCCCCGTTCAACGATAATGTTGATTCGTCTAAGAAAGTGAATCAGGAGCTGCCTCATTTCTGTCCAGTTTGTAAATTATTTCTTAGTAGAACTGGATTCTACGATATAGATCGCCTTCTGTTTGTTCCCAAAGAAACATTGTTTTATAGAGATAAAGTTTTTGTATGGCTGACATTATTTTGTAGAACAATTAGTCATGATCTTGGTGTTGAATTTTCTTGCACGCGTAACACATGGTTCCGTGTGATATAATGGACAAATTAGGATATTTGTGATTGAAATTACCACAAACATCCTCTTAACTTCTCCGTAACCGATCATCATCTAGTTCAAATGTGCTTTTAGAGGGCGGAATATTAAAACATAATATTTTTAGTTGCAAACTCCTCTATAAAATCCTTATTTTACTATAAGGAATGTAACCAGACTGCAACCAACAGCTACTCCGGCTATGTGCCCCGCCGAGCGCTGAATTGCAAGTTACAAGCCTGGCGCGTTAAGTGTAATAATTGCATGTTACCAACAGAACGCTAATGCTTTGATTGCAACAAACACAAGCCGAAAGAATGATCCTACTTAAAGGAGCTCTCGTCCATCGTCACACATCACTTGCAGACTGCAGTTTCGAGCTGTTGGCTCTCGTCAGTGCAAGGTAGGCATATGAGGACACTGGACCGCTAGATGGCGCCTGCTGACTGTTTTACATGTCGTTATCCCAAAGATACCGAAATGTACTAAATAGTAAAGTGATCCTTTTGATGGTAATATGAAATTATTACACTTAACGGGCCAGGCTTGTAACTTGTAATTCAGCGCTGGGCGGGGCACATAGCCCTGAGAGTAGCTGTTGGTTGCAGTCTGGTTACGTTCCTTATAGTAAAATAAGGATTTTATAGAGGAGTTTGCGACTAAAAATATTATGTTTTGATCATCATCTATATTTCAATTCGGAGAGTTTCTATAGGTATCGAATTGTTGTTTAAACATAAAGTGACTACAAATGACAGTATACTAAAATGTCAACATCAATTCAGTATTAGTTACTGACTTTCTTTTGTTGTATGTAGTCGCTTAAGCTGTTTTTATTTCGGTACAAAAGGTGTTTGCAAAAACATGAATCTATTTCAGCGCAGAGCGCAGAAAGTGTTTGTAAAAACGTTAATAATAAACATATGATTTAGGTGTGCATTTATTTATTGTGAATTGTAAAATCTTCAACTGATGATGAAAGTTGTAAAATTGTAAACTCACTGGGTTACATTTGGCGCAATAAAATGTTGTTGTTAAAATCAGCCCATCAAGGACAATTAAGGAATATGAAAATATACGAGGTATTTTTTTTTAAATATCCCCTCTTGTCCAGCTCGTACATAAATCACCTTCTATTTTTAAAATTTCATTTAAAAGACGTACATTGTAGATTAAAAATCGATCTGTTCGAGCGTTCCTCACAAATCTCTAAAATACCGCCAAAAATAATTTTATTCCATGTGGTTTCCACACTGTATTTATTCACAATTGGCTGATTACAATAAACCTAAATTAACCATAACCAGTTTCATTTTCGTGTTTATGACCTTAAAACGAATCCTGCTTTGTAGATAAGTCAACATTATTTACTATAATATTGTGATTCTGTTTCATTAAATCTGAGATGGTAGGCTTATTACCTTGATCATATCTGGGATGGAGTCATCTTGAGACCAACGACATCACGCGTGTAAATATCAAGGAGTCAACAACGTCGTGCGAAGATATACACAAATGTCGCATAAGGCTCTAACCATATTATCATTGTCAGGGTGCTTTCCCAGGCTTGTGATGGGAGCAGCTCCTAATTATTGTACATCATGTCAGTGGCGTAACTAGAAATTTTAGTCCCTTAAGCAAAATTGTATTTGGGCCCCCTTCCCGCGAGCGAAACGAGCGCAAAAAAATTCGCCGCAGGCAAAATTTTCTTAAATTATCAAGGTCATGCGTTTTACAAGCCCAGAAAACCCCAGAAAAATTGTAACTTGCCCCTAACATAACGCACACATGGGTCCAAAACAAAAAGCATTAAAATTTTTTTTATTTATTTAATGCATTTTAAAAAGTCAACATTATTATATAAAAGTTCTAAAAATAAAAAATAATCCTCAAAATTTAAAAAGTAACAAAATAAACATATTGTTTATAATAAAAAATATAAAAACAGTATCATATATTTTCCATACATTATATTCTACAATATTTACTTTCAAATCTACATGAAATTTACTTTTCTACTTTTCATAGCTGCAAAATTTTTAATTAATTCTGTTGTGTCCAAATTATCAGCTTCATCTCCTTCAATGGAAATTAAAGATAAATAATTTAACCGTTCCTGATGCATTGCATTTCTAAAATAATTTTTTATAATTTTTAATTTACTAAAAGATCTTTCTGTTGTTGCCGACGTTACGGGCAAAGTTAAATACAAAATTAGTGCTGTAGTAACATCTTTGAAATTACATGTTAAATTATAATATTTTATTATTAATAATTCAGCAAATTCTCTTACAGTTGTAATTTTATTTAGATGCTCTTTGAAAAAGCTGCTTGAAACAATTTGTACAAGTTGAATCGGAAAATTTGTACTTAAGTCATTGCAATAAATTTTTTGTAAATTTTCTGCAAAAGTTACAATATTTTCTTCGGTTAGCGTTAATAACTTTACAGGATTTAGAAAATAAAAATTATCAACAATTTTTTGCATTGCATTGAATCTACTTTTAATTTGGACTATACTAACGTCTAAAATTTTGAAAAATACTTTTATTCTAAAATTATCTTCGGCTTTATTAAACGTGACATAATGTTCCTGTTCTTGTTCCTGTTCGTCAAAAAAATTTTTTGGTACGGATATTCTTTTTTCTATAAAATTATCCGGAACTCCCCATTTATCAGCAGTTTTTTTAGCTTCATTTTTACATTCATTAAAAGATTCTCTCAGTTTAATTAATGCTTCAAATCATACCTGGATAAGAGTTTTACTTCTTGCAAAAAAACTCCATTAAAATTATCTCCAAAATTTTCTCTATGTCCTCGAAATGGTAATGAATTTTTCGCTAGCAAAATCGTTATATTCACCAATCTTTCAAGAACTTGTCTCTAAAAGTTAGTTTCAGACCTAATTTTATCTGCAAAGATCTTTGTCTATTGTATTGTTTTTCTTGCATCGTTCGTATATACAGCAAGCATTAATATGCGCACGGGAATTTTCGTGAACCGATATTTTTAATGACATATTTTTCCAAGTCCTTATTACTTCTGTCCAGTTACTTGACGATGAAAAGAGTCAACACGGATTACAATACACAACATCTAAACCAGCCAAATAACACAACCATGTTCTATTAATATAACCATAAGCAGTTTTCACTTTATAATAGTTTTCTGAGAATGATCTGTTGTCTTGATTTACATCTTTTGGAAAAGGACCACTTGGCTTGCATGGCTCTAAACTAATTACTAACTGTTTAATTTTATAAGTTAGTTCTGAGTTTTTTAGTGATTCAAACACTGTTTCTTTGCATAGGCATACACTTCTTTCTTCTAATTCTGAACTTTCTGTTACTAATTCTTGATCACTTTTTCTTTCTTTTTCTTCTATTTCATGTGATGTTTTGGGAATATATTCTGATTCTGACTCTGATGTCTCTGATACACTCGTACTCGTAGTAGCAATTTCATTTTCAACTTGAATAACTTCATTTTCATCTTGACGAGCGAAAAAAGATGAAATTTTTGGTATTTTATTTAATCTCTCTTGGATTTCTTTTGCGCGTCTTCGTTTTGCAGCTCCGCTTGTTTTGCTGTAATTTTTATCAGCCATTTTGTATGTCTATGTAGTCTATTAAATAAATATTATTTTGGTCAGTTTAGTATATAATAATATAGTATATGTTGTTCTGTGATCTGTGATAGTGTAGTGATTAAAAACAGGCCAAACAGCGTAACAATAATAGCCCCCGGTTTACGGCACGCCGACAACTAGACAACTACGCAACTGTAGACTTGCACAAACTTGTGCTGTGCGGCACAGCACAGCTGTGTGCGCGCTAGAAAAAAGCCCGCATTTTTCAAATATTGAAAACAAAATTATTTAATAACAATTTCTGGATATTTTGTGTAAAAATTTCTAGGCATAGTAAATATAAAATTTTTTTAGTATCTTTAAACGTAGGCCCCGAGGGGCCCCTTGAGTCCCCCGGGCCCCTAAGCTGTGCTTAACCGCGCTTAATGCTAGTTACGCCACTGCATCATGTAAAAGCTTAAAAATATCAGCCACGATTGTAGTGTGATTCATTAAAGTAACTACTAAAAGTTATTACATTTAATTTCAATTATTTTACAAGAAAATTTATTATATTGAAATTAACACGCCTAATATGCATAGCAATAAATTAAAAATATTTGTTCTAGGATTGTTTAAATAAAAAAAATGACAGCGGCCGAATGTGTGTAAAGTTAATTTTAGTCAAACAAAAAAATCAATTGTACTAATTTTGCGCCACATACCACTGTAGCACCCTAGAGATTTAATAAAATAAATGGATTTAAACAATAATGTTAAAAAGGAAAAAGGTTTTTTAAGTGCCCCCATCTCTGAAAAATAGTATATTGTTTTATTAGGAGTAAAAGTGATACTTTTGTGACGAGGCTGTAGGTTTGTGGGAAATTACAGACAAGTCACAAAAGTGAAATGAGTATAAATGTCATCATTTTCTGACGTTTGAAGAAAAAAAATTATGTATGCGTTGCCAAAGTCCGCTCGAGCCGAAAAAGGTACTTTTACTTCCGTTGCTAATGGCAACGCACAGCCGTCTGATATGTCGAACTTTAGTGTCATGAAATGAGTTAAAAAATGTCATGATTTTCTGACGTTGAAGATGAAGACGAAGAAAAACATATTTTTCATAATTCCCCCATTGTACCAACTGTAACGAATATTGAGTCATTGAAAACAATTTCCCATGTATCGTAGCTTTCGAAAAATTAAAACTGTAGCCGAGGAATTTTTAAAAATTGTTTATTCTTTCGATTATACAAATGTTAGGTATGTTTAGAATTAAAGAGACTGTTTACATTTTATCTATTTTTGTTTTCATTCCAAAGTAGCACTGTATAAATAAACAGCAAGGAACTATTTAGTAGTTCTCTCTGCAGTTAGGAAGCTAGTACCTGGTTCACTGGTAGTAACTCAGTAGTATCTCGCGTCGTTTAAATAATTTTTTAAGTTTGTAAACCAAGTATTGATTAAAAACGTTCTTGTTATACAGGGCGGGCCAATAGTGCGCCGGACCTCGATATCTCGAGTTCTATGATAGCTAGAAATTTTTTTAAAAATTGCAAGTAAACTAGATAAAAAAGTCTATAACTGGAAATTATTTTCGAACGAGCCAAGACGAAATTACAGAATCAAGTGCCTTTTTTAAATGGAATGCTATGTATATCAGTAAATTTTTTGAAGCCTCTTTCTAGGCTCTATGCATTCCTATATTAGCATTAAATATCTCCCAACCACTTGGATATAATGAATTTTTTGTTGAAATAATGCAATCTACAAATGGATATTAAAAAAATCACTACAGTCACAATTATGGGTTTTAAGAAAAATGTATGTGAATACCAGTTACGAGACATCTAATTAATGTTTTTGAATTATTTTAATTTCATAAAAATGTACAGGGTGGCCATACATTATTTTTCAATTAAGAACAGTTTAAATTGAATTTTCTCAATTTGTTTCAAATGGAACACCCTGTATATTTTTCGACGATGTGATGTAGAAATGAAAAATGAACATTTTTTATAAATACTTCCCTAGGGCTTATTGCAACCATTTTCGTTTTATAAATAAATAAGTGTTTATTTTTCAATTAAGAACTTTTTAAATTGAATTTTCGCAATTTTTTCAAATGGAACAACCTGCATATTTTTCGACGATGTGATGTAGAAATGACAAACGAACATTTTTTGTTAGTACTTCCCTATGGCTAATTGCAACCATTTTCGTTTTATAAATAAATGTCAAATTCAAGAAGAGGTTCCCTCAAATAATTCATTAGAAAAATTTATTAAGAATATCCAACTAGATTTTATCTTAAAAAATCGCTAATATAAGTTCTCGAAAAATCACCCCTTACGTAAGCCTCTGTATAGGTACGCCAATGATGATTATCAAATTTTCCTACGTCATTAAATTGTAATTGCGGGCAGTGATCAATCACCCAAATTTCAAAAAAATTGCACGAGCAGTTTCTGAGATATAAGAGTGGCTCCATGAAACTTGCGACACGCTGTATATATATATATATAAAGAAGAAGGGTAGTCTTGACTGACTAGTTAAGAAAACCAAAATTAAACACACGTGGTGTATCTTGAGGTTGCAGTCAGAGGTGAAAAGTTTACGGCCACAAAACAGAAAAAGAAAAACTCTTTTGTTACTTTGTCAAGCTTTCGGAAATTATTTATTCCCTTTATCAAGACATCTATAAATAAAATTATTATTTAATCAGAGTCATATAATATAGTTCGCTAAAATACTTACTAACTTGAGGTTAAAAGTTAAGGTCACATGTATTATAAAATAGTCGCATTTTTTAACTTAATGTAGACAAATTCATACACAAATTCCTTTACAGGTACACAATTTAAGGTAAACAATTACTGATTATTTAAAATTAAGGATTAAAACCATGATTAAAATAGATATAACAAAATGAACATGAATAACTATCACATGTGAGTGTAGAACTAAATTTCTTTATCAAACTGTATACAAAAAATTTTTAAAATGACAGAAAGGTATTACAATTGGCTGGCTAGTACTAGGAATTAAGTTAGGAACATTAATTCCAACGTGAATGTTACCAACTGTGATCCAGCGGGAGGTTTGAATTTTGAAAAATGCGAAAATTCTCTTTTTCTAATTTGAGGATGTATGTATAAATCTTACTTAAATTATCGATATCAGATTTTTTATTTAAGCTATTTGTCTCATTATTAATATGGATCATTTCAAGGAATGATCTTTTTCTAAAGTTACTCTCTACAGCCAAAACCTTAGCACTTTCATAATTCATTTTATGACTGGTGTTGATGACATGTTCTGCTAATGCACAAGATTTTACGTTTCTGTTACAATCACTTTTATGTGAAGTTATACGACCATTAAGTGTCCGAGAGGTTTGACCAATATAAGATTTATTACAGTTGTTACATTCTATTCTGTATACCACATTTGATTTTTCTTTATTTTTTAATGGGGTTTTCACCCGACTGAAAAGTTTACCAACAGTTAATATGTTTTTTAATGCAATTTTTATGTCCATGTGTTTCACTAAGTTTATCAGCTTAGGAGTAAGATCTTCAATGAATGGTAATGACATATATTTAAGTGGACTCGTATTGGTTATGTTATGGTTTCGCTCAGTTATATTATTATTTACCATATATATTATATATATATATCATAATCAAATGCACCAGGAATTATCTGATGACGATTGTCAAAAGCTCCTACAATTTTGTAATTGGGCCAGAGGTGAAATGCAACATGATGTCAACTTCTGCAATACTGTTTTATTCAGTGATGATGCCACTTTTCATAAAAATGGATTTGTTAATAGGCACAATTTCCATTATTATGCTTCGGAAAATCCTCACTTTTTTATGTAAGTTGATAACCAACACAGATGGTCTATAAACGTTTGGGGAGGAATTATTGGAGAACATGTAATAGGGCCACATTTCTTTGGTGGTACAGTGACTGGAGCTATTTATCTTCATTTTTTGGAAAACTATCTGCCACAATTGGTAAATCTCCCTGAAAGAATTCGAAATAGAATGTGGTTTCAGCAAGATGGTGCTCCACCACATTATTTAAATGCAGTTAGAGACTACTTAAATAATACCTACCCTAATCAATTGGAAGAAATGAACCCACTAAATGGCCTGCTAGATCCCCAGATCTTACAAAAATGGATTTCTTTTTATGGGGATACGTGAAGGAAATTGTTTATAGAGACACACCAACAACAGTACAAGATATGAAGGAAAGAATAATAACTGCCTTTACATCTATCACACCGGCAGTTTTAGGAACAGTGGGAACCTCATTTCAAAAGCGCATAGAGATGTGTGTTAATCAAAATGGGTAACATATGGAACATTTATTATAATTTTTTCTACTGAGTTATTTGAAGAAACCTCTTTTTTTAAGTTTCTTTTTGAATTTTGTAAATTATTGCTCAATAAAACGAAATTGGTTGCAATTAGCTCTAGGGAAGTAGTTACAAAAAATGTTCGTTTTTCATTTTTGCATCACATGGTCGAAAAATATACAGGGTGTTCCATTTGAGAAAAATTGAGAAAATTCAATTTAAAATGTTCTTAATTGAAAAATAATTTTTAGCCACCCTGTACATTTTTAGGAAACGAAAATGATTAAAAAACAACTAGATGTCTCGTAAGTGGTCTTCACATAAGTTTTTCTTGAAACCTATAATTGTGACTGTGGTGATTTTTCTAATATCCATCTGCAGATTGCATTATTTCAATAAAAAAATTCATTACATCCAAGTGGTTGGGAGATATTCAATGCTAATATAGGAATGAAAAGAGTCTAGAAACAGGCTTCAAAAAATATACTGACATGCATAGCATTCCATTTAAAAAAAGGCACTTAGTCCTGTATGCTCGAAAATAATTTCCAATTATAGACTTTTTTATCTAGTTTACTTGCGATTTTTAAAAAAATTTCTAGCTATCGTATAAGTCGAGATATCGAGGTCCGACGCACTATTGCCCTATATGTACCCTGTATATGTTTCGAACTAAAAATTTTAAAGTTTAGTTTTCATCTATTTCCACTAAATTTCGAAAAAATGCTACATATTGCAGGTGTTTCTGTGGACACGATCCAATAACTCCCAAAGTTCATACAAATTTCTGCTAAACTTAATATACACATTACCGAAACCAACATCTGGGTCAGGTTCGTAAATGGATAAAATCGGTTGCCATCTTCTATTTTAAGTTCGAGTCTGTTAAAATTGAAAAACAAAAATTTTAAGATACCGATTATGAATTTACATTGTGCGTCCACTATTTTTATTTTTTTTTAAATTGCTCGTATTTCATTGAAACTGGAATTTTTGCTTAACCCTTGTGTAACTCTTATCGACAGATAAAAATGAACATAAAAAATGCAATTGTTAGCAAATAAAATGTACTTTGAATTACTTTTAGAAAAGTTTGTTTTATTTGTAGAAATCACTATCACTTAAGAAAGTATACGCTATATACTCTGTTTTTACTCTTAGAACTTCGAACGTGCTTGTTTCTTGTATTACTTTTTCATTTTCACTATTTTCATTGGTTATTATTCAAATAAATAATTTTGAAGAACACTTAAAAAATGTTCTGTAGTTATTCACAACTTAAAAAAATTGTTCAGAGATATACTGTATATGTTAGGTTAGTAATATGTAAGTCTTAAATTAAAATTCTTCTTAGTACATATTAGCTTTGCAAGATTCACAATTTGAACCTTTTATAATAAAACATGTAAATTGTCACAATTTCAGTATTGTTGAAAATAACTTTTTCTATCTTTACTACGGTGCCATTGCATATGCCTTTCGTTCAAATTTGATTTAAATTTGGAATAGTCAAAATGCAACAAAATGATGCAACCTTAATCTTATTTTATTAATCTTATTTTTTTTGTTTCGGGTGGGTACATACATATATCTATAATACCAGAACCAAGCATTCCCTGAAGTTCTCTATATTTTGATAAAGTAAGATAATAATTTCTCATATTCCATATTAACAATCTATGCAACATTTATCAAAACCCTTAAAAAACTGTAGCTTGTGGAAACTGTACAGTTACTTTTAAATATATTACTCTCATTGTAAATAGTGTTTACATGTTAGTAGCCTTGCATTAATAGTGCATTATATAATACGAGTAGTAATTAGGTCTTTACCACACGAGAATGAAATTTGCAAACCGAGCTGTAGACGAGGTTTACAATCACTCAAGAGCAGTAAAGACGTTACCACCCGACTATTTATCTACGCCCGTGAAATAGTTAATATTTTTGAAATATGCGTTACCTGACTAACAATTATTTTGAAACTTGCATGTGTTTGGTACTACAGAAACCAACCAGTGTGGTAAAATCACTTTACCACACTCACACTGCGTGGGATAAACTACTAGTAAAGTACTCAAAATTAACCAATGCGGCAAAAATTGCTTTATCACAATACGCGCGGTAAAGCCCTGCTTACCACACTCAAAAGCATGTGTGATAAATTGCACATTACCGCAGGGTTGTAGATAATAGTTGTTTATGTATCAATGGTGTAAAGTAGGTGTTTATGGCCGCGTCATGAAGACAATAGCACGAGACTTTAGCTCAAGGCTATTTATTACACGCCTAGGGCCATAAACGCTTATTACACTCGTAATATATGCGAAATTTTATATACGACCGGTTTACAAAATCAGTCACAAACTTAGAATTGTTTTGATTTACTTATACATGCAAAAATTTTTGAAAAAATTATCAAAGCGCGACTTGGATAAACATCAAATACTTCATAATATGGATTTCGTAAAAATAAATCCACTCAGGATGCAATAACCGATTTGACTTCCAAAATATAATATAATGCAATTGACCATAGTAAACCAGCGATATGTGTATTTGTATACTTAGCCAAGGCGTTCGACACAGTCAGCCACAAGCTTTTGTTGGAAACATTAGTATAACTTGGAATCCGCGGAAATTCTTTAGAGCTGTTTCGAAACTATTTAACTGATCGAAAGCAGAGAGAGGGTTATGATTGAAGATGTAACAAACAATGAAAGAACAGTGATTTATGGAGTACCACAAGGCGCTGCTCTAGGGCCTGTCTTGTTTACTATCTATATCAACGATTTACTTGCAGTATCCACGGAAAGGAATATCATCTCCTACGCTGACGACCCAGCAATATTTTTTGTGGGTGATAATTGGCTCGAATTACAACACGCCGTAAAAATTAAAAAATGGTTTGATAAAAATTTACTTACACTAAACTGGGATAAAACGAAATACCTGACATTTACATCACGTAAAAAAATACTTACCAGACTTTAACACGATACATATAGATGGCCATGAAATCTGTTCCACTACAAGTATTAAATACTTAGGGATAACAATCGATAACCATCTACGCTACGGTGGGATGTCTAAGTCCAAAATATTATACAAAAAATCGGGCATTTATCCTATAAATTTAAAATCCTAAAAAGCTTCTTAAACATCAAGCAACTAAAAATAATATATTATGCTCTTGTTGGATCCATCCTCCAATATGGGATAATAGCTTGGGATGGCGTAAAAATAATGTTCAATAAAACTATTAGACTTCCCTCTGATGAATTATACCAGAAAGAGAAATATTAGACATTAGACAAATATACTCAAAAATAATATTAATACACTTTTATAAAAACAAAAGATTACTCGTATGGTACTAGATGAATGAACTGCCAATAAATATAAGAGACAGTACAGTAAAAGCTTAGCTATCTTTAAAAAACTAATTAATAAATGGTTGAGGGAACAAGAAAGATGTCATATAAATGATATGATAAATTTAATATAATGTAATACTTGCCACATATCTATTTTGAGACAGTTGCATCAGAATTTGAACACAAATTTATTTTTAACCCTGAGCCCTCCCACAGACGCATCCTGAATTCTTTTAAATATCACAATCGACTCGAACAATTCTCAAAACAGTCAATTTTACTTTTAAGCGATGATTATAAGCTTTTTCCATTTTTCAACGCCCAAATTTTAAAAACACGAATTCGCCCACATACTGCCAAAAACACAATATTTTCCCATTTTTAAACAAAATTCGATTTTACTAAGAACATATCTCAACTTTACTGCCTTATATAATGAGCGCGACCAAAATCAAATTTGGATCTTTCAAAAATAAGCGATGTAACAGCACCGAACGCTTCCTTGTAAAAAACTGCCTTATTTTTGCCTCCTTGAATCTTATATTTTCCAAACTACTCCCAAAAGTTTGCATTGACTAGAAAAGGACAAAAAAAAACATCCACCTAACTAACATACCGAGAGGCCAATATGATTCACTACTACAAAAGCCAAACCGTTGATTGATGACGCTTCATCAACGATAATAGCTTCACGATTGTTATCAATTCCTTTTCTGATTTGTTTCTCCACAATTGGAAAACATTGAAAACATGGATGACATCTGTTCGGATACCTTCAGGCATACAATTTTGCGACGTTTCTGGAATTTTGGCATTCTGCAAAAATTAATAACACGTCCACTTGTTCATCCCTCGTGTACATGTTAAACAATAACAATAATTAAAAAACCAACAAAACAAATTTAAGGATAAAAGCTAACTTATTAAATTAACAATATGTATTGTTATTTGTCAAACTTGTTTTTGTTTCCACAGCATACTTTTTTATTGGCAGTGTTGTTTTGTTGACAAAATGCATACTTAGAATCTAGTTCTATTCAATTTCCATGGGCTATATACATACGGGGATCGCGATTAGCGAGAAATCCTATATACGTATGCCTATGTGAAATATGGATTAGAATCACGAGCTGATATGAAATGGATTGTGGGGCATAGGCATGACAACTGGTCGATCCGCTGCGGTTAGTAGTGTAAATGTATTTGGCGTGGAAGGTGTAGGTGACCGGTCGTCAAATAAGGAATTTATGAATTACCACGTGTCATCCTATAATAGTAATTTGTAGAAATTAATTATGGTGGTCAACAAATAACCAAAAGAAACAAAAGTATCTTTCTCAAAATAAGTGGAAGTGGGTCGATTTTCGTACGCTAGAATAAATAAATAATACTTAAATTTCTTAAGTTTACCTGTGACCTAAGCCCAACAGATTGTAGTAAATAGTAAATAAATTCATAACATCGACAATCACAGCAGCGCCAGCGTACAGCGCATTGGATCGCTCCACCCCAATCGCACTTCATTAGATGACATTTTCACCCATATTGCACATGTAGATAAGTGTATAAGATTTCCCTATACGCCTAATAGCGATCCCCGTACTGTATGAATTGTACGAAAGTTGCACGTAATTAATACGGATAACTAGTTAACTCATTTTAGTCGAGTCGCTTAATGATCAGGTAATAAGTAATCTTTTAAATTTAAGTAATCAAAAACCAATAACCTCTGTCGTTTCCCATAGACATGTTTTATTCATTTATTAATTAAAGGTCAGAAGGATTTATGCTGAACTAATTTCGTTCTTCAAGATTAAATCCTTATATTTACCTGACTAATAATATTGTTCTTGGTTGCCTTATTAGGTAACAAGAACAATAAATAATAGCTCAACCTTGTAATTAAAATTACATTTTTTTCAATTCAATTTTAATCAGTTATTTTTTATTAAATTAGGTTGGAAGACATCTGAATGAGGAGGAAATTAGTTAAACCGATTAGTGTGACTAAAATGTGTAAGAAAATATTTACTTTGGTCAATTAGCATGCTAATGATTATATCAATGAGAGACGTTTAAATATACCATGTTAATTGCCATTATGTTTTTGTAAATTTGGGTTCTCTTTGTATCTAAAGATTCATATGCATGGTAAATTCTGCAGTTTGAATTCTTGTTTTTGTTGTTGTAATGCCTCACTTCACTAACCGATACCGAAACTGTTAAGGTTCTGTTCGACCAATGTTCCTTTTGTTTATCAGCGAATTATAACTGAAAGTAACATTACGCGTAAAAAATTACTACGATATACAAATATTATATATCGAAGTTTTGAAAAGCTGTCTGGAAACCTCTTACAACTTGTATGACCCTATGCAGAGTCAAGTTTCGAAGAGTGGCGGCGCCGGCCGGCGCGGCGTTGTCGTATGAGGCTCATTTTACACAAATCATGAAATCAATATTTTTCATGTCCGAACACCACTTCAGAATAGTGAGGAATAATAATTAACCATCCAAGGGAGAGTTGCGGTCAGTCAGTTGTAGAATAATTCGGCGGGACAGGTGCAGTGGCGGAGGGGAAGGGGCACTAATGAAAAAAATGTGTCTGTGTGAAACGCTTAAAATATGTTTTTTCGTCAAATGTCAAGAAAACATGACTTATGACAAACTTTGTGAACTTGGTTGGTTCAAATTAGCGGTCGTTGTGACAACGTATAACGTTGCAACAAAGAGGTATTGTCAAATACTTTATTAGTAACGAGAAATATCACGGTACATGTGTAAAATTATAAGAAGAAGTAATAAATATTACATTAAACAATGATAGCATTACATATAGTTGAAATCACGAATTTTGCCGTTCACATCATCAATTTATGTACTTATCAACGACATGCGATTTTTCTATCTTTGCAAATATAAAGCTCGTAGGATGTGAATAACAGAAAGTCGCGTCTGCTACGACAGAAGTTCCGAGTGTAACGATTCATTTTACAAATGAATATTACAAGCGTTAGTCGTAGCCGCAACCTACTTTGAGCATTCTGTTAGTTCTCTGTCAACTTAGTAGCGTGCGGTGGATAAAAGACTGAATGCAATAGCCCGAGACATGGTGGTGAAATTAAATGAGTGCTTTAATCAGGAAAATGTAACGGATGATGCCTTTTACCTTTGCAAAAAATCCAAGTAGCCCAGGCGGTATATGATTAAAATCACCTATGTTTGGGTAAATCGGGTAGTATGGAACATTCCCGGCTTAATCGCTCCTATAAATCATAAGAAATGATAATTTCTCTATGCGCTAGTTTGAAAACGTGGGCGTAATTTTTTATTAAACAAAGTGTGAAAAAACTTTAAAAATTCCGTCATTTTCTTCTTATTTTTTCATATACCTCAGTAACTATAGCTTTTAGAGAAAAGTTATTGAAATGAAAAAGTTTTGTAATTAAATTTTAAATAAGATGCAAAATTTTCAAAATATTGCTGAGGTATTTAGAAAGTTTTTCACATATAAAAGAGCTCTGAAATTTTCAAATCCATTTTGAGATATTAAAATCCGTTAATTAGGAGAGCCTAGGGAATTGTTTAAAAATTTGACTATTTTTTTGCTGAGTGAGATTATGTCCCCCAGAGGACGCGTTAGGTTATGTAGAAACGGGGCCCACTGGTGAAGTATAACAGTTTGAATTTCCCGCAGGGGCCGCGGAGCGGTAACGGGGCCCTGGGGCGAAGCTCCATTTTTGACGGTCCGGGGGCCCGAAGGAGGAGTCCTAGCGCGGGGGCCCTGGAGTCCTAAGCGGACCCATTCTGAGTTGGCGGAGCTCCGGCACAACTGGGACCATTTCTACTTTTTGCTAACCAAATTTTAAACAATTCCCTAGGCTCTCCTAATTAACGGATTTTAGTATCTCAAAACGGATTTGAGTGCTCTTTTATATGTCAAAAAATTTTCAACCTCCTAAAAGCTTTAGTTTAGCTTCAACAACATTTTGAAAATCCGCAATTATTTTTGCGAAGTTTAGATTGCAAAATTATTATGCAAAAACTAAAAGTCCAATCTTGATGAAATTTGGTGGGAAGATTTATTATATTAAAAAAATTTCTTTAGCCAAGTATGAATTTGTATGAACTTAGCAGAACAACTTTGCAGAATGAAAAAAAACTATAGACCTATTATTTGCCGCTAATTAGCCGCTGATTATTCGTGAACGTAACAATTTTACCGTTGTTAATTAAAAAAAAAATTCGGGTGTTCTGCTAACTTTACGTGGAAGTTAGCAGACCATCTATCAATTTTTTTTTAATTAAAATTAGGTAGCTCAGAATTTGCCGTTTTTTAACCGTAAACGACTGGTGCAAATGAAATTTAAAAAAAAAATAAAAATTAAAGCGGTAAAACAAAAGAAATATATTTTTTAGAATCAGTAAAAACTTTGCAGAATTAAAAAACCCATAGGCCTATTATTTGTCGTTAATTAGCCGCTAATTAATCGGGAAAGTAACAATTTTACCGTTCTTAATTTTTTAACAATTTTCGAATGTTCTGCTTTTTCACATCTTCACAACTGCAGAACATCTACCAAAAAAATATATATATACATTAACAGTGGGTAGCTCAGAATTTGCCCTTTTTTAACCGTAAACGAATGGTGAAAATGAAATTTAAAAAAAATTAAAATTAAGGCGGTAAAACAAAAAAAAGGAATTAAATTTGACTATTCCTTCAGTAATTTTCCGTCCCGCTTTTGTAATTAATCATGACATTTTCGAATTTGTCTTGCGAATTTTGCAATTTTTTATAAAGAATTTTTAATTTTTTCCCCCGAAACTCGACAGAACAGCCATTAAACTCGTTTGAAAATGGCTTTTGGGACTCAGTTTTCGTTCAAGAATTTACCGTTCCCCTTTCTATAATTAATCGTGTCGTTATCGAATTTGCCGTGATGTCTTTACAATTTCCTTCGACATTTTTTTGATTTTCTTTCTCTGAAACTTAGCAGAACAGCCACTGCTCGCTTTTGGGACTCCTCAGTGTTCCTTCAGGAATTTATCAATCCCGTTCTTTAATTAATCGTGCCGTGATAATTTTGCAATTTTTTTGGACATTATTTGATTTTTCTTTCCCCGAAATTTCATAGAAAGGCCATTAAGCTCATTTGAAAATGGCTTTTGGGAGTCAGTTTTCCTTCACCCTAGTTATAATTGAAGTTTTAAAATTTGCCGTGAAGATCTACCAATTTCTTATTAATTAAGCAATTAATTTTTTTCCCTAAGTATGTTCTGCTAACTTCCATGTGAAGTTAGCAGAACGGTGAAAATTAAAAAAAATTCAACAACAGTAAAATTGTTACTTTCAGGATTAATTAATTTCAGATTAATTTTTTTTTTTTTAAATGTCATTTACACCATTCGTTTACGGTTAAAAACGGCAAATTCTGAGCTACCCACTTTTACTTAAAAAAAATTTTGGTAGATGTTCTGCTAACTTCCATGTGAAGTTAGCACAACATCCGAAAATTTTTAAAAAATTAACAACGGTAAAATTGTTACTTTCACGATTAATTAGCGGTTAATTAGCGACAAATAATAGGCTTATAGTTTTTTAATCCTGTAAAGTTGTTCTGCTAAGTTCACACAAATCAAGTATGAAGGTCCTACGTATAATATAAGTATTTGTAAAAAATATCCACAAATAACTTTCAATATTTCAAATTTTTTTTGCGATTTTTACTATGCTTGTAACAGTAAAAATGAATTTTTGGATTCGCAACCAACTGCGTCTTGTTTAAAATTTAATTACAAAATTTTTTCATTTCTGTAACTTTTCTCTAAAAGCAATAGCTACTGAGATATATGAAAAAATAAGAAGATAATAACGGAATTTTTTCACATTTTGTTTAATAAAAAATTACGCCCACGTTTTCAAACTAGCACATAGTGATATCATTATTTCTTATGATTTTTAGGAACGATTAAGTCAAAAATCTGCCATACTACACGTTTCACTCAACCCAAAACAAATACCGCCTGAGCTAATGAGGTGAATTATTGTAAAATTAAATACTGCAACGGATGTTAAAGTTCATGCTATTGTTGTCCATATATTTTCATCACAAAATACTTGTCGTTTGCATACGTTGATACGCCTATGTGTGCCATTCGGTGTGACCTTGAGATGATTTGATTCGGAAATTGAAAAATGACTACATGAATGACAACATTCACGATTTGGGATGTACTTAATATGTGAGGAAAACAGAAAGGAACAGAGAAAATTGAAATAATCAAGGAATACGGTTTTAATTCTGCAATCAGGGAAAAGTCAGGGGATTTGTACATTTATATTAAAAGTCAGGGAAAATTAATTAAAACTAATATCAATCGTTGAGTTTATTCGAGAGTCGCCATGTTACAATCCTCTTCTCACCCAAGTCGTCATGTAAACAATGTTTGTTTGACAATGCGTAAATTCGTGCGCAGAAACTTTGTTATGCCAGTTTGTGTTCTAAATCTAGATTAGAGGGGGTAGACATTTCTTCATAATTGAAGAAACTTTGTTAAATAAAATGTTCATCCTTTTTAGGCCATACGACTGCTGTCAATCTCCTAAGAGCCCTGAAAAATGCAAGTAAAATGCTTTGATATGAAAAATTTACTTAAGCGCTCCGTGGATGGCCCAAACGTTAACTTCAAACTCCTCAATGACTTGAAGATGGAATTGAGAACTCCTGATGGTCCGTCCATTCTAGAACTGGGAAGCTGTGGATTGTTTAAAGGTACAATGAAGAGCAGCCATTTTTAAGGGAGGTGATAAACCAATGAGGCACTATTATTGTATGGGGAATTGCAAGACATAATGAATACCATTTTAGAGAAAGTTATTGTGAAAAATAAAAGTGTGATCGATTCGATGAAAATGAAAGTGTAAGGTCCAACAAGTCATAAAGTATTAAGAGATATCAGTCTAGGGTTTGCTAAGCAGGTCTCCCTTCACTCTGACCAGGGACTAATTATATCTCTCTTCGTTAGAAGGCAGCTCATAACAATACGGAGGATTTTTGATTGGGTTCTCTACATAATAATAATAATAAATTGCCTGTATTTGTGGCGGAGTTCAGCAAAGCTGCTCTTCCACCCAACCACGTAGAAATAACAAAATACAGATTTATACATTGATTTTAAAAGTAGAAAATTAATAATGGACTAACCTAATACTTAACTAATCTAAAAATTTGTAATCAAGTAATAGAAAGTAATATGAGTATTATGAGTAAATGAACTTTATTGCGAAAATAATAGAATAATATAATGGCAATGTGAGATTTATCTGTACAGTCCCAGAGTTATACTCCATAGGTCCAGATGGGTCTAATTAACCTTAAATAATGAATAATGAAATCCTGTATTCTTTCCTAATATTTGGGTTTTCTACCACATGTATTATTATCCTCTTCAAGAACAAATCGCCGAATCTACAAAATAATAGAATTATTGGAAAAAAACCACCGCGCCCGTGACGTTTACGTCAAAGGGACAGTCAGAGGTTATGTATTACAAATAATATAAATCGGAGTATTTTCAGACAATATGAAATCCTGTTTATAGGAATTTTGATAATATTCATTCCCACCTCTCGTTAGACAAGGATTTAAAAAATACGATTAATATATACTTTTTAACAAAAATACTATTTTTGTACGTAAAATGTTTTCAACCTGTATTTTTATGTTACACAATTTTGCTTATTTTTGTTTTATTATTCGTTTTTCGAGAGTAATCCTTCAAGATACGATACAATAGTTTTAAATAATATATCTAATATTAAATTTTTTAGTTTTACTGTGTTATAAGATATGTTAAATAATGAAAACACAAAAATACTTAGTTTCATCAATGTTTTAAAGATGTAATGGAGGTTAGTATAAATATATGCGTATATTGTATTTTCCAACCTCTTTAAACTTACTTAGCGGGGAATTTTTCACTATTAACTACTGTGTCTATATTTTACAGTGATCCTAATAAATCTATTTACATGAATTTTGTTAATGTAAAACTAATTCTTCAACGATATGAAAAAAATTATATCGATTTTCATATATGCAATAGTAAGTTTATTTAAAAAATCTGCATTTATTTATTCTCTAGAATATATGTTTATAAATAGCAGAATATGGACTCCATATTACAGATGCATATTCCAGCTGCGACCTGACAAACGAATTATATAAGAGAATTAAAGTTATCTTTATCATTTCTTATGATAAGACCAATGTGCTAATGACGTTATATTACCCACATGCCTATTAAATGATAGCTTCTTATCGAAAATGACTCTAGAGGATCATTAATTTAGGTTGGCCGAGAGAGATGTTGGCTATTTATTTCATAATCGTATGAGGCGATTTAATTTTGTGATTGTAAGTTATAATGCTTCTTTTCTTATGTTAAGTAGAAGAATATTTCACATACACCAAACATCAATGACAACGCAATTCTATCAATTTAATGTAGTTATCTTTTATTGGTTTTATCTTTGATTATCATCATAACACATATTTTACATTTAATTCCCAATAATATGTTCTGTCAATGTATTATATTAAATAGTCGGATGTGGTAGCTCAGTGGGTCAATGGTTCGATTCCATCCTGAAGTTAGTTCAAAGTTTCATTTAGAACTACAATTGGAGAGGGAATAATATTGAATCCCCTAAATGTGGTTCATACTTAGAGGTCTCATTTATCTTTACCTGGCACAAAATGTTAGATTTTCAAGTTTCAAGTTACTTATTAATCTGCTCTGAATAATATTGAATCCCCTAAATGTGGTTCATACTTAGGGGTCTCATTTATCTTTACCTGGCACAAAATGTTAGATTTTCAAGTTTCAAGTTACTTATTAATCTGCTCTGAATAATATTGAATCCCCTAAATGTGGTTCATACTTAGGGGTCTCATTTATCTTTACCTGGCACAAAATGTTAGATTTTCAAGTTTCAAGTTACTTATTAATCTGCTCTTGTATTAATCTAGCTGCTGCATACGCGCACTTTGCTCATCGCGTCGACATTCTTCTTCCCCTCAGAAATGCAGCGTAACCTTTGCTTTTGAACTAACTGCCACTGATTTGTTTATTATTATTTTAATGTTCTGGTTAGATTAATGTCCTGGCGAAGTGTAGCGCTAGCTATTCCATCATTCGACTAATACATACGCACACACAGACAACTTTACCAATAACCATTATCTGCGACATTGCCGTTTGCCACAGCTGAGACTCGAAGTCAGAAGAGGAGAGAGACTTTAAATTCCTTCTGATCATTGAAATAATCTAAATCTCACACACTGGCTAATTCTGTCTCAATTCCAACCGCTTTTATTAGCCTGACCTCTTAACTTACACAACGCGGTGTATTCAAATGACTATTAAAACTCAGGAAGAACCCAATAACCCGGGCAAAATTCTCTCAAAAATTAAGGTGATGGGCTTGCATGTCCTCGTTTTTATACAAGGTATATGTGCCCGTAGCCTTACATATCCAAAACTATTGATCCGATTTGAATCCTACTTACTAAATAATAAACTACAGCATCATGATCACAAAGTAAAGCTTGAATAAGCAGAAAAAAAATGAAATCAAAATTTTAAAGGGGATTTTACAGGATTCTTAGTAACCTGAAGTACCTAGAACAGTCAGGGACTCTGAGCTGGTTAAACAGGTCAAGGAAAAGTCAGGAAATTTGGGCAATTATTGAGAAATCAGAAAATTTTAATTGTGCTGAAAAATTGGATCACGAATTGGATCTAATATTCTCATGATTGAAAATGATATATAGTTTTGAGCATTGCAACTACAACAATTGCAGTTTTTATCAAACCTGGGAACAATTTGAAACAGATAGGTACAATTGGAATCAGAGAATTTAATTTTGAAAGGTTGCTATGAACCCTGGTTTAAGAATCACCGAATCCTCCGCCATTTTATACAGTAACCTCCACCATTTTGTACAAAAACCTCCATGATGTTAAAGAAAACGTATACTCACGTTCACAAATGACATGAAAAGATTCACAAAATAATAAAAAATAACCCTCCCAAAAAAAATATAAGAAAAAATTTCATCCAGTCACCCGATTAATAAAGTCGCGCCGCACATCTAGTCGTTATACATTTGCTGAACAGCTTAGAGGTTCTAACTAACATTGATTCATCTATGTATTGGCATAGGTAAAGTCTTGGTTTATAGTCTATTAGCCTTTTATTTTAACGTTTGAAATTTGGTTTCCCGCACAGCGATGACTTAGATCCTATTTCCAGCCAACGCGCACTAATCTGTTCGATGTATGTTTTTATTTTTTTCATCGATAAATATACGAAAATATTAGAAAACTTTCACGCGTTACCGTATTGTAAAGGCTAATAATAAATTCGCATAGGCCCTGTTCTTCATGATGTCATGGTTGTCAATTCGTGAAAATGTGTGCCGATTATGCTGAAATAACAACTATAATGTCAAGGAGCTACGTCAAAATAACAGATATGAATTGTTATCTGACAATAATAAACTTTTGTTCTACTTAACGAATTTATCATTATTCTTAGTTGAGATTCTTCTACAACTAACAAGAGTGCGTTACAGCATTTGAAATTGAAAATAAGTAAATGTTGGGTTAGGGATTACTGGTTAGTTGTCAAATAACTTACCATTTCTCTGTCACCGCGGGTTTAGCTTAAAATTATCTTCACAATAATATAAGTATGTGACTGTGTTATTACATATATTGTTAACCGGCTTCAAAAAATGTATATTTATGTTTTTTTGGATTTGTCCACGCGTAACTCGTAATGCGCTGATTGTTTTTGAGACTCTTTTTTATTGGAAGAAAAAGCTTTACCGGTGGTCCCATGCAAATTTCTTCTACATTAAGTGAAATTTAAAAAACAAATCTTTTAAATCCTTAGGAATACACGAATAGAAGACTATTTATTTGAAGTGTATATTAACATCACAATATTTTCTTTCGGTATTAATAAGCTAAGAGGTCACAAAAAATGTAAAAAAATTGGGAGAAATTGATCCACCTCAAAAACTCAGTCCTCTGATTAATTGTCCGTTGTTATCTAAATATCGATTATTCAAGTCACTAAAGGCTAGTAAACCTTAGCTTGTCGCGTGTTTGAACTGGCACTACGCGTACGACTACATTTATTTCTCTTGTACACAAAGTTAAAGCAATAGCTCAAATACATTGTTCACGTATGTCTACCAAGCTTCTCTTGTTATAGTGCATTTTAGTCATAGGAGATAGAAAATTTTTCAAAATCTTTAAAATTCAACTCAATCAAAGTCAACTAATTGATTCAATTAATGCAATCAGTCAAACTAGAAAAAAAAAGTAGCCTTCACACAATTTTATATAAAAAATCACACGCTTTCACACAAAATTCTGATAAAAAATTTACACAAATTAGATAATTCACATGTAATATAAATTCACCCTCAACTGCTTCCAAACCAGTCCAACTAGTCATACTATGACTCGAACCTTCCAAAATATTGCCCTGAAAAATACCGCCCTTCTATCATTTCAATCAACATCAAAATAACTTTCCATTCTCCCAGTCAAAATATTTTATTTCATTTCCGTAAATTTTTTATAAGAAATTTTCTATTTAAATTCAACCGTTCATTCGATCTAAATCCTTTAATATCAAACTCCAATTCGTCTCCATTCAAATATTCAAGCGCTTCAAAAACCACGGTTCCCAATTCGATATCAAACTTACTTCCCAAACATAACCTGTGTAGTAAATTGAAACACCTCATCATTCATTGCGGAGTCAAGATATGTAGCACAAAATTCAAAGTCGTTTCAACTATTTGTGCAGGACCTTCGGAACTGTTTAACAGGGTCAAACCGAATTTAATAAATTATTTTCGACAATTTTCTTCGATAACTCAAAAAGTAATATTGATCCAAGCTTCATTTTACTATCAAAAAATCCCTCATTTCAATACCAAACCATATCTTCCACTTCGAATCCTTATCTTTCCCAAAAAATAAAACATTATGCAATATTGCGCGATCGAATCCCGCGGGCTCCAATTTCAAACCTTTCCAGAGCTCTGCACACAAGTCCCCATCGACGGATATATAAAACCGAGCTCAACATGCTAAGGCTAAGTCAGTTCTTTGGTATATTCTTGAGTTAGTTTCTGTGTTCCGCGAGTGTAGTCTCTAAACCCCTAGTGTTTAATTCTCTTCCAGTCACCGCTTAAATTTTAATAACCAAATACCCATAATTGCTTCCTTGGACAATTCCAAGTAAAATATAATTTTTCTGCCGCCGCGCAAATTTAGATTTTAGGTGATTTTTTTCAATATTTTATAACAATTCTATTTTACTCTCTTTTATTCATTAATTTACTAATTATTCCCAAGTTGGAATTTCGTGTCAGTGTTAATTTGTAATAAACTAAACGTTGACGAACTCTGGTATTCCTAAATCAACTATTCTTTGGTTACGATTTAAACAAAAGTGTTTTAGTTTCAAGAACGATAATATACAGGGTGAAGTTTTAGACCCTGACCAAAAAATGGACTCTCTAAATAAAAAAAATTTAATTTCGTTTAAACAGAAGTACTTAAATTCAAGAACAGATAGATATACAGGGTGTAGTTTTTGACCCTGCCATAGATATTAAATTACATAAAAGTGAATTTGGGCAATTTCTAAGTGCATACAGAGTAAAGCCGATCCAGAGGGACTTATACATGGTGTAGCTGTTCATCCTGTCCAACATTTTAAGAGCGATCTTCCCGACTACAAATTCAAATAAATTTTGTGCACGCAGGCCTCAAGAGTCTCTACTAGCTCCGAAGCTCCATTCAACAATTTTTTATCCCAACGTTTAAGGCTTATTTGTATTCACTCTCCCATCTAAAAAGAAATGGAAATATGAAATATACACTGAATAGAGAGAGATAAATTATATAGTCCTCCATAAGTTTAGCGATTATCAAACTCCAAAGATTTGTCAATCGTTATTATGAACTGTTATTTATTTGGGTTAAAAGTTGCCTCCTATTGGAATTAAGTTCTTCTTCTTTACATGAAATATTTAAGTTATTTTCAGTGTTAAATAGTGGATATTATCCGACAATCACATTGTCAAACCACTAAATGTATTACAATTTTATAGGTCTTACATATTACACGTGTTATAATTGTTGTTCTCGTGTAGCTCAGTGTGTAAAGATACGCAAATTGAATTAGCAATGGATTACGTCCTAGTTGAAATCCTGTTGGTTTCTTCAATTCTTTTTTATTTTATTGTAACGAAAGTAAAAAAAAATTCCTTCCAAAAACGTCGCGAGTTTTGTTGAAACTTTTTTCCCTACAAATTTTTCTTTTATTAGTCCCCGCGAATTAATCTCTAAGTAAATAAAATTGACTTTCGGACGTTTAGTGGCCTGGTTATTTACCGATTGTCAGATGAATATCTATGGCCCTTATTTGTTACTTTCCCATATACGTAATATATAAGGAAAGTATTGTGGTTGTGCAAAAATCGATTTTGAGATTTTAGTGAATTTACAAGATTTCAGGTCCTCTGAAACTAAAAAGGTGGTTTTTCAAAATGTCAGTAATAGTGAAAGTGGTTAAGAGTTTAGATAATTTTACTTTGGAAAGTGTTCAGAAACACTTATTGATCAAGTGCTATATGGTCTGAGGGTCTGCTAATGTTTTTATCAATTATTTATTTAACAAATGGCTAATGTTAATAAACAATTAATGTACCATTAATTAATAAATTAAAAATCTCGGAAAATATCTCACGAAATGGACCCAAAATTTATATTCGGGGGTTTACGAGGTCACTGAACACGAATCCGAGGTCCAAATTTAAAAATTTAAAATGGTGGATCCAATATGGCTGACTTTAAATATTGTCTGAAAGTTATTTGTGGCATTCTTCGAATATTCTTTCCTATTATTTGGGTTTCCTACTTTAAAGTTAGATTGACATTTTTGTTAAAGATAAACCTCAAAATTGATCAAAAATCTATACTCGGGGGTTTTCAAGGTCGCTGAACACGAATCCGAGGTCCAAATTCAAAATGGAGGATCTAATATGACCGATTTTTAAGGTTAGATTGACATTTTTGTTAAAAATAAACCTCAAAATTGAACAAAAATCTATACGCGGGGGTTTTCGATGTCGCTGAACACGAATCCGAGGTCCAAATTAAAAAATTCAAAATGGAGGATCCAATATGGCCATTTTTTAAGGTTAAATTTCCATTTTTGTTAATGACAAATCACGAAATTGAACAAAAATGTACAGTCGGAGGTTTTACAATTAACTGGTGATGATTTTGTTATACAAAGCAAACGATGCATAATACTCGTATAGAAAATGTATAGGTTTAATGTCGATACGAAAACAATCGGCAATAAAATCTTATATTTTAATATATTTATAATAATTATGATATTTATGTAGTATTTATTATAATTATATTATAAATGCCTAATGAATAATTTTCTTGATTTTAAATATAATAGAATATATTATATTTGTTAATAAATAAAGAAGAAAAGTAATTGTTACGAATTTATATTTTTTTACATGTATGTAATATGAGTAATTGAAATAATTATAAAAAAAATAGTATTGTAATTGTATTAAATTTTTATTTCACAAACCTGCAGTTTTTTCATAATTATCTATGCAATTATTTGTTTAACTAAATAGAATAATAATAAAGTAAATAAAGAGAATTTGTTTAATTAACTTAATTTAAGACTTAAATAATGCCAAATTTACATTCACTTAAAATAATATTAAATATCTTTTTTTAATTTTTTCTCATCAAAATTCGTAAGCTTTGACCTCAAAAACAGCTATGCACATGTTTTTGTTCAATTTCGTGATTGGAAATCTAACCTTAAAAGTCGGCCATATTGGCTCCGCCATTTTTAATTTCTAAATATGGACCTCGGATTCTTGTTCAGCGACCTCGAAAACACCCGAGTATAGACTTTTGTTCGATTTTGAGGTTTATTTTTAACAATAATGCCAATCTAACTTTAAAATCTACCATAGTAGATCCGCCATTTTGAATTTTTAAATTTGAACCTCGGATTCGTGTTCAGCGACCTCAAAAATCCCCGAGTATAGATTTTGGGTTCATTTCGTGAGATATTTTCCGAGATTTTTAATTTGTTAATTAATGGTACATTAATTGTTCATTAACATTAGCCATTTGTTAAATAAATAATGGATAAAAACATTCGCACACCCTTAGACCATATACACTAAATCATGATAATTTGACACGATTAATTGCATTTTTTTAAATATAATTTAAAATAAAAAAATAAAACATGCAGGAAGTTCCTTAATATTGATGTTGAAGTTGGTGAAATAAAATGATTACATAACCAAATGTGTTTCTAACCAACCCGACTTCAATATAATAAACACCACAGAAATTAGACAACCCCAATTCCAGAAGCCCTAGGCTGATGCGGAAGGGGTTACACATTGAAAAAACGCGAACATACAACCATTTCCACCGACAGTGCCGGAGCCAGGATTCGAACCCGGTGGCGCGACAGCCATGTGATTAATCGCGATTGCCACCTCGCGCCTTAACCCACGCGGCTATCGATATCATAAGGCTATCAATAAGGTTCAATTAAAACTGTAAAATTTATTTTATAATTGCCGTTTTCTTAAAAGTTTCATTAAAAGAAATCACTTTTGCACTCTTATCTGCAACAAATATATCCTTAGAAATCCAAAAAGTTGGGTTCCCTATAACTGCATTTACACATACGATTATCTACAGTGAAATAACTTTCAATATATCATGAATTACTAATATTAATAATGGGGGTGTCACATAATGTGCAATTACTTATAAGTATTACTTATTATGTCCCGTATAGTCTATCGATAATTAGGTTTTGTGTTATTTATCGGTCTGCTGTTCGCGAGGGTAATTAAAAATCAACGCAAATCTTGAAAAGTTGTTGCGTGACGACTATTTATTTATTACATATGCTTCTGGGAATTTTCTACATAGCAAATTAGTTTAATTCATTTCGTGTTCTGTAGGCAATTAATAATATAACGTTGGCTCGCTAAATATGGTTGTAATTATTAGACCCACATGGGTGTTTCGGACTTTAACAGGCGTACGAAAATCATCTTGATAAATGGTTAATTATTGGTACCCATTAATGAAACTTATTTTTAAACGAGTATACGTTGAGACTAGTAAAATGATTACCCGAATGTTTATAATTAGTAGGTAATGGCCAAATTAAAATTATGTATGTTTGTAAGGTAAAGGTCGAAGGTAGTCAACGAATAAGATAAACTGAAAAAATATTACTTTCATTATCTACCCATTTGGTCACATAATTTCAACGCATATAAAAATGATATATAAAGGTAAAGTGGGATAAGTGAGATTGAGGCAAATGAGATTTATAAAGTTTGAAAATCATCGAAATGGTTATTAGAATATTTTTTTTTATGTTAGTAATAACTTTATAAAGAATTTTAAAGGCTGCTTAGAAAAAACCTTGTATTTTCCAAAGAAGTACACGAAATTAATCTAACATATATGGTTCAGTTGGGCTCTCTTACCTCAATTTAGGTAGTATTGAGGTAAATGACATCTAGTCAAATTGCAGTTACTCCCATAACAAAAAAAAAAAACAGGAGCAGGAGGCTATAATGTTCAGAAAAAATATATTTAGTTTTTATTAGTAAAACAAAGTGCACATTTGACTGGCTCTGGTTTCCCACCCTACAAGTTTCTCAAATTATATTTTTCAGTCTGAAAATTGCCTTGGAAAGCTCTCACTGTTGCACGATCGTTCCTATGGAGCGCAATCATGTCGTTTCATATCCTGTGATGTCATGGAGCTGGTCACACCGCACTTTCATTTAAGTTCATTCATTATAAGTCGTGTATTTCGAAAACCGCGTATCGGATTGAGCTGAAATTCTTATTACCGCCTAATTTATTTTATTTTAGTGCCTTATTTATATTAACGTCCTGAGGGAGTTTAGCCAAAGCTACTCTATCACTCAACCGGAACGGCGAAATGAATACTTGTCACTGAACACGCAAACCGCCTCGCTGGTTGTTGAAATTAAAAATGTTTGAGGTGAGCCGACACGAGCTTTAGAGCATAAGAGATACTCTTGAGGTTTTTCCTGCAAAGAGGTTCGGGGGGGGGAGGGTTTGCTCCTAAAATGTCGGACAGGGTCCAATGCTACACCATGTATAAATGCCAGAGATTTATTTAGCTATTTTACTTGGCGCAGCCAAGGAAGTAGAACGGACACTCAAAGTACTTGAGGTACACTGAAAACTGATTTAGAACAGATGTACACGCCGAACTGACTTACTTATGTACCGAAAACTGGCTTGCCTGAGCTCGTCATGCTCGGCTTTTTATATGGTTCGTCGGGGACGTTGCGCACGGAGATCTGGAAATGTCCCCGGCCATTCCATGAGGGCAAGATTGTGCAATATTGCACGATATTTCATAATATTGCATCATCCAATGTAAAAATGAGACATTCTGACATGAAAATTATGTGACCATCTCGTCATTGAACTGGATTTTTTTTATACATGAATGAAGCTCGAATCGACATTAATTCGGAAGTTTTTAACGAAAATATGTTGAAGAAATTAATTAAATTTGGAATGATCCCGTAAAGTCGTCCGGAAAGACTTAGAGTTGAATATGATATGAAATTGTATCGGTACGTCTACGGTGAATAAAAGGAAGTAAGTTTTGATAACAAAAGGGAACCGAATGGAATTAAATTTTGATATTAATGGGGGACGGTAGTACCAGTACTTTATTGAAGGATACGAATGAAAATAGGTTGTATTTTTTTTAATGCCTTGTTTATATTTACGTCCTGGCGGAGTTTAGCTGCTACTGCTACGCTTCCACTTAACCAGGACGGCGAAATAAGATGCCGTTCACCTATCGGACTCGACCAACGCTGCTTAAATTCGCCGATCGAGGTCTCCACGCTTAAACCGATGACGGTACCTCATTTCGATATTAAAGGTGCGTAATGGATTGAGACTTGAATTTGAAGGGAAGATTATTCAATAGAAAATTAACGGGAGTGAATTGAAATTTCTCAATCGAGGTGCGGAAAGTAGTTTTGATGTAGATGAGGTAGATATTTTGTAATGTTGGATCCGTAAAATTAGTAATTTGAATAATTTATGATATTTGCTGATGGATTGGGGTTATTTGTGAATTGTCGATGAATCGTGAATTTTCCAGAATTTGTTTATGAAAATTGTAGTTTTTTGATCAATTTAAGTGTGAGATTACTTTTTATCATGTTTTGACAATTTGAATTGAAAGATTGAATTGTTTTTCAAATTTTAAGGTTTTTGAATTTTTTTCTATACGTTACATATGGAACGTACTATAACATCACCCATCCAAATGACGGACTCGACCAACGCTGCTTAGGTTTCGGCGCTTAAACCGATTACCGTACCTCACTTAACTTCATGTTAAGTATTACTTTGATCACATGAAGTGGCAAGTCTCAGATCAAATTCATTGAATGTGCCCATTGTTAAAATTAAGACCAAGGGCTCCCGGGTTCGAATCCCGGCTATGATATAGATGTTTAGTGGCGTTTTTAATGAGTTACTGAAATGGTGGCAGTGGGGCAGCCAGGGTTGTGTGAGAGGCGACGCGGAAGTCTATTACTCCTGAGTTCAAGTGTCAGCTGCAGCAGATGGCAATATTGTGGGCAATGGCTGTTGTGAAATTTTCTGTGTGGGTTAAAATTAAAAAAAAACCTGTTCGAATGGGGTATAGCTGTAACACGTTGAGATGTGCAGTGAAGTATTGAGCGTTGCGAAGCAAATAAAATGAAAATGTTGAATAGTTTTAGAGAAACTTATGTATGATGTTGAAGATCTAATCTCGTTTTTATGCAAATAAACTTGTTTGAACAGTAGAGGAGGGGTAAAATTTAAAATAGGCATATTAGAAAAATATATACACCAAGCCATCTAGTGGTAACTCCTCAGGAAGGTTAATCTACATTACGTTCAAATTTCTCATGAGTTAATTAGCAACTTTTTGATGTTACAGAACTAAGTTTAGAACAAATTTTTGCATCAACGTGAAATTTCATTTCCACGTTTTTTATGTTTCTTTCTATTAATTCTTACTATATTACATAATATTCAGTTATCTTGATAATAACAATAGATTAGCTAATATGTAAATATGAAAACCTTAATCTGTAGAATATTAAGAGCCAAACGCTGTTCGGGCTAAACAATTGTTAAATAGCTCTAGTCGTTGCTCGAGTGCAATATGTGGAATATATTATGACCAAGGTTTACCGGTGATTGGCATTCTGATAGACATTTCAGCTAATCTAATCATGTTTCGAAACAAAATGCCACAAGAATCAGATAAGTGTGGAATCTCTTAAGAGGACGCAATCCGCATTAATTAGTATACATCTCGTTACGTAGAGCCATCATGAGTGGAGTATGGCTACACCGGGTTGCACAATGCAATAAATTCCCATCTCACACAATCAAACAATCATGGTAATTAGACAGCACAGAACGGCCAGATTGTATCGGGAAATAATAGTCGAATTGTGATACTGTATTGTAAATAGTTTACATTTCAGCATCGCCGTTACCGCAGGCTATCTGTTAATGCAGATTGTTATCCATTACTTGGATTTTGTGTGCCGATTGTTTTATTCGATATAAATGTATACTACAAATTCACTGAATTCTTTAATTTCAACTAAAGGTAACTGTACCTATTCATTCTGTTATAGTCGATTGCGAATAGCTATTTAACAAATAAATAATAGCAACATTTTCATTGTTAAAAGAATTTTGAATAGTAAATCAAACGAGAAGATTTACCACCATAAGTACAGTATGTGCTAGTTTTATTCCCAAAATAATATAAAACTTGTATTCAAACATCTAGAGAGGATTTAGCCTCTCATAAATGTGACTTCGTTCATATCCGTCTTTTGACGTGGACAGTGAAAGAAGAAATTGACACCCAATTCCTCAAATAATAGGGTATAAAAAAGTTAAAATTTTGTGATAATTTTTTTTCATGGATTTTTGTTAGAACACCGCCATTTTTTCCTGTAATTTACTCGATCCAATGTAACAACTCATATTTTTTGGGATATGATCCAAGTATTACTTCTTGTTAAAAAAATAAAAACTATGTGTTGGCCCGTAATATGTATGTATATAATTTTCCATGAGACTTGGGGGCTAACTTAATTTCTAGCTTATGATTCAGTAAAATAAGTATCATTTGGACAATACAATATACAGGGTGTCCCGAAAATGGTGGGCAATCTCACGGATTCGGGTAGAATTAGTAAAAATAAGGTCACAAGTTCGTATATTTTTCTTTCCTCCGAGGTACCCCTACGAAGGATATTCGATCGATCGATTTTTCGCGATAACTTTTTTATTGTTCAATCGATTTTAATCATTTTTGAATCAGTATCATATTATTTCAATCCAGTTAGGTCAGTGTATTAGAACCTTGGATAACATTCTTGGGGGCTCGGGGGCAGAGCACTCATTGCCTTAATAAGTTGAAAACAAATTTAAATTGCTCAACTTTTTTCCCATTTAACCTTAGCTGTATCTTCTATACTTTACGAAATATCAATACTGTCCCTGTGAATTAGTTGGGACCCCATATAACAACAAATAAACAAATGAAGACGAAACAATACATTTTTTCTAATATGCCATACTAGGTGTCGTCACTGTCTTCCTCTATCACGAGACTCATATTATCTTCCGTGAACAGTTTACTGAGAATTTCGGCAGGATGTCGGACAAGTATCTCGCATGTGGTAAATAATAAATAATGGCTGCTATATGGTAACAGCAGCCAACTATTCTTCAACCATTGGCACATTCACAAACATATCTGCTAATTTCTGTAACACCTATAAATGTTTGGTCTATAATCAATGAAACGTCTATATAACTTCCGACTAGTGTGTCTGAACTGTACCTGAACCTTTAAAATATCTGTCTGCTCTTTCATAAATTGCAAATTGATAAACCCATTATCGTTCATCATTTCAGCCAAATACGAAACTGCTTGTGAGAGTTGGTAGAAACCTGTATTAAGATGTTTAGGTCCTCCCATCATCTCATGAAAGTCAAGTATTGTTGATAGAAGAGATATTTTGAGACATAAACTTTTTACTAAACTAACCGTGTTAGCTATGTTAACCAAATTATATATTAAAAAAATCAAACAACATATAGTTATTCATAATAAACATTTTCTAATAACTTCTACGCGTTTCAAGATTTTTTTTTTTTTCAGAGATAAATTGATAAATAAGTTAGAACCTAACTGCAATAGACTAGGTGTCCCTGATATTACGATATAAGTGTGGTAAACTGAATGTAGTGTCTGACTAGATGTAAATCATCTATGATCATATCCACGCTTGGACTTAAGCTTTCTGATCAAATTTGACCTGACATTTCCATTAATAAATCGCTAAAGTAGATTTACCCGTAAGACGTTGATTTTCATAACGTTATGCTACGATTTGTTCCTCGCGGCCATTCCCAAGGGGTTTTAAACACGTACCTAGCCATTTCCAGCGTAAACTTATTTAACCTTCATACAGTTCAAATTATCTCGTTGACGTAAATTAAATAAGTTAGGTAAGTTACAGAGTAATTTATAAATCACTAATATGACATAAGCGGTAATAATAGCGAATAAAAGCATTTCGTTGCAATAATAACAAGTCTGCGGTAAGTAGTGATCACAAAGTCGTTACCATCACAATTCGTATTCAATCATCCTGTGAGTAACTAGATTCCTAAATAGAACTAAGAACGAAAGTTCCTTTATAATTAACGTTACATAATAATTATTATTACAGTGGGTTATTTATTTCAAAAATTCACATCGCTAAAATAGCAATCAGTGAACATGTTGTAACATTCTACAGGACGGCCAACTCAGAATGATGGGTTAATGCATTTTAAGTTTTTTATTGCGTCGTAATTTCCTCAATACCGAAGATGTCTTTTTAAAATCAATGTTTCTTAGTTTGAGGATTTATTTGATTAGATTATTGTTCAATATATTTATACATAATTTTTATTTTATTAATTGGGGTATCCTAGATTTTTTTTGGACTATAGTCCTGAAGTATAACTTCGCAGTATCAATCAGCCGATTGCCTGTTTTTCCGGTAGCCAAGCAGCGCTATAGGCAATTGTACTATGCAGAATAATCGAGTACGCCTCCGACTTACCGAATACGAAGCTGACCAAGTACGCCGATGACACAGCCATGTATGCTCATTCACACAACGCACAAGCAGCGAATATGCTGCCGAAGGCACACATGGTTAGTGCTACGGCTCATTACGACCAGTGGAAGATTTGGTTCAACGCTAAGAAGTCCGAGGCGATAGTCTTCATGAGTCTGTATCCGCTCATAGTCAGGGGTGGTAGACGCAACAGACAGAATAAGAAATTGTTGTACACAATGGTGGTCACGCCGTCCGTCACATACACGGGGCCGGTGTGGTGCAGCATACCGGCCACGACAATGAAAAAACTGTGTTCGAACACAAATTTATGCCTTATATCAAATTCAGGAAGGTACACCTCCCTCAGAGACCTCCTATACACACATTGTAACGACACAACCCCGATAGCAGACTACGTCCAGCACATCTCTTAAAACTTCTACTCGTTCAAGCTGGGTAATAGTCCGCTAACAAGACACATAATGCAAATTAGACAGCATAATGCCCCATTTTGGATTAAACGCCCCTTATCGCATCACACGTTACCTATTTTCCGGTAACCTCTGTAGCCAATCTTCACCAGCTATAACTTCTGCTTGCCCTATCCACCTTTATTGATATTTCATACCTTTTGTATCTTTAAATCTTTCCTGTCCTCCTCTTCCTTTCTGTTTGTAACATTTTCGTCGTTGTTTTCTATTGTTTTCTTTTTGAACATTTTTGTCTCCAAATTCATTTCTTGTCACAAAACCTTTTACCAAATCAAAATCTTTTGAAATCAAAAAATCTAAAAATCAAAGTTTAGGCCAGCCTTGCGCAGCCCGGGGTTCATACATCTCGCAAAGCATTCCTCGTTTGGACTGAAGTGCCTGCATCAACTATAAAAAATTGCAAAGTGAAAAAGTCCCTTAAAATAAATGTGTAGTTTTAAGTTTTTTACATTTTTTTTTGTATTAGTAGTCAGGGTGCCAAATAATGATTTTTACCCTAACCTGGAAGTAGGGTATAGTAAAGGTGTTTTCGCTGTTTTTGGTTCTTCAAAGGTTCAACATTACGATTCCAATTGATGCCACTTTGGCACCCTTGAGCATTTTGAGATATTTAAGATGTAGTGGAGTGGATCGAGCAGAAAAAAGATCCTCAATTCTTAGTCCTCAAATTGAAGAATTTTTTTTTCCCAATCGACTAAGTCGGGTCTCGGCATTATTGTCCCACTTACGTTCCACAGATCTGAGGGTAGAGAGGGGGGTGGGGACCATTTAAAAATACGGGAAACCGGTTTTTCGACAATAAATCGGCGGGTGTTGATTCCGCAAAAAAATATATACTTCGCAAAAATGAAGAACTTGACAAAACACGTAATTTTGGTTCTCGGCTTCATCGACGTCGGACCATTATTTAGCGAGATATCGCGAATTAACGTTATATACAGGAAAGAAAATTTTTCAATTAATTTTTTCTCGGCTCGACATGCACGTAGGACTTTTATTATATTTTTCATAGAAGGGTAAGGTCACCTATTTTAAGAGGCCGGAGGGTGGGGGTGCCGGACTGCAACTACCAACAAACACGGCAATGGAAAGACCAGCACTTTGACAAATTTCTTTCCGTTTACATTCCAAAACTGTAAATGGATGCTTAACCATTTACCAGTAATTCTGCAAAAAGAGCGTGCTAGATATATTAGGAAAAAGCGATTCTATCTGGTCCTCACGTGACTCAATAGTCTCAATTAATGCCAGGAGAATTATGACAATCGGAGTAAGTGCACGTGTGTGTGAGTCAGACAGGAGAGAGAGAAGAGAGAAGTGGAGAGTAAGCTCCGCCCTCGGCTACTCGTCGCTCCGTCGACTGACTCGATCGCCCGTTTCCATTCGTTTCTTTAATTGTAACTCGCACGGATGGGCAAGATACGGACAGGGCAACATTAAAAAGTGGATAAAGAAAAAGAAAACTGTTTGCCCTCTGTTTTGAACATCCCTGCTAGAACCCCCCACTTCTCTCCGTTCTCCAGCTATACAGCAAAAACTTTGCACTTTCCTCTCTCCCTTCCTAATTATCGGATTGCGGTATAGTTGGGCGGAAATTGAAGATAAAATATAAAGCCATCGATTGACATAAAAATTATTTCCCCCACCCCTTCCCTTCATGACAAAAACATTTTTTGAAAAATTGGTCAAAACTTGTTTCGCGCACCAGCCGCGTGTTTTTCGCCAAAGTCGATTTCTGCTGGTTTTATTAAGTTTTACGTGAAAAAGTGAAGAAATGTCACTTTGATTTTTGCGATCCACCTTTCCGTTCACGAGTTATCGGGGTTTAAAAGAAATTTGCCCTACCTCCCTCCCTCCCCTCCTAATTGTCTCACCCTCCCAGCCTCCGGCCTCTTTTTTTTATACATTTATTTAACGTCGGCCTATTTCCGCTACTGAGGCCTAACACCGACGCCTGTAGACGAGCTACCCCCAACCAGAAATTTTGCCGAACCTCTTCCCTTAAGAAGAGTAGGGATCTTTTACTTGCCTAACATTTAATAGACAAGGGACCGACGGCTTTACATCCCCTCCGAAGGATGGTATATCTTCTATACAACCCTCGCCTAAGGTTGTATAGCTTCCGCGCATACACTGATATACAAGCCGCTGGAAGATGTGTGAGGCGAGAACGCGGTTTCCGTTGGAATGGTCACTCCGGCCTCTTAAAATGGATGAAATTACCCTTCTGTGAAAAATATATTAACAGTCCTACGTGCATGTCGAACCGAAAAAAAATTAATTGAAAAATTTTCTTTCCTATAACGTTAATTCGCAATATCTCGCTAAATAATGGTCCGACGTCGATGATGCCGAGAATCAAAATTACGTGTTTTGTCAAGTTCTTCATTTTTAAGATCGTAAGGTCTGTCAAGCAACCCCCCCCCCCTCTCGACCCTCAGATCTGTGGAACGTAAGTGGGGAAACAATGCCCAGACCCGAATTAGGCGATTGGGGAAAAAATTCTTCAATTTGAGCACTACGAATTGAAAATCCCGATCCACCTCACTAATGGTGACTGCCTTATAGTGAAAAAACAGGTTTTTCCCGATATTTCATTATATGGGTGTGTGACACGTCCTTTTATATGTTAGGTCTGTGAATTAGTATTTGAGGTTAAAAATCATGCAGGATGTAATCTTTAAGTGTTGCTAATCTACCTTATTAATAAGGCGGCGGATTCGGAGAGTAAATTAAATTTTGTAGCAAGAAAAATTAGTATCTAGTTTTTGTATAATCAAGTTAGACTTTAAGAATACGGATAACACCATATTCTTAAAAGCAAGCAAGATGAATGACCTTTTGAAAATATTGGTTAAAAGGTCCTGCTAGCTCAAAACAAGTAAGGTTTTGAAAAACTAAACAAACGTAAATTTAATATTCTGTATTTTTTTTAGGGTGGAAAGGCTTGGTCATTCTTTTTTTTATTTTATATTTTTCTTAATGATTTACTTACTTTGTATTACTTTTTTTTAAATTCTTATTGTAAAAAGTGTAAACAACGAAACGTCAAAATCAACATTTAATCTTCGGAATCTTCACTGTCAGATGTTATATTTTCAGAAATTCTCGTATGAGGATTCTTGCAAAAATATTCTGTGCTTAGTTGCAGACAATTGCACATTAAACTGCATGGCAAGCCATTAACCTCGTAGCTACATCGTGTTGTGTTACGCGGATTTATTGATTTGCATGAGCATTTTGCTGATGCCAAAATGTAATCTGGGGCAATTTCGATATTTTTTGGCAAGGCGATTGGATGTAATTCCATTTTATTCTCGTCAGCTTGCCACCCGTATTGAGTGGCATCTATATTTGGCCAAGAGAAATACATTACAGACAACCACAGAAATGTTTGGAAATGTGCTCTTTTTACGTTTTCTTGAAAACATTCAGTAGTTCGTCGTTCGGCGGAGCTTTTGGTTGGGCTTGTCCGACTTTTTAGCCCATAGAGAAGTTCTAACATCAGTCATTTTGCAAGCATTGCATAACACGAAGCTACAAAAATTGTACATTCTTGAAAAACAT
Organism: Leptura quadrifasciata; assembly: GCA_963675555.1. NCBI lineage: Eukaryota > Metazoa > Arthropoda > Insecta > Coleoptera > Cerambycidae > Leptura > Leptura quadrifasciata. The sequence continues at coordinate 111,193,139 of OY776676.1, read as the reverse complement.
CTTAATCGACCCAAATGCGTTAAAACCCGACCATTCGTCATTTAATGACATTTTTTCCGAATACCATGGTACTGAGCCACCGTGTCGCAACCAGATAAAGAATGTGCGGCTGGTAAATATGGGACGATTTGTTTGTGTTTTTAAAACCATGGCCCTTATATCTGTGGTGGCTCCCAGTGACTTAAAAGAAACCATATAAATCTCGTTTTTCAATTCTAGTAAATTATAATAATATACAAGTAAGAAAAAAACATGGGTATCATCACTTATTACGTTTACGACGATGTCTGGATTTCCTTTAATCTCGAGAATAAGAGGAGAAAATAATGGTATCCGCTTCTTCATGTTGCGTCATTAGATCAGCCCTCTCAGATATCACACCGCTTTGTAGCTGAAAGGGATTATTGTAGTTCCGTACCGATTAAACGATTTTTAGAAAAATTACACCTTAGAAACGCCGCCATCTTGAATATCTTAAAATGCTCAAGGGTGCCAGAATGGCATCAACCGGATTCTTAAGCTAGACCTACTAAAGTGCCAATAACCATAAAAAAGACCTCTACTATACCTTACTTCCACCTTTTTTCATTGACACCCTGCTTATAGATATTGTTAATGCTATTACTTGTTTTTATTTACTGTTCGTAAAAGGTGTCTAGGTTAAGCTTAAAAATTTGTCTTCTAACGAAACCAGACCCGGTCCATCCGGCCTTGCAATCCGCCACTGCGAGCGCGGTGGTTGCACGGTCGGTCCCGGAGCGGGTTCTGGGAGGTATTTATTTGTTGTTATGCTTGAATAAAGATTTGTTGAATTTAATTGAATTGGTTAATTCGAGGCCAGTATGGGATTGCTTGATAGACCTTACGATTCTAAACAGAATAGATCGTAGGATAGTATCGTTATTATTTCTGAAAATTTTTGTCTGTTAGTCTGCCTAGTCTCATTCACATATTAGAAAGACCTCGGAATGATACGGGCGATGTAAAAGTTTTTATAGGTATGGATATATGTTCCATTTTTATTCTAACCGCGTGTTAAAAAATAACATGAATATTATATAGCCATCCGTTACATGTTTGACACACCCTAAAAGTTCCAGGTCGATAGAGTTAATTCATAATTAGGTAAACACCACCTCGCGAGGTGTGCCTTGATGTGTCGATATCCACGAGATTCCCGAGCCGCCTCAAGTAGAGGCTACCTCGTTATACAACAAATGTAGATGTCCTGTCAAAAGTTATAATTTATAATTTAATAAACTTGTAATAATTTATTTATAATCCGATATGAACAACGAACAATATCTTGAGTTAACCACTATAGTTGAAATCACGAATATTGTCGTTCACGTCATCAATTTATGTACTTATCAATGACATGCAATTTTTCTATCTTTGCAAATACAAAGCGCATAGGATGCGAATAACAGAAAGTCACGTCTGCTGAAGCTAAAACAGAAGTTTCGAGCGTAACAATTCGTTTTACAAACGAATATTACAAGCGTTAGTCGTAGCCGCAACCAACGTTGAGCATTCTGTCAGTTCTCTGTCAACTCAGTAGTGTGCGGTGGATAAAAGACTGAATGCGGTAGCCAGAGACATGGTGGTGAAATTAAACGAGTGCTTTAATCAGGAAAAACGTAACAGATGTCCCCATTTACCTTTGCAAGGAATCCATGAGGTGAATTGTAAAATTAAATGCGGCAACGGATGTTAAAGTTCATTGTATCGCATGCTATAATTGTCCAGTTATTTCCATCACAAAACACATGTCTTTTGCATACGTTGATACTCCCATGCGTGCTATTCTGTGTGACCTTCAGATGATTTGATTCGGAAATTAAAGGATGATGACGTGAACGACAAGATTCATGATTTGAATTTTATATAAGTCATTATAATTACTGCATCAGTAGTGCTTAAGTGAGATGATATATTTCCTCGCTATAAAATTGATTGCTCGCTGGATTGCCCTGCCTCGTGAACTTACCGCCACATCACGAAACACGTCTTGCGAGGCAGCCTCGCACAGTGGATATACACCTTTATTTATTGGTCGACTTGGGGATTAGGAGATATTCAGGTTGGTAGACCTTCCTGTTTTGAGCTGCATCCCAAATCTGTACAGATATTTGCCGCGAGTCAACAGCAGTATCAGTTACCTGATTTCTAACTTGTATCCTAGACAAATGAAAATGAATGTGGAAACATGATATAGTAAACCTTCCTCTTCCAAAGTTTGCTTTGCGAAGTGAAAATATTAAATGGATGTATTATGTTGTACGTGGATATTATATATAGATAACAGTAATATATAATGCAATTTCAGCCATTATGACATAATCGTAGCGTATTATATAATACCTGTTCCAGAATTCTAAAAGTAGGTTATAAAAAGTTATTTAAGATACTAAAAATCTTTCCGTAAGCGGCTGTGAAGAATTCCCATTTATCATAAGGACACTCTGTAGATGAAACGGATCTCATAAAACACGCTGGCAGGTGCCTTGGTTGGGTAACACCATGACATTCTCTGACCCTAGTTATACGTTTGTTTTGTCGAGAGCCGCTTTCTTAGAGCATCTTCTCAGCTTATATAATAAGTCGGTCTCACCATCTCATCTCGCGATCTTCAACGATTCATAGGCCACGCTTCGTCGTACTCACACACTCACCGCCTTTTGATGGCCGGAATCTAGGGAAACTAGTCACGAATTTGTGAAATGACTAGAATCAAACAATATAACCATGTGTATGTTATAGATGGAGCCTCACTAAAGTATTATAAATACTAGCGTATTGATGTTTTCACCATTGAATTTTTCTAATTGCTTTTTAAAGTTATTCAAGGCATATGTTATTATTACTATTACATTGTAAGACTCTTTGACATAGAGGCATAGCGATAAGCATTTTTCGGCCTGGAAATTGGTTTTTAAGTGACTTAACGACGAAAATTTGAACTCGTGTCGCCTATTTTATATTTTTAGTACCATATTGCGCTTATATAACGAGACTAAGTTACCAAATTATTTATCATTGTCTATTAGTTTATGCTCAAGGTAAGGGAGCCATTTTCGGAAGGTAAATTCCATTATTAAGTTCCATATACCAAAAATAGAAAAACTATAAATATCTAAAGATAATTAGTAGAAAATTCAGCGAGATTTGTTTTGAGCTCTGATGAAAATGAGAAAATAATTTATATCAAGTCAGCAACTTAATATGACGTCTATCATTGTAAACACAATACGTGGCAGATATGTAAGGTATTCATTCTGACTGAATCAGATTTCAGACAGTTATGGATCACCGTATATTATAATCCTCTTTGTTATCACTGTATTTAATGGTTTTAAACTGAGACCACTCAAGTACCACCCAAATTGGTCTATGCGTATTAGTACTTTTGACGATGACCTGGACTCTGTTTACTTGTGTCGCATGGTTCATCATTAATTTTCGTGATAGTCGGTAACAAGTGTTTCCAATGAATCTCAATAATGGACTCAAAATCTCCGGGAACATAAGACAGCACAGCACTGGTGTGGGCCTACTCTAACAGTCAAGTTTTTTCGATAGGTATAGCTCGAAAACATCTAAATAAACCATGCGATGCATGGGCGATTCAGATGCTTGACGGCAGTATTTCATTATTTATCAGGTACTCGAGAACTAGGTCGTAATAATCAGGAAGTTTCTTGCTTAAGCCTACCTTATCTTAAAAAGGTGAAGATCAGCTTTGCCGATGGAGTCATGCTGTTATAGTACATTTTTGGAGTTACTGCTTGAACAGAAATTCTCTCTGTTCTTTAGTTTCAAACTGGATTAGGCTATTAGACAATTTGATGATAGTCCAATTATTGACTGCGTTAAATCATCGCTGATTTCATCTGAAGTCGAATACCAAACCTTTCCCGCGTATTCTCTTGAGCAAGCATCAGAGGACTTTGTAGTTTACACTCTTCGAATTAAAACATACTGATTGTTGGTTTTTAGTGATGCGGTAGCAATGAGACGCAGAGAGAAAGGTCCCTCTCGTCTATACCAAATGTCGATACTTATTGAGTAGTTAATTTGGAAAAATGAATATTCCAGAGCGACATAATCCTTTCAAAGTCACCCATTAGTGGTATTTGGTACCGCAAAACATTAGATCAAGTGCGACAATGATAAACTCAGCAACATGTTAGCAGTGAAACACGGTGTCCCTCAGGGTAGTGTACTGGGATCCTTGGCTCTCTTAATCTACAATAATTTACCGGATGTTCATTCAGCATTAACTGTCCTTTTTGCAGATGACGTTACTTTTGCTTTGCGGAACACTTGAAGAATACCGGTGGTAATCATGCTGATTTGCAATCTAATATTTTAACCATATCTTCTGACTGCATAAACGCTAATAATTATGTTTAAACACACACTACTTTTTTTCTACGAAGACAAATAACCCCCAAACTGTGAAATTCTTAGGACTTACATTAGAGAATAGATTAAGCTGCCATCCACATATTAATGATCTATCAACTAAATTGTCTACAAAGGTATATGATACTAGACAAATAAAAAATAGAGTTAACTTAGACGCGCCCTTATTTTATAATAATATCATGTTTTGTTTTATAGTGAAATGGTTTATGGTTTGTTAAACGGTGGAACATCCAACCAAATCCAAAGTATTTTATAATTAAAAAAGGCAATTGTAGCTTTGGCGAGAGTAAAGGAATGGCGCCGCTTGAGCCAGATAGTCACGTGATCATCGTATGTAGTATGGGATCTGCACTATCGGCCGGGAAGTTCAAACCGTATTGCAGACCCTTGCCCTCCACCCTCTCAGCCAATCAAAGACCACCCCCATGAACTACCCATGACACCCCATGAACAAGTATAAAGGGGTAAAAAAGGGGGTTATCGGTGGTTCATGGGGGTGCTCTCTGATTGGCTGAGAAGGTGGAGGGGTGGGGTTGATAGTACAGTTTGAACTTCCCGCGTGAATTTGCCGACCAGTATTGCAGATCCCATACTTGACGATGATCACGTGACTGTCTGGCTCGAGCGGCGGGTTCGAGTCAATTTGAAAGTTGTAAATCATGGTTTATAAAATTTACAATATACTACCGTTGCCATTTGAAATTATTTACTGTAACTTAATTCGCATAAAGGAACATTTAAGTGAATATGCAAGAAATGGCCTAAATCATGACTATGATACTCGAAATCGTAATGATTTATAGACACCTTATCAGAGATTGGAATCAACAAAAAGAAACAGCTATGGTATAGCTTTATTTCAACTCTCTTCCAATTACATTAATATCGACACCAAATATACAGTTTAAAGCAAAAATAAGAAAATGTCTTTTGGTAAATGCTTACTACAATGTAACAGACTTTATACCTATTTGTGTAAAGTGTGTGTAAGGTTTGTTCTTTAAGGGCCGGTTTATCAATACAAGGTTAACTCGAAATCAAAGGGTAAATGTCAAACAAAACAATAGATAACCATTGCTTCGTTTGACATTTATCCTATAGTTATTAAGTGTTAATCCTGTATTGATAAACCGGCCCTAAGTCATTTTATTGAATTTGTCCTGTATTGCATTATTGATGATACTAGGTTTTTGCATACTTATTTTTTGTTCGTTATTGATATTTGCTATGTTTTAATGTTTTTGTTTGTTTTCTACATACCTGTGATCTGTGAAGTGTCATAAAACATTACGGTGTATTTTTTATGACCAATAAAATTATTATTTTTATTACATAAGGGGTTGAAGTATTGTTATATTGATTTCTTTGCGATATTTATTTTAAAAAGCGAATTAAATAATATTTCAATATGTATAATTTATTTTGCTATTGATGCATATTGGTTTTACGAACAATATTCATAACATTTTTAAAATAATATAGATCAAACTGCAAATGTCGCTTGAATTACCCTTTTTAATTGTCATCATTTACTTACTGATATTAATTATTTTTCATCAGCAAATAAGATCCACATGTATCTGTAATTGAAATATAAACTTTTGTTTAAAAGTTTAACTAATCGACTTCAAATTGTCCAAATCGTCAAGTTTAGGTGACCCATTAAAACTGTTCTTATCAGTTAATTAGAAAACTTTTATAGATCGATAAAAATAATTTGTCAAAGAATTAAAAGATATTGAGGATTATTAAATGTCAAATTATTTATTTGTTGTGTGGTTGACCTCTGTTTACCTCCCATTAAATTTATGGCTTTAATAACATTGATAAGCAGAAAGAAGCCGCCTTGTCATGTTATTAATTTTATAATTTGATATTTTTTTTCAAGAGAATATTGAGTACAAATTCGTTTATTTCGTTAAGAAGATGAAGTAAGTATAGTTAAGGATTTAAATTCGTAAACTTATTAAATTATATGACAATGTATGAAAATGAAAGTAAAATTTTGGATTCGCTTTTTACGTAAACAACATTTCCGTGATCTGCTTTTGGTGATCATATTATTCTAGTAATAATATCGTTTGGACGATATACCCTTGCTAAACCAGACAGATCTCAGCACAAGATGGGCTCGACCTGAAATATTTCGATAATAATAAATAGATAGAGGTAATAAGTACATAACGCTCCCCAAAAAAAAATATGTGTGAGCTAACGTAGCGATTTAGAATAAATGCCCACCAAAGCCATAATTGCATTGTCTTGGTATCGCTCAGCAGATTTTTTTTATGTCTGTAAGATTTTCTTCCAACACCAGCTTTTGTGAACCTGATGTTGATTAGTAGAATTGTTTCTAGATTTTGTTTTGCGTGGATATTTTACCTGAACCCTTAGAGTATCTAATTAACCTATTGTTGGCAAATTGAATCTTTCCACAATCTGTATAAATTGCAGTAACAAAACTCCTTTATAAAGAAGGAGACAAGTTATCCACTACTAACTACCGGGGTATACCTGTATTGCCATTCGTTTCTAAAATTATAGAATATGCAGTGAAAAATCAACTAATGTTTCATTTGAATAGTAATCAGATTTTGAACAATTATAAAATTGTCATAGACAAATGCACGTTTTAACCTTGGTTTTAACTTATTGAAGAATAGTAATGCTTGTTCGGAGAATACGGAGAAACCTTCAGGTAATTTCTGTGACCGTGTCCAAGATATTTGCTTATGTTGATCATCCAATATTACTTAAAAAATGGAATGTCAGGGCATACATGGTAGCGAAAATAACTGATCTAAAACCCATTTACATGAACGATAGATGTGTGTTGACATAACCCAAACGAATAATAACGTAACAAAAAAAAAAAATGATTGTGTTACGGTTGAGCGTGGAGTTTCGCAATGATCTCTTTGGGGTAGGGGGTCCAACATTATTCTTGATATAATATATCCACGACAATAAAGACAATTGAATAAACAAGGCACAAACTTTATAGAGAGCATATCAGATTGATTCCTAGCAAATAGATCGCACTCAACTGCAGTAGGTAAAACTAACAATGTAACCTTTCAACCACAGGGCGAAACTAATATTACCTTTAATAAATTGAATAATGTGTTGAATAAGATGTGCAACCTGCTAGCTCTATCAAATTCCTTGGCATTTATATCGACTCGCAACTAAACATAGGAGCTCTAATTCTCGAACGAGAAAATCAGTGGAACAATAGCATTTATTTTCCATTTTAAGTCTGTAATAAGTTATTTTATGTTAATAGTGTCAATGTAAGTCACAACACATTAAAATGTTTTCTACCGAATTGTATTTGGTTTAAAAATAACCAAAGTAGTTAAATTTAAAATTCAAACAATTATATATGACTTAAACATGTTTAATATTATTGAACAGTTTACTTTAAACATACCATCTGTATTTGTCATTTAATACTGCTAAATGATTTGCATTTGGTAGATTCTCTGTAAATTATTATATAAGAAACAGCTTTTGTTTTAAGGTTTCTTTACATTTTCGAAGCATATTTTTAACTATTTTAAATACTTGATGGAAGCTAATACTAAGTTACGTAAAAATCGAGAGCCAAGTTTCGATATACAAACGTTTTATTCTGGTAAAAACTTTCATCATGAACCCCTACGATCCTGCGGACGAATTTCCCCGTTTTGTTATAAAATTTCTCGATTTGTTTTTTAACAGTTTTTTCTGCGTTTATCGGTTCTTCTGGTCGTTTTCGAACCACAAGTTTCAGTCTTCTTCAGACATGTTCTTCTAAAACAGATAAGGAAACCGAAAAGACTATATCAAATCGAAGGTGAAATCGAAAAATTAATTGAGTTAGGTACTCAACAACTGACAATTTCTCCCCAATATTGGTCGCCGTTTTGTTAATAAAGCCATTATTTTTAAAAATAATCGGTAAATTCCAACCTATGTAAAAATCTTCAAAACCGTGGTGCACTATGACAGTGTTACGTGTTTACACCCTCTAGTAAACATCCCGAACTTAGGTCCAATAATTGCAACACGAATTTTCACTAACTATTGATTTATTAACACTAAATTAACTTACAGTAATTAGTCCTTATAATTACACTCTACTTATAACTTTTAACTACTATAATTCACAACTAGTCAGTGACCACTTTGTACTAATCACTGTTCTTTCTCTTGATCTAAACTCTTTACTCTCTTAGTGTCGGTCCCGCTTCTTATATACTTCATGATGGTTATTCCAGATGAATCCATTTCATTTTAGTTGTAACTAAACGGATCTCACTTTTTCTAGTATCTATGGTATGAAGCTAATAGCTCTAAGCCGACTAGCGAAGTAGCAATCTGGAATTGGTTGGGAGGATGGTCAATAAAATTATTGAATCACAGCACTTAAGCCCAATTGGGCCCCTTGTACATCCTCCTTGAAGGCAGACCCTCACCTAGGCCTCCAACCAACCTAATCTTTCGAAATAGGTGGTGATGCTGCCTAAGGGCATCTCCCTTACATCGGCCAAAATAGGCCAACGTTCTCCCGAAATGGATTCTCTGACTGATGAGACGGCAGAACAGTCATAAAGTACGTATTGGACCGTCTCATCTTCTTGTTCACAACCTCTACAGAGAGGTGTTTCGCTTAATCTCATATTATGTAGATGTTTCCTTAACGAACAGTGTCCAGTCTGGATTCCCGCCATAAAACGTAGGCTCCTTGTGGGCATTGCCAGGTAGTCCATTGCTATACTCTTGTTGGAATATTTTAAAAGTTGCCTAGCAAGCTGACGGCTGTTTGTTTCATCTCACAGCTTCTTGAATTCGTTGTGGGTGTTCTCTTTAATTATCTGTGTTATCGCCGTGATCGGTAACAGACTGGCCGGGCCTGGTCCAAAGATACTTAGGTCTGCTGCCTTCTGTCGGCTACTTTGTTGCCACTACACTGTGCATGCCCTATCACCCAGCATACCAGCATGTTATTCATGCTAGAGGCACCCACAAGCGCTTTGTGACATTCCCATACTGTTCCTTTGGTAATTTTGTAAACTTCTCAGGGCTAGTAATGATTATCTACAATCTGTGTAGATCCTGATTGTTTGCCTGTAGTTTGCCTACAGACAATCTCTTTTGCGGCTATCGTTATACCCGCCAATTCCGTCTGTACTACGCTGGCTCGCCCATCCACAAGCCATTTATATTGGATTTGCAGACTTCTGGAGTATATGCTACAACGTGCCCCATCCTTCTTTTTTGATCCGTTGTTGATCACACCTTCGCCACAGCCCAGTTCTCACTATTCGTCTGTATTTTGTAAGGTCTGTCAAAGAAAAACTGGGAAGAAATGCCATCTGTGACCGCCTGTAGAAGATGCATCTTCCTGACAGCCTCATTCCACAGGCGACTTTTGGCCTCTCCACAGCCTACATTTGTGGTGTACCGTTGTTGTCAGAGCCACTTATCCTAGATATATATCTAGTGGTGGCAGATACAGCCTTCCCTTCATAGCTCTCGTTGGCGTTGTTCGCATAGCTCCGGTTATGCTTAGGCAGGCAACTCTGCACCTGGCTTAGCACCTTAACTATAATCTGTTTGCTCATAGGCCACCAAACCACAGCTCCATAGGTTATCATTGGGTTTCATTCCCCAGGTTTTCCCACGGTCCTGCGGCACTGCTCATAAGAGATGTAAGCCTTCTTTAGTCTTCTATCTATGTGAAGATTCTATGTTAGTTTGGCATCGAAGGTTACCCCAATGTATTTGACTTCTGATACGAAACTTAGTGTTGTATCCAGGAAGGCAGGTGCCTTCAGTGCTCCTAGTTTCCTTTTCCGTGTGGAGAGAACCATCTCCGTCTTCCTGGGATTGACAGACAGAGAGTGTTCTCTGCACCATTTTTCGATTATTCTTAGACCCTCTGCATTCTTTCACAGAGGACTCCTTCGAATTTTCCACTAAGCATTATTGTTAGATCATCTGCGTAGGCAATTGTGTGGAGTCCTTCTGAATTGAGGCGGCACAAGAGGCTGTCAGGAACTGGGTTCCATAGCAGTGGTGATATTACACCTCCCCGCGGACAGCCTCTCGTGGCTATTCCTCGTACATAAGCATCTCCCACACTGATTTGTACAGCTCTCTTCGAGATATCCAGCTTCCCATGATCGTAGGGACATTCTTCTCCACTAGAACCGCTGTAATTTTTGGAAAGGTGGTCCCTTCCCTCACACATCACACACCATCCCTTATATATCGTTCACATAGCTTCTCCATCTCCATATCCATTCTCCAAATAGCATTATGTTGCTAGCTTCTTTTTCTACTAAAAGATTAAACATATCTCCTCGTAAGAGGGCGTGCACATAACACTATCTGACGCCCAACTAAAGCTTAAACAGGAAATCTTCATGAAAGTTATTAGATGTAGACAGTTTGTTTTATCATAAGATCTGTAATTCTAATTTACCAAACATCGGTCTATACGCGTAAGCACAGAGCAAATGAGCTTCTTCTTCTGTACAAGGGCAACTTGAAAATTAGCCGAAAAATATTCCATGAACTAATTAATAAACAGTTAACGTGTTAATAATGATTAGACTTTGGATTATTGTTAGATAACATTATGACTATGGTGCGATTCTAATTTTGAGAAATATATGAATTTTAAAAAATCAGTGAAGTTGGTTAGTTTAATTTAAGGTAACATTAAACCGTATAGTTTTTTGTTGAAAGTGAAAAATTTTCAAAATGTTTTTAAAGATTATACATTGTATTTAATTAGAAAATTATTTTTTTTGTAAATTTAAAAATATACACCCACGTACTTTTAAACTTATAACAATTTACAACAAAACTATTGATAAGGTATCTGTTGGAATTTGACCAAAGAGAACTGGAAAATTACTTAATTTTTTCATTACGTTAACATTTCAAGGTTTCGTTAATTTTGGTCCCTGAAAAAAAGGGTGTTTTGCATTTAACGGGGGTACGACAATTTCACCGACATAACTGTCTAACTATCATAACCTGTTTATTTCTCTGCGGTCTTATTTACAATTGAACTTACATTCTCGTATCGGTGGGAATATGGTTAATTGGGGTATTTGTGGTACTATAAGAAACATTAGTTTTTTTTTTATGAAATATTAGCTTTGATTTTTAACAAGAAAATAAGATATTATATTACAATTTTATCAGTTATTATTTTCAGTAATGACGTTACGGAAAATACACTTGCTGAATATTTTAATGGGGAGATTTACGTTTGCTAAATAACAAGTTTATATTATGGAACTGTATATTTTAGTTTATGCAATGACAAGCGACTTTAACTTCAATTATACTTCAGTTGAGGTACTATCGATGGCTTACCTTATATTGACACATAAGATTTCACAAAAATATTTGCAATTCAAATTATTGTGTGAGGTTTCTCACCTGCGATTACCTGGTTTTCTATGATTGTTTAATAACGATCCGTCACTATAATTACTTTACGAACTACAAATTGTACACGCCAGCGGTTAGTGCTTGGGCCCATTTGTCCCGTACCTTGCTTATATTTTAGAGAGTTAACTTTGGACGAACCTCTAAACCGGGACGTCTGTCTGTTTGAATTTCATCGATTAACTTTTATGTTGTTGAACAGTCATACACAATTTGGTAGTTGCCGTTTGTGTAATCAATTAAGGGATATTTCCTCAACATTCTATAATATTTTACATGAGTATTTAATTGTCATTTACCACGTAAATTCTATAATGCATGCACACGATATGATTATTATCCTCCGTTTTGCATTAAGTTTTATTTTCATCATGGAGATTGCTATCACACTAATTGCCATTCACCATTTAATCGGCCTTTTTGCCGCAACTCTAATTACACTCAAGGTAATACGGGAATACTATTGTATAACATAATTCTTGTTATTTGTATAAACAACTCTGAAACATGTACAGTATGGTCATTACTGCGGCAATGTAAACGTTCCTATATAATATTTAGACAATCGTCTTAAATGTTTGGATTGTTTTTAACTTCATGTTCGGCTATTTGTTGCATCAATTACTATTAAATAAAATGATTTCTGTGACTATTGTCCAACAATTACTGTCATTTCTTTCAACTTTACCTTTCTAATTCTGCAAGTAATAAACTAAATAAATGACTTCATTTCAACCAAATAAAATAGAAAACAAACTTCAACCATAAATTCACAGTGCTATCTTGAGTAACAAAATAGGAAATAAATAATAACTTGGCTTCTCAATTAATAAACAGTGTGTTCAAACTTACAGGGTATTTAAATTAACAGAGTGATTACTTTTCTCAGGTAAATACTATCAGATAGGAAACCGTAATATTGAACTTTGCATAAAGAGCTCAAGTACAAATACTACACACACAACGTAATTTGGGTCCTAACTTTGTAAAACTAGACGATCACATAAATGGAATAATTTGTTTATTTATCTTGATATAAAATTGAGATAAATAATTACTGGGTGGGAATTAATATGTTCTTATTTGTTTCGCGATTAAGGATTTTTGCTAGATTTTTGTTAGTAATTAATTGACCGGGTGTGGGTGTGTTTCAGTTGAGTGAGATATTTTTGTGTGGATTTTCTTACAAATTATTAGATCGAAGGCAAATTCAAAATGTAATAATGTAAATATGCTTTTTTGTATAAAGACTACTAAAAGTAGACAATGCGATATATGTTAAAAATGTCATTTTATAACACCAATGTTTAGTTAATGTTAATGTGAGTGGTACAATTAGAACAGTTGGAAATTGAAATACCATGATCAGACTTAGTGTAGCTGTGGCACCTGTGGCAGTAACTTCTTTGCTAGATATTGTGGTTGGTATCTTGGGAATGATAACGGCATTTGGCAAAATTCTCATCGCAATGCTGTTCTTATTTTTCAATAATTTTTTTATATATCCCTCCGCCATTGTACTGGATTTGCACCCTCCAAGCTTTTGAATAGTAAAATTTGCACCAGTATTAATAACCAAGCTAGCCGAAAAGCGGTTAAAACAGGACCTATCCTGTATATAAGTGAGGATCTGGAAGTTTAAGGGATTCAGCAAATCTGCAGGCATTTTTCCTACCGTGTTTATTCCAACTGAATTCTCCTATTATTTCCGTATTAAATGAACAGTCGTTGATGATTAATATCATTTGGACGTAGAGCTACGTACTTTCTATAATAATATAGGTGTATTGAACCAATAATAACGAAATTTCGTAATTTTGTGTAGGATATACTTACAACTATTACACTCTGCTTATCGATGTTTAAAGCCAAACATTTCTTCACTGCGACAAGCTTGAAATATGCTGAAAACCGTAGCCACTTTTTAGTGAGTATTAGACATTTATCGTCTGGTGCTTCCGTAAGATATTTATCCACCTACTCCTTAGTCAGCATTTTGGATTTTTTTATCTGTGTCCTTCGCTCTTCCACTTCAAAGACACAATAAGCTTATAATATTTGCTTATACCCTGAGTGTTCCTTATATTCAGCATCACCTTGATCATAGAGTAGCTCGACCAAAGACCAAAGTGTTAGAAGACTTCCATATTTTAGATTTATTTTCAAAGTACGTCAAGAATACATTTTCATTATGTTTGCCTGATACACTTTTACTTATGCATCATTCCATAAAACGATTATAGGCAATTTCGTACTGTTGTCTCGATTTTGTTGGCAACAAGCTAAAAATAACCCTATTAGCTGCTTCTTCAATTATTTCTAATCGATTATCACACATGCTTTTAAAAATTCTGACCACTTTAAACTGCTTGGGATAAACTACAGTTGAACGAGGTGAACAGAAGTGATTTTATTTAAGAGTTATTGTCTAGCCGATAGCTGCGTTGGTTAAGGCGCGAGGTGGCAATCGCGACTAATCGAGTGGGTATCGCACTACCGGGTTCGAATCCCGGCTCCGCCACTGGCAACTGCCTGAGGATATGGTTATATGTCCGCGTTTTTAGTGTGTAACCCTCTTCCGCACAAGCCTCTGGAATTGGGGGTTGTCTAATTTCTGTTGTGTTGTGTGTTATTTATATAAACACAACCATAGAGACAGACAAACAAATTTGCATTACCTCAGTTAAAGTGTGTACGAACTTAATTGAAACCATATAAAAACTAAAAGCCGGCAAAAACAGTCGGCATCTCTTTATTGTACACGGGCGGATGTAAATAGAAATGCTTGTCATAAGAAAATGATAAGATTTTCGGGCGTTATTATACTATCCTCTGTTTCAAATGGTCTCCAGAAAGCCATGGTAAACTAGTAAATGATTAAAATATTTCACCTTTTATATAGTAGTAAATATTTATAAATATGAACAATAATTAACTAAACTCCTACGCTTGATATTATAATAGGTATTTATGCACTGCACTGGCACATTGACAGCACACCTCATCGACTTCTGAGAAACGATTTACGAGTTTTTTATGCTAGTAGGCCTGTCCGTTTTATTATCTTTAAACCAGTGCAGTCGTAGATGGTTCATTCAGGCTGATTACATTGCCAGCCTCGGACTTGCCTGCACAGTTTCAACTACCGTTCGAATCTCGATACCATTGCTAAATATATATGACAAAGTATCAAGTTCAGTGCGCACGGTCCTGTGCTTTAACACTGACCAGTTTCAATTTTGCCCGTATAAAGCATACAGTGAAATTTTTTGAAACCTTGATTGTCTAGCTTCATGACATAAAGCAATTTTTGGCATACAAATACAAAATTTTAAAATTTTGCGATAATACGCAGATATGTCTTTAAAATCAGGTTTTCAGTGATGCCTTTTGTAGTGTTTATACAAAAAATAATGTATGAATATACATACGTGTTAAAAGTAATTTTATTTTATTCCCTATTCACAAAATAAAATCTAACTTTTAATACCTATACCATAAATAACTATTTCTGATTACTGTACGTAACGTACTTACTTTACATATGATGTATAGAGGGTAAAATGACACTTTTTACGCACTAGTGCGTAAATTGAAATGCTTCATTTACCAATGTGTAAAGTCGATTTTTTATATTTTAATTTATACATTGATGTTTTGCGAAATTCTAACCTCACTTTAAGGGTACGTTACCAAGGTCAAATAGTGCGTAAAATATCCTCATTCTTATTTTACACTCAACGAGCCACCAGAATTCAGAATTGATTTCATTATGTAAACTAGTACACTTAAGGCAAGGACCCATTATATTTTATATTGTAATCCTAGGTAAAATTAAGCTTCCAAAATTTTCTCCTCCTTGATTGTTCAACGCGAAAATTCTACTCATTCGTCCCAAATTCACCATAAATTGTTTTATATTCTACAAAGGGACTGAAATATTCAAATAAAATATATCTAATATGATGTAGTATAAAATAAAATAACATGAAAAAAGTGAAAAGTTGCATAATATTTGTTCCTATTAAAGTTTAATGTCGAATACGAATTTGTTAAATTTCATCTAAAATAGTTGGGCGTTTTGCCACTGGAGCATCATAGCAATGACCATTGCTAGACGTGTGTCAAAGCAGGGTCGGGCTCGTAATTTTTCATTTAGCCTGAGAGCTTCGAGTGGCGGTATCATATGTAAATAAATATGTTGTGTTCCTGATAGCTAAATTCGGTGATTTACTAATATTTCGTCTTTATTGCCAGCTAAATACGCGCAACCCACAATACTTCAAGATGTTCTGTGTGTCACCGAGGTTTTGTTTGTAACTGGTACGTATGAACATAAAATCACGTCGCGATTACATTCGTACGGTCCTGTACGCCGCCTAGGCCTGGCTTCTGTGTTATCGACAGGACGATGTAATTCGATTACTTACAAATTTACTCGCGACTGACTAGTACGTGCAAACTCACTCTTAAAATAAGACAAACTGAGGTATTGTGATTGTGAACCACAGTATATAAACTTTATGCAATTTGGAAATTATTTAAACGTGCAGATATTGCGCAGTTGTAAGACTACGCTGGAAATACGAAGAATAACATTTCATGGATATTGTAAATCGTGCCTCAGAAATTCAGAACGACCACGGCTCCACGAAGTGGCATTTTTCAACATTTCGCCAGATTACTTTGACAATTTTTTTTTGTAACAGTTCGGTAGTAGAAAAAATGTCGTATGCAATTCGTGTTTAAAGTGCCTACGGCACGTGCTACATAGTTCTCTTTTGTGAAAAAGGTACTTAATTTACACGCTTAATTCATAAATAACTATTGACAGTAGAACACGCAGTTTTTAACATTGTAAATGGCGGCAATGCAATGCAAAACAGAAATCTTTGTTCGAATTAAATTAGTTTGTTCAAATTTTTATTTTCTATCAGTTTCGTTTACGCGGATGTTGACTAAATGCCAAATTGCGTAAGTAAAAAAGAATTACACCAATAGAATTTTGTATAATCGACCACGCCATGTATAATGTGTAATTTAATTGCGTTAACAGCATTTTCTTTTAAAATTTGTGCGTGACATCTATATTAGTTAGGTATTATTAACGTGACGTAAATAAATTAGATGATTTATGTCTTGTGCAACGCAATTTCGGCAACAGGCTTCATTGTTGATTTTAATCAATAAAACTGTTGTTTTTTTTTTAAATAAATTAAGTAGTTCGTTTTGTATTTTATAAAATGTTGAGAATTTATGAAGTATGGACCAGTGTAGTGCCTATTGGAATTATAACCCATATACTAAAATGGTATTGTTAAAGAAAAACAATATTTGGAATTAAGTTGAACACTGTTGCTTGGGAAGAAAACCCGATATATTTTTAGTGGAGAAAAATTGGCCGCCAAAAGACAAAAAGTAATAAACTTGCTGCATTCATTAGCTCTTTACCAATTTAAAACTAAAATATTAGAACACAAAATATGGTAGTTTTGTATAGTTGTTTTTAGAATTACTTTTTTTTGCAATCGGTTTTTTTTTCATTGTTTATTTTATTTAATATTCCTTCAACTAACATTGAACCGAATATTTCTTTATTTTACCTGTAACCGTTAACTTCTCTTTACTTTAACTCTCGTACGGTCTTGGTTTTTGGCACGTGTCAATTATTAATGTAAACAAGGTACACATTCTTAAGAGGCAAGCGATTTGGAAAGAACCTGTTTCTTAATCAATGGAATTTATCTTGCAAAATATAAAGTAGTAAAACAAAACCTTTAAGTTATCTGATTGTTACCTACCGAGTTACCTACCCGTATAGTAAAGCATAATAGCGCTTGTTAGTATTATCCTTTAATTCGATTTAATTACCTTTAATTTATGATATTATTGAATAATATGGATAAAGGACTGTTTATTGCCTTTTGCCACAAATAATCTTTTTTATCATTATGTTTTAAAACAGCAGCGTTTCAGTCGCGCTTGTCGATTTCCAATACCAACTCTTAATCGACTAATATAAAAAGCATAGTAGTGTTCTCTTCATTTCCGTGATACTGAACTGGTAGTAATTCGATATTTTTTTTTAAGAAGCCGCCTATGTGGATTTTATTTTAATTTTGTCCAAATATAGTAAAATAATATCTTTAAAACATCTAACAACAAACAAATAAGTAATAAATACATCCTTATAGGATAGACTATAGTTTAAAGAAAGAGATCCAAATTTTAAGTCTAGCAATTTATCACAAATATTTGACAGACATGCACACACAACTTCTCATTTTTTCTCTGGAGCTTTTGTTCATCATAATGAAATTAAAGGTATAAGAAATAATGTATAATTTTCTTTCGTAGAAGGACAAAAACATATTTGTTCAGATAAAATAATTATAATCTGTCTGGCAAGAAGATTTCTTCCTCAATTATAGCCACAAAAAATTACCGACAATAATTCCTAAATCCTTATAAAGGCAGTTATTATTCTTGTGTTCTATAAATAGGTATAAATGTAATTATAATAACATTTATGTACCAAATTATAATAGGTTATTTCAGGCCTCCAAACTGCGGTAACAATGCTAGTACTAATAATAATTTCTAACGAAACAAGTTTTGTGTGGGTAACAATGCTGTCATATGAATTAAATTACCATCATTAATAATGTGCAACAAATTGCTTCGATGCAATTTGAAAGTATTATTCTGTTGAAGCATGCTTACCAAGAATTTAATAAATTTTCAGAATTAACAACATACGGGACATTTTATTATATATTCTACCCACATACACTTACATCCAAATAAAACTGACAGACTTAATATTTTGCCTAATTTTTATTTGTTAGAGCAAAAGAAGTGGCCCCAGTTCCATTTTGTTTATATGGAACTTGTCCAATCTCGAAGAAAATTAGTACTTTTGTTATCTATGTGTTCCTAACGACTTTAGTATAAGTTGGGGGACTAAACGCCACCTTCAAGATACCTGTGAATGATCTGCGAACATCTTGTCCGAAGGACTTGATTCTTAAATGTATTTCTAATGCATTAATTGCACCTTAGGAGACTGAAATGTGAGATACCACCCTCAAGGGAATCCTTTCAGCTCAAGAGACGTTAATAGACGAGAATATAAAATTTTCTGCTTACTATCGATAATTCCTTGGAATGCTACTCTTGGAGATTACACTAATCACTTAAATTTTAAAGATTCACTGTCGCCTCATGCGATTCTTGTTTGTATTTCTAAGTTACTTATATTTTTCCTTCAGTAACTTGACCTTCGAGTTAGACGGTTGTCCACTGCTGACTTGGGAAGAAATAAAGTACGAACACAGAAATATTTAATGCGGTATTATGGTAAAATTCGTATAATTGAAACCATGCTTTGATGTAAAACTTCATCCGGAAAAGGAAAAGTTCAAGTTTTTCAAAATAACGAAAAATAGTTTTCTTTACAGTTCCGAAAATATTCCTTAAGAAATTTTTCGACGTCGTCGTGTGAACGATCCATGCTTTGATGGATGTCTGAAGGACGTATTTTCTGCTCGAAAAAACTTAGAAAAATTAAAAAAAAAAAATAGGAACAAGAAAAAATTAATTTTCTTTTTCCTCAACCTTTTCCTAATTCTAAAACGTTCACAAAATTTTTAGGGTTCAACACGACTGTTTCAAACGGAGAATAATATAATAAATCATACTTACTGTCATTTATGCTTAACTGCTGCTCTGATGGTATCAATTGGAAGACGTCGTAACACTATAAATCTAACACTGTCTGTATCACACTCTCTTAAAATTAAACCTGAAAAGGAATTTTGTTAGAAAACACAATTAAAAGACAATATAAAGTTCAAAATGTATATATTAAATCTTTTAAAAAATTTATGTTTTTACAACAACTTTTTTCTAGAGAAAATGTTAACAAACAATGGTCTGACCCGTGTACAACACATGGTGAGGAACGGGACGATTCATACGGTACCAACTACCATCCAATATGCAGTTTGATAAGCTAACGATGCACAAAAAGATTCAAGAAAATTTTCATGTAACTGAAATTTTGGTGGGCTTTTGCTTGCCTGTCTTATAAACGTATTTATTAATTCACATAAATTTTGGTCGCTCCTCGGAGCTTAAAATTGCTTGAAGCGTCTCTCTACTTCGTTTGTATTATGCAATAACAACTTTTACGTTCAGGCAAGGCAGATCCCATGCACGTGTGAGTACATGGTATAGATACTTTTTTGACTCCGAATCACTGAGGAACCGGTTTAGGGCAAACCCCGTCAAAACTCATCATTTCCCCGTCAAAACCGACTGCTAGGAAATGATGGGGGTCCCATGTCGCTAAGGGCTATTTTCGCTATAACTTCCGATATACTTTGAATAGTCGTTGGACTAACTTGTCCTCATATTCAATACCTCGTAAGAGTTGCAGTGCTTGACAACGTGGATTCGTAAAAGGGTTTTTAATCTTGGAAATTTTGAAGTTCAAGTCCAATTTTAGTATACTTTCTAAAATTGGGTGGTCGGGGCGACATTACGTCCCTGTGCAGCGACATTTACTACACTTTCTAAATTAACGCTCCTTGAAGAGAGCGAAAATTTGGCATAAAAAATGCTCCGAAGAGCAAAAATATGTTTCCAAGAATTAAAAACCTCCTCCACGGCGTTTTTACGTGAAGCACGCTTTTCTTACGAAGTATTTCCTAAGTCGGATTTTGTTACAACGTCGAAAAGTATATCGGGGTTATAGCGTTCTTTAACAGTCGCAACGATTCCTGCCTGTCAAAGTAAGTGTCGTTGCAGTTTCACTTTGAAACACCTGAGAAGCGTTTTTGTTTTTACTGTAAACCAAATTTTAGTGTACTTCCTAATTTCTTCAATGCTGGACGCGACCATCAAATTTCGTGATAGTTCCGAAAAAGTCATTATCGGTGCCTCATAAAATATCTCAAACTTTTGAACTCTTTAGTAGTTTACATTAGGAAATTTCTTTAAATGAATTGAAATATACATTTCTTATCCGTGTTAATTTAGAATTGCATAAAATATCACTTTATTTTTTTTATATGCGCTAATTTGAGAATACATAGAAAGTAATATATGCTGCATGTGTCTGTTATTTTCCTCAAATATTGATTTTATAGTTGTCTGCTGATGACGATATAATTCAGTTATATTTTAACTTTTATATACATTTTTATCTACAAACCACTTTATAACCATGTTAACCGTATACTTAAATGAGGAACGTAAAACAACTATTTTTAGCACTGGCACAGTGGGGAAGATTTAAACAATTTTGTTTTCAAGCAGTAAATAAAAATTATTTTCTAATTTTATCCACTTTTAGTAAAATATAAATTAATTAAAAATAAAATATATCACAGGGATTTCATATTAATTGATTGAAAGGAATTTTAATATAGAAGTTATGTATTCTACGACCCAAATTAAGTGAGATCAGTATTTAATAGATTTGACTTCGTTAAATAGGTATAATAAAATTAATGTGTGCTCATTTAACATACATATTATCACATTAGCAATGCCCTCTAGAGTCGCTCGCAGCATTCCAAAACCTGTTTCAAATTATCGGTTCCATATCTCATTTAGTTGTAAAGTAATTTTTTAAAACCCTTACTGAAATATGAATATTTTATGTATACGCTTTACCCATATAAGTAAATATATATTTTTAATTAGTAATGTTTATGCCAACAGTTAACTTGTGTCGACTTTGATGATATACATATCTATAAATTTAAAGCGACATAGCCTCGATTTGTTTTAATGCCCATAAAATTTATATTCAGTCTCTATAGCCGATTAGGTTGTTACTTACTACTTATTGGTAAGTATAATTTCTGTAGGATATTTTCAAAAATAATGGGTATCGATGATGTTTATTTATTTCCAATTTCCAAGTTCGGATTTGTTTGGCACATCGCCATTCCACCACAAAATTCTTGGGTCTAACTATTTATTTAGAAATAAAATATTAGAGATTGAAGGCGTATGTAAAGTATAATGAATAAAATATAAATAAAAAATAAAGGACGTGGATATTCGTCTGACTATCGGATAAATGAATATGGACATAAATGAAATTTGATTATGAACAGATAAAAGAGGGGGCGAGTGTAGGTGCGTATTTACTATGTACATACTTCGGTATGCGATGTAAAGCAACGACAGGCGCAGTTAGTACTTGGATGGGTGACCATTCCAACGGAAACCGCGTTCTCGCGTCACACATCTTCCAGCGGCTTGTATATCAGTGTATGCGCGGAAGCTATACAACCTTAGGCGAGGGTTATATAGGAGATATACCATCCTTCGGAGGGGATGTAAAGCCGTCGGTCCCTTGTCTATTAAATGTTAGGCAAGTAAAAGATCCCTACTCTTCTTAAGGGAAGAGATTCGGCAAAATTCCTGGTTGGGGGTAGCTCGTCTACAGGCGTCGGTGTTAGGCCTCAGTAGCGGAAATAGGCCGACGTTAAATAAATGTATATAAAAAAAAAACAGATAAAAGAAGTTGAAAACCAAAATAAGACCGTTTGTAAAAAGTAGTACTGCTTATTACCTATTAGAAAAAAATAATTGAAAACTCAGTTCCGTATTTTTTGTGGATTTTGGGTAATGGCATTAGATGTTTGAAGCTGTTTAATTTGTATTACATATTTCTTCGACGCGACGGTGTCATTTACATCAGTATTATAAAATTGTTCAATATTTTTTAATACTTATTTTCAAATGTTCATTTCGAACATCTTCAAAAATTACATTCAAATTACCATTCACACAATTGCACGATTCTTTTCTTGTCGATAATTCCGCACTTAAATTATCACAAACTGTAAAGAAACAGTTTATAGTGGAGCCAAAAAAAGTATATAGTAGAGCAAAAATCAGCGGCACTCTCGTCAAAGTATTTAGCTGTTATTTAATACCGAAGCGGCGCCTCGTTCTACGATAGAGATATATTCAATTTTATCCGTTTTTGCCTCCTACCAGAAATGAAAACCACGACTAGGCCATTCTGTGCAATTGCCATAGTCGACCAAATGGGTTGAATGTGTGAACTTGCCGCATTTGTACCTAAAAATTTGTCGACTGCTGTGAAATACGCGGAGCTTTTATAGACTAAGGTCAAATATTCGGGTAGCTCGTCATCCAGTGCCGCCACACATATATAGGCGGTATATATAAAATAAAACAAAAAAAATAAATATTTGTTAAATTTGTTTTTACACTCAACTTCAAAAAGGAAAACTGGAGCTCTTTTAAGAAAATTTTTAATGGCAGGCATAATTTTATTTAGGAGCGGAATCGACATCAAAACTGTAGAATGTTTGATATTTATAAAAATTTACATAAACTGCAACCATGCCAGTTGTTTGATTGTCCAGCAAGGATCAACGTGGAGGTGTGAGCATATCCCTTGCCAGTAAAGGATGGTGACAGGGTTGTTAATTAGGGAGTAACAGGTTAAAAAAGGAAATAAATAAATAAACTTGCAAGTTAAAATAAATAACTGTTCTAACGACATAAATAAAATAAATTTTCTTGTTAAAATGGAATAATTAAAAACAAAACATACCAAAGTTAAAAATAAATAACTGTTCTAATAACATAAATAAACTTTCTTGCTAAAATAACATAATTAAAAACAAAACTTATCAAAGTTAAAAATAAGTAACTGTTCTAATAACATAAATAAACTTTCTTGTTGAAATAACATAATTAAAAACAAAACATCAAAGTTAAAAATAAGTAACTGTTCTAATAACATAAATAAACTTTCTTGTTGAAATAACATCATTAAAAGTAAAAGTTACCAAAGTTAAACATAAGTAGGTGTTCTAACAACATAAATAAACTTTATTGTTAAAATAATATAATTGAAAACATAACTTACCAATAATAATTTTCCAGAATAAATAATTCATCTTATCACAATCACTACATAACACTATTACAGGTTACCACTCACTCATCACTGTCACTATCGCTGTTGGCTCCTACATTTATAATTATTGGTTCAATTACTGCGTCAATTCGAATATCCGTATCCCACATTTTTTTTTAACTTTAACTCGTTCTTTAACATGCTCTATGCATTTTCGCCAATAGTCAGTTGTAACTCTTTTTAATGCACTAGATAGAAGGCCTTTTACGTGTTCTAATTTAAAAGTTCTATTTTTCGTGCAACTTTTTTCTTTACTTCAGTCCAAATAAGCTCAACGGGGTTCAGTTCATAGTGGTAAGGCGGCAGTCATAATATCCCAATACCTCTAGCTTTAGCCATTTCATGCACAATATATTTCTTATATATATCGGTGAATGCTGTTTCACTAGGGTTAGCAGTTCGGCTTTAACTGAAGCACGATCGAATGAGATACCTTTACCATCTAACCGTTCTTAAATTTGCACTTTTTGCCATGCGCTGGTTGGTCATTTTTCCAGTAATCGGCTGTGGTACGAGGCATTATCCATGATAACGACAGATCCGGGTTCTGTTTTTGCGAGAATTTTTGCAAACCGTTTCTCGAAAACATCCGCATTCATGTCCGTATAATAAATGCCACTTTTCGACACGAACGATAGAAGCCCATCTTCCACGAATCCTGAGTCACTTCCTATGTGCGTTATTATTAAGCGTTTCCCTTTTCCTGTTGGCATTTTTATTCCGGTTGACCAATCTTACATATGGCTTGACGAAGACTTTTTACATTTCTGTCTTGCCAAAATTGCGTTACACTATGTCCTTCATTCGTGCATTCAGCCACGTCTCATCTAAATAATAGCATTTTCTTCCTCTCTAATTGCTCGAACATAATTTCTTCGCCAACAAATAATATCATTTCTCTCAAGTAGGAAACTATTCCTCTTTACTTTTGCAAATATAAATGAAACATTTTTTAAGCGTCGATTTGCCCATTTTGGGTATATCTTTATCTTCATTCAAGGACTGTAAAATTTTCTTTACAGTAAGGATTTCATCATCATAGAGAAATTTATGAACGTTACGTTCAATTCCATTTTTCTTGAAATGGTTTAAGATTATTTTTTTCCTTCCAGACTTCGCTTTAGGTTTCTGAACATCCCCTTCATTTTGTTCTTCTCTTAAAATTTTGTAAACGGTGCACTCACTCACGCTTGTAGTATACCTTGAAGTCATTATTAACTGAATCTGTTGATCCTGATTTCTGTAGCATCAGATAATCTTTCTTCAATGCATGATATACATTCATTTATTTAGATTGAAGATATGATAGCTAATGCATAATTAACACAATCCGACAGCTTTCATTTTTTCGAAATATTATGGAATTTACGAAATTCGTAAATTCGCACGCCCCTGGCTCTACAATTTACTCTTTTCGACCAGACTATAGTTTAAAATTGTCGACTTTCTTTTTAATTTCTTATAACAAGTATCAATTTTAACTTTTGCTGTATCATTCGATTCTCTAGTTAAACTATTTGCTACCCACATGCAAGCGATTTTGTGGAAGATATTCTTCGGATCTGTGAACTCGTGGAACCTCATTGAGCGGTACTCGATGTTTACATTACGTTATACAGCAATTATTCAACGATTATACTATACATTGAAAAGGTGTAGACGTAGGTGTGCGGCTATTTGTTATATAAACGTGTTTATCGCTTTTTACACACTCACACACCACGGCGTAGAAGAGTGGGCAACGTGGGGTAGGTCTGAAGGTTGAGCTTGAGCTTCCTATCAGCTAGCTCTTTTATCTAGTAGAAACGATGCGCGGTCATTACACTGCACTAGAGATGTAAAATATGACCACGACTGTGGACATATCACTTCTGTACCCATACCATAAATAAAGTTTATGCCTCCACGAGAATTAACATGTCCTCGATATCTCAAACTATGTTGTCTTATTAGTAACATGCTTTGTTGTAAAAGTTGACTGTTGGAATATTTACAGGAACATAAGTGGTGTCTTTATCAACTTTTATTTTAATAAGTATGGTGGATGAATCGAACTTATTTAATGATATCTTGTTTATTAATTAAATTGTTTTCATTGTCAATGCACGATGTGATTCTAAATAATTAATTATGATGACCTTGTTTACGTAGCGTGTATTAGATGAGACATATGAATATTATTTCAGAAATGTTGGTTGTAATGACATGTTGTGTACAGGATGTTTCTAAAATGATGCAGACGGGGCTATTAAGAGAGGATCAGACGCGGCGCGTGGCATCTCATTTTGCAGACCAGAAAGCTGGAAAAGTGTTTCTACAATCAAATTTTACAATATGATATAAAAAAAACTAGAGGAAGTTTCCAAATGCAACTATAAAGAAGAGCACATTCGCCTTAGATTTAGTTACGTATGGAATACCTCAAGGAACAGTTATAGATCCAATTCTTTTTCAAATTTACATAAATGACATGCTTAATTTAGATATTTCTGGGGAAATCATCTCTAATGCCGATGACACAGGACACAGTCTTATTTATTATTTTCCGATGTCAGCTGGAAGGAAGTTAAAATTAAAGAGGAAAGAGACTTCACAACGTAAAAATTTGGTTAACAAAAAATTTATTCTCACAATAAAACAAAAACAAAATGTTTTAACATTTTCTTTAAATTCAACAGGAAAATCCCACATTAGTAAATTCAAATTTCATAAATGTAAAAATCTCATTACTTGTGACAGTTGTGTCTGTTTTTAGTCCGAGTGTACAACGATTTATCCCCAGGGGGTTCCTAGAGTAAGAGGGAGATTATAATAAGGGTGGTCAAATTTCGGAAAACACATAAACAATACGAGTGGGGTATGAAATGAGAGGTAAAATTCATCTGAACTTCAGTATGACATTCGTTTTTCAAAACACAAATTTTAGGGGACCAAAAAAGAGGGTAAAATTTTGAAAAAATTACAAAATTGCGTGTGGGATATGAAATTAAAGTTAAAATTCATCCAAATTTTAATATAATATGTTTTTTAACACTAACTTTAGGAGGTTAAGGGGTTTAAAAAGGGGATAGAATTTAAAAAATATGCAAAAATAACGTTGCGTATCAAACGAAATATATTTATTTGACCAAAGTCAAGGCATGAACTTTTGGCAGATAAAGATAATAAGTCCTTTCTGCAGAACATGGTCCTCCTATAGGATCATGCAATCATGACGAGGCAGACACTCATGTACTGGTTCATCTTCACGCTCTCCATGATTCTCCCCTTGCTATGGTATATACTGGACATACAGATGTTGTTGTAATACTCTTGAGTAATTGTTATCAAATACTGGAAATAAATCCTTTGCCAGATATCTGGATTTCTCTTAAAGCAGGGAAAACAACAAAATCAACCTCAATATTGTAGCAATAAGCTTAGGCGAAACAATATGTAAAGCCATGGCTCTTTTCCATGCATTTACTGGATCAGACAGCACTTTTTCTTTTAAATTCAAGGGGAAAAGGCATTGTTTCAAGAGAAAGGATACAGTCCCATCCCTTACCAAAGATACAACTTCTACACGCACCCCATATTGTATATCACTAAAGTTGAGAGATGTAGCTATGCAGCTCGCCTGTAGTCTTTATAGACTAGGGATGTTGATCGAACTTCTAGTACATAATAATAAAAATAACGTACTAATACATGATCCTGCTGCATAAAAGCTTTGAAGGGAACACATTGAAATTAACTGTAGAAGCATATTATTCTTGTCCCCCTTTTCAATAAATTCTCAATTTCCAATATCGATACCTCCGTATTTTCAATATCGTTACCTCCGTTAAGTAAGTCGTTTTCTGTTTTGCTTCTCATTCCTCTTCAACCGCTACTAGAATTTTATAAATAATGATTATTTTAGAGGCCTACGATGGACATTGTTTCCCGAGTTGCTTCCGCAGGTGAGAGGGTTATGAACAGTTAAGAGCAGGGTTGGTTTCAATTTAGGGCAATCTGTAAATGGATTCTGTAGATTGTGTATGAAATATACGTTACGAACTCACATCATAGATAACTAATATTAATATTACGATGGTCAAAAAATTCTAACAAAATACCCACTAAATAAAAAGTTATTTTCTTTACACGTATTGATGTACACCCCATCAACCTTTTATCGATATAATTTTAACTGTCATAAAAAGGTATGCTTTGATTCTAATATTATGTTTGAAGTAGACATCAACTACCAAGCTACGTGATCAGTTGATTAAAGTAACACTTTTTATTCCATAAGAAAGTAAAAATGTGAAATGTTTACTGGTATATTTATTTATATTTTAGTTGTGGTTTTGAAGTAATAATTTTCTTATCTTTTTGCAGAGATGGCAAAGGCGATGGTTTGTTCTGTACGATGATGGTGAACTAAATTACTCCGTAGATGAACATGTGAGTATCACTACCACTAGTGCACGTTAAGTTTCATCTGTTTCTGCGTTGACGTTATGCTTAAATACCTACGTGTATAGAGTTTCTGCCTATCTAGATCAATCTAAAGTGCCTTTATATTAAGCTAGGTAGTTCTTAAATGATATGAAACCGCAATGTAAAATATTACATTACATTTACTTTATGAGATAAGTTCATTTTTTGCACATTAAAATAAGATTTAAACGATGCTAGATGTGGAATTGTGGAACATGTTGCCTTTTTGTAACTGTCATCGTTAAAAGAGCAATATTAATATTTTAGCTGAGTTCTCCAACCGCATTTTTATAATAAATAATTAGTACTTCTCCACTTTTAGTACGCTTTCTCCGAAAGTGACATTTTTGTATGAAGTATATTTTGAACATCAATTTTTCTTTGTGCGTTCTTGACCACTGAGATCTTTAAACAGAGGTTATCCCAATATTCGAACGGCCAAGGGGCTGGAGGATTTCGAGTGCAAGCGACTGCCTCAAGCTTTGGTTCGGGATTGGAACCAGACAGAGTTCAATAATAATTAGGTATATAAAGTTAGCACAGCAAATGTAGCACACAACGGAGTGCATATATCGGTAATAAATTAAAATATTAATATCTAATTTATTACGGTGAAGATAAATTTATCGCTCCATAATTATTAAAAATATGATGTTGTGTGCTGGCCTGAGCATCAAGCTAGCACTGAATACGAACCAACCTTATATTGAGATAAAAAATTGTTAAATGGAGCTTCGGAGCTAGTAGAGACCCTTAAGAGGCCTGCGTGCACAAAATTTAGTTGAGTTTGAAGCTAGGGAGGGAGGTAGCTCATTAAAATGTTGGACAGGGTCAAAGGCTACACCATGTATAAGTCCCTCTGGATCGGCTTTGCTCTGTACGTAGTTAGAGTTTGTCAAATTTCACTTTTATTTAATTAATTGTCTGTGGTAGGGTCTAAAACTACGCCCTGTATATAACTGCTCTTGAATTAAAGCACTTTTGATTAAACGAAATTAGAATTTTCGATTTAAATAGTTCGTTTGTTGGTTAGGGCTTAAAACTTCACCCTGTATATTATAGCTCTTGAAAATAAAACACTTTTGTTTAAATCGAACCCAAAGAATAATTTATTTAGGAATAGCAGAGTTCGTCAACATTTCAGTTTATTATAATTGACAAGTTGTGGAGATTAAATTTCTTGAAACGAAATTCCGACTTGGGTACTTGGTAATGAAATGAATAAGAGATAGAATAATAAAAATATAAAAAGTTTTGAAAAAATTCACTCAAAATCTAAAATTGCGCGGTGGCAGAAAAAACTATTTTTTACTTGGTTTCGTCCAAGGAAGTAGAACAGCGATGCGGTTACAGGAAAAATTTCGCGTTAAAGTAGATTATGTAAAACTAGACAACGGCAACGAATTTTAGTTAAACCGAAGATGCACTAGTATACTTTTAATATTAATAACTTTTGGACTTGTGTAACACTGGGTAAGATACTTGGAACTGACTTGGAGTACACTGGAAACTTACTTGACGCACGCTAGAAACTGACTTAGCCAGAGCGTGCTGAGCTCGGCCATATATCCGTCGCTGGGGACTTGTGTGCGGAGGTCTGGATATGTCCCCGGACATTCTGTGCGGGTACAATTGCGCAATATGTCATAATGTTTCATCGTCTTTTTGAAAAACACAAAATTTGAGCTCATAATTACATGATTGTTTGGTATTGAAATGGGGGATTTTTTGATAATAAAACGAAGCTTGAATCTATATTACTTTCTGAGATATTGAAGAAAATTGTCGAAAATAATTTATTAAATTTGATTTGACCCTGTTAAGCAGTCCCGAAGGTCCTGCACAAAATAGTTGAAAGGAAATTGAAATTGTACTACTTACTTGGACTCTGCAATGAATGATGACGTGTATTCAGTTTAATTTGATACACAGGTTATGTTTTAGAAGTAAGTTTTTATAATGAGTTGGCAATGGTGCGTGCATTTCCGATATGTTCGGATATTCGAATAGAGATAAATCGGAGATTGATATTAAAGAATTTAGATCGAATGGACGGTTGAATCTAAACAGAAAATATCTCATAAAATATTTCTAGATTTGAAATAATATGTTTTGACTAGGGGAATGGAAAGTAAATTTGATGTCGATTGAAATGATGAGAGGGCGGTATTTTTTAGGGCGATCGTTTGGAAGGTTCAAGTCATAGAATGGCTAATTAAACTGTTTGAGAGGGTGAATTTATGTTATTTGTGAATTATCGAATTGGTGTGAAGTTTCTCAGAATTTTATGCGAAAGCGCGTGATTTCTGACTGAAAATTGTGTGAAGGCTACTTTTTTTTCTAGTACTTTGACTGATTGAGTTAATCGAATTAATTATTTTGCTAATTTTAAAGATTTTGAAAAATTTTCTATCTCTTATGAATGAAATGTACTATAACAGCATACAACATCAAAATCAACGTATCTCCCCTCGAATTGCATGTGAATGATTTATTTCAAATTTGTTAGTCACAAATCACTGTTGTTAAGAACCGAATTACTATATTTTTTTAAATGTATGTGTGTGCTAGCCTGAGCACCAAGCTGGCACACAACACCAATATCAACGTTTCTCCCCTCGAATTGCATGTGAATCGACTCCTCCCGGCGTCACGGTTGTCTAAACGACGTTTCGGCAGAATCTTATCTGCTATCTTCAGGTTCTCACTGAAAGCTGCCTACTGCTGCTCCTCGTTGCTCGAACTGAGCTCCGTATAGTAACTATTTTTAGAATTTATCCTGCATGCAACTATAACATAACTTTGCAATTTTTAGTGAAATTATCCATTTGTGTGAACTTAGCAGAACAACTTTGCAGAACTAAAAAAAACTATAGGCCTATTATTTACCGCTAATTAATCGTGAAAGTAACAATTTTACCGTTGCTAATTTTTTAAAAATTTGCGCGTGTTTTTCACATGGAAGTTAGCAGAACATATACCAAATTTTTTTTTTAATTAAAAGTAGATAGCTCAGAATTTGCCGTTTTTTTACCGTAAGTGAATGGTGAAAATGAAATTTAAAAAAAATCAAAATTAAGGCGGTAGAACCAAAAAACAAACATTTGACTATTCCTTCAGGAATTTTTTATTCCCGCTTTTATAATTAATTATGACATTTTCGAATTTGTCTTGCGAATTTTGTAATTTTTTATTAAGAATTTCCCCGAAACTCGACAGAACAGCCATTAAGCTCGTTTGAAAATGGCTTTTGAGGCTCAGTATTCTTCCAGAAATTTACCGATTCCGTTCTTTAATTAATCGTGCCGTGATAATTTTGCATTCTTTTTGGACATTATTTGATTTTTATTTCCCCGAAATTCAGTAGAAACGCCATTAAGCCCGTTTGAAAATGGCTTTTGGGAGTAAGTTTTCCTTCATGATTGACGTTTTAAAATTGGCTGTGATAATTTACCAATTTTTTATTAATTAAGCAGTTAATTTTTTTCTTAAGTATGTACCAAAATTTTTTAAGACTATTTCTCGTTTTTCAAGTATGGCTTCAAACATTTCTTTACTCTGCATGTTATTCAGTTTTGTCTCATTCAATTATTTGTTTCTGATTTCACGATGTTTTGCCTGTCTCATTAATGTTCTTCCTTTAAACATCTTTAATATAATCCTCGAGTCTGTTGCGGAGACTTTGATTATCATTTCTCTCTCGTGTTTATGTGTTTTCTTTCGTAACTTTCAATTCTGAATTAGTTTGCTAATTCTAAAAAATTATTTTTTTGGTTTTATCGCCTTAATTTTTATTTTAAAATGTCATTTGCACCATTGGCTTACGGTTAAAAAACTGCAAATTCTGAACTACTTACATTTAATTAAATTTAAAAAAATAAAATTAACGGTAAAATCGTTACTTTCACGATTAATTAACGGCAAATAATAGGCCTATTGGTTTATTAATTCTGCAAAGATTTTGCTGATTTTGTGTACCTTTGATTTATTTTTTATTACTCAAATGTATTTAACGAATAAATATTCAAATACGTTTGTGTTTATTTAACGAATTTTGCATAGTGTTGGCAGAGGGTCTGTTTTCATCCAGGGAATCAGCCAAATTTATGATAAATATTGGACCTGTAATAAAAAGTAATTTTTTTTCTGTTCTATAACTTTCCTTGTGAAAATGAAACATATACATTCAACTAACTTGACCTAAGAAAATCGAAGCAAGTGTATCGTTATGTGTAATTTAATAAATTAAATACACTTGATAAAAATAACTTAATTTATAATTACGGTTTTCTAATTTATAGTATTTTTTTTTATCTACATGCAGTTTTTCTACAGTACAATAAATATGCTAACAGTTTCTTTACCAGTTTCTTCTAGAAATGTTTTTTGAATTCCCGAACAATTGCTAACTCTGCAAATTTGCTCTCCAATCAATGAACATTCGTCTGCCATTATTTCCCTAACATTTGGATGCAGAATGTGTTCTATTTCCATAATCTTTACTGGTAATACTTTTTTAAATGGTGGGCAGTTTTTATTGCAATAACTGTTTCACATGCAATTCGAGGGGAGATACATTTTTTTAAAAAAACAGCAATGATCAAAGCCTCACGTTCAACCCCATCATAAGACATGATGCTGTTAGACGTGGTATACAACAGTGAAGCCAACTAGTATAATGCGCGAACCATGAAATGTCTATCAAGCCGTGGTGAATACATATATTTTTTAATACACATATCTCGTAATATGCTTACGCAATAAATATTATCTATCTGCGACAAAAATTATGTTTTTTCCATCAATGAAACACTATTCATATTGGACCCCTGTTAATTATTTGTTCTAATTTTCAATTTTACGTGAGTCTGATGAAATTTCAAAAATTCTTCAATCGAAATTCATTAACAGTATACAACACATAATTGACTTATCTAATTAATTACAGAGTTATTTTGTAACAGCTTCCAACTATGTAAACACTTTTTATAAAATTAAGCATGAAAAATCAACGTTACACTGATTTGCTTTAAATTATATCGAACAATAGAATGTTTATGTTAGCGAAAGCGAATAACCGTGTTCACTACTCATTATGCCTGTTAAAAGAAAAAATATTGTTTTTCTATTCCTCGTTAACAAATTTCCTGTTTATAAAAGTAATGTAATTTAGAGCCCATTTCACAAACTACAAAATTTATTTCATTAAATTTGTAGGCTTTTTTCGTAAAAAGGTAAGACAGTAATTTCACGCCCATTTTTGTCTGCTGCACTTACTACTCCACTTCGGTACCTCTGGAAGTGAGGCCAACAGCCACATCAGTTGATCGTGCGTGCAGGTCTTTTTGCTGCTACTAGGCGACTAGAATAATTATATTATTAATGTTATAAGACAGAAGTGAAACCTCCGCAGATACCACGACATACTTTGTTTTTAAGCGTGTTTCATTTCTATGTTTCCATGCCCTATAGGAGGGCGACAGAGCCTGATCAAATAAAATGAAATGATGCGAGCAAGGCTGTCGAGTTTGACGCCGCAATCTTGTTTTTACATACCTAGATCATTATAATGCGAAAAGAATTGGAGTAATACAAGTTGTTAACAAGCAGAGGCAGAATATTCCTTCATGCGAAGAATAGCCTTGATATAAAGGACGATATGTATCCACAAGTCCAGAACGTAAAATGGAGCATATTGAAACTAAGCCACGCATGGACATCTCGTTTCCTTGTCATCGTCAATACTCTTCTGCTAATTGAAGAGTTTGGTTCGTCGAATTTTATTGGCAATTAGCTTAGTTTTTCCCCATGAATTTCCTTGCGTTTTTTTATGCATTCGAGGATTTTTCTTCTCCATGTGATCTTCGGCCAGCCCCTACCGCGTGAACCATGGGGGTTCTACTCTACGGACCGATAGCGGATGGACGGTCGAATAGATCCTTCTTCAAATTCAACATTTTATGAATGGATAAATGACACAACAGTATTTTTTTCTAATGTAAATCTGTCTCTATTTGAATATGTAATGAGTAGCCGAAATAAAACAGATCACTTTTAATTTATTTTTTATTTGAATGCTGTAGTTATTGCTATAGTAAATGATGGATGGTTAATGAGACAAATTGCACTGCGTTATAACATTAACAAAAATTTGGTGTGTAACATTTTAAGAAAGTGGAGAATAAACGGTACGATTAGTAGAAATCTTGGATGAAAGGACGAAGGATATCCTACTTAACAAGAAACTAACTATTAATATTTCGTTATTGCACCATTGCTATTTATAACTTCTATAAGTCTGTTTGGCATAGAATTAAATAACCTTATACAATAATCATTAGTAATAATATTTTCCCATGCATTATTTACTATTTCCAGTAATTCTTCGGTATTCCGTAGTCTCACATTTCGTTTTTGGATATTTCTTACGAGTAGTCCCCATACTTCTTCCACAGGGTTAAGATCTGGACTATGACTGGGCCAGTTAAGAACATTGATGTTTTATTTTGAAACCAGTTAGTTACGGTATGAGCAGTATAAACGGAACAATTGTCTTGTTGAAATATGAACTCATTATTAGGAAATAATTGTGACACAGAACGGAGCATAATATTGTCTAAAATCATAATATACGTTTCACTATGAAATCCTTCCTCAATATGCCACAAAACACCAGGACCACGTGCCGATATCCAAGCCCACATATTGACGGAAAATCTACTACTTTTATCATTGTTAGATGTATATTTCTCATCGAATCTAGTATTTGGAGAGCGGTAAATACGAATACGGCCGCTGTGTGTTGACTGGAAAATTTTTTTCGTCTGTAAAGATTACATTGTTCCAAAAATTTACATCATGCGCTAAAAATTCAAGCGCAAATCCTACTCGAGCTTCTTTATATTCAGTTTTAAGTAAGTATTTCTGTGCTGCTGCATGACAGCGTAGCTCCGATTCTCTTACTCGCCGGCGACCAGTACTACTCGATCCAGGAAAATTCGTTTCTTCAGCAGCCTGAATAACTGAGTAAAATTGATTTTCTACTAAAGCATTTACCAATTGCAAATCTTGTTGTTGAGTTGATATCCTTCGTCGCCCTGATCCAGGATTTCGACTAATCGTACCGTTTATTCTCCACTTTCTTAAAATGTTACACACCGAATTTTTGTCAATATTATAATGCAGTGCAATTTGTCTCATTGACCATCCATTTTCTGCTTTAGTAATAACTCCAGATTTAACTAAATCGCTTTTATGAGGCATATTAGTTTTTTGCACACTTGCAATAAATTATGACAACTAACTGACAATGTCACAAAAATTAAAGTTAGATGTTAACAACAAAATACCGTTATAAGACTTGTCCTATTTTTTTTTGCTCACGACCGTACGTAGCAATTTTTGGGGTCGCCAGGCTCAGATATTTCTTCTACTACATGTTTCCAGCATCCTAGTTGTAATTATGCTTACAACTTTTCAAAATGTTATTTTATTTTTATAATATTACTTGCAATGAAGAAATCTCGATGAGATAGACATAACATTAATCTTGTTACGATATATAGTTCGTGCGATACATCGCAGAATTTCACCGACTGTGGTTGTTATATTCTTACTGTTTCCAACGGGACACCAATTATTATTTACACATATTACATAGGCACCGAAATGTTACTTGAAATCTCTCAATATGCGTGTAGTTCGTTTCTTGTAAATTGTTATTCGCAATCGGCCATGCCCGAATGTAACCTCTACTGACTTAAATTGAGGTCACGAGTCGGCGAATAATCGAATCTCGAAATTAATTGATACCCTATTAGTTATTGTTTTGTTTGGAAACTGGACTGTTTATTTTACTATTTTTTTTTTGTTACTGTATTTACATTATCTCTTTCATTTCAACTGCCTAAAAATTCCATGTTTCCGTATCGCATTAAGTACTGGAGTGTATTGTAAATATAAAATTAGCTATAAATATAATAATGATCAAAATAACCTTGCGAGTGCCAAGGGTGTTGTAAGAACTACTACTACTACTACTACCTCGGTTAGCTGGGTTGTTGACTTATGCATAATCATTTTCTACGTATATATGTCCGTGCGTGTATGCATTTTCACACATTACACAGATATCCTATTTCCTTTCTCACACGTATCACATTAGAAAGATCCAATCGAGTGCAAAAAGTAGCAAAATTAAAGGTGGGTAAATTATCAGGTTTCCTTCGTTCAAACTTCTTCTGCAATATCCGCAATTTGAACGTATTAGTCCCACATTAAAGGTAATAAAGTGAAAATCTAGACAATTAGATTTCTCTCAATTTTCCACTCACACGGCATCAAGCAATTTGCATGTTTGAAAGTATGGCGACTTTTGTCTTTTTGGTTTTATGGTAATTAACAAATCATTGGAAGTATCGTAAACCAACTATTTATTATAACTACTACTCATCTGCTGAGGTATCTTATGCTTTTTTAAATTCTGGTATCGCTAAAAATATAAATAATATCGTGGGTAATGTACTTTTTATATTGCAATAAATTAAAATGCAAACTATTTGAAATTGTTTTATAGAAATTTATTTATGTGTCCTCAACAGATATCTGAAAGACAACATGGTTTTGTATCAGGACGTGAAACAACTTTTATTTTTACTCTGAATTTGTACTTAAACGGCCCTAGCTAGCTCAACAGCAGGGGTGAGGCAGAACTGGATTAAAGAGAAACAAACAAATGTTAAATTTAATCTTATATTACAACAATCAAATTGAGGCTCCGAAGTTGGTACTGATTTTTTTCGTCTGCAGAGGTGTTTTTTGTTTCAGCATAAAAAACCTAATCGATTGGCGTGAAAATTATTTTTGATCAATGTCGTTCATCGAAACGTGATTTTTGCCATTTTCAGCGGCGTCTGCTAACAAAGCTACCGAATAAATCGAAAGTGTAATCTTAAATTGATATATTTTTCATACTTTACATTATTTTTCTTGATAAATGTCGTTCATCAAAACACGACCTGCCACTTCGGCAGCGTCTGCTCGGAAGTTACTACCGATTTTTTCGTCTGCCGACGTGTTTTTTGTTTCACCATAAATAAACGAATCGATTGGCGCCAAAATTATTTTTGATCAAGGCCGTTCACCAAAACTTGATTTTTACCATTTTCAGCGGCGTCTGCTATATACAAAGCTACCGAAGAAATCGTCTGCTTAGGTGAAAAAGCCATCTAAACTAGTTGTATTTAGTAGTGGTGAGAGGTAAGTGAATCCTTTCATATGGCCAATTGCTACTATACACCATAAATGTCTCCATGGCGGATAACGACTTGCGATTCTGCAAGCACCTGAGAGCGGCGACCTTTTTGTCTTAGGTGGACGTAACCTGCTGTTATAATATATGATTTGCAGGAAACAACTACTCAGCGGGCAAATACCCCGACCTGCATTGAATTACACCTTACCTGTAAGGTGTAATATAAATATAAATCATATATTAACGTAACTTGTTTGACGTATCATAAATGAAAAGTTGACATATGCTGTCAAAATCACTAGTGTCCGCAGATAATACGCTAGTGTCGATTAGTTTTTTTTGAGCGTCTTTATTACTATAAAAGGTACACCAAGGGCCACCGCATTTAAAAGCCTTATCCTCCCATACCTGGTGATAGTAGCAGATGGTATTATTAGCTGGATTGAACTTATTTCTGCTGCTGGAAGATGTGGAACGCGTACGGGATTTAGCGTGACCACATGTACAATCATGATTAGTTAAGGAGGTAGAAGGACGACTCTGACGATTAACAGCTCGTAATGATTGGTTAGTACTTTGTAAAGAAGATATTTGAGCTTCTAGAGAAATTTGTTTTAGCAAAATCTGGTTTAATGTCATTTGAAAATCTGTGGAAAACGCGTTAAATTTGTTTGATAAATCGGACAATGATGTGGACGAAACTGAATCGGAAACAGTAACAGGGGAAACGTGAGATTGGAAAGAGGATACAACAGTACTCTGACATGATTCCCAAATTTTATCAGCAATGCCAATGACATCATGAATATCTGTTTTTCCTGAAGCTGTGATTGCTATGTAAATCGTTTTAGGTAAGCGACGTTTCCACAATTTTATTAATGTAGCTTGACTAACCATGTCGGTGCCACCGAAAATCCCCAACAAGAAACGATAAAAATCTGAGGGTTGTTTATCGCCCATTTGGGATCCTGACAAGAGGTCGTCCAAACGCTTCTCCTCGCTGGTAGAAAGTCGTGATATGATTGTATCTTTTAAAATACTATATAAATTCGTAGCTGGTGACGCGACAATAATGTCATAAATATTATTGATTATGTCCATTGGTAAATTTGAAATTATATAATCATACTTCTTACGGTCTGAAGTTATACGTGCAACATTAAACTGGGCTTCTACTTGAGTGAACCATATCTCTGGTCTTGATGTCCAGAAGGGGGGAAGTTTAAGCGATGCGACATACTGCTGATGCATGACGTTAGGATCGTCAATTGAGTTTTCAAGCTCAATTGGCGCGGTCGGAGGCGGGACGGCCATCGATCGGACTGGATTGGATTGATCAATTGGTCGAATGAATGAAAGGAGTATGTATACGTTGGTATTAAGATAGACGTACTCACCCACGCAGATACGTTCCGAAATCGAAGGAGGGTGGTGAATCGGGTGCAGCAGGAAAACGACAGGCAGTAGGCGGCAGGAAAACTTCAATAACTTTCGGGGTTACCGATTCGGGGGCAGCAGGAAAGCGACAGGCAGCAGGCGGCAGGAAAACTTCAACAACTTTCGGGGCCACCAATTGTAGTCTGTTGACTACAAAAAAATCAACAATGTGGGATAGACAATAAAATTAATTTATTCAAACTATCATAAGTTGAATTTTTGTGTTTGATAATTAATATTTATATATTAATTAATTTATTATTTTTTTGCTTCCTGGCAACCATCTCGAACTCCATTTCTTTAAGATGGCTATGGGGCGGTATTAGTGCGTGCTAACTAATACGCTACAAGACATCTACATCATTCATGATTTGTAAGGTGTAATTCAATGCAGGTCGGGGTATTTGCCCGCTGAGTAGTTGTTTCCTGCAAATCATATATTATAGTTGTATTTAGTCACCCTTGCATTATTTTTTTTATCACAGTGGTTCACCAAAACTTAAAACTACCCCTTTTCTAATACACCCCACAACTTAATGTTACCATTTTGAGACGGCAGACGATGGGCTTTGACATACCCAAAGACCAAAGAATTGATTCCCACGAGTGAACATTTTGATCATTATCGTTCACCATAATGTCCGTCAGCTTTCCTACTATTGATTCATACTGTTTCAGGGTATTTACTGCCATGTGTTATACTATATCTATATAGTGTAGCACATACTTTTCTGTGTAGAAGAGCCGTGCCTGTCGTGCTAAAATAGTAACTAGTGCTCTTTAAGTTCACTGACCCCCCCAGACATATTTAAATATAATTTTTAGTTCAAAATATATTTCCATCACATCATTTTCGATTTTGTATTAAAACAATATAATAATAATAATGAACTGGCGCAGAAAAATTCAATTATTAAAAATCGAACTCTGTTATTAAGTTACATATAATAGATTTAAATTCTTTTCATCACAGGTCATTTACATGGTGATGAGAGTCCGTTTCCATTGTAATCCTCTGCGTCGAGCATACAAAACATAGCTAAAATTACCACCCATTTTTCTATAGTGATTTGAACACTCCCATAAATTGTTGGTTCAAATGTTCATTCATATTCCTAAACAAGAGCATACAAACAAAAATCTGTAAGGCCGACGACACGGCTTCGATTATGAATAAAAGCTATCATGATATAATGCTGAGCCCCGTTATGCGTAAATTCCGATCGGAAAAAGTACACTCAGATGCAATTAAACGCGGCGAAGAGATCCGTGTTAACTACTTCCATTCATTTTATTATGTCGTAAACACACCCACTTGCTTGTAGTTGTATTTTATATAGAGCAACAACGTTAAAAAGATTAACTTGACGGCTTTTTGCAAACTGAATGAAACATATTTAGACATACTACAGTCGCGATAAATGTTTTAATCAGTTCAAATCAACGACATTGTCGGTGCTCGCCGGTCAAAGTAGACGAAAGTTTCACAAAATGGAGGTTACATACATATGTTGAAATTACAAAACACTTAACATGAACAAGTTGTTTAGATAAAAATGTGACACCAAAATGGCAGTATTTTTAAACAATACAAGTGGCCACCTTATCCGATAGGAGAATATTTATTATTTTTAGTTATAACTTTTTGCTTATAGACTGGTCACGGTTGTGTAAATAGGTCTCGTGTAACGTGCTATTTTAGATGTATTTTGGGTAACAATTGGGTAGCAGGCGTTTCCTCGAGTACCTACTAATACACAAGAGGTCGATTTTTTACGGGGTAAATTTTTTAGGACAAAAACCTGTTTTCGTATGAAAATTATTCGATTAAGGGCATGGAGCAAAAATGTTCATGGAAAACAGGTTTGAGTTACTCAAAAAAAAATTACCCGAGTAGAAAACCAACCTCGTGTGTGTTACAGAAGGTATGATTTAAAAATATTATCTAAAATAATTATTAGAACAACAAAACTGTTTATTTAAAGTTTAAAAAATAACAATTTATAATAAAAAATAGAAGCTTTTCCTAATGTGTTTTATCATCAAACATATTCATTGTATCTATATGAAATACAGAATTATTATGAACAATGCTATTTTAAATTCTTCATGGTTTATCAATTTTAAGTTATTAACAGAATTATTTGTAATTTTGCTTGTAGGGTTTTAGTCTGGGGTCCGGCGCCCCTTTTTCAAAGTGATTAACTAACAAGCTGAATTTTCGTGAGTGGCTTCGTTTTTTTTTACAAGTCTTCCAACTTTTCTCTCTACGAAAATTCTCGGTAGCGTTAGATAAAGTTCTTCGCAGCCGCTAAACATGTTGATCGTGGAACTGACACTTTTATACCGTAGGACTGGAAAACCTGCCAGAAAATTTGTAGGACAATATAACCATTCGATTTCAAAAATGTTAATTAAATAATAGTGTAAAAATCAGCCCGTTAGTGTAAGCTTGTCTTACAAAAGCGATGTAAATATGTCTGAAATTTTATTACTATTACTAAATGTTGCATATTGTAAAGATTTAAAGAAGCAATTAGAAAACAGTATTGAACAAGGAGAGAATAATGTGACATTGTCGGCTGCAAGTGCACTTTAAATGGTTTTTTTTGTTTACATGTATGTTGTTTATATTCCACCAAATTTTTCCAATGTTGATTTTGAACTATTTTTAGATATTTTAGATCAAATCGTTAGCGTAAGTTCAAATTAATTATTGGAGATTTCATCATCAGTTCAATAACGAACAGGTACAT
Organism: Leptura quadrifasciata; assembly: GCA_963675555.1. Lineage (NCBI taxonomy): Eukaryota > Metazoa > Arthropoda > Insecta > Coleoptera > Cerambycidae > Leptura > Leptura quadrifasciata. The sequence continues at coordinate 111,151,366 of OY776676.1, read as the reverse complement.
GATGCAAAATCTCAATTGATGTGTAATTTTATATCCTTTTCTGGGACAGAGCAATTAAATATTTCAAATGTTTATGGGCGCTTATTAGATTTAGTCATAACGAACTATGATGTTAAAGTACTTCATGACGATGTACCTTTAATAAAAGAATCCTTACATCATCCTGCATTAAATATCTGGTTAAAAATAGCGTCAAATGTTGCTCCAAATTTTCCGAATATTATTTTGAACAGAGCATATAATTTTAAAAAAGCCAATTATCCTGCATTATATGCGGCCCTTATTAACACAGATTGGTCTTTTTTATATAATGTTACTGATGTTAACACGGCCTGCGAAATTTCTTACGATAAGTTATACTCAATTATTGATATTCATGTTCCCTTATATACAAATAAGAAGACAAAATGTCCAGTTTGGTATATCTCAGAAATTATTAATAATATTATGTTAAAAGAGAAGTATCACAATAAATATAAGAAATGTAAGAACGAACAGTACTTTCAGGATTTTAAGAGATTGCGAACTTTAATTAAGTTTCAAATTAATAATGCATATAAAATATACATAGAAAGAGTTGAACAAAATGTAATTAATGATTCAGAATATTTTTGGTCATATATAAGAAATAAAAAAGGAACGTCTCGTATTCCCGGAAAAATCATAGAAAGAGTTGAACAAAATGTAATTAATGATTCAGAATATTTTTGGTCATATATAAGAAATAAAAAAGGAACGTCTCGTATTCCCGGAAAAATGTCTCTCAATGATAATTCTGACAGCGATCCACAGTCAATTGTTAATGGTTTTCGGGATTACTTTAGTAGTGTGACCCCTCAGCTCACAATAATGACAGTAGTGATTGTGTATCAAATACTTGCATCAATATAGATTTTTTCAATGAGAATGAAGTTATTGGAGTCATATGTAAATTAAAAAATAAACTGACAGCTGGCCATGATCAAATTCCGAGTTTTTTAGTTAGAGATTGTTCTCGAATTTTTGTTACCTCATTTTTAATAATATTCAATCTCATTTTGAGTACATCTACATTTCCAGAGTGGAAACTAACTAGAGTTTGTCCTGTGCTAAAAAATGGTAATATAAATTTCTTAGGTAACTATAGGCCCATTTCCATAATTTCTAATTTTGCGAAAGTTTTCGAGATGTCTATATACAGTCACATATATCCTTCAATAAGAAACTGCATATCTGTATCACAACATGGATTTATGAGCAAAAAATCTACTATGGCTAATTTACTCGTAACTCAATACATTTCTAATACATTGGATTATCAGGGGCAAGTTGATGTGATATATACAGATTTCTCGAAGGATTTTGACCGCATAGACCACTTCATTCCCATTGCGAAACTTGAGATGTTTGGTGTCAGTACGTCACTGTTGGCGTTATTTAGCTCATATCTAACAAATCGACTGCCATTTGTAGCTTATAATGGTCACAAGTCTGATTTGTATGTTGGATCATCTGGAGTACCACAAGGTCAAATCTCGGACTGCTGCTTTTTAAAATATTTATCAATGATCTAACTCAATCAATCGAATGTGAACAACTGCTGTAATATTTAGCGTTATTTCAGAGTCTGATGACTGCCAGGCACTCCAGCTTCAGCTCAATAAAGTAGTAGAATGGCGTAGTGTTAATAAATTGTCATTATTTCCAAGTGCAAAGTCGTAACTTACTCAAGCAAGAAATGTCCTTATCTATATGATTATAATGTAAATAATGAAGAACTTACAAGATGTGAGTCAATTTAGGACTTATTTTTAACTTTAATCTATCATTTGTTGAACATATCGGGACAGTAGCGATAAACTCAGTTAAAACTTTAGGTTTCATAATACGGAATTGTAGATCATTTACCAATGAATTAGCTTTAAAGACATTATGTTACTAGTTAGTCCGATCAAAATTAGAGTATTATTCTCTCTTTTTTTGCCCCATTTTGCCCCAAGTTTTCTGTTTAAATTATTACATAACAACATTGATTGTCCTACTATTCTTTCACAAATAACATTTCATATTCCTCGACTTAACACCAGGCTAAACAAAACTTTGCTCTGCTTTGTACCTAGAACGAATATATTAATTCATTCAGCAATCTTCTTGTTATCATCCATCATCCTACTTTAATATCATATCAATCCATTGCGACATAAATAATTGTACTCTGTCATCTTTGCTAAAAACTGCTTGAGAATATTCACTCAGCTGAGATTTAGCTACATTGTCTTGTTCAGTATCATAGTCAGAATTTCAAACACACATATTTTGTATAAAAATCAGTTTTAAATTATTTACCTAGACTATTTATACTTACATTGTATTGTATTTGTATTGTATTTGTATTGTATTTGTATTGTATTTGTATTGTATTTGTATTGTATTGTATTGTATTTGTATTGTATTTGTATTGTATTTGTATTGTATTTGTATTTGTATTGTATTTGTATTGTATTTGTATTGTATTTGTATTGTATTTGTATTGTATTTGTATTGTATTTGTATTGTATTTGTATTGTATTTGTATTGTATTTGTATTGTATTTGTATTGTATTTGTATTGTATTTGTATTGTATTTGTATTGTATTTGTATTGTATTTGTATTGTATTTGTATTGTATTTGTATTGTATTTGTATTGTATTTGTATTGTATTTGTATTGTATTTGTATTGTATTTGTATTGTATTTGTATTGTATTTGTATTGTATTTGTATTGTATTTGTATTGTATTTGTATTGTATTTGTATTGTATTTGTATTGTATTTGTATTGTATTTGTATTGTATTTGTATTGTATTTGTATTGTATTTGTATTGTATTTGTATTGTATTTGTATTGTATTTGTATTGTATTTGTATTGTATTTGTATTGTATTTGTATTGTATTTGTATTGTATTTGTATTGTATTTGTATTGTATTTGTATTGTATTTGTATTGTATTTGTATTGTATTTGTATTGTATTTGTATTGTATTTGTATTGTATTTGTATTGTATTTGTATTGTATTTGTATTGTATTTGTATTGTATTTGTATTGCATTTGTATTGTATTTGATTCGTATTGTATTATTGTATTCGTATTGTGTTCGTATTATATTCGCATTGTATTTATATTTTTATCTTATATTTATAGTGTTGCCCTGTAAATGGTTTCTCTGTTGGGTAATGCAATAAAATTTAATTTAATATAAAATTTTTAGTGTTTCTCGTTTTAACTGGGACACTTTCATTGATAGCTTCGTTAATTTTTTTTTTGTGAAACATCACCAAATCGTGGTTTCTCATTAATTTTTTGTACAAAAATCAAAATGAAAACATGAAATGTGAGATTTTAATAATTTCAATGACTTTTAGTTTGACACAAGGGTAGTACGAGAAAAAGTAACATACATTTTTGTCGATTATTTCCACTGATCCATATCCGTTTTTCTTACTATAAAGAAATCCTATTGGTCGGTTTTTTGAAAATGTACGTTTTGATTGGTTAATAAAGAGAATATATTAATCTATAATTAGACCCCCACTGAATAGGAAAATTCTTGTTATATCAGCTCGAAATAAAAAATACGTAATTGAAATTTAAATTATTAAATATAACGTACACCCAGAGCACTATACAGTGTCCCGCTTTTCGTAAATCCACCTTAATTTCTCAGTCATTATTGATGTGATTTTCTTGAAATTTGACTTGCAAGTGCAATTGTTGTGTGCAATTATGCAGTTTTCAAAGTCATGTTAGGAAAGCGTCACTATATTGTAACAATAGAGCTTGTAACCTGCCGCCGGAAAAGACCAGATCGGAAAAATATATGTTCTCATTTTCGACTATTTCCTCAAGCAAACACACATAAAGTGCTGCAAATACACCTTTATGCATTTTTTGTATTCCATGCCATTTTAGCTCCTCAGCGGGAATACTACGGCGAATGTATTCAATTTCGAAACTGATAAATTAACTTTTTTTAAAAACTTATTTCTTGGACTTAACTAAGAAAGTTCTACTGCACTTGTTATTTATCTGTAAGGTAGTAGAAAAATATATTGTAAGCTTCAATTAAAGGTCAATAGAATATGATTATATGAATGAATATAATTAATGACCATCAATTCAACTGCAGGATATTAGACTCCCAAGTTATCAGATCACTTAGAAATTTTATTGGGGATTATTGATCTTATTGACATATTAACCAGAAGCTTTATGTAAGAGAATGAAATATAGACCAACAGTCAATAAAAGACTATTTAATTTAAACAACTACTTAAAATATTGGAGTTTTATTGATAGTAACTATTTAAATAATTCTTAGGTATATACGCAACTAGATACATAATATCGATTCTACTAACAGTCGATTACCCACGGGTATATTATTATCTACATAAAACATCCATATCATACCAAACATCCTACCATACCAGACGTTACCGGGAACCTCTGTATCTGAACTTCACCAACCATAACTTCCGCTTACCTTATCCACCTTTACTGATTCAAACCTTTTGTGTCTTTAATTTTCTATGGCCTCCCCTAGATCGCAAAAAAGATTAAAAAATAAACATTAAAATTACCAATTTTTCCTGTGCCTGGCGTCGCACATATGGTTTTTAATGACTAATCGGGTAGGTATTCTAAAAATCTGTTTATTTATGTCGCGACACACAAAACCCTCATAAGCTCACATATAATAAACAGCTGCTTTGAAATGTTTCAATGCTATATTGACGGAAACTCAGAATATATTGAAAAAATTTATGATGAATAATTTACTCTACCTAGACTTACCAACAAAATGAGAAATCGTCCCAACGCTAACTTATCCTCAAATTCTCCTGAAGGCATTTTTTATAGGTTTTTAAAGGTTAATTCCCACATATTTGAGATAGAATCGATTTTTCGATTTCATCTCGAGGTGTGGCCATTCTGAATACGCATACAAAATTTTTACAGAATCCATCCGAAAACACTCTTGAACGATAACACATACAATTTTAATAATTGGCGGTATTTTGTATATATCATTACAAGCAAAAGTATAATTCAAAATTAATTTATTAATTTTCATTCCTTAAAGATAATAAAGGAGGAATTGCAACCATGTCTCTTTCTTGGCCAAGTTTACATTGTAGTCTTTCTAAATCGAGCCAACCGATAATTTCTAAATTAAAAAACCGCTGCCCAAGGAATCACTACTTCCACATCCAGATTTTGTATCCAAGTCTTGTACACTAAATCCCAATGTAATATTTTATTCCTTTAAACAATAGAGGGGCTAACTAATGCGAAAATAAATTAAGAGGCCCTTGGTTCTCGTACACACTAAATCCCAATTTAATTTTTTACTCCCTTTAATAATAGGGTGGTGGTAGAGGGGGTAGGCGAGGGGTAGCTAACGCCAAAAAAATTTTTTGAGACGTTTCGTTCTTGTATACACACTAAATCACATTATAATTTTTTTTACTCCCTTTCATAATAGTGTGGGGGTGGTATTGGGGGTGATAGTGGGGAGAGGGGTGTGACCGATGCCAAAAATTTTTTTGAGATATGTCCTAAATTGCAATTTTATGGACTCTTACCTGCTTACTTTGCCTATTTACCCATATTTACCACATTCACCCCCGAACCCTTCAATGGGATTAGATCAAAATATAATCTAGTTCCAGATCTCGTTACAATACATAAGTGTACCAAATTTCAAGTCAATATCATAAACGGTTCCAGAGTAAATGTGCGCACAAAAAAGTTACAGACAGACAGGAAATTTTTTTCGCTCAAATTTTAAATCTCGACGTTTCATGACATTTCAAGCCTATTTCAACAAAAAAATATATATTTTTTTTTGTGTTACTATACAATATATAAAATTAAGATACTACAAAGACTTGAGCGCAGCCGTTACCAAGAAGTGCTTCGGCTGCTATACACTACCCACTAGAAGTATTTCGTAATTAATGTTGACTACGAGAAAACTGGGATAACTTATAAGTATCATAGTGGAAGCGCACAAAGTGAAATAAGTACGGGTTTGTAGAATAATTTCCGATAAGCATCTAAAATAACCAACGCGGAAGGAAATAATAATAAACATTTAGTGCTTGAAAATTTTTCGGTTGAGGCATTAATTCAACTTGTAAAATTTTGTGATGGTTTTAAAAACCAAATCCGCTTGGTTCCTTGATTGAATGAAACTTAGTGAAATGTTTAAATGAGATAATGACCGGGTATTAAGTATTCTAATGAAAACTAATCCTGTAACTAATAAATTTATATAACTACACACTTCAAGTGTGCTAATTGATAATTTATTTTAATCGTATTTTCTATACATTTTTGCAACATCAATACTTGACCTTGTAGAACTAAAATGGCTTTCATTCTGTTTAAACGTATCCTCAAGGCCCATCAATGCCACACAAAATTATTGTTAGTTTATTTTAGTCTTTTCTTATTGGCCTTTAATTAATTTTGAAATATTTAATAGTTGCTTGCATCGCAACGTATTTTAGTACTGGATTAAATATTATGGAAGCTATTATTAAGGCAAAAGACTGTTGTTCTGTACGTCGCGTCATCTGATAACGAAGATTGTTAATCCGATGTAATACAAACATCATAATAGTGTTCATACCCAGGGATGAAAAACAGAACTCTTGTAAGGTGTCTTGTTTGTCTGTCTGCTCATCTGTTCTTTCCTATTATTTGGGTTTTCTACCACATGTACTATTATCCTCTTCAAAACAAATCACCGAATCTACAAAATAATAGAATTATTGGAAAAAAACCTCTGCGCCCGTGACGTTTACGCCAAAGGAAAAGTCAGAGGTTATGTTTTGCAAATAATATAAATCGGAATAAACACAAAAATAATGTATTTTGCTGACGTTTCGGAAAGTAATCTCTTTCCGTTTTCAAAGCTATTTTTTGAAGAACTCTTATTTTGCTGTGTATGTCAAATACACAGCTTTAAGATTCATCTGTCTGTCACACAAGTTTATTCCCGAAACTATTATAGCTAAAGACGATTATTATGATGATACCAAGATATTTATATGATGTCTGTACTGGTAATGAATGTTCTGCAACTTTTATAAAATTACTCGATGAGTCCTATTTAATAACTGGCTCAGTGGCTCAACGCTTACGCGTTAAGCTTGAACTGAGACATCCTCCACCCATCCCTCCCTCCCCCTCTCACCCTTTTAAAAGTGTATTTATGTAAATAGCCAGAAATTCCTTTTAATTTATATTTTAATTTAGAAATTTACTTTGTTTCTCTTTTAAATCCTTAACTTATTATGTACATTAATCGTTTGGTTACCCCATCGTCGCAGTCTCCTTCTGTGCCATGGGACCACACCACTCGCCTTCCGCAACCGAGCTGGTCAGTTGCATACCTGCTCCAGCTAAAACTTCAAATGCAGCTTCGTTTTCAGTCGATTAAGGCTTTAAAAAAATGATGGAGCGTTCAAGTGGGACAAAATCATCCGGAGGTAAAATACCCTCCCGATCGGATCTCCGGGGGAGGGTGCCCACAGGGACACCTCATCGAATGTCGAAAAAACACCGACAAGTTAAATCCAACAAAACTAATTCTTTCATCTACGGCGCTTGGAATGTTCGTACTTTGAACGACAGTACTCGCACCGATCGGCCTGAAAGAAGAACTGCTCTAATAGATAGAGAACTTCACCGACTCAATGTTGACGTTGCAGCTCTCAGCGAAACTCGATTTTTGGAGGAAGGATCTCTCACAGAAAAGTACTACACCTTCTATTGGAAAGGTCTTCCCACCAATTCAAGAAGACAACATGGAGTAGGATTTGCCGTTCGGAATCAACTTGTATCCAACTTAACACAAGTACCACAAGGCCTATCCGAGCGTCTAATGCTGCTACGCTATGAGCTATCAGATGGCAACGCGGTAAATCTAATAAGCGCCTACGCTCCCACTCTGGATGCAAGTCACGAAACCAAGGAAAGCTTCTATCAACAGCTGGAAGAAACCCTCTGTAGAATACCTAAATCGGAACGACTCGTTATTCTTGGCGATTTTAACGCTAGAGTAGGGAGAGATGCAGACACCTGGCCAGGCATCATAGGCAAGAACGGTTTGGGCAACATGAACGCTAACGGTCAACTACTCCTAACTAAATGCGCCGAACATGATCTAGTTATAACAAACACCATTTTCCGACAAAAGGATAAATTTAAAGGCACCTGGCGTCACCCCAGATCAGGTCACTGGCATCTACTGGACTATGTTATCGTACGTAGGAAGCATCTCAAGGACGTCCAAATTACAAAGGCGCGCATTGATAGCGAATGTTGGACCGATCATCGTCCTGTTGTCTCTAAAATGAAAATTGTTATGAGACCCAAACATCGAAGAACTCAAGTAAAACGTAGACTCCGTCTCTGTATTAGTAAATTGCGTGACCAACAAACCGTCGAACAGCTAAAGCAAAAAGTTCAAGAGAATTTGAGTGCACTAGAAGAAACCAATTCTGTAGATGTCGCTGCTACCTGGACACAAATTAAAGACAGTTTAAAAAGTGCGAGTGAGGAAATTCTTGGCACTGCAGCAAGTAAAAAACAGGAGGACTGGTTCAATGATAATGAAGCTTTTATACAAGAACTTCTTGACCGCAAACATACTGCCTTCCAAAACGCTATCAACCACCCTAACGACTCATCAAAAGCAGAAGCTTTTACCCAATCTAAGTATGAAACGCAACGCGAAATCAGAAGAATAAAGAACGAGTGGTGGGCAAGCAAGGCCAGAGAAATTCAAAGGTACGCCGATTCACACGACTACAGGAATTTCTTTCAAGGAGTAAAAGCAGTGTACGGCCCCAGTCGGAAAAATATGTGCCCTATTAAAGATTTAAATGGAAATCTCCTCAAAGAAGACCAGGAAATAAGAGCCCGATGGAAAGAACACTACTCTAATATTCTTAACCAGCAAAGTCAAGCCGATCACGATATTATAAATCTTATCCCTCAATATGACACCTTCGAAGACTTAGATAAACCACTAACAACGGAAGAGATCTTAACCGCCATTGGGCAGCTAAAAAATAACAAATCTCCCGGCGCCGACTCACTCCCAGCTGAGATCTTTAAAGCTGTGTCGTCAGAGCTCATACCCTACCTCAAAAAACTGTTTGATGTCGTGTGGGAGAGTGGTCAAGCTCCGCAGGAGTTTCGTGATACACTTTTAATCAACCTCTTCAAAAACAAAGGGAGCGCTGCGGACTGTGGAAATTACAGGGGTATAGCTCTCCTGGCTGTTGGAGGGAAGATACTCACTAAAGCGATGGCAAATAGGCTAACACCTGTTATGGAAAAGTTACTTCCTGAAACACAGAGTGGCTTTAGACCAAACCGAGGCACATCGGATTTAATCTTCACACTTAAACAGCTTCAAGAAAAAGCACTCGAACATCAAGGAGAAATTCACATGGCCTTCATTGATTTAACCAAGGCGTTTGGAAAAGGTGCTCTGGAAAATTATGTTCCGCTTAGGTATCCCTAGAAAATTTGTGGAAGTATGTCGCAGTCTACATACAAACAACAACGCCCAGGTTATGTATAATAATGAGGCAACCGAACCTTTCCAAACCCTCACTGGAGTTAGGCAGGGATGTGTCCTGGCACCCCTACTCTTTAATTTGTTTACCACTGCTCTAACAATTATTGTTGACAACAAACTGACAGTCAGAGGAATAGGTCTCAGATACCGTTTTGATGGCGGTCTCTTTAACATAGGGCGCTTTAGAGCTTTCACGAAGACACGCACACGATTCATTTGTGATCTCCAGTATGCGGATGACTGTGCACTTTTAGCCTCTACGCCGGAAGAGCTTCAAGAACTTTTAGATGTGTATGCCCAGAGCTATGATTCCTTGGGACTTAAAATCAACATTGGAAAGACTAAGATTATGTCAACTCCTCATCAAGTGAACCAAATAGACATTACACTTAACGGAAATTCTCTTGAAGTGGTGGATCAGTTCAATTACTTAGGCAACGTTGTTAATGACAAAGCAAACATGGACAGCGAGATTCGCAATAGAATTAACGCTGCATCTAGAGCACTCTGGGGACTTAGAGAGAGAGTATTTGACAACCACGACCTTGCTTTGTCAACGAAAATGGCTGTCTACAGAGCAGTTGTCATTCCAACACTGCTATATGGATGTGAAAGCTGGGTCACTTACCGTCGTCATGTGAAAGAATTAGAACGTTTTCAGCAAAGACACCTCAGAAGTATGATGAAAATCCGTTGGTTCCATCACATATCAAACGTGGAAGTACTCAGGAGAACAAACAGCCTTCCAATTGAGGTGCTTATTTCAAGAGCACGCCTAAGATGGGTAGGTCACGTTCATCGTATGCATGATAACCGCCTTCCTAAATGTACACTTTATGGTGAATTGCTAAGCGGTAGTAGAAGGCGTGGCGGTCAACGAAAGAGGTTCAAAGACGCTCTCCATGAAAATCTAAAATCCTGCGGTATTGCAGACGAGCAATGGGAACAACTTGCAGCGGACAGAACCGAATGGCGAGGGGTTGTGGCCAGCTATCAAGGAAATGTTGCTGCAAGAAGGCCGAATCCAAGACCTAACCAGGTCTATGTTTGTCCTGACTGCGGTCGGCATGTGCTCTCCCGAATTGGCCTCTATAGCCATAGTCGTGTGCACCGTAGATGAATGGGAATTACAATAGACTACACCTTTTACTTGTTTTCTATTGTACACAATTTATCGACTGTAACATTTTTATACTCGGACTCGAGTAACGGCTAATAATAACATTAATCGACAGAATACCTTTTATTTTCACTTTTGAACTAACGATTTATTTAAGTAGGTTTTTAATAAAAATATTTCCTACATAAACCAAACTCACAACACAAATAATCACTCAGGAAAGAATCACTCAAATAATTAAACTGTTCGCAGATAAACCTACACAGAAATATCATAAAATTTTTAAGAAATGATAAATAAAATCACAAAAATCTAGATCTGTAAGCATATTGATTTCGGCTACCATCAGCCAACCTGCATCTATTAGGATATACCTATATTAGAACAGGGAAACCAGTTTTTATATGCACTTGTGCAGGATTATAAAAAATTAGAATAGGAAAAAATCAATTAAATAGAATGAAATGTACTTAAAATAAAATAAAGAAATCTTTTAATTGGTAATTGACGATTGGTTAAGCTTGAGACTAAGAAATCATGGGTTCAAATTCTGGCTAGGGTATAAATGTTTAGTGGCGTTTTTTATGTTACCGAGTTGGTAGCAGTGGATTAGACGGAGTTGTGTGCGAGACAACACAGTTAGTCGCTGTACCACTCCTAAGTTCAAGTCTTAGCTGCGGCAGATGGCAACGTTGAGGGAATGGTCGTTGTGTAATTGTCTGTGTACATGTGTCCTGGTTGAGTGGTGAGATAGCTAATGCTGAACTCCGCCAGGATGGTAATCTAAATAAGGCAATAAAAAAAGCTATTTTGAAGGAATTGTAACTTTTATATTTTTTATGGCCTACTAAGTCCCCCTAAATGAATCGAAATTTCAAGATTCTTCTGTGGAGGGTGCCTCCAAAACGGGTTCCGACTTCTGCGCTAGCTTCGCGCATGTTACTGCTTACATGTAAATCTTGACGTTTTTTAAATAATTTCAAACATTTAATTTTTCTTTTTGAATGTGCTAATGTGATTGAATTATACCTCCCTCATCCTCCTCGATCTATTTTTAGTTACATTCCCTCTGAACATCGCGAAAAAATAGTTACGACCGTTTTTTGCCTTAAAGGGTGGTTTTGTGCCCCTTTAATCAACATTCTCGGTGGCCCCGTATCAAAAATCACTTTTACAGGAAAAATTCCGCACAAAAACTCCGCCTCCGTTTTATACACTACGGAAATACGTTTTGGGGGTGGTTTTTGGCCAATCGGGGATGAAGGCAGGTTTTTTCATTCTCGGACCTATTATTGCAATCGATTTTCCGTTCAAAAAACGGGGGGGGGGGATATCTTTTAGCCTGGAGTAAATTGTCGTTTTAACGATAAGAGCACGTGCACGAATTATTTTGGATGATTTTCGCATTTAATAGGAAGTGATATTGCTTGTGTCTTATCTATTGGAATTACGAAAAAAATACCATTGTCATGCTGTTACCAATAATTTACAAAATATTTGCAAAAAATCGAAGAAAGCTATTATTGCGGCCGGAAAAATGTAATCGATTTTTTACCAAGTAGGTAGTATGTTTTTTCGAAAAAAATTGCTTTGCAACATGGGAGTTTTCACGTTAGTTATGTCGATTATATTATTTTGACATTTACATTGGGTTCCGAACGTCCATGAAAAACACCTCCATTAAACAACGATATCCTTGTGGAATATGTGAGACAAAGTCCATTACCCAGCTCCATTCAATCCAAAGAGGAAACCAACTTCCCAGCATCCATTGGGCGACCAACAAAGTAAATATCCACATAAAAGGAAATATGTTGGTAGAACCACTATTTTTTTCTTTCTTTTGCATATAGAACTAATAAAATTTTGCATGTTGTAATTTTCATACAAATTATTCCACTCATTTTGAATTACATTAATTATTAACTTTTCTCTATTTCTGGGCCTAAATTTACATTGTAAATCGTTTTTACAATCTAGCCCCAAATATTTTCCATAGAGTTTAAATCTGGGTTTTTCGACGGCTAAGAAAGCATTATTACATTATTTTCTTCAAACCAGTTACGGACCACATATGCAGTATGAACTAAACAGTCCTTAAAAAAAATTAAAATTGGGTAGGCGTCTCAAAATAAAGTTATAAATAAACTTAAGTGTTGAAATACAAAATCATTATTGAATCTATCTTGCACTAAGGGAAGCATAACATCATTCAAAATCTCTACATATCGGTTACCAGTTAGTCAGCCTTCCACGATACGCATACCACCAACTCCTTCTGAAGATATCCACGTCTACACATGGACAGAATACCTTCGGCTATTATCGGTTTTATGCATATGTATGCATATGGTTTATGTTTAAGTATTACACGTCGAACTTGGACGCTAAACTCGCAGTTGATCATTCAGGGCTGAAATATTACTTCATCGGGAGAGACCACTCGCTGCCAATAATCAATAATTTTCTTTGGGTTGAATGAAGTTAGAAAATGGATTTTATCCCATATATTCCACAAGGTTATTGTCGTTTACCGCAGTTAACCAACTGGCCGGCCAGAACCCAATGTCCTACCCAGGTTATAAGTTTCAGTTTATTTTCTGAATCGCCCCTTTGCTGCAATTAACTTCATGTGCTGTAGGTTGTTTAGACCAACCTTGTCTAAGTTTAGCGATAATATAACATTTTCCGCTTCACATAATATATCGTAAGGCATATAATAAAATAGTAAATAAAAATATATTTTTACTTAATATGACGATGACGCTGACAACGAAACAACAATATTGTGATTGATGCACCGTCACTGAAACAATATTTACAATGTGCCGAACCGGTTTTCAGAGGCAAAATCGACAAAATTCTTAGCATTATATGCCTAGTTTTGATGGTAATCGTAAAAACCACGTTTCACCCCTAACAACACACCGTTTTCCACCCCCACCGTACTTCTGCTTATTTTTTGGGGTCCAATCGATTTTTCCCCATTGATATACTATTAATCCTAAATTTTCCGACCATCCATATACTGCTAAGAATGTTTTTTTTAAGAAACATTATTGGCATTGGACTAATGGGGAAATCAGCTGATTACTTTTTATAGGCCGCAATTTTTTCAAAATGGCGGCTACAGCTCGCCTATGAACTATCAGAACTTCTGATAAACTCATCAGTATGTTTAAACTAACAACTCTGCCAAATTTGGAAACTTCCGTCTTTATTGTTTTTGTTGTTCGTTGACTGGGCTAATAGGGTTTTCCCAGAAAAAAAAATTATTGCTGAAATACTTAACTCACGTAAAAAATGATTTATGGCATATTTATTATCTTATAAATTTTACTAATAGTAACAAAAAAAAAACCTGAAGAAAATATTGGGTTCATTTTAAACAGCCATAAATTGGCGCTTTGTGACGTCAACACCCTGAAATCCAATCACAGAGGTGGTCTCTGTTCAAGATTGTTTATTAATCTTGGTCTCTGTTAACATAACATAACCTCTATTTATTGACTGCACTCAGTACTTTTCTACTTTAGGTAAATTATCAGCGGCACCTTTAACATATCTATGAGGCGCCGTTTGGGCCAAAATACAAGTTTCTGCAGTATTACATATTATTGCATATTATATATAAAATTTCTCGTAATATATATATATATATCTGTCGTTGCAATATATAGAATTTTCGGCCAAAATACGATTTTCTGTAATACATATATTATTGCATAATATGTATAAAATTTCACAATATATAATATTTTGAAACGTCGAATAAATAATTCTCGTCACAATATATAAGAAATTTTAGTCAAAATACAATTTTCTGTAATACATATATTATTGCATAATATATATAAAGTTTCACTATAAATTATATTTTAAAACGTCGATATATAATTTTCGTTACAATATATAAAATTTTCAGTTCCATAAAATTCCGCAATATAATGAGGGCGCTCAATTGTACGTGTAGGTGTAGGGTTTCGCCTACATTCAATTATGCGTTTTACCATCTGTTTGTTTCTCTGCAATACCGGCTCACGTTCGATCAGCTGTTTAGTTGGATTTCTCAAGTTTAGTGCAATCTAACCCATAAACAAACCAATTGCGTTTGAAAGGTAGTGGCGAAGTACATTGAATAATTGATTTTATTATTTCTTAGTGGTCAGCAATAGGCTTGTAAGTACCAATGTAATTTCTATATAAACTAGCACGGGTGATAAATAATTTAATTATCTTTTGAAATATCTGGTATTGGTGTCTGCCAATAATATTTTTAGCGTGAAAATGAGTGACTCATCAGAACAATTCACTACCCCCGCTTTGAGGAATGTTGTAACAGAAATATTACAAAGCGATGAGTTTTGCAATCAGTTACGACGCTCCATTGAGAGGGCATCTTCCAACATAGGTTCACGTTCACATAATAATTCGTCAGCTCAAGCCCAACGAATTCCCGTGGCAACACCTGCTGAGGAACTACGAAGATTGTTTCCATCCATAAGAGGAGGTTCGAATAATAATGAAGTACTCGAAAGAAACACCTCTACTAGGGTAGGATCAAGTCATGCTTTTGACAGAACAAAGAAACGAAAACGTGCTCAGAAAATGTTGTATTTTAAAAGAGATATTATACTAGTTAGTGGACCAGAAGTTAAAAAAACCTTAAATGGAATTCAAAAAAGCTCGGCTTATGCAAATGGTAGGTACACATATTTCTGTTAGTACACGCTTTTTATTTATTAAGAGTTTCGTTTACTAGGCCAGTAAATTATAATAAAAACACTGTACCAAGGGGTTAGGAGCTTGCATTGCGGTTATTGTTTTGCTATTGGCGTAAATATTACCTGAGATTTCATCAGAGATGGATTCGAGCTCATTGTGCCGTGAATTATCGTTAGAATGTTCGGCAGTAAATGAGGCCACAAATAACACTGAATACGCATAGAGACCCGCGGAGATATTGCATATACGAAAATCGAAAAAGAGCCACACAATTGAAAATACTTAGTTAAGATAATTAATTTTTTTTTGTGATAAATGTTATTATATTCTATGTTACTGTGTTTTTAGTTTTTTTGATTTTCACATTTTAAAATTTTGAAAATTCGTAAAGAAAAAGTAAATTTTTTTTTCAAAAAATTCCACGCAGCGACACACATTCAACTTTTATGTATTTACCCTCCAAATTTCGTATTCATATCTTCTCTAATTATGTCACAGTTATCTGGTTACGATTTCATGTTTTTCGTGAACGCAAACGAATTTGTTTGTTTGTAGAGATTTAAAATTTGGCACAATGACGTATTTTCGATGACGATACAATAATCACTGGTTAATCAATTTTATTAATGCATTGATATTACTTAATTAATTTTCATTTTACATTAGCTGAGCCGAGTAAGGAAACTACCTACTTCACGTTAATAGATGGCGCTGTTACCTATAAAATTTGAATATTATAAATTAATGAAAATATCGGCGCGGGACTCAGTAGAGGAAATAGACCGACTTTAAATAAGTGGTTTAAAAAATTTAAAAAAATAAAAATACGCACATCCTGCACTTTGTGTTATAGTCGAGATGCATCACCAAACCTATCTTCCCTGCAAGGTATCCACGAGTGTTTTCGATGTGCAGTGGATATCCTTGAGTTGTGTATATGCGCAGTTGTGGTAATGGGAATCTTGAAAGTATTTAGATGCACAGTGAATTTTCAGTTGATGCGAGTATTTTCCAAAAATTATGAAATTTTTTAAACAATCTTTAAAATTTCCAAGTACTTACCTATTTGAAAATTTTTGAAAAATGTTCATATTTTCAAGTAGGCATTTTAAATTTTCTAAAAATTTCTTGTAGCATGTGTACTTGAGTTGTATGGATGCGCAGTAGATATCCTCGAATTGTTTGGATACGCAGTAGGTTTCCTTAGGACGTATTGATGCGCAGTATGTAACTTTCCAGTTGTATAGATGCGCAGTGGCTTATCTTAGTTTGTATCGATACGCAGTAGGTATCGTAAAGTTGAACAGATGTGCAGTGAGTATTGTTGAGTTCAATGAATGCGTGTGCCAAAAATTATCAAATTTTCGAAAATTTTTATTTTTATTTTCAAGAATTTTTCAAAAATGTTCAAGTTTTCAATAAAAAATGTTCATACATTTTGATTTTCAAAAATTTTTCAGTGCAAATTTTAAAAAAAATTATATTTTTAAGTATAAAAGTTAAAAAACTTCATATTTTCAAAAACAACTATTTCTGTCGAAGATTAATCGTAGACGGCACTGTAATCGATAAAATTTATATTTATAAATAGGTAGAAGAGGAAAAATTTAAGTCATGCTCATGTTTTTATAATAATTGCAAATTGTCAAAGGTACGGTTTGACTTGGGTCATTAAAGTGAGATGATGAACCTAAATATGAAAACGTATGAAGTATTTCTTCTTTTTTAATACGTTTTAATGAAATATTTTATTTTTTGTAAACAAATATAGTAGAGTTAATTTAAAAGTGCAAATCGCTTAAGAGGAATTGTCTTACTATAGCAATTTTTTTCTGGACCTTATTGCAAATATTACAAGTGCAGCAAAAAGTTTTATAATAAATCCGAGACTATAACAGGAGGACTTTCGTTTAAGAAAATATTGTTGAAAATTGTGTTTTTTACAGTTTCTCTTGAATATTTCGTGTTGTATATCTCGCATTGCAATAAGCGAAAAACCAGAATGTTTGTTATGAAAACTATATGTGTCCGAAATTATTTCATACATTTTTTAAGTTACAAATAATAAAAATAAATAAATAAATACAATCATTTTCAAATAATTGGCGATGATTTCAGTAGTAATGCATGTATTTCAACGAAACTTTGGGAAAATATGCTTCATTATAAAGCTAAACGATTATACAAAGTTTCAAGTCGAAATGTTTATTACAACGCCTAAAAAAATAATTTGATAATTAAATTGTCAATTGTTTAAGAGCAAAGTCATAGGTCAACATTTTTGTCTAAAAATTACAACGCGTAAAAAAAATAATTTGATAGTTGAATTGTCAATTATTTAAGAGCAAAGTCATAGGTCAACTTTTTTTTAAAAATATTATTTAAATTCATTTTTTCGTCATTTATTTAAGCTCATAAAGTACATAAAAAACTTTATTCTAAAAAAATTGGCGTTTATAACGATTCAGTTTTCGACTTGTGTTATTTTTTTAGGTGTTATTGAATATAAACATTTCCACTTGAATCTTGGCAGGACGATTTATCTCTGCTAGAAGCATATTTTCCTAAATTTACATTAAAATGTATGCAATATTATTAAAGTTTTCTTAAATTGTTAAAAAATTAAAATCTTAATTGTTTTCATATTTTGCATTATAAAAAAATGCAAAAAACATAATTTTGGAAATTCTTTTGTTTAAGCAAATCTGTTGCCGGGCTCAAATTTTAGTTTCACTCCACAAATTTGTAATCTTACATTTTAGGCTATGCTGTTACTGCGGCAACGTTTCAAAGAACATGGAAAGAACGAGAGATATATGAATATATCACAAGTTTATTCCTGGAGAAGCTACATGGCTTAAAATTTGAAATTGTGGTTCCAATTGGTGGAACGTTAGCTAGACCAAACCTACCGGAAGGTACCGTTTTGGATGGTACAATCATGTGTCGGTTATTCGCTCAAAAAACTGTTTACATTAGACCTTTCTCCGAAATTGACAATTATGTTGAAGGAAGTGAAGTTGATGATAATTCAAGCGACCTAATAGAAAATATAATCAACGAGAACCATGAAGAGCTTTCTACAGAAAATAACATTAATATTGTTGATGATCAGTACCATTCAAGTGACATTCAGGCTAACATAGAAAATAACTTAACTACTGATGAAGTTAGAAGTGAAACAAGTTTAGTTGAACAAGTTTTCGAATATGACACTACTGTTGCCATAACTAGAAGTTTGGAGGAGGAGATAAATGAACAAACTATGATTGATATTTTAAGAAAGTTGCACAACAGAATAGACACTGAAACAACTTCCCAGTTCAATATATACAGAGAGGATATTTTTAATTGCTGCATTCGTGCTTTACGAAGAAAGAATTTTTCACCTTTAAACAAAATTTCTGTACTGTTTACCGACATTGACAATGTTTCGGAAGGCGCTGTGGATATGGGAGGACCTACCAGAGAAATGTTCAGGTTACTTCTGAATTATCTAGCAAATAGCACTTTATTTGAAGGTTCCGAACATTGCAAAAATATTACGCTTTGTATGGAGCACCTAGAATTTAAACATTACTATGAAGCTGGTCGAATAATAGCACTATCACTAATACACGGTGGACCTAGTCCTCAATTTTTTTCAGAAACTTTGTTTAATTATCTTGTTACTGGTGTCGAAGCCACTAAGCCCTGTTTAGAGGAAATAATGAATACTGAAATAAGGAACGAATTAGAAAGCATTCGAGATGCACCTGATCTATCTGAGCTTCAACTTGCAGTATGGAATAGTACATTTATGACCATTGCTGGGTTCTCCAATATTACCAGTTTTGACAAGAAAGATGCAATTTTGGAAAGTAAGGATCTACCTTATTTAGATTGCATGATTCTTTTAGTTATCGCTCATAAATATTTTAATTCTGTAAATTTTTTTGTAGGTGCACCGAAATATTACTTAATTTATCGTGCTATGCCGGCTCTAGAGCAATTTAAAGAAGGCCTAAATATACTAGGACTGTTAGATAAATTAAAAGTTTTTAAAGAATTTAAAGAGTTAATGTGCTATACAGATTCTAAACTAACGGCAGATAAAGTTTCTTCTATTTTCAAAGTGAAGCTTAGCGAAATGGGAAGCAATGACCGAAATATTGAAAGCAGAATACTCAGTTTTTGGAACGACTTTTTGTTTGATTGCCAAGGTAAAAATTAAAGATTAAACGTAAAATTATCCTTTAGTGCTCGATGTTTTTTTAGAAAGAGAGACCCAAGCTAGGTTAGACGACGTATTATGCTTTGCTACAGCTTCTGAAAAGATACCGCCTCTGGGTTTTGAAATACAGCCTCAATTGGAATTTCTACATAATGAAGAATTTCTGTGGCCGAAAGCAAATACTTGTGCACCTATTTTATATTTGCCAATTTCGTACAAGAGTAATGAATACGAGAAATTTAGAAACAACATGGATTATGCTATATTGAATGGCATGCAATTTGGATTTGCATAACTGTTTTTTGTTGAAGATTCTTGTTTTTTAAACTTTCAGTTCATTTATTATTACTTTTATAATGTTACGTTTTTATGTATGTTTATTAGTTTTTATAATTTAATTGGTAATCCTATAACATGTTCTCAATAATACGTTGAACAGTTAAATAATGTGTTATTCCATAATTATCATCTTCTAACAGAGGATCGGGTACTGCATTTTCAATTTCAGCTAACTGTTGCGGTGTTAGTATGATATCAGATGCTGGAACTACAACATTGTTTTCAGTTTCCAAGGTTGGAAGCGGGCCATTTTCATCTACACCATATAGCTCTTCATTTTCTAGGTAATTTGGATCTTCGTTAAGTAAATAGTTGCAACCCTCTATATAACTCATATTCCACAATTGCATGGGACATTGTGATCCCATAGTACTCAACTTATGAAAATTCCACTGATTAACAAATTGTTTTAATGAACGTTCTATTCGTGGTAAGTAGACATAATGTAGACAAAATAGATCAGTCTCGCTTTGTTCATTCAGCAAATTCTCTTCCTCCATAAACCAAAATAATTGTTTAAATTGTTTTGAGACAACTCTGTTAACTTCTGACCACAACCGTTCAATTCTTTGGTTATGGACACTCCTTCCAGTGATAAAACTTCCTCTATTGAGCCCTCTTCTGGTAATCATGAAATTAGCCACTTCTACATTTTCTGTTCCCCGATCTGCACGTACTCTACTAGGTAATCCATATCTTGCAGTTCCATTTTCAAACATCGATAAAACTGTATTAGCTGGCTGTATCCATCAATACAGCCATGAAACACAAAACGAAAATTGACCAATTTATGATTGGAGTCCATATGCCTACAAATTAAAAAAATCTTGCAAACAGAGTTTTAGAAAGCATTAATAATCAATAAAGTACCATGTCCCACCCAGAGGTACTTACCATAAATAATTTGATCCCTTTACGCGATAAATCCTTCTAGTTATGGTTTTCCTTTTCCTCATCGCTCTTCCTGCAGCATCTAATATGTTTAAGTGTTCGCGAACTCTCCATCTCGGCACATTGCAATTTTTTGCTCTCAAAGCTCCTAAAACGTACACTTCGTCGACACCAGGAGTTAACCTTAAAACTTCTTGAATGGTAGCCCTTAGTTCCTCATCACTTATGAATTGTTTTTTTAAATTAAACATTTCTCTATATCTGAATAGAGATCTTCTGGATATTCCTAACATGCGACTAACATCTGTCCATGTACAGCCGCCAGTTTGCAAAAGAGAAATTTGCTCAGCAGTTATGCCGACTTTTGGTCTGCCAACGCGACCATTCCTTACACGTGTTGGTATGTAACCCGTGTAATGAGAGCCATTACTTGGTCTGTCTGAAATATTAAGATGTCAAGTAAACATTAGGGTAACCACTAATACTATTGTACGTGTTGCAAATTTGGATTTTTTTTGATAATTTTCTTATGATTTTTAGTAAAGTACTTACCTTCAAACAACGTTTCTAATCTTGAACACAAACTCCATATCATATTGTGTATAATATTAAGTTTATCTTTTACTTCATTTTCAACATTCGCCGACAATGCATTTAATACAAAGCAATGGTTCTCAAGTATTAATATGCATTCCTCCACTAGTCTGACATCTGAATCAAATTGTCGGCGGTAATATTGATCATAATCATAAATTAATTCTTCAAAGTATTCCGTAATATCCATACTCAGGTTAAATTACACAAAGTGACAAAAGCATAACTGTTATTTAACTAAAAATTATTATTAAACAAAATTCACAGATCTCAAACAGGTTAACCAGAGGGGGATGACAAACTACAAAATTACGAAACAGACAAAAAACGTAATATAAGGTTCTTGCCTCAGTCGCATCCAGTCTACATTGAGCACCCTCATTATATTGCGGCATTTTATGGAACCGAAAAATCTATATATTGCAAGGAAGATTTTATATCTACGTTTCAAAATATTATATATTGTGAAATTTTATATATATTATGCAATAATATGTATTACAGAAAATTGTATTTCGACCGAAAATTCTATATAGTGCAACGAAAATTATATATATCAACGTTTTAAAATATTATATATTGTGATATTTTATATATATTATGTAATAATATGTATTACAGAAAATTGTATTTCGACCGAAAATTCTATATATTGCAACGAAAATTATATATATCGACATTTTAAAACATTGTATATTGTGAAATTTTATATATATATTATGCAATAATATATATATTGAAGAAATTTGTATTTTGGCCCAAACGGCGCCTCATACATATCCCTCTTCCACTTGATTCCATTTTGATTGTAGAATTAATAAAACATAAACCAGAAACTGATAAAATAATATTTTCACTCCAAACAATATAAACATAAAAATATAAATTTAATGTTTGTAATCTGATGTGTAATGTCGGTGAAGGTTAAACCTAAACTACAGTACAAAATATTAACGTCCGACGCTTTCACGAATAACTTGTGCGGCATTTATCTGGATTCTGATTGGCCAATATTTACACGTCCACTGCTTTAGACCAATCACAGTACAAGCATTACAAATTGAAATTCTGAGAAGTTTTAGAGGAAAGCTTTCTTTAACACACAGTTAGAATCTATTACAAACTAATTATATCCATAATCCCATTGTTTTTTCGGGTAGATACGTAATTCTGACGCTTAAAAATGCCCCTTTTAAAAAGCAGTGAAATTATCAGCAAGTTGTTTTAACGATATTTTCTTAGAAATAATTCTTATTAGAAAAGTAAATTGTTGTAAATTAATAAAATGTTTTATTATATCATTTTCACGACACAAATTGTTAAAATAAAATTAGTGGGAAAACCCTATTTGGTTATAGCAAATCACATTCTAACAGTGAATATACTTCAGTATCTATGAACGTTAGGTATTTAGTATTATAAACCACTAATCTACAGAAGAACTATCATAACCGATGGTCTGCGTTTTACTTCTTGGATCACATTTTACTGCGGTTAGAATTTTTTTCTTCACCCGATCACGTGCGTCGGAAATTTCTTTGCGGCTACTATATTTACACCATCGCATCCGTAAAGTTTAAAAATTGCCTGCTGCATATTTTAATACCTACAATCTAAAGTGTGTTCCGTGAATGATAAATGCACCGACAAACTTTAACAGGGAATATAACTCATCAAATCAGATAATTTATAAATAAATATAGTAGATTGTTTATGAGGAGTAAAAGTGGCATTTTTTGTATTAGATGTACAGGTTTATTCTAGTCATTATAAATTAACCACGCCTTATTGTTACTATTGCCTGTAGAAAAAGATTTTTTTCATTGAAACCTCTACTTTAAGATGGCATAAAAAAATCATACTGTGGAAAAACAGTGTCAAAAATGAGAAAAACCGAAACAAACATTTTTTCAAGATCGATCGAGCATTGAGAGTGATGCAAAATCTGCATTTTGGATCACTCTCAACACTTTATTTCAATAAACAATGGAGAATTCGTGACAATTACGGAAAAATTGATCTTGAAAAAAACTTTGTTTTGCATGGTTTTTCCCATTTTTGACAATGTTCTTCTACAGCAACAGTATGATTTTTTTATACCATCTTAAAATAGAAATATCAACGAAAAAAAATCGGTCCTGAAATTGTCAAAAGTCAAAATTTCGTTCATCAACTTTTTGATTGAAAATTTGGTCTTTTTTCAAATTAATTTCGCATAAAATCAAAAAATAAATATTTCTCTTCAAAAAAATTACAGCTTATTTGAGACATAACAATGTCCATTTTCACCAAATTTCATTAAAATCTAATCATTTCTGTGGCAGATAGAAATAAAATATCAAGAAATTAGTTTTTGACGTTTCTCTCGATAGTTTTGAGGTTATGTTGAAAAGTAAAAGAAAATAAAAGTTGTAGATCTTTTAATCTATCTACAACTTTTGCATTTAACTTTTTTCGATAAGAGGTTTAGTTTTACCGGAAATCGTAAAAAACCACGTATCACCCCTAAAAGCACACCTTTTTTCACCCCCTGTTACATGGCCTATGTCCATTTAACAGTTTTATATAACTAATATTTTATTTATATTTAGCACGATCTGTATAGCGTTTTGATTCAGTTTTTGTAAGTGAGACTGTTTCAACTATCAGAATTGTATAATTGCTCAATTATTTCACATTGTTTTATATACCTATTTGTACATCTTAGGAACTCAGTCATATTTTTAACACTAAATTTTGTATCAAACACTTCAATACCAATTGTCTTCAAGACTACGGAACACTTACATTTATTTATATTTCATTTTTATACTTTATTTACTATTGTACAATGTACATGTACTTATTTTAATTACCTTTAAAATTTGCTCATTCTCCTGTTATGTGGTGTATCCTATATGATGTAATGTATTTACTGAATTCTCACAAAACAGTTTGTATACGATTTACTATTTAATAGGGCAGTTTGTTGTTAGGTTATATTTTCTTTCACTGTCAAGACAAGTTTGGTGTAAGAATTATAGATTCCCTTTATCGATTTTGTAATTTGCTTTTTTTTTTAAACTGCATGTAGATAAAAAAAATACTATAAATTAGAAAACCGTAATTATAAATTAAGTTATTTTTATCAAGTGTATTTAATTTATTAAATTACACATAACGATACACTTGCTTCGATTTTCTTAGGTCAAGTTAGTTTTTTTTTTATACATTTATTTAACGTCGGCCTATTTCCGCTACTGAGGCCTAACACCGACGCCTGTAGACGAGCTACCCCCAACCAGGAATTTTGCCAAACCTCTTCCCTTAAGAAGAGTAGGGATCTTTTACCTGCCTAACATTTAATAGACAAGGGACCGACGGCTTTACATCCCCTCCGAAGGATGGTATATCTCCTATACAACAACCCTCGCCTAAGGTTGTATAGCTTCCGCGCACACACTGATATACAAGCCGCTGGAAGATGTGTGAGGCGAGAACGCGGTTTCCGTTGGAATGGTCACCCATCCAAGTACTAACTGCGCCTGTCGTTGCTTTACATCGCATACCGAAGTATGTACATAGTAAAGACGCACCTTTGTAATTTGCTTGAGTAAGGTAATCTACCTAAACAAACGAAGTTATGTGCTTAAGCTGCCCATCAACAGATGGCAGCACTTGTACCATTTTCTGCATTTTACAATTTAGTAAAACTATATTTTTCAAGTTTGTGTATTGGTATTATATTGCAGAATATGAGATAAAAAAAAGTTAGCTTTATTAATTAAAATCACCAATAAATCGTTTGCCTGCTGATTTTGAACTGATTCAGACTTGCAAACTTTAACTGTGCGACCTCAGTCATTCATATTACATTTTTGAATCCACGTTATACAAGTGTTTAACAACCAGGTAAATTTTATTTATTAGTAATTTAAAATTCCAGTAATTTTCAATTTTATCTTTAATGCAATTCAATTTTTTTTAAATAAATTTAAATTTAAATCTTTTTAGTTTAATAAGCAATTAAAATACTATATGTACCGTATGATTATAAAATATTATTTTCTTTTTTTGCAATTTATAGTTTGCGAATCAGCTTTATATTTATGCTTTAAGCTTTTTATTAGTTTTTATGCTTCATGCTTTAAGCTTTTTATGCTTTATACTTTGTCTTGAAAATTCAGCTATATATTAAAAATTCAGCTTCTTCAAATTAAAATTTGAGCTTCACAAGAATTTGTATTAATTATAAATTTATATTCAGTGTTAAAGTCGGATAATATCTCTACAATCTTTAAAACTTACTTCCGAAATATAACGTTTTTCTTCAAACGTCAGAATATCATGACATTTCTAACTCGTTTCATGCTATTAAAGTTTGACATTTCAGGCGGCTGTGCGTTGCCATTAGCAATGGAACTAAAAGTACTTTTTCTTCCGTGGGCTTTTACTTCCGTTGCAAATGGCAACGCACAGCTAAATTTTTTATTTTTATTTTTTCATATCTAATCGACGTTTGAAGAATAAATAACATGTCTTATTCGGAGTAAAAACCACTTTCATTCCTAATAAAACAGTATACTATTTTCTTCAAACGTCAAAAAACCATGACTTTTATGAAACATTTTTTGCACACTTCGTCTGACCGGCTGACTTAGTCTCTTATTGCTGCCAACGAACTCTGAGCGACAGTAAAAGTATTTAAAGAAAAAATAACAGCATTTTCTACACATTCGACTTTTGAAGAAAAAAATAGCATGTTATATGTGGATTAAAGTGATTTTTTATGTTATGTTTTTGCCGACACACAAAAAATATGAGATACATCTTCGACACAAAAAAAATCACTTTTTCTCCATATAAAACAATATGCTATTAGAAATCGTTTCTCACTTATTTCTTTATATTCTTAAAATATTAGTACATAACAATGTGTAATTGATAATATGTATTATTAAATAAACAAACGCAATGCAAGAGGTCAAATACCCAGTCATTGACCGTAGCTCCTTTGCCTCTTTATGTTTTGTGCCTTATATATGGAAGTAAAAGTTCTCTAAGAAATCGGAAATCTATAAATTAAAAAAATGCCCGTTTCGCGCAAATTTATACAGAAAATTTTAATTGGATATGCCCGGCTCGTACAGACGGTACTTTCACTGCCGTAGTAGCCATATCACAGACCCATGCACAATGTTTTATTCACAACCCATTACATATTCTTTCTAATCGATCGTAGATTTAAATCGAAAGTAATCCAAATCCATATTTTTTTTTCTTCGTTGGACGCGTCTACTTGTCTGGTACGTGTTGATGATATGAAATATTACATTTCTCTTCTTATTAAATGTTTTTTATTCATACATATAGTACAGCGAGGAAAGTTTGCCAGTTAAAGGGAGGTGGGATAACACGTCTGTTGAAATGTATTCAATAGCCATAAAAAACATTAGATTTCGCATTGGTATGACAAGTGTGTAACAAATCATCCCGACGACTACTTTCACTTTCGCATATTACTGAGCTTGGGCTAAGAGATTAGTTGAATTTTCATGCCTTATCGCGTATTTATTTAGTTTATTGTTTATATTACAAGATTTTGTGGAATTAGAGCTGTAGTTTCTGATTTGGCGATTCATATAAGTGATATCTGCTTTCTGTTAGCATGGACCATAAACCTAACGAGTGGTTCAAACAGGCTAATATTGAATAAGTAAAATATCAAAACAACAATTGTTTATGAATTTCCAATTGCAATGGATTATAAAAATAAGACACTTATTTTATTTAATTTTTCAAAATGAAATTTCAATATAGTAAGGTTGGTGTAAAAATGAAATAGAAGTTTAGTATAATGGAATATTAAAGTAGAACATATCTCACTTAATATACGTAAAGTTCATTAGAACCTTAGAGACACACTGTCTATTTCAATTCAACATAAAGCGAAATTATTAAAACTGTATGAAACAACAAAAAACACAGAGTATTTGACTGAATTTAAAATACTTAGGAAAAAACATAAAAAACTATATAAAAGGATCACATAGAGAATACATCAATGATGTTGGATCCAATATTTGCAACGAACCTAATAAATTCTGGTCATTTGTAAATTCACTTAAGAGTGGTCGATATTCAAATTGATCGTTTTGGTTTGTTTTATTTCGTGCCACATAACATCTATGTCTCAAGTTAGGTTTTTGCCGTGGTTTGTTTATTATTTAGGGGCTTTAAAGTAGACTTATTTGTACATCATTTGGTGAGTGAAAATGGACAATGGCAGCGTTAGATGACTTAATACATTTAGCTGCTATCGACGCCTTGATGAAATATACAAGAATGTTAAACAGTGCGCTGAAAACTTAAAAGATTCGGTCATATTGGCTTACCTATGTGGAGGAGACTTGGTTGCACAGGACGTTCAGTATCATCCAAAATGCTTGACAAGACTATACAATAAATCCAGATGCACCATAAGCAAATACTTCTCCAGATCAAAATCTAGCCATCTGTGAAAGTATGACTTTTGCAGATCTCCTAATGTATATCAAAACAAAACTCCACGAATCAAGCAAATTTGTCTTCAGAATGGCTGATTTACTGGAGATGTATCACTCGCGATTGTCAGAATTATTGGGGGTTCCCAAGGCTGTCATAGTGCAAGAGAAAAGCAACAGATTTCGAGAAAAAAATTTACTACATTTTCCTGATTTAAAATCCCAAAAATCTGGACGAGAATACATATTTCTTCCATCTGAAACTAACCTGACAAATGTTCTGGATTATGAAGACCACGACGAAGACATGCTATCATTTTATCAGTTGCCCTTGAAAATGAGCCCGGCCCGAAGTCCATACCCTTTCCCTTGCCCTTCTACAGTGCAAAAACTTTGCGGGCCCCTCTCTCCCCTCCTAATCATCCAATCTGGTCAGGCTCAAATCAAAGAGAAAAAAATTCCACATTCGATGGCGAAAAAAAAAGTTTCCCCCATCCCTTTCCTTCCCGACGAAAAATGACTTTTTCTAAAAACAATAGCAACAATAAATTAGTTATTTCGCAACCATTGTTTATTTATGGCGAAAAATGAAAATGCATGAGCGGAACTCAAAGTATGCACATTAGTACACAATCTCACGTTTGCTGCGCGATTTGCGGAAAGAATTGCGGAAGTTACAACAGTTTTAATTTTATTTACGTTTACCCTTCACCCTCCCCCCTTAATCAACCTAGCGACTTGAAATTTGGACACAGTACTTTAGGTCTTGAGTGTATATTGGGGAAGAAAAGAAAAAGTTGCCGTCACTTTCTTCACCGAAAAAAAAACGCGAAAATCTCTCTCGGTACGTTCCCGCCGGCGCCGCAGCAAAAAATCCGTGTACAAATTCGTACCTTCGAATCGCAATATCTAGAGAACCGCTGGACCGATTTCGACGAGTCAAAATTCAGTTTACGCGCTTTCGTGAGCCCTGTTCCGAATCAAACTAAGCGAGTTATGTCCGAAAAACTGATTTTTCCTATCTTTACATGTAAGTTCGCCCCTTCCACCACCCCCCTCGCGCCCGCTGACATGACCAGATGATAGGAGGAGTCCGAAATAAAATTCGAAAAAGACACTGTCGTTTCGAGACCCAGATCGGCCCCACTAAAGTTGTTATTTATGTTATATGTGGTATTTATGTATGTTATTTATAATTTTGCGGGATTACTTCCTGCTCTGTAATTGGATTATTGTAATCTGTAGAGCAGTGTAAATAAATAAATAAAAATTTCCAAGAGTCCCCCCAGCGATAATTTGAATATTTATTTTAGGTTTTATTAACCAAAATTTTAGGATTACTTTTAGGACCTGGCTATTTTCTAATTTTAGCTGCCGATATTATCCCTATTGGACGTGTTAGATTATTTAAAAATATATATTAATACGCTGTTGTATTCATATTTTTGAATAACGGGTATTGCATTAAAAGTATACTTTACGGAAACGATAATAAACCACTAAAAATCTTGTTGGATTACTGCCGCTCAGAATTATGAGAGCGGAAATAAGAGGCTTCTACTTCCACTCAAATGGAGAGTCAGATAAATGATAGTTTAAGTTCACAAAACTAGTCATTAGTCATGTTCTTTTTACGTTTGAGGAAAATAGTAGGTATATTGTTTTATATGGAGTAGAAGCGAAATTTTTTGTGTCCGGCAAGACAAGGGAAGCGAGACTGGCAAGAACACCTGAAACACAAAAAACAATTTTATTCCGCATGTAACATGCTATTTTTTCTTCAAACACTTTTAGTGCCGCCTGTGAGCGGCTGTAAAAGACTTTTATTGCAGCTTAGAACCCGTTAGCGGCAATAACAGATTAAATAAGTCGGTGGGACGAAGTATAAGGGAAGTGACAGTTTAAGTTCAAAAATTTGTCATAATAGTCATGTGTTGGTCTACCTTACCAAACCTCACCATAAGCGTAATGTTTTATGGAGAGGATTCGTAAATTTTAATATTTTAGTTTTAAAAAATTACAGGAAGGCCAGAAACATTCAAAATCATCATCTGTTTTGTGACAGTTTTGAAAGTACTGTTTTAAATTCGCCTGATCTTATGGTATTAATTTTTTCTCAATACATTTTTTACATAAAAATATGTATTTTTCAATGTATATTCTCGCTTGCTTTATTGACTCTGTAGAATAGCTTTATTATTATTTTTAACTAAATTTAAAAAAGATGGTAAACTGCATTTTTGAAGATATTTTCTGTTTTCTTGAAAATGGCGAAGGATCTGGTGCTTATTTAAGCTGGAGCCTCTTTACAGCATTGGCACGTAACAAACTCAAAGTAGTAACTAGGGTAAATATAGGTAATTATTCTGCTAATCCTTCAGTTCCCAAATTCATTCTGGTACAAATTCAGTTTCGAAAGTCAGTTAGAAACTGAATTTATCTCATTATAGGCCTCAGTTTTATATATTCGCCATTCAAGAAATTGTTCATTATTAGTTAGAACATTTTTTAAAGTTGTATCGGTAACTTTAAAATTTCTGAGCATTTTAGGACCTATGACACCCTGGGTTTCGAAATTTTGTATTTTTAACCCCACCACACAAAAAAAGGGGCATAATGAGTTTGAAGCGTATGTTTGTGTGCCCGTCTGAAACTTAATATCTCTTCAACGGATGATGTGTTGCTTTTTTAAATTTAAAATAGTATTTTGTTAAAGTTTCTAGTAATCCATCTAATTATTTGTAGTCTGGTAGTTAATTTTTATTTTGTATTATAGAGGGGTCGATCTGGATTTGCAAACGGGCTCGCTTTTTTCGAATGAAATCGGACCCCCTCTATCTTCCGAAAAATTTTTCGGTCGAACTTTTCGCGAGGAGGGGGGGGGGGGATTTACATGTAAAGATAGGAAAAATCAGTTTTTCAGACATAACTCGCTTAGTTTGATTCAGATCGAAAAAGTGTAAAATGGATAAAATGAGGGGCCCGCGAAAGCGCGTAAACTGAATTTTGACTCGTCGCAATCGGTCCAGCGGTTCTCGAGATATTGCGATTTGAAGGGACGGATTTTTCGCAGCAGCGGGAACGTTCCGAGAGCCGTTTTCGCGTTTTTTTTTTTTTTCGATGAAGAAAGTGACTTGGCGACTTTCTTTTTCTTTCCCAGATAGACACTCAGGATCTAAGTACCGTGTCCAAATTTCAAGTCGCTAGATTGATTAGGGGGGAGGGGGAAGAGTAAACGTAAATGAAATTAAAACTGCTGTAACTTCCGCAATTTTTTCAGCAAATCCTATCCTACCTACTTTGAGTTCCGCCATAAATAAACAAATGGTTGCGAAATAACCAATTTATTGTTTTTAGAAAAAGTCATTTTTCGCCAGGAAGGAAAGGGGTGGGGGAGATTATTTTTTCGCCATCGAATATGAATTTTTTTTCTCTTTGATTTCAGCCCGACTAGTTTGCGATCGGATGATTAGGAGGGGAGGGGGGGGCGCAAAGTTTTTGTCCTATAGAAGGGCAAGGGAAAGGGTTAGGGACTTCGGGCTGGGGTCATTTTCAAGGGCAATAAATTCTCTTTTAAGATAGTTTTACTCCGAAGCTCTAACTTCATTAGGGCCTACACGCGCGCGTGATACATTTATAAAAACGAGTGCGGTAATTCCACAGCCGTGCAGCGAGATGCTGGGGGAGGAGCCTAGCGTTTCCACTTTTCTTTCACAAACACACGTCTCACTCTGCTCGTCCGTTTTTCAGGAAATTGCTGTAGATATTTTAAGAAATGTTGGTAGATCATTCGAAAATCGTCTACAGAAATGCATAGACTTACTGGGACCTGTTTACAGACTCAAAATAACTTTGAATTTTTAAAATAGTGCCAATTTTTGTATTACCTAATACCGTAATTTCTGTTCCTCTTATTTATGTGAACTTTTTTGTAATATTAAACGATTATTTATAAATTATTAAGCTAGACTCACTGTAGTGGATTCCTTAATTTTATTCATTAATAAAACAGAAATTAATATTTAGAGTATGTATAGTCTTGTTACCTATGTGTCTGCCCTATTGTTTAGTTATCCAACTTAACCGTGGTCTCTCTATTGTGTGTATGTGTAACTGAAAAAAATGTCCTGATCGACTCCTGGGCGAGAAGTGCGTGACCCCGTCTACTTCATCTTGTATCACAAAATAATGTTTATTTTGTATATGTATATTCAAAAAGAGTGACAAACCCTTCAGGGGGATCAGAAATAAAATTTCTGTTAGATTAAACCGCCGTACAGTGCTCTTGATTTTTTATTGAATTGTATTAAATGTAAGCAATATTTGTGCAAAATTTCAAGCAAACCGTTCACTTCGGGAATGAGAAAACAATTAGAACAATTTAAGGGTAAGGTGAAATAGCCAATTCAACTCTTTTAGCTGTCACGCGGGAATGAAACTTTGTAATAATAGCTCTGTATAATACAACGTTTCAGCATAGTTTCACTGTTATAGTTATATGGGCACCTTTCAATGGCTTATCCTGCAATAGCTTTAATTCTCTTATCCATGTCAGGTAACCCATTGTTTTAGTTAATAATTCATTTGTCTTTTAACTAGTCCATTTTTTGTCCGAAATCGCATTTTAAAGATCTCTATTTGATTTTTTAAATTGCTACCTTTTTCAAAATTTCACACACCGCACTTTTTATTTAAATATGCTTACTATGAGTTCCTCCATTAAATACTTATTTAATATAAAATGTTGCACGGTGCGTTGTTTCAGATTTCTGAGTGAAATTTTTTTTAAATGCGTTTCATTATTTCACGGAAAAAAATCGTTTAATTTTTTTTAACAATTCCATACGAGATTTTGTAATAGTTTTACTTATGATGTAAAACACTACATCATGGTCCACATATATTTTTCAATTAATATGCCCTAACATATTGTTCGTACATGTTTTTAATATACTTTAATTTACTTCATTTCCTCCTTTCAATTTCAGCCTTGTTTTTATGAATATATTAACATTAGCATCTGCAAAATCAGAAGTATTCTTGTTTTACTTTAATTAAAAGTGTAATCGGATAAAAAATACTGAAAGAAAATGACTTGAGAATACATTAATCAATATTGATAAAATCAGTATATCTGTGTCTAAATACATGATCAAAAGAAAAAGGTCGCAATGATACCGAAACATACTTGAAAAATTAGCACCTTCACTAATTAATATGAATGTTAAAAAAATAATTTATATTAAAATGACATTATAATTAATTGTGACACAATTTCATTCGGACAGCTGAGATAACAAACAGCCTTTCTACGACATTGCCTAATGAAGGCGGCGCGATTACGATGAACTTTCTTCCTACTTATTAAAATTAGGTGTTTAAAGAGTATGTTTAATGTTCATCATTATTAAAATGCTGCTAAGAAAAGTTGTAGGTGCCGCAAATCGGAGATTTACGACGAACAAAATTAATATCCGAATAATTTAACCAGACATTAATTTTACTATATTATGAAATTCTGTACCAAATATCTTTTACGAAATTAACGATCGTCGCCCAAAATTATAAAATGATTGAAAATACTGTAAATAATTTGTTTTGATATAAGAAATTTTTGAAATTATTTAGTATTTAGTGATTTCGAGGCCCGCAAGGCGAAACAATTTTTCATTATAAAAAATTGCCCTAAGAGTGGTTCGGACTCCACAATAAATTGTAGGGCCTCGTCTCTTTTTACGTAGCACAAGATCCTTAGGGGTTTACTTCGGTAACTTGAGAGGTGTTTAAGAAAACATTTAAGAAACATTTGTGTGGAAAAATATGCTTAATCACCATTTATCTATTTTAGATGTACGTTCTAACTCCGGCAAATGGAAATATTAGAGGGTATGGTTATTGTCCCCTCTTTTTCTGGCAGCACTTACCTCAGATTTGGCGGTTGTCTAATTTATGCGATGTCTACATTGTTTAAACTATTCACTTTCTAGTTATCCGGCAAATAACGATGTTATAAATGGTATAGTTATGCAGATAGTTACGCATATTAAACACCTGACCCTAGAATTTCAAAGTACAGGCGATAGTCTTGGCATTCGTCAATATTAAATATTACAGTCATATGCCTTTTGACACATCAACAACCACCGGAGTATCCCAAGGCTACATAAAGAAACCTCCTTTATTTAACATATTTCACGGTATTTGACTTATTCAATCTGTCTAAATTTTGTCTTTTACTAATCACTTCTCATTAGCTACTCTCTTCTGTCTATTTTCTTTCATTTCTTTTATTTTAGATAGATCTCAGTATTGCACGTGTTAATGTGAGATCGCTGGTAGCAAAATTTAATGAATTGCGAGATCAAATAAGTAGATATAATTATGTTATAATAGGGGCGATAGAAACTTGAATGTCTACGGTTATTTGCAGTGAGATGATAAAAATTGACCAGTACAGTTTTATCAGAAAAGATCCTCTAACGCGAGGCGGGAAAGTTAGTATGTATATAAAATACAATGTTTTAATAAGCAATTGTCACGAATACGTTGAACATATTTGGTTGAAAATAAAATATAAGCGACGGGAAGTTGTTGTAGATGTTGTGTACCGACCTCCTAATACAAATATAACATCATTTTTTTACAGTTTTGAGGATACGGTATGTTGTGGTGATTTTAATTAATATGTTAAATATAAATTCTAATGTATGTTCACAATGTAATTCGATCTTACATTTAAATTAATGAGCCAACAGTCATCACGGATACAACTACTGTATCCATAATTTTAGTAAATTTTGTAAATAAAACTTGTGCAACTGGAGTTATGGATATTCAAATATCAGATAATCTACTTACTTATTGCAAAATCAATCAGAACTTAACAAAAGTTTCAAAAATTTGTTTACAGTCCTCTAAAAAAATATCAATATGAATAATTTTCAGAAAGATCTAGAATCTATGCCTTGGAATCTAATATACAGGCTGTCCATTTTATCAGGACCCTCGAGAATACCTCACTTAATATCGGTCGTACAAAAATAAATATTTTTACAAAAATTGTGCCGATTTATATAACCTACAAAATGGTTTAAAGACATTTGAAATCCATGGCCTACTTTGAGTTATGGCGAAAAATATCGAAAATGCGGAAAACTTCTAGGCCAAATATCTCCGTTATTTGAAGAGATACGAGAAAAACTAGTAATAAAAAGAATATAGCACACAGAACATTAATATTTATCTAATCCTTAAAATAATTTTTAAGATATCATATCAAGTGTTCAAAGTGTCCACTGCGATTTCTTATACAGAATCGAGCGCGGCGAGGCACTGCATTTAAAACATTACTGAGCATTTCGGGGGTAATGTAATACATGCCTGTTGAATTCGAGCTTTTTGCGGTGTCGTCGAAAACACCTTATCTTTAATATACCCCCATATAAAAAAATCCATTAGGGGTATATCTGGAGAACGAGGGGGCCATCGGATGAATTGGTACCTTTCCAATATTAAGGCAAAATTTCGTCTAAATAATCTAGGCAAATCTGGCAATTGTGGGGAGGAGCTCCATCTTGTTGAAAATATTGAAAGTTGTGCCGATTCTCTAAAGGTAGGTCATCTAAGAATTCATTAAATTTATTTCTCAAAAAGTTTAGGTACCTTTGACCACTGAGGTGACCATCATAAAAATAAGGGCCCATTAAATTGGTGCCTAAAATACCTATCCACACATTTATTGAAAAACGATTTTGAAACGTAGTCGGTCTATGCCAGTGTGTATTTTCAGAAGTCCATTTGTAATGAATATTGCTATAAAAAAATCCATTATTGGAAAAATTTGCCTCGTCGGACCACAGTATTTTACTACATATTAATGGATCGGCACGCTTCTTTTCCAACAGCCACTTACAATAAGTCATCCTCCTTGGTTTGTCCCCCGCTTGTAAATTGTGAACTTTCTTGGCTTTATAACACCGGTAACCATTTTTCTTTAAAATTTTTCTAGCACTTGTTTTATTTATATGACAAGCAATTTGAATTTCTCTTAATGATGTTTCCAAATTTTCTGTATTTTTATTTCTTACATAATTAATAACTCGGTTTACCTTATTTACATTGTCAGTAACGCTGTTCAACCTTGTCTTCTTCTTTAAAAATGAACCATTATTTTTCAGTTTCGTAGCTAATTTTCTGAACAGTTTTATTCGGCTGTAATGCTTGTGGAAATATGTTTCTATATTCTACTTAGCTAATCCAGAGTTAAAATTGCATTGGCAATATGTAACGAACATATTATAACGATCAATGTGAGTGAAAATCATTTTTGAAAATTCTAAATTCTTAAACGAGTGTGATTGAGTGAGAGTTTAAGTATTAACTGAGATGATCTGTCAAAAAATTGAATTGTCAAGTTTGTTCATAGCCAACTATTTTAGAATAATTGAAATAATAGTGAAATCATGAAATA
This sequence comes from Leptura quadrifasciata, assembly GCA_963675555.1. Lineage (NCBI taxonomy): Eukaryota > Metazoa > Arthropoda > Insecta > Coleoptera > Cerambycidae > Leptura > Leptura quadrifasciata. The sequence goes on along the minus strand of OY776676.1, from coordinate 111,114,914 downwards.
CAAACAAATGGATATTACACTTAAATTAGTTGGTAAAGACATTTTAACTTTCTGAGCAAGGAGTGACACTTTTATGGAGGACCTCTATACATTGGCACAACTGCGAATACTCTTTCCATAATTGCTCCATGTTGCTTTCTTGATTATTATTTTGTTTTTGTTGCCTGAATTTATTTTATTTTTCCTAATTGTGTTAATGTTTTATTATAGCAAACATTTGAACAACTTATTGAATTATTTAATCATACTTCTCCACGGCAAGTATAATGCTTGTTAAAAAAAAATTATTGGTTTTTAAAAAATGTTTTTGATTACTAACGTAGTACCATAACTTTTAAAGTAGGCAATGGATTTCAAATATCTTTAAACCATTTTGTAGGTTATATAAATCGGCAGAATTTTCGTAAAAATAATTTTTTTTGTACGACCGATATTAAGTGAGATATTCTCGAGGGCCCTGATAAAATAGACAGCCTGTATATATTATATAGTATTGATAAAAAAAATCATTTTTTAACAACAATTATTGAGCTGTTTGATTTTCACATCCCTATTAAAAAGGATAGCTTCTTGGAAAACTGAAAACATAAAATTATTGCAGAAATTAAGGGATAAAACATAAAAAAATATAAACAAACAGGTGCACCTGAACATTGGACGTACTATAAAAGTCAAGAAACTTGACAAACTCTGCCATAAAAACGGAAAAAAGGTGTATTTGAGATTTAAACTGCAGAATTCCAACATTAAAGACAAGTGGAAAGAACTAACAAAACTGAATATTGTGAAAGATAAAAACTTCAATATACCTACCGAGCACCTTAAAAAATGCTGATGATATTAACAATTTGTCTATTAAGGTCGTCATATCCAAGTGACAGAGATCCAATAGGAAAATATTTACTGCTTTTGACCATAACTTCTTCTAAAACACATAGGTATTGCAGACAAACTATAAGACTACCTAAGTAGAGCTATAACAAGAGTAGTGTTATAAATTTTCACTCAATGATTTCAAACATATGCGAAATAGTTAGATTTAAATTTGGCAAATGCGAAGATTGACATAATTTTTAAAATTAAATCTAACTATTTGCAAACAACTAAAATTATTGAGTGAAAATTCATATCACTACACCTGTCATAGTAGTACTTAGGTAGTCCTATATTTCTTTTTACCAATATATGTATAAAAAGAAGTTGTGGCCAACAATAATAAATATTTCCTTATCGGATCTCTCTCTTTCTCTCTTCATAATTCCTTGCATGATGATAACTTAATAAACTTTTATTTGAACAATGTAAAGCAGGGCGTGTCTAGTTTATTTTCTTTCGAACTAACAAATGAATTTACCGTGGCTAACATAATAAAGAATATAATCACATTTATCACACACATCATAAATGAATGCATAAGAACTGAATATTTTCCTGTGGAATGGAAACAAGCTAAGGTTATACCTGTACTGAAAGCCAGCTATCTAACTGTTTTCAGTGATGTGAGTATCTTACCTGTATGATAAATTACTATATTAATATCTATGTAGCATTTTCTTGGATTTAATAAAGGTGCATATACACTGTTATCCCCTTTTCTAACGGATAGGTTTCAGCAAGTTCACTTTCATAACAGCACATCAGAACCAAGCAATGTTTAGCGGGTGTTCCGCCAGAGAGTGTCATAGGTCCACTTTTGTACACAGTTTATTCGTCAACCTTATGCGAATCATTAAAATTTTGTAAATTTCACTTTTACGCTGATGATACACAGTTCTATTGTTCCTTCAAATTGAGCGAGAGGAATTAAACCAACTGATCAACAAAGATTTAGATGCACTTTTTACCACTTCTGTTAATTATTTGTTGAAGACTAATCCTAGTAAATCCTGTGCCGTACTATTTTGTACTGAAAATATAAGAAATGCTATTTATAATGATCTCAGTTTGCGTATTGGAAATGATATAATACCGTTTAAAAATTATTCTTAAAGTCTGGGTCTCATAATTGATAATAAACTTCGATTTAAAGAACATGTTACAAGCAACAAATTACAGAAAGTATATTTATCTCTAAAAATTATATATACACAGCGCCACTTTCTAGACCATGATATTTAAAAATATATATGCTACTCTCTTGTGTTATCCCCATTCAACCACTGTGATAGTGTTTACGAAGTCTGTTTAGACGCCGCTGACGTTCGACGCATACAGAAACTTGAAAACTCCTGTTTACGTCTTATTTACGGAATTAGGATGCGCCACCGAATATCTCATAAATTCCAAGATATTAAATGGTTAAAAGTATGTATAATCGGCGGCACCTTCAATGACCTGCGTATTTTTCAAAATTCTAAAATTGAAATCACCACCTTATTTACATGATAAATTAAAATCTACAACTGATGTGCACAATATAAATATTCGCAGGAAAGATATACTTACCATTCCTCAACACTGCAAAGAGATTTTTAAAAGGTCTTTCTCATATAACGCTGCAAAATGTATTAATAAAATTGGTGACATGGATCTTAATTTATCGCATAATTCGGTCAAAGTTAAATTAAGAACCATTTATTGCAAAACCAGCAATCACATTAACTCTTCAACGTTTTCATATTTTTTCCTTCTTTCCGTGTTTTCTCTTTCTTGATTCCTATTTCTCCACCATTATAAATTGTATTTTATAATTTACCGAGTATTGGTGGAAGATTAGAATCTGTTATTTGCAGAATTCTGAAGCTTTACCGTTTATTTATTATAATTAAATTTTATTTTGTTAAAGATTTTGTATACTTATTGATAAGTAGTAAATGAGTTATTATTATTATATATATTTTTTTCTAATTTTGACATATAAAGTGACACTTTTTAAAACTGATTGACATTATGAAACGTCTTACTTTTTGTAACTAGTTGCATAAAGTAAAATTTTATGCAATTGGTAACGAAAAATGTATTTCAAAATTAGTGACAAAAAGAATTATTCTATTTATTAAACTGTTATAATACAAGTTAAAAACATAAATTATAAATTAATTAATTATTATAAATATTGATAACACAATTATTGCAATTATTCAAATTAATTCCCGACGACATATTTTTTTCATTGCTCGAACTTGCTGTTATTTGGGAAGTGGCGCACATTGCTTTAGATGTTTCACCAAATATTTCTTGCGCTATAAGTTTCTTATTATTCATAGAATTTTCGACATATCCCTCCGCAACAGAGCTAGATTTCCAACCTCCGTGCCTCTTTAATTTTAAAATATCAGCGCCACTGTCTGCTAGAAAAGTGGCAGAGCTTCTTCTAAAGCAGTGGCCAGTATATAGAACAGGGTTTGAAAGACGAAGAAATTGTGCAATAACTTTTGGCAGACTGCTAAATGTGTTAATTCCAACAGGATTTCTGGTACATTTTCCATTCGCATATTTTACAAAAAATCTGTTGTGTTTAAGAACCTGGGGACGCAACTTAATATATTTTCTTAATATTTCAACAAGATTCGTATTTTCAATGTCTCCAGTGGTAATTGCAAACTGCCGTATAACTTTTGTTTTTGAAGGTGGGATATCAACATGAAAATAGCTTCCTTCGTCTATAACATTTTCAACTGGAAGAAATGTTAATTCTGCTTTTCTGCATGCTCCTGCCATTCCAATTATCATTGCAACCTTAGCCATTAAGTATTCTTTGTCATCAGCTTCCACTAAAAATTTGGCAAAATCTTCTTTAATAAAAACTTTTGACTTTTTAGCACTGTACCCGTCCGCTTGACTTTTAATATATGCTACCAAATTTGTATATTTTTTAATATCAATATTCCTTTTCAGATTTAGTTCAGACCTTAACATTGAGTAGTGTCCATAATGTGGAAACTTTTAGATCTTTCTTACCCTCAAAATATGCAAGTAAAACTTTCTCATTAACATGTTTAATTTTCTTCTCATCACACCACGTAACAAATTTTTCGTATGCCAAATCATAAACTGCCTTTGACTTTTTGGGAATTACTGATAATAGAGCATTACCTGCTGCCTCTTCAATATCGCTTGGTAGCTCTTCAGAACTTGAATTACTCATTTTTAAAAAATAAATCTAAAAATATATCAATCTCACTAAAAACCTTCCGTCTAGACTTTTTTACAAAATGTCAAACTGACAACTAACATGAAGTAACAGCAACAAACTAAATTTATGTTTTCCAAATTTTTATCAATCATATTAAATTTAATTTTTTTATTACTTTCTTCAAAATTAGAAAAAATCTTGTATGCAATACGTTACGAAATGAAATTTTGTGTAACTTGTGAATTTTTGCGAAACTCAATTCGTTCGTTCCGCAAAAATCTCACGCGTTACACAAAGTTAGGCATTTCGTAACTGATGGCATAAATAGCTATTTTCATATCATAGATAAATTAAGTGAACACTACTAAATTTATAAGATTAACTTGAACTCATAGTATAGTAAATCTTAAAATGACTGTTGATGGGTCTAAAATCGTTTACTTTCCCAACTACATTGTTTTTTTTTGTTTGGCACTTTTTGTAAAATGTGTCGTTGGACGGTACGTTCCTTACCTGCTGTAGAAAACTGGAATATGTTTAAAAATTGAGAAACTATTGAAATATAGGTACGAAAAATAATTCTGCACATATCACGATGTGACTCTTAATTAAACTGATTTGTTTTTGAATTGCCCTCATTCCTTATCTTGTTTCTTTTTTTCAGCCTGATACAGTCCCTCAAGGATCCGTAGACATGTGCAAAGTTCTGGAAGTCACTGGCGCCGAACAGGTCACCGGCCACCCTCATTCACTGGCGTTGACGAGTCCCGATCGCGTAACTTTCGTGAAAGCGGCTAGCCGTGAGGATGCCCGGTGGTGGGCGGAGCTCCTAGCTGTTTTTCCTCGTCGTCACAAGCGAAACGCGACGTTTCCCGGGGGCCGCGCCTCCCCAAGTTTACCTCAATTGGGACGCAGCGCCTCTCCACAGCCTCCCCGACCGAGGCATTTGTCGGTGACAGGACCCAGCCCCAGGACTAATTTCGAGACTCCGCCACTTAAGGAAGAGCGCGAATCGCCGCCCAAGGATGAACAAAAAAGATCGGGATGGCTGCCTGAACGTACTAGTAGTATGTCGATCGAACCAGTAACGAGTCCTATAAGAAGGGGTAAGTAGAGTATCTCTTGTTTTTGAAGAAAATAAATCTTAATTCACAAAGAAAATATGAGAATATCTACAAAATAAGCGACTAAGAAAGGAAGAAAATCATAAATTGAGGTCGCTCTGGTTATAAAATACTCACTTGATATACTTAATGCGATTATCGATATCGTGTTGAGGTTGTTTAAAATTCCCTAAAGATAATTGACTTGACAAGACAGGCAACAAAATAAATCTTATTTTTGTCTATCTTTCTAAGAAATGCGTGCTATATTGATGACGTACATAATTTCAATGCAACAAGTGTTCATTAGTTACAGATTGAAAAGAGAAATGAAAAAAATCAAAAGCATAAAGAATGTTACATCATAACCAATAGTAGAAATTTAAAGAATTGTGTTATGTGGAACGAGAAGATCATGGGATACACAGAACGACGGTTACTATTGGTCACCTATAAATTATCGTCACGCAAAACTTTAAAGATATCTTACAATCATTCGTGAACCCAACACAGATAATTATTTTTTAAAAGATTTTTTTAATCAATTACTTTCTGAGAAATAATTTTGTATAGACAAACTTGTACGAAAAGTAGCATCAAAAATAGAATTTGTAATATTGTCGCTTACACCACCAACGCTTAGTCGCCGGTGATGCACCTTTTTACGTGCTTTTCTTTAACTCGCCATGTAGTCATGCACAATGTTTGTCTTCAAATGTTGCATCCTTTATTTAACACATTTCCTGACATAATCAATTGATGAAATTTTGCACAGTTACTAAGATCGGATGACAATACAATATTCCACCATTACTCTTGCAAATATCCGCGCATAGTAGGCGCGGGGGGTGAAAATTGATTAAATATACTATCCAACCTGCACTTCCGGCAAAACGTAGACTACAAAAGGTTTTTTTTTTCGCCTGATCAGAGACTTCTACGTCCGTTTGTTCCCGTATGAATGGTACACATTTTGTTTTAAGCAATGTTTGTCTCGACTACTAGATCTAAATCAACTAATTTCCTTATCAACACCAACAGTCAACTCCAGGGGTCGAAGTGTTTGGCTGTCTTTTATAAATCGACAGCTGCTAGTTCTGTAACACTTTTATATTAATGGCTAATTTTTGTTCAATAAACGGACTGGCGGCGGCTTGTTATTATAACTTCTACACGGCATTGCAGACAGATCCTCAGATAAATAATTCTTGATTAGTCACAGACGAAAGTTAATGAATCTTTTCAAGCAAAGTGAGTAAAGTGTAATGGCTTGCTGCTGTAAAATGCCCGTTACTTTCACTTTCGAGTAAAATTCAATCCTTTTAACTATACATACTCGTTAAATTGAGTAGATTTTCAAACAGATCCAACTCGAGATATGCTGGCTGCCCCTGCTCCACTTTAAAGGGATCACTTGCATCCCCAATGTATATTTTTCATTAAAAACGGTAGAAGATAGAAAAATGATCTGGACACCATTGTATTTCATTCCACAGCAAAAATAAAATGAACGAAACCTTTCAACGCCAACGCATGTTCGGCTTAACTTTAAAACGGTCCAATAAATCAAAATTCTACGCAAATTTTTTTATCAATTTATATATAATTTGTATGTTATTTATTTAAATAAAGTGTCGTGAGAAGAAAAAGCTTCATATGCGATTGCGCCAGGGTCTTTAACAACCTTAATAACTTATTATTCTTTTACAAACTACGACGCATAGGGGTCGTCCATCACGTGAGATTTTTAAACCACTTTTTTACACCCTCCCTCCCCCTGGTGATACGTGGTGCGGTTCTAAGCTACCTCACCCCCACCTATTAACATCACGTGTATTTTTTTTGTTAAATAAAAATTAAATATTTTCAGAATATTTTTTAATAAAAAATACACTAAAAAACAGTACGTATTAATTTAAAAAGCAGTGTTCTCGGACCATGGGTTTACTTGACTGTTTTCGACACTGACAAGACAAAGAACGACCACGTCAATTGCGCGTTATACGTAATCGTGATGTCACACGGCAGGCTCACAGCAAGGCACGTGATATGTAACATCAACCCCTCCTCCCCCATTGTGATCAATAGTGATGTTATCCAAAGCCCCCCCCTCCCATACTTGGACCTCCCTCTTGCCTCACACTTATTCTGTTAAGAACATGCAACTCCTCAGAGCCTAAAACCCGGTTTATGGACCGCTATTCTGTAGTACTTTTTATACACTTGCGTAAATGACTTAGAGACGTCTCCAACGAGATATTACTCCACTTATACATCAATTTAAAATTATTGCGAAGTTGTCTTTAAACAATAAGCGAGCAACTTGCCAGATGCCTCTGCAGCACATGTTGTATAATATTGTTTATTTTCTCACTATGTTAAGAAAATTAATGCTTTCTTGGAGGATAGTAAGAAAAAGATGTTTGCTATTCGACTTACATCCTAGGGTTGCTCCAAAAACGACCAAGATGTAGATAAAAGTATTTTAGTTGCCCTATTACGTGAGCAACTCGCTGAATGCCTTTATAGCGCACGTATGATATTGTCAATTTTTTCACCTACTATGTTAAGTAAAATGAACGCATTCTTGGGGAATCATGGAAAACATGTTTCGTTCTAATTACATCCCTAGGATCCATTCAAAAATAACCAAAATGGGGATAAAAATATTTGAGTTTCCCTATTCTCCGTGCAAAATTTTTTAAATCGTTTTGAACGATTTCCATTTGAGCTTCAAAACATTTCTAAGTAAATATTAAAAAACTTAGTTTCATTAATGGTCGTAGAACAAAATAACTAATTGAAATTCCTAATTACTTGTTAATTGGTAAATATATTCAAAATTTATTGATATATAAATTTAGAACGTCTTTTCCTAGATTTCCATACCTACTGAAAAATCAAGGTGTAAAGACAAAATTTTTAGCTCCACTAAAATCAAAAACAGAGTTAGTAGTGCGGTCAGTAGTGGAGTTTTGCCCTGCAAAAAGTGGGGTAGTAATATTTTTTAAATATGTTGTTAAGGACTGGCCCGTGATAAAAAATCGACGAAAAGTTTTCGACCTGGGGGGGGGGGCAACCGGTCGCGGCGCCATCTTGCATAAGAAGTATAAAAAATTGGTTTTTTGAAAATAACTCCGCAGTGGTTGACCCAATAACGAAAATGTCTGGAACAAAGTTAAAGAAAATACTATTCCTCACATTTTTTGTAAGTCTAATATGTAACGAGTTACAGTGGCGGGAAGATCATTTTTCCCAAAAAATTGTAAAACCCCATTTTTGTGATTTTTTTCAATTCTTTCTCGCTATTTATTACATAGTTATATTCATTTTGTAAGTTCAAAGTATACTTATGTACCACCTTAAGGTAGGGTAAATGGCGCATTTTTTTTTATTGTGGTATCCCCGATAGGCCCAGTTCACAGCTTCGCGATCTTAGATGTAAACGACGCTTGAGCCACGCAATTATATTATTAGTGTTTTAACTTTTTTGATGGTCCTGGTCGGTTGATGTCCTCAATGTCATCCATCGGTGCTTCTGAAAATCTATTGTTCTTCCGTTGATAAATCTTCATCACCTTCGTCCTCACTGTTGATACGAACCTGCGGTAAATTTCTGCATAAGTGACCACTGTAGAAGCCACACACAACAAAGCACTTCAACACCGCTTTCCTGCAACCACATGCTCCCTTGCATCCTTTTCGACGAAAGCATGAAATGAATTTTAATAAGTTCTCGGGTGTTGGTTGCTCTGTTATTGTGAGTGGAGCGAGCCCATTGCTGCCACGTTTCCAGCCCCAGTCTTATGAATTTTTTGGAACCCAGTCCATTTTTGGACTTATTGTGATACGTCCTGAACACATGATACCGCGCAGCGTCCTTCGTTGGTGGCAAAGAAGCAAGATTGAATTTGCTTTTTGTTGTAGATTTAATGAAATGTTCATAGTGGACTTCTTCCTTTCCTCTTCCATGTTGCCACCATACAAAGCAACGAGAAAGCGTGCTCCAGCCTTTGCGATGTGCTCTGGTCTTGCATCCTGATCTTTAAAGATGCTAATGGTGCCGCTGAGTCCTGCGGTTTTCTGGACAAGCGAACAAAATTCACTGTAAAGAAGCGCGCGGTATACTGCGCGCCAATATCCATTGGCTTGATGACGGTCTCGATAACTAGGGCCGAGTAGGACTACTACTCTTTGCTCCTAGATTATCTCTGTAGACCTGGACCGGCCTTCGTGATAGGTGGGCCCGCTTACTTCTACCAGACCCAGCCCGCAAATGCGAGATGTGTCGTGGTATTTTCTGCGGACCTCCCCTGGTCCTGGCTCTTCAACCTCGCTGGCAGAGGTCTCTTCTGGCGCTCTTCTTGTCTTGATATTTTCTTTCTTCGCCAGCTTGTCACCCCCGTGGGTAGTCATCGGTCTAGTTGGGTTTTAGGAAGTTTTGGCTGGGATTGACTGCCGGTACGTAGGACACAGTAAAGGTGTGTCCTACCCCGGATCATCGGAAAGGTAAGGATATGAGCTGTGTAGCTCGGGAGTGTGGAGACCCTAAGTGCTTTTTTAGCACTTTCGGACTCCACGGAGCAGGTAGGACAACGGGCGTTGGACGGTATGTTGTCCGACGCCCGCAAGGAGGTTGGGTTTGGGTAGAAAAACGTCATGTCTCTGGTAGTGGTGGTCCGTCCTGGGGTATCTGAAACAGATCGGTTAGCGGGAAATATAAGTTTTACTCACCCGTTGTCCAGAAGCTGTACCCTCGGCCGTTTGTGCCTCGGGGCGTCGGCAGGGTCGTAATCAGTGGCCTGTCTGATTAGCGGGTTCCCGTGCTCCTCTGCTTGGGCGTACAGCTTCTTCGCTCGTTCCCGGATGACTTCAGTGACCGTGGTGTACTCCAGGTCTCTGACGATGTCTGCGTTTCTCACGTACCATGGTGCGTCGACCGCCGTCCTGAGGGCGATGTTTTCCACTGCCTGGATTTTCTTCATGTAGGACTTTGCCTGGTAACCCCACGCTACCGAGGCGTACGTCAGCTGCGGCCTGATGAGGGTTTTGATAAGCGTGAGCTTATTCCTCAGGTTGAGACGGCTACCGTTTCCCATCATCGGGTAGATGAGGGCTCTTGTGCGCCGCGCCTTGGCTGTAATAGCGTCCGTGTTCTGTCTCCACGTTAGGCTTTTGTCCATGACCACGCCAAGGTATTTGACGGTGTCGTGCCATTGGATGTCCTCGCCGTTCATGGAGACGTGTCCTGTGGGAATTTCTTTCCGCACTCGTCTGAAGAGTATGGCTTGGCTTTTGTCGGCGTTGACGGCGACTTTCCACTTCGTGCACCATTCTTCCAGGAGTGTGGCCATTTCCTGGAGTTTTCTGGTTGCGTTCCTGGCTTTCCAGGATCTGGCAATTATTGCTGTGTCGTCTGCATACAGGGCCAGAGCTGTGTGGTCGGTCCTGGGGAGGTCTGAGGTGTAGATAGCGAACAGGTGCGGTGACAGCACCGAACCTTGCGGGACTCCCGCCTCCACGGTCCTGTAAGTGGAGAGTTGGTCCGAGATTTTGACCCTTAGCTGTCTGCGGTGCAGGTAGGACCTCACTAGTTTGACGAGTTCGATGGGGTAACCCATACTCATCATTTTAGCTAGGAGGCCGTCGTGCCAGACCCTGTCGAACGCTTTGGCAACATCTAGGAACAGCGCCGCGGTGACTTGCCGCTGGTTGAACCCCTTAGTAATCTCCTCGGTGAGGCGAAGTACTTGGAGTTCGGTGGAATGTCCTGTTCGGTACGCGAACTGTTCATCCGGGATGATATTCAGCTCTTCTGTCTTTTCTGTGAGCCTCTTCAAGATGACCCGTTCTGCAACCTTGCTCATGGCTGGGAGGAGGCTGATGGGCCTGTAAGAAGACGGGAAAATTAGTTCTTTCCCTGGTTTAGGGATCATAATGACGTCGGCCTTTTTCCACCTGGCTGGAAAATGCCGTAACCTTAACATCGCGTTTACGATGTTGACTAGCGCCGCTACTCCTTTCCTGGGTAGCTTTTTGAGAGCGATGTTTCCTATCTTGTCACATCCCGGAGCCTTTCTCGGCTTTAGGCTCCTAAGGATTTCCTTGACTTCCTCGGGGGTAGTCGGGCGGATGTGGTCGTCATCAGGCAGGCGGCGGATCCTACGTACTCTGCGCTCGACATCGTCCACCCAGTCCTCGTCCTCGTCATCGAGCTCGTTCTCTCTACACTGCAGTTCTAAGCTGTCGGCAAACGCCTCGGCTTTTTCCTGGTTAGTGTAGACGATCCTCCCTCGCTCTCCGTGAATCGGGGGTATAGGTTTCCTCCGGTTTCGCAGGGCACGTTGGGTATTCCACATACTTCTGTCCTGTGGATCGAGTGACTCAAGGTGGCGTTGCCACCCCTCCTGACGGTGTTCTTGGAGGGCGGCTTTCACTCTTCGGCTGAGGACGTTATACTCCCTTCTGTCGGCGGGGAGCCTCGTCCTCTGAGCCCGTCTCTTGGCGCTTCTTCTATCCCTTATCAGCTGCCTGGTGACCTCTGGTAGGTTCGCCATCGGTGCTGGGTGTCTTCTTACTTCTGTTTCTGTCGTGCTGGCCATTATTGCTCCCAGGATCTGCTCCTCTAGGGTAATGACGGCCCTCTCAACGTCCCCCACGGTATCTAGCCTGGGAATTTGTGCAATGTACTGCTGCAGGTGCAGCCGGTACGATTCCCAGTCCGTTCGTCGCTTCGTGAAGGTAGCGTTGTCGTCACCCGCCTGTCCTCCTAGAGTTAGGAAGATCGGGTTGTGCTCGGTAGATCCCTCCGTTCTGGTGGAGATCTCCGCTTCGAGGGTCATCTCCTTTAGGATGGCTATGTCCAGTACGTCTGGCCTGTTTCTACCGTTGTCAAAGGTGGGCTGGACTGGTCCTACCACCAGCAGTTCGCCGGCGTGCTGTCCCAGGAACCGCAGCAGTTCTCGTCCTCGAGTGTTGGTTACGCCGCTGTTCCATTGCTGGGATTTGGCGTTAAAATCGCCAATTGCGACGACCTGTGTCCTAGCGGGTAGAATTGCGTCCAGATCCCCCTCGGTTAGCGTGCTGTGGGGTGGCTGGTAACATGAAACCACTTCGACGTCGCCGTTTCGTGCTGTGGACACTACTACGGCGGTGGCATTCATATTTTCTAGCTCAGGTAGTACCGTCGGATAGTGGGCTATGGTCTTTTTAACGAGTAGAGCCACTCCTCTTGCGGGTCGCCGAGGTATGTTTACCCAGTCCATCCTGTACGTGTGGTATCCTGGGAAGTTGATCTCCTTGGCCGGGGTCATCTTGGTTTCCTGCAGTGCCATGACGTCTATATCGTACCTGGTCAGGAGCTCTTCGACTTCAAGTCTCCTTTGTTGCAGGCCGTTTACATTCCAGGCCGCCATATGCAGGAATTCCGGTTTAATCTGTAAAGGCATTACAGATTAGTAAAGTTTGGCATTTGAGCAAAAAATGCACTCATCGCTGAGCACATTTGTTGCATCTGTGCTAGCACCGCTGTGAGGTTTTTGGCCTCTGGCGATGCTTGTTGTTTTGAGACAGGGACGGTGTTCTGTCCTGCCTTGCTCTGGGCTACTTTTGCGTAGCTAGTGCCTGGCGCTACGCCGCCCTTCTTTGTTGAGGTCGTCGTCGGCCTCTGTACCGGCCTTTGAGTGGCGCTGGCTGATTGCTTGGGGTATTTTGAACACCCCTTGTAGCTGGCCGGGTGGGCCCCTTGGCAGTTCGCACACTTGGCCGGTTCGTCTGCCTTCTTCTTGCAGTCAGTCGTTCGGTGTGCCTCGCCGCACTTCACGCATTTCGGCTGCGCGGTACACCTGGATTGTCCGTGGCCGAAACGCTGGCAGCGGTGGCATTGGGATGCCGCTACCTTGGCTCTCTGTCTCTCTGTCCTTACGACTAGAGAGCAGCACCTCGTGACTTGGAGTATCTTGTCCTGGTCCTGTGGGACTAGGACAAGTACGAGTGGCACCTCCTGTTTCGTCCGTCTGGACGTCATCCGTTGCACTGCGGTAGGTGCGAAACCTTGGTCTTGGAGGTCTTCTGCCACCTCTGTACAAGTAACGCCGCTCGGGATCCCCCTGATGACTACACGTAGCAGCCGTTCCTCTGGCAGGGTGTACGTGTGGTACTCCCTTTTCTCGTTTGCGAATATCCTAGTCATCTTGCGATAATCTTCGGATGTCGCGGGCTCGATGGAGATTCCCTCCGCGGTAACTTTAGCCTTGCTAAAGTTAATGCCGGTTTCGGTTAGACGACGGCTCACCGTTGTCCATGTCTCCTTGTTTCTCAGCACTACCGGCGGTATGCGCTGGCTTCTTGTTTTTGCTTGAGGGGCCTCAGTCTCCTCTGTCCTGGCGTTTTGTCTGGGGACGTTAGCCTCCTGCTGGGGAGCTCTAGATCCCGATCTGCTTCGTCTGGATGGCTCTGGGGGGCACTTGAGGGGCTCTTCAGCCACCTTCTTTGCCGCCTTAGGGGCCTCTTCGTCGGAGTCCGTATTAGTAGCGGGTGGGTTTTTCCGCTTCCGCGTTTGCGATTCTCCTCGAATCGCACGCAGAAGTTCTTCGTGCTGGGACTTTTGCTCCCTCTGCATTAGCTCCAACCTCTCGGTGAGCTCCTCTATTTTCTTTCTGAGGGTTTTGTTCTCCTCTGTGAGACGTTTTATCGTCTCTTTGTCATCCCTTGGGGTTGGGGTACCCCCTCGGGAGCTACCGCTCTGGGACGTTTTGTCTTCGCTGTAGTCCATGCTACCGTCCTCCACGGTAACGTCGCTGTGGGTGTCCTGCAAGGGAATACCTATAATATTGTGGGAAAAAGTTATGATTAATAACAGTAAAAATGGTGTCTCCAAGGGAGGGAGACTTTATTTATCTTTTATAGTACACCGTCTTGAAAAAGACGTGTGTACTTCCTCTTCTTAGAACTGTCGACGACGACACTAACTGTGGGGCTGCCACTTCACTGTGCACTTTCTTGGCTCGGTACGTCTGCACTCGGTCACCTCTCGATGCACACTGACGGTATACTGCCGTATCCCTCGCCTTTGGAGTAGAGAGATGGCTGCTCTTTTCAAAAGAAACAAAAACACGCACGAAGAAAGGTCTATACCTGCTACACCTGCTCTAGGAATTTTCTGTTCCACAAATTAGGCAGAAACTTCAAATGAATAAATATTATCTACTAACTTATATTACGCCACTGCGACAGTAAAAAAAATTATATGTAACAAAAAAAATCAATGGAATTTGAAATAAATATCACTGTGTAATCTTATTGTAGTGTGGAAAACACATTAAAAATAAGTGTAATTCGTACTTACTAAATTTACCGTCAAAAATGGGATTTTATTATTAACATGTTCATCTTCCCGCCTCTGTAACTCGTTACATATTAGACTTACAAAAAATATATATACAAAAAATGTGCAGACTTTTGTCTTCTTGAACTTTGTTGCAGACATTTTCGTCGTTGGCTCAACCGCTGCGGAGTTATTTTCAAAAGACTAACTTTTTGTACCTTTTATTCAAGATGGCGGCTCGAGCAGTCCCCACCAAGGTTCAAAACTTGGATTTTTTGTCAAGGCCCAGACCTGAACAACATATTTAAAAATTATTACTACCCCACCTTTTGTAAGGCATAGATTTTTTTTGACCCCTACTGACTGGATTATAGGTATATTTTCTTATTTAAAAGTCGATGTCGAAATATTTTGTTTTGAAAGTGTCATTTTTCACTCTTTTTTCTGTTAAATCATAATTCTGGACATTGTTGAGACGATTCATTCAATATTTCCTACCAATTTGAAACGTGTCCTTAGGACTGAAAGCTCTTGGAACCAATTAAAACACTGCTGATTTTTATATCGCCAGCCGTTTTAAAGGGTTATGAGGTCATTGCTGAATAGTCTCCTTAGTAAAGTTCGATAAAGAGACTTGAGGTTATATTTTCTTCTGTGTAACCGACAGGCTCTGGGTGGTGGAGCCCTAGCGCCAACTCAAGGGAGCACTGCTGAGGACTTTTCAATTTGCCACCGCCTGTAATACAGATCCCATATTTGATAGCAGCCGGAAGTGTTTATAATTGTTATTTTATAAATTTGTTGATGAAACGGTGACAATTGTAGCATTAGTACAACTGAGTTTAGTGATTTATCTCAGAAGTGCATTTCAATGAATTTCTGATATTACGCACTGTTACACTCGAAACAAATGAATCATATAAGTAGGATACCTCGACGGCCGACATGATAAGTGTGCTATCTGAGGTCTTTCAAAGATATTTATATCACGATTATTTTTAAACTGCAGATTTAATTAACTTGATTGATTGGATAAAACTAAACCAACCTATTCTACTGGAAGTACGTTATTAAATAAAATCAATACAATTATCACTATTGAAATAACTTTCATCATAAATATTTTAAATTGCATTGAAAAAATCACGTGTTTTCACAAGTGCTGCAGATAATTAGACTAGGTACGGTATGTAATAAAGTTGTTTTCTTTTAAAAGATCTAAGGAAAACATAATTCCATAATTTCCTTAAATAGAAATATAATTTATCAAGGCTAGCCGTGCATGCATTTCAATTTATGAGTGATGTATACATTAATATTGTTAAAAAAAGTTCCAGGATTTATTTATATAATAAGACCTCATGCTATTTAAACTTATTGACTGTTGCTAATAAAATGAAACTAAAAAGTAAGATTATGTTAAGACTATTTTAGACATTTTATTGTTAATTTATATCGTATAAATAATATATTCTTGTATAAATGTAGAATAGTCCACCACATTGCTCAATAGCAAACTTTAATATGAATGACTTCCCGCGGGATTAACTTGTCCATTATATATTTTGGCGTTGCAGTATTTAGAAGGTATTTTACAAAGACAAGAAAATGATATTTAAATATATTGTTTAGCCATTGCAAATCTGCAAAACAACTGTTATCTGATCGTACTTTCTTAAATTATTAATGAACTTACAGCAAGTATTTTGAGTTTTTGTAATACAGATGATTGCATTAAGGCAAGGGTAGTATACAGTATTTCAGTAAACTCTTTTAGACAGAAATAGACTTTTGCACGTTTTTTTTAAAATTCAAAATAATACTTCAATAAATCAACTTTAACTGTATAGCACTGTTTTAAAATATAAATATTATTGGTATGATTTATAAAACATTGGTGTAATCTACGATCTTTCGTCAAATATTATTTCCAAGTTTGTTCCTGTGTTTACATAATATGATTAATTTGATCATCAATCTTGGTAGATATACTTAACTGATTTTCAATTTTCACGTTGCTTTTGAACTAATTAAAAGAACTATTATAGATTTTAAGGGATTCAATTGTAAGTTATGTTTATGGGCATACTTATTAATAAGTGACAATTTAGTGACGAGTATTTTAACGCTAAGATGATCCGTGTATTATCTGCAAAACATGCACATTTCAGTGGCTTGCTTGTTTCCCCAAATCAGGGATATACAACAAAAATAAGAGAGGCCTGGAGTACATTGGATGTAATGGACTTCGTTGCTGATAATGACTCTGTGTGCAATTTCTTAAATAGCTGTAGAAAAAAGTACCATGGTACAAGATTTTTTAGACTATAATAATGTCAAAATTTTTAGTAAAGTTCATAAATACAAAAACAATTGCCTAACTCCATCTGAAGCTCTTGTAATATTACTCATATTAATCATGCAATATTTTTTGTACTATAACCTTTGTTCAATAGTCCACGCTAATTAGCCGAAAAAACAACAAATAGAGGAAGAAAATTATATGCAAGTTATATTTCGTCCAGGAATAGTTTATGAGTAGTAGAAATAACTACCCGAAAACTTCCCACCCTATCCATGGCCGCAACCACGCAACAACTTTTTTCCGGAAAATAAGTGAACAATTATTAGCCGTTACTCGAGTCCGAGTATAAAAATGTTACAGTCGATAAATTGTGTACAATAAAAAAGAAGTAACAGGTGTAGTTTATTGTAATTCCCATTCATCTACGGTGCACACGACTATGGCTATAGAGGCCAATTCGGGAGAGCACATGTCGACCGCAGTCAGGACAAACATAGACCTGGTTAGGTCTTGGATTCGGCCTTCTTGCAGCAACATTTCCTTGATAGCTGGCCACAACCCCTCGCCATTCGGTTCTGTCCGCTGCAAGCTGTTCCCATTGCTCGTCTGCAATACCGCAGGATTTTAGATTTTCATGGAGAGTGTCTTTGAACCTCTTTCGTTGACCGCCACGCCTTCTTCTACCGCTTAGCAATTCACCATAAAGTGTACATTTAGGAAGGCGGTTATCATGCATACGATGAACGTGACCTGCCCATCTTAGGCGTGCTCTTGAAATAAGCACCTCAATTGGAAGGCTGTTTGCTCTCCTGAGTACTTCCACGTTTGATATGTGATGGAACCAACGGATTTTCATCATACTTCTGAGGTGTCTTTGCTGAAAACGTTCTAATTCTTTCACATGACGACGGTAAGTGACCCAGCTTTCACATCCATATAGCAGTGTTGGAATGACAACTGCTCTGTAGACAGCCATTTTCGTTGACAAAGCAAGGTCGTGGTTGTCAAATACTCTCTCTCTAAGTCCCCAGAGTGCTCTAGATGCAGCGTTAATTCTATTGCGAATCTCGCTGTCCATGTTTGCTTTGTCATTAACAACGTTACCTAAGTAATTGAACTGATCCACCACTTCAAGAGAACTTCCGTTAAGTGTAATGTCTATTTGGTTCACTTGATGAGGAGTTGACATAATCTTAGTCTTTCCAATGTTGATTTTAAGTCCCAAGGAATCATAGCTCTGGGCATACACATCTAAAAGTTCTTGAAGCTCTTCCGGCGTAGAGGCTAAAAGTGCACAGTCATCCGCATACTGGAGGTCACAAATGAATCGTGTGCGTGTCTTCGTGAAAGCTCTAAAGCGCCCTATGTTAAAGAGACCGCCATCAAAACGGTATCTGAGACCTATTCCTCTGACTGTCAGTTTGTTGTCAACAATAATTGTTAGAGCAGTGGTAAACAAATTAAAGAGTAGGGGTGCTAGGACACATCCCTGCCTAACTCCAGTGAGGGTTTGGAAAGGTTCGGTTGCCTCATTATTATACATAACCTGGGCGTTGTTGTTTGTATGTAGACTGCGACATACTTCCACAAATTTTCTAGGGATACCTAAGCGGAACATAATTTTCCAGAGCACTTCCCTGTCCACCGAGTCAAACGCCTTGGTTAAATCAATGAAGGCCATGTGAATTTCTCCTTGATGTTCGAGTGCTTTTTCTTGAAGCTGTTTAAGTGTGAAGATTAAATCCGATGTGCCTCGGTTTGGTCTAAAGCCACTCTGTGTTTCAGGAAGTAACTTTTCCATAACAGGTGTTAGCCTATTTGCCATCGCTTTAGTGAGTATCTTCCCTCCAACAGCCAGGAGAGCTATACCCCTGTAATTTCCACAGTCCGCAGCGCTCCCTTTGTTTTTGAAGAGGTTGATTAAAAGTGTGTCACGAAACTCCTGCGGAGCTTGACCACTTTCCCACACGACATCAAACAGTTTTTTGAGGTAGGGTATGAGCTCTGACGACACAGCTTTAAAGATCTCAGCTGGGAGTGAGTCGGCGCCGGGAGATTTGTTATTTTTTAGCTGCCCAATGGCGGTTAAGATCTCTTCCGTTGTTAGTGGCTTATCTAAGTCTTCGAAGGTGTCGTATTGAGGGATAAGATTTATAATATCGTGATCGGCTTGACTTTGCTGGTTAAGAATGTTAGAGTAGTGTTCTTTCCATCGGGCTCTTATTTCCTGGTCTTCTTTGAGGAGATTTCCATTTAAATCTTTAATAGGGCACATACTTTTCCGACTGGGGCCGTACACTGCTTTTACTCCTTGAAAGAAATTCCTGTAGTCGTGTGAATCGTCATTGAACCAGTCCTCCTGTTTTTTACTTGCTACAGTGCCAAGAATTTCCTCACTCGCACTTTTTAAACTGTCTTTAATTTGTGTCCAGGTAGCAGCGACATCTACAGAATTGGTTTCTTCTAGTGCACTCAAATTCTCTTGAACTTTTTGCTTTAGCTGTTCGACGGTTTGTTGGTCACGCAATTTACTAATACAGAGACGGGGTCTACGTTTTACTTGAGTTCTTCGGTGTTTGGGTCTCATAACAATTTTCATTTTAGAGACAACAGGACGATGATCGGTCCAACATTCGCTATCAATGCGCGCCTTTGTAATTTGGACGTCCTTGAGATGCTTCCTACGTACGATAACATAGTCCAGTAGATGCCAGTGACCTGATCTGGGGTGACGCCAGGTGCCTTTAAATTTATCCTTTTGTCGGAAAATGGTGTTTGTTATAACTAGATCATGTTCGGCGCATTTAGTTAGGAGTAGTTGACCGTTAGCGTTCATGTTGCCCAAACCGTTCTTGCCTATGATGCCTGGCCAGGTGTCTGCATCTCTCCCTACTCTAGCGTTAAAATCGCCAAGAATAACGAGTCGTTCCGTTTTAGGTATTCTACAGAGGGTTTCTTCCAGCTGTTGATAGAAGCTTTCCTTGGTTTCGTGACTTGCATCCAGAGTGGGAGCGTAGGCGCTTATTAGATTTACCGCGTTGCCATCTGATAGCTCATAGCGTAGCAGCATTAGACGCTCGGATAGGCCTTGTGGTACTTGTGTTAAGTTGGATACAAGTTGATTCCGAACGGCAAATCCTACTCCATGTTGTCTTCTTGAATTGGTGGGAAGACCTTTCCAATAGAAGGTGTAGTACTTTTCTGTGAGAGAGCCTTCCTCCAAAAATCGAGTTTCGCTGAGAGCTGCAACGTCAACATTGAGTCGGTGAAGTTCTCTATCTATTAGAGCAGTTCTTCTTTCAGGCCGATCGGTGCGAGTGCTGTCGTTCAAAGTACGAACATTCCAAGCGCCGTAGATGAAAGAATTCGTTTTGTTGGATTTAACTTGTCGGTGTTTTTTCGACATTCGATGAGGTGTCCCTGTGGGCACCCTCCCCCGGAGATCCGATCGGGAGGGTATTTTACCTCCGGATGATTTTGTCCCACCTGAACGCTCCATCATTTTTTAAAGTCTTAATCGACTGAAAACGAAGCTGCATTTGAAGTTTTAGCTGGAGCAGGTATGCAACTGACCGGCTCGGTTGCGGAAGGCGAGTGGTGTGGTCCCATGGCACAGAAGGAGACTGCGACGATGGGGTAACCAAACGATTCCAAAAGCAACCTTTGTGTGCGGTGGGTTATTTTTACCGCACTCTTCGTGAGAAGGTGGATGTGCTCACGGCAAAAGGTAAGGGTTATTCCGCCCTTACTCGGTCGTTAGAGCCTCGTTAGTGAAAACAGGGTGCACCAAGTTCAAATTGAACTCATCGCGAAGGTGAGGTTAACAATTGAGTAGGAGAGGCTATTACTTGCGCTTCACTACCCCATTACATGCCCTTCAGAAATATTCAGAAATTTTTCATTTTAATTATCTCTACCTCTTTTATCAACCTTGTATAATAATTCCATCCTATTCATAAATTTCCACTGTGAATAACTTGAGGGTTAATAAATTTTGGAATGGAATATTCCAGTTATCTACAAATATTCACTGATGGCTCTAAAATCGACTCCTCCAGGAGTCACGGTTGTCTATACGACGTTTCGGTAGAATCTCATCTGCCATCTTCAGGTTCTCACTGAAACCTGCCTACTGCTCTCCTCGTTGCTCGAACTGAACTGACGTTCTCCGCGTTGTGCGGCTCCTTATATAGGCTCTGGTCTAGGGCGCGCCTGCGCGACTGGCTACGTGTCACTGGTCCCCTACTACTTATGGGGCCGTAGAATGCCGAGGTTCTCTCTGATTGGTCAGCGCTCGGCTCTAACTCCTCGTGATAGGTCCATTACGGGCAGGTTGCTGTGTTTCTTCACTATTTGTCAATGCTTGAACGTACCTCCTCGTGATTGGTTCGTCCACGTCCAACACGTAGCCAGTCGCGCAGGCGACATAACACTATTTGAGGGAATGTCAACTAACAGCCAGGTGTCAATACCACGAAAATGTCGAAAGACTCATTTATAACAAGTAATGAAAAATCAACAAAACTTGATCCGGATATAAATCATCAAGACGCTTCGATATACTCTCATATAAAGCATTATTTTAAAAAAACAGCTCTCACTAAAAGAAATTAAAAACATGTTACAATGTGGGATGATGAGAGAAAAAAATGTATATATAAAAAAAATTATTTTTTTTCTTCTATTTTCGATTTGCAAAAATAATTTTTATCATCCCACATAGGTATTATTAAAATAAACATTTCCCCTTTTGTAGAACTAAAATAAAATTAGTCCTATATGTCCTCAGGAGCAAATAGAGTTAATAGAGATTTGAAGGTTAGGTATAATAAATGTGTACAATGTCATATTCTATTTCATCTGTCTCTCTCTTTCGAAACCATTTTATTGGCCTGAAGTCATTTACAATTAAAATTGGAAGTATCGATGACGAATACAACACTCCGGAGAGCTTTTAAATTTAAGGGTATTATTTTTTGCACTTTTACCAGTGACTAGCTTTTTGTTATACATTTGTCTACATAATTGAATGTACAAAATATCACTCTCAAGGAACAAAAAAATAGTACCAAACTCACGTAATTTTTACTCACTTTTCTTTAATTCACAATGTAGTTTTCATGTTTGTCCAGATCTTGTATCCTTTATATAACACATTTCCTGACATAATCAATTGATGGAATTTTGCACAGTTACTAAGATCGGATGACAATACAGTATTCTACCGTTACTTTTGTAAATATTTGTACTTAGGGGGCGCGGGGGGTGAAAATTGACTAAATATACTATACAACCGACACCTCTGGCAAACAATAGAATATAAAAGGTTTTTCGCCTGAGTAGAGACTTCAACGGGGGGCGTCATAATATTCATGTATGATAATAATTTAGTTAAAGTATGACTAAAAAGTAGAAAATAAAAAAACTTTTGAAAACTAGAAAATAAATAAAAGTAAAAAATAATTGTTCTTGTACGACTGCAAGAAAAGCAAGGTGTGCGCACTTTGTATGATTGTAAGCATGATTGTATGAAAGGGGAAAATGCAAAGTGCGCACGCCTTGATTTTCTTGCAGCGGTGCATAAAAATTATTTTTACTCTTTAGTACGACTTTGTAAGAAAGGCAAATTTTTAAAAGTTTTTTATTAATAGTTGGGAGGGGAGGCTACAACCGTGGCCTACGTAAGTGATTTCACTTACGTAGGCCACGCTACAACTCGCCAAACATTACTCTCGTTGCGCTTCTGGCACTGGTAAGGATGACGCCAGACGAAGCCGGAACGGAACGGTTGTTATAGAATTGTATAAAAATATATTACGTGTATTTTAGATGAGAATTTACGATAAACGAAATATTTATGCCGGATAGTAAAGACCATATTTAGTTTTGACTTTACAACCCGTTAGTAAAAATATGCAATCATAGTTCTGGACGGATTTTTTAAAGTAGGTAATTAACTAAGCACTTAACCTATATACTTGTATAATGAAATCAATAATACCGATTTGGTAAAATAAGAACAAGACACGATTTAAATTTCGCTCCACGAGGTAATTAACACGGTTCCGTTAAATATTTTTAGCATGTTGACACTTAATTAAATAAACCCGAACTTATTGGCGTTTCTTTATTACGAACAATATAGCGATGTGATACATGAATACTGTGTCCTTGAAAAATATGTTTATTTTATGCAAACAAAGAATTTTTGTGACCTTTAGAATAAAATAACAAGATAGATGTTATAAGATAACTTGTGAAAATGAAAGGTAGCTTTTTTGCTCAGGTTGGTTGTGGTCTGATAATGACAGTAATTTGGGTCTCATAGTCATCTTCTTAAAGTGTTGCTATACTTACATCTTTTTTACGATGGCAACTGGCAACGTTGTGTCATTCATCAATTTTATACATAATCATTTGCAGATTCCCAGTATTTTTTATATAGCCTAAGGATCAGATTTAAATATACATACATACATAAAAGTTCCTGTAATCTTTGCTATTATAGTAAATAATTCATTTAATATAAGAGCTGTGTTAACAAGAGAACATGACAATATTTCAAGTGTAACTGAAATATACCCTACCTTGTTACGTAAATTACATAAATAAATGTCTTTATACCGAGCTTTATATATTATCGTTGAAGGCCTGACGGGTATATTAAAGATCATATACAGGGTGGTTTGCGAACAATGTGCCATAGCCTAATGGCAGATAGAGCACTTCAATGTAAATCTAGATTAACAAGGAAAATATCTGGTCGATAGCCGAATGGATTAAGGCACGAGGTCCAGAAGATACGCTATCATCTGACGCGACTATTAGACTATTACGCCGACTGGAAAATTGTAATTAACGAGGACAAGACAGAGACGGTAACCTTTAACAGAAAATTTAAGAACATACGGACAATAACCAAACTTAAAATTAACGACAAGGTGATTGAGGAACGGAACTCGGTAAAATATCTAGGGGTCACCCTGAATAAGAGGCTGAGTTTCGGGCCTCATATCACGAAGACACTTAACCGGACGTACGCTTCGCTGAGCCGCCTATACCCATTGGTAAATAGGCGAAGCAAGCTGACTACAGACAATAAAATGACGCTTTACAAAGTAATACTACGACCTATACTGACATATGCCTGTGTGTCGTGGAATTTTATTTCAGACATGCAGTGCAAAAGACTACAGACAACACAGAATAAAATACTCCGACTTTTGACAATCTCAAATAGATACATTTCGATCGCTGAACTGCATCGGAAGGCCGGGGTTCCCATGATGAAGGATTTCATTGTGGAGGCCTCCGAAAAATTCTTCCGGAGCAGAATTGAGCGATCGGAACTGACTAGACACATATCAGACATACGGATACACGATAACCCTACTCACGTACATCGACTCATATATCAGAAGCTAACGATCTTTCTAGAAAGACGGTAACGACTACATACAGACACATAACATCCTTTCCAGCCAAATTCCCTTTCTTCTCTTCCACTCCCCCTTTTACCTTACCTTATTCCTCTTACCTTTTACACGCCAGCTAATTTTATTTCACAAATAAAAATTATTCGAAAATAAATTCTTCTATTTTTATATAATATGACTGTTTTGAAGTAGGTTTTAGTAATTTTTCCTACAATAAAACACTAGGAAAACTCAAATCCCACAAAAAAAAAAAATAGTTGCTGTAAAGATTGTAAAATTGTCAAATTAATGAAAAACAAAATTGAATGTTAAATGAAATTCTATGAAATTTTGCTGATACTATGTGGCATCCATCTGCTCCCCCGCCACGTTTCTGCGCCACGTGCAATGTAACGCGACGGGTATATTAAATATGATTAAATGAAAAACGAAATATTATCTTAAGGCAAAATGAATTGTGAAATATAAGTATTTAAATAAAGATTTTAATGGTAATGGCGAGGTGGCGATCGCGATTAATCACACGGACATCGCACTACCGGGTTCGAATTCTGGCTCCGGCACTGGCCCTGTCGGAGGAAATGGTTGTATGTCTGCGTTTTTTCAATGTGTTGTAACCCCCTTCCGCACAAGCCCTGGCTTCTGGAATTGGGGGTTGTCTAATTTCTGTGATGTTTATTTATTTATTATTATTTATTATTTTTTGGCTGGTGGTTAAGAAGATACAAACAAGGTGTTGTATGCATTTGGTCTGAAAATTCGATAAGCTATATTTCTATAATGCCAACTGTTGGATGTAATTGAATGAAATTTATCAGTAACATTCCTTAGCTTGGACTCGTCAGAATAACCTACTTGCTTTGAAAAATTCATGGACGGACTCGGAAAAAATCTACCCTCCCTGTTTTTTTACAAAAAAGTACATTTTTCTATCGCACTTCTGGAAAACTATTAGCGGATTTGGAAAGTTCAGAAAAAGAGCTATCACAAGATACCGGTGTATAAAACACGTCCATACTGTCCATACTGTAATGGTTATGGGGTACCTTATTTAACTACTAAAAGAAATCCTGGTAATTATGTCACTAGTATATTAATTACTATTTATTTATCTGAAGGATAAACAAATAAGATTGGCCATTTGCGTGATCGTCTAGTTTTGTTAGTGTAGGACCCAAATTTTGTTGTGTAACCCTTTTTAATTTACCCAGGTTCTTTTATATAAAGTTTAATATTACTTGTTTCTGTCTGATATAATATACCTTAGAAAATTAATCACTCTGTTAATTGAAATACCTGGTAAACTTGAACACACTGTCTATTAATTGACAGACCTAGTTAATTATATATGTTATTTATGTAGTATCTTATTACTCAAGATTGCACTGTACATTTATAGTTGAAGTTTGTTTTCTATTTTGCTTTTGAAATTAAAACATTTATTTAGTTTATTACTTATATGACGAAAAGGTAAAGGTGAAAGAATAAGACAATAATTGGTGGGAAAAAATAGTAAAACAACCCCATTTTATTTTATATAAATTGATGCAACAATAGTTGAACATGAAATCAAAAGTAATCCAAATATTTGAGACAATTGTCTAAATATTATGTATGTATGTGTTTTGATGCAATAACAAGAACTTATACAAAAGTATGCTGTGTGTTATTTTAATAGTAATTAGAGTTGTGGCAATGACCTTATAATGATAATCCAAAATAGAGCTGTTAGCAATTGCTAGGTAATAATGGTTTATAATTAAAGGAAGTTGTTAGCAATAGCCAAATAATGAATCGAATGCAAAACAGACGACAAGAATCATGTCATGTTTATACATTATCAAAATTAAGTTGAGAAGTGAGCATTAAATACTCATGTAAAAGATCATAGATTGTTGAGGAAATATCCTTTAATTATACGGAGCCGCAAATCCGTGAAGGTAAGAAAGTGCGGTTGCATCACCCTTCAATCGAAACAAGTGACCAGACAACTGCCTGAAATATTGACATATCCCTCGTTGTAACTGAGCCCAACAGGAGAACAGAACCAGCCAATTGGCCGTAATCAATGTTTCAAACCTTTGTTAACGCAAAGTACACCGAATTCATATAACTATAATATTTTATTGTAGGTAAATGTCCAACAATCAGAAAACCTTGTGGTTACAGTAGGAAAATATTCCTCGTGTACTTTAAATATAAAGCATTCTTGAAAAACCTTACATGAGTTATGTTGGAAACGAAAGTCCACTATTTGTTTTATAAAAACTGCAGAATAATGATAGACATGAAGTTTGGCTAGTCTGTGATAAAGTATCTTGTTATTGCATAGCTCTAAATATATAGTTCTTGGATATAAACTTGTTACTTTGCAAACGCAAATTTTTCTAGTAAGATATTTAGAAAGTGAAATTTTGTGAATTAAATTCGTGAATGAAATAATAACTGAATAACTGGTAATATAATATTATATTTTCTTGTTGAAAATCAAAGCTAATATTTAAAAAGATCTAATATTCTTTTAGTACCACAAATGCATCAATTTCCCCTATTACAACCCGTCGAAACCAGAATATGCATGCAATTAATTGCAAATAATAAAATAGAGTTTCGAAATAAGCAAGCGATCACCTTTAAAATGTATGCCTGCTGAATTTCTGTGCGTCCTGTATAGTGTTATATCGCTTGTGAAGGCTCTCCCCCAGGTTCTACATGTTGAACGTCCCCATGAGCATATCGGTGGTTGAGAAGAATTCGTAAAATAAGACGTAAGTTATAATATTGTTTGGCTATAGTAGTTTAGACGGCTAATTTCGTGAAAAATATCCCAACATAATTTGTTAAGCTCGGCGAGAAACTCGCGACGTAGCTTGGAATGATTTCAAAGACAAATATAAAGTTCGGCGAAAATATCGCGACGTAGCTTAAAAGGTGTTGTCTTCCGATGCTGTCAATCTTCTCCAATTTTCAATACCACGCCGTCTTCCTTTTATATTGTTCCTGATGTCACCCTTCTGCCCGGATTATGCATCTCCGCTTGTTTCTTGTGGGAATATGTTTATTTTAACGTTATTATAATATTCGACGCTCAACTTTCTATCTTTTTCTATGGTTAAGCTAGAAACGTGTAGGCGATTCCATACTATGGGAATACACGAAGTACTTGACGTTTATCTGAATATACGATAAACAAGCCCTACGACTCGACTAGATTTTATGTAAATTCTGTCTCAAAATTGTAGCGTTTAACTTTGCTTTAAACATATAATTTTAAAATGCATTCTGGTAATAATATTGTGTCCAATATTAAATGACTAAATAAATGTAAAAATGAAATGAATTAACTGCAATGATTACTTGAATTTGGAAACATAAATAGGAAAAAATTAAATTTACATATGGGGTATATACAGGGTACTTCAATACTTTTGTGATCGTATTAATATTAAATTCAGAGGTTTAATTGTTTCCCCTGTACATACATAAAATCTGCTTTTTTGAGCGTAATATTACCTTTATAATATTTTACCTAATAAAATTGAATCTCTAATTTTGCCTAAATTTAAAAGAGAAAGAACAAAAGCATTACATTATAGAACGATGTCAACGATTATTTTCACCTATACCGAAGTTTTCTTATTTCATTGGTTATTAGTTACATTTCTAAAACACGATGCGAAATTTTTAAGTATATTTTGCCATCCGGCGCCAACTATAACATTACGACATAATATTTCAAACTTAGATTTTTGTTCACAAGATATTCGTGTAGTAGTTGTGTTTGTACGTAGATTATTTAAATGAACTGATCTATTATAGTTATTGTGAAAATATAAATCAGCCATCAGTAAAATAGAATTTTATCTAAATTCTTTCCAATCATATTACTTCTTCTGTTAACTGACGATAAATACTTTTAACACCTCTAAAATCGATTCGGTATATTTAGTGTAACCTTGATGGTCTGGGTCCATTTCATTATGGACATGACGAGATTACAAAGTTCTCATACGTTGATTCAAAATGCTAGATGATCTCGCAGGAGTGGAAAGATCTTGAACTGGTTAATACATATCAGTCGGAGCACGAGGCTGGGCCCTAATTACCGGTGTTTCGAAACCGCAGGCAAAAACTTATGGCTGCTTGCAATTACGAATCCAGGGACGTATTTTGGTCGACGGAAAACATGTTGTAAAGTAGTGGTAATTGAACTTATTTGCCTAATCTCAAAATACTGTATCAGATTTTCCACTTGTCTCTACGTAAAGATTGAATTTAGGGTGGTTCAGTATTTGCAAGTAACCACGGAATGTCCTGTTGAATCGTAGACTTATAAGAACAGACATTAACTTTCGCTATGCGTACGAATGACGAAACACAACGAAGAACTGTCTCTGCAATAATCATTTTTTATTCACGTCTCGACAAACTTTTGTTGTATGATCCGTCTCACAGCATCACGGCTGCCATGGGTGTCTGCTAAACGTACAGTTGTTTCCCATGGATTCCGTGGTGACATCAGCTCAAGGTTTTATAAGACGTTCTCTTTTCTGCATGCCTTCTGGGTTTTTTGAACCATTAACAGTTCTATATGATCATCTTTTTGGTCGGTGTTGCCAAAAAATGACAGTATGTGAAAAAGAATTGCTTAGTTTTCGATGACATATTTCCTAAAATCGAGCTGTTGGTACGATTCGTCCTCAAATCCGCATTTCGAATTCATCAATACGTCGCCCGCATACCTCCTCAATGGCCCGTGTATGAATGTGTATATTCCCATAAGCGTGTTTATTCCATCCTTTTATTATTCGTGAATTCGTATCTAAGATACGTAAAAAGAGGCGGAGAAAACTAAGGTATTAGTAAGCTTGATTCTCTTATGTCATGATGTTGTTACTTATCAAATTTTGCTCAGCTGTCAAGTTGCTGATATTGCTATCTGTTCTGTCACCATCAAACCTTATTATATTAACAATGGCATCGTCAACTCAAAGGTATGTTATTCTGTTCACCACTCGACACTCCTTTAAAACTCCGGTCGAGATGTACACTGGAAATTGATGTGTACACGCGTTTTTATTTTTTGAATCATTGGAGAAGGCCAATACACTGATAAAACAGTGTTTTTTGCACTTACACAGTAAATGTCGATTTGCACGAGTTTGGTTCGATAAATAATTTATTATCACCCCCTTTCCTATTACGTAAATTCCAAAATATCGATCCTGCAAAAAAAAATTATAACAGCCAAAGTTGTAAAGAATTAAAGTTTGGTTATTACCATTTTCACTCTCAAGTTGAAAATAAGCTAGTTATTAAAGTATATACGATTGAAATTGAAACCGTATAAAAACTAAAAGCCGGCAAAAACAGTCGGTATCTCTTTATTGTACATGGGCGGAGGTAAATGGAAATGATTGTCATAAGAAAATAATGAGATTTTCGGACGTTATTATATTATCCTCTGTTTCAAATGGTCTCCAGAGAGCCATGGTAAATTAGTAAATAATTAAAATATTTTACCTTTTATACAGTAGTAAATATTTATAAATATGAACAGTAACTAACTAAACTCCTACGCTTGATATTATAATAGGTATTTATGCGCTGCACTGGCACATAGACAGCACGATATTAGACTTCCACGTTCCAAGATAAAAAAACGATTTACGAGTTTTTTTGTGCTAGTAGGCCTGTCCGTTTTATTACCTTTAAACCAGTGCAGTCGTAGATGGTTCATTCAGGCTGATTACATTGCCAGTCTCGGACTCGCCTGCACAGTTTCAACTACCGTTCGAATCTCAATACCATTGCCAAATATATAGGACAAAATATCAAGTTCAGTACGCACGGTCCTGTGCTTTAAAACTGACCAGTTTCAATTCCAATCGTATATACTATAATAAAAACGAAACTAATAACCCTTCAGTTCAAGGTGGCGACAAACGCAACGGAATAAAAAATCTGGATTTAGGCTACCAATGGACCCTCCTCAACTATTAAAAAAATAAAACACGTCCGGGAATTAATGCCATTCCATTTATTTATGCGGTAAATCCCTACTGGAGTACTGGATTTGTGTGATTTTCGTAAGCTGCTTTTTTTTATTATTTTAAAATCCATAATCTTCGTGCCATATCTCAGTGGCTCAACACTTACGTGTTAGTGGTGTTTTTCATGTTTACCATTTCTGAGTTCGAGTGTCAGCTGCGGCACATGGCAATATCGTAGGGAATGGTCGTTGTGTAATTGTCTATGTGTTAATCTAAACGAGGCGATAAAATAAAATAATAAAAAATATCTTCGTAAATAATTGACGCACGAAAATATATTTTTTAAACTATCCGTTTTGCGGCGCAGTTTATTTATGTATAGATATCTATATCTATAATTCGAAGAAACAATCAATATGAACAAAA
This sequence comes from Leptura quadrifasciata, assembly GCA_963675555.1. Lineage (NCBI taxonomy): Eukaryota > Metazoa > Arthropoda > Insecta > Coleoptera > Cerambycidae > Leptura > Leptura quadrifasciata. The sequence continues at coordinate 111,084,251 of OY776676.1, read as the reverse complement.
TTAAAAATTGCTTTTTGCCATCCAAAAGTACCTACATAAAAATACTACAATTTTTTAAAAGAAACATTACTTTCTGATTTGTTATCCTGATATAGAAGACAATTCATTTTTATTGTCGTTTACAGGCGCTCTAATGAACTGAAATTTGGCATGGAAGAGTCTATTAGATACACGTTCCTGTTAAATTTGCTGAACATCAATTTAATGTTCTCTTCTTCAGCTTCACGAAGAAAAAATTCAAAATGTCGTAACCTTTGCAACCATCGGAGGACATTGACAGTAATACCGCTGCCTTTATAGAAATACTAACATTAAAACATGAATCTTTTACAACATCATAAAGTGATATGTGATATTTTTGTTATACGAGTCACTTTTTAATAATGAATACTAATATTACAAGCCCACTGTATCTGACATATGTACCCATATGATTCTCTCTTAATAATAAAAGTACAAATCACATTAATTTAGTTGAAAATTGCACTGCATAATCTCTAATAACTGCATAAGTAAAATCTGGTCTATATTTACTGGGCAGTCAAAAAACGCACAAAAACTTAACGAGCTAATTATTAACTAACGACGGTGACCTTTCGGCACGGCAAACCGACGTTTATTAAGAACCTATAAAAGATAAGTGACTCAATTTCCAGGCGAGATAGTACAAAGAGTAACGGTATTACTTCCACGTCCAGTGGAAATATAGTAACGCAACAAATTATTATTATTATTATTATTTTGTTGAGATAAGCTTAAAATGTCATGAAACGTCGAGATTTTAAATTTCAGCAAAAAATTTCCTGTCTGTCGGTCTGTCTGTTAACTTTTTTGTGCGCACGTTTACTCTGGAACCGTTTATGATATAGACTTGAAATTTGGTACATTTATGTATTGTAATGAGATCTGGAACTAGATTGTACTTTGATCTAATTCCGTTGAAGGATTCGGGGGTGAATGGGGTAAATAGGTATAGCAAGCAAGTAAGAGTCCATAAAATTGCAATTTAGGGCGTATACGAAAAAAATTTTTTGGCATCAGCCACCTCCTCTACCGCCCCCATTGCCACCCCCACCCTATTATTAAAGAGACTAAAAAATTAAATTGGGATTTAGTGTGTGTACGAGAATCAAGAGCTTCTAATTTTTTTTACATTTGCCACCCCCATTATCACCCCCACTCTATTATTAAAGGGAATATAATATTACATTGGGATTTAGTGTGTATAAGAATTGGCTATACAATCTGGATGTGGAAGTAGTGATTCCTTGGGCAACGGTTTTTTAAATTTGGTTGCGTTTTTTGAGGGGCCAGTAAATATACACCCGACTGTACAAACATATTTACATATCCACCCCTGTGTATCTGTTTAATACACGCCCACTCGCCGCGCCAGTTCGATGCTCGAGTAGCTTACCCCCACTACGTACCTTGGATGGTCGGATATGTCGCGACATAGAACTGTGAATCGAGGCCTATTCCCGCTGTACTTGTGTTCCTATAAGCATTTTGAATGCTAAAAAATAAATTTCGGTATTTGTAATTTTTGGAAGAACATTTAAATATTCAATTTAAGCGTAACAATTTTGGTCGTAATGTTATTATTAATAACTATATTTTTAGCCGAAGTTCATTTAATAGAATGTTGTAGTTAACATATAAAATGTCCTAGTTTAAGTGAGTGTTTAATAAAAAGTCAAGCTGCCAAAATTTTCACCAAAATTGATTTCAGTCTTCATTTTGATATTTAGTATCGAATAAAAAAGAGAAACGGCAAATATCTGACTTTTACCGAAAAAAAAAACTTATAATAAATACGAATAATTTTGATTTAAAAAACACAATCAGTTCAAAGAACTAGAGATTGTCGATCTAGGACAAATAATTTTACATTTCATTAAAACATGTATAATAAAACTATATTAATATTTTTTCACATTTTATTACTAAGTATATTTATAAATACCTTTTCTCTTATTCTTGCTTTAATAAATAAAAAATGCAATCGACAAATGAAAACAGAACTTAATTTGCATAAAAGTCGTTGTGTAGACATTTAAAATATTTTTTACTAATAGAAAATGTGCGCACTCCGATTTCTGTGCCACCGGATCAACAAATTGCGCTCCAAATAGTCAGAACACACTCCTTTTAGACAAACCATTTTTAAATAATTGGTAGAAACAATATTGCATGAAACTCGTCCATAATTTTTTTTCGCTTATGGGATTGCAGCATTTGTGTACGGACAGTACTTCCAAACTTCTCACTTAACTCCCTCTTGACAAGTCAGCATTTCTGAAAAAAAATACAAGAAAGTTTTATGAAACTAAAAATACCAAAAAATACCACTAATTCCATATAAAAAGAACTTATTTCATTGCCACCCATCAAGGTGCACAATGTGCGTTTCCAAAGCGATTGAAAATAATGCCGTAAATCTTGCGACATACTACATCTTCAGTCGGAAAACGCAAACAAAAATCTGATTGCAATAAGCTCCCAGCAGATAGTTAATCATATAGAAAGGAGCACAGTGCAGAGCTGCCGTGTATCATCGGCCGTAGACTAGTTTCAAGTTTGTTAGCTCTTATCAGTACGGCATCGGTGAGGTGAATACACGATAACCCTACACAGTTCTCCAGTCTATCAAATTACAAACGATAACCTCCGCAATTTGTGAATGGCTCCATCTGGTGGTGACTTATTGCAATCTGAGTCGGCGATGTACTTGGACTAAGTTATATTTAGAAAATATAAAGCCAAGGCAAAGCGGATTAATTATTATGAAAATAAAAATGTATAAATTAAATACTACGATAGACCAAATATACCACTAATTCCTATAAAAGGAACTTAATTCATTGCCACCCGTCAAGACGCATAATGTGCGTTTCCAAAACGATTGCCTATGCCATCTATGCCGTACTGATGAGAGCTAACAAGCTTGAAATTAGTCTGCGGCTGGTGATACACGATAGCTCTGAACTATATTCTATAACATTAACTGAGGAGCTTTGGAACAAAACCAAATAAATCCACTATAAACGATTTTTGGGAAAAGACATTTTTTCTATAGCGCAAAAAGTACTAACGTTTCATTTATTTTGTTAGTGAATACTCTTGGGGGCATTATAATAAAATTTTCTTTACGATACGATTTGCCTGGTCGATAGCCGAGTGGGTTAAGGCGCGAGATGGCAATCGCGATTAATCACACGGACATCGCACCACCGGGTTTGAATCCTGGCTCCGGCACTGGCACTGTCGGAGGAAATGGTTGTATAGCCGTGTTTTTTCAATGTGTAACCCCCTTCCGCACAAGCCCTGGCTTCTGGAATTGGGGGTTGTCTAATTTCTGTGGTGTTCATTTATTTATTTATATTAATATTGAAAAATTATATTTGTAAAAAATATAACAAAAACAAAAATGGATTTATTCGGTTTTGCTCAAAACGACTGGATTTATTTGCTGTTGCCCAAAACTTTATTAACAAACAGTAATAAAAACATTATTTTTTACTGCTAGAAATACTGCGTTTTGCTGAAAAAACAGGAAAATAAACTAAAATGATTTTTTAACCCTTAAAAAAAAATAAATTCGCAAAACCTGTACTTTACAGATTAAAAATAATAATAATAAAAAAAAATTGATAAATGACTACAAAAAAAAAGATAGTTTTTTAAGTTTAAACTACATAATAAAAAAACTTAAATATGAAGTGCAGATTCCTCCTCCAAGCGGTCGCATTCTATGACATATTATCCATGAAATTATAATACAAAATGTTTCTTTTCGAATATTTATTCTGGACATCATTAACATTTTGTAGAAAAATTAAAGTCTTGTTATTTTTATTACCACAACGCTTATATATTATATAAAAATAACATAATACAAATATGGCTGAAGAGGCCTATGTAAGCGAATACGCTACACACTCATTACTCGTATCTTCTCCTGAGTTATTTGTTAATTATTTTGACATCGATTTTCACATAATAGATTTCCGTACCATTCAAAATTTTCCTAATTCTCCTAGTCTTCCCCAAACTGTTGACGATACGACGATAAAACCTCGCTAATTTTTAATTTCTTACGGCATCAATATTGCCATCTATTATTCTAAATAATACAAATTTACTTCTCAACATACATCATAATTTTTTGGATTTATTCGGTTTAGAACTAAAAGCGGATTTATTCGGTTTGACACGAAAATGATGTCGACCCTATAATTTACGAGGATTTAGTCGGTTTTGGTCGGTATATTATGTATTTTAACAAAATGAGTCGATATCCGCAGCTATCTCAATTTTCATAAAAAGTGGATTTATTCGGTTTTGCTCAGAAGCTCCTCAACTGTCTGCTGGGGGCTTATTGCTACCAGATTTTTGTTTGCGTTTTCCGGTTGAAAGTATGTTGTAAATTTTAAGGCATTATTCTCAATTGCTCTGGGAACGCACATTGTGCACCTTGATGAATTAAGTTCCTTTTATAGGAATTAGAAGTTTTTATTAAACTTGCAATGTTTGTTAGTTTGTTTGTTTAGGTCAAATCTTGCAATCAAAATTTCGATTAGTTCTAATTAAGCTAGAGCTTTTAAATTTTGCACATGTGTATAAGTCCGGTGACAATACACTTTACCATTTTCATATAAGAAAAAAACAACGGCTTCAAGATGGCGGACGGCTTTATCGTTTATGATCCGATTCGACTCAAAATCGATATCTGGTGGTTTTCGAGGTCGCCAATTATGAATTCTTGGCCAAAATTCAGAAATTCAAAATGGCGGCGCCAATATAACTGACGACTTTTGTCATTTAGATCCAAATCGATCAAAATCAATATCTGGGAGTTTTCGGGTTCGCCGATTACAAATTTCTAGTAAAATATTTAGTTCAGGATGGCAGCTTCAAGATGGCGGACGACTTTATCGTTTATGATCCAATTCGACTCAAAATTGTTATCTGGGGGTATTCGAGACGGTCAATTATGAATTCTTGGTCAAAATTCAAAAATTGAAAATGGCGGCGCAAATATGGCTGACGAGTTTTGTCATTTAGATCCAAATCGATCAAAATCGATATCTGGGGGTTTTCGGGGTCACGGATTACGAATTTCTAGTCAAAAATTTAGTTCAAGATGGCGGACGACTGGCGTACTATAAAGTAAAAAATAAAATTATATAGGAAAATATTTAAAAGAAAAGTTTTTATTTAAATGCGCAATCTCCTTTACACAGGAGAATCTCGCGACAAGCTTTTATATCATAAGAAAATTATATAATGTAACAAAATTCAAAGCAATTCGGATTTAGACAAAACTGCTCCACGGAAAACGCCCTATTTCACTTTACAAACAAAATACATGAGCATCTTAACAAAAATGAAAAAACCATTGCCATATTTTTAGATCTAGCTAAAGCTTTCGATAGTATATCACACGAACTATTGTTGGAAAAAATGGAGAAATACGGAATTAGAGGAGTAGCATTAGATTGGTTAAAAAGCTATTTATCAAATAGAAAAGCCTTAGTAAAAATTAATAAAACATTAAGTAGTCCAGAAAATGTGACATATGGTGTTCCACAAGCAACAGTTTTAGGTCCGCAATTATTCCTTTTTTACATAAATGACATGCTGAAATTAAATATAAGTGGAGATATCATCGCATATGCTGATGATACCGCTCTAACATTCTACGGTACAGACTGGTCTGAGGTCACCAAAAAAAGCGAAAAGGGACTGTATAAAATTAAATGCTGGATGGACAATAACTTGTTAAGTCTCAATCATGCAAAAACAAAGTTCATTACTTTCAGCAATAGTTCAAGACTACAACCGAAAATTGACAATTTAAAATTCCACGAAAAATGTGACTTAATAAACTGCACGTGCGGGAATGTAATTGGGAACACTACAAACATTAAATATCTGGGTCTTATAATAAATGAGACAATGAGATGGAATGAACATACCGAATATCTTAATACAAGACTAAGAAAACTTGTCCATGTATTCTATAAGCTTCGCAACATTCTTCCAATTAATATTTTAAAAATGACATATAAATGCTGGTAGAATCAATACTTACCTACGGCATTATAATATGGGGTGGGACATATAACAGTCAATTGAAAAATATAAAAATAACACAAAAATGGATACTTAAAGTAATGCTGTGGAAAAATCGAAGCTATTCTACAAAACAACTTTTTCTAGACAGTAATGTCTTCAATTTAAATGGATTATATATCCTTAATGTAGCAAAATTTATCTACAGAAATAGGGAACTAAGAGTACCAACAAATCACATACACAATACAAGGCAAAATGAACGCAATGCGCTTTTTACACCTAGACCAAATTCTAATTTGTACAAAAAATCTCTTGGCGTCACTGGTCCAAAGATATATAATATTATTCCCGAATACATAAAAGCAATAAATAATTACAAACTATTTTGTAAAAAGCTGTCAATATTTATCATGCATAATTTACATTTATTTGAACAAATATTCTCATAACTTTTAATTCAATTATTGCACTTAATCTCCATAATTTTATAATAATTATTAATAATTCATTATTAGTCTTTTATTTGTTAGTTTTAGTTTTTAGTTGTTAGTTAGTAACGAATACGATATGTGCATTGATATTGTTAATAATAATATCTTAGTGAAATATTAAGACACAAAACGATTTCCTTGTGAAATCAGATGCGTTTATACAATAAAGAATAACTGTAATAATAATATTGTAAAATTGGATTAAAAATAAAGTTATTATTATTATTATTTTTTTTTTTTTTTTTTTTTTTTTTTACAAAAAACCAGTCACCCTACTCTGTGGCTCCGACCCTCACAGAGGGGAGCTGGTAATACCAATAGCCACTCCCCACGCCCGTGGGGTGAGTGACTACCGGGTCCGCGAATCGTGTGCCCTGAGTAGACGTAATGAACCGAGGATGACAGCCTTCTGCATTCTGCCGGCTAAGATCTCTGCCGAATCTCGGCATGCCGGTATGATCTTTAGTTCTGAAAGCAGCGTCTGTCTCATTCCACCGAGGGCTCCTATAATCAGTACCACTATTTTAACAGAATGGCCTGGATAAAGCCTGCGGAGTTCGAAGAGCAAATCTCGATATTTTGTCCGTTTTTCCTCCTCTTTCAAGACAATGTTGCTCTCAGCGGGAGCTGAGAATTCCACGACATACATTGTCTTGAGTTGGTGGTCGAGGAGTACTATGTCAGGCTTGTTGGCTTGTATTTGCCTGACGGTGGGAAACGAGTAGTTCCAATAAATTAGGCACTTCTCATTCCCCACAACGGACTCAATATCCCCCGGAACGTAAGGCAGCACTGGTGTTTCGTCTATCCCATACGAGTGCCTTAGATGATAGTAAAGCACTCGTAATGCTGCGTTGTGTCTATGAATATAGGCCGAGACTGCGTAAGTCGGGCAAGCCGACAGTAAGTGCATTACAGTCTCCGGCGCCCTGCGGCAGGCCCTGCAGCTGACATCAGGGACCTCCATACCCATGACACGACGTCGATAGACGAGAGTGTTAAATACACCATCCTGGCAAGCCATTATGAATCCCTCGGTCTCAGACTTCAGCCCAGCTGACCTTAAGAAGGCGAAGGTCAGCCTTTCGGATAAGCCGAGGTCTTCTATATTTTTATAGAAGATCCCGTGCAATGGCTTATCCTTATGGAGCTGCAGAAGGATGTTGTGTTCTGCAGCTCTAATGTGGGCTTTTAGTCGAACGGGTTCCAACTCGGTGACAGAGTCGGGGTTTACCCGCTCGACGTCGAAGATGAGACCAAGTTCATCGGCTGCTCTGCGTGCTGCCTTAAAGAGAAAAGCTCCTACCTCTGCATTTTCATGGTCTCGGACCATGCAGAGGAGGGGATCCGAACTCCTGATGACCTTACATGCTCCCTCCAGAACCATCCTGCTATGGAGACTCTCCAAGCTCAAGAGTCCACGGCCTCCCCGATGTCGTGGGAGATATAACCGTGGAACGGACGATTTAGGATGCAAGCTCCTATTGAGATGCATCTTCTTGCGGGTTACTACATCGAGTTGACGCAGCTCTTCTCTAGTCCACTTCACTACTCCGAAAGAGTAGAGAAGGATCGGAACGGCAAGCATATTTGTAGCAGACACCTTGTTCTTCCCCGACAGTTCTGAAGACCAGATCTGTCGGAGTAGGTGCTGATACTTGCCGCGGAGAGCGTTTTTCACTACACTCACTTCTTGGGTGGAGCGTTGCTCGACACCCAAGTAAGTGTACGACTCTCCGGCATCTAGTTGGTGTAAGATGCTTCCGTCCACGAGCTGCGCGTCCTCTCCATAGTCACCGCATCGTCCTCTCTTGAGATGGATCAGTGCGCATTTGTCCAACCCGAACTGCATACCGACAGCCTGCGTATACTCCTGTACCACCCTAAGGGACTGTTGGAGATCCCTCTCTCCAGAGGCATAAAGTTTAAGGTCATCCATATAAAATAGATGGGTGACCTTATGCCTCCTGTCGCCGGGGGTACCGCAGTTGTAGCCACGGGTTTTGCGGAGCGAGACGGATAATGGCAGTAGTGAGATGCAAAACAGAAGGGGGCTGAGGGAATCTCCCTGAAATACTCCTCTTCTGAATGTTACCGACTCTGTTTGGACTCTATCGTTACCCGATGTTATGGTAAAGCGAGTCCTCCAGAGCGGCATCAGTTCTTCAATACACCTCACTACGGGACCGGGTACCACAAGACATCGGAGCAAGTGAACAATGAGCTCATGCGATGTCATGTCGAATGCCTTGCGGTAGTCGATCCAGGCCATAGAGAGGTTCCGCTTATACTGCATGGAGTCCTGCGTGACACATCTGTCAATCAACAGGTTCTCCTTGCAGCCAGCGACACCTCTCTTCGACCCTCGTTGCTCATATATCCGTTCGTAAACCGGTTCAACTGCGTGGAGCACCCGCATGTACAAAATGCGTGTAAACACCTTGTAACATGCGTTTAGACAGGTTATCGGTCTGTAATTCTTTGGGTTGGACAAATCTCCGTTCTTGGGGATCAGCACTGTCCGCCCCTCAACAACCCAAGAAGGGATTTGCTGCTCCCCATTTAACCAGGAATTAAATATTCTGGCCAAATGGTGGTGGGTGCTCGATAACTTTTTCCACCAAAAGTTATTTATCCCATCGGGACCTGGAGCAGCAAAGTTCTTAGAGCCATCAAGAGCCCTACGAACCTCTTCTGGGGTTATTGGTTCGCACACTTCCTGTGGTTGCTGAAGCCTTTGACAAAAGGCTTCAAAGTGTGCAAGGGCCGGAGAATCTCGGTTGAGTGGAAGCCTCTCCTCGTACAGCGTTTTCCAGAAGTTCTCCACCTGATCTGCAGTCGGCGGATTGTCTACAACACGCGGAGGCGGTTGGAAAAGGCGCGAGGGCTTCTCGCGGAACAGTTTATTTTCCGCAAGCCCCCTCGCCCGCCTCACTAATGACTTTTTGCAAGTCACTAGCATCCGTATCCTGTCGAGACAGTGCTGTTTGGTGGTTCGCAGCACTGCCTCATTGAGTGTGTGATGGACGCGTCTTAAGTTGGCGGCTAATCGACGCACTTTAGGCGTGAACGGCCTGTTGGCCGCCATATAGTCCATCACACATTGGATACGGGATGCGTGTTGCCTCGCCGACTGGATCTTGACTTCCATCTTTTGTATGCGCCGCTGCGCTCTCTCCTGTGGGGAAGAGGTATTTCGCCTCTCCACCTGAGACGAGCGTTGAGCAGCGGCATACACGGCACAATTTATGTGCCAGATGTCAGCCTCTTCTGGTAGCGCTGTACGAAGTTCAGCGTCCACTCTGGCCAGGTCTTGTGGCCCGGGGGTTTTCAGACGGTGTAACCCCCTTCTGGTACTGAGGCCCTCTGGTATTGGCGGAACGAGGAGAGCCACGTCCTCAACCGGTGAATGTGGCGGCTCTTCGGCCACCTCATTCACCGGCCCAGGAGCAGCCCTCACGTAGCCCCTACTACGAAGGTGGGATACATAGTCACGCAGATTTTGTGGCGTGAAGGCGCTATGCTCTGGTAGCCTCTCACACCACAGAGCATGCATCCGCGCCATGTACCCCCTCCGCGCGGGCTCACTGCTTTCATAACAATGCAGAAGCTCATCCCTCAGTTCATCTGTCCACTCAAAGCGTCCTTGTTCGTTGCGTACGTCGTCAACGGGCGGTCTATCCGGTTGGGCCCCACCACCTTGCCCTTGACCCCTATCCGAACGGGGTCGATCGTGGGGGCCCAGTCTTCGGCCTGCTGGAACCAAAGGTTAGAGCCTGTGGGTGGTTAGCCCAGCAGGCCCACGACCGACACCAGAGGGGAAGATGCTTTCCCTTTATTATTATTATTATTATTATTATTATTATTATTATTATTATTATTATTATTATTATTATTATTAAATGATGTGTTTGATTTACTTCAAAGTTTATTTTCTACTTTTTAGAGCATTTAAATAAAAGCTTTTTTTAAAATATTTTTATAAAATTTTTTAGTCTATCGTAGTATTTAACTTACTCCATTTTTATTTTCATAATAATTAATCAACTTTTGCATTAGCTTTGTATTTTGTTAAGAAATTTTTATTTTATCTTGTTTTCATTCTTAATTTGCTCATATATTTTCGAGTCTCATTTACACTGTATAATAAAAACGAAAAGTTTAGTGCCTTTCTTGTAAAAATTGGTTTTGTATTGCCTTTACATAATATTAGATTAAAAAATAGATCGGTTGGGTTGCATATTTATACAACCACAGAGAATTACGACGTGTTAGAGAAATGAAAATTGTTTAAAAAGATGAAACAATTATAGGAAACTAGCTGAATAACCCGGCGTTGCTCGAGGTTTTGAGGGGGCGCGCCTTACGTGAATCGGTTTTCGGTGTAGCATCTTGCGGAGGTTGGAGAGCGGAAGGTTGGTGAAATATTTTTTCGGTTCCGACATCCTTTAACTGTTAAACCTTTTTGGTCCGATGCGAATCAGTTGAACTGTTGCGACGTACTGAGCGCGAGTCTGCGTTACAGCATTTAGCAACTCTCGCTTCCCTAACATTACACCCTACTCAATCATGAACTTATTGCAACTAGTGTATTATGAAAACTATCTAATAAATAATCTCAGGTTTATATAGTTTGAATCTAAAATCTAATTTTACTTCCACGAGTGCAATCCATAATGCTCATAAAACGCCATTCTTCCTCTTTCTAAAGAAGTACCGCGCGTTCCTCCAGTTACCGTCGCTTTTACAAAATTAATGTGTAAAACTCGTACCACCCATCTTATGTTCGAGGTCGGCACGTGAGATTGATATTTTCACTCATTTTTATGGAAAATCTAACAAACGTCGCTTAGGACGGCGCCACCAGAGATACGAAACATGCGTATTCCGTCCCTGTATCAATCGAGTCCGACCGCAGTACTTGAGTTGATGATGATGATCGCAAGTGAATCCAAGATACAATCATCCACGTCATGCCTCACCTCAAGTGGGTGATTTGTTCTGTTTTTGATTTGATTGTGTTTGCACATAACCGCTTTTGCCCCCTAAATGATTTAAGAGTACACCCGGGGACATAAACAAGTAATCTTTATACATTCTAACGCCTCATAATTATATTGTGTTGAAACAGCTATTTTCTTAGTCACCTATAAATAAATTGGGTGTCTACACTCTACATAAAAAGATAATAAGGGATATTTACATTTTTGTAGACGAATCTGACTAAAAATAAAAATGTATTGTAAGGAATTGACAGTTTATTAACTGTTTTACATGAAGAGACAAGGAAAAAAATTGTTAAGTGTTTGTCCGTTGCTCGGTCCGTGGTGAACCAATAATATCATAAACTATAATATTCTGATCCCTCACTCTAATTACTTCAAGTATACATATGGTTTGTAATTGTTCACATCTTGCAGAATTTGTGCCTATAAAATAGGAAGAATGTCTGATCGTTGGATAATGTCCTCTAGATCCAGTTAGCAATTCGAAGTGCCCTACCTAATAATTTCACACATTTTCAATGGGAATTCAAGTCAGAAGAACGTAGTGGAAGACAGTTTCAAGAATATTGAATACTTCCTGGGTATAATGGGAGCCAGCATTGTCATCGATAAAAATAAAACTTTCGATAGCAGTTTGAAAATGTGTCACAAAGTTTCCGACATTATCATTAGCATTCGTTTTTCCAGTCATGGCCCTCCTGCATATAACAGATCGGCGCGTCCTCCAACACACACTTCTCATACCATAGCACTGACTTTTCTAAACACCAGTATAAACTTTAGGTGTACGTATCTCTCACCTGGTACCCACAAAACTGGTAGACGTCTGCTATCACTGTGCCAGCCGAAACGAGATTTATCACCAAATAATATTTAATCTCATCCCATGTTCCTGTTTTGATTATTCCTTGCCCACGTTACCATATTGGGCGGTCATCCGACTTAACTGCGGAGGTCGATACGAAAGATGACTTGACAGGTCAAACTACCTTAGCTTTAGCTTAGTGCGTAATGATTGAACACTTAGGTCCGGTACCTGTTTATCAAAACAGGATTAGCACTTAACTATAGGATAAATGTCTAACGAAACAATAGGTATCTATTGTTTTGTTTGACATTTATCTTCTAGTTACGAGTTAACCCTGTATTGATAAACCGTACCTTAGTGCAACGTCATGTATTGCATGTCAGGTACTTCTTACTTGAGAAGCGTAAAGGCTACACGACTCTTTCTCAAGTTGCAGATAATGATCTTGTCGCAGTTTGCACACCGGAGTCTACTACTTCTAGGTCGTTCTCGTACGGATTCAATTTCCAAAGAACCAATTCCATAGCCTACTGATGATGCAACGGGATCAACTACAGAATGAGAATTAATTGTGTATATTCAAATGTTAGAAAAAGAAGGATACAATGAAAAAGAGACAAATTTTTTTTTATTGTGGACATCTAGAAATCATGTAAAATCATGTACACGGATTTTTTTGTAAAGACCTATTGAAGTTGATTTTTTACAATATTTTTAACTTTCTATACACAGTGCATATTAATTTAAACCAACATTTCACAATTTGTTTGTATTGAAATTGGCAATTGATATTTTTATTAGGTTGTGTGCACTCCTAATACCGGTAACATTCCAACTGGTACCAGTTAATATTGCCACTTGTTTGTTTAACATATTTTATTTTGCTGTCAATTTCAACTATATGGCGCAATATGGATTAAAATCATCTTAAATCACAACGACATGTAACCCAGATTTGTTGCATAAACAATACATTTCGCATTTCAAGGATTTAGAATAATTTAATATTAAATAATGGCAATATTCTTATTTGTTGCAATTCAATTTCAAATTGACACAATCGCAATTAATAAGCCACAATGTTTAGTGTTATGCCATCTTCTCAACCCGAACCATGTTCTAAGCCAAAACGGTTCAAGGTCAAAGCCAAAGGAAATTCGTAAATTAAGGTTTTTTTCACAGACATGTCTGTATGTACTTACCCTTTAAGAATGAGAGGAGTCTAGAGTGGTCATATGTTACTTTGTACGTTAAAAATGGGATAATATGGATCAGAATGGAAATGTTTGGGGTATCTCAAAAAAATATAGTTTTCAGCAAAAAACTTTTAAGAAAATTTTAAAACTTATGTAAGAAACACACGCCCACTTGTATATGTGTCATCCAATGTTCAGTTGAACTAGGTTTAAAATACAAGATTGCAATTTCTGCAATAATGGTACCCTTGAATTTTGGATGAAGTTCAACTAAACTTTAGTTGTTCCACATTTATACAAGTGGGACGTACATTTTTTTTTTGATGTGCGTTGAGATTGACCGAGATAGAATTTTTTGAACGTGAAGTATTTTTTCACTGTCAAAGGGCGTGTTTTCATTTGTTGTGAAGATATGTGAGGCTTGTATATTATTATTCGGAGTAGAAGTTACTTTTAAAACGATATAAATAAATATAATACAATAAAACAATATACTATTATGTTTTCTTCAAATACGTTTAGTGCCGCTTGAAATGATGAGAGCGGAAGTAAAAAACTTCTACTTTCGCTCAGATAGAGTGTCAGAGAAATGACAGTTTAAGTTCACAAAAGTTGTCATTCAAATCGTGTTCTTTTTATGACGTTTGAAGAAAAAATAGTATATTGTTTTATTAGGAGTAGAAGTGATACTTTTGTGACAGTCTGTAGGTTTGCCGGACTCATTTCATTCGTCCGGCAATTACGGACGAGTCACAAAAGTCAAACAAACATTGTGCCGTGGAAAAAGCGTTAGATACATTACTATCTGAAGATAATCATCAACCCGCGATCGTGGTATATTTCAGTCTTACTAGAGAGGAAAAGAACAATAGACAAAGAATTGATAATGTATTTTACAATTTTCGTAAGGCAGATTTCATAGGGCTGTATGAAAGTTTAAGTCATATAGACTGGAGCTTCTTAAATAGTTATACCGATGTCGACAGTTCTTGCGATGCTTTTTATACAAAACTGTATGTCTTGCTTGATACCTTCGTACCTAAAACCAAACCTCATAGACGAATGTCCCACCTTGGTTTAGTGCTATCATTATAAAATGCATCCGTCTTAAATATAAAGCCTGGAGAGACTATAAAAGATATAAAGACTCCATCGGGTTACAAGAATTCCTATTCTTAAGGCAAAGAATTAAAGCCGATATAGAAAACTCTTATAAAGAATATTGCAGTCCTATTGAAAGCAATATAAAAAATAACCCCAAAGAACTATAGCAATTTCTTAACAATAAAAAAAATAATAATGGTATGCCAAACAATATGATATATAATAATAGTTTGATAAATGACCCAAAAAACATTGCAGATGCTTTTGCAGAATTTTTTCAGAGTTCTTATACAGATAGCACTCATTTTGAAGTTACCTCTCAAAATATCCTAACCGATAGCTTACATTTAAAGCAATTTACTGAAACTGAAGTACTTAATAGTCTTAAAAAATTTAAACCCAAAGGTACTGTTGGCCCGGATAAAATACCCTTTTTTTCTACGAGACTGTGCATGTCTTTTTGCAATACCACTTACCATAATTTTTAATCTCTCCATTAACACATCTACATATCCATCTTCTTGGAAATTCTCTAAAGTAATACCTGTATACAAGAAAGGAGGGAAAAACCAAATTGAAAATCATAGACCCATTTATTATCAATAACTTTTCTAAGTGTCTTGAAATGCTTCTCCATGATTTCCTCTTTTTTCATTTAAAAAACAAAATCACACCTAAACAACACGGTTTCATGAAGGGAAGATCGACAACTACGAACTTATTCTGTATAACGCAATTCATAGCTGATACATTTGACACCGGTCTGCAGGTGGACGTTATATACACTGATTTCTCGAAGGCATTCGATAGACTCAATCATGGTATTTTGCTTAACAAATTAGATCTTTTTGGCTTGCCAAAAAATCTGCTATATTTTTTCAAATCTTACCTTGAAGACAGAAAACAGTTTGTACTATGTTGCGGCCAACAATCTACTGAGATATCTGTCACCTCTGGGGTCCCTCAAGGATCTATATTGGGACCATTATTATTTAATATAAACATTAATGATATCATAAATGAGGTGGATGCAAATTGTTTATTATACGCGGATGATATGAAAATATACATTGCTATTAAGTGCTCTGATGACTGTAATAAGCTACAACTAGCATTAAACAAAATTAATAACTGGTGTACAGCAAACAGTCTGCCTCTAAATCCTTCCAAATGTAACGTAATGTCCTTCTCTCTGAAACACAATGTCATAAAATATGACTATACCATTGATGAAGTTTCCCTGCATAGACCTAACACTATACGTGACCTTGGCGTAATTTTTTATTCTAACCTATCCTTTACAGACCATATAAATGATATAGTAACAAACTCCTTCAGATCTCTTGGCTTTGTGATACGGAATACACGCGAATTTAATGATATTAATACCATCAAGTTATTATACTGCGCCCTTGTTACACCTCGTGTTGAATATGCCTCCATCATATGGTGTCCTCACTACAATATTCATGTGCAAAATATTGAAAGAGTTCAGAGACGTTTTTTAAAATATCTCAGCTTCAAGAATGATAATTTATATCCACCAATTGGATTTCCGCATAATGAATTACTGTCTAGGTACCCTTTCGACGCTCTTGAAAATCGCCGTATTATTGCCCAACTAATTTTCTTATGCAATCTAATAACTAATGACATTGACAGTGAGGAGATTCTCTGCCAGTTGAATTTCTCAATTCCCCGTGTAATATTACTTTCAATCTCCAAACACCCCGTGTTAATGTACTGAAATTCTCACCGCTTCATCAAATTTGCAACAATTATAACTCTGTCCAAACCAAGTTTGATTTGTTCAACTGCAATGTGGCCTTGATAAAAAACCTAAAACTACCGACGTTTATTATATCCGAACTTCTAATAATTTAGCGGCACTTAGTTTTTAATTCTTAGCACTTTTTGTATTATCTTTTCTAATATTTCTTTTGTTACTGATTATAGAGTATTGTTAGTTAGTATTGTTATAAATATCATAACTCTGTATTGTACTCATTCAGTAATTGGTGTTATACTGTTGAATGGTGTAAGTTAAATAAAATGAAAAATAAATAAAATAAAAGTGACTTCTACTCCGACGTGTTATTTTTTCTTCAAACGTCGGTTAGTTATAAAAAATCGGCAGCTACTGGAAGCGACTGAAACCTCCCCACTGGGTGGATCTTTGAAACCGAAAAGAGCATTAATTGTGTGACAAAACGGCACTAAACGTAATCCGATCATCCAAAACCTTTTCAGATCTTCTGGGGCATTAAAAAAAACCTCAACTTAATGAATTTACAATCATCTTGCGAGTTATTACCTACATTATCGCTCGTTGAATAATATACTATTAGGATATTAACAACTTTAACATCACTTGAACGACTAAGAAAGTCTAGTTATCCTAAATACTACAGATTTGTAAAGCAACAAACTGAAAATTGGTAAGTGATAATCTATAATTCACCAACGAAGATACAGAAAGCATATGATATTGATATTGTTACATCTACCTTTAAAGTTTGTGACAATCCACTAAAAGTTACAAATGTGCCGAAATCTTATTAACATGACATGACACCAACGTTATCGGATGACAAACGATGACAATGACAATCGTCAAAATTTGGTCATTGCAATCCGATCGCTCGCGGCCGTCTTTGTTAAATGAAACATTAGCATTTCAGTAATTTTACTAGATTTTAGAGGAATATTTGTAGTTTAATTCTTCGATTTGTCTGTATATATATTTAAAAACGGCACTAAACATAATCCGCTCTACTTCTAGAGCAGTGAAGAAACCCTCACACGTGAATTGACACGTGATGTGACGAGTTTCACGACGTAACGGTTACGCGCATCGATCATGTCATACGAAATGCGATCTATGCTTCATATTTGCTTTGTTTTTAATTTTTTTCAAGGAAACCAAATCGAAAGGGTGGAAATGTGAGATATCGTTGAAATCGGAATTTTAACTGCTTTTCAATGGTTCCATTGCAAATTGAAAGTAATTATAAAATAAACAACTTGTTGCGTCAAAATGGCACTAAACGTAATCCGATCTCAACCAAAACATTTTCAGATCTTCTGGAGCACTAAAGAAACGCACATGCAAAGTTTCATTCAAATCCGTTCAGTAGTTTCGGCGCTATCGTGCTAACACACATACACACACAGACATTTTTCAAAAACCACTTTTTTGGGTTCCTAGGACATCAAAACGTAAAGATTTGATGTTATCTCAATTTTCGTTTTTGAAACAATTTTAGTAACCTCTCACAATTTTATTGTGGAGAGGTTAAAAATAAAGATAAAAATTTAGCTTTCCGTTGCTAATGGCAATGCGCAGCCATCTGAAATGTCAAACTTTAATGTCACGAAATTAATAAGAAATGTCATGATTTTCTGACGTTTGAAGAAAAAATATGTATTTTCAATGTTTTTTATAGATTTTAAGAAAGCCCAAGAGTTAGTTACTGGAAAGTTTGTTTAATATATTTATAAAATATTCGTTTTGGTCCATATTATTCCAATTTAACATACCACGTAAGAGACCTGTCGATTACTATAGTAAGCGTTATTAAGACATGCCTGTGGAAAAAATCAATTCTAATATATCCAATTCTATTTCTATTGTAGATTGTAGTACTTTATTTTAAGCAAATTTTGCTTTAGAAACGAGTAAACTTCAAATTTTTGTCTTCATAAACATTAACAATAGGCTTTATAGATAACCCAATATGAAATTTTCAATTCAGTTTCGTTTCCTGTTTTGTTTCCTGTTTCCCCATATTTGTGTCGGCGGAATGCGGACACTGAATGGTATGGACAAAATTAACGTTCATGTCGAATCGAGTTATATGCTTCTTTTAAAAACCGAATAGAAAATTTTGCAATAAAATCAATACATCAAAATTCCATTAATAATGTTATTATCAGATTCTAACATAAATACGTAAGTGAAGCAATAATTAAGACTAGTTTTTATTAGCATGTGTTTACGATTGCGAACACCTGTGTATGACTTAGCAGTAAATTTGTTAACCATGTGTGACATAAAACGGCCTTTTAAAAAGGAGTTGATAGCCGCCTAAATGTACTAATAATATATACTAAAACTACCTCTCTAACAAAAATTCAATATTGCAAATTAATCCAACCAAATTACAGTAATTTAAGAGAAAATAAGTAGTATATAATAGTATAACAATAAAATCCCTTAGAAAGGTTGCAAATGCGGGCCAAAAATGTTCCCACCCCTATCGTGGAGGGAATATCCTCTTTATTGGCGAAACCTACCCCCAAAATGGACTTGGCGGTAGCATTTTTATCTCGAAAAATTTACTCCGGCGAAGGAACGCCATCACAGTGAAAAATATTCACATAAAATTCTACACAAAAAAGGTTTTACAGTATTGGCATGCAAAAATATTGAATCGGTGCCTATGTAAGATAGAAGAGAAATTGCCAAATAATATGCTGAAAAGAAATAGATCTAATCTACGCAGTTGCCATTTATCTCTTTAGCGGGCGAAATTATAACATACTTGCTAAGCTGCCTGACACCGCTTTCTTTCACGTAAAGTATATACGATTGGAATTGAAACCGTATAAAAACTAAAAGCCGGCAAAAATAGTCGGTATCTCTTTATTGTGCAAGGGCGGAGGTAAATGGAAATGATTGTCACAATAAAATGTTAAAATTGTATTCATTTTTATTACTTTTTGTTTATTAGGTTCATTTCGCCAATAACATATGTTTGAGGTATTATATCAGTTTTAGATAAAAAGTCTAAATATTTAAATTTATTGGTTTTAGTTTTAAAGTTAACTCATATTATATTGAAATATCTTGCCAGGAGGGGATGGGACAGGTTAGATTAACGAGGGGCAACGATTTTAGTCAAAAATAAAATAAAAATTTAAGTTTCTTCTAAAATAAAAACGTAAGTTTCTTGAACAAAGCAAAGAATTATTATATGAAAACAAAAATAAATATTTGTATACTTATATAAAACATAAATAAAAACAAAATTAAAATATTTCTCTAGAATGAAGTAACTTAAATTAAAATTTCTTGACAACTAAACAAAATATATTCCACGAAATGTAACAATAAAAAAGTGAATGAAAAAATGAAGAAAAGTTAAATGTTAATTGACGCGTCCGAATCTTCACTTTCTGAGGAGGAATCATTATCCAGTTGAATTAAAATCGGCGCACTAGGGGGTAGTGTTGGATATCGATTTTCTTCTCCAATTACATGCCTAATGCAATTTTTCCATAAATCAGTATTATTGTCAATGTCATTTATTACTTCTCTTATATGATCAACTACTATCGCGCTTAACGTTGGAGAGTTATTACATTTTCGTAAACGTACTTTTAGTGTTCCTCAAACCATCTCAATAAGATTAAATATGCAATAGTATGGAGGTAACCGCAAAAGTGTATGACCGTGTATATTGGATAAGTTATCAATAACATATTCCTTTTTGAAATTCTGTTCTTTTATTCTTTTCAGTAATTCGCGTTTTATTGTAACTTTTACAGGAATTTCTATTTTTTTTTTCTCATGAATTTTAAAATGTCTTCCTTTTTTGTGCTGTTATTTGGTATTTTATTTAATATACGCGAGTGATAAGAAGCATTATCTAATACAATTACCGAATTTGGCGGAATATTTGGTAGAAGCTGTTGAGAAAACCATTTTTCGAATAGATCGGCTGTCATGTCTTCGTGATAGTCTGCAGAAAACTGCGATATTTTTTTGGCCGACAAGAGCAACGCATTGGGTACAAACCCATTTTCACTTCCCGCATGAAGTATGATAACACGTTTTCCTCTAGAACACGGAGTATTTAAAACACATTTGTGCGAACTATCTACCCAACCATACTGAACAACATCATGCGTGTCAAACCATGTCTCGTCTAGATACACTATATGCCTGTTTAGTTTACGATATTCTCTAATTTTTTCCAAATAATCTACTCGAAGTGAAACTATACGTCGCGATTCCATAATTATACTTTATACGAGGATAATTGGAACTGGTCAGTGTTAAAGCACAGGGCCGTGCGCACTGAACTTGATATTTTGTCCTATATATTTAGCAATGGTATCGAGATTCGAATGGTAGTTGAAACTGTGCAGGCGAGTCCGAGACTGGCAATGTAATCAGCCTGAATGAACCATCTCGTAAATCGCTTCTCAATAGGCAAAGGTGGACTTCTGCTGTGCTGTTAATGTGCCAGTGCAGTGCGTATTTACGCAGGTATTTACCTGTTATAACATCAAGCGTAGGAGTTTAGTTAGTTATTGTTCATATTTATAAATATTTACTACTATATAAAAGGTAAAATATTTTAATTATTTACTAATTTACCATGGCTTTCTGGAGACCATTTGAAACAGATGATAATATAATAATGCCCGAAAATCTTATTATTTTCTAATGACAAGCATTTCTATTTACCTCCGCCCATGTACAATAAAGAGATGCCGGCTTTTAGTTTTTATATGGTTTCAATTCCCGTCGTATACACTTTACCATACGACTGTCAAATTTTGACACTTCGTAGTGTATCTAAAGACCTATAATTATAATCAGGATAATCGCTCAATTTTTCTTGAATCATTTTTAACATAGGAACTATATTTTCTTCATACATATAAATTATACGCCGTATTACATCTCTAGTGGCATCATCAATATTTTTTAATTTCGTATTTTTCCGTTTCCTCTTTGCGCTGTGATCTATAACATCGCCTTCTTGAATTACGCGATAAATTGTTGATTTTGATATTTTAGTTAATTCGTTAATACGTCGTATTATTTCTTTCTCACATTGTTCAGGATTTTCGCTCTTCAAACATTCATGTATATTTAAAATAATACGTTGACTTTGTACGTGTAAATCTTGGTTTTTAAACTCTAAATTTATTTCGGCTTTTTCGACAATAACCGGTTCAACTATTTCGGGATTTTCGGGCGTTATTATATTATCCTCTGTTTCAAATGGTCTCCAGAAAGCCATGGTAAATTAGTAAATAATTAAAATATTTTACCTTTTATACCGTAGTAAATATTTATAAATATGAACAGTAACTAACTAAACTCCTACGCTTGATATTATAATAGGTATTTATGTGCTGCACTGGCACATAGACAGCACGATATTAGACTTCCACGTTCCAAGATAAAGAAACGATTTACGAGTTTTTTTGTGCTAGTAGGCCTGTCCGTTTTATTACCTTTAAACCAGTGCAGTCGTAGATGGTTCATTCAGGTTGATTACATTGCCAATCTCGGACTCGCCTGCACAGTTTCAACTACCGTTCGAATCTCAATACCATTGCCAAATATATAGGACAAAATATCAAGTTCAGTACGCACGGTCCTGTGCTTTAAAACTGACCAGTTTCAATTCCAATCGTATATACTTTACTATTTTGCTATTTATATTTCCTTATATCTTATTATGGGGGTCGATTCAAGTTTTGTACCTGCATAAGTTACACAACTAACCCTGTTAGTTTTCTTGCAATCGAAGTTCAAAATTAAGTAGTTTTTTTCATAATACAGAAAATCTGTTTTGTGCTTTTTACTGCAAATATTTCTAAAACAGACCGTTCTACGCAAAAAATGATGGGCAAGAAAATTGTAGAGGTGAGTTTTCTCTACCAAATGCATGTCGTGTATTTTTTTTTAAATATAATAGGGTTTATGTGACTTTGTTGCCAACACATAAGAGGTAAAGCTGCTGTCACATTTTTTTAGTGGTTTCACTTGTAGGCCTAATCCCCTATATTTTTATTTATTTTTCCTCCTTTTCAAAATCAAATAATAGGCTTACAAATAGTATGAATGTTTGGTTACTACCTAGCTATTTAGTCAAAATACTCAAACTTTAACCTGGCAGTTTAATGTTTTAACGTAAATAGAAAATTATATCCATTTTTTTAACCAAAAAATAGATTAATCAACATAAACCCCTTGAAAATCTCCAAAAAGAGTAAAAACTTTTGGTCAGGATCTTGGGATATCTTTTTGTAAGATAAATTTAAAAAACTACCGTCAAGTATATTTTGGGGGTATGGTTTTCGGCATAAAGGGAATGTTTCATCCAGGGTGGAAACTTTTTTGGCCCGTATTCGCAACCCTTCTAAGAGGTTAATGCAAAAATTTAAAAAACTATATGATTTTTTCTACTGTTCTGCTATTTTTCATTGAATTTAACTGGAGTAAAGGTCTATATATAGCTCACATGAAATGTACATTTAAAATGTTTTAATCCCACCGTGTTAAGACGAAGATGTGAAAAAATTATAATAACACGGCCTATTGCAGTGTCTGACAATATTATTAATTAGAATTTTCATGAGTGGTTACATACTTTCGAACATCAAACTCTGGTAGCAAAAACATGGGTTGATTTGAATAATTTTTTACTGTTTTTGGTAATTTTAATCTATTTTTGCGCTTACACAAGAATAGGATTGGCTGTGTGTAACGTCATCTTCATTTTTACTAGATACAACAATTATGGTGTCATCTGCATAAATGAATAACCTACGATTATTTATATTTTGTCATTCTCATATAAAATGATCGGTCCCGTTAGAATAATATGTGGGATTTCAATATCCGTGTCAAAGGCAATATTACTGTTAAATGTATAAATGCAGTTTTCTATTTGACACATTTATTAAAAGGATTATTAAATAATGTAATATATATAATGGTTACAAATATGTATGCATATTAAACGATTTTCATTATGAAAATGAGTTTATTATTTGTTTTATCCGAGGTTTTGCTCAAAGTTCACTGAATGTTTTGGTCAATATTTATCAGTTAATAAAGATCTGTAAAATCTTCTTTTTACTTGCTTTTCTTTAACTCACAATGTTTTAATGCATAATGTTTCTATTCAAATCTTGCATCCTTTATTTTGTTACTTGTTTTTCTCCACCTCGTACGATGATGTGGAGAAAAAGCGCGGCCACTCTTTGACACACGAGCCCCGGAAACAAGTTTTCTCTTTCCATTTTGCTCGGGCGCCAGTCCTAGTTTAAGTGATAGGACACGCTACCCTCAAGCCGAGTACGTGAAGCTGAGTAGCTCAAGTGGAGAAAGTTTACTCCAGAGATAATTAATAAATAACACCACAGGTGATTACGACCCCCTTTATCCCGGAAGGCTCTAGAAGAGAGACCTAGAATTTCAACTCTACCTTTTTAACTAGCTACTTCCTACTAATAAAACAAATTTACAATTTACTAAGTACCGGGAGGGAGGCAAGCGTAGCAACGGAAATACTAGTAGTACCAGATCACTCAGGCGACCGGGATAGCAGGCTGCAACACAGAATATACGGTTAGCAAAAATAAACAGGGTGCAGACTAGTTACGGACACCAAACAAGTGAAGAAAGACCATAATTATATACACAAATATATAAAAACTACAGTGCAACAGTTTATCAAGTACTTGGCTAGTGTGCGTTGATTAATTTGCTTGGAAAGTTAAGGTATGATTATTACAGGACCATGCAACTTTTCAGTGTTCTGTAAACCCCAAACGGGTGCTAGTAGAGAGCCTACAAGATGCAATTTCTCGTGGCGGCGGCTGAAAAGGTAAGGTATGATTAGTACACAATAATGTTATAAGTGAATAATCTCCTCGATGGTATTGCACTAGCCAAGTTTCTTACTCAGTTATCTCTCTTCTCTAAGATCTTACTTACTCCTTGGTGTAGACTTGGGCACGTCTGCAGTCAGGAACGGTCAGCTCGAACTGACACCCTTCTCAGGTCCACAGGAACTTTTCTATCAATGGAACAACTTACTGTGGGAGTAGGAGTCGGCGCCAGACGGATGCGCTACTGGTCGATGACGTAGGCTGGACTTCAGTTGATAAAATTTTGCACATTGACTAAGATCGGGATGACAATACAGTATTCCACCGTTACTTTTGCAAATATCCGCCCAGGTGGCGCGGGGGCGAAAATTGAAAAACCTGTAAAACGAAGGAGAGAGAAAGCGAAGGAACGAGAAATCAAAAGAAATCGTTAAGAGACGAATTTTTACAGAGTGATCTCTTCTGGGGGCGGGGGGCGGGGTAAACGGCCAAAATTATGACTAAAAAAATCTGTAAAAAGTGCTAAAAAGTAAAAAAATAAAAAAATACTAATGTACGAATACAAGAAAAGCCAGACGTACGCACTTTGAATATAAATATATGTATCATCTTTAGGTACGTATGACTGAAGGCACTATGTGTATAACGATTCCACCCCTTTCGTACAATCGTGTACAATCATACAAAGTACGCGCACGCCTTACTCTTCTTGCATTCATACATTAGTACGAACATGTGACATGACATCCCTACTAATATACAGTGTGTCTCTGGATTGAGTTTGCGATAGGTGTAATGTACAAAAAAAAAATAGTACGATTTTAATTTTCTGTAGTATCGACCTGGTTGACCTAAAATGGATTACTAAATTACAGTTCAAATGAGATCTAGCTCACGGAGTTAACCTAAGAGGGCAGGAAATCATTGTACGGAAAAATTCTATTTGAATAAAATATTTTGCATTGAAAGTTAGAGCCAGAACTTTCATTGCATTTGAACAAAAAAAAAACTACAAATTAAAGTAAATAGCTTTTTATTTTTTAACCCAATTAACAATTTTAACGAATTCAAATAAGAACCTATTTCCCTATTGTAACTTCTAATTTCTTCAAGAGGTATGGCTCTGATCACATCAGTAATTTTGTTTTTAATCTTTCCAGATCATTGTCACAGTTGTCGGTATAAACTTGTTTTAGTTTGCCCCAAAAGTAAAAATCCATAGTTGTTAAATCCGGACTTCTTGGTAGGTATGGTTGTGACCCAAATCTACCAATCCATTTTTCCTCAAATGTGTTATTCAAATAATTCCATATCAAGACTTGAGTGTGGGCTGCAACCGTCTTGCTGATAATAAGTTTTTGTCTCTTAGGTAAGCAATTTTACCAAATATGTATGAAACGCCACACCAAGCGTTTTTTTAAATACTGCATTCTGCAATTTATTTTAAAATTTGGATTTCATCTGATCAGTAAGAAACAACTATGTTAGTGGTAAATGACGCTTTGCTCGAAAAAATAATGTTGTTTTCAAAATTTCTTTCCGTAAGACACTTCTCTGCAATCCAGAAACAAAAATCCAATCGTTTTCCTTCGTCGTTTGATTCCAAAGTGTGACTAAATTTAGGTTTGTACAGAATTATTTATCTAAGTTCTGCTGCCCTACGTCTTAATGAAATTTTGCCATTTGCTCTGACGTCACCCAAAGCCAGTTTGGTCTTCGCCCAATCTTTTCTTCTCTTTCGATTTTCAACTTTCCCAGTTCTTAATAATTTTGTGGCAATACCATTAACGGTAACGTCGCTTATTGAAATCCCTGGAAACTGTTGTTCAAAATGTTTGACCACCCCTTTGTAGCTAATTTGCCCCAACCCATAACGTTGTACAACAAATATCTGTTGCTCATGGGTAAGAATTTAAATTGCTTTGCCGATTTACACTACCTAATAATAAGGAGTTGTTGAGCAGCCAGGCGTAAAATACAGTAACGCTATTTTGACATCTACATACGCAGTTTCAATTAGGAAATACGTTAACGTTAATAACGTTAGTTATGTTCTTACTGAACTGCACACTGGTTTCAAAACCCAAACAACAAGAATAGGGTTAGGTAGGTCAAGCTGCTAAAGACGCTAACTTTTCTTATTCATGGCTAAAGATAAAGAACGATTGCTGATTATTAAGCTGTTATACAAGTCTCTTTTTGGTAACACGTTATTTTGTAAATACGTAATGAAATAAAGTTTTCGTATCTTGATAAAGATACGTTATTTTGGTTGCACAACAACTCTCTAATGTCAAATCATTGATACTTTATAGCCAGTTTACAGTTTTCAATGCAAAACACTCGAAAACACACTTACTAAAAAATAAAAACCTATTTAATTTGTAGTATTATTTTTTGTTGTTCAAATGGCATATGGCTCTAACTTTCAATGCAAAATATTTCAAATACAATTTTTCCGTAAACCTGTTTACTACAATGATTTATTTTCTTCATAGGTTAACACCGCGAGTTAGATCCCATTTGAACTATAATTTGGTAAAAACCCATCTTAGGTCAAGCAGACCAAAACTGCAGAAAATGAAAGCTATACTAATTTTTTTTGGTATATCACGCCTATCGCAAACTCAATCCGGAGACACACTGTGTGTGTGATCTTTCCATCGCGGTGTTTGTCAACTATAATACCTAAATATTTAGAGCAGGAGTCAAATTGAATTTTTATGTTACGTTGACAATGTTAGTTGTTTCTTTAGATGAATCTGTTATTATGCAAAACGATATTAGTAATAGTTTTCATCAACGTGTGATATTGAGAAAGCAACATATTTTGTATTTTCATAAGGTGAGTAAGTTTTTATCAAACCACATATGTACGGTACTTAGACCTCTAGACCCCTTTTTTATTTACTTTCTCCCAGGTACTATATCTGAATAACAATACCCAATTCATCAGCATAAGCTGCATATTTAGCCCCATATCAAGGGAGAATATTGGTCCAAGTACAGACCGCATTTACACTATGCAACATGTTTTATAAACTTCTGTTCTACAACAGAATTGCTACCCGTATGAAACAAGTTTAAGAATGCAATAAAAAAAAATTGCACAATATTGTACACAACAAAAAATCGTGGTCTGCAACATATTTCAGTCGTCCCGGCCCGAGTCGGTAAAATCAAAGGGAATCCGTGTTTCATGAACTTTTGTTTATAAAACTAGTTTACAAACCTATTGGTACCATGCAACTTGTTCACGAAAATTGGCGGTATTACATCCCTAAATGGTGTGTTTTCTTCCCAATTCTTCCTCCGATACAAAGTATCAAGTACTCAAAGTCTGAATTGGTCATCCTTAAAAATTATATATGCTACCATCAGTTCGCAATTCTCCTGCCAGCAAATCAATATCATCTCGTTCCAAATCTTGTAATAAATCGCTACCAGTATATTTCTTCTTAGCTTCCAACGAAGGGCGCATCCAAAACGTCTTTTCTTTCTTTCCTTTTTACAACATGAACATATTACCACACAGGCGGCAGCCACCATCATCACGTCGTCACTACTTGAAGCCATCATGCCAACTACGTTCGACACAAGTTTGTTAAACATGTTCACACATTTTTTAGGGCACCCACAGTAATGTTGTAACAAGTTTAAAAACGAGGTTAAAAGTTCGAGGTTTCAAAATCATAAGTTTTCGGCAACATGTTTAATGCGATATCCTAAAAAGTTCAAATGATAAACAAATATGATTTCAAAAGCAAGATGTGGTTTGACAGTTTTTACGTTTTTTATATTTTCTTCTAAACGGAATTTCCAGATAGTTAAAAAGTAAATAACAAAAGGATCATTACACTGTTCTTAAGGTCGTTTTTGAAACGAATTAAAATGAGATGTTGTGTCTAATGCACTTCCTTAAAATATAATTTTCAACACTCTAAATACGCGTTACCCTGTTAATTTAAGAATCATCTGTTCTGTTTTAATTGAGCATAATCCACCTGGCACAAATGGTAAAACATATTTAAATCGTTCTAAGCAGCTCATTTACATTTCTCCAGGCGTTAATTTCTTCTTACTCTGGCGGGTTTTCTGGTCTTTGTCACTTTTAATCAATTAAGTCTAGTCAGATAAATGGTTCTGCTGTCGTTGGCTTATTAATAATAATAATTTTCAAAATTAACAACGTCAAATCGTGAGTGGGATTTAAGTGAAGAGAGTATTGAATTATACTGCGGGAATTAAATAATAGTTGGATAATGCGAAATTTTTTAAACGATTGTCTAGACGCAGCTCGAATCTTATACAGAATTAAGGCTGATTAATTAATTAAATCTTGTTAATTGCTCATAAACATATACAAGGTGTAGCTGAAAGGCCTGTATGAAACGCTACCAGATATTCTTGAGACCAGAATAGGACGGTTTGGTCAAACTTTTTCTTTAATAACAGAATATTGTCTTTAGTGAATGGAATTATAACCTGGGAACCAGCAACCTTTTTTGATGACCAAAAGCGCAAGAGCTGGATTTTTTTCTATGCTTTATTCGGCATTCTATGTTACAGAATGGACCATTAGCTTGCGCATTTGCGAGGGGTTTAGCTGCAGCAGTTTCCTAAACATGTAAAATAATTATTAAAAAAAACTAATACCACAAAAGCTGAGACTTGGTCAACATGTTCATGATGTTGAAAAGTAACTAAAAAACATAATTAGCTGACTTTAATGTGGGGTTATGCCTCAGCTTTCTAAATAAATATGTGAAAAATATGCGCTGAGTAAACTGATGTACCACAAAAGCTTTTGGTACAGTAAGAGCTGGTTTAATAATTTACACGAAAAAAATAGTCCCCTGAATTTTTCGCGGTAGATGAGTGCCCTGCTTGACGAGTTACAGGCGCAGTGCGTAGTTATCAATAGTTGATTATCCACGTACAAGAAAGCTCATAGTCCCGGAACGGTAAAATATCTCGAGAAATTATTATTATTATTATTATTATTAGCCGTTACTCGACTCCGAGTATAAAAATGTTACAGTCGATAGATTGTGTACAATAAAAAACAAGTAAAAGGTGTAGTCTATTGTAATTCCCATTCATCTACGGTGCACACGACTATGGCTATAGAGGCCAATTCGGGAGAGCACATGTCGACCGCAGTCAGGACAAACATAGACCTGGTTAGGTCTTGGATTCGGCCTTCTTGCAGCAACATTTCCTTGATAGCTGGCCACAACCCCTCGCCATTCGGTTCTGTCCGCTGCAAGTTGTTCCCATTGCTCGTCTGCAATACCGCAGGATTTTAGATTTTCATGGAGAGCGTCTTTGAACCTCACCCTCACCTCAATTGGAAGGCTGTTTGCTCTCCTGAGTACTTCCACGTTTGATCTCGAGAAATACACATCGATCGTAAAACAAAAAAATACATATGGAATATTTTTGAAAAAGCTATCCAATGATACCAAACTTGACCTCCTAACCCCACCTCCAATTTTAATTGCAGATTCGGATTACACACTACAAAATACGTAAGTTTAGTCCGAAACTTTTTGTTTCGCGATAGATGGCGTTGTAATCGCAAAAATAAGATTTTCGCGATTCTCGAGAAATACAGTTTGGATTGAAAAATAACATAATACGCGTTCAACATTTTTTTGAAAACCTATCCAGTGATAAAAGTCGCCCTTCAACTCTCAAAAAATGGGAACCCCCATTTTTCGTTGCAGAATTAGATTTTACCTATGGTTTTAATTGAAACATTTTTTTTCATTCCTGATCGATAACGTTGTTTAATTTGTTCAATAAACTATTTTTAGCTTTATCCAGGAACAACGACGTGGACGTAATAGATTTCTATTCCCTTGAGGTGCTTGTTTTAGGTGAGTCCCCTCACTTCTCACAAACACTACGAAGCAAGTAAAGATTTATGTCATAAGATGTTCAAATTAACCACTTTCTGCTAACCAATGGTAAAGTTGTTGAGAAATATTTTCAAATATGTCTGGTGCTATTGAGTTTGAAAGATTGCGTATTCTCTCTTTCAGCTCATCAATATTGTTGGGTTTGGTCTCGTAAACCTCACTTTTTAAATATTCCCATAAAAGAATCGAGAGGGGTCAAGTCGGGGAATCTTGGTGGCCATTCTAATGCACCTCTTCGACCAATCAATCATTCCGAAAATATATTATTCAGCAAATTGCGTACAATTAAACCATGATGTACTTAAGCCCCATCTGGCTGGAACCATACGTGGTCAAATACATGTCCAACGGTTTCTTGTATTGCAGGTATTATTTTCATCATTTAACATGTTGACATACTTTTGAGCATTCAATTTGCCGTCAATAAATGGCCATTCTATCCTATTACACAAAATTCCAGCCCAGACATTGACTTTTTACGGATACCGAGTATCACAATCCGTCATCCAGTGAGGATTTTCATCAGCCCAATACCTCATATTATGTCGATTTACAGAACCATTTAATTGAAAATTGTCTTCATCAGAAAAGCCAGAAAAGTTCAGAAAAAACATATATCGCTGCATCATTTCGTCACAAAATAACTACGATCAATCTTCCATAAGCTCTTGTACTAATTTGATTTTATACTTATGGTAGTGCAACTTCATAACTTTAAGTACTGATCCTTGACTTATTCCGACGTGTTGAGCTACTTTTCTATTCGATGCATGACAATTTTCTTGAAAATGCAGTAACCCATCTAAAGACTCGTTTGTAGCGTTTTTAGGTCTTGCTTTATAACAGGACCAGTTGTTCAAAACTATTGACTTCTCGAAACAAAGTAGATTTTGAAATACGTTCACGGTCACCATTGGTGGCATTAAATACATCCTGATATAATATTTTTTATTTCCATATCCCCGCATCATAAGGACTGTTAGTCTTTACTTTCTGAAAGAGACATTACAAACAAATTTTGCAAAATAATTAGCGAATGAACGGAAAACGACACATCGAAACCGACCCCACAAAATAATTATGGGTAAACTCAGCAGACAGATCTTAAAATCAAGTGGAAGTACAAATTGAGCTCCAGTCCCCCCGAAAGCTGGAAATGAAATGGAATACCATATTGATGTGAATTGAAACGAGCATCAGAAAACCGTAAACTAGTACGCCTAGTATCTAATTCTGCAATGAAAGTTTTAGACAAAACCTACGTATTTTGAATCTGCAATAAAAAATGGGTGTTTCTATTTAAGATTTCAAAGTCAACATTGGTATCATTGGATAGCTTTTTAAAAATATTCAATACTTCTTTTTCGTTTTTCGATCCGATGAGTTTTTCTCGAGATATTTCACCGTTCCAGGACTTTTTATTCACCCGGTATATAACGGTAATTTAAATGTTCTATAACTGTACGTAGGGTTCCTGACGTTCGCCCCTCCGCCGCAAAACTGGGGGCCAGAAGCAACGAAAGTCACGAAAAAACAATTACGGCTCATGTGCGTTTTTTTTTTTTTAAATAATTCATTGATAAATATTACCTACTTTTGTGTGATAACCGTCTGTATATTTACATATAAACATATAATTTAGGTGTGGAAAGGAATGAATCATAGCAGTAACTAAATGCAGTTGTATTTCCGCTAAATTTTAGCGTTACTTAAGATTTGCATTAAAATATTTTCCATAGTGCAAAATAAACAAGATAGTTGACATAAATCATGTAGGAACATGGAGTCGTAATGCATGGACATGATATTTTTTGTACATGGTAGGTGATAGGATTATGCTTCGTATAATGTTCAACAGAAAGGGAGAATAGAGTTGGGATGCGGCGAATCTTTTTGTACTTATTTCATTGTTGAGTTTTATTTAGGAAGCTGCGTTGCGGTTACCCGACGAGGTTATTACTCTCTAATAACTCAGGTCATATGTTCGTACTATTTTCAGAGCAAATATTCTCATAATTTACAAGCATAATTTATAAAACAGATCCACTACTCAAGCTGGGAAAAGTCCGTCGTACGGAATACCTTGACGGCCCTTTTTTTAAATTTATGCTTCGCCGATTACTGTCCGCTACTACTTTACTATATTTGGCAGGATTCTTTTTTACTTGTAATACCTAAATAAGAGAGTATAGTAATCGTGTTTTTTTTGCAAGAAAAGTAGATCAGACATGTTTTGCCGAGTGTTTTACCCTCTATTCTGACTATTTCTCCAAGTGGTATATTATGTTTACTTGTCCGCCCGTGCGTCTGCATGAACGACAACTCAAAAAATTCTCATAGGGTGTTAATCAAATTTCCTGTTAACATTTATAATAACATTGTATATGACACTTTGTGAATGGTCTGGTAAGAGATGGCAGAGAGATTTTTTGATTTTAAACTATTTAAAAATTGACCTATTTACGTCGTGTCTTGTTAGAAAAAAAAAAAATTGTTTATGTAGATCATTAAGCAAATTGAAACCACGTAACCTAGTAAATAGTTTTGCTCGTCTCTTAAACCACGGTTATAATGTCATGAAGCTTTAAGCTAAGTGAATAATTAATTTGTTAAGCCGCCACGAACGATTAAATGGACATTTACGGAAATTCTTAAATCCAAAACTAATATGGAACGAGGTGATGGTAAGATAACTGAAATAGTGAATAATGTGATATTTAAATTAGGAAACACTACAGTATTTAGAAATAGCTGAAAAAACAATTTGGGATTTGTCAAATAGGAAAATCCACGAATTTACTAAATAAATATGTATATTATGGTTATCTATAGACGTCAAAGACAAGAAACTAAATGCAGGGCATCAATACCTATCAGAATAATCTCCATATATACAATGTGTCCCCGGATGGAGTTGACAAGAGGAAAATCATCTCTGTTATTGATTTTACGGCGGAAAGTCATTCTTTATAAAAAAATCTGCTTGTCGAAAATATGAAAATCTTAGATCAGATCTACCAGGTGTTAATGAACTAAGAAAACATTAAAATGCCTCTAGAGGGAAGGGCCTTCATTTATTATATTGGATAAAATGTTTATAAAACAACGTTATTTATAATCCAAAATAAAGCCCACTTACAGATTTTGAAGTCTAAATTTTTACTTTTATATTTTATTGTGTTTATCTTTTACATTAAATTTATTAAGATGAATAAGAATTCAAATTAAGAAACAGAGTATGCTGTCGATAATATTGAACTGACAAACGTCATTGTGTAGAATATTACTTATCTTACATCTGCATTTATTATTGCTCTGTTGATTATTTACAACTATGCTAGGCCCAGTCAGGCTATTTATTTTTCGATTGCAACAGACACTGGACCGCAAGATGGCGCCTGCTGACTATTTTACATGTCGCTATCCCAAAGATACCGAAATATACTAAATAGTCAAGTGATCCTCGTGTCGGCCGTCACATGCCTACCTTGCACTGACGAGAGCCAACAGCTCGAAACTGCAGTCTGCAAGTGGTGTGTGACGGCTGCACGAGAGCTCCTTTAAATAGGATCAGTCTTTCGGCTGGTGTTTGTTGCAATCGAAGCATTAGCGTTTTGATGGTAATATGCAATTATTACACTTAACGCGCCAGGCTTGTAACTTGTAAGTCAGCGCTCGGCGGGGCACATAGCCCGGAGAGTAGCTGTTGGTTGCAGTCTGGTTACGTTCCTTATAGTAAAATAAAGATTTCATAGAGGAGTTTGCGACTAAAATATTATGTTTTTGTTATTTACAAACTGTTTACCAAATAAGAACGTATTTATTTGATTAAATGTTAAGGAATGGGAGACGTCTCTTATCGACTAATAATGCAATTGATCTTTTGCACGAAAAGTTCCCCAACACAGCGGGTCAATCATTGCGCAAACTTGTAAACAAATATAATGAAACTGAATCTGTAGTGGATGTCAAAAAACCCAAGAAAAAGTATAACGACGATAATGCGGCAATACTTTTGGCGATAAATTCAATAATAGACAATCCGAAATTATTGGAATATATGGAAAACAAAGTTCGACCGCTTAAGTCACGATTCAGACATGCATTGAAAATGGAGATGAAGAGAAGCGATTGAATTTTTGTTTATCAATCAATCAATACAACTTTATTAAGAATTAAAATTTACATCTGCCTCCCCAGAACCCACTTCGCGACCCACCGTGCAACCACCGCGTTATTCGCTGTGGAGGATTGCAGGGTTGGGCGGAATGGGACTGGTTCGGCTAAAAGACAATTAAAATAGTTAAACCCAAACACCTTCCATCGCAGATGGATTAAATTAGGTTATAAAATTAACATATCTGAAAACAGATTTAATAAAACTTAAAACTACACCTTTTAAAAACTCACGCACTGTCACTTATCAAATTTTGATTCTGACGCAGGCACCTCAACTTGTACAAGGTGCCTTCCGCGAGGTATGTCAATGCTGGGCTGCGCGTGGCTGGCCTAAACTTTGATTTTAAAAATTTTGGTTTTACGAAATTTTGGTTTGGTGAAAATTTTTATGTGAAGTGAATTTAGAAAACAAAAATGCACAAAAAGAAAATAAACCAACAGAACAAAAAGAAACAAACATAAAGAGAGAGGGGGACAGGAAA
This sequence comes from Leptura quadrifasciata, assembly GCA_963675555.1. Classification (NCBI taxonomy): domain Eukaryota; kingdom Metazoa; phylum Arthropoda; class Insecta; order Coleoptera; family Cerambycidae; genus Leptura; species Leptura quadrifasciata. Next base: position 111,049,338 of record OY776676.1, on the reverse strand, counting down.
GATTTAAAGATACAAAAGGTATGAAATATCAGTAAAGGTGGATAGGGTAAGCGGAAGTTATAGTTGTTGAAGTTTGGCTACAGAGGTTGCCGGAAGATCGGTAACGTCTGGTATGGTAGGGTGTGTTTAATCCGAAATGGGGCATTATGCTGTCTAATTTGTGTTATGTTTCTTGTTAGCGGACTATCGCCCAGTTTGAAGGAATAGAATTTTTGAGAGATTTCCTGGACGTAATCCGCTATTGGGGTTATGTCGTGGCAAAGTGCGTATAGGTCTCTGAGGGAGGTGTACCTTCCAGAATTTGATATGAGGCGCATAAATTTGTGCTCGAGCACTTTTAGCTTTTTCATTGTCGTGGCAGATGTGCTGCACCACACCGGCGCCGCGTATGTGATGGATGGTCTGATCACCATTGTGTACAACAATTTTTTATTTTGTCGGTTAAGTCTGCTACCCCTGACCATGAGTGGATACAGACTCCTGGACAGGGAGTAGACCGTCCGTACTGTCTCATTTATATGCGTGTTAAACGCCAGTCGCTGGTCCAGTCTGACCCCCAAGTACTTCACGTACCTTTTGGTTGGAATTTTGTTTCCCCTGATCGAAATTGGAGTTATGATTTTGTTTTCAGTGAAACGGCGCGTGAAGACTATCGCCTCGGACTTCTCAGCGTTTACCCGAATCTTCCACCGGTCATAATATGTCGTGGCACGGGCCATGTGCGCTTTCAGCAGCATATTCGCTGCTTGGGCGTTATGTGAATGCGCGTACATAGCTGTGTCGTCGGCATACTTGGCCAGCTTCGTATTGGGGAACTCTGGAAAGTCAGAGACGTACAGGTTGTACAACTTTGGCGACAGGCACGATCCTTGCGGGACTCCCGCGCGAATGACCCGTTGTGTTGAGAGTTTGTTATTCACTCGAACCTGCAAGGATCTACCCGTGAAGAACGAATGAATGAGTTTAATGAAGTAAGTCGGGAAGTTATAGTCATGGAGTTTGTAGAGTAACCCCGGGATCCAGACGGTGTCGAACGCCTTCTCAATATCGAGGAGCACCATGGTGGTGTTCTTCCCGAGGTTGTATTGCACTTTGACGTCGTTAACTATCCTAACGACTTGTTGCACCGTGCTTCTACCCTTTCTAAAGCCAAATTGGGACTCATCGTTGATGTGAAGTTCCTCCTGAACAGTGTTGAGTCTGGTTAGAACGACCTTCTCCACCAACTTGGAAATCGTCGACAGCAACGAGATGGGCCTGTAGCTGCCGGCGAACTTCGCATTCTTATTTGGCTTAAGAATGGGTACGACCACGGCGCACTTCCACTGGCTAGGCCAGTGTTGTAGCCGTAGGATCGCGTTAACGATGTACGTTAACTGCACAATACCTTTCCTCGGAAGATATTTGAGAAGTTTGTAATCGACGCTGTCTTTTCCCGGGGCTTTATTGTTCGGTAGGTTTTTGACAATATCTGCTATTTCTGAGGGCTTGGTCATGACCTTTATAAATTCTCGTCTTGTCATTTGTACGTCATGACCAATGATTTCGTTTATGTCATTTTCGATGCGGTCGTGCTCAACATTATTAGGAATATTTGCGTTATGTATGTTCTCAAAATGTACAGCTAAGTCATTCGTTTTTTGCGCGTCTGTCATCGCCGTCTGTCCGTTTGCGCGTGTCAGCGCGGGTATAGCCTCCCGCGTATTTTTCAGGGCCCTCGTCAGCTTCCACAGCGAGTTGTCCTGTGGATTTAGCGCTTCCAGTTTGTCCCCCCATTTCTGGTTCCTTACAGTGTTGATGGAGGTTCTGATTTGCCTTTGCAGTCTGATCATCTCGGCCTTAGCGTTGACATCGCGATTTCGCTGCCAAAGCCGTCTCAGTCTGTTCTTTTCTCGTATGTCTTGTATGACCGCTTCGTCGAGTCGGTCTTTGTTTGGATTAATCGTTATAGTGGTGGCAACAGTCTGCTTGGCATCCTGCAGCACTCTTGTAAACTCCTCCACTGCATTTTTCAGCTCGGCGGGTGTATTGATTGTGCTATTTAGGGTTAAGTTTGTGTTAATGTGTATTTTGTAGAGGCGCCAGTTGGCGTCTCTATAAGATGTGATTTTTTGTGTGATGTCTTCCCTTGACATATTGTTCAACTCTAGGACGATCGGGTTATGATCGGACGTGAGTTCCTCCAAGGCCACTGGGGTCGTGGAGTTCTTCACGCCCTTGTTGACCACTATGTCAAGGGTTGTAGGTGTTGTACCGTTGTCCGGAAAATGCGTAGGATCGTCCGGATACTGCAGAATGACATTATGACTATTTACGTAGTCAAGCAGAGTGTTGCCGTTCGCGTTGTTGCGATGGCAGTTCCAGTTGCGATGCCTAGCGTTAAGGTCGCCTATGAGCAGACAGCGCGGGCCCGCGTTAATCAAATTCTCCAGACAACCCGCTGTAAAGCCGTTCGCTGGCCTATTGTACGCTGCAGTGATGCTTATGCCGCCCTCCAGCGTCACACACATATTCTCTACGGTTGTGTTTCGTATAGAATGGTGTGTGTGCGCGATATCGGTCTTTATGAGCACGGCTACCCCGCCGCCTCTGTTATTGTCGGCCCTATCTTTTCGGTGTACCGTATATCCTCGGACTTGCAGCTTGTCTCGTCTGGTAAGTTTCGTCTCATTTAGAAGCATAATGTCAATTTTATGCCTCAGTATAAAATTAATAAGAAAAGGAATTTTGTTACCTATACCATTGGCGTTCCAGGAACAAAGTTTAATTTTTATCTAGAATGCATTCTCTGGAATTGCTTCCAGGAAACGATGCATAACGAAAAATTTTTCGCCTGCATTGACGCACCCCTCCAGCTCGTCGTTCAAGTTGCTGTATAAGGTCAGAAGTTTGTCGAGATCTATCAGAGAAGACATCCTTTTCTGCTGCTGTCTTAACTTTTCTATTTTTTCGGCGGTGGTGGATTCGTACCTTAATGGAGGGGTGGGTAGTAGCGCCGGTCTCCGTGGTTCTTCCGGTTTCTGATTGTAGGCCTGGCTGGGTATCGCTGATGTCATTTGTTGGGTTTGTCTGACCTGTCTTGCCCTTTCTTCCCATGCGTTTGTTTTCGGCTGAGGGGCCGCCACGTATTTCATCTCGGGCTGTGGCCTGGTTCTAATATTCCGCCGCTCGATATCCTCTATTTTACGCTTGTAAATTATGCAGGTCACGCTGTTTGCTGGGTGTGGCCCACCACAATTCACACATTTAGCCGGTGTTTCACCGGATTTTTGTTTATGGTTTGCTTAGAATTACCTCGGTGATAGAAGTTTTTACGGGATGATCTTTTTTTACTGACGAAACAACTGTTTGTACCAATGGTCACGTTTCATCACAAAACAGTCGCTATTGGGCTTTTGAAAATCCAAATTATATCATTCATAAATGAAGTCAACGTTATAAAGAAGTGAATGTATGGTGTGGGACTTTTTACGATCAAATCTTTGATCCATATTTCATAGAAGATAATTTAAATCAGTATGTTTATTTGGACCTTTTGGAGAACTTCGTATTTCCATTTTTAAACACAACGGGAAGTAAGGCGTAACAGATTTTGGCAGCTAGATGGTTGCCCAGCTCATTCCTCGGCTTTGGTACGGCAGTTTGACAGATCACCTCTGAGACAGATTGTTGGAAAAATATGGTCCAATTAACTTTACTGCAAGATCACCTTACACCTATGGATTTTTTTTCTGTGAGGTGTTTTAAAACAGAAGGTTTATGCAGATGATCTGCATAATGATCAAGAAATAGTAAAAGTACGAATACAAGACGCGGTAAATGAAATTCTTTCCACAATCGTTGAAGTTATTATAATGTTTGAACAAAAATATAAGTTGACATAAATGTAAAAGTCAAAATTTAGATTTTAAAATTTATATTTGGGCATTATTTTGGATTATAAACAACTTTTACATTACATTTTATCCAAAATAATGAATAAAGGCACTTCATTCTTGAGGTTTGATGTTTTCTTAATTCATTAACACCTGGAATATCTGATCTAAGATTTTTATATGTTATACTCATTTTTTCGACAAGCAGATTTTTTTTTATAAAGAATGACTTCTCGTCGTAAAATCAATAATAGAGATGTTTTCCCTCTTGTCAACTTCATCCGGGGACACACTGTATATCTATGTTATACGATCATTTATCATTTTCAGAATATTCACGTTTTTTTAAATCCTACACTTATCAATGGAAAACTTTGACAAAATCAAACTTGCACTAGTTTTCCCAAAACTTAGAAAACTCGTGAAAATTTATAAAAATATGCACATAGTATAGTCTAAGTCAACACTTCCCTGTAAATAAAAAACTCCGATGGCAGGGGGCCAGTCGGAAAGGTAGATTTCCTCCTATATCGCATGTACATATTTGATTCGAAATAAAATTTTGAGGATTTTTTGAAGACTGAACCGCCGCCATTTTTTAAATTTTTTCTATGCGTTTTAGCAAAAAATGTTTTAGACAAAAGTTGTAGGTCTAGATGAGTACCTATCCAACGATGTGTAGCATGTACGTATTTGATTCGAAGGAAAATTTTGAGAATTTTTTAAAAGTTCGATTTATAAACTTTTCACTGCTATTGCGGTTGCAGTTGAAGTTGCAATTCACCAAAATTGGTCATTTATAAAGTCTTGCTGTTGCTATCGGAGAATGTTTGACACATGCGCTGCACGCCTAAATCTCCTGACGATTTGTTTACGTTCTTTATGAGCGTTAAATAGGCGACGAAAGGAAGAAGGCGGTTACAAATATTTTTTGAAAATGAAAGCTTGTGATCCAGAGCTCATTTTTCTTGTTCAAATTTCTTTCTTTAACATATAAAATTTAAATATTAGTAAAATTTCACAAAATCTTAAACGTCAAACACTGGTCACGTTATATAGAGAAAAACGTTATTGCCTTACACCTCAAAGAGAAACAACAATGCAGCTACGGACACGTGTTTCGGAGTTATTGCTCCTCATCAGCGTAGCGTAGCTTAGCGAATATCTTATAATTGAGCAAAACCAACAAAGGTAGGAAAGTAAGTGCACAGTACTACTCCCTTTGTACTTTCATACTGTTTGCTCAAAATGGGTCCTTCCTTTCACGTTTCCCAGTATTCCCGCTACCGAAACTGACAAAGCCTAGAAGCGTTAAAAGCTACAATTTCATTGGTTATTCGATGGTAATTCCGCAGCAGTTGCCGCTCAACATAAAAGTTGGTTGTCTACCTGCGGAATATGAACTGCAACCGCAGCGGCAGCGGACTTTATAAATGGAAACATTGCTTTCGTTATTCTTCATAAACACTACAGGTGCGGCTGTGAACGATCCATCTTTTCACGTCTGGAGGACTTCTACTATATTTTCCAAAAATGAATATTAACGTTCACAAAGAAGGGCTCAAAACGACTGTTTCAGGCAGAGAATAATACAAAATTCATACTTACTGTTCGTTTGTGCTTAACTGCGTCACTGATGGTACCAATTGGACGTCGTAACATTATAAATCTAACACAGTAAGTACTAACACTTTCTTAAAATTAAACCTGAAAGGGAATTTTGAAAACACAAGAAAAAGACAATATAAAGTTAAAAAAAATGTATATTAAATCTCTTTAAAAAAAATATATTTTACAAAAACGTTCAAGAAAATGTATTGACATACTATAGTCTGGCCTGTGTACAACACATGGTGAGGAACGGACGACTTATAATGTACCAACTACCATCCAATATGCGGCTTATAGCTAACGATTGCACAAACAGATTCAAGAAAATTTCAATGTTTAAAAATTTTTGGTGGGCTTTTGCTTGCCTGTCTGTTTACGTATTATTAGTTCAATTATAATTTGGTTCGCTCCTCAGAGCTTAAAAATGCTTTAATCGCAACGACTTTGAATTATATTATAGCAATTATAAATTCATACGTTCAGGCAAGGCGGTCCCATGCACATATGAGTACATGGTAATGATACTTTTCTGACACCGAATCACTGAGAAGCCGGTTTAGGACAAATACCGTTAAAACTCATCATTTTCCCGTCAAAATCGACTGCTAGAAAATGATAGGACACACTTGACGCTAAGGGCTATTCTCGCTAAAACTCTTGAAATACTTTGACTAGAGACTGGTTTAACTTGTCCTCATATTTAACACAACGCATGAGTTGCAGTGCTTAACAACGTGAATCCGTAAAAGGGTTTTTAATTTTGAAATTTGCGAAATTAAAGTCGATTTGTGTTACACTTTCTAAATTTTGGTGGTCGCAGCGACATTACATCTTACATTACGTTTTATGGTAGTACTCTGCCATTGAAAAAAATAAATTTTGTTTAAAAAAACTGTTCGGGCCAAATTTGAGGGCCCATGAAATACACATTCTCAAATTTTTATGCTCGATTCAATTCAATAAATCGATTAAGAAGCGTCCATTTCTATTAAACATATGATCTTTTTTTGTTTAACAAACACACGTTAAAAACAACGTAAATAACATCAGGTCGATTTTTATCCAATATAAATTAATGATTCTTGTGCTAATTTACTTATAAATGAGAACGGATATGAACATTTTTATAATGGATCAAGGCAAGACAATTTCTATTAGTTTTTATTTGGTTTAACCGGATAATAAAATACAAAATGTACTCTGGCGTCGGCTCAGGCTTATATGCTTATCCCGAAGCAGCTAATAAAATTATTTGAAGCCTATCAGCAGAACTTACGGGGCGGGATAGAAACTTGAAAAGTGCATTAATAAACCCAGTCGAAGTTGTTGTTTGTTGTTGTGTGCTATTTTACACCTAGAGTAGTCGAACATGTTACTGGCTTTTTAGAATGTAGCCAAGCCATAAAAGCAATGAATGAAGCATCATAACCAAAGCCATCATCTAAATGATAATTTCAGTCAATGGTCGTTACCACCACTATTTGAATTTAGAAACATTAGTTCAGCAGCTAGCTTGTTCTGCCGTGTCACTAGAATTTGTGATTGTACCCCAGGCGTCAGGGTTTTTTTTGTTATAAAAATTCCTAAGGGAGATTTTTTTCTATCGCTTCTTTTTATGTTTAGAAAGAGATTTATTGAAAATGCCCCCTCCAATTCGGTCCGGAACATATTTTTTTAAACAATTAAAGGTGAAAATTTTGGCGTTTTTTTAAATATCTTCGAAAATATCAATATTAGAACAAAAAAATCAAGAATAGAAATTTATTCTTCACTAAATTCTACACAAAAAAGGGCTCTACATTTTTTCGATTGGTGTAATAGTTTTGAATATAGCACCGTGCGAAGGAACGAGTCGCGGGTTACATCAGCGCGCAAAAAGTTGATATTATTTTGAATGTGGTAGCAGCAGCGTGCACGCGAGGGGATTCGGGCACGTTCCTTCCTTTTTGAAAAAAAATAAAAATTTAAGGCACAACCACATGGGACCTCCACAGTATGATAGATTAGGTCCTTGGCCATCTGTAATGGCCAATTAGAACATTTTTTGGAGGGTCAGAATTTTTTTTCGCGAAAAAATGTCATAAATTTGTCTTACTTTTTCACACATCCCTCGTGATATCTCTGGAACCAATTGAGATAAATACATATATATTTTTTTAATTGATAAAGGAAATGTGAGCGAAGGTCAGTGCTTTGATTTCATTCTTATGGAAAATATAATTTTTCTCTAAAACTAGGTAAAACTTTAACATTTACTTTCCCTACAATATTTTTTTCAGTAAGCGAAAACTTTTTTATTAAAGAATTTTGTCATGTCATCTGTGTATGAAATAAAGCTTACACCTCAGAGAAGTTTTTAAAAAAAATCCCAGTTCTCTACGACTTATAGACAGTCATACACAATTTGGTAGTTGCCGTTTGTGTAATTTATTAAAGGAGATTTCCTCAACATTCTATGATATTTTATGTGAATGTAAACCTTCATTTACAACTCTATTAATATGATATGAGCGGTTGCTCCAACTCTAAAACAAATAACAGTCATTATATCGGCTATTGCCGCAACTCTAATTTCATCAAAAATAACACAGAAATTCTATTATATAACACGGTTCTTGTTATTTGCATAACCAACTTTGAAACATACAGTATGGTCATTACTGTAACAATGTAAACTTTCTTATGTAATATTTGGACAATTGTCTTAAATATTTGGATTGTTTAACTTCTTATTTGGCTATTTGCTGCAACAATTGTTATAAAATAAAAATGATTTTTGTGACTATTGTCCCAACTCAATAATATATCTATTAAAACGATTTCTGCTTTCTTTTTAAATTTTAACTTTCTGAGAAGACAAATAATAAACTAAATAAATAATAATGGTTTATTTTCAATCAAATAAAATCTGAAACAAACTTTGGCCATAAATTCACAGTGCAATCTTGAATAATACAATAGAAAATAAATAAAATAAATGATTATCTAGGCTTCTCAATTAATAAACAGTGTGTTAAAATTTACAAGGTATTTAAATTAAACTAGTGATTAACTTGCTAAAATCATAGGTAAATAATACCAGAGCTGGTAGGAAACTGTAATATCAAACTTTGCATAAAGAACGAACTTGGGTACATATTATACAAACACAACGTAATTTTGATCTTAACTTTGTAAAACTAGACAATCATGTAAATGGCCAATTTCTTTATTTATCATTATATAAAATTGAGATAAATAATTCCAAGGTGAGATGAAATGTATTCTTGATTACTTAACGATCAGGCTTTTCGTTAGTAATTCCATGCTCTATACGTATAGTTTAGCTTACCAAAATTTCACGTTCCGCCACTGGTGGGAAGGGGTTAAAAATTAGTAAAAAGTAAAAAAAAACTATAAAAGCAGGTGCAGAAATAAAACTTGGTGCCTTTTAAAGTTATGTGTTTAATATTTCTTCAAGATTAGTTGAAAAATAGTAGAGATCTAATATAAAAATTTATTGCGGGGAACAGGGCGTTAGTTCGGCAGATTTCAGTAATTTGAAATGAATTTTTCAATAGCAACATTTATCATTATTTTTGAATGCCGGAACCATGATATACTAGTTCGACCTATTCCTAAATGGGAAAGTTTGTGCGAGTTATATCGGACCTACTTTTTATTTGATTAATGACAATAATGAAAAATAAATATTCAGATTATCCGCAAAATTCTCTGAAATTTAATATATGCTTCTTGAACATGTGCTCTTCCAGTTTTTCAGAGGATACTGCATTACCGTCAAGTCTAAACTAAATAATGTTTTAAACCTCTATGTTGTTTTATTATAACTTGTAAACCTGACAAGTATTTATCATTCTATCTCATTTCTGTCTTTTTTTGTAGATTACATAGTGAGTTCGGGTTCACCACCAACTCGAGACAAATTGCGATGCGACGATAAAGCTAGAGCTCGAAGAGACTGGAGGAATGAGAGGCTGCGGGATATCGCCACCGCACTCACGGACAGGTCACCCGAATCCAGCTTGGCTTTACCTGCCGAGGGACTGCTTAATCTCAAAAAGGTAGTATTATATTTTTATATAGGTATATATTTTGTATTATACTCTCCTATCATTTAGCCGTGAACTTGAAACCTTTGAGAGGTTTTAGGTATGTTTTACACAGTAATAAATACTGAGGGCATTTTTGCAAATGTCTCCAAAAAATAAACGTTTTAGGCGATATTTTTTAAAGGTTGTGATATTTGCGTTAATGTGAAAAACAGCAGTGAAAAGGTCTTACTGATTTTTGACTGAATTCATTGCCATTAATTATTTAATATTCAATGAACATTTGACGTATTTGGAAACTTTTCGTCATATCTTGCCTTATTTATATCGCAAGGTAATGTAATATGTGTCACATTAAGGGTAATTAAATAAGCTTTCATTTTTATAGAGAATATTGTTGACGGATGATGTGATGTATTGTGTAAGTCACGAATATTGGAAGTAAAAATTTAACCTGTTCAAATTTTCGCTGGTTAGGATCTTTCTATTTTCTTATAGAATCAATTTTATTTTGATTATTGAATGCAATAATAGTTAGCGTTTGCTCATTTTTTAACTTTTAAGCTGACTTTCGTATATTATAAACTATTTTTGAAAAACAGTAGTACAAAATATTTATTGATGCAGTCAACAAGTTTTTTTAGGTATGTGTTGCTATGTTTCATTGCAGGTAAAACTCGCAAATGTGTCATAGTGTTAATGACTAAAAATTATTATTTAGTTAGTCAGACTACTGATATTTCCAAATCAGACATTCCATTTTTCTGAATAGTAGATACAAGAGTTTACATCATCTAATATTACATTTGCGCTAAGATTGATTTATGCATATATAAAACCAAACTGATATTTAAATTTTAATTTGTTCCACATAAATCCGTAAAGATGCGAATTTCACTATTTTGCGTACGAATTCTGTTTTTTACTTGGCGATTCTTTTTACTACTTCTGTTGTATTATAATTAAAATAAAGCTGGGGTAGAGGGGAATTGGAGGGTGATAAAGGGACAAGAATCAGTTTCTTGTATAAACATTCAAATTGTCATAATGTCCAAAGCATTTTCCGGGAGATCGCTGGCCGACTCCAGGGACCAGCTTTTACAAATCTTGCAATCTAGTTTTGACCCACTTTCACATAATATCCCATCGAATTGCGCACATACAGAGTGTCCCAATAGTGCGTCAAGTCCAGTATCGGCCTTATTAGAAGATTTTGGAAAATTATTTTTTTATGGAAGTGGGGTATAGTGTTAAAAGGTCCCTGGTCTACATAATTGCAAAATAAACCTTCTTTTTTTTTTCATTTATTGAGATACCCAAAAAGGTACTAGATCCATAACGGGTATGTTAAACGGTAATATAAGTACAAAATTAATATACATAAAATCTTTGGTATTAATTACATGGTAACAAAACAACATATAAAATAATTTGATTTATCTTTAAAAAAATATATACCTATATATATTCTTAGCCTAAATATACTTATTAGGTATAGTAAACAGAGACATTGCGAATATGAGTATTTTAGGATGTGAGAATGAGTTAAATTTGTACATTATTTATATCATATTTAAATTTATGAGTTTGATTGTCTTTGATTTAATAGAAGTCGTTTTGATTTTTAGTGAAACTTTCCATTGTGGGTTTATTTCTTATCATCGGTGGTAGTTCATTATACCATTGGAGCGCTTGATATGTTATTCTTTTTTTGCCTTGAGTAGTTCTAAAAGATGTTAGTGAATCTTGTTGATTAGTTCTTGTGTTATGTTGATGAATATCACAGTTTTTTACTAGTCTTATCTCAGTTTGTATTAAACCAGTTTTTATTTTGTAGATTAATTTTACACTATCAAGTTTTATAATTTCACTTATATTTAAAATATTTAAATCACTATAGAGATTGTTCGTACTAGTTCTAAACAGTTTATTGAACAATATTTTGATGACTTTGTTTTGGGTAATTTGAAGTTTCTTAATATCTTGCTGCCTGGCATGTCCCCAGAATGCAGCAAAATAATTCAAGTGTGAGTTTACATGTGCATTATATATTAGATATTTAGTTGCCAGGTTGAATTTGTATGAATGCTGTCTTAACTGGTAACACAGTACATTTATTTTTGCACGAATTTTATTAATATGACACTCAAAATTTAATTTACTATCAAGTATAAGTCCTAGATATTTCGTATCATTCACTTGTTTTATTTTTTCATCGGTTGTTTATTGTTCATTATGATGTAGTTGCACTTATCCTGATTTAGTTTTATGTAGTTGTATTTTGTCCACGTACATATTTTATTTAAGTCGTCTTGAGCGTTTTGAAAGATGTCAATGAGTGTACCCGAGTAGAAGAGTGCTGTGTCATCTGCAAACAGTGTCACTTTACCACGTAGATCACAGTCGCAAATATCGTTAATATATATTAAAAATAATATTGGGCCCAAGACTGAGCCCTGAGGCACGCCACTCGTTACCGGTAATTTACTACTAGGATGGCCATTTACAAGAGTAAATTGAACACGATCTGTCAGATAATTTGAGAAGATTTCCAATATTTTTTCTTGTATTCCCAGCTTAGCCATTTTTGTTAGTAAAATTTGATGGTCAACAACATCAAAAGCGTTACATAAGTCTAGGAAAACAGCCAGAACACTTTTTTTATTATCAATTTCCTGATATATAGTCTCAATCATATTGGTAATAGCAGATTGCGTACTTCTCTTGCTGAGAAAACCATTTTGTTGGTCGTGGATGAAACTTATATCATGCAGATATTCGAGTAATCTATTTTTTAGGATGATTTCTAGGATCTTGGCAAAAACAGACAGCACACTTATTGGCCGGTAGTTGTTTGGTATATTGGTAGGCCCCTTCTTATGAATAGGTGTTACTTTTCCCACTTTGAGACAGTCTGGAAATTTTCCTTCGATGATAGTTTTGTTTATCAAGTTTGAAATACTTGGTGACAGAGTGTCTTTTAGTTTCTTTATTAGGTTTGATTTGATTCGATCATAACCAGGTGCGGCATTAGTTTTCAATGACTCAATGACTTCTTTTACTTTCTCAGGTGTAGTTTTTCTTAGGTACATTGTGGTATTGGTTTGATAGTTTAGTGTGCATACTGGGTTTGGGATTTGAATTTGACTTTTTATGGAGGTCGAAACATTTACAAAGTGACTATTCATTGTGTTTGCCATCTTCTCATTATCCTCAGTATCGTGACCATCTTCCATTTGTATTTTGGTAATTTCCCGCTTCTCAGTTGTATTTATTGTTTTATTGATAATTTCCCATTATTTCTTGGTTGAATTTCCTGCAGTTAAGAATAAGGTTTCAATGTGTTGTTTCTTTTTTGTTGTAATTAATGTTTTAACCTCCCTTTTTAATTTCTTAAAGTTAGCTGCTAGTCCATGATTGTTAGGATTTAGTTTATGTGCTCTGTATATCGCATCTCTTTGCTTCACTTTGTTTTTTACTTCTTCTGTAAACCACCCTTCTTCTATATTTGTAGTATACTTTCGCTCAACTGTGGTGGTTGCTTTAATCATTTGTTCCTGTATTAGTTCACTAAGTTGTTGGAACTCAAGTTCGCTAAGTTCGATGGTCGCTAGAATGTTGTTAAGGTTATCTTCTAATTTTTTGAAGTTACATAGTTCTGTTTTGTAAATTTGTTTGGTTTTGGTAGGTTTTAAAGTATTAATGTTAAAGCTAATGTTAATTATTTTATGGTCAGAGATGTAATGATCCTTAAGATGTATTGCCATATCGGATGGAATGTCAGTTACTATATGATCTATTATGCTTCTGTGCCCATTTCTCCTATCAACTCTTGTTGCTTCATGGTTAGCTATAGCATTTACTACACGATAGCCATTACTTTGTATTGTATTTAGGTATTCGGAAACGATACAGTTTTCTTCTAGCATTTTACGCTGAATTCATAAATGTAAAAATATGAGGTGTTCCATTAAAGAAAAATGACCATATTTTTCAAATATGCGCCTTTTGACACTATATCACTTCCATTAAATAATTATTTTCTAAAGTCCGATATTGGACTTTGACGCACTATTGGGACACCCTGTATATGTATTTCCTATGACAATACAGTTGTACGGATTTTGATGACCCCCATTCAAATATTTTTATCATAGGACCCCCGCACACTATGGATATCAATGGAAGTGCCGTAAAGAATACAGTTCTTAAAATATAGTTTTCAAAAGATACTCTTTTATTGAAAAAGGAAAAAATAATATTTCTAAGGTACATGGTGTCAGTTCATAATATTATATGTTACTACAGATAAAAGTGTAAGCTGCAAATTTTATATGAAATTTTTTTAAATTTTTTTAAGACTTGTTTTTCTTGCAATTATTTTTTATTTTTATATTTTCTACTTTTTAGTCGTACTTTAATTATTTATAAATTCATTCATTGGAGCTGGCCTCCGAGATATAAACCTAACGGCATTCCATTATATCACCGGAGTTAATATCGCACCATTTGTACGGAAAAAAAATCGGTCTCTGATCGGGCGAGAACGAGAAACGTTTTGTATTCTAAGTTTTGCCGGAGGTGCCGATTGGATAGTATATTAATCAATTTTCACCACCGCGCCCCCTACGTGCGGATATTTGCAAAAGTAACGGTGGAATACTATATTGTCATTCCATCTTTTATTTTATTTATTTATTTTGGTTACGACTCCCAGAGAGAAATCCAATTATAGGGCAGGAATTTTAGGAAACTAAATAATAACTAAAACTAAATAACTTAACTAAAGGTAAACAATTAAATGATAATAAAAATTAACAAAATAAGTCTATGATTAGTATAGTCCTAAGAGTTGTAATCTAATAGTTTAAAAGCTACAGTTGTTGTGCAGAATTGAGAACCACATTTCGCATTTCGGATATACTAGAATTAAAAATATTATATAAAGAATCATAGTTGGAACACATACGGTGCAGAGGAGAAAATAACAGCAAATTTGTCTAACTAAGAATTTCAGGCAGTCAATAGTGCCATTTAAAATCTTAAAAAGGAATACAAGAGATTGATACGTCCGACGTAGTTGAAGATCACTCGTGTTGAATCTATGTAATGTCACAATGTGGAAAACCTCTCTCTGGATAATTTCCAAAATTTTTGAACCAGAGGTAGTTAAGAAAACGCCTCTGAGGTTTTTCAATGCTATATTTATGATTTTCATAACCAGGACTCCAGACTATCGAAGCATATTCAAGTCTTGAGCTCACAAATGAATTAAAGAGAAGTTTCAGTGTATTTTCGTTAAATTCTTTACAATTACGGATAATGTAGCCTAAATTTTTTAAGGAATTAGCGGTGATTTGATTGATATGGCTAATAAAAGATAACTTTGGATCAAATATTACTCCTAGATCTTTGAAATGACCACGGCTCTTCAGTTCTTCATCAATAATTGTGTAGATAAATTTTATTGGATTTTGTGCACGAGTGTATGTCATAAAGCTACACTTTGAGATATTTATCTGTAAATTGTTTACGCTACACCAAGACCATAGTTGTACAAGATCGTTTTGCAAATAAACACAGTCTTTTGCACTAGTGATAGATGTAAAAAATTTTAGGTCATCGGCATAAAGTAATGTTTTGCAGTGTAAGCCAATGACGATATCATTTATAAAAATGTTAAAGAGAAATGGCCCAAGCATAGAACCTTGGGGAACACCTGATGTCGCTGAGATATCCATAGACCAAAATCCACGGTATTGTATATTTAGTCGTCTATTTATTTATTTTTTTTACCAAGTAGGATTCCTAGTAACTGTGCAAAATTTAAATAAAGGATGCAAGATTTGAACACAAACATATGTGTTAAAAAAGCAAGGAAAAAGAAACGAGGCGCGCCTCGCTTTTATTTGTAGTATCCATAATATGAACTAACATTATGTGCTTTATAAGAAATATATATTTTTTCTTTTTTGGTACATTTTAATAAAAGGTCATTTTTGTATATCTTTTTTTTGTATTTTTAATGCATTGGTACAACTGAAGTCCGAATTCTGGTGAGAATAAATTAACAAACGGTGAGGCAGGGCATCTGAACGGACAAAAGATTTAGAACGTTATAAAGTTTGTCAGTCCTATAACCAGCAGCTTTCAAATTCGTTTTTCGGGATATTTCCCAGTTTTTTGTTTCATTTAAGTACGTAAAAAAATAACAAGTAAAAACTTATTATCTTTTTTGTAATTCTCCTAAACTAATCTTGTATGTACTTTTTCTGCACTATTACATTCAACAATAAAAGATCTTTAAGCCACTCATCAACAACGACGTTTTTATCACCTCGTAAAAGTTGTGAATGTCCAAACAGGTAGAAGTTACCATCTGTAGTTTATTTTTATTAGGTAGATAATTCATCTCCCCATCTGTGAATAACGCCTGACATTATCATGCAAATCAGAAGGCCATAACAATCTAAACTTTTCGTTTTTTGCACAGAAACGTGTTTTTATGGAGTGTGTCAGTCTTATCTTTGCCAGCGGTTAATTGGTTCCTCCCGTAGAAATTTCGTGTATTTATCATTCTCTCATAGTATTTGAATGATAATATATTATAACAACAGTGGATTGTAACTTTAAACAATTAAAATAGTGGATTTTCTGATAGATTCTCACCCTCAAATGTAGTTGCTAAAATTAATTAATAATTGGCGAAGTAAACAGGGCCGATGAGAGGGCAGGGATGATTCCCGCGGCTTAGAGCTCGAGGGGGTCGATGACAAATGAGCATTTTTAGGGGATTTTAAGGATTTAAACAACGTGAGCGAGTTAGCCAAGCATGCTGATCCATTGATTTTCGAGGCATCATATAAGAAAAAAAATATATTGAGTTGAGAGTAACATTGGATTAACCATGTTAGTTAATGCATTTGATTTGATGAGACACATCTTTTAATGAGTAAAATTGTTTTTGTGAAGGGCGAAAAGGCAGTGAATAGCTGATGCGTTTTTAGCGAAACGTAATAAAATTGTCAAGTGTGATATATCATTAAATTTATGATTTCAAATGCTTTAAAAATTTTAAATAAAAAAGCAGTTCCATATTTGGAAAAATAAAGTTGATGGTGACCCCAAAAAGACGAAACGTCATAATAGAAAGAATACGGTAAGCTATAGCAAAATTAATGTATAAGAAAATATTCCTATAAATTTTTTTAATATTTTTATAATAACAGCACTACATAAAAAAAAAGAAATCGAGTTATTTCGGATTTCACCGTGTATCTCCGAAACCCAATTAGAATATTTTCAATTTCTGTAACCCATTTGATTGGTCTTCAAAATAGAAAACTTTTGCCCCATTTAACCTACTTTGTAACTGTTATGGTTTACAAGATAGCAATACTGATCAATATAAAAGTAGCCACCCTGTATATATAAGGAAAACTTTTGTGGCTACTACAATTTCTCTGTGAAAAAATGTCTTTTAATGGGAAAATACTTATAAAATTTTTACTAATTTTTGTCCGTTTTTGCAAAAATAGCCTACTCGTATGTCGCTTATACTTTGACTTATAGAAAGTATCAAAAATGATTTATTTTTTAAATTTTTTATAATGTGTACAAGTACTGCTTTTGTACAAAATTTTTGTTTGCAAGAATTTAGACATTTACATGCAATTTTAAAGCTAAAAACATGTATTAATTAGTTTCTAGCGCTTATTTTTGCAAAGCATTATGATTGAAAGGTATGAAAAATAATTTTGTTCTATAAGAATAAATTTTGACGTAAAATTTTTGCAGAATTCAAAATTTATCCAAAATTTTTCGAAAATCGTGAAAATTTATACACGTGCGTCATGCATATACCCTTTTTGAATATAAACTGCGTACACATTTTAGTTTTCTCCGCTTTTTCTTTTATCTGACATAAATGGAAACTACCAGAAGTTATCATTTCAGATGGTACACAACCAAAGAACACATACTCCATCAACAATAGAAATCAATAGTAATAATTACACTACTATAGAAACATTCCCATAGGAACTTCTATTGTGCAAACATGTAATTACTGACAAGTTAAATTGTTATAGACTAGTTTTTCTAAGATGTTGACAAATCGTGTTAGCATATAAATTTGTTTTTAATACGCCTTTTTTGCATAAAATTTTTCATTGGATTTTCCTTTTTTTTTATGGAAAATACATGTATAGTCCAAGTAAGGACTTCCTGAGACAAAAAAAACTAAACAAAAACTTTACGACATTATTATTGCCGCGGGCCATGGCGCTAAGTTGAAGTAAATAGATCCCAGTAAATAAAAAACGCAACAAAAACTTTACAACATAATTATATCGCCGCGGGCCATGGCGCCAAGTTTGACATCAAATAACCCGGGACCCGACGCACATTAAAAACCTATAAAGGTAAGCGAGTCAATTTGCGAACAGCACTAAAAAAGAGTACCGGTATTTTAATGAGGTCGTAAAGTTTTTCTTGGGTTTCTTATGTCTCAGGATCTTCCTACACTATATACATGCATATTTTTCTTTAGTGAAAAATCGTATGATCCCTTTTTACTCGCTTTTCTTTAGCTCACAATGTTTTATTTTAATGTTTGTGTTCATTTAAATAAACATTATTATTATTATTACATCCTTTATTTAACACACTTCCTGACAGTCAATTGATGAAATTTTGCACAGTTAAAGTATATACGATTGGAATTGAAACCGTATAAAAACTAAAAGCCGGCAAAAACAGTCGGTATCTCTTTATTGTACATGGGCGGAGGTAAATGGAAATGATTGTCACAATAAAATGTTAAAATTGTATTCATTTTTATTATTTTTTGTTTATTAGGTTCATTTCGCCAATAACATATTTTTGAGGTATTATATCAGTTTTAGATAAAAAGTCTAAATATTTAAATTTATTGGTTTTAGTTTTAAAGTTAACCCATATTATATTGAAATATGTTATTGCTCAGCAAGGACCAACGAGAAGGTATGAACATATCTTGCCAGGAGGGGATGGGACAGGTTAGATTAACGAGGGGCAACGATTTTAGTCAAAAATAAAATAAAAATTTAAGTTTCTTCTAAAATAAAAACGTAAGTTTCTTGAACAAAGCAAAGAATCATTATATGAAAACAAAAATAAATATTTGTATACTTATATAAAACATAAATAAAAACAAAATTAAAATATTTCTCTAAAATGAAGTAACTTAAATTAAAATTTCTTGACAACTAAACAAAATATATTCCACGAAATGTAACAATAAAAAAGTGAATGAAAAAATGAAGAATAGTTAAATGTTAATTGACGCGTCCGAATCTTCACTTTCTGAGGAGGAATCATTATCCAGTTGAATTAAAATCGGCGCACTAGGGGGTAGCGTTGGATATCGATTTTCTTCTCCAATTACATGCCTAACGCAATTTTTCCATAAATCAGTATTATTGTCAATGTCATTTATTACTTCTCTTATAGGATCAACTACTATCACGCTTAACGTTGGAGAGTTATTACATTTTCGTAAATGTACTTTTAGTGTTCCCCAAACCATCTCGATAGGATTAAATATGCAATAGTATGGAGGTAACCGCAAAAGTGTATGACCGTGTATATTGGATAAGTTATCAATAACATATTCCTTTTTGAAATTCTGTTCTTTTATTCTTTTCAGTAATTCGCGTTTTATTGGAACTTTTACAGGAATTTCCATATTTTTTTTCTCATGAATTTTAAAATGTCTTCCTTTTTTGTACTGTTATTTGGTATTTTATTTA
Organism: Leptura quadrifasciata; assembly: GCA_963675555.1. Lineage (NCBI taxonomy): Eukaryota > Metazoa > Arthropoda > Insecta > Coleoptera > Cerambycidae > Leptura > Leptura quadrifasciata. The sequence continues at coordinate 111,030,009 of OY776676.1, read as the reverse complement.
ATATACGCGAGTGATAAGAAGCATTATCTAATACAATTACCGAATTTGGCGGAATATTTGGTAGAAGCTGTTGAGAAAACCATTTTTCGAATAGATCGGCTGTCATGTCTTCGTGATAGTCTGCAGAAGACTTCGATATTTTTTTGGCCAACAAGAGCAACACATTGGGTACAAACCCATTTTCACTTCCCGCATGAAGTTTGATAACGCGTTTTTCTCTAGAACACGGAGTATTTAAAACACATTTGTGCGAACTATCTACCCAACCATACTGAACATCATGCGTGTCAAACCACGTCTCGTCTAGATACACTATATGCCTGTTTAGTTTACAATATTCTCTAATTTTTTCCAAATAATCTACTCGAAGTGAAACTATACGTCGCGATTCCATAATTACCATACGACTGTCAAGTTTTTTATGTTTAAAACCGCATTCTAATAAGACATTTCGTAGTGTATCTAAAGACCTATAATTATAATCAGGATAATCGCTCAATTTTTCTTGAATCATTTTTAATGTAGGAACTATATTTTCTTCATACATATTATAAATTATACGCCGTATTACATCTCTAGTGGCATCATCAATATTTTTTAATTTCGTATTTTTCCGTTTCCTCTTTGCGCTGTGATCTATAACATCGCCTTCTTGAATTACGCGATAAATTGTTGATTTTGATATTTTAGTTAATTCGTTAATACGTCGTATTATTTCTTTCTCACATTGTTCAGGATTTTCGCTTTTCAAACATTCAAGTATATTTAAAATAATACATTGACTTTGTACGTGTAAATCTTGGTTTTTAAACTCTAAATTTATTTCGGCTTTTTCGACAATAACCGGTTCAACTATTTCGGGATTTTCGGGCGTTATTTTATCCTCTGTTTCAAATGGTCTCCAGAAAGCCATGGTAAATTAGTAAATAATTAAAATATTTTACCTTTTATACAGTAGTAAATATTTATAAATATGAACAGTAACTAACTAAACTCCTACGCTTGATATTATAATAGGTATTTATGCGCTGCACTGGCACATAGACAGCACGATATTAGACTTCCAAGTTCCAAGATAAAGAAACGATTTACGAGTTTTTTTGTGCTAGTAGGCCTGTCCGTTTTATTACCTTTAAACCAGTGCAGTCGTAGATGGTTCATTCAGGCTGATTACATTGCCAGCTTCGGACTCGCCTGCACAGTTTCAACTACCGTTCGAATCTCAATACCATTGCCAAATATATAGGACAAAATATCAAGTTCAGTAAGCACGGTCCTGTGCTTTAAAACTGACCAGTTTCAATTCCAATCGTATATACTATACTAAGATTGGATGACAATACAGTATTCCACCGTTACTTTTGCAAATATCAGCACGTAGGGGGCGCAGGGGTGAAAATTGAAAAATCTGCAAAACCAAGGGGCGAGAAAGCAAAGGATCTTTGAAAATCAAAATTAATCTACTAATTAAATTTTGGCAATGTATGATAATAATTTAACTAAAGTATGACTAAAAAGTAGAAAATAAAAAAAAAAATTTTAAATGCTTTTCTATAAAAAGTCATACTAAAAAATAATAATGTACGACTGCAAGAAAAGCAAGACGTGCGCACTTTCTATATAAGTATATGTACCATCTGTATGTACGCATGGTTGAAGGCAATATGTACAGCGATTCTACCCCTTTCATACAATCCTGCGTACAATCATACAAAGTGCGCACGCCTTGCTTTTCTTGTAGTCATACATTATTATTTGTTACTTTTTAGTACGACTTTTTATAGAAAAGCATGTTTTAAAAAAAAAATTATTTTTTTCTTTATGTATGTAGTTATATCACTCTAGGTCCATTTAATATTTATTATGAAACATTTCAGGGTTGGCTGTGGATGAAAACCTCTGATTCTGAATGGGTCCGCAGATGGATAGTACTTTGCGGTCCATCTCTTCAAGTATACCAAGATCAAGATGAACAAGATACATCGGAATTAATAGTCGAATTGTCAACTGTGACCAATTACACAGAAGTGCCAACAGAATCAAAATATGGGTTTGAAATACAATGGGAGGGTCCTACGCTAACTCTAAGTGCAGTAACGCAGGGTATAAGATCAAATTGGCTGCAGGCATTGAAAAAGGCTGCACCCATAACTGCCGAGAGCCCCGTTACACCCCCCACTCCACGATCTGTAATGGCCTCAAGTGATGAAGAATATAGAACAGCTTCCGAAGGAGGTAAGTTTAGCCTTCATTTTAATTCGGGAGAATGCGTTACATTTTAATGACTTTCAAAAAAGAAATATTCTAAATTCATATTAAGTATCATAATTTTAACTATTTGTAAGCTTGTTTTTTCATAGGACGAAGGGGGTCAGAAGATTGGAGTGAATTACCGCCCTCGCCACCTCTTACTAGATTGTCTTTGAGTAGGGTTAAGGATAGAGCGAGGCTTCGACCTAGGTTGCCTAGATGTCAGTCGAGACAATCTACTTTAGATAGTACTTCCACAGACGAATTAGATTGTGCCAAAGAATCTGAAAATATCGAGTACAATTCAATAAACAAACAAAATGAAGAAATCAGCGACCTTCAGAAAAAATTAGATAAAGCTGAAGAGGAAGTGAGGACATTGGAAGAAGAGATTGCAAGGTATTATACATTTCAAATTGTATCTGACTGTTTAATGGATTTATGTTTTTTAATGTATTTATGTTGTTTAATTTTAGATTGAAGAAGTTTCAATCTGATGCAGCGATTCGTGAAAAGAAAGCAAAAGAAATGTTATCAAATTTAGAACGAACCGAAATCGAATTAAACCAAAGAAATTCACAAATTGAAGTAAAATTCCTAAAAGAACAAAGAGCACTTCAGAGGCGATTATCTGAAGCCGAGGAATCGTCGAGAACGTTTGAGGAAAAATGTAACATCCTTTCAAAAGAGCTTCAAACAAAGCAGCGTATGCTAATCAATTTACAAGACGAATTATCTAGTTCTAATGAAAGGTTGATAAGCGGAAGAGAGGAAAACGATAGGTTGTATAAAAAAATACAAGAATTGGAAGGGAGATATTGCTTTAAGAACAACAATTTCCATGTAGATTCCTTGACTGAGCTCACTAATATCAACTTAGACTTGGACATCGATGAGTTAAATCAAAACGAACTCAAAGAGTATTGCTTGGATCTTAAATGTCGTTTTGAAAAGGCGATAATGGAAATACGAGCAGTTAAGAGAGCCTTAAGGGAATCACATGAGAATTGCGATAAGTTAGAGTTGACAAATTATAGTTTAAAGAACAGCATAGAAATTATGAAACAGGAAAACCAGGCCGAAATAAACTTGCTCATAGCCAGGTTGGATCATCTTACAACAAAATTAACAACAGCCGAAAAACAACTTAAAATTAAATCTAAAACGGAATCGAAAGAGAAGAGGAGGTCACTTTCACTTAAAGGTAAGAATAATGATATTTGTTTCCAATGCTTGGTATCATATGATTACTGATGTAATTAGTACAATCGAACTGATTATTTTTGGCGATAACTTTCTAGTGATGATGTATTTTGATTATTTTTACGAAAAATATATTTTCTTCAAAAAGTGTGTGGAGCTTCAAAAGTTATATGCACTTTTCTGATACACTTTCACAAATTTTGTTCTTATCTATGTAATATATTGCCTTCTAGTAATCAAATCGAAATAATAAAAATATTGCTGCCTTGTTGGAAATGAAATTCTGAAAAATTTCAGATCTGTTCGATATTCATAGGTCAATCCACTACCTTGAAGAAAACTAAAAAACACCAAAAATAGTCGAAAAATTCACAATCGAATGTCTGACGTGGACTAATTTCACTAAAGCTGGTGAAAACAAAGCATCTACGAGCAAATCAAATGTACCTAGCTAATGCAGATGGTGTAAGTCGCATAGAGGGGTAAGAAATTGCAGACAAAACATGTTTTTGAAGCACTTAAAATGGCTTTACAATTAGCAATTGAAGTTTGAAAAATTAGACTACACCCCCATTTTCCCTGCAGCAGCTCATTTGACTACACACGAGTTCAAAATAAAAAACGGAGCACCAAGTGCCCAATTGAGTGCAGTCCAAGCCAGATTTTTCATGTTTTTTTGTGCTACAAGCACCTGATATTTCTCTTAAAACGGTTCCGATTAATCATGGCAATTTTCTAAGACAATTGATTTCATAAAACATCTAAAAGTACCCCTATTCATAGTCATACCCCATTCAATTTTCGAATTTGCAGGTGCAATTTATGATGTGCATAAAATGTCATTTTTTCTTTTTCCATCGTGGTATAGCCGGAATCCGATGCCACCAAGAAAGAAATAATTGAACATCAGAAAAATATGCCTCAAAAACCAATTTTATAAAAAAAATTTAAATGGCGGATTTTTGTATTTATGTTAATTAAATGTTAAAGAGAAGAAGTTCACGCTTAAATAAATGAAACCTGAACACATATTTATGTGAATTGTCTTAAAAAATATATATTTTATTATATATTTTCATAAATAACATGAGTAATTCTACAAGGTGGCCTGAATGTGCTATTCTAATTATATATTGATTTTTTTTTCAGGTCGAGAAAGTTTTTCAATTAATAAAGAAGTAGAAGATAAGGTAACAGAATTAGAGGCAAAAATTTTGGCATTGGAAAGGGGAAGAAATAGAAGACGATACAAAAGGGAGAGGAGTAGTGAGAGAGGTTCACCGATCGATGACAAATCTTTGCGCCGTTTAAGACGTAAAAGTTTAGATAGCGCAACTTCATCCGAACCGATGAAATTGCTAATAAGGTTAAGTTCTTTGGAATCCAAAGTGACAAACGTGAATGCTTCAAATGAATCCTTAAATATCCTGAATAGTAGCAGTATGACAGATTTAACGAAGCTGACGGAAGAAAATAGTGAGAGCGGCGCAAGTAATGCGGACTTTGAGTATTTAATTTCGGCAGCTAAAATGAAAGTAAACGAGTGTCTGCATAGTGTAAATATGTTAAGGAGTGATTGTAAGAGAGCTTCATCCTCGAGTATCGATAGGCTTGTATCACTTGAAAATACCCTTAACGAACTTCAGGATATTTTAAACGGAAAAGATAGCATGATTAGCAGCGCCGAAGTAGAAGTCATTAACTCCTCCGCTGGTGCAGTTGTTAAACAGCTACAAAGTCTATTGTTAGAAAAACTTACGAGTTTAGCCGAGAAGAAAAGACTGTTGCAAGAAAGTAAGAAATTAGACAGTAGTGCTCGACTGCAACTTTTAGCAGAAAAAGTAGCTTATGAAAACATTTTAGTGAGTAGAATACAAGAAGCTTTAAATTCTCCAGCAACCGGGGAGGTAGTGTGTGACCGGCTAATTAGTAAGGAGAGCAGGGAAACCGCTTATTTAATTATAGCGTTGCAAAATAAAATTAATGGTACAAATCAAAAACAACAATCCTGCTGCAGGACCAGCGCCGACTATTTATCAAAAGTGCTTTCTAAGTGTCTGGTATCTGCAGCGCACGGTTTTAAGTCATGTAAAAATTTCGTAGCTACCAAAGGACCATCGATCAACTTGCTCTGTGATGAAAAGGAAAAGTTAGATGCTTTATTAGACGAATACAAATCCACAAAGTTACCACAGCTAGCAGAGGCTCTAGCTACAGAAACAATTAACTTGGCTTCTGATAAAACGTGCCGAATTCGTTCGTTAAGGGAAGAGACCGTAAACGAATTTAGCAAAACGGCCAGGGAAGTTGTTAATGCGGAGCTGATACAGTCCGAGATAAGTCACGTATTACTCAGAGCAGCGCAGATATATCAGTCAAATATTGATGCTGATCATACGTATTTCTTCAGTTTCTTTGCCTCTGAACGAGCTGCGTTGGAACTCTGGTCCGATTCTGTAGGTGATTGTCTGTATGAAGAAATCAACAAAAGCATAAACGAGTTAACGGAGCTGTATAAGAACTGTTTGAATAAACTACAGAAGCAAAATTGGAGGCGGAGAGTAGAGCTAGAAAGGAACAGCCGCACCCCGACCAGCTTGCTGCATGAATTTGCCGATATTATAGCACATAAATCGCTGATCGACGCTCGAATAGCTGTTCTTAGTGGTAAATATACCATCCCTGATGATTATGATAGTTATGAAGATAGTTTAAGTAGCTGGTTAGAAAACGAGAAATATTGGACTTTCCTCGAGGGTCAATCCTTAATACAAATAAACCAAAGTTTAGAAGCAGAATTTAATTGTATGTTAGATAGGTTTAGTGGTGATTGCTTTGCCTTGTTGGGCCAGCCGGAGCTGGACGAAGTCCTGGGTTATCTCGACGAAGTGGCTGCAAAAGTTCTAGAATTGCAGAAGTACGTCAATGTGCCGTTTGCGAAAGATGATATGGTGGTGGGAAGTTGGAGCGAAGTGTGCCAAAAATGCATCACTTTGAGGAATAACTTGGAGGATGTTAGAAATGCCTTGGAGAAGCCGAAACCGTTCAAAAGGTATGTTGTTTATACTTTTAAAAATATCAACGCATTACAGACTTTATCTATATGTATTCATTGATTTAACCTTATGTATTAACTGATGAGAATTAGATCAACAGTATATACAGAAAGTTTTTCATAGTAGATTTTTAATGAATGATAGTTTTCTGCTAGAAAGCCAAAAAAAAGAATATTTTAATAATTGTTACAGCAGAAATGAAATATGTCGTTTTTGAATATGTAGGTATGTTCATGTATATAGTGAAGTATGTGAGTCAGAAAAAAAGGCGAAAATTGTAACTATTTTGCTATGCAATTAACAGTACCTTCTCCCGTTTTCGAGGATGCTGAGTATGATGGTGCTGGTAGAATTTCTCTTCGGCATTGCGCAACTCCCCAAATGGCTGAAAACCATCCCCCAAAATTGTGTTCTATTTAAAGATCAAGAGTTGGGCTCATTTCCAGTGAAACCGGAAGGGGGGAAAAATGACAGTTATGCCACAAAGTGTTCTTGGTCATATAATACACCTACCAAGTTTCATTCCGATATTCTAAAACATAAGAAAAAAAAAGAGATCTACCATGATCCGTTGACACCTGGTATGTACTATCAACTTAAGCATGATTTTCAAAGGCGTTTAAAAATTAATTCTGACAGCAAAGAAGGTTTGTTGTTGCCAATTTCCCCTGTGAGAAACCATGCTGCCATTGAACAATTATATCCTTCAATGACAAGGCCAAACACCTTGAAATCAACTAATCAAAGAATTTAGTTATTTCAGATTGAATTGAAACTCTTTACATCCTCCTCCTGTTCTCCAGATTTATGAATAGGAGTTATGAAACTATTTTTCCAATCATTTGGAAAAGTTGAAATCCTCGGAGATAAGTTAAATAAAAGATGCAAATGGTTAGCCAGAGTACTAAAACAATTTTTCAAGAGCAAAGCAGCTGAAAGATAATTTCAATTTTAATTGACAGATACCTTCATAGACATCTTAAACAGTTATGTGAAACCTATTGAGATCCATGACATTATTATTTATTTATTTGGGGGCTAGCACAGTCATCAGAATAAACTGAAGAAAAATGCTGCGCAAAAAGACACACTTAACAGTAACCATCAGTACTTTGTTCATTATCACGATGCATATGTCTGGTCGATAGCCGAGTGGTTTAAGGCGCGAGGTGGCAATCGCGATTAATTACACGGTCATCGCACCGCCGGGTTCGAATCCTGGCTCCGGCACTAGCACTGTCGGAGGAAATGGTTGTATGTCCGCGTTTTTCAATGTGTAACCCCCTTCCGCACAAGCCCTGGCTTCTGGAATTGGGGGTTGTCTAATTTCTGTGGTGTTTATTTATATTTGAAAGATAATTTCTAAGGTTACATGCCTCTAAAAAAAGGATGGATAACGAATTAAATTCCTGTTAATTTTTTCGATATACTTAGCATAACATTCTTTGCTAATCATCCTATGATCGAAAAATAGTGGTAGTCTGCTAAATTATTTTTTCCCTGAATCTCTCATGAGCTATTTATTTTATTAATTGGAAGTTGCTAAGGTATGGTGAGAACTAAGTAGGAAAATTACTTGACCTGAACTTTTTCATACGAACGAACAAATTTATTTATTATTTTTGTATAATTACCATACACAATACATAGTGCAGTGTGTGAGTCGGACGAACTTGTAAATATTTTGTTATGCAATGAGAGTACCTCCCTCCCTCAGTTTTCGAGGATGCTGAACATGATGCTGCTGGTAGAATTTCTCTTTGGAGTTGCACAACTTCCCGGCCAAAAATCACCCCCAAAAAGGATAAACCCATATCACATCTTTTCCACCGGTGAAATTTTGTGTATGTGTAAAAAACATTCAGCATCACCACCGTGCTCGGCATCCTGGGAAATGGGTGGTACGCTAAGTTTCACCATTGGAAAAGGTGTGATATGTGTTTAACCCATTTTGGGGATGGTTTTCAGCCATTTAGGGGGTATGGAGTATGGCGATACCCCATAAGTGACATTTCGATATGAAAAAATTTGACTCAAAATTTGTTGGTGCATCTAGAGTGGTGGTATGACCAGAAAAATTGCTTTTTGGCACATCCACGGATTCCTTAGAACATCTGCTATTTTATGATAGTATTCTAAGTTTATGGTTCCTTTTGAAAAAATTTCGTTTTGTTAAAAAAAAACTAGTCAGGCCAAATTTGATGGCCCATGAAGTACACATTCTTAAATATTCACACCGGTCCATTACAAGCAATTTCTTCTGGTCATGGCATTCTAGATGCACCAACAAATTTCTAATCATGGAGTCGAAATGTCACTTATGGCGTATCACCGAATACAGAGTTTTTTAAGGATTCCAAAAATATAATAATATACAGGGTGTTCTATTTAAAAATCAAACGTTGAGGTCATTTCTTGTGAAACCGGAAGGGAAAAAATGACGGTTATGCCACAAAGTATCTTCTTGGTCATATAATACATCTACCAAGTTTCATTCATGTATTCTAAAAAATTAGGGAAAAAATGATCCATTGACACCCGGTGTACTGATTTCTCAAAGGTGTTTGACAAAGTCAATCACAATTTACTTAATGAATAAGCTTCAGGCACTTGGAGTAGGTAAGGCAGTTTTAGATTTTATTTACAGCTTCATATCCGATAGGATTCAATGGGTAAAAATTAATAATTATGTATCAAATGCAATTGATGTCCTATCTGGAGTCCCACAAGGTCACATTGCAGACCAATTTTATTTAATTTATTTATTAATGATATTGAGCAGGTTTTGAATCATTCTGAGTATCTTCTTTTTGCCGATGATGATATATATGGTAAATTTTTTTGCTTGCCATGAGAGAATTATTTACTGGTGGGAATTTTTTTTAATAGCACTTCCGATTTTACCGGAATTACTTTAAATTGAGAAATTTAAATTAAAAAAATTGAAAAATTCTTGCTGGGCACTTTCTATCACTTGGATGTGTACTATTTACATTTTTAATCTTATTACCGCATTACTTCCAAAATAATAAATCGAAAAAAGTTGAACCCTGTTCGTGATTCGATCTCTGAACTCTCACATGGAAAACGGGATTGCTAACCACTTAAGATAAGTTCTGACTTTTAACTCTCATTAGTCATGGAAAAATTGTAATTGTTTATTTATTAACTGTATTAAATTAAAATTTTCATTTTTAAGAATACGTTTGCAATATTTATCCAAAATATGGCCCATACCAATGTTAATATGCTATTAATTTATGGAAAAATCAATAAAAATGCAAAACCAGCCAAACGTTAAATTACAATTTCCAAACAGACCACAACCCAATTGCAAGATTTTTTCCAATTTATGTAATAATTTATTGCAATGTGATAGTTTTATAAAGTTACAACATGAAAGAATATGGACAGCAAGAATCCAGGAAAATACAGCTCTAATTTTAAAAACCATTAACCATTAAAACAATTTTAAAAGAAAATAAGTACTTTCCACATAAACCACACTAAATGTAGTTTGAAGTGGTGAAAGTAAATTTCACAGTAACGGGACAATTACAAAATATAGCTGTAGATATTGGTCAGAAAACAACCCAAGATGGATGATTCGAACAAGAAACCAAACTGTGTTCAGAATAAATGTATGGTGTGGTTTTTTAAATGACTATATTATAGGTCCGTTTCTATACGGTGAAAATTTAACAGGTGTGTGCTATTTAAGATTCTTAGAAAATGAGTTACCAAGGCTTTTACAAAATGTTCCCTACAACAGAGCTGAAATTTGGTTTCGGCAGGATAACGCACCACCCTGCAACTCTAATATTGTTGTAGATTATTTGAATAACACATTTCCAAGGCGCTGAATTGGCAGCTCAGGACCGCTTAGATGGCCTGCGTGTTCTCCGGACATGACCCCTCTGGATTTTTTCTTGTAGGGATATTTAAAAGTCAAGTATATCAAGTGCCGATAGAAAATATGGCAGATTTATACAATAAAATCTACGCTTGCTACGGTGCAATTAATAGATACACATTATTAAGGACATGTAACGAGGAATTGTTACATCACTTTGATATGTGTATTCAAGCAAACAGAAGTAATTTCGAGCATCTATTGTAAATATTGGTGTCAAGATGTCTTGTTGTTTTTCCATTTAAATTTCTCAATTTAAAGTAAAACCGGTAAAATCAAAAGTGCTATTAAAAAAAATTTCCCACCAGTAAATAATTCTCTTATAGCAGGTGTAATGTTTTCCACCCCAGTATATTAATTATGAATAAAAATCCTTGTAAAATCCTTGATCGTGACACCATGAAGAATATATTAAATCCCACCCAGTAATTATTTATCTCAATTTTTTTACATCAAGATAAATAAACAAATTGGCCATTTACATGATCATCTAGTTTTATTAGTTTAGGGCCCAAATCTCGTTGTGTATGCAGTAACCTTTTTTTAATTACCCCAGGTTCTTTTATATAAAGTTTAATATTGCTTCTTTCTATCTGATACTAATATACCTTAGAAAATTAATCACTCTGTTAATTTGAATACCTGGTAAACTTGATTGAGAGACCTAGTTAATTATATATGTGATTATGTGGTATTTTATTACTCAAGATTGTACTGTACATTGATAGTTGAACTTTGTTTTCTATTTTATTTGATTTGAAATGAAACTATTTAGGTAGTTTATTATTTATTTTAGGAAGGTAAAGTTGAAAGAAAACAGTAATTGATGGGAAAAAATAGTCAAAAAAAAATATATATTAATTTTATAAAAATTGATGCGGCAAATGGCCGGTTATGAAGTCAAAACAATCCAAATATTTAAGACAACTGTCTAAATATTAAATAGGAAAATTTACGTTGCTATAGTAATGACCATACTATACATGTTTCAAGGTTGCTATGCAATAACAAGAACCAGGTAATACAATCATATGCCATGTTATTTTGTAATTAAAGATGCGGCAAATAGGCCAATTGAAATCCGATTGGAATTGTGGTGTTAGCAACATCCATGATAAATTTAAACTTAATGCAAAACCGAGGACAAGAATCATGTCATGTTCGCGCGTCATACAATTTAAGTGATCAATGAGAATTAAATAGTCATGTATAGTTTCAGAGAATGTTGAGGAAATATCCTTTAATTGATCATACAAACGGTAACTACCAAATTTTGTATGACTGTTCAACAACGGAACACGGGGCTGGTAGATGTAATAACAGATGAGACATTCCAATCAGTACTCGACGAAAAGTAAACCCTTCAGAATTAGAACAAGTTTATGGGCCAATTGAACCAATACTGGCCTGTACAGTTTGTAGTGTGCAAGGTAATTAAGTCGATCGACCGCTATTAAACAATCATAGAAAACCAAATAGCCACCGGAGAGAAATCTCCCACAATAATTTGAAAGGATAACATTCCTGCGACATTTTACATGTCAAAATAGGCACACGGTAGCCCTTGATAGTACACCACTGAAGAATAATGGAAGTGAAAGTTTCTTGTCATTGTTTTCTAGAAGTACATCAACAACTACTCTATATGAGTTATAAAGTTAATGGTATGGCTCTTAATAGGATCAAAGAAATCAGGACATTGTGGATAAGACAGTATCATTTTGAAGTCATATCAAAAAGTTGACATCTGCAGTTTTAGGAATCTTGGTTTTGTACTTAAAAATAGTAAAGATCTAGCTCTGAATAGCATAAGATAGGTTTATTCATCCTTTGTTAAATCGGGTCTTGAATATGGATCTGTAGAACGGAGTCCTTTTTACCAGCGTGATATCGAAATGTTAGTAAAGAGGGTGCTACTAAAGTTTCTTAGGCATTAAGCTTATAGACTGGGATATATTTGGAGTGAAACTGATTATGGAACCATCTCAAATATCACTAACCTACAATCTCCGGAGAAACGTAGACAAGGCACTGATGTCGTATTTGTGTACAAATTGCTAAATGGTGACATAAATTGTCCTGAGCTATTATCAGAATTTTCTTTTAATATTGTATTAAGAATGAACAGAAATAGACCATTGTTCTACATTCAGTCACATGCAAGAAATAATGGTTATAACAGTCCATTGGCGTGTTTGCCAAGAGAATATAACAAATTCTCGTTAGATATTTTCAGTTTATCTCTTACTTCATTTGAGAAAGCATTAAAATGCTTGTCTGAACGTGAATACAATTAAGTGTAAATGTTGATTAGTGTTATTGTTGCATGTATATCTCTTATTTGGTTATAGTTTATACACGTCAGATTTATGTACTGTAAAATATGTATGTCTGCATGTGTATTGCATTGTTATTATTTATGGTGCACTTAAGTCGTTAATACATTCCCACAGGGTCTTAGTGTCTGTTGGTTTCTTGTTTTGCATAAAAGTTGTAACTTCTCTCAGTTGGCTTCATTTTTGGCAAATTTGATTGACAATTTTGATAATCTCCTTGAACATTATTTCTTATTTAATGCACATTAAATTGTAATTCATAATTTTAGATACCACTCTTTGGATGATCACAGGCCAGTTTACCTAGGAACAGAGTACCTTACACAGATAGAAAATTTGAGAGCAGCATACCGACGTGCTCTCGTTTCTTGTAAAGAGAGCCACAAGGAAGCCGATATAGAACAGTTACAGCAGTTATGCGAACGAGTGTTGGTTTCGATGGAGCAATGGCATTGCCGAACGATTCATGAATTACGGGAAGCTCATGCCCAAGAAGTGGAAATGTTGAAACAAGAAAAAGAGCAAGCTCTTGCAGAGGAAACCCAAGCTACTTTAGCCGCTCTAGATGCCATGAGGAAAGCTCACGTGGCAGAGGTGCAGCGAGAAGTAGCAAAGTTCAAGCAAGAATTTGCAAGGCAACAGAGGGATGACATCTTTGATTTGTCTGAAAAGCTCTCCGTTAAGTCCCTTGAGGCGGCTGCTCTCGAGGAACAACTTGGCAGTGCTACAAGGCAGTTGGCTCATGCCCAGCAGCATATATTACAGCTTGAACGGAACCCCCAGCTCTCACCTTTGCAGGTACAAACATTATTGTAATTTTAACATAATATAGTTCTAATTATAGAAAACAAACGGGAGTTTACATTTAGAAATCCCTTATTAAAAAGAACTAACAGTTCTTGTAATGATTTTAATCAATAACATTGGTCGTAGACTTAAAATGCAAGAAAATACACAAGAACACTACAAAAGTGAACAATTTTAAAATAAGGTGCCGGAAAATCCACAATGAATGTCAATTTTCCTATTGTAAATAGAAATGAGAATTAACCACAGTGGAGAGAAAATATGGTGGTGCCACACCTTATACAGTCAGTATGTAAAGGTTGGAATAAATTTCTTAAAATCACTACAAAGCAATTGACAAAACTTCGCTCAGATACGTCGATTTTTTTAACGCATTTCTCATTTTTTCAAATTTTTTGAAAAATTTATATTCAAGTACTTTATTAAATTTTATTTGACCCCTATTTTTTATTTTACATTCTAAACTCATTTTATTAGTGAAATTATTTATTTAAGTAAAATTTTGAATTGGCGCCTACGGTGACATCAGATGTGAGAGCATGCGCAGTTAAAGGCAAAATCGACAGGCGTCGTTCGTTTACGTGAGTCATTGTCATATTATTTTAAAGAAATTCTATCCAGGCTTGTAACTTGTAATTCAGCGCTCGGCGGGGCACATAGCCCGGAGAGTAGCTGTTGGTTGCAGTCTGGTTAAGTTCCTTATAGTAAAATAAGGATTTTATAGAGGAGTTTGCGACTAAAAATATTATGTTTTAATATTCCGCCTTCTAAAAGCACATTTGAACTATGCTAAGCCCAGTCAGGCTATTTATTTTTCGATTGCAACAGACACTGGACCACTAGATGGCGCCTGCTGACTATTTTACATGTCGCTATTGTAAAAATACCGAGATGTACCAAGTAGTCAAAGGATCCTCGTGCCGGTCGTCACATGCCTATCTTGCACTGACGAGAGCCAACAACTCGAAACTGCAGTCTGCAAGTGGTGTGCGACTGCTGGCAAGAGAGCTCCTTTAAGTAGAATCAGTCTTTCGGCTGGTGTTTGTTGCAATCGAATCATTAGCGTTTTGATGGTAATATGCAATTATTACACTTAACGCGCCAGGCTTGTAACTTGTAATTCAGCGCTCAGCAGGGTTACGTTCCTTATAGTAAAATAAGGATTTTATAGAGGAGTTTGCGACTAAAAATATTATGTTTTAATGTATGAAATAGTTTGCAAAATTACTTTTTTCAAATTTTGACGCACTGTAACTCGTAAATTTTCTAGTTCTATGAAAATAAGCCTGGGAAGTAATTTGTAGAGACTTTAGCACTGAACTAAAAAAAAGTCCTTAACACTTTTGTCGCAGTATCTACTGTTCACGAGATATTTTTGTTTAAGTTTCTCGCCAAGATAGCTGCTAATGCACACCCTGTCCGGTCCCGTCAACTTGACAAAATACTCAGAAGATATCTCTGAATAATGCGTGACATTATTTTTACATTATGAATCCACTTTTTTGGTCTATGGATTAGACTATGACATTATCGATTCATGGAGGTTGTATTGTAATAAATTAATTCTGCTTCTTTATAAAACTTTATGGCATAACAGAAAACCCTCAGAGAGGTTGGTTTGTGAATCTGCAAACTGATCTAATCCCAATTTTCAAATTTTCGAGAGAAATCGGCTGAATACTGTCATAATTTTTCTCCACCGTGGAATAAACCGAGGATGTCATATTCTTGCCTGGATGGATAGCGATATTCTCTGTTTATGCTGGAATGTGTCTACTGTGAACCCCTCATTACAACCCCAATATAAAATGAAATCGAACTTTATTTTGCTTTGCTTTATAGAAAACTCTCGTCCATTCGCGAGTTTATTCATATATCCTTAATTTTTAACTAAACAAATTATTTTTTCTTTCTTTGCAGAACTGAAGGTGTGTATCCGTGAGAAGCAAATTTACTAGTCTTAACAAGCCTCATACCTATACCAGTGTATAATTAGTACAGTACAATATCTCACCGTTGTGTACAGATCATCGCACTTCTTTTTTCATTTCTTCCCTTAATCATTGTTTTTACTCCTTGAATGATTCTTTTATTTATTTTTACCTCATCTACTTTTGTATCCCATAGGTGTACAAATAAAATTAGTATTTTTTTTTGTAACAGTTAACAGTTTATTGTTTATATGTGTTGGGTTTATATGGAATGTTTATATTAAAACGAAATATATAATTTATTAGTTAAAAATTGTTTTTTTTATATCAGTTCAAGATTTTGTAAACTGTTAATCAATGACACATAAGCAGTAGCTTAAATTGACTGACTAGCAAGTCGGCTGACAGAAAGCAGGTATAGTACAAACCCCCCAATATATTTACCTTGATGTCGCATATTTTATTTCTCCAGCATCTACTGTGGATCACGTTAACAAAATGGATGGATATTTGTATTTGTTAGTCCTTATCAGACTTTTGAAATAAAAAAAGGAAAGTTGAATGTGACTGATAAAGGAAATTCGAACTAAATAAGGATAAAAATGAAACCGCTGAAGCACCCTGTAGGAGAGTGGCTTCTATTCTAAAATAGTTTCTATTGTTATTCCAAATTCATGCAAACATTATTTTTACAACAACGATTAAACCGAAATTATTAATAAATTGTACAAGTAATTAAATCAAATACAAATTTACAGCAGAGTTTCAAATACTTATATGTTTTAAAATATAGAGACATAACTTTAGATAAATATAAAGTTTTACTTGTTCAGTAACTTTTAAGAATCGCCCTCGGAGCGAGATTTTAGGTCTTATCTAAAATTGTGTTATTATAAATATTGACAGAAAAATTAGCATAAAATAGGGGTGATACTTATGTTGCTTGCGAATTTTGTGCAAATGAGCAAATACAGAAATTGGGAATACGCGTAAGACATAAAAAGTGTTACGTGTCGAGCATCGTCTGCAAATCGGTTATCTCTTAACAACTATCTTGATAAGGTAACAAAAGGGGGTAGATTGTAGGCTGTTTATAAAATACAGCTGTAGATACATGTGAACCTAAGAAAGTAAGGCAATATGCAAGAATGAAAATCTTCCATATAACGAATGCTTAAAAAGGGGAGAACAATATTATTTCCTCTCTTACGTTAATATACATAGAAGTCCTGGAAAGATTCATTTTCGGAACTTCAACTTAAAGGTCTGTCGAATAGAGGTTGCTCTCCAGATGTATTATACTTCCTGTACAAGCTATGCTATGCTAAGCCGGAAACATCTACCAAGTCTGTAGATTATTAGAGGCTACTCTCCCGGACTTATTAATAACACAAAATTGCCGTAATAGCCATCGACAATGACTGCATTTTACTTAAAGATCATTACCATATTCAAGGCTCCACCGACCACCACTGCAACAATAAAATCTTCGTGTTAAACAACAACTTACATTACTCTACATAAACTGAGAATAATCCAAAGTTCATCAATTCGAGGCCGATAATTGAAATAACAGGATATACAAGTCATTATCAACTAACAGAATTTTATTCAATTTATAGAACTGTTAGAAGACGTTACAGTTTTCTCATAAATACATCAACGAATTAAATTCCATACAAGGCCAGTTACAAAATTTCAGAATAATTTATCTTCACTTTTGCTGGAACGAAGATCAGGCACAACTAAATAAATATTGGTTGAATAATAACAGGGGAACTTATGCAAGCATAGACGAGGGCGTCGGTAGGGACCTGGAGAATAATGTAGAGATTTATATTGCTTCAGAACTCTGCATTATGAGTATTTAAAATTGAATTTACATTCTGATTTCGGGTGGCAAATGGGCATTTTCGCGTGTAATACTAAAAGAAACATTAGATTTTATGAAATATTTGATTTGATTTGTAACAATAAAGTAGGATAAATTTACGTTACAATTTCATCAGTAATTATTTTCAATAACGGCCACCCCCTCTTTCTAAATGTCAGAAAAACAGCAATAAAAAATATCAACGTTGCGGAAACATCAGCACCCAACAAATCCGCTGCACAACCCACCTAACGCTCTTCTATATCAAATAACCAAGACAGAACCAATTCCACAGAGACTATCCAAATTATCCACTAAATTTGCCAGGGCTGATCACAACATGGAAATACTCCGACCTCTCTGCAAAAATAGAAATTGTCAAACAACCGGCTACAGGAAGTTTCCTCAAAAAACATTGTGGGAGCACATCAAGGAACTAAGAACCACATAATAAAGAACTGTCAATCGCTATACACATATACTTTTTTCGTTTTTTTTTTTTTCACATTCTTATATCTATTTGCTATTCACATTATATATAATTTATAAAATGTAAACAATATTTTATTGTAAAAAGGCTGAAGGACCTCGGTCAATGGCCATTTGGGTTTTTGCTCAATAAAGTACTTTCATTGTTATTATTATTATTTTGAATAATAAGTGGATTGATAGGAGTGGAATTCATCGCACCAAGACAAATCCGAATAGCTTTTCGCTGCGTAATATCTAACCTATTTAGTATAGACTTATTTGCAGATCCATATATGACACATCCATAATCTATGACTGATCTAATATAAGCTCTATAGAAAAGCAATGCAACCTTTACATCTGTGCCCCACCAGGTTTTAGTGACTAATTTTAAGAAATGGATTCCTTTGTTACATCTTGTTATAATCGATTCAATGAAAGATTTCCACATCAACTTTTTGTCTAGCACCACACCTAAATACTTTACCTCTGACTGATATGGGAATTTATAACCTCCCAACTGGATATCCAAAATATTTGGAGTATTGTGTCTGGAAAATATTGTAAAAATCGATTTCTCTTGTGATAATTCAAAACCGTTTGTGATGAACCACTTCCTTAGGTCTGTAATGGAATATTGTGCAGTTGACGTACATCGTTAACGCGATCCTGCGGCTACAACACTGGCCTAGCCAATGGAAGTGCGCCGTGGTCATTCCCATCCTCAAGCCAAACAAGAACGCGAAGTTCGTCGGCAGCTACAGGCCCATCTCGTTACTGTCGGCGATCTCCAAGTTGGTGGAGAAACTCGTTCTGACCAGACTAGATGCTGTTCAGGAGGAGCTCCACAATCGACGATGAGTCCCAGTTTGGCTTCAGGAGGGGCAGGAGCACGATGCAACAGGTAGTTAGGATAGTTATCGATGTCAAAGTGCAATACAACCTCGGGAAGAACACCGCCATGGTGTTCCTCGATATTGAGAAGGCGTTCGACACCGTCTCGATCCAGGGGTTACTCTACAAACTACACCACTAATTTTATTGTTGTATTGGAATGAACCGAGTTTTATTTATACAATAATTGATTCCACATGACCCTCTGGAAATATATTGTTTCTCCACTGTATGGAGTCACACTCTCTTGACTCTTTGGGTTAACGTAAACCCTTACCCTTACCTTTTGCCGTGAGCACATCCACCTTCTCACGAAGAGTGCGGTAAAAATAACTCACCGCACACAAAGGTTGCTTTTGGAATCGTTTGGTTACTCCATCGTCGCAGTCTCCTTCTGTGCCATGGGACCACACCACTCGCCTTCCGCAACCGAGCTGGTCAGTTGCATACCTGCTCCAGCTAAAACTTCAAATGCAGCTTCGTTTTCAGTCGATTAAGGCTTTAAAAAATGATGGAGCGTTCAAGTGGGACAAAATCATCCGGAGGTAAAATACCCTCCCGATCGGATCTCCGGGGGAGGGTGCCCACAGGGACACCTCATCGAATGTCGAAAAAACACCGACAAGTTAAATCCAACAAAACTAATTCTTTCATCTACGGCGCTTGGAATGTTCGTACTTTGAACGACAGCACTCGCACCGATCGGCCTGAAAGAAGAACTGCTCTAATAGATAGAGAACTTCACCGACTCAATGTTGACGTTGCAGCTCTCAGCGAAACTCGATTTTTGGAGGAAGGCTCTCTCACAGAAAAGTTCTACACCTTCTATTGGAAAGGTCTTCCCACCAATTCAAGAAGACAACATGGAGTAGGATTTGCCGTTCGGAATCAACTTGTATCCAACTTAACACAAGTACCACAAGGCCTATCGGAGCGTCTAATGCTGCTACGCTATGAGCTATCAGATGGCAACGCGGTAAATCTAATAAGCGCTTACGCTCCCACTCTGGATGCAAGTCACGAAACCAAGGAAAGCTTCTATCAACAGCTGGAAGAAACCCTCTGTAGAATACCTAAAACGGAACGACTCGTTATTCTTGGCGATTTTAATGCTAGAGTAGGGAGAGATGCAGACACCTGGCCAGGCATCATAGGCAAGAACGGTTTGGGCAACATGAACGCTAACGGTCAACTACTCCTAACTAAATGCGCCGAACATGATCTAGTTATAACAAACACCATTTTCCGGCAAAAGGATAAATTTAAAGGCACCTGGCGTCACCCCAGATCAGGTCACTGGCATCTACTGGACCATGTTATCGTACGTAGGAAGCATCTCAAGGGCATCCAAATTACAAAGGCTCGCATTGATAGCGAATGTTGGACCGATCATCGTCCTGTTGTCTCTAAAATGAAAATTGTTATGAGAACCAAACACCGAAGAACTCAAGTAAAACGTAGAGTCCGTCTCTGTATTAGTAAATTGCGTGACCAACAAACCGTCGAACAGCTAAAGCAAAAAGTTCAAGAGAATTTGAGTGCACTAGAAGAAACCAATTCTGTAGATGTCGCTGCTACCTGGACACAAATTAAAGACAGTTTAAAAAGTGCGAGTGAGGAAGTTCTTGGCACTGCAGCAAGTAAAAAACAGGAGGACTGGTTCAATGATAATTAAGCTTTTATACAAGAACTTCTTGACCGCAAACATACTGCCTTCCAAAACGCTATCAACCACCCCAACGACTCATCAAAAGCAGAAGCTTTTACCCAATCTAAGTATGAAACGCAACGCGAAATCAGAAGAATAAAGAACAAGTGGTGGTGGGCAAGCAAGGCCAGAGAAATTCAAAGGTACGCCGATTCACACGACTACAGGAATTTCTTTCAAGGAGTAAAAGCAGTGTACGGCCCCAGTCGGAAAAATATGTGCCCTATTAAAGATTTAAATGGAAATCTCCTCAAAGAAGACCAGGAAATAAGAGCCCGATGGAAAGAACACTACTCTAACATTCTTAACCAGCAAAGTGAAGCCGATCACGATATTATAAATCTTATCCCTCAATATGACACCTTCGAAGACTTAGATAAACCACTAACAACGGAAGAGATCTTAACCGCCATTGGGCAGCTAAAAAATAACAAATCTCCAGGCGCCGACTCACTCTCAGCTGAGATCTTTAAAGCTGTGTCGTCAGAGCTCATACCCTACCTCAAAAAACTGTTTGATGTCGTGTGGGAAAGTGGTCAAGCTCCGCAGGAGTTTCGTGATACACTTTTAATCAACCTCTTCAAAAACAAAGGGAGCGCTGTGGACTTTGGAAATTACAGGGGTATAGCTCTCCTGGCTGTTGGAGGGAAGATACTCACTAAAGCGATGGCAAATAGGCTAACACCTGTTATGGAAAAGTTACTTCCTGAAACACAGAGTGGCTTTAGACCAAACCGAGGCACATCGGATTTAATCTTCACACTTAAACAGCTTCAAGAAAAAGCACTCGAACATCAAGGAGAAATTCACATGGCCTTCATTGATTTAACCAAGGCGTTTGACTCGGTGGACAGGGAAGTGCTCTGGAAAATTATGTTCCGCTTAGGTATCCCTAGAAAATTTGTGGAAGTATGTCGCAGTCTACATATAAACAACAACGCCCAGGTTATGTATAATAATGAGGCAACCGAACCTTTCCAAACCCTCACTGGAGTTAGGCAGGGATGTGTCCTAGCGCCCCTACTCTTTAATTTGTTTACCACTGCTCTAACAATTATTGTTGACAACAAACTGACAGTCAGAGGAATAGGTCTCAGATACCGTTTTGATGGCGGTCTCTTTAACATAGGGCGCTTTAGAGCTTTCACGAAGACACGCACACGATTCATTTGTGATCTCCAGTATGCGGATGACTGTGCACTTTTAGCCTCTACGCCGGAAGAGCTTCAAGAATTTTTAGATGTGTATGCCCAGAGCTATGATTCCTTGGGACTTAAAATTAACATTGGAAAGACTAAGATATGTCAACTCCTCATCAAGTGAACCAAATAGACATTACACTTAACGGAAATTCTCTTGAAGTGGTGGATCAGTTCAATTACTTAGGCAACGTTGTTAATGACAAAGCAAACATGGACAGCGAGATTCGCAATAGAATTAATGCTGCATCTAGAGCACTCTGGGGACTTAGAGAGAGAGTATTTGACAACCACGACCTTGCTTTGTCAACGAAAATGGCTGTCTACAGAGCAGTTGTCATTCCAACACTGCTATATGGATGTGAAAGCTGGGTCACTTACCGTCGTCATGTGAAAGAATTAGAACGTTTTCAGCAAAGACACCTCAGAAGTATGATGAAAATCCGTTGGTTCCATCACATATCAAACGTGGAAGTACTCAGGAGAGAAAATAGCCTTCCAATCGAGGTGCTTATTTCAAGAGCACGCCTAAGATGGGCAGGTCACGTTCATCGTATGCATGATAACCGCCTTCCTAAATGTACACTTTATGGTGAATTGCTAAGCGGTAGAAGAAGGCGTGGCGGTCAACGAAAGAGGTTCAAAGACGCTCTCCATGAAAATCTAAAATCCAGCGGTATTGCAGACGAGCAATGGGAACAACTTGCAGCGGACAGAACCGAATGGCGAGGGGTTGTGGCCAGCTATCAAGGAAATGTTGCTGCAAGAAGGCCGAATCCAAGACCTAACCAGGTCTATGTTTGTCCTGACTGCGGTCGACATGTGCTCTCCCGAATTGGCCTCTATAGCCATAGTCGTGTGCACCGTAGATGAATGGGAATTACAATAGACTACACCTTTTAATTGTTTTTTATTGTACACAATTTATCGACTGTAACATTTTTATACTCGGACTCGAGTAACGGCTAATATAATATAACGTAAAATCAGGAACAGTTGCTCGAGACTACCTACTTTGACCTGTGTAAGATTAAGTAGAGATTTTGAGTTAGGTTGTTTACCACTTATGTCAGGAGTGGCCAGGCACGGATCCAGACCCAAATTAGGAGGGGGGCATACAAAATATTAAGAGAAGCACAAATAGAATATGCTAAAAATATGACAAAAATCTTATTAAAACAATTTTCAGGAACATAATAGATATTTTTATTATTGCTTCAGAAAATAATTCCTACTTATTACGAGGGTTTTGTGTATCGCAACGTAAATAAACAATTTTATAGGATACCCTATTAGTCATATAAAACCATAAGTGCGACACCGGGCGCCGGAAAAATTGGTCGTTATAGATGATTTTTTAATTTTTTGTGAGCAAGGGGGGGGGCCATGGCCCCTACCTGGATCCACGCCTGGGAGTGGCCAGCACAGCTCTTCAGCCTATAACAATGACAAGGCCAACTGCTCCAGAATTTATTCTTAAAATGATACTTTGCAACTACAAGATGGACTGTAGGAAGTCAAGTGGCTGCAAAAACTGCTTCAATTTGTGTGCAACATGTCGAGGGAATTAATTCATGCAGCAACGTCTATAATATGATGAAGAGCAAGTTATTGGACGATAATAATAATAATTTTATTAATCTGAGAAACGGTACTGTTTATAGGCAAGTCATTCCGGCGAAAAAAAATACAGTAGTAAATTAAGGAATTTAAAGTATCAAAAAGGATTAAAATATAGAGTAAGCAGCAAGCAAGTGCGTTTACATGCGAAATAAATGGGCAACGGACTTGCAACGTACGGAGGTGTGATCCCAGCGCAAATGCAAATACCTTCGCATGCAATAAGCCACAGCCTGCAGCTGTTTTGGTCGAACCCCCACCATTTACATTATATTTTTTCTTTTTGCATATTTTTTGCCAAAGTGAAGCTTAACCAAAATAAATTAAAGAAACTGAAAAATTGTACCTTAGGGGTGATGGTGCTATGTGTTTAATTATTATAATTATATTGTGTGGAATTGAATTAGTTAAATTATAACTTGAAATACATTTTTTACACATTTTTCGCTAAAGTTAACCCTAACCAAAATAATTTTTAAAAAGTGAAACATTGTACCTTTGGTAGTTTTGGTAATGTTCTGCCCATCGGAGGCTTGGTGACTTATGGTATATTAAAAAGAACCAAAAGTACTTCAAAATCCTGCAACATTCAGCATTATGTGATTTTTTCCAGGTACGCCATTAACTGCATTGGCTTAAGTGTTGTCTTTAGACAATTCAGCATATCACTTTACTCTAATGGACTGATAGTCCGTATACCCTTCAATGTTCTGAAACAAATCATGAACATGAACAAAGTGCACACTATTGGTTGTCCTTTTATGAAGGAAAAACCGGCTCAGTGCTTACGTATATTCTTTCCTATTATTTGGGTTTTCTACCACGTTGTCCTCTTCAAAAATAAATCACCGAATCTACAAAATAGAATTATTGGAAAAAAGTATCTGCGCCCGTGACGTGTTAGGCTTGAAATCAAGGAATCTCAGGTAAAGCAATTTTTTCAAGGTTACTTCTCAAAGACACGGCATATTTCAGATTACTTTTCTTGCTATCCCTGTTGTTTCAATAAAACAAAATGTCATATATAAGCAGTTTATTTAAAATAAAATTAACAACAATTTTAATATAAAATTGATCACAATACATAATAGCTATCTATGCAGCTAAGGCGTAAAATTGTCGCTTTTGGACTGAAAACGCACTTTATGCCAAGAGATGCATAAACTATTTTTTGCATGACCATGTGATTTCAATACCGAATTTAGAGTAATTATTTCATGTATAAAATTGGCAATTATATTGTTCAATTTATTTTGAAGTTAGAATATCAAGTTAACATATAAAATTAATTGAAATAAAATTACTATTATTTTAATGGTGCTATCAACAGCAGACGAGAAAACACTGTGCAACTGTTAAAGAAGGCCAAAAAGTTTAATTTTATGATCGGTTATGCAAAAAATATTTTGTTAATAAGTCACTACTACAGGATGTTTCATTGATTTCTTCACTCTTATAAGCTACTTGGTTAGAGAAGTAATTAAAAACTAAAATATTACTAAAGAGTAATAAAATATTGCTAGTGAGTGAAACGTCTTATAATTTGAAACCTAGACAAGCTATAACGTTACTTTCAGCAATGCGCAATGTGGTAAAATCTCATTGACTGGTTATTAATGCACAGAAGTTTTATATGTGTATATAGCCTTCAATTCACTTCTCTAACTCATTAATAGAGTCGAAAGAATAAACAAAACAAAACTGTACATTAAAAAAAATATATCGTCACTACTTCATTGGAATTATAAATCACAAATCATTTGGTAAAAATGAACCATCTCACTCTGATGGTTCTGGAATTGGCAAATTAAAATAATGCCTTTTAAGAATTTTCAATTGCTGGTTATCTTAAGCCTATAATTTTTTTTATACATTTATTTAACGTCGGCCTATTTCCGCTGCTGAGGCCTAACACAAGCTACCCCCAACCAGGAATTTTGCCGAGCCTCTTCTCTGCTGAAGAGTAGGAATCTTTTACTTGCCTAACATTTAATAGACAAGGGACCGATAGCTTTACCTCCCCTCCGAAGGATGGTATATCCACTATGCAATCCTCATCTAAGATTGCATAGCTTCCGCGCATACAGTGACCCATCCAAGTACTAACCGCATCTGACATTATTTACATCGCATAATGAAATATGTACATAGTAAAGACGCACCTATGCTCGCTCTTGACAGTCCCATAAATTTGATTGATTTTCTTTTAATCTGATGGCTTAAATATTGAATGTTTTATAGTTAGGTAAAGTTTAGTTACTGTACGATTTCTTAATATTAATATTATTGTGAATAATCCAACTGTAGTTATGTAAACGTAGTATGACATCACGCCATATATCAGGAGTGAAATGCTATGCTTGATATAACAGAATCACTATACCAGGCCATAACACTGTTTGCCAATTTTTTAATATTAAAAAAGAATGATTAGTTCAATCAAGGTTAATTTATAATAGAGTTCTTTGCAAAATTAAAGTTTCGCTTTGATATTAAAATTCTCACAAAATCTAGCCTATAATTTTCAACAAAATCCTTGCTAATACCGTTTTATAGAGTGAATAGAGGATAACTTTCTTTAATCAATGGCCGCATTGCCTACTTTTTTGAGACGGGTATAAAATCCTATTTTTGCACAGCCACACTGCTGTTTTTTACTGAGATTTACTTTATTTTCTTCAGTGCTAATCAGAATACTCTTAAACAATCTTATATATATTCAGTATATAAAATTATAGCAGACAGTAGACTTAGATTTTTTTTTTAAATAATAATTGGTAATACAACATACATAGAGCATTATGTTAACAAATTTTAAATTAACCAGCAGTTGAAAATTATTTACGTTAGGTTGGGTACTTTCATATCTTAAGTGAGCCAACGACTGAAAAAACATATTTTATTTTGTTAAAACTTTAATGGGTTTCATATTAGTGATTTAAGATGGCTTTAGTTAAGTCAATAATAAGAAATTTGCATTTGAACAAAATTCTGCGTGGAATTTTCCGTTAACATATTCTTAGTGTATTCACCGCTCTTAGTAAATTTTATTGAGAACATTTTGGGGAAAAATTGTGTAACTTGTGTATGTCACAATGGATATAATATCACCTGGAGAAACGCATAATAAGATATAGATCTAACTAGAGTTTCTAAAAGATTTAACATAACTGCTAGAAGCAACAAGATGTTTTCTGTTTTCTACTAACACTTTAGCTGCTAAATTACTTTGGAACTGACTGTCCCCCAGTGCTGAGTTTGGATTTGAGTGCAAAAATGTTATATATTCTTATGCATATTAGTTAGTGATAATTTTTCTTTACGATTAGTGTCTTATTTTTAGAAGCGTTCTTCGATATAATACTGGTAGTTTAATTTACATTGGTTAACACTATTATTAAAAGCGTACTTCTAAAATAAAAGTTCACTATTATTTATCTCACAAACTTTTTATTACATCCCTATAACTAACTCGTCTGCTCGTCTGCAATACCGCAGGATTTTAGATAGACGAGCAATGGGAACAACTTGCAGCGGACAGAACCGAATGGCGAGGGGTTGTGGCCAGCTATCAAGGAAATGTTGCTGCAAGAAGGCCGAATCCAAGACCTAACCAGGTCTATGTTTGTCCTGACTGCGGTCGACATGTGCTCTCCCGAATTGGCCTCTATAGCCATAGTCGTGTGCACCGTAGATGAATGGGAATTACAATAGACTAAACCTTTTACTTGTTTTTTTATTGCACACAATTTATCGACTGTAACATTTTTATACTCGGACTCGAGTAACGGCTAATAATAATAATAATAATAATAATAATAACTAACTAAAGATTAGCTTAAATTAAAAAAAATTAATTTGAGGGATCACCAACAATTTTTTAAAAATCAATCAATATAAACTATTTTATAATTTTTATTGGCATTTTAGCTAAAATGTA
Organism: Leptura quadrifasciata; assembly: GCA_963675555.1. Taxonomy (NCBI): domain Eukaryota; kingdom Metazoa; phylum Arthropoda; class Insecta; order Coleoptera; family Cerambycidae; genus Leptura; species Leptura quadrifasciata. Next base: position 111,002,808 of record OY776676.1, on the reverse strand, counting down.
AAAAAACTACAGTTCATTCAACAAATTGTGACACTATCTTCCTTCATTGTCATTTTCAATGGCATTTATTCTTCTTTGTACATAACATTTAAATTCTATTTCCATAGAATTCCTTATAGGCTCAATAAATATTCTATTATTTAAATTTGTAAAAAGTGCTTAGTGCTTGTGAATTTTAAGCACTTTTTCTGAGTGCTTAGTAATCGTGTACACTTTACTGTTAACAGAGCTTAGTGCTCGAATAATAAGAGTTCTTTTTTTCAGTACTTAGTGCCCTCGAGTACTTTTCGTCAAAGTTCGGCACAGCTCTGGAAATTTTGATGTTTTGTTCACTCAATTTTAATTTTATTCGCCATCTAAGTTTAAAAACATCATCTTCTAATGTCAATTTAATTTAAGCGGTTCAATAGCCGGTCTGTAAATCAACACGTTAAATTGGTGAAAGGCCTGATTTTTAAACATATTAGTTGTTTTAACAGAATGACCGCAATAATAAGTATAAATATGAGATAAAATCGTCAGTGGCGAACAAGTGGTTTGGGCATTCGCTCAAGTCGTTAATTGCTCTTGACAAGTAAATTTAACACTTTTGCTGTTATATATAACCTATAAATCTAGTCCAAGATATCTCTACATTAGCATTTGAAGAAATGCAGGCAAGTGAATATGCTCGTCCAAAGCAGTAGGGGCTCACAAAATATTTGCAAGTATACTTGTCCACAGCAAAGAACCCGAAGGCAGGAAATTCTATAAAAATGTCAATGATTTGAGAAGAGGCTTTAAACCAAGAACAATACAGTGTAGGAACAAAGAAGGTGAACCGGTAACATCAAGGGAAGGGGTGCTAAGTCACTGGACGAAACACTTCAGTGAACTGCTAAACCCAATGACGGAAGATGCCAACGTTGAAGAAAATAGAGCCCCAGGAACAGAAACAAGCAGAACATGGAGAGAGAATACAGTCCTACAATCCAAAGAGGCCATCGAAAAATTTGTCAACAACAAATCACTCGGAACCGCTAAAAATGTAGGGTCCATATTAAAACTAACAACAGGTTGCTGCACGGAGACGCTCTATCTTGCATACTGTTCAACTTAGCCCTAGAGAAGGTCATAAGATCATCGTTAATTAATACATCCGATACAATATTTAACAAAAGCATGCAAACATGCCTTCACAGATGATATAAACATTATCGGTAGAAGCGGCAGTCAAAAACGTGTTTAAGGACCTGGAAACAGTAGCAAAAGAAATGGGTTTGGTAGTAAATACCAATAAAACAAGATATATGCGCACAATACAGCCATTACAAAACAGCTTCGTAGAAGTTGATCAAAGCCGAATAGAATCTGTCAACGAATTTGTTTATCTTGGCTCAATGGTCAACACACATAGTGACACAACAGCCAGAATAGGTGTTACTTCAGGTTAGCTGCACAACTTAGATAATAATAATAATAATAATTTATTCACCATTAAAAAATGGTACAATTAAGTACATATCACATCATATCAGATAAACAAAATGGAAATTACAAAAACCCTTATCCAACCAATACTAATGTATGGTTGAGAGACGTGGACAATAACAAAAAGTAGTGAAGACCTACTAGGACGCTTTGAACGTAAAGTTTTACGGAAAATATACGGAGCTATTAATGATAATGATCTGTAGAGAAGACATTACAACCATGAGCTATACAGACTCTAAGCCACCTAAGATGGGTAAGACACATACTTAAAATAGATCCGGGAGCTTCAGCAAGAATAACCATGCTCCAAAGTCCAATGGGGCAACAATACAGAGAAAGACCTAGACTACATTTCATAAACGACATGGAAGGAGATTTACGAAGCATCGGTATAAGAGGACAGAGGAGGAAGCCGTTGGATAGGGATGAATGGAAGGAGGTCCTAGAGCAAGTCGAGGCGCACCAAGGGCTGTAGGGCCACGATAATGATGATGATACTTATCCATGGCAGTTAAAGGGTTAAGAAATATATTTTCAAAGTTGAGTCCAATTTACTCTAAAATACATGTAAAAATTATAAAGTAGCAAGACATCTACGATCAGTGATGATTCTCCTTGAGTCATTTGTTCAATGCCAATGTTCCATAGTGTACTGTTAAACATAGAATTTTAAATTGAATTGTGTTCATGTTAGTTATTAAGTGTAAAGTGAATGCTATTATTTATCCCTTAATTAATTATTTTTAGATTTCACCTTGTAGAAATCTTCATTCATGTGTTTTATATCACACTTTATACTTATTTCTAAGTCATGATCTATTCAGAGCATTTCGATTTTCTTATATATTTGTATATTTTTAAAATAACAGTTGCCAAAATTGAATATTTTTATGGAAATCTTGAATCTTCGCTTTATATATACACTTTTTACTTGTTTTTCATAGATATCTGTTCAGAGCTTTTCGATTTCCTTATACATTGATATATTTCTGAAAACTTAGATTTAGGTTTTAAAAAATAAAAGCTGCTAAAATTGAGTATTTTTTTTAAATTTGGAAATCTTATCTCATCGGCTTAATGTACACACTTTGTACTTGTGTTTTAATCATAATTTTGTTCTTTATGTACATGTATATTTATAAAAATCTGCATTTGGATTTAAAAAACAAGACGTGCCAAAATGTAATACATTTTTTGTGAAAATCAACTTTTTATTTAATTTTTAATCATGATCTGATCAGAGCTTTTTGACTTTCTTCTGCATTTATATGCTTTCTAAAATGTGTGTTCAGATTTTAGAAGATAAGAGCTACCGAAATTGAAAATATTTGTGACAATCTTGAATCATCTGCTTTATGGACATACATTTTATTTTTTATTTTTTTAATCGTTTGTGTCTTTTGGTTTTCTTTTTCATATTTTTTACTGTGCATGGGACAAAAGTGATATATGAGTTGAGGAATAACTTTTAGTACTCAGTATTTTTTTGCCTTCTAATTCATAATGTAAAGGATGAATTGAGTTTTTATCATGCGATTCCTCACTTCATGTAACTTTTAAAAGTTAACATATAATAAATATCCATCAGTGGACAATGAATTTCTCATAACATAATGAAAGTTGTCAATATTTGGCTCCAAAATCTTTAGAAATATATTTTTGTTCATGAAAATAAAAACGTAGTAAATTAAATACTACAGTAATCCAAAAATACCACAAATTCCTATAAAAGGAACTTAATTCATTGCCACAAATCAAGGTGCACAATGTGTGTTTCCGCAAAGCGATTGAAAATAATGCCCTAAAACTACTAAAAACAAACATACTACGTCTTCAATCGGAAAATGCAGACAAAAATCTGATTGTAATAAGTGTAATAAGCCCCTAGCAGACAGATAAATTTCATAGAAAGGACCACAATGCAGAGCTGACATGTATCACCAGCCGTAGACTAGTTTCGAGCTTGTTAGCTCTCATCAGTACGGCATAGGTCAACACATGACAACCCTACACCGTTCTCCAGTCTCCAGTCCGCAATTTGTGAATGGCTCCATCTGGTGACAACTTATAGCAATCTAAATCGGCGATGTACTCGGACTAAGTTATATTTAACAAAATAAGGCATTATTTTCAATACACTTTGGAAACGCACATTGTGCACCTTGATGGGTATCAATGAATTAAGTCCCTTTTATAGGAATTAGTGGTATATTTGGTCTACTGTAGTATTTAACTTACTACATTTTTATTTTCATAATTCACTTTGCGTTGGCTTTTGTTATTTTTATTTACTTTTGTGATTAGTGGTTAAAAACATATATGTATATATTTGTTGGTGCTATATCCATCACTCATTATCCAGTCTAGCACGAGAGAGTGTTTATAATAATTTAATTATATTAACTTTGTATGTTATGAAATTCATTAAAAAGATTACAAAGTAAGTCATACAGTACTGATAGGTACAAAACTTGAATAGATCCCTATAATAAGATAGGACAGTTCCACAAATATGTTAGAATTTCGCCGAATTTTTTTTTTTTTTTTTTTTTCAGGATATTATTTGGTCTTTCCTCTTCTCTTCTATCGTACATAGGCATTGATTCAATATGTTTACTTGCCAATATGTATTGTGTCATATAAGTATGCAAATTTTTAAGCGATGACACACAACCAGAGGCAATCCTGAATGGAAATTCTGAGCTCTAGTTTTGACTTAACTGTTCAGCCAACTCACTTCACTAATATAAAGCTAGATATATACTGTACCCAATCTATAAAATAAGTTATCTATATTTGTCCAATAAGAAAGCATTGAGCAGATTCCACCAGTCAGAAACCAGTTAATTTATGTAATTAGTTTGAAAATAAATACCAAGGTAATAACCTCATAAATGAATACTACATGCAGGTTAATATGTATAAAATGAAGGTATTAAAAAGTCCTTAAGTGTTGAACAATCCCTGCCGAGGTGGAAAATCCAAAAAATTTCAGAAGTTTTTTTTTTGTTGCAACTCAAATATATATTTCAGACAATCTCCAATATCTTGGATATCAACAAGTTTGCACTTTACATTCATGTTCTAAAATATGTAAAATAAAATTAAAAAGAAATGAAAATGATTTATTATTCTATCATTTTTTTATTTAATGTGATAATATTTGAGTAATTTTCCAAGAAAAGGCATTTTTTCAATACAATTTGCTTTTATAGTGTATTTTATTAACCAAGTGTTTTAAAAATTGAGCATGCGCATGCATATGCGCGTTAACAAAAACTAAAAGATTTTTTTAAATTCTCATTCTAGGGCCAGTGATAATGGGAAAACCCCGAAAATTTCCTTTAAAAAACTTACAAAACATTAATTTTCCTTATTATTTTGAAAACTATACGAACAAAAATAAACGATTTAAGAGGCATTTTAAGGCTTTCAAGTTTTGTCATACGAATTATTAACATCAGAATTACTGTTTTTTTTTTTAATATTTGAGATTTAAACATCATATCTTGAGTTATAAATGTTCAGATACCACATTTAAGCTGTCAAATGTTTAGAACAGGTATGACTAAAAAAGACAGCTTGATAATAAACCTCAAATCCTTACAATTATGGATATAATATCTTTCATGTAAAATTGTATACCACATTTTTTTAAAATTTGGTTCTCTATCAGATCTAGAGGGTAGTTTTTTAATTTTTTGGCCACTTCACATTATGAAAACCACCTCCAAAGAAAAAGCAGCTACTTCTATGTGGTAAATTTTATTTTAAATAATGTACCAAACATGCAAAAAGTGTTTTTTATCTATTCTTGATTAATAATATCATAGATTGGATTCTGACTGCTGGGATGCTACTCTTGACTCATTGCATTGTAATGCAAATACTTTCCTATGGGAACCATAAGTGTTACTTTTGGTTCTTTCATAACTTAAGCCGATACGAACCTTTAAAAGACTTTTTTTTAAATTTTTATGAAAATTTATGATTTTACCATCAGAGTATTATAATCCGATGGTTTTATTTTTAAAGGCCAGGAACTAACTAAAACCTCTGATGCTAATATGTTGCCAGTTACCCTGAAATTAAAAAAAAAATTAGAGATAGAATGCATAAAAAATAACCGGTTCACCACAGACTCAACTTATACTCTTAGATATAATTATATAATGCAATGAAATTGATGAATGTTTTACTGTAAATGGAATGTTTTATTTAATAAATAAAACTCACTGAATATAGTCAAGTGCACTACAATTTGTAGAGAAAGAAAATTTAACTTTAACAGTCATAGAAAATAAATTTTCGTCAAATTAATAAAAGTCAACTTTTAAAGTACGAACAAAATGAAATATAAACAAATAGTATGACCCATTTTTAATTAAACAAAAAAACGCCAAATAAAAACACTGATAGTGGACGAGCTTATGTAATTTCGTGGGCTTGGAATGATGACACGGTTTCATCTGAGAGATGGTATAATTTACAATACTTGACTTTTTGGCCATCAGATATGCGTCGTTCACCCCTTGCACCCCTCGAAGGATGAAATATTCAAACCACTGTAACTCGGCAATCCTTTGGCTAACCTGTTTCTTTATACCTACGAAATATTCGTAATTTAAAGAGGAATAAAAAGGTCCGCCCTGTAAATTCGCAAATAATTTCCTGTTATAGACTTTTTTTATCTAGTATACTATTATTTTTTTAATTTCTAGCTATCGTAGAACTCGAGATATCGAAATCCACCGCACTATTGCCCCACCCTGTATATGAGAATGAGACTTTTTATTGTGTTTTAAATTACAAAAAATTTTGATGTCCAAAAGAATCTGATAGCTCAAAGGGTAACCGAATTAGAGTTTTAAATATTTTACCTTTCGAGCAGGGTGCTGGGGGCATATTTAGGATGGCCAAGAAGAGGCTTAGTGTTGTATATCGGGCCTCTATTAATAGAAATAGAGTTTATTGGTGCTAAAACACTAAATTGTATATATGCAAGTCAATAGATATAGACAATTATTACATAAGATAAAAAAAAACAGTGGTTATAAAAATAATAAGAGGAATGGAGTTTAATAAAAATATATGTAATTAAAATAAATTGAGTAATACAATTAAAACAGTTTTCCGATGCTATCGTAACAGTTAACATTTACAATTGGAAATATCGAAAAGACAATCAATACAAACTAAACGAGAAAATATGCGAGGAATGCGAAAATCTGAGAATATTTCACCAATTGTTTATAGCTCCTAATATTTCTTCAAATGAAAAGAAAGCATTTCTACCCGAAAAGTTCTTTTACTGTGGCTCTTAATTTTTTAGTAGTCATACTTTTTATTGCTGGAGGTAAATTATTAAATAGTTTAACTCTGTGAAAGTTCATACCCATTTGCGTTCTGGTAAGTCCGATGAATTTTTTGCAGATATTGTGACAGTTTCTGGCGTTATAATGTTGGTGACATCAGATAAATCGGCTGCTTGCTTCCATCATTCCAAACCCACGACCCTCACTTTTTTGAACATAAGCTTTACAACTATGAGTCTTTATTGCTGAACTCTATTACAGTAAATGGAACGCCAGCGACCACAAACATTTGTATGTACAATTGAATATAGCGCAAGTATGGTGGCCACATAGTGGCACGCAATCACACTATGAAATACTTCTGGGCCAGCTTTATTTTTATTGCATGTTTCATATTTTTAATTGTTTTTCAGAAATCGTATAAAATATATGCGTATATAGATTAATAACAAGTTATATGTCTTGACAGTTATGAAAGAAAATAAAAGTTATTGTTATTCCCAAAAAAATCATTTTATTTTCATTTTTTTGGAGCAAATGTTGAAAATGTATGATCATGAGTTCAATATATAGTTCACAAAAAACTGAGTTATTTGTTGTCTATCTCTGGGGTCAAAATATGATCTTAAAATTAATAAGATTTGTGGATTTCCACCGATAGCGTTTAGCCAAGAGAAATATCTTTTCGGGGTTAAACTGAAAATAATTTGAAACATGTTCTGTTAAAAATTATGAATACAGTACCTAACTATTTATTTTCAGTTTCATAGTAATTTCGCTGGCAAAACACAATTATCTATATAAAAATGTCCGCTTACTTATATCCTCCGAAATATAATGGTACAAAACACCCTATCATATTTACCAGTGGCACAATTTCCAATTTTTAACTGATTATTTAGTTTGTTTATATAGGCTGATCGCGTAGGGAACAGTGGCGACACCTGCGGTGCCATCCTTAAGTTTCGGCGGGAAAACAAGTACTTGCTTAGGTTATGTCAACGTAAGAAAAGCTCGTTGACGCTTAAAAAATGTCAAATCATTTAGAGTCGCACAAAGATCATTGACGCGGAAATACATCGTTTTTCGTAGTAAGTCGCACAAATTGGTTCAGCAACACTGGGAAAAATGTTAGTTTTTATAAATTTCCTCGAAAGACTCATGAAAAATATCGCCGCGATCGATGGATACAAATAATAAGAAAAAAATGTAAATGTAAAGTATGAGCAAATATACTTTAATTATCTATAAAATTGGCAACTTGACACTCCAAGATTTGAGAAAAATTACTAATGGTTCTTTTAGCAAACATGATGCAAATTGGGAGCCAGCAGAAAACGCCAGAATTTGCAACGCGCACTTCTTTGGTGGGCAAAAATCTAACAATCCGGAGCAGCATGTGCTTGAATAGGAAATAATTCCTCTATACATTTTCCCCTGCTATACTTCTCCTCTGATTTTGGTATCTTCAGCGCTTGCCATGTACAACAAGCCTCACTCGTTCCTGACTTGTCCGATTACCAATTAATATTATTGTATTACAGCAGCTATATGCTTCCAACCCTTCCTGGAACTGGCTACACATGCACAATATGCATGGGTTATTTCCCTCGCAGTATTCAGTTAGTTATAAGACTTACATCAATATTTACTGAGTATCCGGGCAAATTTTCCAAAGTTTGTCGAATAACTTTTGCAGTAATTACATTGCAATCTGAGTATTGCAAATCCCGCACGTTCAAGACTTGACCACTTTCATATAAAGATTTTCCCATTTTAAGCGTGCTATCACGAAAGTTTGATGAGCAGATCGCTTGAAATCCACATTGTATAACGATAATCTCTGGCATTTTAAGGTTAATGTGCGGACGTTTTGATAAATCTTCAATGTTACATATTGACAATAATAGATTGTGCGTTGACAGTTTGAAATTTTTCCTGCCTAAACTTGTAGATCCAGCCACTAGTTGGCGTTAGTGGCGTCATTTTAAACTTACGTAAGGAGCCTGTAATGTCAATTATTGAGTTTATTGAATAATACAAATAATTTCATATATTTTTTGTCTTCCTTTTTTCACGCAGAGCGTATGGAAGATAAATGTTAATATGTACATTTTGTATACAAACGGCACTAAATAAAGCACGTTCCTTATTTATTTCACATAACACAAAAATAATTGAGGTGCCTTGCTGCCCCATTCTAATAAACTTAGTAATTACACTTGAGTGGTCAATTTTTCCACGTTGTCTGACTAGATTCACATTTCACAACTTGGACTTGCTTGTTTCATAAAATTGTGATATTTATAAAAAGTATGCTAACTTCATAGGTTTTCAAAAAGATATGTTAGAATCAGTATTATTATCCCAAATATGTTGGAGTACGTATTTATATTAAGACTATTTAGGTAACAATTCACAAATATTAAACTTAAAAATCTGTAAATAAATCGCGGCAATGAAAAATGTGAGGTTAGAATCTTTTGCATCCTGATATCATGGAAAGTATAGCCTATTTTTTAATACAAATTCATGTTTAAGTAGACAAAAATACTCATTTTAAAAGAAAACAATCGAAAATCGGACTGTATTGCCAGTATTTAGATGGTAGCTTATTCTATACAACAGACGAAAGTTGAGTAGGTACTTACTTAAAATATAACAAACCCGGGATTTTATCCGATTCTTACAAAACAGTACGAAACAAGTGTGCACCATATTGTCTTAATTAAGATACATACTGTTTATAAGTCATAAAATTATGTACAAAATAATCAATATATCTCAACTTCACACAAATGAAGAAAATAATTAAATATTAAAATTACCGACACTGACTCTGGAACTCGCATCCAATTTAAGACTTATGACTTGCGACACAAATAAAAAAAAAATTGCGTATTACATCAGCATATAACTTTCGTACACAGATGTTTGACTCAAGCAATGACATACTTTTAACGTTAGATTTTCTACTGCGTCGGCACTGGTCTATGCATTTTATATCGCATGAATATCATATTTGGTTTATCCGCATCTACCTATAATGGTGTTCCATTTACTTACTATAATAGAGTTCAGTGCTGTTTATTCATTTATAAAAAAAATTTAAGCTACCCATTGCCAAGTCAGTTGTTTCAAGTTTCAAACAATAACAATTAGCAGATTTAAATTAAATAGTCAGGTCAGGTCCTAGTTCCTTACTTATTTGACATAATACATAATATTTAAAAATACTTACTGATATTCCGATATCCCATCCTGAACCGGCAGGGTTTGCAGGGCATATTCCTTCTCGCCTAACTATTACACCTCCATTTGTTGTTGCCCATACTTGGCTTTTTCCCACACTAACGTGCTTAAATCCTGTTGTATTTGGGGCTGAATCTAGATCACAAAAAAAAATTATGTGTAAATATAGAAAATTCAATTCAATTCAATTCAATTCAATTCAATTCTTTATTGGTGTTAAAATACACATAAGTGTTTACACACGTCAATTTCTATACTAATAAAGTTAAAATAATTGTAAAAATATAAAATGTATAAAACACAAACAGTACTAACTAAACATGAGTATACTGATGACACATATTATTTAATAAAAGGATCTAACATAACAAATGAAATAAATTTAACATGTATGGAAATTTATCACCTAGAGTACTGCATGAATCTACAAATTGAGGAAAAGTTACTATCCAAAAATTCTTTTGTACTATAAAAAGCATTATTCAATATATATTTCTTTATGATCATTTTGAACTTGGTTTCATTTAATGACTTTATTTCTGATGGTAAAGCATTATAAAACTGTAAACTTAAGTAGCTAGTGCCATCTTTAGTTCTATTTAATCGATGTTTAAATTATCTCTGTTTCTGGTTTCATAAGAGTGTATAAGGCTTCTGCTTTCAGATGATTTCTCATTTTTTTTACATGAATCAGACACTGGTATATATAGGTACAAGGTACAGTCATAATTTTTAAAGCAATAAATTGTTCTTTACAATCATCTCTGTATTTTAGTCCAGAAATGACTCGTATTGCTTTCCGCTGTGCAGAAAATACAGTAGCACAAGATGGGGCATGTCCCCAGACTAGAATCGCATATGATAAAGTGGAGTGGATAAAACTATGATATGCAGTGGTTAGGGTATTTTGTGAAACTTTGCCAACAAGGTTTCGTAACAAGTAAGTGTATTTGGAGATTTTGTTTCTCACACAAATGGCATGATTTTCCCACAATAACTTGGAGTCTAAATTAATTCCAAGGAACTTAATAGACTCTGGATTATTTACTTCTTCCAAACTGCGCAAACTAAATATCATTGTTTCTGTCTTGGACACATTTAGACATAACTTATTAGAGATAAGCCAGTTCTGCGAATCCAATTCAGTGTGCTGTACCTCATTTAGCAATACATCGATATTGCCATTAGACAAAGTCAGATTGGTATCATCGGCAAATAATATTGCAGTAACATTGTCTTTAATTGATTGGGGAAAATCATTGATGTATATTAAAAACAGTATGGGGCCCAGTACGGACCTTGTGGTACACCATGCTTTAATTTTAAAATATTTGATTTAACGCCATTATTAAGAACAAATTGTTGTCTGTCACTAAGGTATGATTTCAAGAGAGATTTGCTTTCTTCAGTGAAGCCGTAGCAGCTTAATTTATCAATAAGTATTTCATGGGACACGCAATCAAATGCCTTAGTGAGATCTAGGAACAAAGGGCAGACATATTTGCCATCTTCAAAACCAGCATTTATTAAATCTGTTAATTTATCAATGGCAAGGGTTGTTGATAATTTATTTCGAAAACCGTACTGATTCGAAATGAGAAGCTTATTTTCTTCCAGATAGAATGTCATTTGATTTTTAAGTATCATTTCATAAATTTTGGCGAGACAGGGTATTACAGATATTGGTCTGTGATTTGAGGGATCATCAATATTATTTTTCTTATAGACAGGTACTACTTTAGAATTTTTTAAACATTCTGGAAATATATTATTATAAATACATAAGTTAGTTAAATGAGTAAGAGGAATTAAAATGGATTGCACTATGCCTTTGATGATTACAATAGATATACCATAAGCATCTTTACTTTTTTTATTTTTGAGATTAGTTATTATCTCAGATACCTCAAGATAGGTTACTTCATTAAAGTGAAATTGGTTGGACTGGCTAAAGTTATCTAAATAATCACTGTAGTGAACATTACAAGGAGGTAATTCATTTATGATAGTATCAGTTACATTCGTGAAATAATTGTTGAACTGTTCACTGGAAATGTTATTTGTCCGAGTACTCGACATTTTTCTGTAACTGTTAACAATTTTCCACATAGCTTGTTGTGGATTATTATGACTTTTTATAAAGTTATCGTGGGATGTCATTTTGGCGTTATTTATTTTGTGACGGTAGTTGAGCCTGTAATTGTTTAATATGGCCTTGTTATTATCGGTGGGATTTCTTTTATAAAATGTGTGTAAGAAATTAAGGTGGTCACGCATAGACCGGAGATCATTGTTAAACCAATTAATGTTTAATTCGTTAGAGCTATTCACAACACGGGATCTTAATGGAAATATGGAGTCTATGGCATCTGTAATAATGCCGATAAATTTCATAAAACGATTGTTAATATTTATACTGGAGTCGAAAATGAAATTCCAGTTAATTGTGCCAAGATAATTGCTTAATACAGATAGTCCGCGATCATGAATAGGTCTATAAAATATTCTCCTAGTGGGAGTTATGAACTCAATATTTGCCTCAAGAAATATACCCAAATGATCGGATAACTTGGTATCTATTAGTATTGATGTTCGTAAAAATATTGTCTAGACAGTGGTTATTTCTAGTTAGTCCGGTGTAAGTGCAACGCAATTGGCAAATGCTGCTATTTTAGAATGCTGTATTTACATAGTTCTGTACACAATAATTTATTTACAGTTAGATTCCTAAACAAATACCTTGATGTATGGCAAACAACACGATATCTCACTACTGGCGCAGCATCACTTTAATCTGTTACAATTACACTGGATAATACATAGGGACTTACTTAGAATAGGAGGGTCAGGGACAATAGTCTGCCAATGTGATCCTTCAGGGAATACTGGAGTAATTTCTTTTCTTACATGCAGATGACCTCGATTATCTACTGCCCATACTCCAATGGTGTTCACAGAAATTTGCTTTAAATGTCCATTATTCGGTGGTTCAACGCACACCCACTTTTCGCCTTCTAGTCTCTCCTCAGTTATACCTAATCGATAGAAAGCACAGCCTTTTTTACCAGTGGCCCAAACTCGTTTATAAGGACCACAACTAATACTACTTAACGGTTGATCTGTATTTACATGCTCCCACATGTGACCCTAAAATTTTATTAAAAGTTATATTAAAATGCTTGATTCTTGAAAATTAATAATAAACGAGATATTTTTCAGTGCAGTAGAAAAAGTAGAAAAACTTAATAGCCGTTAATTTGGATGGCAAAATATATGGTCTAAATTAAATAAACAATACACCGACCTCGCCGAAACTGCAAAATTGAACTGTGAACTCAACTTGGCAATGAGCAATTTAAAATAGAAAATCAGCCCTAACGAATCAATTTACACTTCATATTTTGCAAATCCTAATTTGGCTCCACTACTAGCAGTGCAAATATGCCCAAAGTAAATTACATTATGATACACGAAATTCTTCATAAAAATGTGTATTGAATTTAAAAATGTAAACAATGTCAAATTGGTTTTGTTGTGATTACAATTAAAAGTATATTAATAGACTTATATCAATGATACACAAGTAATAACTGTTTTTCTAGAGCTTCTAAAACAGGTTATGGCTATGATGCTGTAGGATACGTCCAAATAAAATAAGAAGGAAATTTTACACACTGTTAAAGACCATATTGCTTTAGAGCATGAAGGGCATAACCAAGCAATTTGATGTGATAAATGATGCTATTTTAACCTGTCAATATGAGAATTGTGCGGCTGTGATAAGACGACTCTCGTATAGGGTAGGTCGTTTTCAAATTATTTTCTTACTTTATTATCAAAATTCAACTACTCTTATTTAATTTATCAATTATTATTATTTTTTATGACATAGTCACAAGGAATTAAATTTAAAAAGGCCATTATCAGTTTTAGATACGCATTTGCATAATATTTCAATTTTCAAATCAAATAATTTTATTTTGTACAAAAATGAATAAGTTTAAAAAGTCTTAAAAGAACGTTAGGCTATGCTACTTCGTTGCATTTCTAAACAGATGTTACAGAAGTTAAGAGTCATAATGAACCTTATTAGACAAGGAAGCCCGTAACTAAAATTTAACAAATCCATTCTCAAGTAGCTCCGACGAGGCGTCTCCAAACACCATTCTTTCTCGTTCGCGCCATACATGTTTGCATAGGGATGTGTGCATATAAAAGTGAGGCTGGAACTGCAGAATGGGGTCATTTTCCTTGACCTGCCCGGAGAGCTACCACCTAGGAGAAACCAAAGCCCAGCCACCCGAGATTCTACTAGGACGAGCAGCAAACTCCCAGCCACCAGAGATTCTATCAGGATGTACAAGAGAATTAAATCCGATCTAATTATTACCGATACTTCCCGTATCGTGGCCTTGTAACTGGATACAAGAGAATTAGATCTGATTTAATTATTACCGACACTTTCCGTTGTCGAGGCCTTGTACCTTGAAGGACAACTGACTCCCAGCCATGAAGTGTAACTTAATTCCCACCGAAGTGCGAGACGCTGACGAAGTTCCTCAAGACGACAACGTGGCTAGCGAGAGAGAGATTGCAATTTGTCCAGGTGAGGCTGAAATGCCGTCCCGCGACCTTACCCATTTTTCAAATCAGTTGACTAGATTTCATCATTATTACTGGCCTTTCTAAATTTATCTGGCAACGATATCAGTAATCCGGGGGAGAATCTGTAGACGTATACATACTGAGCCTAACGTTCACTGGTCATTCGGCCCCGGTGGAATCTAAAGTTTTTTTTATTAAGTTTCTTTATTTCAGGAACTAACAATCAGAGTTAGGGAAATTTAGGACATGATCTTACGTTTTATTTATTAGTTGAGAACAACGTTTTATTTCAAGATTTATTTAAGTTCCATCATAATTCATTTGATCTTAATTAGTTTACAAAAGATTTAAAAGTTATATTCATTTCATTTTTGCGTTATTCAATAAACAGAAAAATAGTTTCTTTTCAAGTTAGAGTCAAGTTATGTCAGAGCACAGATAATATTGTTCCTCTTTCTTGGCGGGGGTGGAATTTTACTCTCCGGTTGAAAATAAATGTTCTTTGATGAATTATGTTATTGTGTCAGCGGACCAACGACCCCAGCCAGCCTACCTACCTATTTACTAATATTCTCAAGGTTTATGGCCATCACATTCAACAAGGGCCTTTGTGCTAGGGTGGTTTACGGTACTTATTTGCGGTTAATGCAATGTAAGTGCTGTTAAAGCTCACTGCAGGGGGTTTTTGTATGGAGATTGATTATTTCTTCTGGCGTAAGACTTTATAACCATGGGTCATTTTATTCCCATTATGTGAATTACGGCACGACGTCAGATTTGAAGTGGTGGCTGTTACAATTACTTTTATTGCGCTCTAGGATTAAATGCATTTCCTTACAGTTGGATATGTATTTCATACACACTATGATATCTCTTCGCAGTGATTGTAGTTGCTACCACCTTAAATTTGGTACCCGCCATTGTATTTCTCAAATCAGGGGAATTATCCTCGCATCAGTCGTAAGGTTTTACGCTGGTTCATACCACCACGTGGCATGTAATTACGAACGCGATGAAGCCATAAATAGATTTTTTATGAGCATCCTTCGAGGAGCATTGTACGTACCTAGAGAGTACTATTTTATTCTCTCCGAGTTTGATGATTTGTCACTAACATCTGAATATATGTATAAAAACGATTTCTGTCTTTTCTTCAACTTACCTTCCTGGTAATACAACTAATAAACTAAATATAGGATAATGGGTTAATTTCAATCAACTAAACACCGAAACAAACCTTACATCTAATCCCACAGTTCAATCTTGAGTAATAAAACAACAACTAAATAACATAAATAATTAACGAGGTTTCTCAATTCATGTGTTCAAATCTACAAGGTACTTTAATTAAAAGGTGATTAATTTTCTAAGGTAAATAGTATCAGATAGAAACAAGTAATACCAAACTTTGCATAAAAGAACCTGGGGTAAACATAACGTAATCTGGGTCCTAACTTTGTAAAACTAGACGATCAGGTAAATGGCCAATTTGTTTATTTATCTTAACATAAAATTGAGATAAATAATTACTGGGTGGGATTAAATATGTTCTTGACTGCTTCACGATTAAGGATTTTTATTCATAATTAATACACTAGGGTAGGGGGTGTTTCAGTGGATATAATTATTTTAATTAAAGAATATTTGAAAAAGAAATTATTACACAAACGATGAAATTATTTAAATATGTCATTTCCCATATTAATAAAATGATGAATTATGAGAAACTCGCCACTTAACTTTTATTTAATATATGTTTTTATTTTTTATAACGAATAAAAAAATATATTTCCAAAGTAGCCACTCCCCAAAATTAAATATAAGGCCGCCTGTCTTTATAACTTTAGCATTGTTTCTAAAAATCATTGTTAAAAATCAAATGTTTAGTTGTTCCATATAGAAAGTAGGTTAATTTATATGGAAATAAGTTTGAGACTTTCAAATTATGAGATTCCTAATTTGCAGAGCAAAAAAAGGTAAAGGGATGAAAGTTGACTGCAAAGACAATAAGAATAATAATGTATATCAAAAAATTCGAAAAACGCAGTTGGCTTTGACATATGCTCTTGTGCAATAATGAAAAGAACAAATCTCAAAGTAGGCCATGACACCATTAATTCCGTTTATATTTTGTCTTTCCAACGATATAAAACATGTCAAAAAAATTTTAACTGATAGTGTCAATATTTAATATTTTACGAAAACCACAATTCATATCGTAATCATGTCATGTCATAGTCATGATTAGTGAAAAACAATGTATACAGTTATTAACAAATTTGACAGATTGTCACTGTTGTATGTTGCGTTGTCGAGTTCTAAGACAAGTTTTATATCAATAATTCTGGTGTACACCAATAATAACAAATTCGATACGATTAACATTTATTGTGTGCAATTTTAACGCTGAGATGACAGTCACGGTTTACGGAGATAGATTTCCAGATTCTCCGCCAAATTGAACTATGTTTAGGAAGTTAGTTCAAAATCTAAAAACGCACGGTTCATTTTCAAAAAAAGTAGTAAGGTGAGGGCATATTGCGAATAATGTAAGAAAGTGAATAGAGTATTGGATTACCTCTACCTCTTTGAGACAAATTCAGAAAAATTGTCGCATAAAAAAAACAGTGCAAGAAAAATGGATTTCGATGCTACCAAATGAGGAAAGTTCAACATTTAAATGAGAGAAATAAGCCTAGGAGAGTAAGATTTTGTAGATGGTTGTTAAATGAAAAAAGGAATGACCAGCTGATATGTAGCAAAATTCTTTGGTCGAAAGAATAAAATTTTTCTAATAATGGATTTTTAAATTAGAAATATGCATTACAAGTGGACACAAGAAAATACACATTGGTGCAGAGAGACTGCTTTCCAACATTTTCTACGAATGTTTGTGTGGATCTTTTAGGGACTAAAGTAATTGGACCTTATTTTTATGATAGCAAATTAACCGGTCGTAGATAGATATCTTAATTTCTTGCAAAACGAATTTCAAGATTTTCTTTATGAATTCACAGTGGCTGAAAAATTAAATTATTGTTATGTGCTGCCCTCTAACAAGGAAAGATGTGATTAAGTTCATGTTCAAAGTTTTCCTCAGAAGCTTAGTTCTTTCCCTGACTAGTAGGGTGGCGCCGTCTATGAGCCAATTGACGAACAATCATCTATTACATGGTAGAAAACTCTGTAGAATTCCAGAAAATTGTGGTACATTTCTATGGGTGTATATATATATAAGGAGATGAATCCAGCAGATGGGAAAACAGTTCAGTTGAGTGAAGTATGCAGTTTAGTGAAGTAAACAGACAAGAGAGTTTTTAGGTTAGACAAGAGTTGACAAGTTTAAGAAGAAAAATAAAGTGCTTAGTGTTTTAAAAGTAGTGAAATTATATTAGATTAAGTTATTATTAGTTGTGTGATTTTTAAGTATTTGCTAGTGTAATTTTAGTGATTAAATAAATCAGTGGTTTGTGAAAATTCTTGTTGCAAGTTATTTGGAATCCACAAAGTGTTTACTGAAAATTGTAAGCACGTAACAATTGGTGTCAGAAGCGGAATTGCAACAGAATTTCTGAAGAATTCGACGAAGTTCCATAGTGTTCTATTTGGAAACCACTGGAGATATTGAAGTGAGTTGAACTGGAAAGTGATATAGACATTAGACAAGATCTATTTGTGCTAGTGTGAGGAAATTTCTGGGACATTCTGTTTAGAAATTAGTGTAGTTTTTAAGTGGTTTCAACTGAGAAGCGATATAGACTTTAAATAAGACTTGTTCGTGCTGTTTCGAGTTAATTGTTTGAATGGAAACAAGAAGCATGGCTGCCGAAAAGCAAATGCAAGACATGTTCGAGCAATTTAGAAAAATGATGCTAGACCAAAAAGAAGAACAAGAGAGACGCGAAGAAGAAAAAGAAAGGAAACGTCAGGCAGAAAAAGAAGAACAAGAGAAACGACGCCAAGAAGAAAAAGAAAGACGACGTCAGAAAGAAAAAGAAGAACAAGAAAAACGATGTCTAGAAGAGAAAGAAGAACAGGAGAGACGTGAAGAAGAAAAAGAAAGAAGACGTCAAGAAGAAAAGGAAGAACAAGAAAGAAAACGACAAGAAGAAAAGGAAGAATTGAGAAAAATTATACAGGTGCAACAAGATGCTATCCTGTCAGCCACTAATGAAGTCAAGGAAAAAGTAGATAAAGTTGAACAAAAAGTTGGTAACGTCGAAGGAGAAATTAGTGACATTAAGGGAAAAGTTATCGACGTTGAAGGAAAAGTGACTACAGTCGAAGAAAAAGTTACTGGCGTTGAAGAAAAAGTTACTGGCGTCGAAGAAAAAGTTACTGGTGTCGAAGAAAAAGTTACTGGCGTTGAAGTAAAAGTTACTGGCGTTGAAGGGAAAGTTACCGATATAGAAGGAAAATTTCAGGTAGTTAAGGGGGAGGTAGAACAACTTAAGCGACAGTTAAGAACGCAAGGAGGCCAGCTAGTATTATCATCGTCAGGCCCTCGATTACAACCGCCTTCCTTTGATGGTCAAACTTCTTGGTCAACCTATAAAAGACAATTTGAGGCAGCGGCATACGCAAACAATTGGAGCAATGAAGACAAGGCTATGGCATTGGTGCTAGCATTAAGAGGTCAAGCATCAGAGTTGCTTCAGACTATCCCAGTGACGCAGCAACGAGATTTTAAAGTTTTGGAGGCTGCACTAGATCTAAGATATGGCGACCAACACCTCGCCCAAGTATACCGGACTCAGCTCAAATCACGCACACAAAGGGCTGGGGAAAGTTTACAAGATTTTGAAGCAGCTGTTGAGCGACTGACATACCTGGCTTACCCGGATGCGCCCAAAGAATTCCAGGAACAATTAACAGTTGGTACTTTCATCGATGGCATAAGAGACGAGGAGATCAGGCGAGTCCTTAGATTATCTCGAGATAAGACTGGTAGTGAAGCGTTGATCCGTGCCCTCGAGGTTGAAGCCGCTTACAAAGAGACTGCACGTCCGAGAGTACGAGCCATGAAGGTAGAAGAGGGCCATTTAGAAAAATCAAATATGGAATCTTTGAAGGCTGACATACACAAACTGATAAGCCAGTTGATGACCAAACCAGATGCTCTAAGGAAGCAGGAAAGAGAGCAGAACGATGAACAACCAAGGAAGGTGATTCGTTGTTATAAGTGCGGCAAACCAGGGCATATTAAGCGAAACTGTCGGCAGCGGAGCCCTGAGCGAGTAAATGCCGCAATGACTGAAGAGCCGCAGGAAAACTAAAGATAGCCAGCACCTTGGGGGCTGTGCTGGCTGGTGAACACGGTGCCCCCAGAGAGATACGGATTTCCCAGATTAGAAGAGTCCCGAGTAGTCTGCTGTTGGATGGCTATGTAAACAAAAGGAGATGTATCTTCACTATCGACACAGGTGCCACGTCATCAATAGTGCGACCCGGATTTTTATCAGGAATGAAAGTTGATAAAAGCCAAAATGGATTGGTCGTTCGAACAGCCACAGGAGATAGGGTAAGGGTTCATGGAGAAGTTGACCTAGATCTGCAGTTTGGACGCCTGTGTTTTAGTCATAGGGTTATCATGGCTGACATCACTGATGATTTCATTTTGGGGCTGGATGTTATGGGAGTACAAGATCAATTTATACTTGACGTGGTAGAACGAGTCCTAAAGATTGGAAATGAAGAATTTATTTTGTCAACAGCAAATGACCGATTTCAAAAAGTGAGGCTACTAACGGCTGAGACAATCAAGATTCCTGCTCGTTCAGAACAAATAATCGAGGCCATTCTGGAAGGAAACTCTGGTGGATACCGTGTTGGCCTTGTTGAAAAAGATGATTCAATTAAGACAGAAAACGTAGTCTTAGCAAGAACTCTAACCCGGACAAAAGACAAAATTCCAATTAGAGTGGCTAATTTAAATTCCCACTCAGTGACTTTCAAGGAAGGCAAGGCAATAGGATCCTACGAACCAGTCCAGTGGATAGCAAGGTGCGAGGAACAAGGGGAGAAATGTTCGCCAACCAGCGTAGACAGGGAAGTTGTGACTTTGTTGAGTACCCAGTTTGAACACCTATCCGAGGATGAACATAGAGAGGCAATCAAGTTTTTGGAAAAAGAAAGTACAGTATTTGCCAAAAACACAGACATCCTCACGAAAACTGATATAGTGCAGCATCGGATAGACACTGGTGATTCAGCCGCAATCCGCCAACAACCTAGGAGGTTGCCACTAGCTAAACAGGAAGAAGCGGCTGCGATGGTTCAAAAGATGCTACAAGATGGAGTAATTGAGGAATCAACCAGTCCCTGGTCATCACCGGTAGTTTTAGTTGCCAAGAAGGACGGGACTTTGAGATTTTGTGTCGACTACCGGAAGCTGAATGATGTTACAAAGAAAGACAGCTATCCACTACCACGGATTGACGATACATTAAGTACGCTGGCAGGGTCACGATGGTTTTCAACACTAGACCTTCGAAGTGGGTATTGGCAGGTGGGACTTCACCCTGACGACAAGGAAAAGACTGCCTTCTCAACAGGTAGTGGTTTATATCAATTCACCGTGATGCCTTTTGGACTTTGCAATGCGCCAGCTACTTTTGAAAGATTAATGGAATTTGTACTCCGAGGACTAACTTGGAAGACGTGCTTAGTTTATCTTGATGACGTAATGGTTATGGGATGAAACTTCAGGGAACATTTGGAAAATCTTCAAGAAGTATTTGGGAGAATCAGAAATGCACACCTAAAGTTGAATCCAAAGAAGTGTCTACTATTCCAAAAAGAAGTGAAATTCCTTGGACATGTCGTATCTTCGGAGGGAATACAGACAGACCCGGACAAGATCTCTGCCGTGCGTGATTGGCCAAGACCTTCAAATGTACACGAATTACGAAGCTTTCTTGGCCTCTGCACTTACTATAGACGTTTTGTGGAAGGATTTGCGGATATAGCAAAGCCACTACACCAGCTAACGGAGGAGAAAGTTAAATATCAGTGGACACCAGAGTGTGAAACATCATGGAAGAAGCTGAAAGCAGCGTTATGCAGTAGTCCTGTGCTAGCATATCCCCAACAAAAGGGCCTCTATATTCTTGACACGGATGCTAGCAACTCCGCAATTGGATGTGTACTATCTCAAGTCCAAAATGGAGAGGAAAAAGTAATCGAGTATTTCAGTAAGGTACTGTCCAAACCAGAGAGGAATTATTGTGTAACAAGGAAGGAACTATTGGCCATTGTTAAGTCCGTGGACCATTTTCACAAGTACCTCTATGGTCAACATTTCAAGATCAGGACCGACCATGCTGCATTAAAATGGCTACTGCAGCTGAAAACTCCAGAAGGTCAACTGGCTCGCTGGATAGAAAGACTGCAGCAATATGACCTCACAATCGAACACCGACCTGGAAAGTCTCATAAAAATGCAGATGCTCTGTCAAGAAGACCGTGCAAAGATGATTGCAAGCACTGCTATCGGGTTGAAAAAGCACAGGGCACGGTAATAGTAAACACAGTTCAGGTAGATGTTCCAGATGATTGGACAAAGGAAGTTCTAAGACGAGAACAAATGGATGACAGCGTAATTGGTCCTACATTAAGGGCAAAAGAAAAAGGAACGCGACCGGAATGGAAGGATGTTTCGGACAAAAGTGTGGAGCTGAAGGCATTGTGGGCACAATGGGACTCCCTTAAGGTTATAGATGGGCTATTAAAGAGAGCATGGGAAAGTCCAGATGGGAAGGAAGTTACCATGCGTCTGGTGATACCCAGCTGTCGGATCCCAAAAGTACTTCAGGAAATACATGATGGAGTGTCCGGGGGACATTTTGGTATGAATAAGACATTGGCTAAAGTACGGGAACGATTTTATTGGATCAATAGCCGTCAAGATGTGGAGGCTTGGTGCCGCAAATGCAAGGCTTGTGCAGCCACCAAAGGGCCACAGACGAAGAGCAGGGGCCAAATGAAGCAATATAACGTCGGAGCCCCTTTTGAGAGGATTGCTATAGATGTAGCGGGCCCATTCCCAGTGACAGATGATGGGAATAAATACATCCTGGTCGCTATGGACTATTTTAGTAAATGGCCGGAAGCCTATGCCATTCCGAATCAGGAAGCAGTTACTGTTGCTCGAGTTTTGGTGGATAACCTTGTATGCCGATTTGGTGTACCCCTGGAGCTACATTCCGATCAAGGGAGAAACTTTGAGTCGGGGGTATTTCAGAAAATTTGAGAGTTGCTGGGCATTCACAAGACTCGGACAACCCCTCTTCATCCCCAGTCAGATGGAATGGTGGAACGACATAATAAAACTATGAAGGAACATCTTTCTAAGGTAGTTCACAAGAACCAGCGAGATTGGGATCGACATATACCATTTTTCTTAATGGCATACAGGGCTGCCATTCATGAGACGGCTAAACAGACACCGGCTCGTGTAATATTTGGGCACGAGATCAGACTGCCATGTGATTTGATGTTTGGTACACCAGATAAGAAGCCACTGTCCGTGGATGACTACGCAGACGAAGTTAGTCAACAGCTGAGGAATGTCCACGAATTGGTTCGAAACCAAGTTAGCATAGCTAGTGACAGAATGAAGGCTCGCTATGACCGGAAGGGAACGTCAGCAGGATTCAAGGAGGGCGATCTGGTTTGGCTATATAACCCACAGCGAAAGAAGGGAAAATCTCCGAAGCTTCACCCACCCTGGGAAGGACCGTATTCAGTCATCACTCGGATCAATGACGTTGTTTACCGAATTCAACGTAGTAAGAAGTCCAAGATGAAGATCGTGCACTTGGATAGGTTGGCGAAGTATGAAGTATGTTGGGGAATCTGAATTGCCTGACCGGGACGTTCAAGCTTAAGGAGGGAGCAGTGTTATGTGCTGCCCTCTAACAAGGAAAGATGTGATTAAGTTCATGTTCAAAGTTTTCCTCAGAAGCTTAGTTCTTTCCCTGACTAGTAGGGTGGCGCCGTCTATGAGCCAATTGACGAACAATCATCTATTACATGGTAGAAAACTCTGTAGAATTCCAGAAAATTGTGGTACATTTCTATGGGTGTATATATATAAGGAGATGAATCCAGCAGATGGGAAAACAGTTCAGTTGAGTGAAGTATGCAGTTTAGTGAAGTAAACAGACAAGAGAGTTTTTAGGTTAGACAAGTGTTGACAAGTTTAAGAAGAAAAATAAAGTGCTTAGTGTTTTAAAAGTAGTGAAATTATATTAGATTAAGTTATTATTAGTTGTGTGATTTTTAAGTATTTGCTAGTGTAATTTTAGTGATTAAATAAATCAGTGGTTTGTGAAAATTCTTGTTGCAAGTTATTTGGAATCCACAAAGTGTTTACTGAAAATTGTAAGCACGTAACATTATTTATATTTTCAGCAAGATGGGGCTCCACCTCACACTGCTGTAATATATATATCCGTCTGGGGCTATATTGAAGACAAGGTATTTCAAATTGCCTCTGAAAATATTGAGGACATCAAAACCAGGATTAGAATCGCATGTGAGGCAATTACTCCTGGAATGCTCCAAATATAATCCGTGAGGTGTCTAGTAGAGAGCACGTTTGTGTATTAGAATGCATGGTACACAATTTGAACATTTGTAGAAAAATAAATACACACATTTTCTTTCTGTAGTAGGTAGTACTGTTATATATAGTTTTTCGCTTTTTTGGATGTCCATTTTGTACTTGTATTTTTATTTGTGAGATATTTGTTTGTATTAAATTGTAATAAATAATTAGTGAATTATAATTATTATAAAGTGAATTTTTACTATTATGGCATACCTAATTTTTATGATCCAATATGAATTGTGGTTTTCGTAAAATATTAAATATTGACCATGTCATGGCCTACCTTGAGATTTGTTCTTTTCATTTTTACACAACAGCATATGTCAAAGACAACTGCATTTTTCGAATTTTTTAATACACTATTCTTATTGTCTTTGCCGTCAACTTTCATCCCTTTAACGTTTTTCGTATTTCCTCAAATAAAGAAGCTATAACTGTTTGTGGTTTTCCTATTTTTGAGGTTTTTGTAATATATCTCATAAAGTAGGCTATAGATTGCAAATTTCTTTTTACTGAAATATAGCTCACAAAAAATGGGATAACTTCCTAAAACTTCATTCTTCTACAATAGATATTAAGTGAGATATTTGGTGTGAACCTCGTAAAATAGATAGACGGTATACCAAAATATACATATATTTTTCTAATCGTACTTACCAGCGGATTAGATTTGGAAACACCTATCCTGACCATAGCTTGACCTCCTGAGGCGAGCGCCCAGATAGATATAACTGTGTCAACATAGTCGTGCACTGGTTCCAATGAGACATCTAATAGCTTTGTATGCCCTAATTCCTGCCAAGGTCCAGTGGTCGCAATTGCACATCGCCGATACCATCTTCTCCTCCTAACATAATCAGTAAATTGTTTATTAGCATGATATGATGCAGGAAAATCTACAGCATACTGCCAACCCTCTCTATCTACGCCTCCAGGCACATGAAAATCTACCATCCAATCGGAAATCCATTGCCATCTAACTGACAGTAGTTTCACTTGATCCCTGGTTCTTTTCTGTTTGCCCGTTGCATCGCTCCACATATATCGATCAGTAGGTAGGCCTTACAAATGGAAAAAAGTGATTAAATAATTTTACCAGTATGTTAAAATAGTCTAAGCTAATTATAACAAATTTCGGAGGACACTAGGACAAAACATGGATAAAGCTAATCTCTAAATTCTCATCTAGAACTATCACTGCAATTGTTAAATATGATCCCCAATGATTTACTAAATCTCAATTTACTTTGCAACCTGTACATAAAATTCATACACTCACCTGCAGATGTATATCCTGTAACCGGATTCCACCGCTGGTTTTCATACACTCTATAATCCTGTGAATCAGTCATTGGGTAAACGTTTTGGCTATCTAAAGTCCCCAAAAATCCTCCACCCCAACCACCTGTGTAAACCCATGCAGTGTGATCGTACCCAATACCCCATGTTACACCCACATTACAGCTTTCCACTCTACGTAAATGTCCACCTAGCTGCCTCCAGTACAAATCTAACATGTCTATTATTATCACAGGGCTTTTAATAACTACTTTAAAGGGTTGCATTTTACCCCAAAAACTGAGTATGGAAACAGAATGAGGGGGTAAACGGTGTCTGTAGGTGGTAAACTGTTTATCATTCACATAAATTAAGAAAGCATCTTCAGTCGTTTCTATCCTAAGATTAAATTCTTGCCCCCTTGTAAATGGATTTTCACCGTGTTTCTCTTCTTCACCCCATTTACCATCAATCATCGAATTTCTAACGACACAATTTTCCGGAAATCTAGGATTGAAATGTAAACAAGTGTTTTCAAGCTCTGTATGAGCTTTGTGCCTAAGTTTATAATTGTTTGGAGCATCCAAATTAATTCCAATTCTTTCTGCATCGTCTCCTATACAGCCAGTTAAAGTAATTATACTACCAGGCCAACATCCACCATGTAGTGCAAGTTTAAATGGAGATTCTTTCCCGCTCAGGTCATATTTCTGAATATAACATTCGTCTTCTCTAAGTTGATTAGCTTCCAGTCTTGTTGGATCCCAGACAAATATATCTCCCAAAGCTGACACTGCCCATACACTCTCATCACTTGGTTTAGCTGAAAATAAGTTTAATGTTCAATGGGCCATATTTAAATGTACGCATACATTAGTATATACATTAATGGACATTACATAACAGGGTATTCAGAAATTTGATAATATTCTTCAAATATATATTAACGTTTCTTTCCAGTCCTTTAATACTAATAATTTCTAAATTATTGTTAATCATGGTATTGTTAAAATTCCTTCATTTTATCACTGTCGAAGACATTTCTAAATATTATTCATTTTGGATACCTCTAATATATCCATCCTAATGAGGAAAAAGTAGGTATTTCAACAGGGAGAAGAAAAACGATGACAGGTACTCGAAGGTAAAGATTGGGATATCCAAAAATAGATACCTATTGATAAAGGCCTTATCTTTGAAAAAGTTTGAAGAGTTGTTGGCCTTTACAAATGGGTAAATAGAAAGAGATCTTGGCAATATATTCATCATATCAGCATCAATGGCATCAAAATTGTGCACTTGAGGGTTATATTCCATTGTATTTACCTCATATTGCATGCTCACTTCACACATGCTGCTTCAGTGTCTGCTTAATTTGCTTAACTACTCATTAACGGTAACAATCTTTTACAACCTTAAATTCAATTAGAGGTCAATGTATGAGACACAATATCTTACATATTCATACTTAATGAAATGGAAAGGCCGAAGGAAATGTATCGCAAGATTCAGAAATAAAAATGGACTGTTACAAATGATAATAACTGTTTAATCATTGTTGTAAAAGTAATATTTACACAAATTTGAAAAAAAAAAATCGGCAGCTACTGGAAGCGGCTGGAACCTCCCCACTAGGTGCATCTTTGAAGCCGAAAAGAGCATTAAATTGTGTGACAAAACGGCACTAAATGTAATCCGACCTCATCCAAAACCTTTTCAGATCTTCTGGGGCACTAAAAAAACCCTCAACTTAATGAATTTACAATCATCTATGCGAGTTATTACCTACATTATCGCTCGTTGACTAATATACTATTAGGATATTAATATTAACAACTTTAACATCACTTGAACGACTAAGAAAGTCTAGTTATCCTAAATACTACAGATTTGTAAAGCAACAAACTGAAAATTGGTAAAGTGATAATCTATAATAAAGTCACCAACGAAGGTACAGAAAGCATATGATATTGATATTGTTACATCTACCTTTAAAGTTTGTGACAATCCACTAAAAGTTACAAATATGACGAAATCTTATTAACATGACATGACACCAACGTTATCGGATGACAAACGATGACAATGACAATGACAATCGTTAAAATTTGCTCATTGCAATCCGATCGCTCGCGGCTGTCTTTGTTAAATGAAACATTAGCATTTCAGTAATTTTACTAGATTTAAGAGGAATATTTGTAGTTTAATTCTTTGATTTGTCTAAAAACGGCACTAAACGTAATCCGCTCTACTTCCAGAGCAGTGAAGAAACCTTCACACGTGAATTGGCACGTGATGTGATGAGCTTCACGACGTAACGGCTACGCGCATCAATCATGTCATGCGAAATGCGATCTATGCTTCATATTTGCTTTGTTTTTAATTTTTTTCACGGAAACCAAATCGATAGGGTAGAAGTGTGATATATCGTTGAAATCAGAATTTTAACTGCTTTTCAATGGTTCCATTGCAAATTGAAAGTAATTATAAAATAAACAACTTGTTGCGTCAAAGTGGCACGAAACGTAATCCGATCTCAACCAAAACCTTTTCAGTTCTTCTGGGACACTAAAGAAACGCACATGCAAAGTTTCATTCAAATCCGTTCAGTAGTTTTGGCGCTATCGTGCTAACACACACACACACACACACACACACAGACATTTTTCAAAAACCACTTTTTTGGGTTCCTAGGACCTCAAAACGTAAAGATTTGATGTTATCTCAATTTTTGTTTTCGAACCAATTTTAGTAACCTCTCACAATTTTATTGTGCTTATGTTGGTTTTTTCAATTAATATGGAAATTTGAGATCATTTACATTTGTGCCAATAGGTACTCTATTGAACGCTGTGTTAAAAAAATTTCAAGCATAAAGATGCGACAAGTGGAGAAATTTTCTAGCCAAAGTTCGACCTGAAAACACATAATAGCATAAATTCAACTAGATGTTTATCGATAATTCGTATTGTAATAAAAGATACTGCAAATAAGATATTACGAGCCATTCTATTATGTTTTGAAGCTAGTTATTCCAGAGCAGATTGTACTATAGAGCAACAAAATTTTTACTGCAGTAGCAGAATAATTTAGGTATGTCCAACAACTGAAAATCTTTATTTAGTATAAAATTTAGAATATTAACAAGTGTTAATTGACTATCAAACAATATGCCTCTATACGTTACAGATTGTAATAATTGGAGCAAATGACAATACAACAAGGCTGAAGGATAAGCCGAAAAACCAACAAATATCAATTTAGCAATTAATGAACTGTGATATTCCATTGTCAACAGCATTTGGCAATCTTATAGCAAATAAACCAAAAGAAATAAATCTTGCTCTTCATAGATTATTGTACTATGTATGTTTTAATTCCGAAAGAAAGAATATGTATTATTCATTGAAAATGAAAATTCAAATTATTTTGGTAAAGCAAGTAAAATTATTTCTTACATTACCTACTGTGTCTTGAATTTTCCCACACGTTGTTGCAAAATGAGACTGCCATTCTTCTAATAACGCATCACTAGTAAATTGTAAACGTATTATAGGGGGTGAATTTCTTGGAATGTGTAACGCTAATCTGGGATTTCCCGGTTCACTGCATAGCTGAATACAAGTTATATCGCTTAAACTAAGCAAAAGCTGAAAAATAATGAAGATTTAACATATACATTTCATATAGTGATGAATTTGAAAGTGAACTATATCTATTAATATGGATGTCTCACCACATTAAAACTTGGATTTTTTAAAAGTATGTTTTTCTATTATATATAGGTTGGGCAAAAAAAATGTGATGAAATTGAATTGATTTTGAATTTACTGATTGAAATATCAATTTATACTTTATTAAGCTTTGCACACCAGATTGTTTGAATTTCGCTAAACTATGGTGTTCTACTTCCCTGTTCATGAAGAAGCAGATTCTTGTTACCTGTACTATCTGTAAAGCTGATTTGGGTCTCGACTAGAGTTCTGTGATTGAAAGCATACAACTGTTGTTGCTTGTGTAAACACAAATGAATATTCTTTTTTAGATCAAATAATAAAATTTGCATTTATTTAATAACGATTCAAACAAGAAAACATTTTTGTCTCTCATCTGGTGCCCCACAGTTCACTAACTTATATCTACAACTTATAATTAATAAGAAAATATGAAGTCAGAATCTTGATAAAGGTAAGTTTTCAGAGAATTTATATTATATTATTATATATATTATTAATTGCTTATATATTTTTAAGTTTTTGTTCCTTTGGATATATTTTTTTAAAACACCAAATATTCATTGTTTATTGGGCTTGGAAGATTGATTTTAAGAAATTTCTTTATTAATTATAATATTCTTTATATCAATATTTTAATTATTACCTATGAAGATTTTTCGTGGTGAGTATAGTAAATTTATTTATATTTAATTATTTGCCTTACTTTGTTGATCCTAATTTGGGTCCGGGTCTTGTCATTTAATTTTCATATGTTAATAGTTGCAATTGCTCGAATTGATTTTTGTTCTCTAACATTTTCTTGATTTTTTCTAGAATTCTCAATATGGTGTCGTCCTGGCATTGTTTTCTGCACCAAACGGCCGTCGTTCTACATTGAGCTGCTATCATCAACTGCCTGGATTTTTATTTCTCCTGTCAAAGTTCCTTGACAAGGTAAGCCTTGCCAAGGAACTTCTTCATATCTTTAAAATGTAATTTTTTAAAATCTATTGTGTTATTTTCTTTAATAGTTGTATATAGTTTAAATTTTCATAAATATTTTTAATGTCGATGCTCTTATGACTATTTTCATACATGATACATTCCATTACAATGCTTATTTTTGTGGTTCGCTCTCACACACTGAGTTTATTACTTTCAATATCTTTTAAGAAACTTAAGTCCCAGTGAACTAGGGTTCTGCTAATTTTCTAAATAATTTTTACATTTTTTTGTTTGTTTACCTTGTTTGAGCATCTTTGTTTAATAAATATTGATTGGATTTAAATATTCATTCGTGTTTATGAGCGATTATTAAGCTCCAGTCACATTAGGCTGCTTACTAGCCGCTGGTTAGTAGTGGTTGATAGTAGCAGCAGTACACAGCGGCTGGCAATATGGTCAGTCTTCTCAGCTTTAAAAACGGCTGCCGTGAAGCACTCCACCACCAAATCAACTGCCACGTGGTAGGTACTTGCTGCACTGGTGCGGTCAGACTGAGCAGGTGATCACGTGATCGGCTGCTTGCTGTTAAAAGTTGAACATGCCCGACTTTACTAGTCGTTGGTAAATATTCGCCGGCCAGCGAAACCAGCCACAATTTTTGTGATCACACTACGCTATCTGGTAGCGGCTGGCTAACTAGCTGCTGGTAACCAGCGTATTGTGACTGAAGCTTAAGGACCTATTCAGTTTTTGTTTATTTTTATTGAGTTTTGTAGAATTTGTTTATGGGCTTGTCGCAGTCACCGCATTTTTGTTAATAAGTTCATTCTGCATTGAAGTTTTTATAACAAAATATTTCTGGTAAACTATTTCATTATATCTTATGAATTATTACTATTTAAAAATATTTGTAACTTAAAATAACTTGAACATTATCTGTAAACTTTTTATATCTATACTGATTCTATCTAAACCTTTTAATTTTTATTTAAAATCTTTTGTTGGTATATAAATAATTTACAAACATATAAAGAATTCCACATAAATATTATAAAAATTTAGTTTCAGTCAAATTGTCTAAATTATTGATATTGTAGATTTTGGCCTGGAAAAAGTATCGATGGTCATGACCTCAAATAATGAACAGTTTTTAAGATATGGTTTGTCAAAACTAGACAATTTCCGTTATCTTAGACATACATTTGGCTCTTTGATCATTCTATTTTCAAGTTGGTTTAGATTATATATTTAAAGTTATTTTAGCTGATATTAAGGATAAAAGAAAACAAAAAATACTCAAGAGGAGTACTTGTACTTGAGTTTTAATCATCAATCACTAGATGACACCAACTTGGTGGGCAAAATGCTGAAACATGTGACGAGTGTTGTAGTGCTCAGTATTTTGATGTTAAAGAACAAAAGATGCGGAGGAATAGCACTGAATTTTTCTATTTAATTTTACTCACCATTGTTGTTGCTCCATCAGGATTTAATATTGTCAAGGCACCTGTGGTTTGTACCCATTCTAATTGCAAAATACAATCCACATACCCCACCGAACCCAAACAAACCCTTGCCTCTCCAGTGTGTAACCATGATGTTGTGTCAACAGCTTGTTCGTAATTAGTATAGGCATCTTGAGCGGGCAACCTTGACCTTAATTCGTCCAAAATTTTGATCCTCCAAGGCTGTTCTAGCTCTTCATTTGTTGTCCCACATCCAGATTCAGCAAACCAATTTGGTAACTGAGTTGGTTCTACAGTACAGGCACCAGCTTCTACCTTTAAAACGATTAAACAAGTAATAAGAAAGATAAAATTTGCAAGATTATGAAACACATAAAACAAAATAGTCTGCGTAGAATTTTATTTAAATAAATAAAATATATTTTAAATTATTTTCGAAGATGTTCCTTAAAAATTATATACTTCTGAAATGGAGAGTAAAAGTGCATGAAAGATTAAACTAGAACCAACAAATTACAAATTGTCATTTAAAATAATATTGATATTGCTCTCCATAAATTACTGATTACTGACGAAAAAAATGCAAGTGGCGATATGCAAATATTAATATCACTAAGTCCAGTCACCAGAGCAAAAAAGAAATCAAAATCTTCATTAATTCCCAAAATGGATAGGAATTTGCACACAAGTAAGAAACTGTATTTCTGAATAGGGTAAAATAAACAAATAAATAAAACAAAAAAATTTTGAAAAAATACATTGAAATAAAAATACTTTGCAAATATTGAGGAAAATGCTAAGAATATAAAAAAACATGTAGTCTTCAACTCTGAAAAACAGAATTTTACATAAAAAATGTAATTCCAGCTGGGCTTTTGATTTATTCAGATAATTATTAGAAGGTTTGTGACGTGAATTTACAGGCTCAGCAGCTCAACGCTCACATGTTAGGCTTGCAACCAAGGAGTCTTGGGTTCGAATCCTGACTAGGGCATGAATGTTTAGTGATGTTGTTCATGTGTTATTGAGTTGGTAACAATGGGCTAGACGAGGTTGTATGAGGGACATCACTGCTAGTTGCTGTACACCCGAGTTCAAGTCTCAGCTGCGGCTGGTGGAATAGCTAATGCTAAACTCTGCCAGGACATAAACCTAAATAAGGCATTAAAATAATTTTTTTTTAACTTCCCTAGACGACACATCTTTGTAATTAACCTCAAAGCGGAAGTTTCAACAACTTGGATAATTTTGTAATGGATTTATGGCAGTTCAAGTACAAAGTATGTTCAAATTCCAACAATGACCAGCAAATATATTTATATATTTTAGTAATGTACAATCCGTTGCTAAAATATATAAATATATTTGCCACCCTCAGTTTTATAAGTAGGAGAGTAGAAATATTTTGCTAGTGTTTGGAGTCTTTTGTCTTAGCAATTTGATACGTTATTCTCAATAATACTTTTCTAAAAAGAGTTAAAAGATGCAAGTGATTTAATTACTAAAAAATCCGAAAAACAACCAGATGAATTATAACCTACTAGATTTATTGAATTCATGTTCACTTACACCAAACTTCCCCTCCCCCAAACCTTAGCCACAACATAAAATGAAGAACAACATTATTGAGATGTATATATTGTTTGTAAGTAAAAAAAATAATATTGAAATTTTTTTTAAATATGTACCAAAAACTTAAAGCTTTTAGATGAGTTTTTTAAATTTGTGATTATTATTTATTTCATTAGAGAACTACAAGCAAGAAAATTTTCCCAAAAAATAAAAAGTGAAAAATTAAGTAAGAACACAATTTTCTTAGTTATTTGGTTTACTAATATATTGCTTAAACAGCCTAATCAAATATTAAAAATTTGTAAGCTAGTACTTCTTTTGTCACTAGTTGGTACAGTGTGTATGATATTTATATTTATTTGACTGTACTTTTATTATGATGTATCTGCAACAGTGTCGACAGATCTAGAATTTCCTGTTACCTAAAAAAGGTTAAAAACTACCTTGGGACTTATATGCGTAAATATAAAATTAATACTTGTGCATGCATTAGTGTCACTTTTTTATATATTGTCATATAATACCAGATAGTTTCACTTATCCATGGTATTATTGTTTGATATCTAAACTTTAACTTAAACTGAAATTTTGATTAGAAAGCAAGTGGATAGATATTACAAAATCAAGCAAAAGCAAATTTTCAGAATGAAAAATAAACAATGAATATTAATTGTGGCAACAGTGTAGTTCCGCTTAAATGTGTAGCATCTGTAAATCATTGTCTGTAAAAGTGGCGCTGAGCCTATAATTTTACCTGGCCTATCACGGATACCTGTAGACGAGCTACCCCCAACCAGGAATTTCGACGAACCTCTAATTTTTTGAAGGATAGGGATCTTTTACTTGCCTAATATTTAATAGACAAGGGACTGACAGTTTTACATCTCCTCCGAAGGATGTTATATGCACTACGCAATCTTCGCCTAAGATTGCATTGCTTCTGCTCATACACTGATATACAAGCTGCACTGCAGCAGAAATTTACATAGAGTTTGCTTTAAAATTCATAGCTTAAAGATTAAAATGTGAAAAAATTAAAAGCACTCTTGGTTTAAATGTAAACAGTTTAAAGAATAAAAGATTTGCCTGCCTAAATTTGCTTTAGCTTTTATAGTCAAAATGGCAGCCACATGGCTGGTTCACAAACTCAGACCATTGCGTTTATCGGATCCGAGAGTCTCGCCGGCTCCATCTGCTTTACTCAGACAAATCTAAATTAAAGAAGGGTTATTTAGGACATTAGAGGGAGGTTAAAAACAAAGACTCTTTCAAGGAGGACTGGACATGTTGGTGGATATAATACTAACAAACACCCATACACAAGTTAAAAAGAGTTAAGAGTGCCATATTATGACAATAAAATACATAATGCAGACAACAAAATGAAAACGATGTGGAATGTTATTTCAGAATTGCAGGGTAAACAATCTACTAGAAAAATTGAAATTTTTGGAAATAACATTCAGCTGAATGACTTGAGTTCCGAGACCTCAATCAGCAGTTAAGCAGAGTTGGTCGAGTCCGTACTTGGATGGGTGAACGGTATTTCATTTTTCCATCCTGGTTGAGTGGTAGAGTAGCTATAGCTCACCTCCACCAGGACGTTAATATAAGTAAGGCATTAAAAATAAAATCAAGCCAGTCCAACATACACTTTTGACATATTAGCCTTCCGATAAACATCATCGTCGATTAAAACATAATATTTTTAGTCGCAAACTCCTCTATAAAATCCTTATTTTACTATAAGGAACGTAACCAGACTGCAACCAACAGCTACTCTCCGGGCTATGTGCCCCGCCGAGTGCTGAATTACAAGTTACAAGCCTGGCGCGTTAAGTGTAATAATTGCATATTACCATCAAAATGCTAATGCTTCGATTGCAACAAATACCCGCCGAAAGACTGAACCTACTTAAAGGAGCTCTCGTGCCAGTCATCACACACAACTTGCAGACTGCAGTTTCGAGCTGTTGGCTCTCGTCAGTGCAAGGTAGGCATGTGACGACCAACACGAGGATCACTTGACTATTTAGTACATTTCGGAATCTTTGGGATAGCGACATGTAAAATAATCATAGCGACATGTAAAATAGTCATCCCAAAGATACTAGAAGAAGGATCAGTCTTTCGGCTGGTGTTTGTTGCAATCGAAGCATTAGTGTTTTAATGGTAATATGCAATTATTACACTTAACGCGCCAGGCTTGTAACTTGTAATTCAGCGCTAGGCCGACGTTAAATAAATGTATAAAAAAATATATATATATTCCGCTCTCTAAAAGCACATTTGAACTATGCTAAGCCCAGTCAGGCTATTTATTTTTCGATTGCAACAGACACTGGACCACTAGATGGCGCCTGCTGACTATTTTACATGTCGCTATCCCAAAGATACCGAAATGTACTAAATAGTCAAGTGATCCTCGTGTCGGTCGTCACATGCCTACCTTGCACTGACGAGAGCCAACAGCTCGAAACTGCCAGTCTGCAAGTGGTGTGCGACGACTGGCACGAGAGCTCCTTTAAGTAGGATCAGTCTTTTGGCTGGCGTTTGTTGCAATTGAAGCATTAGCGTTTTGATGGTAACATGCAATTATTACACTTAACGTGCCAGGCTTGTAACTTGTAATTCAGACTCAGCGGGGGATATAGCCCGGAGAGTAGCTGTTGGTTGAAGTCTGGTTACGTTCCTTATAGTAAAATAAGGATTTTATACAGGAGTTTGCGACTAAACATATTATGTTTTAATATTCCACCCTCTAAAAGCACATTTGATCTACGTAGATGACTACTCACTTTGTTTTAGTTGTATTAATGGATTCACCTGCATATATAATGTATATAATAGCATTAGGGGTCGTCCATAAATTAAGTAACGCAAAATTCACCAATATTTGACCCCTCCCTTCCACCACGTAACACAACCGTAACGCCTGGCCTGACCCCCCCCCTCTCTCCATTCCATTACGTAAAGCATTCATTGCAAAAATTTAGAATTATTCAAAAAAAGATTTTTTGGTTTTCAATAATAATTCACTTTTTAATAAACAATTACAATTTTTAGTCAACATTAAGGTGTGGTGTCACATCAGACTTTCCCCGGTAAATTGCGTCCGAGTTTCAAATTCAAAACTTGAACATTACTAAATTTTGCCATTTCTGGCGGTTCTAAAATCGATACGTAACACAAACCTTGACCCCCACCTCCCTTCACGAAACAGGACCGTAACGCCAGGCTGGGCTCCCCTTCCCCCAAATTGCATTACATAATTTGTGGATGACCCCTTATGATATGACAATTTATAACATACCCAAGACCAAGGAGCTTCATATTCTGCCCAACCTAATTCCTCATCTTCTGCAAATATGCAAGAGTCCCTGCTAGACTCACTCCATACACTTTCATCTGTTTCCGGATGAACTTCAGTGCCTACAATTGAACCCACAGAATGAACAGGACTCCACGCTTTTGGATTTTTAGGTTGTACTTCGATTTTGTTACTTAGATCTACAGGCAAAGATGTGGGAGCTGTAGGAGCAGAGTGAGGATGGTCTTCCCATTCAGAGATCACAGATTGTTCAACCATACTGCTGGGTCGGCTCTACAATATTAAAGTTGTTTAATTTACCACACAAATTATATTTTAAACACTTGAATATATACATTTTTATGTTAACATAATTAGTCAAAGCAAAAAGCTATTATTATAAAAACCTAAGGCAATAATGACTGCAAATTGTGATGTATGATTTAAATTTCAGTCTGAAAGGTTAATTACACAGGGTAAATAAAAAAATTAGCAGGTCTGCTAGGCCAAATTCTAACTGAACCTATAG
Source organism: Leptura quadrifasciata (assembly GCA_963675555.1). Classification (NCBI taxonomy): domain Eukaryota; kingdom Metazoa; phylum Arthropoda; class Insecta; order Coleoptera; family Cerambycidae; genus Leptura; species Leptura quadrifasciata. The sequence goes on along the minus strand of OY776676.1, from coordinate 110,965,734 downwards.
TAATACAAGATTACTCCTGTTATTATGGAATGAAGTTAATAATTAAATAAATTGGGTTATTTTAAAGATATGTGGTTTTAATATTTTCTTTCGACTGAATAATAATTCTAAAGAAAAAAGATCGTTATTGAATTCATATCCATAAACCATTTGGATTCAACTTTATCAAGTCACCAAGCAAAGCTGTTTACCAAAAGAATTGCTAAGCATAAGTAGTAAGCAAATGTTAATTATTACCAGGCTGTTAAAGCTGCGATGAAACTTATCTCTATTAAGACTAGCATTACTACTGGCCCTACTGACTTGCAACGGAGCACGTAGAGCATGCCATCGTTTTCCAGTTAAATCCTCCATGCACACACCACTCCTGTGGTACACCAATCGATCATCAGCTCCCACAGCAAAAACCTGATCGTTTGATGCTACTGATACCTGGGCCACTCGACCTACCATTTCTACCCACCCACAACCTGCTGCGAGTTCTTCGCTCATGCTTGCACCTTCACCTTTTACACCTTTCCTATAATATAAATTTATGTTCTAAATTAAACTAAACTAATTTTTACAATTCGTAATTCAATTGCCCAGAGACATAATTTATCCAAAATTATATTTGATTACATTTATTTGGCAAAAATCAATGATGCAGTATAAATTAACTTACTACATATGGGTGGCTCAGCCGATAGGGACACTGGTAATTTTAAAATGGGCGAATGGATGTTTTTCAAATTAATATTAATATTATAGTAAAGAACCAAAATAATAACGAACACAATAATAAATTTACACTTTATATCCATTAACACAATACAATATGACAATTATTTGGTACAGCTCCAATTATCAATTTTGTTACATATAGTTTCGCAGCACTTTATGTCAACTTAGGCTATTAGCAGTCTGCACTTATCGATGTGAGACAAAAGTAAATTATAATTTCGACTACCGAGTAGTGCGTAATCATTCGTGAATTTTCGGTTCAGTTCGGTCAGCTGTCCTATCACGTTTCACATGGGACATCAAAAGCACGTTTGCCATTTTGCTCGAGAGCATGATAATAATGTGCCAAGGATTATAAAATATACGTTAAATTCATTGTTTGTTTATTTGGTTTCATTTTTGTCGTGATGTCGTCAATGGTGCTCTATTGTCGTGTATTCAGAGTTGAGGTACTCAGTACTAAAATGTCCTCCAAGTAAAGTAATCAATATATTTTTATTTTAAGTATTTTATTCTAAGTGTAAGTAGGTCTTATAGTATAGTCCAGGTCAGCACTTCCCGGCACTCAAAAAATGCAACAAAAACTTTACGACCTCATTAAAATACCAGTACTCTCTGTACTATTTTGTTCAGAAATTGATTCGCTTACCTTTCTAAGTTTTTAATGTGCGTCGGTTTATTTAATGACAGCATGACGCATGGCCCGCGGCAATAATATTATGTTGTAAAGTTTTTGTTGCGTTTTTTGAGTGCCGGGAAGCGTTGACCTTGACTATAATAGCTTAAACAATGTGTCTTTAAATTAAATATTTACTTGTATATAAATAATTCGAATTCGCTTATGTTCTATACTTCGGATACTGAAAAAATATGTTCATATACCTACATGAACAAGAAATAGTGCAACTTTTATCCAATATTCACAATATATTTAAATCACGGCAGTATCCAACTTTAAACAGAAATCACAAATACTAATAATTTAACACAATTCGAAAAAAATCTGTATGAACTTTTTCTGTATCCGAAGTTTAATTTCCAATGGAGAATATTAAGATACATTAACGAACAATCCTCACCTGAACCATACTTGTTTATCTTGGGTGACAGCCCATACAGCACATATTCCAACTGAAACTTGAGATATTCTTAAATTATCACGAGGGCTTCGTACTTCCACCCACGACTGCCCTTGCAGATTATCACGACTCACTCCCATCCTCACAAGAGCACGTCCATCAATTAAAGCTGCCCATAATAAACCGGTGGGGCCTACACTAATTTGACTAACTTCACAACCAGTGGGCACTTGAATGTGATTCCATCGAGCTCCCTCTGGAGACTTTGTACTTACACCAGTTCTAAACATAACCTACAAACATAATATAATTCAGTGGCATTGGCAGAGACATTTTTTTCAATATGACTTATGGACCCTAGCTACTACAAAAAAATTAATAAATAATTACTTAATAGTCAGGAAAAGGGTCGGGAGGGGCAGGGCAAATATTCCCTAGACCCCTCCCTCTGGCCATGCCAGTGAAATACTTATTGGAAACTGGTGTACAATACCAACCGGCAAAATAGAAATAACACTGTTCAAGGTGAGTAAACATGTTTTAGTTACTTAATTTAATACATTTCTTCTAATAATTGTTAATAGATCATAATGGAATAAACACCTTCCTATTAAACATGGGCAGCTTTAGGTGTAAGCACCCACTAACGGTGCAGAAAAAGAGGCCACAAAGTCAAACCTCCATAAATTAAAAAGGCAAAACACTTCACTTTTGCCAAATAGTAATGACATTATTTGTTTATTTAATTCTTGGAACTAGTATTTTTAAGATGATTACTTAACCACTTAATTTATTTCTGTTATCTAAAGATACAAATCCATAAGTTATTGTCTTCCGCTTTTCTCCTAATAGTCTTGAACACCGGCATGCAAAAGTTGCAGGTTGGTTGTGAGTGCAAATTTTAAAGCTTGCTTACACAAAATTTCTGTTTGAAGCCGCCCCTGCTTTAAAAATAACAATCATTTCAATTATGATAAAATTATCAATAATAATAATTCCACAAATAAATGTGAACATCCAACCTATTTTAAAAAGATTTTATATTTAAAAATAGATTTAACAATAAATCAGCTCTAATTCTAGAACAATAAACTTAATATAAAAGATAATAGTAGAAGTAAAATGCTGTCTCAGGAGAAATATGTTAAGTATATATTAATCCTAATTGGTAGCAGTGTTTATTAAAAATATTTCACCATTTTCCTGTATTTTTATCTCAAAAAGTAAATATTTAATGAACAATTAAATCATTTTATATGACTCACTCGATTATGGGACGTTACAGCCCACACTAACATGGTGCCTGGATCAGCTCCAGCAATTTGTTCCCCTCCAATAGAAATATCAATAAAGGGTTCCTGAAACTTCAAGAATTTAAAATAGGCACTATTAATTTCATAAAAGATTTACATTTGTGGCATCCTTATGTAGTGGGGCAATGGCACACCAAGAATTCATTGCACTGTACCTCCTGGATCTAACCCAAAGTCTCCTGCGAACACAACTCTTCCATTGTTTTTTTGGATAATATGTAGCTGGAAAGTCCACCGCGTATGTCCAGCCATTGTGATCCAAGGGTTGACCATCTAAGGTTAACTCCATTTGCCAGTCACCTTCCCACTGCCAAGCCATAGAAGGAAGTCTAATTTTATCAATTGATCTGTCTACTGTTCCATCCGCGTTGGAAAAGCGAAAGCGATCTGTAGGCAATAGTCTCGAAGAAAACCCTTCAATTGGCAACCACCTCTGAGAGAATAAAAACAAAGATGGAATTTCATTAAACATCACAGATAATCCAACTTCTTGTTTTTTGCTTTTACTGATAGTAAACACGTTAATGTACTTGTTAAACATTTCTTTTTTAAGAAAATACAAACAACACTTAATCAATTAGGTATTGCTTTTTCAATAACAATTAATTTTACGTATATATAAGTATGTGTTAGCATTGAATAAAGTTTCCATTTACATATGCTGTAGGGGAGATTTGTAGCAATGATCTACATAAGTAAATAATGTATCTTTTAAAATAAATCAGCCGTGAATCATATCTGTCTCAAAATTCTTAAATAAAGTAACAATATATTTCCTAAAGTATAAAATAAATTACCTTGGCTTTTATAATAACCATTCTATTCAATTTTATAAATAGGTATCTAATACATATATTTAGGTATAATGTATAACATTTTTTTCTAAACTCACCTCATTTTCATATGCTTCTTCTCTTACTCGTATAGGTATATCTAATCCATGAACATACACATAAATTTGATGGTCGCCTCCTAGCGCCCATAGGAAATGGGGCACAGCTGATAACTTTTTAAATTCCTGTCCAACATAGGGTAATTCTCTCCACATAGAACCAGTAGTTGTTAAAGTGTGAACACGGCCCTCATTATTTATGCCAAATAATAATGAACTCGGCATTTTTTTGTTACTTTGCACTTACTTGCTAAGGTAAATGTATTAGAACTTCTTAATACTATATTTCCTAACCATAATTTCGCATTAATTACACCAAAAATACTCAGTTTTATGTTTTGAACTGATACCACAAAAATATCTAAACAATTTGACGCATTCATCTGACATCTGACAGTTTTGACACTGACAGTTTGGTCCAAGAAGTATAAACATACAGGAGTGCTCAATAAGCCGCAATCCAATGAAAGCAAAGTGTGCAAATGACGTCATATAATTCCTAAATGGTGAATTAATTTGTTTTCGGATACTTTTATTGTTGATCTGGTCATTCTGCAGTTTGTCCACTTTTCGATTTTTGAGGTTTTTTGTGGATACATTATATGAAGCGTTTTTGTCTATAATAAAACGTCGCGCATATGTATAATATTCGAAGAAATTGAAAGCGGAGCGAATAGGCGGGGTGCTGAATGAACGAGTGAAAATACGACGTTTTTAGGTCACTTTGAAACGATTTACATTGAAAAAATCATTTTATGGCAAGGGTAAATAAGAGTGACGCATAATTTCTATTGTTTATATTACTGCAGTTCATTGAGTCCCGTCGCGTCGTGCTCTAATAAACATTCAAATTTGTCGTGGCGCTTATTTTCCGTTGTCCTGAAATGACTGTTTAAATGGTTTTCATGTGAAAATTACCTAAAATTGTAGAAGTATTTTTACTCCTTTTTGGGTCCTCCAGGTATTGGTTATTGCAAATCGAAAAGGGTTATAATAGAGATGTATTTAGTAGATATAATGCTATGTCATAACTCTTATCTTATTTACCCTTGTCCTAAAATGACTTTTACAGTGCTAATCATTTCGAAAGTGACCTAAAAACTTCATATTTTCACTCGTTTTTACCCACCTAGCACCCCTATTCGCTTCACTTTCCCATCAATTTCTTCGATTATACATTTGGGCAACGTTTTATTAGTCAAAAACGCTTTATATGACACTCTTATTAATGTATCCACAAAAAAATCTCAAAAATCGAGAAGTGTACAAACTGCAGAAGTTCTCTGCTTTTTTATGTGAGATGCCGGTGATGGTAATTAGGAACAAGAGGAACGCTATAGTCTGTCCGAAAAGAGTAAATAGTAGAGCCAGGGATGTGCGGATTTATAAATTTCGTAAATTCCATAATTCCATAATATTGTTATATGTGCACGACTACTACGCCACTGCCTTATAGAAAATTCGAGAACGACGCCAGAAAAGTCGCGAATGATAGGCCGCAACATTCTAGAATAGAGTACATTCGACGCGGGTATATATACAGTAGACCCAAACGCACTGGGGACAGTTTTATATTAGACAAGCAAGTGATAAGATGAAATAAAAAAACAGTATCAAGTTATGAATTATAGTAGTGATACTATAGTAAATGGAACTTGTAATTAGTGTGTACTAATGTGTATAAGGACTTAATTATGGTAATTAAGTGATTAATACAGTAGTGATTTATGAAAGTTCTTGTTGCAATTTATTAAACCTACATACAGAGTGTTTACTGGAGATTGTAACACAACAATATTTCGAAAAAATGAAAGCTTGTGGAATGCTTGTGTTAATTATGCACGAGCTACTACCATGTCTTAAATTAAAATATTATGGATTCTCTATATGTTTTATTTTATAAAATATGAACAATTTTATTATTTTATATATACTTATATAATTAAATGTGTGGCACTACTGGATAACCAGCTACCCGACCGTCTATAAAAGCTCCGTCTATTTCACAGCAGTCAACAAATTATTAGGTATAAATGCGACACGTTCACACATTCAACTCATTTGGTTGACTATGGAAATTACACAGCATGTCCTATAGTTTTGATTTTCATTTCTGGTAGGAGGCAAAAACGGATAAAATTTAGTGCATATTTCTATGGACGAACGAGGTGCCACTTCAAATGACAACTAAATCCTTTGACGAGAATGCCGCTGATTTCTTGTTCTACCATGTACTATTTTTGGCTCCACTATATTTGATCTAATAGTCGGTATAGTCGAGTACACATTTACTGGGCATTCAAAAAACGCAACAAAAACTTTACCACAGATCAGGAGGAACCAGATGTTTCACTGATGATGTATTTTGGTTAAAGTTTTAATCCACTCGTGGCCGGTCCGGGTTTTTGATGTGTTCTGCGCATCTTATGAATCAGTTGTTCTTACACGCTCTTTGAGGAACAAATCGCCTGTAGCAAGTGTTTCTGTCTTAGTTAATTTAGATTGCTTATTCGGTTTTTGTAGTGTCTTTAGTTAAATTTCAGTGACTGTATGCGTTTTTACGTATATCTCGTGAATAAATACCAAAGTCCACCCCTGTCTGAAGTAACTCTGTAGCTGAAGCCACCCGCGTGTCGCTTTTCCTGCGCAGAATCGAGGCTGGTAACGTGACGTACCAAAAAAATGAAACTGCTTACATAGGGAATTACATTAAGTGAAAAGTCTGGTTGAATCTAGTCTGTGACGTTATGACCTCATTAAAATACCGTTAAACTAGTCGCAAAAGTAATTACGCCCAGGTACGCATTTGAAATATTTCCATCAGCACCTGAGTCGTTTAATTTTAATAGCGCGTTACGGTCTAGTATATTATTAATATGTGGATTCTTATAATACATACGAATTTTAAGTTCGGTTCTGTACTGTTTCGTCCGCAAAACGACTCGCTTTTACCTTTATAGATTTTTAATGGGCGTCGGCTTGTTTGATGGGACTATGCCGCATGGCCCAACGACGTTTATAAGGAGGTCGTAAAGTTTTTGTTCAGTTTTTTGAGTGCCCAGTAAATGTGTACTCCACGATATGCTGTTGACTGAGATAATTCTGGGGCCGGGCATCTGGGGCAGTTAACCTGCTTCTGCTAGTTGCTACTAGTGAGGATGGGGGACTTCAGACTCAGTTGTTTGGCCGCTGTCATTGTCACAAGACCTTAGGACTGAGAGTGACTTTGCAACTCCTGGGCCGTTCAACACACAATTCTTGATACAAGAGCGCTTGATTTGGTGTCCAAGCTAAACTGTAGATCCCTAGGCAGAATGGATCCGTCTGCGGCCTACTTACTAGTAAAAAAGTAGCACAATCTACATCTATAACAGCATTTGTTATTTTAAGAATGTTCTTAAAACATTTTTGATGAAAGAGAATGGTTCGAATATACTACTCGACGCGTGTTTCGATAATCATCAGGGGATGATTAGAACTGAAATCCAATCATATTCGTCTCCTGATGATGTTGACATGGTTAGCGAAACGCGCGTCGAGTGTAGTGTTCAAATGTTTACGCATTTTGTAAAAGTGATTTTTAGGCATCAAAGATACCGATTTGAAAGAAATAGCTCTTATACGAAAACGTCCTCACCGCCAGGATCCAGCGTAAGGTTATCTCCTTAAACAGGACTACGCACCATAAAATTCGAAGGAGGTTCTTAGGCGCTCATTGAAAAATTCGGTAGCCCTTGGCCTAACATTATATGGCATTTTTGGAGATATGTTTAAATTTTCTCCATACTTCATTTATAATCGTGTAGCATACCTAAATACATTTTCAACTTTTCAGTCTCCTTTTACATGAAATATTATACAGTGATACGCTTTATATGTTCTAGGAGTACTAGGACTACAAGGAAACTGCTATTGACCTGATTCTTAAATATAAAACGTTAGAATTTGCAACTATAAAAAATTTGGGTTGATTTTCTAACATGGTACACTTATCCCCTGCCCCTTTAGACACTCTGTTTCCTAAGGTGAGAGAGGGGAGGGGGATCGTTACTTAAAAAGGATAGCGTGTTTACTGCCACCAGGTCAGAATGTTATCCTTCCGCCTGATCTCGGAAGTGCGGAAAGGTGTTGAAATAGGCAGTGAATTCGGCCACGGCTTATATGCGTGGTCTTTTGGTATAAGTTTAGTTGAGTAGAGTAATAAATGAAACACCACTTAAGGAATAAAATATATATATTACTTCTTCCAAGAGAATTTAACAGCAACAACAGAATAAAAATAAAAAACAACTTTATATACATAGCAAAAATATATACAAAGAAATGGAGGAATCTATATAATTCCTTATTCTTCCGTGAGGGATTCACAAGCACTAAACAAAAGTGAATTAAAAAACAAAACACAAGTGAACAAGGAGTATATATTTTCCTACTTTTCCATGAGAGTTTAGCAAGCAAAGATAAATTAACTTTTTAATAAAATAACCAGCCTGTATATGCCTCCCTACTTTTACAGACAAAATTAATTGTTTAGGGAGAGCCGTGTACTCCTGAGCTGCCCTGTAGCGATTAAGCAACTCGCATTTCATATGTCCTGAGAGAACCCCCCCGAAATGTTATTTTGTTCTTAGTGATTAATTAGCTACTTAAGAAAAAGAAGATAAACCCATATGTGTTATAGATACTGAGATTACTGAGGGAGGAAAATAATTTACCAAAGTAGAAAGACGCTTACTGACTTCTCTTCAGTCTTCCGCTCCTATTCGATCTTTTTGTGCCTAGGCTCTCCTAAGCGCTAACTACCGCGTCTCGAACTGGCTAGAAAACCTTGGATTCACTCCGATCACTTTTCCACAAAAAAAATTTCAGTGCTTAATTATAAGTTTCCTGACACCCGAAGTTTTAAATATCCTATCACGAATTCTGAAACACTTACCGAACGGCCTAACTCAAGCGCGAATTCCCGTGGAACTATCCCGACCAACTCGCTCACTAATCCCACTGAAATTTTTCCATCCAGCCCGCTCGAGATCGAAAATCCCACTAAAACTGTCTTCTGTTCCTCCGGTTCCCTTGTAGTCCTCCTCTTTTAAATTTTTTTGCTGATCTTTTCAAAATTTATACTGTCTTTCGTAGTTTAATAAATCCTCTTATTAGTATTAATCTCAGCGCCCTCTTTATACGTTATTCTCAACTTCCCGCTTTAACTTACAGCCCCTGCAGCGTACGAGCTACATAGGATATATCCATATAGAACAATCACGTAGTTGGTCAATACAGTTCAATAATGGTTCAGCAGTTTTCCTACAGATGCCGCTGTATGTACCATATTCTCAAGGACTGTTAACTACATAACAATCATTGATATATTCATAGACAAAGAATATCATTATATATATATATTTTCTATGGATATATTCTAACAATTTAAGCACCTAACTGGCATATTTTCCTTCGTCATCAAAATGCTTCCATACAATATATACGAGAGACTTACACTCTCTCTCTCAAACTTGATAAGATAAAGTGACCATATCTGGTATTAAAGTCTAAACCAAAAAGGCTTATAGCACTTTGGGACGACTTAAATGTTTTAAATAATTCTCTTCAGAATAAGTAGGTACCTTTATATGCACGAAAATACACTTCCCATATTCAGGATATTAAACGTGCATGATTATAAATACGTTCAAAGTAATATCCTTCAGAATAATAAATCTATACAGAACATCACAGTACATACAGCACAGGCAAAGTTATGATAAACATTGATTTTTTTCTTAATGTTAAATTCAATCCATGTACCCTTTCCATTACAATATAATCCGAAAACACAAACCATAGAATCTGAAAGTCAATCATATAATTCCTTAAAAAAAATCTATAAAATAAAATTTTGTTTTGGATGTTACAAAACATACGTTAAATATAACGTTGCTCCAGGTGTTTGTAGCTTTCATTGTTTAGTGGGTACATAGGTAGGTAAGTAAAATAAAACTAAAAATTAGAAAACGTTGTCATAAAATGTTTATTTCATGTTGTATTATTTTCAAATGATTTTATGTACAATTACAATCATTGCATTTTAATTACATTTAAATAAAATCAATTATTACTTAATCTGCAACTTGTACATCTGAAACAGAGACTTGATGAAAGAAGGGGTTTTTATTATTACCAAGTATATATGTTTTTTAGATTACGGTGTTCTTTCTTGTAAAATATGTAGGTACCATATTAGAAAAACAAAATATCCTGTTAATCGATGTTCAAAGGTGCTTGCCTAGCAGCATACAGAGTAGAAAATAAAATTATTTAATTTAAGCTAGCATTAATAGAAGAAAAATAGGATATAATATATTGTAACCATATAAACTTAAGTACCACCAGTGCCAAATAATATAGTGTAGGAAAGTTTGTTCCTGGATCTCCGGGAAAAAATATTGTAAATTAGTATTCTGTAGATACATGTGATTACTAATGGTAATCAGTATTACTATGGTGTCTTTGCAAAATAATTTACTCTGTCTACAGAAATACTAGTCATATTTTCGTGGTGAAATTATTTTATAAGATAATAAAATATTCATTCCAGTTATATTGAAGTTTGTGGTTCAGTTTACTGCTATTTATTATTTTCTTTATATTCTTACTGAATTATGTTCAACTTAAGCTACGCAACTTTCTCATCCTCTGATGGTAATAATTTTAGAAAATTGTTTATAACTAGTTTTAAATAAATAAATATAATCTACATAAAGCCTGACTGCGTATAGATGACTGTTACTTGCTGTTGTAGAATTGTACTGTGCACATTATAACAGGACTTAAATGGCTGTTCTTGCTTAGCTCAATGTATTTCTCGTTTGGTTTGATGCTATTGGTACCTACCTTTGTTTGAACTGTTTTAATTTGCGAAAAATAATATTCTCCAAATAAATAAGTACATACTGCTTTTTCAACGAAATAAATATATTATGTTAGATGTAAAATGCATACTCAAGGCGCACGTATGTTTGGTCTGAAAGGATTAAATAGATCAAAAATATTTAAAAAACATTAACTATCTGTTGTGAATCTAAATCTCTGTTTCTCTTAATGATGCAATAAAATAATGAGTATGAATGGTAAAAATGCCATGGATATCGGTCCACTTCTAAATAATAAATTATAAAATCGTTAAATTAAAATAAATTTTTTGGAACTTAAAAATTCACATCCCATCCTGATAATTCTTCAGGTGGATCATCTGTATCTTTTTTGAATTTATCGAAATATTGAGTATCGGTCGGACCTTTTAATTTTGGCTTAAATGGGGATGATATTTCGCATTTTGCGAATTTTTGCCAGTCCCAACCGAGGAACCACTTATGTGATTTAATGTCCTTTATTCCTCCTAGCCGCATACCCAACCTTTCTGCTGGTATCGGACGACACAATTTCTCTATGATATGTCTGGCTTTTAGATTGACGTAACTAGGAAACTGGATATTATCTATACCATTTAATATCTTATTATACGTCTTCATGTGAGTACTATCGTCCGTTCTAAATGGAGTTCGTCCTGTCAACAGTTCAAAAATGAATGCACCAAAAGCCCAGTAATCTACCGCTCTATCGTGTCCTTTATTTAGAACGATTTCTGGAGCAACATACTCAGGAGTTCCAGCGAAAGTATATGTTCTACCCCGCGAACTAATCTTCTTGGCGAAACCAAAATCTGTTAGTTTTATATATCCATTTGCAGCTATTAATAAATTTTCTGGCTTAAGATCTCTGTATACTATTCCTCTAGAATGAAGGTAATCAAATGCTTCTAAAACACAAGCAGCAATGAATCGTGCTTCCTTCTCTTCGAAACGTCTCAATTTCTGTTTTTGAAGAAGACTAAAAAGATCTCCACCTGCAAAATATTTCTTTAATGAAATATATACAAATATGTCACAGTTTTATTTTCTGATATAGATGAGATAATTTTAAGCAAAACATGTTTTTATATATATGCTTTTGAATTCTTCGGTTTCAAGATGGCATAAAGTATAGATAGGCTAGTCACCGTAGACACAAAAAATGTGTTAGGTCGCAAAAAATTGCACTGTATCCGTTTCCGGAAAGCGCAAAACGATTTAAGCTGATGGTCGAGAGGTGAGCGCACTTGCCTCTCACCCAAAAGTTCCGGGTTCGATCCCCGGTCGTGGCAGTGAAAAATACTGTGAGAGGGATTTTTTCACTATACACGGATATTCCGTGTGTGTCCCTTGTCTCTAAATGTGTAGCCCCCTCCCACACAAGGCTCTTCTAGAGCCTTCCGGGATAAAGGGGGCCGTCATTACCTGTGGTATATTTATTTATTTATTAATCAACCCCTATGCTAATTTTTGACCCTGTTTCGGTGTGTCACGATATCTGTGCTTTTTGAAATATATCTGGAAAATTAAAAATACTTTAACATGTTAAACGAAGATTGAATAACGTATGGTGATTACAATGGTGATGTTAGAAAAGTGTTGCAATTAGTCGTCTTTCAAGAAAAAATGAAGAATTTGAAGGTAATGAAATATTGTAGAGAAAAATATAGTATGAAGGTACTTTTTCGATTTCTAGAAATATTGCCTGGGTTCTGAAAGTTTAAATTTAATATCAGTGTCAGAAATTTTACAATCCTATTATTCTTGTAAAAGATATCAATTATTTTATACTGGAGAACCATAAGGCGCGCTCGACTATTAGAGTCGTGCAGTGTGACAGTAACAACGCGCACTCGACAGGCTCTTGCATCTTTCGATGTCAAATTCCAATAGCCCACGTATATAAAAATATGGATGTGCTCAAACTTTGCAGAGAAGAATGTTAGCCTTTAAATTTAATACTAGTGAAGGGATTTTAACAAACGGACAATTATATTTGCGTTAGCAATAAATAAAGTCAACGGATAAGGCTAAAAGCTTATGTGATTTCGTTAAGAAAAACTATACCAAAAAATACTTCAAAAGTGTCCTGATCAAGTTTGCAATTTGCCATGCAAATACAGCTTATTATGCATCCAACTCCTAACTTCTTACAACACCTAACACTGCAATTGTTAATTTAAGTTGTAACATGTATTTGTCCTAGCCTTGAGTTATAAAATTATTGAACCATAATATTCTTGAACGATTAATAATTTAAGGCGCGGATTACCAACATCTTTCCATATAAATAGTGAGTAGGTCCTTCACTTTGCATGATGAATTAAGGCGTCTTCTGTAGATGGCATTCTTAAGTCCATTATGTAGTTTTTAAATAAATGTGTTTATAAATGATCCAAACTGCCTTCCAACTTGGAACGCATTTGAGGAGGTAGCAAGTAGAAATTCAAAAAATAAATTCGTAGAAACCTGGATTATTATTCTGTTTATTTTGGTACCAAATAGCTTTCCTTAATTTTCATAAACAGCCGAATGAGAAAGGATTTAAAATTTCCAGATTTCTTAGATTTTTCGGATTTACCAAACCTGTAACGGTTCAGCAAATCCGCTGTAAAAATCCAATTTTTCGTGCAATTAATTTTTTTGCAGAAATATATGTTAATAAAATTCATTAATAGACTTACAGCTAATTTTGTGATTATCAGTGTTTATAATTTAATAAATTAAAAGAGAAAATGAATGGAAAAGAAAATACATCTATAAATACACAGATTATTGTTTTGTTTATCTACGTGTCAAATATATTTTTATAAATAGCCGAATAAAAAGGGATATGCTAAGATTTCGATGGCGTCTGGGCCTTTAATACAGCAACGCAAGCTTGAATTTTTTGCAGGTTCCAGAAATGCATTAAGCGGGACATTTTACATACAGTGTGTCCCACTTCGTACTAAGCCACCCCTATAACTATTTGTATTTGGATTTGTATATATTTTTTACAGCACATAATACCCATAATGAACTACCTTTGGAAGGTAGAACTGTTAGTCAATCTCTATTTCAAAGCCAACTGTGATGTTTTTAAAATGGGAATTTTGCAAAAATAACATTATCGATTGAGATAGAGGAAAAATGTATTTGAAAAAGTTGTTCAGAAAAATTAAGTAAGTTCAAATATGAAGTTTCATTTGAAAATATTGATTTTTAGTTTTTTTTTTTGAAAAATATTGCAAGTCAGAAAAATTGGAAATTTTTAATTTAATAAACCAGTTTACATAATGTTGATAATTTATTTAAATCAAAGAAAACCGAACACAATATTAACAATGCTAACAATAATAATTATCTGAAATATTTTTCCAATAGATCGTCTTCAATTTCAATGTATTTTAAAATTATTTTTTTATTATGATTCGATACTTTTCTTAATTCTTTTGGAGATATTGATCGACAAACTTCCAAAATTCTGTTACACAATTCTTGTGGTGTGCGTGGTCTGCTTTTATAAACTTTTTCTTTAAGTGCACCCCGTAAATAAATATCCAGGGGATAAATATCTGGGAATCTGGGCGAAAACTCACAAAGTGTACTATTACGTCCTATCCATTTTCGAGGAAAATTTCGATTAAACCATTCTCTCACAATCAAGGCATTATGTACTGAGCAGCTATCTTGTTGGAAGTGGATATCTCTTTGTAATGCAAGCGGTAAATCGTCTATAGCATCAGACAATTCTGTGTTAAAGAAATTCAAGTAAACATCAGTATTTAAATTTCCATCGAAAAAAAAAATTGACCAATTAGCCGGGTTCCCAGGATACCACACCATACATTCACTTTTTGGGAGTACTGACTTTTGCATGTGATTACCCAATTTGGATAATCCGCAGCCCAATATCTACAATTTTGTGCCGAAACCACGCCATTAGTGGTAAATGTGGTTTCGTCTGAGGAGAGTATGTTATCGATAAAACGACGGTCCTCTAGAAAAATTGCCTTGCTGCCAATAACAATATCCTAATCTTCGTTCTGGGTCCCGTTCTTGCAACGTGTGAAGAAATTTTGGCTTGAAGGGTTTTAATTTGTGCCTGCGAAGCAACGCCAGATCTTGTTTTTTGATAAATTTAATTCCCGCGCAATTTCTCTTACACTGGTTCGTGGGTTTCCATTAACAAAACCCAGTATAATATCATCATCGGGATGCCTTTTGGTAGGTTTCAATTTTGGCTTTACAATAGTGCCGTTTTGATCAAATTTCCTATTAAGGGCAGCTACGGTGCAATGATGTACTGGAGGACGATCGGGATGTCTACGATTAAATATTTTAGCAGCCTCTCGAAGGAACGAACATTATCTCCAAGGAGACGAATAATTTCCACTTTTTCTGGAATTGTTAATTTCAAAGGCATTTTGATGTAAAAATTGACAACTATGGTGTTTACAATAATTGATGTAAGTAGATTGATATTCATAGAATCGGGATGCTCTAAACTAACTCAAACCTCGAATTTTTCTAACTAAAAATCAATACACTTACTTAATTTTTCTGAACGACTTTTCCAAATACATTTTTCCTCTAGCTCAATCGCTAATGTTACTTTTGCAAAATTCCCATTTTAAAAACATCACAGTTGGCTTTGAAATAGATATTGATTAACAGTTCTACCTTCCAAAGGAAGTTCATTATAGGTATTATGGTGCTGTAAAAAATATATACAAATCCAAATACAAATAGTCAAGTTATAGGGGTGGCTTAGTACGAAGTGGGGCACACTATAATATAGGCTAACTTTAAAAATATGTCCAAAAGTTGCATGAACTTTATGACTGAAAAAAGAAACAGTCTCTATACACAACTAGTATTCATAATTGGCGCGATAGGTTGTTTAGCGTTTAGTAATAATAAAAGCCAGTAAACAAGTAATGAGAATTTTTAAAAACCAAATCCATGTAACTTGAAGTAAGTAACTTGAACCAAATGGTTTTTTGATCCATCAATATTTTATGCCAGTCGCATCAACCAGATAATGTTTATAGAGGGTGGACCATTAATAATAGGCCATAGTGCAGGGGTAGACAGATTCTTTGTGGCAAAATATAAGAATATAACGAAATATGCTTTGGAATGTTGTTGTGGAAAAAGATACAGGGTGTCAAAGTTAAAATTATTTTTTCGCTTTTTTTGCAATAACGCAACAGCCTCTTGACTGACCTTCGCAAAATTTGCTAGATGAACTTTTTTTATTCTAGGAAATAATAATTTATGTATTATATCACGTTAGATCATAGAGGACGCCGCAGGACCGGTATCTGATGATGAATTTTTTTCATTTCTTTTTTTTGACGAAATATTGTAGTACTTCTGATCAGAAAATCTGATGAGGGCGTCATTTCCACGTATAAAAGGTACACTTGGTAGAACTTGATAACTCCAACCGTTTTCGAGGAAAGTGCAGTTAAACATTTCAATAATTTTTTGAAAGAAATTCAGATTTAATGAAACAGTGTATTTATTGAGAAGTGTGCTTTAGTTACGTTTTAGTTCTGTCATTTACGTCATTCAATCATTTTATTTTGTTCTTGTGTTTCTCGATTTACAAACCGCAATTTGCCAACCTCTGTAGGTCTAATTAACAAACTTTTGAGCTTTAATATGCGAATACAACGAGTCACGTGCCGCACATTACGATTCGCAAATATATACAGATTGTTCACGGACCATTGCAAATTTAAATTACTTATACTCGCGTGGTTTGTAGCTAACTGGTGCAGAAAAAATAGATGAAAATTTGTGATACAAATAAAAAGAACTGGGATCCTTGAAGCTTTGTATACATAGTTGTTTATTTTTACTTTAGAGAAGGAGAAGCTGGGAGAGGGATTTTTTGCAATTGTCGCAAAAAAATAAGCACTAATTTGGTAACTTTATCAGTTTGATATTTTGTATAATGGATCTGGTGGTAATTGCACAAAAATTTCACATTTTTCGCACTTAAAAAATTCTTAAATTTGGGCGCTAAAAAAATATATTTGTGAGTAAAAGATAATAAGATGGTTATCTAAAAATTGTGGAAGTGCCCTACGAAAAGCTACCTTTTAGTTTTTAACCAATTAAAAAATATATATTATCAATTTGAAGCGTATTTATTCATGTAGTTTATTTGTTTTAGAATTTCCCCGAGTTTACTGGACCGATTTTCCTGAAATTTGTTGCATTTGGTTTGTTATTCATCAGTTTCAAGAATAAAAAAGAAAAATCAAAATCGGTTGAGTAGTTTCGAAGTTATAACTAAGAAAACTGTTTCTGATCGTTTATATATTCGTAAAATTGACGAATGCGCTGGTGTAAAGCAGCAGCACTAATGTAATTTATTCTTCAAACATCAAAAAAACATTACTTTTATGGCAAGTATTGTGAAATTGGAATTGTGAATTTTGCTGCCGCTCACGAGCTCTCAATAGCAGTAAGAATCTTTTACTGCCGTTTACAGGCGGCACTAAAAGTATTTAATGAAAAATAAGAGTAATCATTTAAATCATATTCAACGTTTGAAAAAAAAAACAGTGTGATATATGTGTAGTAAAGTGATTTAGTAAAGTGATTTTTGCACATCGACTGTTGTTGCCAATAACATCCTCGATAGAGAAAATATCAATTTTACTCCATATAAAACAGTATATTATTTCTGTTTGTAATAGAATCATAGACTAGCATTGAAGTTTTTTTTCTGTAATTAGTTATATAATAGATAAATAAGAGGCCACTAAAAAGGATGATAGTACATTGTTCTATATGGAGTAAAAGTGATACCTTTGTGACGAGTTTGTATATTTACAGACTCGTCACAAAAGTGGCTTTTACTCCGAATAAGACATGTTATTTTTCCTTCAAATGTCGATTAGCTATAAAAAAATAAAAATAAAAAATTTAGCTATGCGTTGCCATTAGCAACGGAAGTAAAAGTCCGCTCGAGCGGAAGAAAAAGTACTTTTACTTCCCTTACTAATGGCAACGCACAGCCGTCTAGAATGTCAAACTTTAATATCATGAAGTAAGTAAGAAATGTCATGATTTTCTGACGTTTGAAGAAAAACATATTTTTTGTACTTGATGGACGAGCTAAGTGAGTCCGGCAAGAACATCCGGGACACAAAAAATCACTTTACTCTAAATATAATATGCCTCTTTTTCTTCAAACGTTGAATATAAATTGTTTCATCAGGTACTTTTAGTGCCTCCCATGAGAGGCAGTAAAAGACTTTTACTGCCGCTCAGATGAGATCTCAGAGAAATGACAGTGTAAATTCACGAAATTTGTCATAAGAAAAAAATATTTTGCAATAAAAGGAACTGTCCAAAAAGTCATTAAACATTATGAAATAAATAATTCGATTAATTGGACCTTGTTGTTAATATCAATTGAAGTCGGTTAAAAAAATTACCAAATGACTAAGTTGATTCAATGGATTTTTTTTTACATTCGAAACTTTTACAAAAGATCATACCAAACCAACAAGCCACTTTTAATATGATTCACTTTATATTAATAGATAATAATAATAAGTAACTACACCACAGGTAATGACGACTCCCTTTATCCCGGAAGGCTCTAGAAGAGCCTTGTGTGGGTGGGGGCTACACATTTAGAGATAAGAGAGACACACCAAATATCCGTGTATAGTGGAAAAATCCCTTTCACAGTATTCCGGGCAGCGCGTTATAAAATAACAGGGCGTTGCGTTATTAAATCGCACAGACTGTTTTTAAATAGACAGTATAAACATAAGTCCATAAGTGAATAAAGATATATACATACCTAAGCATGATTCCATTAAGAAATAGATATATTTGTTGTCTTTATATGTCCTATACAATCTTATGATGAATGGCGATTTACTGGTCATTTGAATATCTTTCTCATTATGTACATGATCTTGTTGATGTTGCAGGACAATATCAATCTTTTTTAAATATTTCAAGGCGAAAACAAGATCTTTCTTCTTTGTATGTTGTACCAATTCCACCCTTCCAAAGCCACCAACACCAAGAGTTTTGATTATCTGAAGGTCAGCTAAATTTATGTCTCCATGTTCTATTACAGCATCCTTTATTGAATTTTGCGGTCGTGGTTTCAACTTAGTTATGTCGTCTACTTCCCCAAAGTAATCGATGAATTCTTTTCTAGTAAGTGTTAGGCATTCCGCGCCAGGTGCATTTGCGGTTACTGTTGCCTGCCTACTATCTTCTTTTAATAGTGCTAATTCCCCAAAACAATCTCCTTTTTGATAAACACCTACTACACCTTCTCCCTCTTTGGTTATCGTTACAGTACCAGCTCTTATTATATAAAACTTGTGACCTTAAACAGAAATGGGATAAATTATAATGCGTCTAATATTTCAAATTTTCTTATTTTTACTTTACACCACTCAACAGATCCAAATTCATTTACACAATCCGATAATAGAATTAATATACAAATACAAATGAATTACACCAGAAAATAATGAAATTGAACAATTGAACATAGTACATCACAACTTATTAACTATGTACATAATAATTTATTAGCTACATTCTAGAAAATACAGTACCAATGTCAAAAAGTTTTGTCGCAAATCCTTAACTGTATGAAAAAATATACCTACCAAAATAATTTTGACGATCCTGTAAAATTGTGGTAAGGATGTTTTAAATATCCTTTTGTATTTTATATCATATTATTTAGGAAAAATTTCTAGGAAATACTCGTACTACCAAAGCTTTTGAGCATCTACTTGTTTAAGTTATAAAAACTGAGTACGAGGCGAGCTGTCTTTTTATTTGCTCCAATGAACTATATTTTTGATCTACCTCATTTATCTGAGTAACCAGGCCATATTCTGGCAATTGAAACCATGCCATGTATTTAAATTTCATAGTTATGTGATGAGATGTTTAATAAAATAATTGAGAACAAAAATAAAAACTGGAAATAATTGGGTAAATTAATCAAAAGGCGTTTATTTTAATTAAAATATATTTATTGTGAAAGTTCTTAATCTACAAAGTACCAAGTAAAGTGTTGTTTCTCTCAAATCAGTTTTATTTCATTTTTGTGATGATTTTATGGAAATATCAGCGATGTTTTGTTGTTACGTTACGTTTGACGCCATTACCAAGGACTGTATTAATTTATTTAATATATGATGTGTTATTTCAGTTAATAAAAAATAAAAAACGACATTTTTGTTGTACTATTTAAATAATTAACATACACACACCACAAACAATGAACAAAGACATCTCTTAGTTAGAATTAGTTAAAAAGCGACGGGACGAATTGAACATGTTACATACAACAATTCATATACAATTAAATATGCAACTTCAACAAAATAAGTCTTATATTACATAACGTTGATGGTGTCTAATAGTGATAGTCACATACGCATCCCTAAGCACTAATTTCTTCCCCCATTAAATTGCAGGGCATCTTCGGTTTGCTGAGCCGTAAGCAGAGGGATGGAAATAATTTTCCTTACTAAACTTTCTCTTCTTATTTAGGCAATTTTCCTTTCTTGAAGACATTAGCAATGTTTCATCTACTACATAAAATAAATATACAGATATTACAATAGTTATAGTTACAGTTGATAGTATCATTGGGATAGAAAAGTGTGCAACTTACAGAAGTGGATGCAATAATTTTGCGACTTTCTCCTTTAGTTTTATAAAGTCCTTTACACGTCTCATCTACGTAGTTTCCAAAAACGCCAAACCACTTGATCACTACACTCGAATACACCATTCATTTTGTTTTTCTTTCGCTAACCATGTTGTAGTCCGAGAGCTGGTAGACATTTTTGGGTAGGTATTGGAGGCATCGTGAAAACCTGTACAATACTTATTTTGTAATATCTGAATACAAAAAAGTAGACCTGGCTGAAGGGTATTGGGGCTTAACCGACCCTTAAATATTTAAATTAGCAAAATTTTTTCGCAAAAAATATTCTTGAGACATTTTGAAATTTTAATACCTTTAAATTTAGTATTTAAGGAGTTGAAAAATAAAAAGTTAGATCACTTACTCGGGTCTAAAACTTTGCCAGATGTTTGCAAAATTATATTTCAAAAAAATCGAAGAAATATATTTGAGGCACGTTGAAATTTCTACAGAATAATATTGGTAACTAAAAATAGATATTTTCAAAAAGACAGGTCGTTTCGGTGGGACATTCTACCTACCAGGTGATCGAGAATGTTCAACATAAGTGCGAGTGAACAGCGCTATGGGTAAGTTGAAAGTGTGAGAGACAGCGTATATCGGCAGCTGTCTAAGTCGAAGGACGCTGCAATGCGATTAGCTCTCGCAAGACCACGTGACTTACAGCACCTTTGCGGTTGTTAGTAAGAATTTTGGAGTACTTATTAAGATTCTCAGTAGTAGTATTTTTTTTATTTTAGAATTTTTATATATTTATCTACAAATTAAAAAGGGTCTCTGTATATATTTATTGATGTGTAACATAACTCAGCAAATAAAATATTCTTTATCTGCCTTTTGATTACTTTAATTTTTAAAAATTAAATTATTTTTTATTAATTATCATGAAATATAGCAGATTGAAGAAGTAAATGAATACAAATATAAAATTACATAATAAAATCAATTGAAATGAACTTATAAGTACTCCAAAATTTTTACTAACAACCGCAGGGGTACTGTAAGTCACGTGGTCTTGCGACAGCCAATCGCATCGCAACGTTCTTCGACTTAAACAGCTGCCGATTACGCTATCTCTCAACTTCAACTTACCCATAGCGCTCTTCACTCGCACTCATGTTGAAGATTCTGGATCACCTGGCAGGTAGAATATCCCACCGAAATATCCTGTCTTTTTGAAAATATCTATTTTTAGTTACCAATATTATTCTGTATAAATTTCATCGTAACTCAAATATATTTTTTCGATTTTTTTGAAATATAATTTTGCAAATATCTGGCAAAATTTTAGACGCGACTAAGTGATCTGACTTTTTATTTTTCAACTCCTTAAATACTAAATTAAAAGGCATTAAAATTACAAAATTCCTCAAGAATATTTTTTGCAAAAAAAATTTTGCTAATTTAAAAATTTAAAAGTCGATTAAGACCCACTACCCTTCAGCCAGGGCTGAGTTCTTGTATTCAGATATTACCAAAGAAGTATTGTACAAGTTTTTGCGGTGCCTCAAATACCTATCCAAAAATGTCTACCAGCTCTCCTACTATTAGTATCATGGGAAATAATTAAAGCTAAAGTATCCTCAACAATAAAGCATACATTTATAATAAATTAATATTATGGTTCAACGAATTCAGTCAATTAGGTTATCCCCGCCCTTATCGAAATTTTAGTGGGGCTCGATGACCTGTCAACCAATAACGCAGACTATTTGGGATAGGCCTTTTAATACTATCTTATCATTTCTGTATTTTGTTGTCCTAAGATTTCAAACACATCATGCTGTCTGTTATCTGTTGTATTCTTGATTATTTATAAGTTACTATTACTTATTTTACAGCTGTTATCAAGGACACGATGGGCAACACTAGGTTCTTGGTTTTTTCTGTATGTGAAATGGGCCATAGCACTTTGAATTTTGATACAATTGGACGTTTCGTCCAACATACTACTTTCAAATAATTCACTTTTATCCCTTTAGCCGCCTTAGAGCTGTTGTAATTTATTTCCCAACGGATGGATAAAAGTGCTAAAGCTTTTAAAAATCCTACTTAGATGACAAGTATACCGGAGTTCGTATGGAATTGTCTTGAAATATTGTATTCTTCCGTTGGGCTTGAAGGGTCTAGAAGTTCCTAACGACTTCCTTAAATCTACGTTTTCTAATCATTTTATCAAGGAAACTTACTGGATACGCTCTTAGCTACATCATTAATGAAGTCAGACGCGTACTTGTTCACGAGTAAACGGGACAACGGGAGCTTCACGGTGGGATCTTACAAAATGGTCTGAAAGAGGCCTAGAATCTGGCTGAATTTCAAAATTGGCTTCAATAGAGATACGACCTTTTAGATTAGATTATTTTTCCGGACCCAGAAAATGTTCAATTATGTGCCTAAATGAAACCTTCCTCTTTTGAAAATCTCCTCATTTTCAGGGAACCTTAGTAGGACATAAATCAAGAAATTAAAGACAGTAGTTTTTTGCCGATCACAATGGTGTGAATCGATAGAGGATATACTTAAGAGAATTGCTATCTCTTCCACGTATATAACATAATCCAATTTATTTTCACTATTCTCAATTACGAATGCATCTAAAAATGATACTAATTTAGAAAATTGTCTAGAGTCGCAACTTTTGTGTCAAATACTGCAAATATATCGTCCACATATCTCAACCATATCCTAGGCAAAAACTTGAGTTCTGTTTTTCCCTGTTTTGAAATTGCTCTTGAATAGACTGGCAAAGAAGGGCGACAAAAGGTTTCTCATTGCAATTCCTTCATGATACTCGAAGAACGTGTTAAAAAAGCAATTTTGTTTCATGCAAATTTGAAATAAGATCAATATATTCTTTAACAACGTGTAGGCTATTTAATTCGAGTAGATTTTTAACGTCGCCGAAGGTTTGTAGAATTGATACCTTCTTCGAGTAACATGAAGGCGCTGCAATGGAAAATGCCATCTTGGCTGCCAATTTACGAGCCGGTTCGAAAGAAAGATAAAGATAGAATTTAAGTAATTCCCTAGGGTATAGTTGAGATATGTGGATGATATATTTATAACGCTTGATACGAAAATTGCAGATAATTTTGTTACCAAAGCAAATGGTCGTTTCATCCATGAAATCTAAAACTATGGACAACTACAATTTTTAAGCACATTAGTAATTAGGAATACTGAAAATAAATTGGAATTTGATATACATATAGAAAATATATCAACACTCATGGGTATATTCCCAATGATCACACCAGCAAAAATGGATGGAATTTCTTGATTAATCGTCTTTAAGTTTCCCCCGGATGAACAGAGATTTGCAAAAGTGAAAGCTTTTCTTAAAGATATAGTTAAAAGCTATGATTGCCAAGTGCGGTTAATCAATAACATGGATTAGATAACGTAAATTTAAAGACAATTTTCAGAACTCCTCGACCTTTCAGACCGAACGAGAAAATACGAAATTTCTATCAGTTTCCTACAAACCCCGGTCTACCCGTGGTTTAAGTAAAATTTGTTAAAACTTAGATGAGAGTTGTTCATGCATCGGGAAATAAATTACTACTTTTAGGCAACCTCAAAAATAAAATTGAATTAAACGAAATGTTCATTATTTACAAAATTAATGTAAAGATTTTAATTGGAAGTATGCTGGAATTGTAGTGGCTTCTCCACTGAGTCATTTGGTTAATGATATCGCTCAAGGGGTAGTAGCACTTGTGTGCATTTCGTGCGTGAGTGCATTGAAAAAATTGATCAAAGGTAAAACCGCCATTGTGTTGGATAAACGAAACGTACAGTAACAACTGGATTCAAAGAGTTATAGGGCCCATTTCAAATAAGAAATCAACTATTGATTAACCAACATGCTTTTGATAACAACCATAAAATAAATATTAATAATTTAAGGGTAATTAGAAATGTAACAAATAATAGAGAGCTGGATGCGTTTGAAAGCATAGAAATTACAAAATGTAGAAAGAGTATGAGTAGTGACAAAGCACCTATATCAAAAGTTTTCTTTATCGAATAGCAGGCCACTGTACATCCAATCCAACTAGAATTTAGGATAAACTGATTGGCTAAATTTATTGAACCGTAACTGTATAAAGTAGAAAGCTATGCAAGGTTTATTTTAGTTTCAATAAATCATCTCCTGATGATATATGTTGACATAGTTAATGAAACTTGCGTTGAGTAGTGTATTTGAGTACAGTGTTCAGGTGTATTGGTGTTATAAATTTGTGGAGAATTACAAAATTGTTATAGTTATTATAAATTATGCCATTAACCACTGTTTTACAATTATTTTCAGAAAACAGTAGTGTAATATAATAGTACTGTAAAATACGTACCAAACAGTTGAAGAATGTAAAATTCTTCAACAGTTTAATTGGACCTTTATGTGCGGCTATGATTTTATTATCATTTAATCGTACAAATAACTTATTACTATTTATTGATAATACAAAATTATATTGACAGCTGTTATCGATTGAATACCCGTCCTCACTTAACGTACTTGTCTTTCAACTTGAGCACATCCTTTATTTATCCAAAATTTTCTTTAAACCAGAGTCTGTACTTCGCTGATGGTAGTAATATTATATTATGTTTATTAGGGATGGGATATATTCCTTGATATTTATAGGAATAGCGGTTTAAAATAGGGATATGCAATATACATGTTATTATATTACTGACAGAAACTATAAATTTTGGTTTCCAATAATTTTAAATAAAATGTGACAAATCTAATTCAAGTAATTCATCTACTTATAAATGAGTCTCGAATATCTTATTATTTTCTTTTGTTCCTTGGTCGAGATGACTTCTAGATCTACTATACTATTAAAAACTAAACTACACTACTATATGTACAGTTCTTTGGATGCTCCGAATGCTTACCAATAGTTTTTACGTTAAAAGATATACTTAATTTACTAATTATTTATTTAAGGTTATGTGAGATTATTTATATTTTGATGAACGGCTTTTGATCATTTGCATAGCGGTTGATTATATGGCTCTCAAAAATATATATACCTACTCCTTTCTTTTATTATGTTACACAGAATTTGAAACAAAACAAATTAGAACATAATATTTTTAGTCGCAAACTCCTCTACAAAATCCTTATTTTACTATAAGGAACGTAACAAGACTGCAACCAACAGTTACTCTCAGGGCTATGTGCCCCGCCGATCGCTGAATTACAAGTTACAAGCCTGGCGCGTTAAGTGTAATAATTGCATATTACCATCAAAATGCTTCGATTGCAACAAACACCAGCCGAAAGACCGATCCTACTTAAAGGAGCTGGTGTTTGGTTTGGTGGCTGGTGTTTGTTGCAATCGAAGCATTAGCGTTTTGATGGTAATATGAAATTATTACACTTAACGCGCCAGGCTTGTAACTTGTAATTCAGCGCTCGGCGGGGCACATAGCCCGGAAAGTTGCTGTTGGTTGCAGTCTGGTTACGTTCCTTATAGTAAAATAAGGATTTTATAGAGGAGTTTGCGACTAAAACTGTTATGTTTTAATATTCCGCCCTCTAAAAGCACATTTGAACTATGCTAAGCCCAGTCAGGCTATTTATTTTTCGATTTCAACAGACACTGGACCGCTAGATGACGGCTGCTGACTATATTACATGCCGCTATCCCAAACATACCGAAATGTACTAACTGCAATCTGCAAGTGGTGTGTGACGACTGGCACGAGAGCTCCTTTAACTAGGATCAGTCTTTCGGCTGGTGTTTGTTGCAATCGAAGCATTAGCGTTTTGATGATAATATGCAATTATTACACTTAACGCGCCAGGCTTGTAACTTGTAATTCAGCGCTCGGCGGGGCACATAGCCCGGAGAGTAACTGTTGGTTGCAGTCTGGTTACGTTCCTTATAGTAAAATAAGGATTTTATAGAGGAGTTTGCGACTAAAAATATTATGTTTTAATATTTCGCCCTCTAAAAGCACATTTGAACTATTAGTAGTTCTGTTTTAATACCTCATTATTTTGTTCTGGAGAATTTAATGTTCGAGAAAATAATACAATGTGGCAATCAGTGGAAATGTATCTCAAAATGATAATCCTATTGATGATCTTGCCCAAGTAACTATTTAAATAACTTTTAGATTTATTTTGATTTTATCAGTTTTTTATAATGGCCACTACATAAGCCAGTCACTTCAAATTTACATTAAAACTAAATTTTCTTGTAGTCTTTATTAGCTTATGACTGGTTTATCAAGAAGTTTATGAAGCCGTCAATATAATTATGTAGCTATTAAATCCAACTTAGGAGGATCGAGTTTTACAGAGAATTTAGAAAATATTGTGGTATTATAATTGCTTTATGAAATTATCTTGGAGCCGTTGCTAATGCTGGACTATAAATCTAATTCGCTTTTAGATTACTAAATTTCAAGTCGAACCATCATAAAACCAATCCTTGTTAGAGTTTTAATAATGCAGCAAAAATTCATAATAAATCAATCTCAGGCGTAAAAGATCTCATTTCCCGTTGTCCAGTCTATAGTTTCATATACTTGAATAGTTTTAAAAGTGTGAGAATAATTATTTGTCAGCATTTCTGTGTCCGTGTATGCCGTGTGTGTGGGTGAATTTATAATAATGGTAATGATTGATAATGCCGGACCCTAAATTTAATATACTCTGGGATCGCTGAATTTCAGATCTAACCTTCATAATGACAATTAGCAGTGGCTAATGTTCTCCAAAAGTGGCAATATGTTAAAAGCACCTATATTCGCGTGTAGCGCTATGACAAACTGAACTTTTAGGTTGTATTATCTGGACACCATAAATCTAGTAGGATCCAAAGTAGTTGTAATGTGTACTCAAAAGAAATACAATAAGGTCAATATGACTTAAAATATTTTTCTAAAGGAGCAAATGAACATACTAAAAGAGTAATTAGTAATTAATCGATATTTTACAACTGTACATGTTTAAGGTAGAACTATTCAGGGCTAGTATGGTTTATATGTACAACTGCCATTATTTCTAGCGATCAAGTTACATTGGGAACATTGAACAAAAATGCAATGCAATATTTCAATCATGTGTAGCAGTATATGTATTTACATTTATGTATTCGATTAAATATAAAACGTCCGCTAAAACCACTTGCATTAACCCTTTACATTTTAATATGTTGCTCATTTTAAACTAAGAACTATTTTCCAATATTCTTCAGATACTCTATAAGTAAAGACCTGGGCCAGTGAAAGTTTTAACATGGTTTTTAAAAAAACAAGTGGGCCCTTCCCTAGGTAGGCTCCTGTACTCTTGTACGAGTTTTAAATAAGTTTTATAGAGTTCTTGTAGACTATTTAGATTTATAAAATGTCTTAGAAGATAGAGGATACATCTTAAGGAGCATCTTAAAATAAAAATTATTACTTGGGTGGTAATCGATGCTCGTTTAATCAACATCTCAAGAAATTTCGTCAGTTTTCTTATATTGATAATAAAACTCTATAAATAAGGAAGAGAAATAGTTCGATATCAATAAATATCAGTTTACATATTCCACACAACTATCTGCAAACACTCTTTTAAATTAAAACTCTTTAAATTTAAATCCATATACATAGGTCGGAAGATATCTAGTAGATAACAATTATTGTTAAACGGTTATTTCTATAACTGTACTTGAAAAATAGGACTGAAATGTTCAGTAAGCATGTACCATATTAATTTCTAACAGAATAAACACGAATCACTTGAATTAGTTTTTGTATTGGCGATCTATCTCTTGGAAATATAAATTTGAAAATTATGTTTCAACAGTGAAAATATTAATTAGGCATGTATATTGTAATGGAAGGAAGTAAAGGGCTTATAGGATGGTTGTGTACATACTGCAACTGGTAGAAGTGAAAATTCTTTGGAGATGATGTTTATGTGGCGTAGCTCAAGTATTCTTCGTCAGTGTTGATACAGATTACAGCTGACCTTTCAGTGTCCAATGAAGGTGTCACTTGCATTTTTGATATCCAATGAATTTTTCAAGAACTTGATTTGTGAAATCACGACTGTTTAAGTGTTTTGTTCGCAGCGCGAAAATAAGCAACTTCAACAAAACCAATTAAAAAAATTATTTCACAAAATAAACTTGCAACTACTTCGGTTTCTAGTCTAACAACCAACTCTCTCGTAAATATTGATCCCCTGGGATTTTATATTAATGATAAATTGGTTTATCTTAATGATACATGATTGATAGCGTCTAATGGTAATCTTATTTCACGTCTCTATATAGCACAAATTTCCAGGAAACCGTCAGCCTGTCTGTTTTTCCGTGCTTGTGAAAAGCAGCGAGCGAGTAATACGCCCATGTCTATATATCAGTATTTGACTGAGTGCTTTTTCAGATAAAGAATGGTTGTATATGTTACAAATAGACAATACTTCATGCAAAGACAAACAAAGATATTATTATCATTATCCAAAGCATTGCCCTTGTCTAGGTAAAGTCGGAGGAATCGAAAATTTTATACACAAGATGCAAACAATATTCGATCATAAGGAAAAACTAGACGAATTTATAATTTCAACGGATTTTAAGAATTATTTTTGTGTTCAGAATTGTGTTTGATTCTATAAAATTAATTTAATTGCTTTTAAAACTAATTGTTTATGCAATTCATTCGATTTCACAGAGGTACATACATACTTCACCGCCGTTAGTAGTCTACTAAAAAATAAAACAACTGCAGACATGAGTCCTGACTAACGTCTAGGGGCCAAGTATCACTTTTTGGCTCCTGAGACTGGTGCAGATTGTTGTTTTGTCACAATGCTGCGGTGTGTGTTGTCTAGTGGCCCCTTGTCATGAATATCTATAATTTAATGTAAACAAATTAAATGTCAACATAATTTGTTTATTTGTTATACCTATATTATAAACATTTGATGATTTATTTTTAATAAAATTCTGCATATTATATCGATATTAAAATATCAACACATTTGGTTGTTTCTTATTATATATACATACGAATTTATATTTTATTAATTGCTCTAGAAATTAATAAAACAGTTTTTCAGATTAATATCCATTAAATACTTGTAAAATTGTAATTTCCTTCCTTTGTGAAACTATATTCTTTGAAATTCAATTTAAACAAATACAATGTTATTTTGAAAAATTTATTAAATAATTTAACTATAAAATAAAAATAATATATATTCAGTATTAATTAAAAACAAACATATATTCTGGTTTAAATTATTTACTTATTTATTTACATATACGGGCGAACCCATATTGCTATAAATTAAAACAAAGAGTGTAAGAAAACACGACAAAAGTAGTCCTACATAAGTATAAAAGTACAGAAAATACAAAAAAATAAATAAAGAGTATAAGACTGCATGGGGAATTGGAAAATTCATACAAAAGTGGATGAAATAAATGAGTGATAATAGATACGCAATAACTTGTTTCTTACAAATTGACAAAGTTGATGTTTAAATTTTGAAAACTGATGTGTACAAATTTTGCAATACATTTTCTCATCCATGGTCAAATAATGCAAACCAAAATATAATTTTCCTACTAAATCGCTGCGTATTATTCCATTTGCTAAAGTAAGATATCATAATTTCATAATAATTATTTGACAAGAGGCTAATAGGTAACACATAACGCAGCAGGAGCCAAAAACAGAAAGGGATACTTGCCCCCTAGACGCTACTTCAGTCCTGCTAGTGTTCTTGTGTCATCACTGAAACACTCTTGCCAAATTATTTTGTTTATCATGAAAACTATTTCCATTTTTATTTTAAAAGATTCAATTCTACAAAATTTGGTGTAAGTATTCATAATTCTGATTATTTATGTGTAAATAAAATAGATTCGGCAACACTGAACATTTATGACACTGAGATTAGGGAAATGCAAATCTTTCTGTGATTGAAGAACAGTTACGTCTGGTGTATACTAGAGTATTTCATTTGTAATTTATGGAGAAATGTAACTGATAATTGTCCTCTTCTATTTTTTAGATAAGTAAGGAGGTTTATTTTGAATGGTGTCTTGCGAATACTTATAACAATGTAGATATCATCTATTTTAAAAGACAAACATTTTAGAAATAGATATTAACTGTTTCTATATTGTATAAGCACACTATCACTGTACTGTACATTTAATGTGGATTCTTCAATCGTTGAAGGATTGAATGCTTTATAGGTATCTAGGAGTTTTTTAAGACGTCTCTAATGACATATTAATCTTTCAACTTTGGGGTGGCGTAAGAAGAAGAAATGTTTTTTCGCCATACCTCAAAAGCAAAAGGATGTACGACAATAGGAATTACTATAAATAAATCGGTCTCAGATAGATGCATCTCGCCAGTATTTTCTCATCATCCCATATATTAAATATATTTTTAAGTTCGTAAAACAATTTAGTAGAACCTAAAATTAACTTGAACGCTATTTTTCTTGGCAACGTTTAATCTGACGAAAAATTTGCAAAAGCCGCTTTTGATACAATTCCAAATAATATAATTTATATTTGAGAAGTTTTTTTAATTATGGAATTTTTTTAACATGAACAATGTTTATTTGAAAGTTTCTGATTCCGCAAAAAACTGTTTAGACCTTCCACGAAGCTGCCTCATCTGGATGATCTGACGGGAAACTTGTAAAGTTAGCTACAATTTTCCATTATAAATAATTTTGATTTATAAAAGTTTTCCAACGAATATTTGTTTCTGGACCCTTCCAATAAACTGGTTTCTTGGGCATACCCTTGGAATTATGACGCGAAATTTGAAAAATGCATTTTTAATACAATTTCCCACTTTAAATGATTTTATCTAAAAATGTGTTTGATTGGACAAAAACTTATTTTGAACCCTCCTTGTGAGAGCCTTGTATGGGAGGGGGCTATATATTTAGAGACAAGGGACATACACACACCCATCGTCCGTGTATAGTGGAAAAATCCCTCTCACAGTATTTTCCACTGCCAAGACCGGGAATCAAATCCGGAACTTTTGGGTGAGAGGTACGTGCGCTTACCTCTCGATCATCAGTCATATAAATAATAAAAATAATTGCACACCGATGACATACTTATGTGAACATGAATATACAGGTATCGTCAATGAAATATTATGATGTTCGGATCTGGTAAAAAAGTTCCCGAAACGTTTAAAAGATCCTAGCCTTTATAACAGTTGATTAACTATTTCCAGCAATTAAACGTGTTATTAATATAATATATTTCTAATGCACTGCAGTTTTGTTGTCACATATTTGGGTCTGCGTCTTTTTCTTCTATATACGTATTACTATTGTATTGAATTGTTTGCCTTAACTGCTGCTTCCACGTCTTCTTCTTCAACGCCAGTGGCTTGCGTTCCTAAATCGTCTAGATCGATACTCGATAGTGTAAATTGGAGCAGGATTCACTGCAACAGTCTCCAGAAACTGAAACATATTTCAATCGAGGCTTCCTGAATTCATACGCTGAAGGTGGCTGTGAATTTCTATCCCACTCTAACTTCGTAACATTAAGTTACTTCTAATCCATTTTTGAATTTGACGGTACGTAGGTACTAAGGCAGTATTGTTAATAAGTTACAGCAATTGTGGGCGCCAAAGTACCTAAATTAAATTCATATGTATATGTAGATTGTAAAAGAGATGATAGCGACGCACTCGTAAGGTGGCTTCCGATATTTCTGCTCCATATACAGTGAAAAACATTTTCTCAATAATATTTTCTGCTACCGCTGACTTGGTCACTGGAAACTAAAACTATTTATTGTATTGAAAATGCATCCTTCAACTGCAATAGCTTCAAACACTGAGATTTGTTTTTTTGTAACAAGACCGATGTTGTGTCGTATCCGTTAGGTTGCTCAGCTTTTATAAAGTATTTTGGAGTGCTAGTTAAGAAAAAATGCAATCTTCTGTTCCTCGGAACAGTAGTTGATGTTAATATCGTGAGAAAATCAAAGTTCTTCCCGATCACAACAATTGTTCCGGAACATGATAATTCAATGACAGTTGTTACAGTCAGAGAGTTTGCATCACCTTTCGCTCGTTTGATAAGAATGTTGGGTTCTTCGAAACATCCCTTCAAAAGTTAACACTTTTCATTTCTGTCATTCGCTAAAATTTTTTATTAGCGTATATTCAAAAAAATCTTTTCAACCATTTTCCTCCTGCCTCTAGTGTGCGTAACGCCCCGTCGAAGTCGAAAAATATTTATTTTCCGTATCAGCAAAAATTCAATCGTGTGTGAATTTTGTCTCAAGAAGTTTCATGTTGGATGTTTAAAAATAAAAGATGCGTGGTGCAAAATTATTAATGACTGCGATAATTTAATGTGGTTTTGCATTATAGTATGGCGCCTTTCAGTAAAAAGTATGAAAGTAGATCAGCCCTATGATGTGTTGATAATGATTGATATATTTCATTGTTTCTTGCAAAGAAACTGGGATTCCTTTTAACAAGTAAAACAAGTTTATAAATATACAGAGGTGGGATGGTAGTATATTGAGTCTAACTAACTAAAGTCTACATGTCTCACAACTGAGAATTCCTACCATACATTTAGCGAGTGGTTTTTGAGTTACAAATACTCCTGCCAGTGTACGGCAGATCCCCAGAATACTATAGAGTACTCCAAAGCCAAAACATTTTGTAAATACGAGAAATAAGATTTTCGTAAGTTGTCTACCGACGGTTGATCTCTTAAATATCGTATTAAGTAACATGAAAATTTAATCTTGATATTAAAATATTTCTATAATTTTCCCAATTTAATTTGCTGGCTAGAGTTACTCCAAGAAATTTCACATGGTCTACCTGTTTAATTGACATAGCGTTTAAATGAATATACAATGATTGATCAACGGTAATTGTTGGAGAGAACATGGCTAGAGAAGTTCTACTTGCATTTAGACCCAGGCCATTTGTTTCACAAAATTGTGTCAGATCAGAGGTTATACTGGTAAGTTTGCTTACACAGTCTGTTGAAGTAGAGTCAGCTGCTATATATGAATTGTCATCAGCGTACTGAAATAAATGATTTATTAAGGCTTCCTGTAAATCGTTACAATAGAGTACAAACAGTAGCGGCCCCAGTATAGACCCCTGAGTTATATCTTGCTGTACGGCCACCTTATCAGAAAAATAGGCTTAGTATTCCATACTTAAAGGTAGTAATAATTGACGCAACTTGAAATCGATCGGTAAGGCAAGATTCAATTAGTTTTTAACACCGAAAAATTATATTTTTTCCAGCAAAATTTAATGGTTGATAGTGCCAAAAGCTTTTGGCATATCAAAATAGAGACAAGTGGCTTTATTACTTAAGTCAAGTGCCGCAATAATTTCAGAAAGTGAATGATAAATAGCTTGTCCGGTTGAACAGTTTGGTAAGAAACCAAACGGATATTCCTTAATAAGTTTATATTCTGTAAAGAAAAATATCATCCTAACATAAATAAATTTTTCAATAACATTACAAAAACAGGGTGGAACTGATATGCCTCTGTAATTTTCAATGTTTTCTCTATCGTTCCTTTTATGAATTGTTATTGTCTTGCTAATTTTTAATTTTTAAGGAAATACATCTTGTAAAAGACAAGTATTTATTATGCTAGAGAGTGTATCGACAATTTCAGAAACAACTTTTTTAAATATAGTTATACAACTCTCAACATCTGATCTAACGGCCGTGAAGGTGAAATGTTTGGTGGCAAGCAAACCAACAAATGTTGTCTTCTTCTAGCTGCATCAGTATACCTCCCACAAGACTCAGCCCCTCCACCACCAACAAGGGAGATGGAGGACCTGGTAGCACAATGCCTCAATTAAAACTCTGAACTAATCACTAATCATTTATTAATTCTAGAAGTCAGACTATATAAATATAACACTAACAACGTGGCGTATATCCAGCCTAATCCAGAATTGGCATGCGTCTGACTATGTAACACTATCAGACCACCAATGGATAAACTTTGAAATTATTCTTATCAAGGCAGCCAAAAAACCATTCCGAAATCCCCGGAGAACTGATAGAGATAAATATCGTTGTCAATTCAGGGAGAACTTGGAAGAAGTTAATAAGAGGGTGCCCAGAACGAGTGGAGAAATAAAGCAATATGTCAAAATCCTGCAAACAGCCACGAGACAAGCTTTTGAAGCACCCTGCCCCTCGAGGTCCTCGCAACAGCCCAATGAGGCCACCAAGTGATGGTATCAAGGGCTGACTGACCTCAAGAAGAAGGCTAGGACTTCGTTCAACAAATCAAAACTGACAAGACATGAATTCGATTGGGAATCATACAAAACCAATCTGAAAGAGTTTAAGAAACTAGCCAGACAGTGACAAAGAGATGCGTGGGGAACCTACCGCGAGGAAATCGAAGATTACTCACAGACTGCTAGGTTTTGCAAAATCCTCGCCAAAGACAGAGACTATGACCTATGCCTATTAAAAAGGAATGATGGTACAAGTTCCACCGACTTTCGTATAGCCTAGAGTTACTCTTGGAGATTCATTTCCCGGGATCTATGATAACAGAACGGAATGACTGGGTAAACGAAGTCGACACCCAACCTTCGGATTTGGATTGGGAAATGGCCAACCAAATAGTGAGTGAAGACAGAATAAGATGGGCAATGTAGGGATGGGAGAAGTCCCCTTATAAGTCTCCAGGCATTGACTGTATCTATCCCCCCTTACTGCAGTAGGGACTAAAAAAAATACTGCCGCAACTGGTTGGAATATTTAGGGCGTGCTTAGCACACTTTTATATTCCAGAGATATGGAGAGGAGTGAAAGTTGTGTTCATCCCAAAGGCAGGGCAGACGGACTAGACCACCCCCAAAGCATATAGACCTATTAGCTTAACCTCGTTCCTGCTCAAGACGATGGAGAAGCTATGTGAACGATACATAAGGGAAGTTGTAGTCAAACACAACCCTTTATATCCTAACCAGCACGCATACACCCTGGGAAGATCCACCGACACCATCCTCCATGCAGTCGCGAGCCGAATTGAAAGATCCTTGGACAATAAAGAGTCCACCCTAAGTGTCTTCATAGACATAGAAGGTGCGTTTGGCAGGACCACCTTTCCAAAAATTACAGCGGCCCTAGTGGAGAAGAATGCCCCTACGATCATGGGAAGCTGAATATGAGAGCTGTACAAATCAGTGGGGAAGATGCTTCTGTACGAGGAATGGTCGCAAGAGGCTGTCCGCAGGGAGGTGTAATATCACCACTGCTGTGGAACCTCGTCCTTGATAGCTTCTCGTGCCGCCTCAATTCAGAAGGATTCCACACAATTGCCTACGCAGATGATTTAACAATAAAGCTTAGCGGAAAATTCGAAGGAGTCCTCTGTGAAAGAGTGCAGTAACCCTAAGAATAATCGAAAAATGGTGCAGAGAACGCTTCTTGTCTGTGAACTCCAGGAAGACGGATATGGTTCTCTTCACAAGGAAAAGGAAACTAGGAGCATTGAAGTCACCTGCCCTCCTGGATACAATACTAAGTTTCGCATCAGAAGTGAAATACCTTGGGCTAACCTTCGATGCCAAACTAACATGGAATCTTCACATAGATAGAAGAGTAAAGAAGGCTTACATTTCTTATGAGCAGTGTCGCAGGACCGTGGGGAAAACCTGAGGAATGAAACCTAAAGTGGTCATGTGGATATACACTGCTGTCATAAGACCAACGATAACAGACTACCTATAAGATGAAGCTCAACCAAGTGCAGAGGGAGTTGCCTGCCTAAGCATAACCGGAGCTATGCGAACAACGCCAGCGAGAGCTATGGAGGTAATGCTGTGTCTGCCACTACTAGATATATATCTAGGAGAAGTGGCTCTGACAACCATGGTATGCCTCAAATCCGTTGGCATACAGCCAAATGTAGGCTGTGGAGATGCCAGAAGTCGCCTGTGGAATGAGGCTGTCAGAAAGACGCCTCTTCTACAGGCGTGCACTGATGGCATTTCTCCCCGATTTGTCTTCGACAGACCCTACATAATATAGACTAATAGTGAGAACGAGGCTGCTGGCGAAGGAGTGATAAATATCTTCACAGTCGGATCAAAAAAGAAGGATGGGGCAAGATGTGGAATATGCTCCAGTCTGCAAATCCAATATATATGGGCTATGGATGGGCGAGCCAGCGTAGTACAGACAAAACTGGCGGGCATAACCATTAGCCGCAAAAGAAATTGCCCGTGGACAAACTACAGGCAAAACAATCATGATCTACATCGACTGTAGACAAGCATTAATAGCCCTGAGAAGTTACAAAATTACTACAGGAGCAGTATGGGAATGTCACCAAACACTTGCGGGTGCCCCCAGCATGAATAACATACTGTTATGCTTGGTGAAAGGATATGCACAGTGTAGTGGCAACAAAGTAGCTGACAGACTGGCCAAGAAGGCAGCAGAACTAAGTAATTTTGGGCCAGGCCCGGCCACTCTGTTACCGATCACGACGATAACACAAAAAATTAAAAAGAACACCCACAATGAATTCAAGAAGCTGTGGGATGAAACAAACAGCTGTCAGCTTGCTAGGGAACTATTAAAATATCCCAACAAGAGTACACCAATGGACTACCTGGCTATGTCCAGAAGGAACCTACGTCTTATAATGGGAATTCAGACTGGACACTGCCCGTTAAGGAAACATCT
The DNA here is from genome assembly GCA_963675555.1 of Leptura quadrifasciata. NCBI lineage: Eukaryota > Metazoa > Arthropoda > Insecta > Coleoptera > Cerambycidae > Leptura > Leptura quadrifasciata. The sequence continues at coordinate 110,928,383 of OY776676.1, read as the reverse complement.
ACATAATATGAGATTAAGCGAAACACCTGTTTGTTGAGGCTTTGAACAAGAAGATGAGACGGTTCAACGTGTACTCTGTGACTGTTCTACCGTCTCATCAATCAGAGACTACATTTTGGGAGAACGTTGGCCTTCTTTGGAGATGTCCCTAGGCAGCATCATCACCTATTTCGCAAGATTAGGCTGTATTTCGCAAGATTAGGCTGGTTGGAGGCCTAGACGAGGGTCTGCCTACAGGGAGGATGTACAAGGGATCCAATGGGTCTAATGGTCTAAGTGCTATGTTTCAATATTTTTTATTGACCATCCTCCCAACCAATTCCAATTCCACATATGGTTATAGGAATCTTTATTCCAAATGGCATTGCAAGAATAATATTTACAATTTCTTGAGTATTAGTAGGATAAAAAAATATGCTTTGCTGATTTTGTATGATTTCTTTCTCCCGTAGGTTGTGACGGTGAAGGAGAAAATTCTTCATTAAATAAATTTACAAGTACTTCTGGGTCCGTTATTTTAATGTTTTGATTATCGTTAATAACTAACTGCTGTTGATTTTGAATATTTTTTTGTTACATTAGTAGATTTATTGAAAATGCCCCAAATTGATCTTTATTTATTTTCTGCGTTACATATTTTATTATTATAAAATTGTATTTTATAATCCTGTATGTACTTTTTGTAGATTTTCTTTACGTTTTTGTATAGATTTAATATAATATTGCAGTCTGTGTTTTTATATGAAAGGTATAAGTCTCTAATATGAAATGAAAAAAAAATGTTATAAATCGACCACTTTAAAGTCAATTATTTTGTATATTAAATTAATCGTCTGTGATTTATATGCTATATGTCATATTACATTAATTGTACTGTAATTTATATTGTAAGATATAGCATTCCCCTTTTTGCTAATAAAGATTATTTACTTACTTAATATAGAGCGATCACTCTTTATTTCTAGAGGTATCCAACATTTATGATTTGTATTTTTAATAGATTTCTTTTGTTTTGGAAACGCAATATTAAATATAAAAATGTATTTATGAAAGAATTGTATTTACCATCAGCACTCTTTTCTATATAAACTTGATACCAGGTTTAGGACTTATAAGGTTAAAAAATGGTTGATGTTATCCTGATTGAATACTCGTCTAAATGTATATGTTATCCTGCTTTTACTATCTACCGTTACATTTATTTTACAAATTATTGGGTTGTGATCTGACCAGGGATAATTTAAAACTTCGCAATTTATTTAGATAATAGGTATGTTACTGAAAATATTATCAATGATTGTGCTTGTTGCATTTCTAGTAATGGATTTTACATGGAAAATTAGGCTATAGGGACAAAGAATTCCTTCAGTGTCATAGCAGTAATAAGATGAATACTGTTGGACTTAAAATCTACATTGGAATCTCCACACACAATAATAAAATTAGTAATTGAAAAAAGATAATTTAAAATGTCTTCCAGTGTTACTAAAATATATCTGTTTCCTATAGTTGATCGATAAACACATAATAATATTATACAATTTACCTTACACTGAAGAACAGGCAAACTCTATATATTGTTCAATACATGGAAATTTAGGAGCAACTTGCTCAATTTTAAAGATTGGCTTAGCATAAATCGTAGTCCCACCATTCAACATAATGTTTCTACAGTAATTATCTACTAATTTGTAATTAAGTACAATATATTGTAAGATTTCTTCAGCTTTTAAGAAATGCTCCTAAAAGCATACAACTGTTGATATATATACAGGGTTACTGGTAATTCGATACATTTCTTTGGAGATGTGATGGGGCATGAGCTAAGGAGTAAATCTAGCCCTAACATACATTATGCAAAACTCAGTAGTTTTTGAGATATTTCAATTTTTTTGTTTTTCTCAAAAAAGTAGATCTTAATGTCTTAAAAGTTAATTTCCGAAAAATCTACTTGACATTTTTAAATTTTTTTTTTACTGGATTACTTGTCCAATATTATAGATATCCGTTTGTAATGAAAAATATCCGGAAACATTTCGATCATGTGAACATTTAAAATAAAAACTTGTGAAATTTTTTTTTTAAATCAGTTATGAAATTTACCTATTAGGTTTTTTCAAAAAAATATTAATGTAGCACGCGTACAAATTATTATAAAAACTTTCTTATTTCAATAGTTATCTAACTAGGTAGAAATGTTAATGTACCCTTGATAGTTCTAATAAAAAATTAGTAAATATAATGCTGGTGGCGGAATTTATTAAACGACTAATCGTTCATTTTCATTTAAGTCAGTCAGTCCTTGACTTTGACGTTTGTGCTATTATTAGCTGTTACTCGGGTCCGAGTATAAAAATGTTACAGTCGATAAATTGTGCAATAAAAAACAAGTAAAAGGTGTAGTCTATTGTAATTCCCATTCATCTACGGTGCACACGACTATGGCTATAGAGGCCAATTCGGGAGAGCACATGTCGACCGCAGTCAGGACAAACATAGACCTGGTTAGGTCTTGGATCTGGCCTTCTTGCAGCAACATTTCCTTGATAGCTGGCCACAACCCCTCGCCATTCGGTTCTGTCCGCTGCAAGTTGTTCCCATTGCTCGTCTGCAACACCGCAGGATTTTAGATTTTCATGGAGAGCGTCTTTGAACCTCTTTCGTTGACCGCCACGCCTTCTTCTACCGCTTAGCAATTCACCATAAAGTGTACATTTAGGAAGGCGGTTATCATGCATACGATGAACGTGACCTGCCCATCTTAGGCGTGCTCTTGAAATAAGCACCTCAATTGGAAGGCTGTTTGCCCTCCTGAGTACTTCCACGTTTGATATGTGATGGAACCAACGGATTTTCATTATACTTCTGAGGTGTCTTTGCTGAAAACGTTCTAATTCTTTCACATGACGACGGTAAGTGACCCAGCTTTCACATCCATATAGCAGTGTTGGAATGACAACTGCTCTGTAGACAGCCATTCTCGTTGACAAAGCAAGGTCGTGGTTGTCAAATACTCTCTCTCTAAGTCCCCAGAGTGCTCTAGATGCAGCGTTAATTCTATTGCGAATCTCGCTGTCCATGTTTGCTTTGTCATTAACAACGTTGCCTAAGTAATTGAACTGATCCACCACTTCAAGAGAATTTCCGTTAAGTGTAATGTCTATTTGGTTCACTTGATGAGGAGTTGACATAATCTTAGTCTTTCCAATGTTGATTTTAAGTCCCAAGGAATCATAGCTCTGGGCATACACATCTAAAAGTTCTTGAAGCTCTTCCGGCGTAGAGGCTAAAAGTGCACAGTCATCCGCATACTGGAGATCACAAATGAATCGTGTGCGTGTCTTCGTGAAAGCTCTAAAGCGCCCTATGTTAAAGAGACCGCCATCAAAACGGTATCTGAGACCTATTCCTCTGACTGTCAGTTTGTTGTCAACAATAATTGTTAGAGCAGTGGTAAACAAATTAAAAAGTAGGGGTGCCAGGACACATCCCTGCCTAACTCCAGTGAGGGTTTGGAAAGGTTCGGTTGCCTCATTATTATACATAACCTGGGCGTTGTTGTTTGTATGTAGACTGCGACATACTTCCACAAATTTTCTAGGGATACCTAAGCGGAACATAATTTTCCAGAGCACTTCCCTGTCCACCGAGTCAAACGCCTTGGTTAAATCAATGAAGGCCATGTGAATTTCTCCTTGATGTTCGAGTGCTTTTTCTTGAAGCTGTTTAAGTGTGAAGATTAAATCCGATGTGCCTCGGTTTGGTCTAAAGCCACTCTGTGTTTCAGGAAGTAGCTTTTCCATAACAGGTGTTAGTATATTTGCCATCGCTTTAGTGAGTATCTTCCCTCCAACAGCCAGGAGAGCTATACCCCTGTAATTTCCACAGTCTGCAGCGCTCCCTTTGTTTTTGAAGAGGTTGATTAAAAGTGTATCACGAAACTCCTGCGGAGCTTGACCATTTTCCCACACGACATCAAACAGTTTTTTGAGGTAGGGTATGACCTCTGACGACACAGCTTTAAAGATCTCAGCTGGGAGTGAGTCGGCGCCGGGAGATTTGTTATTTTTTAGCTGCCCAATGGCGGTTAAGATCTCTTCCGTTGTTAGTGGTTTATCTAAGTCTTCGAAGGTGTCATACTGAGGGATAAGATTTATAATATCGTGATCGGCTTGACTTTGCTGGTTAAGAATGTTAGAGTAGTGTTCTTTCCATCGGGCTCTTATTTCCTGGTCTTCTTTGAGGAGATTTCCATTTAAATCTTTAATAGGGCACATATTTTTCCGACTGGGGCCGTACACTGCTTTTACTCCTTGAAAGAAATTCCTGTAGTCGTGTGAATCGGCGTACCTTTGAATTTCTCTGGCCTTGCTTGCCCACCACTCGTTCTTTATTCTTCTGATTTCGCGTTGCGTTTCATACTTAGATTGGGTAAAAGCTTCTGCTTTTGATGAGTCGTTGGGGTGGTTGATAGCGTTTTGGAAGGCAATATGTTTGCGGTCAAGAAGTTCTTGTATAAACGCTTCATTATCATTGAACCAGTCCTCCTGTTTTTTACTTGCTGCAGTGCCAAGAATTTCCTCACTCGCACTTTTTAAACTGTCTTTAATTTGTGTCCAGGTAGCAGCGACATCTACAGAATTGGTTTCTACTAGTGCACTCAAATTCTCTTGAACTTTTTGCTTTAGCTGTTCGGCGGTTTGTTGGTCACGCAATTTACTAATACAGAGACGGAGTCTACGTTTTACTTGAGTTCTTCGGTGTTTGGGTCTCATAACAATTTTCATTTTAGAGACAACAGGACGATGATCGGTCCAACATTCGCTATCAATGCGCGCCTTTGTAATTTGGACGTCCTTGAGATGCTTCCTACGTACGATAACATAGTCCAGTAGATGCCAGTGACCTGATCTGGGGTGACGCCAGGTGCCTTTAAATTTATCCTTTTGTCGGAAAATGGTGTTTGTTATAACTAGATCATGTTCGGCGCATTTAGTTAGGAGTAGTTGACCGTTAGCGTTCATGTTGCCCAAACCGTTCTTGCCTATGATGCCTGGCCAGGTGTCTGCATCTCTCCCTACTCTAGCGTTAAAATCGCCAAGAATAACGAGTCGTTCCGTTTTAGGTATTCTACAGAGGGTTTCTTCCAGCTGTTGATAGAAGCTTTCCTTGGTTTCGTGACTTGCATCCAGAGTGGGAGCGTAGGCGCTTATTAGATTTACCGCGTTGCCATCTGATAGCTCATAGCGTAGCAGCATTAGTCGCTCGGATATGCCTTGTGGTACTTGTGTTAAGTTGGATACAAGTTGATTCCGAACGGCAAATCCTACTCCATGTTGTCTTCTTGAATTGGTGGGAAGACCTTTCCAATAGAAGGTGTAGTACTTTTCTGTGAGAGAACCTTCCTCCAAAAATCGAGTTTCGCTGAGAGCTGCAACGTCAACATTGAGTCGGTGAAGTTCTCTATCTATTAGAGCAGTTCTTCTTTCAGGCCGATCAGTGCGAGTGCTGTCGTTCAAAGTACGAACATTCCAAGCGCCGTAGATGAAAGAATTAGTTTTGTTGGATTTAACTTGTCGGTGTTTTTTCGACATTCGATGAGGTGTCCCTGTGGGCACCCTCCCCCGGAGATCCGATCGGGAGGGTATTTTACCTCCGGAAGATTTTGTCCCACTTGAACGCTCCATCATTTTTTAAAGCCTTAATCGACTGAAAACGAAGCTGCATTTGAAGTTTTAGCTGGAGCAGGTATGCAACTGACCAGCTCGGTTGCGGAAGGCGAGTGGTGTGGTCCCATGGCACAGAAGGAGACTGCGACGATGGGGTAACCAAACGATTCCAAAAGCAACCTTTGTGTGCGGTCGGTTATTTTTACCGCACTCTTCGTGAGAAGGTGGATGTGCTCACGGCAAAAGGTAAGGGTTATTCCGCCCTTACTCGGTCGTTAGAGCCTCGTTAGTGAAAACAGGGCGCACCAAGTTCAAATTGAACTCATCGCGAAGGTGAGGTTAACAATTGAGTAGGAGAGGCTATAACTTGCGCTTCACTACCCCATTACATTGTGCATATATGTCATTAACTGACATTCTTATCTCCGTGTCCCTTAAGTTTGTTGGTCTTGTTAAATTAGTTATCGAAGATTTTGATTTTGCTCGTAGTTGTTCCTATTGTATTTTCTATGCCATGGCCGCGTATGCCAACGCAGAATACGCCGATATCTTGTTTGTCTATGGATACTGTGGCGGCAACGCTGCTGAAGCTCGCCGAGAATATGGTCTTTGGTACCCTAACCGCCGCTTACCAAATGCACGTGTATTCAGTACGGCATATCGAAATATCGCTGAAACTGGCTCCGTGAAATGTAGAAGAAGTGACGCTGGTGCTCCTCCCGTTTATGAACCAGATGATGAGGAAGAAATATTGAGGTATTTTGAGGAGGACCCAACTATTTCAACTAATAAAGTCGCAAGACTAACCGGAGCGTTACAATGGAAAGTTTGGTCTACGATACGTAGAGTTGGATGTCATCCTTACCACTATACCCCTGTCTAAGGCTTGGAGGAAGGCGATCCTGGAAGGAAAGTGGAATTCTGCCGCTTTATGTTAAATTCAGATGCAGAAAGTGCAAATTTTTTAACAAGTATTTTATGGACGGACGAGTCGAAATTTAATCGCGAGGGTATAACAAATTTCCACAACCTACATTATTGGGCAGAGGAAAATCCCAAGTTAACACGTGAAACTAGTTTCCAAATTAAGTTTTCTATTAATGTGTGGATGGGAGTCATTGGCCACTATTTAATAGGGCCACACTTTCTACCTCAAAATTTAAACGGGGAAATCTATGAAAATTTTTTAAGAAATGATCTGGCGGTGATTTTAGAAGATGTTCCTCTCGCCGTCAGACAGCGAATGATGTTTCAGAACGACGGTTGTCCAGCACATTATCGGCTGACAGTATGACAGTTACTTGATCAACGTTTCCCTAACCGTTGGATTGGAAGAGCGGGCCCAATACCTTAGCCAGCGCGAAGCCCTGACTTAACACCCCTTGATTATTACGTATGGGGTCATATGAAGGAGATGGTCTATGCCACACCAGTCAATACTATAGAAAACCTTAGACAAAGGATAGTCGATGCTGCCCAACACATAAGGCATAATCTGACAACCAGAGTAACAAGGATGGAAATAAGAAGACGCTGCCGTGTCTGTATACGGAATAGGGGCTCCCATTTTGAGCAAGACATATAAAAAATAAAGTACAACTTTGAAATTAATGAAGAATTAAACTCTACTTTTAAAATGTTTTTTACTGTTTATCTAAAAATAAAATTCGTACTACTTGTGTTATTTTTACTAGTATTTTCTTAGAACTATTAAGGGTACATTGAACATTTGTACCTTGTTAGATAGCTATTGAAATAAGGCAGTTTTTATAATAATTTATACGCGTGTTACGTTAATATGTTTGAAAAAACCTAATAGGTAAATTTCATAGCTGATTTAAAAAAAAAAATTTAAAGTTTTTATTTCAGATGTTCACATGATCGAAATGTTTCCAGATATTTTCATTCCAAACGGATATCTATAATATTGGACAAGTAATCCAGTAAAAAAAAATTTAAAAATGTCAAATAGATTTTTCGAAAATTAACTTTTAGGACATTAAGATCTACTTTTTGAGAAAAACAAAAAAAATTAAATATCTCAAAAACTATTGAGTTTTGCATAATATATGTTAGGGCTAAATTTACTTCTTAGATCATGCCCCATCACATCTCCAAAGGAATGTATCGAATTACCAGTAACCCTGTATATTGATTTAGAAATACGTCAATTTCAATTGATTTGTTCAATAGACTTTCAGTTTCAATAGACTTTGAATGTAAAGTTGTATTGATTACTTATGTCACCAGTGATATTTCATGATTTAGTAAGGGAATCATTTATTATCTCGAAAAAAGGTATGCCTTTTTACTAGGCTAAGTGTCGGTTTTATACAATAACTCCGGCAACAAATCTAGATCAACACCAACTTTAAAACATTCATCAACAACATTCTTTCATTTGGGAAGATGTTCAGATTCATTGTCAGGAAATATGTCCCCTAAACGAACTTTTATCATCGCCGCTGTAGTTAACTGGTGTGGCTCTGCCCACATAAAACCAAGATCTTCTCGCCATTCTGCAGAGTTTAGGTCCATTGCTTGTTGCAGCTGAGATAGCGTTGATGAAGATTTTCGTGATTTGTCGATTTTTTGCATATTAGTGCGATGACTCTCAATGGCATCCGTGTTAAAGAGAGTTTTGTTTAGTATAACACTTTTATTATTATTGGGACCGATAACTTGACTGTTTTTCTTGTTTTTCTTTATTAGACAATTTTTTGGTATCTTTGTTATTGTTGTTGTTGTTGTTATTGAACCTACATACGGGGTGTTTACTGGAGACTGTAAATACGTAGCGTCTTGTTTTAAATCCGTTGCGATTTAATTTGGTTTACATAATTTTCGTAATTTTTAATATAGGGGTTTCTTTTAATTAATAACTCACCGCTATTAGTTGCCAATAGACGTATTATATCCACATTACTTTCACGAACATTTTTGACCTCTGATTGAAGACTATTGATTTTCTCATGTAACTCAGCTATTTCGGCTTTTATTATTTCACCAATCAAAGCTTTAATGGTGTCATTCTTTAGCAAATTAATTACACTCTCAACAATTCCATCACTTTGTTGATTAGATTTGCCTCTAGTTAGTTTCATATTGATATTAACCAGTGAAATAAAATAATATTAATAAAACACACAGAACAATTTTTAAATGTGCTCTCGCCTCGACGTTGACAGTCAATGTATATATATAAAACATCCGCTTGTAAATGCATTTTGATAGACATTTTTAAAGCTACGTTCTCTGAATGTTGTATCTGGGAATTCCGGATCTATCTACATCAAATGGACTACTAAACGTGAAGTACCTAAGTTTATTATATAATCTACTTTTAAGTAGATGAAATTAAACCTGCCTTTCAGCGAAAGTATTAACGATTAATATATTGTAAATATGATTTATGGCATGAGGTTGGATGTTCGATTTAGGTATTGTTCAATATATTTAGAGAATTATTTTTAAATTTTGATTACCAAGAATATCAGCTTGTTGAAATCAGTGATAACCTTTGATAACAATTTAATAGATAATAGAAACAATAACCGTAAACTTACATAAGTACACTAGATATGTGCAAATTTTTGACTCACTGATGGTCAAACCAAGCTTCTGGCATTATGTATAAATTTATATATTTGTTCAATTAATTTATCAATCTACAAATCACAAATACAATACACACAAGAAGAGTGAAATTACAGATCGTAGCAGGAGGAAAATCAGGGATTAATTGTATCTTCTCCCCTTAGTGAAATTGGGTAAGTGGCCAAGAAAATGGCCGAACATAATTCTGATCCCAGTCCGCCCCTGTATACATCTCTTGCACATACTTTTAAAATTAGGTTTAGAATATTTAAAATCGTCTTTTGACTTTATTTCCGGAGGGCGCAAAGGTTGCCCTAATTTGTTATATTAATTTTTCACTCCTTATACGGGGTGTTTCATGAGGAACTGTACATACTTCCAGGGGAGGTAGAGGATCACTTGGGTATTCAGGAACGGCCATTGAAATTTTTCACTCTTAATTTCTGAGATACGGGGTGATAAACTGATTTTGGTCTAAATTTATTTTGGCCACAACGTCCTTTATTAAGCGGGTTTTGTTTAAATTTTAGAGACTTTATAAACTTATCATAGTTGATAGATTGCTATTATAATTTTTTTTTAAATTCCAGGGCCGGACTTTTTTAATTTGTATTTTCCGATTTCTGTATATATATTTTTTTAACATTCAGTTGTCAATTATAAAAGCCCATACCATGTAATTATATTTTTATCGCACCTTTATTGATTTTTTTTACAAGCGATTGTATTTGGCAAAATGGGGAATTTGAAGAAAAACAGATTCATTTGCTTACATTAATTGACCAATCGGTAAATAATGCTCAATATCATAAACATTAGAACTAGTGTGTAATTTTACAAATGAGGAATATGCCGATATTATTTATGTTTATGGATTGTGTGATGGTAATGGTAGACAAGCCGCAGAGGAATACCATATTCGTTTTCCTAACAGAAGAACACCAACTCATGAGACATTTTCAACTGTGTATCGTTATGTAAGGGAGCACGGCAGGTTTGCATCATCAAAAGTGGAACGAAATATTGTTTAAAACGTTGAAGAGCAAGAAAATATCATTAATATTGTTCAAGAACACCCTGAAGTAAGTACACGAGGAATAAGTGCCCAATTAGGAGTTCCTCATACGCGGGTTTGGAGGACTCTAAATAAAGAAGATTACATCCATATCATATTCAGCAAGAGCAAAGGCTTCAACAGGGTGACAATATAAATAGATTAGAATATTGCCAATGGATTATTGATCACAGACCGACTACATCTCGAACTTTGTTCATAGATGAGGCCCAATTTATACGGGATGGCGTATTTAATTCAAGGAATTCGCATAACTGGGCCAAAAACAATCCTCTTGCTATACAAGAAGCCCATTCTTAACATAAGTTCTCGGTAAATGTTTGGTGTGGTATGATTAACAGCAACCTAATTGGCCCACATATTTTCCCGGCAAAGCTAATTAGCGATACTCAGTTTATCCCTGTACTTGTTGACTGGATTAAAGCATTATTTTTTTTTAATAATAGTGCATTATACACTAAGGGAGAGAAACGTCTTATTTTTTCTGAGGTGTAATTTGAGGATCGAGAGCGAAGCCCGAGGGCAACAAATACATTGGGGGAAAAATGGCGGTCTCTCCCGAGGTGTATATACTATTTTTTGCACGATCGGGAGTAGAAACATTTATTTCATAAATAAAGAATTATAATAAATTGGAGCGAAATTACAATATTTAGAAGCCTTTGGGATATTTCCATTCAACGTATCATGGCAACAGATATTTGTTTACAAATACATTTTGAAAACCAAGAAGAACCGTATCGTTGAAGCTGCCGGAGCGGCAGTTTTAAACTTATTACCCACAAAATCCAGAAATTTGTATGATAAAGCGTACAATCAGTTCAGAGAATGGTGTAAGAAAAAGAAGGTACAAACGTACACGGAAAATGTTATGCTGGCCTATCTTCATGAAAAATCAAATGAATATAAATCTTCCACGGTATGGGCCCAATATTCTATGTTAAAATCGTGTATGATTGTGTACGATAACATAGATATAAGTAAATATGCAAAGCTGATGGCATTTTTGAAGAGAAATTCCTATGGTTTTTTTGACAAGGGACCAAATTGACTATTTTTTATCGTAAGCAAATGACGCTGAATATTTTTTTAATGATAAAAGTAAGATTATATTATTACTTATTAAGGTATGATTATGCATTAATGTTTTGTTACTTTTTTAGATTGCGTTGATCTTCGGAATTTCAGGTGCATGCCGTGGAGACGAATTAACTAACCTAAAAGTTGATGATATTGAAGATGTAGTATCTTCTTTAATAATAGCAATACCTAATACCAAAACTAAAATATCCCGAACCAGAAATGAAGGACATAAATTTACTCGATCTATATCGTAAATATGCCGCATTGCGTCCCTCTCACACCAGTCATGGTCGATTTTTTGTATTTTATAAATCAGGAAAATGTAAGTACTACACAGCCAGTAGGCAAAAACATTTTTGGAAAAATCCCAAGTATAATAGCCACCTACCTAGGATTATCGGATCCAACCTTATATACTGGCCATTGTCTACGTAGATCTTCAGCAACTCTATTAGCGGATGCAGGAGCAGACATCATGACTATAAAACGTCACGGAGGTTGGAAGTCGACGACAGTTGCTGAGGGGTACATTGACAATTCGGTGCAAAACAAAACAAATATAGCAAATCAAGTACTACAAGCTGCAACTACGGTTCAAAAAACTATAAATCTGAGTAAAGAAAATGTTTCATTTAGTGAAGTTCCTTCGAATATTAATTTCAATAGTTGTGAGAATGTAACATTTACTATCAATGTTAATAAATAAGAATTACATTTTGTTTAGATATTGGGCATGAAATAATATTTAGTCCCTAGGGGTAAATGCTTGACTTCTGTCACAATTTTGATGCCATAGAAATCGATTTCTACACCTGGTCGTGGAATAATTCTATTTATATGCTTTTAATTGGCCCACATTTATGAGTATGGGTCATCTGCGTATATTTATATATCGTGTAACATGTGCATTAATAAGGGTTCATTGTAGACCTGATCCACGGGCTGACGGTGTCGGATTTCAGGCCGACGACGGTATGATTCGGAGCAGGTTCAAAATCCTAGCAACGAACAGGTACGTTTTTTTTTCACAGGCAACTTTTCAAGTTCAACTTTTTATGCCTGTGAAGCGGGCATAAATATAGCGGCCCTGTTGAAGAATCCAGTTGGCATTTCCAAGGCTTGAGTGGAAGGGATTTACATATTGAAAAACGCGGACATAAAACCATATCCTCCGATAGTGCCGGAGCCGGGGCTCGAAACCGGTAGCGCGATACCCGTTCGATTAATAGCGATTGCCACCTTTCAGTTATTTCAGCTTGTAACTTGTAATTACAAGTTACAAGCCTGGTTGAATTCAACGCTCGGCGGGGCACATAGCCCGGAGAGTAGCTGTTGGTTGCAGTCTGGTTACGTTCCTTATAGTAAAATAAGGATTTTATAGAGGAGTTTGCGACTAAAAATATCATGTTTTAATATTCCGCCCTCTAAAAGCACATTTGAAAAATTTATAATATATTAGAAGAATTTTCGAACTTAAATATATCCAAAAATAAGTTTAAAATGGCAACTCAACAACAACAGCAGCAACAACAACAACCCCAACAACATTATCAACAACCTACAATTTAGACCCATATTCGCAGCAAATTAATTGGCCGCGCAGCACAACAGATTGCAGTGAAGAATATCTTGACTTGGTACAATTTAAAAGAAGCGATACAGCTCACATTTGCAGACCTACGTGATGAAGATACGTTAATTTGCGACCTTCTGATGATTAAGTAAGAAAACAACGAATCAGCTATAAATTTCGGGGGGAAATGCCAGGATATAAATAGCCTCTTAATGTCGAAAGTAAATTCCACTGAAAGTGACGAATCAGTAAAACGCGAAAAAATTAAAACGTATAACAATATGACCATAAAACATTTATCAAAGGCTTAAAAAACCATATAGCCTTATCATGCGCTGCAGAGACCCTAAATCAATAGAAGAAGGCATGAAAGTATAATTGTCGACTTAAAATATAGTTATAAGAAAAACAAGCCAACTTACTGCCAGGAACGTGCCGCAAACAATATTTCCACAAACGCAGTGTCCCCAAATAAGGGGGCCTATACCATTCGTCAGATCTCACCAAAACTTCATACCACCTAATCTATATCAAAATTGTAATCAAAACAATCAATATCAACAGCCATTTGTCAGACAAAATAACCGGTTGCCAAATTGGCAAACAAATAAGTCACAACAAAATAATTTCCCACCAAGAAATTGAGCACAAAATAATACACAAGCATTTAACAGAAAGAATATTCAACCACAGAGACCACCAACTAGTTTTTCTACCCCGTTTTCAATCTAGCGCAAGACAGAATTTTTACAAACCTATACGGTTTTAGGAAAGGCAAATCGACGGTGGATGCTGTAAGGAGGATTACGGAGATTGCTAGGGAGGCATTGAACTCTAAAAGGATCTGTGCAGTAGTGACCCTGGATGTCAGAAATGCGTTTAACACGGCGGGATGGGCTGAGATTGTCAGTAGTCTGAGGTGAGTGGGAGTAGCTCCTTATTTGCTCAGAATCATTAAGAGCTATCTGGAGAACAGAACAATTGAATGGGAGGCAGAAAACGGGGCACATTGGAAGAAGGTGACCTGCGGGGTTCCACAGGGATCGGTCCTGGGTCCGACCCTGTGGAATTTAATGTTCAATGACGTCTTACAGCTGCCTCTTGTGGGCGGTGCTACGGTGACAGGTTACGCCGACGACTTGGCCATAACAGCTACAGGAAACTGGGTGGCTGGAGTAGAGGCAGGGGCAAATGAAACCATTAGGGGAATAGAGCGGTGGTTAAATGGGGTGCAATTAGAACTAGCCCCAGAGAAAATAGAGTGCATCATCATTACGAGGAAAAGAATTCTACCACCCTTCATAGTAAGAGTAGGGCAGATGGAGATTAGACCTAGCAGGGGCTTAAAATATCTAGGAATATGGTTAGACCCGCGGCTAACCTATGGGTTACATGCACTGAAGACAGCAGAAACGGCGGGTAAAACCGCCTCTGCCTTAGGGAGGCTTATGAGTAACACGTATGGGCCCAAGGCTAGCAAAAGAAGGGTATTATGGTGGTGCATTCCATTTTACTGTATGCGGCCCCAGTATGGGAGAGTTCGATGGCGGTACAGAGCACCAGAAGGAGGCTTGAGAGAGTGCAGCAGAGTGCTGCACTCAGAGTTTGCAGTGCTTACAGAACTGTATCGTATGAAGCAGTCCTGGTGCTAGCGGGGGTTCCCCCAAGGAGAGAAGAGGGGTATATGAAGGGACGGGGAAGCAAGAGGCAAGGGAGAGACTCCTCGAGAGATGGCAGACTAGTTGGAAGAACTCAACTAAAGGGAGGTGGACAAGACGACGTATTCCAAATATAAGAACGTGGATGGAGAGGGGGCATGGAGAAATGAGCTTCCATCTCACCCAGGCTCTCACGGGATATGGTTGCTTTGTGGAATATCTCTTTGATATAAGAAAGGTTGACACACGGGAGTGTGTGTACTGTGGGGAGAACGACGACGCCATACCGTATTCTACTGCAACCGGTGGAGGACCGAGAGATCAGGAGACTGTTGGAACCTTGATAACCTAATTAGGTATATGCTGGAATAATGAGGACAAAGGAAGAGGATAGAAGAAATCTAACCCGATTAGAGTGGAAAAATGGAAAATTCTAACTTTTTAAACAATCTCTACTATAAAAACCATAAATATATTTGGGCTATGCCGAGCCCTTCTCCGTGACGCGATAACGACGGCCGAGGTCAGCCACCTGCCTTCTTTGTATTGTGCGTCTCATACCAGTTGTCAACCATCCTGAGACCCATCTGTGCAGTTGCCGATCTTCACGCTGCAGATGCGATCTATCATGATGAATTGCCACTAAAAAAATTTCATAGCGAGGAAAAGACGACGCCCAGAGGATGAAGGAGTTCTTGAGGCAATGGAGGAGATATTTCAATACATTGAAGCAAACAGTGAGTGCCAGTTCTCCTTACGAGTTATTAGAGCAAGTTTCGGGAACAATACCTACTACAAAAACTATCAAAGAAATAATGAAGGACAAATATAAGGACCTCATTGTTTTCAGCCGGATAAGCAATAAGAAAACTGTTGTGTACTTTCACGCTACAGGCGAAAAAATCTTGAATGATAAGTAGTATTCTTCGAGGTCCAAAGACTCACAAACAGAACGGCAGAGGATCGTCAGAACAGCAGCTAAAATAATATTGGAGGATATTGAGTCAATGGCATATGACAATTCTATTTTTCCACCTGCTTAAAAATTCTTTAAAAAAATTAGAAACTGGTACCTGATACGCTCCAATATGCTCTAGGCATTTATGGACTGCTTAGCAACAACGATAAGGCGAAACTCAAAGTAGAAAAGAAGCTGACTGCTATGTCATATGTCCTGGTTGCTGCCATTCACTCTCGATCTTTTGTATCTTCTATTCTACACAGTGTCGCCCTGTTCATTCACAGAAAGTTTGGGTCAAATAAATTGGTTGAGTTACTTGCAAGTTTGGGATTTAGTTGAAATTATCGCGAAGCCTAATAACTAGAGCTACCACTTGTCTACCACCCTGAAATGCCTACTCCAAAGGAAATATTCTGTCAATACATCTTCGACAATGCCGATGTCCCACTCACCACAACAGACCCAGTAGCTCCAGAAGCCATTTGGAATAATATTTTCTGCCGATGTTACCCCAGCAGAGGATTTACTTGACGACTATGAATATTCCGATGACCTTGACGATTTTCTTTTTTAACATTTACATGATCATTAACCATCAAATACTTACTTCTGCTATTATTTCTAAATTTGTTGTACACATTCACTTTACTCGAATAAAACGAGTTTTTCCGGCTTTTCCACCCCCCGTATCTCGGTAAGTATTGATCGTAGAGAAAAAATGAATAGAACTATTTTGGTAAAAAATTTAATTTGCTTTAATTTTGTATATGACACTTTTTCCACGAGAAGCTGCCGTTTTCGAGATATTCACGAAAAATGTGAAAACGGACTTTTCGACCCTCCCAACGCTCATACCCCAGCGGTCAGGACTTTTAGTATGTTGTTTAGGGAGATACCCCCTACTACTGAAGAGAAATCTGGAACTACATGATTTATTTCCGTCCGTTTTGCTTCGTTGACTGGACTATTACGGTAATACTATAGTTTAAAAAAACTAAGAAAATACGCTTTAATAGCAAACCGAACTAAAAAGTAAAAAATAATGTTTACATATTTTAAATATTTTATTGTCAAAAGCGTGGGGTGCAATAAAAATATAATAAAAAACACCTTAGGCTTTTTACAATAAAATATTTAAAATATGTAACCATTATCTTTTACTTTTTAGTTCGGTTTGCTATTAAAGCGTGTTTTTTTAGTTTTTTAAACTAAACTATAATTTTTTTAGTCACCCTCTTGCCATTCATCGTGTATTTCGAAACCGCTGAATATCCGCTAGTAGTACATAATTAATATTATACCAAAATGTATGTATTAAAGTTGGAACTAGCGTTTAACAAGGGCTTATACAACAGCAAATACGTTATATTAATAACTGCGGCGCCTCCGGCAAAATATCGACAATAGATTCATTTTTTTAAATTTTATTTCATCCTGATGATCCTGGTGAGCACATTAGAACAAAGTTGTCAAATTATTGTCTTGTCATCGGTCCTCGATAAGTGTGCAAAATTTCAGTTTAATCTGACGTTTTGAAGTAGGTGAGAATCACGTTCAAAGATTGAAAAAGTTACATACATACAATAAACAAACATACATATAGGTGAAGCTAATATAAAGCATGTAAAAAGGCTTGTTTTCTTTTTTTTTCGGCAAATCCACGATATTTGCGTTAACTAAGACTTAATTTATGACTAAAATGTTGCATAATGATTTTAGTATCTATTTTTAGAGTCTATCCTCGTATGCACAAAGTTAAATGGAATGGACAGTATCTTAAAACATTGTTTTGGGCGATAATTTCAATTTTGCTGTAACTCATAGGTTTTAATTAAACAACGCCAACGGCCAAATTGTGTATTATAATCAGTTAGATTTACCTAAATGTAGCGAAATTACAAAGTCGTACTGAAATTATATTCGTTCATATTTAGAGGTGATCAGAATAGAAATAACGTAACTATATATCATATTAGAATTTCAATCATGAATACTAATTTTACTTAACAGTAACAATACTATCGCGAATCTCAATTACACAATGCGAGTATCTGTTATCCTATTTATAATGGTTTTAAAAACAATGCTTACCTTTATCCCCTTGTCTGACTATTTGTTTCCCAGATGAGAAGAATTCTGGTTTCAATAAATTGGCTACTTCTTGCAATACAGCTTGTCCTACTACATTTAGAGTTTTGTTGTTCATTAAGAATAACATAATTTCATCTTGTTCCTTAATATTGTATCGGAGCATTATTTGCTGGTAGGTACTGCGATCCAACACCCACACTCTTCCTGGAGTGAGAGCTTTAATGGTTGCCCGTCTTTTATCATTGTACAAAATTGCAAGTTCACCAAAAACTCTAACATCATCAAATTCGCTTACAGCTTTTCCTTTCACTAATACTTGGTATTTTCCTTTTGCTGAAATGTACATATGAGAACCCTTTTCTCCTTGTTTAATTATGGTTTCTTTCGATGCAATTTCCCTATTGTACATAGAATAAACGACATCGTCTAGTCTTTTTCCAGAAATAATTTTGTTCAAAAAGTCATTGTTTTCTATTGCAGATTTTATCAATGCTTCATCGCTGGAAAAAATATTTATATATATAAGGAGTTATGTATTATTTATTTTTTCCTAGATCTTTATTCCAATGCTTAATGATTTATTAAGACATATTAATATCTAGTCAATGTCAATGTCACATCACAATAACTTTTGTTGATAGGTAAATAAATATTTTTTTGCTAATTGCTGTGGAATGAATCAGTAAAAATTGACGGTTCCAACATTGTCAGGGGGATATAGTAGGAAAAGGCGATGAGATTATTTTGTAATGAGGTCATCAAATAGGTAGCTGGTCTATTCAAATTCAAAAAAGGCCATTAAATATTCACGCACTTTTAAAAGTTTTATGTAATGTAAATACTTGTGTATCTATTTGGATTTACAATTTAGATTACAATAAATGTACCGAAGGTGTAATGTGTAAGCCAGTTTACAATAAACAATTACTGGAAGTGAATTATCTAATATTTTACTCTCTATTAAATCTAATAGCATCTTCCCGTAAACAGCAAATAAGCATGATCGTGCAAATGACGTCATGCACTCCATGTTGCTTGGCTCAGTGAGTGGAACATACTTTTGTAAGCCTCGTGGTATAAAATTCTGAATTTTTGGTACACACATGTTTTTTCTTTCATCATAATAATTATTATAATCTCGTCATCACTACTATTCGAGGAACTCTCTAAAAATATATCGATAATAACAAATGTTTTTATTATTTCTAGGTTTTGCATATGCGCCATATTGCACTCCACAATCGCACGAGCTATTAGAGCTCGTGCCAAAAATTTGCACTTAGTAATTCTGCCGGTGGAACGTAAGAAACTGTCAAAGAGTTTATTATTTTCTCAGTGGAAAATAAAAGTTGCACTCAGTTTCATCGAGTGCAGCCAGTGGAAAACGCTATAAATCTACTGTATATATGTCAACATGCAGGTATTGCGATGTCATTATATAATTGCTGCTGCTATAAGGTGGTACAAAATTGTCTCCTGATATTTCTGCGGCTGATACAGCCAAAAATAATGGCAGTCTTTTTATATAAACTTATTTCTGAAAATGAATAATAAGAGAGATATGCTCCTTAAAAGGGGGATAATAAATTTCAGTTTATCTGCAATATCTTCCGAGATCCTTAAAGTATCAAATTCATACTTTAAACTTAGGCATAGGCCATCTGGACACTAGCTTACATGGCATCAATCAAACCCTTTCTTCTGCTTAAGGGGTAGTTTTAGGGGGTGACTGTAATTATTTTCCTCATAACTTTTTAATTTTTTCCATATTTCTAAAAATTGTTATAAAAAACAAATTTGCAAATCACTAGAAATAAGAAAGGTATTCTTATTGCATTTCGATATTCCAAGCCACTTGTGGCAGCTCGCTTGCTCACTTCCCGAAAAGATGTTCCCACAATTTCAACGGTTTTGCAAAAGACCCATGATAGTAACTAAGGAAGAAAAATAAATAGAAAAAGATGATGTACATTAACTATTATTGTTGAATTTGAATATTAATTATGGATGTATGATAGATGAAATAAACCAACCATTTTTTATCAATCCGTCTATTTACTTTATGGTGTATGGCCGTATCATTCTCGAGAAATTTATATTTAAAAAATAACGTGCATTTACAACATTTTATTTGTAAATTATTTTACACAAAGAATGGTTCGAAATATTACTTTGACATTTTTTAAACTTTGATTCTATTTTTTTATAATTCCACTTTAATTATTAATATTATTTAAAGATGTTCTCTGAATTAACAGACGTAGTTTTGACTTTGGGAGAATGTTCTGTTTTGGTAAAGCTGTGAAATGTTATAAAGATAATTTCCCGAACAGAGGTGTTTCTGATGCCAAAACTTCCTTAAATACAGAACGCTGACTTAGAGAGACAGGAAGTCTTCAAATGAGAAACTGAAACTCTGGTTGTTCAAGAAGCGCAAGAACTGTTGACATTGAAGAAGAAATATTAGATATTGTAACAGCATTAATGGTTTATGGACTTGCATTAGTAGCTTGAAACATTGAATAGCCAACTGCAGACTTGATCGATCCTTTAAAAGTTTAAGTAACTTTATTTTTTCCTGCCTGTAAAATATCAAACCTTTGCGCCTTCTATAACAAAGAGTTTACTCAATCTTGCACCACTACCACCAACCGAATATGGTAATGAAAAATTCCCAACTGATTGGAGTTGGAAAGAGTCACCAAATGGACTTATACCAATTCCTACGCTTCAAGACGAAGTGTTATTGCAGATAATTTCTTTTAATTGCAATGCACCATACAGCTGTAGAAAAGCAGGATTGCAGTATTTACTAGTGGAAAGAACTTGTTCATATTCAGAAACCATTATAGAAACACCAGACGAGGAAATTGATCCTCAAATAGAAAAATTTATTTCCGAAGAAAATATCGGGGAAACTAATACTGAGTCGGAACATGAAGAAAAACGAGAAGCAGAGTTAACTGATCAATTTTCCACGTCGAAAAAGGCAGAGAATAAAAGTAATTACCGGAGACTGCTAATTTAAGTGAATTAGGCCTATTGGGGAAACCACCTAAGAAAAAACGCGCCGCGTGCTCTATCGCTAGATGGTGTGGAAACGGGCATAAGGAAAACAAGTATAACCTTATTTGTAAAGAAATCTATGTGCTTTATTTTCCCTTAATTTAAAATTTTCCCTAAAGTAAACCCAGAACTAAGTGATTTACAACAGATCGTAAAAATGCCACTTTTATGGTCGTTTTTTCAAAACTGCAGCCAGATCCGGGATCGACAGATGGTGCAAATTCATTAATATTTTTAAAGCTACCAAATAAACATAATAAACTTTATTATTACAGCTTGCCACCATTTATTTCACCCAAAAACCCTCTGTCGACTGGTCTAAGACAGCCACCTCCAAAAACTATCCCTTAAGCAGAAGAGGGAGTTTGACTGATACCATGTAAATTAGTGTCCGGTGTTATGGTACGTTTCACATATTATGACGTATAGAAAAAATTTCAAAAATCTTAAAATTTGCAAAATAATTCAATCTTTCATGTCAGTCTGTCAAACCATGATAAAAAAGTAATTTAATAGATAATTTAATCAAAAAGCTACAATTTTTGAAAAACAAATTCTGAAATAATTCATGATTCTTCGATAATTCATAACTCAATTCACCAGTAAATATCATAAAATATCCAAATTACTAATTTTACGGTCCCAACCTTACAAAATATCGCTCTTAAAACTACCGGGCTTCAATGAACTTCATTAACATGAAAACTACTTTCGACCTCGATTGACACCTTTTAATTCACTTCCATTAATTTTCTATTAAACAAACTTCCCTTCAAATTCGACTCTCAATCCATTTTACATCTTTAATATAGAAATTCAATCAATATTCATTCATATCCTTCAATTAAAGTACCGATACTACAGTTCCCATTAATATCAATACTTATTTCCAATGGGCCCCCTTTCATCATCAAAGCCTACTTCATTTCATTCGCCGCAAACCCATCTGCACAATTTCATATCATATTCAGCTTTAAGTGCAGGACCTTCGGGACGACTTTACGGGGTCATTCCAAATTTACTTATTTTTTTAAACATATTTTCGTTAATAACTTCCAAGTTTAAGTCGATTCGAACTTCACTCATATACTAAAAAATTTCCCATTTCAATGCCGAGACGATCATATAATTTTCATATTAGAATTTTCCATTTTTACAATTGATTGTGGAATATTGTGAAATATTGCGCAATCATTCCCGCTTGGAATGGCTGGGGACATTTCCAGACATATCCAGATCTCCGCACACAACGTCCCCGATGGGCCATATAAAAAGCCGAGCACCGCAAGTTCAGGCTAAGTGCGTTCTAGTTCAGTATATACAAAGTTAATTCTTGCGTCTTATCAAGTTTTAGTAGTGAAATAAAAGTGAATACAGGCACTAGTAACTGAAATATTTTCTTAACCGCCTCTCAAGTTACCGAAGTAACCCCCCTAGGAGGTCTCAAGGATCTTGTGCTATGTAAAGAGAGACGAGGCCCTACAGTTTATTGTGGACTCCGAATCACTCTTGGGGCAATTTTTTTTAATGAAAAATTGTTTCGCCTTGCGGATACCGAACCCACTTCGGTAGGCAACTCAGTTTGCTAGCCATACGCTTTAGCACACTGAGCTAGCGCCTTTCGGTTTCTAAAATTTAGTGCCGTCTGTCTAGTCCATTTTATCCGCGATAAATTCCCTGCAACTACACCGTCATAACCTCTTCCTTGACTGTCCACAGTAAAATAGCTAAACAAATCTTCGGCCATCGCGCCCCTTAAAATAAATCTAGTTTTTAAGTTAATCTTTGGTCACCGCGCCCCATAAAATATATCTAAGTTAAACCAAACCTTCTGCCATCTAGCAAATTAAAACAAAGTGAATTTTTTCTGAAAGTTTAAATCATTTATAATTAAAAGAAAGTTTTTCTTAAGTCGGAATTTCCATCGTCGAATAGTTGTCTTTTTATTACACGCTTTATACCAGCTTCACCCGTATCTTTGTTTATATTATGACGTATGTAAACTTTTTGAATCTTTGAACGTGATTCTCACCCACTTCAACACGTCAGATTAAACTGAAACTTTGCACACTTATCAATGACCAACGACAATACAATAATTTGACAACCTTGTCCTAATGTTCTCACCAGGATCAGCAGGTTAAAAAAATATATATATAAAAAACAAACTTATCTACTGTCGACATTTTGCCGGAGGCGCCGGGGTTATTAATATCGGACCTCTGGGAGGGTTGACCGTTTAAATGTCCATTACTCGTGGGAACAACAATGAAAACTTAAACTACAACACGAAAACAAAAAAGAGGAGATTGGTGAAAAAAAGTTATAGTTTAAAAAACTAAAAAAACACGCTTTAATAGCAAACCGAACTAAAATGTAAAAAATAATGTTTAAATATTGTGAATATTTTATTGTAAAAAAGCGTGGGGTGTAATAAAAATATAGTAAAAAGCACCCCACACTTCTTTACAATAAAATATTTAAAATATTTAAACACTATTTTTTATTTTTTAGTTAAAGTTAGTTAAAGCGGGTTTTTTAGTTTTTTTAAACTAACATTTTTATAACAGTTTTTAGAAATAATATTTTAAGTTAAAAAAGTTTTACGAACTGTGTTCAAGTAATTTAAATAAATATTTTAATTTCGATGTAAAACCAAGTGTGTTATTTCAAGAGGTGATATACAGAGTGGAAGCTTTAGACCCTTTCACAGACATTAAATAATAAATTTTAAAATCAAAGTGTTAAATAGACCCAGACTTTTAAAATACAAGTGAATCCAACCTCTGGGATTTATACAGGTTGTAGCGTTGGAACCTGTCCGACATCTTAGGAGCAACCCCCCGAACCTCTTAAAAAATAAAATTAAGTGCACGAAAAGCCCCAAGAGTCACTATTAAGCTCTAAAGCTCCACTCTCAGCTCAAACATTTTTCGTGTTCACCTCACGGCCTATGGCTAAGTTTAAAATATGAATTTGATATTTTAAGGCAGTCGGAAGATATTGCACAAAAACGAAAATTTATTTTCCCCCTTTTAAGGGGTATATCTCCCTTATTATGTATTTTCGGAAATAAGTTTATATAAAAGATTACCAATATTTTTGGATGTACTTTCAGCAGCAGAAATATCGGGACAATTTTGGATCACCTTATATAATATACCTAGTCCGTATTCCTGGTTGTATGCACCGTGTTTTATGTATGTACTTCTACTACAAGGCAAGCGTTCATATTGTTGAATTTAGGGCATTTTTTTTTGTAACTGCAGTAAGACGTGGCTTATTGACTGTAATATGTTTCACTGAATAAGCAATTTTATAGCAGAAGGAAGTTTTTTAAACCAAACCAGCTATTCCCCTTACGAGTGCTGAATTATATGGGAAAATTTACGTATTTTGCTTAAACACGATTAGCACTAAAATACAATAACTTGGAATGTTCACGTAAGGCGTAAGGAAGAATAGCTGTCTTGGTTTATTTTGTTAAGATGACTGATGGTCGAGAGGTGAGCGCACTTGCCTCTCACCCAAAAGTTCCGGGTTCGATTCCCAGTCGTGGAAGTGGAAAATACTGTGAGTGGGATCTTTCCACTATACACGGATATTGGGTGTGTGTGTCCCTTGTCTCTAAATGTGTAGCCCCCTCCCACACAAGGCTCTTCTAGAGCCTTCCGGGATAAAGGGGGTCGTCATTACCTGTGGTGTATTTGGTGTATTATTTAAGTCCTTATTTATATAAGGCTACTTTCAGATAGGTTTGAATATTATAATTCCTATATTTTATATTTTTATAAAATTTCCTTCTGCTATAAAATTGCTTATACAGTGATGATTGTCAATTTTATTTTCGATTTGGATTGTTTCGAGACTACTGAGAGATGGCGCTAGTTACGCTCTACTTAACAGTGTCTATGATACGCCAACTCCAGTATTGAAGGCATCACTTGCACTGCAGTGATGAGACCCAAAAATACGTCGAAACTGGTTTGCAGTTAGTGACATCCTGAGATGAAAGAGGCCTCGCATCTTCCTCGTAGCATTCGAGCATTCCAAGTCTCCAAGTCATTGTATTTTAGATTTTAGTGCTAACTGTGTTTAGACAAAATACGAAAATTTTACCATATAATTCAGCGCTCGTAAGGGGGTTTTGATTTAATTTGTTGAATTCTTATTTATATAAGGCACTTGCAGATAGGTTGGAATATTATAATTCCTATACTTTATATTTTTATGTAATATTTTTGTTGTTTTTGTAGTTTTCTTAGTATTGCAATGCTGAATTGCTATTGAAACAATAAAAAACGAAAAACCCACTTCAATTTTAAACGCAAATAATTAAAATATTTTTATTTAATACTATGTAATAATAACATTTATTAATATAAATTCACATGCTAAGTTTCATAATCTTATCTTAATAGGTTACTGAGATAATAAACATAAATCCATTTTGCTTTCTTCTTTTCTATTCGGGGACCGTAGTTCTCTTAGCCTGTATTATTATACGTATGGTTGTATGAACTTTTTCTTTATATAAAAAACAATTTGGGAACAACTTTATAAATATACCTAAATAGGGAGAGGATTTTTGGTACCGAAAATATTTGAAATAGACCCTAAAAGGTTTCCTTAAAGGACCCGCACGTATTATATGCATATAGAAATGACTCCGGGTGAATTTTTAGTATTCGATCAATGGATTAAAAGATTCTTTAAGCCCAACCACGAAAAGTGGACAGTTTTCAAGTAAATTGGATTCGAATTTAGTCCTAATGGAATAGTGTGAAACGTGCATACGTAAGTTCATAGTATCAAGAGAACTAAACCTTTTTTGTTGTAATTAACTTATAATAAGCACCTTCATCCCAATTACTCAATCATTTAGTAATAACCAACAAACAATACAACAAGCGAGTAATTCGTGTTTAATGATAATGACAGATCATAATCATATCTAAAATTAAACTAAATAAAAAGACCGACACAACAGTGAGAAATGATTTGGATTCAACACGAAAGAGAGACATGAATAATAGCATGCCTCAAACAGGTTTATGTTGTTGAGGTCTATTAGCCGCATCCAGAATGGTTTCCAAAAGCCCCGTAGAACAGCTACATGTGCACATGTTCTCAGAGTTCTAGCTCCTGTTTTACATGTGCAATAATAGCTAGGAACTAACTCATTTTCCTCTTATCTGTTATTTTTGTAAGTTATCCAGGTTTGATATTTGGTAGCGTTACGAAATCTGGAAAAAATTTTCAAACGTACCAGTCCAGGTTCTTCAATAAGCTCGTCTAATTCAGAGTTAATACAACTACTTTCAAAAAGTACTCCCAGTACCCAGTACAAGTAGTCAACATTTTTATTCTTGCTCCCAGTATTAAGTACAAATACTTTGAAAAAATACTTAAGGTACTTTAAGCAATTTATATGAAATTTAAAATTTAAGTAACTAGTACAAAGTAACTACTCCCTGAAGTACTCGACGTACTTAAAACATTTAAAGTACTTTAAAATACGATTTTTTTAAGTGCAAGTAAAAGTAGTATAAGTATTTTGAATGTGCTATAATACTTTTTTAGGCATTCGATACCAGTAATCTTTAAATTAAGGAGTGTCTTATACTGCAGTACTTCCTCTTTACAAAATATTTAGTCCTTAGTAGTAAACATGTTTTTCGTTTCAATGCAATTTAAACAAAAAGCCATTTTTTTTTCTTCATTTAGCAAAGGAGGCGGAGAGAGCTTTCTGCACTTGTCTTGTGTTCGTTTTTAGGTAAAATGTGTAGAAAAATCTTTGCTATTTTTCTAATAACGAAGTTATCAAATCACATCAAACCTAAAAGCTAAATACGTGAAATAATAATTTACAAAAAAGCGATAGGAGTCAAAAGAAAATGAATTTTTACAAAAAATTCACAGTCCTTTTCAACGATGCAACCCGAGGAGACATTGCAAATGATGGATTAGAATATATTCTGACTATTATATAACTTATATATAACTATTAGTTGAGAGAATAAAAATGAAACAAATCTAAAGATTTTTCATTTTTATGTCTCCTAACTAATAGTTTATACAACTTTAAATTTTGATTTGTAGAAAGTTTTAAAGAAGAAATCACGTTTCATATCTATTTCTAGAACCATTATATTATTATTACAGTTTTATTTCGACGTATCTCGTATGTGTCGTAAATACTTAATCTATTTTACAAGAATGTTTATTATGTCGCGAATATTTCAGAAGGTCCGTTTCATGCGATGTTTACAATTTTATATATTCCACAAAATTTCCTATCGATCAACTTCGTATTTCACGAAAATATGTTACAATATGTTGAAAAATCCTTTTCATTCGCTGTTTAAAATTATATATGTTCCTCGCCATTTTATTTTGACTTACCTTATATGTTGCTAAAATAAGACCATTCGTGTGTTCGTTCGTGTAATGTTTTTTATAACGCGCACATTTATAAAAATCCATTTCAGGCGCTGTTTAAAATTTTATATACATATACAGGGTGTCTCACCGGGAACTGAATCGATCGATATAGAGAAAAGTACACATCAGAAGATATTGAAAATTTAGATAATTACTGATGTCGGTGTGGCCAATCCAACTAAAATAATTACAAGCAGCTGGTTCTTCCGCTTATATCGGACGTCGATACCAACTTGTTTATTTAAAATGGAACACCCTATATATTTTAGGGTTTTCGAAAAGAACATAGAATTCTGAGTCGAAAATATGTAGCATGTTCTATACCTAAACCTAGCCGTTTCAGAGATATTCGACATTTTATAGAAAATTTGACAGGTGCAACGGTTTGCAAGAACCGTTATAACTTTCTTCGTGTAAAAGATCCTCATTTGCTTCTTGTCACGTAAAAAGAACACAAAGAGAACTACGTTCTAGAACTGAAATAAATTCAATAATATCATACCAAGTGTTCCGTTTTTCGCGTTAAATTTTGTCAACTTCAAACCCAAACTTGTTTAGGCCAAACGGAACACTCTCTATTTTTTTACGTCAAGTTGTGTAAAATTGAATTCCCTTTTTTCTGATATTAGCATTGTGGGGGTTAAAGTTACAACTTTTTGAAATATTTGCGATTTTATTACATTCATGAATTGTTGTAATCATTCCATCAAAATAGCCATGATTAGAAACAATCAGTCATTATCTTATGTCAAAAAATGCCAGCACGTTTAAATTACACCCACGAAGACTTTTTAAATTTGTTTATTATTTATGGGGAATGTGATAAAGTAATATCAAGAACTTGCAGCACATTTGCTACTCGATATCCAGAAAAACGGAAACCGTCACCAAACACTGTAAAACGCATACTGGAAAATTTTAAAAGTTATGGCTCTGTCAAGGCAAAAATGCAAAGAAGAAAGCCTATTGTTGATGACGAAAACATTGAAATAGTCATTCTGGGATATTTTCATGTATTTCCGAGGATGTCAAGACAAGCTGCTCTGGAATCGGGACTATGCAAGGATTCAATTCACAGAATCTTATTAAAACATAAGTTTCACCCGTTTTCATTCCATATGGTTCAAGTATTAAAAGAAACAGATTTCCTAAGAAGACAGAATTTTTGTGAGTTTATTCTAATAAGGTCTGAGGGTCACGATTCTTATTTGGGAAATATTATATGGACAGATGAAGCAAAATTTACTAAAAATGGACTATTTATCCTTATATGTTCAGAGAGCGAAACTTTCAGGAAAGTTTGCAGTTCAATGTTTACTGTGCCATAAGAAACGATAGAGTGGTGGCATTACAATTTTATCAATTGAAACGGTAAATTAAATTTTCTCTTCTGTTAATATGTATAGGTAAATTTTTGTTTTTTTTTTTTAGGTGAAAGATTTAGAAGAATCTTACAAAATTTTAATAATACCTATTTAGAAAAGTTACCTCTCGCCGAACATAGAAACATTTTTTATCAGCACGACGGTGCTCCCCCACATAACGCATATTTAATTAATAACTATTTACAAGAAATTTTTATGATCAATGGATTGCCAATAATGGACCTTTCTTATGGCCTCCTCGCTCGCCCGATTTATCAGTTCTGGATTATTTCATTTGGGAAACTATTAACAGGATTCAATTAGAAGAGCTACCCATGAGGAACTAATCCGAAGGTGCGAAAAATGTGTCGAGGTTCGAGGGCGGAATTTTGAGCAATTATTAAATTAAAATGAAATCATATTTTAAACTGATCTTATCCCTGCTATTTTAGTTCATGCCATATCTTCAATTCGAGTAATACGCATGTTACAGTGTTAGTGTTATTTTGCGTTTTTGTGGATATCGAGTAGCAAATGTGCTGCAAGTTCTTGATATTACTTTATCACATTCTCCATAAATAATAAACAAATTTAAAAAGTTTTCGTTGGTATAATTTAAACGTGCTGGCATTTTTTGACATAAGATAATGACTGATTGTTTCTAATCATGGCTATTTTAATGAAATGATTACAATTCATGAATTTCTAATAAAATCGCAAATACTTCAAAAAGTTGTAACTTTAACCCCACAATGCTAACATTAGAAAAAAGGGAATTCAATTTTACACAACTTGACGTTAAAAAATACAGGGTGTTCCATTTGACCTAAACAAGTTTTCGCGGTTTGAAGTTGACAAAATGTAACGCGAAAAACGGAACACTTGGTATGATATTATTGAATTTATTTCAGTTGTAGAACGTAGTTCTCCTTGTGTTCTTTTTACGTGATAAGAAGCAAATGAGAATTTTTTACACGAAGAAAGTTATAATTTCTATAAAATGTCAAATATCTTTAAAACGGCTAGGTTTAGGTATAGGATATGCTACATATTTTCGATTCAGAATTTTATGCTCTTTTCGAAAACCATAAAATATAGGATGTTCCATTTGAAATAAGCAAGTTGGTATCTACTTCCGGTATAAGCGGAAGTGCCAGCTGCTTATAATTGTATTAGTTGGATTGGCCACAGCGATATTAGTAATTATCTAAATCTTCACAATTTTCTGGTGCGTACTTTTCTCTATATCGATCGATTCGGTTTCCGGTAAGACACCCTGTATATATCTCATATTTTTGTTTAGACCTACCTCATTCATACTGAAAAAAATCAATTGTATAAACACTGCCACTCGTGGCGTACTTCGTAGAATTCCGTTTAGTAAGATTTCTTTTAAATATAATTTTTCTCATTAATGTCACTTTCATTTTCATCTGCCTCGAATATGGCAAATAGGGTATAAACAAAAATTATTAGTTTATTTCCAGTTTATCCCTAAACATTTCCAATGATAAAATTTAAAAACTCACAAATAGTGATTAGTAAAATAGTAATAAAAAATAAATGGGTAAGTAAAAAATAAATTGGTAAATAAAAAAATTTAGTTACCTAGCTACAAGTACAAACTAAATATGCATATGCAATACAAAAATCTCTTTTTATTTGGTGCTTGTTTTGTTGGAGCGCATTTGTAAATTAATTGGATTGCTTACAAAATTCTATGGCCACTTGCCACTTTATGTAGCATGATCATAATCCAAACCCAATAAATGTACTGTAGGTTTGATGGATTTATTTAACAAAATTATTCAACGTAGAACAGGTAACCTTTTTAAATTTTATGAAAAATACTGAGCATTTAAACGTACTTGGAGTACTTTCTTAAGTTATAATTATTACTTATTTAGAAAAAGTACTGGGAATACAAGTAGCAGGACATACATGGGTTTTAAAAGTATTTAGAGTAAAATACTTAAAAAGTAAAACTGTACTAATTACTTTACTTGGAATACTTTTTGGTACTTAGTAACCTCAACTCTGGTCTAATTCAAATACATCCGTATCTTCTTTCTGGGGCCTATCCTGGACATAACTTAAAAATTGTTTTTATATGGTCGTCCCACTACCCATCTAGATTTTGTAATCAGTTAATTTGCATCCTCAGTATCTAATTGGGATTGTCACCTGATGCACTGATGCAAGCAGTGGCGACATCATACAATCTATTCCCAAGTCCACTACAAATCGAATGGCATCCCAATAGCCCCTATCCAAGATGTAAATATCTCCTGGCTTAAATCATTCCTGCAAACCATGGGCGTCCTTTTGTATTTCTTTTCTTAACATCGTTGCGCCATTACTATAAATGGTGTCCCTTATAATAATAATAATAAATAATAAATAAACACCACAGAAATTAGACAACCCCCAATTCCAGAAGCCAGGGCTTATGCGGAAGGGCATTACACATTGAAAAAACGCGGACATACAACCATTTCCTCCGACAGTGCCAGTGCCGGAGCAAGGATTCGAACCCGGTGGTGCGATGTCCGTGTGATTAATTGCGATTGCCACCTCGCGCCTTAACCCACTCGGCTATCATCTTGTATAAGAGAACAGTTGTAGTTTTTGTCGTCTAAGATGATATGGACAATTAATATATGACATAGTATTAATTCCTGCGAGAGCTATTGGCTATGATCTAAGTGCGAGGCAATGTAAATATTTTGTTTACCAAAAATGTCTATTTTACTTTTGATCGTATAAGTTCACTTAATAACAATAAGCGATTAACTTGTCGCAATTCTTAATAACCACGATCAAACTGACAATTCATAAGATTAATATCGTTTTTTTTATTGCACATCCTACCTTGCATTTCACGAATTAGGAAACTCGATTATTTATGCACATGAACTAAAATCTTAGTTCATCTACACAAGGGGAGTTTAGTCATATTTCAAAGCAACAATTTCACTATTTATGAACCTTTTGTGAACATATCATTAAATATACGGCGCTTTTGGAAAACATTATAAATACGGCTATAGTCTAGTATACTTTAACTTGGCGTGTGTATGTATGAGTTAATATTTCCGTACGATTTCATTTTCTCTTGTACACAAAGATCCAGAAATATTGTCCACGTAGACAATGTTTCTGGACTATTGCTTTAACTTTGTGTACAATATGGGAGAAAATGAAATCCTACGGAAATATTAACTCATACATACACACGCCAAGTTAAAGTATACTAGACTATATAATAGACCACAACATAATGCTGTTTGAGGCATGTTATTATTCATATAACTATTTTGTGTTGAATCGAAATCATTTCTCATTGTTGTGTTAGTTTTTTTATTTAATGTCTTAAATATGCTTATGACCTATCATTATCATTAAATACTATTACAAAAGTTTAGTTTCCTTGATACTATGAACGTATGTAAGCACGTTTTACACACACCACCTTATTAGGACCGACTTCGAACCCGATTCTCTTAAAAAAAAAATGATACTATCAGGCAAAACTACTTTCAATGGAAACATATAATACACAGAAAATCATTCAATATGAACTTAATTGATATAGTCCACTGATATCAAGAATAGTGAAATGATTGTTTGCACTTTGAGAGATTGTACACAATTAGAAATCTTTTGAGTAAATTATAGCGTAGCTACTTTCTGATTATTAAATTATTACTTCTTTCCGGTTTCTTTTTTAATGGGTCAAAGCTAGGATCGATTTGTTTCATTTTATGATTTAAAAATTTAATTCCCTGTTTTGTTCTGTTAATAAAAACAATTTAGGAATAATGCAAAGATAAAATGGGAAAAGTAGAAAAACAGAGGCGTACAAGTTAAATTGTAACGACTGTGAACCTTATATATTGTTCAAACTGACCGAAATCTAAAAAAGCGGCTGGTGGAACATAAAAAGTAGATAGAATAAATTAAACATTTAAGTGGAGACAATCATTATAGTAAAGAAATTGAGGTAAAAATTATTCATAATTTATTATTTTGTCTTTAAGTGCAACTTTTCTTTCCATCGATTACGAATAATATTTTTAGTTAGGTACATATTTTCTTTCCTTCTTTCTAATTGTACCAATAAATGTCGTCTTTCTAGTATCATATTTATTAAAACAGAAAGAAAGTCAATTGAAAATAGTAAAGTAAAATGAACAACTAATTTTTACCACTTTTAATCTCAAAATGATGTCTTACTTATAGGAACTGCGACACTCATAAAATTGAGTCGTTAAAATTAAGCCCGCCTATGTTGAAGCTTCTCTGTAATTTTATGTTATATGTTATAGTGGAGCAGATCTGGACGAAGACCAGATTCGACTAAGGAAACGTCCGATTGTGATTATTTTTTGCCATTAAATAGAGTTGGGTCCTTCCAACATTCCAACACATTTGTACCGCAAATGTCAAAGGGGGGAGTGGGAAAGGGCATATTAAATGAATGAGAAAATGGTTTTTCGAAGATAACTCGGCGGCTTTTGATCTGACGAAAAAAAATCCGCAGACCAAAAATAAAGAGCTCATGAAAATAAGCAAATTTTGTACCTAACCTCATCGACGCCAGACTATTGATTCGCGAGATATCGCGAATCCAAGGAGCAAAAATAAAAAAAAATTGAATTCATTTTTTATCATGAAGGAGTTTAGTTGAGGATTTAATTTTTTTTATTAGAAGGATATTGGCAGATATTTTGTTGGACCGGAGGCGGGAGGCGCGGTGGTGGGATAATTAGAAGGGGAGGGAGAGAGCGAAAACGAAAATATTTCACATACTGATAACTCCCCGTGTAATTGACCTATCGCGATCAGACTGACGTACATTTTTTTATTTTTTTACTTGCTACAAGATAGCACTCGCGTAAAATGATTTATTTCGCAAACATACGCTTGGTGCACGAAATAAAAACCGCTGCACAAGGAATCACTACTTCCATATCAGGATTTTGTATCCAAGTCTTATACACACTAAATCCCAATGTAATATTTTATTCCCTTTAATAATAGAGTGGGGGTGGTAGAGGGGGTGGCTAATGTAAGAAAAATTTTGGAAGCCCTTGGTTCTCGTATACACACTAAATCCCAATTTAATTTTTTAATCCCTGGTAGCTAACTCCAAAAAAATTTTTTGAGACGTTTCGTTGTTCTATACGCACTAAATCACATTTTTTTACTCCCTTTCATAATAGTGTGGGGGTGGTATTGGGGGTAATATTGGGGAGGGGATGGTTGACGCCAAAAAAATTTTGAGACTTTAACTTTTCGTACATGCCCTAAATTGCAATTTAATGGACTCTTATCTGCTTGCTTTGCCTATTTACCCTTATTTACCCCATTTACCCCCGAACCCTTCAACGGAATTAGATCAAAATGTAATCTAGTTCCAGATCTCGTTACAATACATAAATGTACCAAATTTCAAGTCAATATCATAAACGGTTCCAGAGTAAATGTGCGCACAAAAAAAAATTAAAGACAGACAAACAGACCGACAGACAGAAATTTTTTTTCACTTAAATTTAAAATCTCGACGTTTCATGACATTTTAGTCTTTCAACAAAAAAAGAAATTTTTTTTTTCGTTACTGTACTTTCACTGGACGTGGAAGTAAAATTGCACGTTTTTTCAAACAGTTTTTTTGGCACGAACGGAAAGGGTGGGGACAAATCTTTTTCGTCACTTGATAGCTTTTTTATTAACGTTTAATTTCCGCCCGGCCAGATCGGGATAGAATGATCAGGAAGGGAGATAGAGAACGGCAAAAAAACTGTTTGAAAAACGTACAATATTTATTTCGCGCGCGAAGCGTATGTTTGCGAAAAAAATCATTTTATGCGAATGTTATTTTGTAGCAAATAAAAAAATTAAAAAAGGTACGTCGGTCTGATCGCGATAGGTCAATTACACCTGTAGTTATCAGCATGTGAAATATTTTCGTTTTCCCTCTCTCCCTCCCCTCCTAATTATCCCACGTTTCCTTATTCCAAAGCCAGATCTCCTCCACAATTTGTATTTATTTAGAATACATCTGGGAAATATGTATGAATACCTTAGGTGCCAGAGCAATGTTACAACAGATATGTTTGATTGGTATATTGACAGATTGTAAAATATAATCAATCATCCCATCTGATTGGAGATCTACAGATTGTAAGTTTACTAATATTCAGAATACAACAGTCTATTAGAGAGACCAAAAAGTCACATGGGCCATATGTCAAGTAAATTATCAAAGGTCTACCCAACAGCACTATATAAATATTTACTGCTCTAATTATACTTCGATATAATTAATTGTTGTCTAACATCTATTTTTGGTCTTTTGCATTTCTGCTTGTAATATTTCATATTTATCAAGTAGTACATCATAGTAAGCAAGAGCAAATAATATTATGGTTATCAGCTTGTACAATAATGTTATGCAAATATGTACAGTATTAACTCAGTGAGTCAGTAAAATGATGTAAATTAGGAAACAAAAATTAGGTCAAATAAGAATCGCTTTCGGGGACTTGCCCTACCCTAGGATTAATTTCTGCCTAAGCCGCAGTATATAAACTTTTGGACAAATTATGTGTAGCTTTTCCTTTGTAAAATCAGATTGTTCGGAAATTTTCATGTAGTTGCTACGGAAATTTTTGTTGAAGTAATTCTTTCTTCTATCGGTATTTGTTTGCCAATGCAATATTTTCATGCTCGATTAGGGTGGATTAAACATTGTTTAGAATTAATTCGGGACTTGGAACTGTAAGTGAACCCAAATACCTGCGAGCGCACAGATCCAAAACTACAGCACTTTTTGTTGTAACTGTCGTCT
The DNA here is from genome assembly GCA_963675555.1 of Leptura quadrifasciata. Classification (NCBI taxonomy): domain Eukaryota; kingdom Metazoa; phylum Arthropoda; class Insecta; order Coleoptera; family Cerambycidae; genus Leptura; species Leptura quadrifasciata. The sequence continues at coordinate 110,892,949 of OY776676.1, read as the reverse complement.
GTCATTTTGGGAAAATGCTACGTAACATTGTAAACTGTATTTCTAGCTCGGTTCATGTTTTTTATGAAATAATTATCCTACAGAGCGAGAAAACTAAAAGAAAAAGTCGTAAATCTAGTGTTCTCATTTTCCTCATTCGTCATGCGTTTTTTCATTATATAAAATGCAGACAAGCAAAAATCTACAAATATATCTATTATTTTTTTTATACAATGAAAAATGAAGCTTTTGCGGTACCGCAGAGTTGGCTGATCGAAGTGGGGGTTGTACATTTTGGTACCATCACTGTGCGCTATACTGTTATCTTACTCTTTTACCTTCCACCAGTACGCTTACGAGTCGGACAAATCAACGGAATTGCCACTTAATAACCTAGTTGGGAAAATCACTCACTACTTCCAGAAAAAGTATAGTGAAGTGGTAGCGTTCGAGCTATGCTGGGATACAGAATCATAATGATAACCCTACAGGAGAAACCAGTTAGCTTTAGGGCCGCAAGAGGATGCTCACAAGACGGGGTTCTCTTCGTCTTTCTGTGCTCACTATTTGTGGATGATCTACTGGCCGCTCTAATTCTATACAATACTTTCTTACACCCTTCAAGAGGTACTAGATGAAGTGTACATCTGGTGTGAGAGGGAACAGATGTCTTTAAACCCTCACCAAATGGTAATAGCACCTTTCACCAGAAAAGAAACTAGATAATTTTCCTTACTAGGTGAAACCACAGATAAATCGGAGGAAGTGAAATATCTAGCTCTTACTCTAGTGACTTAATTGGAACTCCCATCTACATTACGGTCATAAGTATGCTCATTTAAGGGAATTTATTACGTATCCTTTGAAATCAAGAGCTAAAATACTTGTTAAGTATGTTGCATAAAAATTTTTTGAGACGTTTCGTTCTTCTATACGCACTAAATCACATTTTTTTACTCCCTTTCATAATAGTGTGGGGGTGGTATTGGGGGTAATATTGGGGAGGGGATGGTTGACGCCAAAAAAATTTTGAGACTTTAACTTTTCGTACATGCCCTAAATTGCAATTTAATGGACTCTTATCTGCTTGCTTTGCCTATTTACCCTTATTTACCCCATTTACCCCCGAACCCTTCAACGGAATTAGATCAAAATGTAATCTAGTTCCAGATCTCGTTACAATACATAAATGTACCAAATTTCAAGTCAATATCATAAACGGTTCCAGAGTAAATGTGCGCACAAAAAAAAATTAAAGACAGACAAACAGACCGACAGACAGAAATTTTTTTTCACTTAAATTTAAAATCTCGACGTTTCATGACATTTTAGTCTTTCAACAAAAAAAGAAATTTTTTTTTTCGTTACTGTACTTTCACTGGACGTGGAAGTAAAATTGCACGTTTTTTCAAACAGTTTTTTTGGCACGAACGGAAAGGGTGGGGACAAATCTTTTTCGTCACTTGATAGCTTTTTTATTAACGTTTAATTTCCGCCCGGCCAGATCGGGATAGAATGATCAGGAAGGGAGATAGAGAACGGCAAAAAAACTGTTTGAAAAACGTACAATATTTATTTCGCGCGCGAAGCGTATGTTTGCGAAAAAAATCATTTTATGCGAATGTTATTTTGTAGCAAATAAAAAAATTAAAAAAGGTACGTCGGTCTGATCGCGATAGGTCAATTACACCTGTAGTTATCAGCATGTGAAATATTTTCGTTTTCCCTCTCTCCCTCCCCTCCTAATTATCCCACGTTTCCTTATTCCAAAGCCAGATCTCCTCCACAATTTGTATTTATTTAGAATACATCTGGGAAATATGTATGAATACCTTAGGTGCCAGAGCAATGTTACAACAGATATGTTTGATTGGTATATTGACAGATTGTAAAATATAATCAATCATCCCATCTGATTGGAGATCTACAGATTGTAAGTTTACTAATATTCAGAATACAACAGTCTATTAGAGAGACCAAAAAGTCACATGGGCCATATGTCAAGTAAATTATCAAAGGTCTACCCAACAGCACTATATAAATATTTACTGCTCTAATTATACTTCGATATAATTAATTGTTGTCTAACATCTATTTTTGGTCTTTTGCATTTCTGCCTTGTAATATTTCATATTTATCAAGTAATACATCATAGTAAGTAAGAGCAAATAATATTATGGTTGTCAGCTTGTACAATAATGTTATGCAAATATGTACAGTATTAACTCAGTGAGTCAGTAAAATGATGTAAATTAGGAAACAAAAATTAGGTCAAATAAGAATCGCTTTCGGGGACTTGCCCTACCCTAGGATTAATTTCTGCCTAAGCCGCAGTATATAAACTTTTGGACAAATTATGTGTAGCTTTTCCTTTGTAAAATCAGATTGTTCGGAAATTTTCATGTAGTTGCTACGGAAATTTTTGTTGAAGTAATTCTTTCTTCTATCGGTATTTGTTTGCCAATGCAATATTTTCATGCTCGATTAGGGTGGATTAAACATTGTTTAGAATTAATTCGGGACTTGGAACTGTAAGTGAACCCAAATACCTGCGAGCGCACAGATCCAAAACTACAGCACTTTTTGTTGTAACTGTCGTCTGTCATTTTGGGAAAATGCTACGTAACATTGTAAACTGTATTTCTAGCTCGGTTCATGTTTTTTATGAAATAATTATCCTACAGAGCGAGAAAACTAAAAGAAAAAGTCGTAAATCTAGTGTTCTCATTTTCCTCATTCGTCATGCGTTTTTTCATTATATAAAATGCAGACAAGCAAAAATCTACAAATATATCTATTATTTTTTTTATACAATGAAAAATGAAGCTTTTGCGGTACCGCAGAGTTGGCTGATCGAAGTGGGGGTTGTACATTTTGGTACCATCACTGTGCGCTATACTGTTATCTTACTCTTTTACCTTCCACCAGTACGCTTACGAGTCGGACAAATCAACGGAATTGCCACTTAATAACCTAGTTGGGAAAATCACTCACTACTTCCAGAAAAAGTATAGTGAAGTGGTAGCGTTCGAGCTATGCTGGGATACAGAATCATAATGATAACCCTACAGGAGAAACCAGTTAGCTTTAGGGCCGCAAGAGGATGCTCACAAGACGGGGTTCTCTTCGTCTTTCTGTGCTCACTATTTGTGGATGATCTACTGGCCGCTCTAATTCTATACAATACTTTCTTACACCCTTCAAGAGGTACTAGATGAAGTGTACATCTGGTGTGAGAGGGAACAGATGTCTTTAAACCCTCACCAAATGGTAATAGCACCTTTCACCAGAAAAGAAACTAGATAATTTTCCTTACTAGGTGAAACCACAGATAAATCGGAGGAAGTGAAATATCTAGCTCTTACTCTAGTGACTTAATTGGAACTCCCATCTACATTACGGTCATAAGTATGCTCATTTAAGGGAATTTATTACGTATCCTTTGAAATCAAGAGCTAAAATACTTGTTAAGTATGTTGCATCCATAAACTTTAATCAGCATATATAATGAACACCTAAGCTAAATCATGATTACACAGATTTGGACTGGCGGAAAACGCCGAATGTCTCCCTATTTAGAGGAATATGAAACAGCAAGGCATGTCCTATGCATTTGTCTCGCAGCAGAAAGAACCCGGTTCTCACTATTTGGCAAAGAACAGCTATTGTCAGAGGACCTGGACTGCGCTCAGCTTTTTAATAACCTTATTATTAAAAAGCTGAGCGAATCGGGTGAAATGTAATTAGGAACGACTCACAATAGATCGAATAGTCGCAGTGGAGAGTCCTACAAATCCGCACATTTCAACCTAACCTAACTCCTGTTGTTGGCTCAGCCAGATACTACTTTCGACGATAGCTCATGATGTAGGTGCAGGAAGCAACAAAATATAACCTTGTCATTTCAATTCTTGACATAATGTGAGCACGTAGTACAACATTTTAGAAGAAGTGCTAATTTGAATGTTATGCAACGCACAAACTGCTGGAAAAACGCCTGTCGTGTGAACAGAATTAACAACACAACCATGCGCCGCTTCTACAGTAAAAACTAAGGCGACTTGTTAATTAAATATACCTAATAATATATACGTCAATTAATAAGGACTTTTCTATGCTCTTTAAATTAGCACTCTTGACGATAGATCAATAGTTTCCGAAAAAATTTAAAGAAACTAAATATATTTATAGTCGAGCTCAGATTTACTGTACACTCAAAAAGGCAATAAAAACTTTACGACCTCATTAAAATACCGTTAAACTAGGAGCAAAAGTAATTGAGCCCAGGTACGTACTTGAACTATTTAGATCAGCAACTCAGTCGTTCAATTTTAACATCGCATTACGGTCTAGTATTATTAATATGTATATTCCAATACGTATGAATTTTAAGTACGGTTCTGTACTATTTCGTTCGCAAATTGACTAGCTATCTTTGTAGGTTTTTCGGCTTGTTTGATGACACCGGGCCGAATGGTCTGACGGCGATAACAAAGAGGTCGTTAAGTTTTTGTTGCATTTTTGAGTGCACCGTAAATCTGAGCTCGACTATGCTATTGCGACCGAAAAAGTCATCGACTGATTTTCCTGTTGTAAATATGAGTCTCACCAGTGACGCATCAATCATAATATTTTATGATTTTTATTAGTGTCAATGGCATTGTGATACCCACTAATGATTTGTTCTCAAAATAATTTAATTGATATAAATGACATGAAAATCTTTATTTACAACAGACTTTTTTTAAAAAACATATTACTTGATAAAAAATCGATTACTTTAATTCGGCCGCAATTAATAGTACTTAAAGCGTAGTTTTGAGGTAGTTTTTGAAGTGGTTCACTTGAGCCCTAACTCTAGATATGTTTTTAGTCCGCCGTTATAGCTATTTATGTATCAAGTCCATAATACAAGGCATAATTGAACGATTTCGATTTATGGCTGAGCGAGCGTAGCGAGCAAGGCCATAAAGAGGGCGAGTTCAATGAAGCCTTATAATGGACTAGTTGCATACAAAGATTTTTGTCCGACTGCTAAATTTGACTTATTAACGAAAAAAATTAAGTCAATGACATTTTTGATATTTTTATGACTTGTACATATTTATTTGAAAACGGCTCATTATTAGAAACATCTAAATCCGACAATAAAATAAAGTAACTTTATTTTACTAGTACAATAAAAGTAACTTTATTTTACTAGTGCAATAAAGACGTATTTTATAGCCGCAAATTTATATCATAAAGAGTCCTTTACAACGTAGTCGGACATAAAATACTTTTCGCGTAAAGGCCAAATTTTAACGCGCGCGGTATCTTACAACTTAATTTTACATGAGAAGCCATACCTACTAGTACGCTATAAAAGGAAATTGAATATTGCTATAGTTTTTGCTTTATCTTTCATCGTGAAGTATAGTTTTGCTGAGCAGTCAAAAAACGCGACAAAAACTTCACGAGCTAATCATTAACGCCGGTGAACCATTCGGCATGGTCTCGTCAAACAAGCCGACGGACATTATTCAAAACCTATAAAGATAAGCGATTCAATTTGCGGGCGAAATAGCATAGAGAGGAACGGTATTTTAATGAGGTCGTAAAGTTTTTGTTGTGTTTTTTGACTGCCCAGCAAAACTGTACCCGACCATACATAGTTGTGTAGTGCTGTGCATCGTTTATTATAAACAAATTTGGTGTGCGGAGCATTAAACTAGATTTAAAACTGTCACTTATGTTTTCTGTTCTTTTCTCTAAAAGAGAGATTAAAGGAAATATTTATTTTGACTCCAGTGATTATAAAACGACGCAAATGTTTCTTTTCCAACATAATACCCTTCAACATGACGAGATATAATAATAGTTTTTACCATTAATAAATAATCGCAATAAAAAAATTTCTTATTTAAATTGAGCTCAATATTAAGACTTTCACTGATTTTGAAATATTAAATGTAATCTAGCACATGGTTTTGTATACAATGCTAGGTATATTGAAAAATAATGAAATAATAATCGCGACTACTCACTCAGGATCTTTTGGAAAATGTACCAGCGCGTCATCCTTGGTTTCATCATATTTGACAGGCAAAGGCACTATCCCTGAACGTCTCCTTAATTCTTCTGGGTCAGCTTCTATAGATTCTTCTTGCCTTGTGTTATCTACAGATTTCTCTTCTTCGATGACGTTTTCCTCGACTTCTATTCTTACTGTACCCTTTTCTTTTCTATTATTCTTATCTTTTTCTAAATTTATTGCTGGTGCACTGACAACTTCGTGTTTTTTGTAATTACTATCTTGTTGTGAATTTATTACGGGTGAATTGACAACTTGTTGTAATTTGTTATTTTTATCTTGGTCTGCATTTATTACAGGTGAATTGACAACTTGTTCTAATTTGTTATTTTTATCTTGGTCTGCATTTATTACAGGTGAATTGACAACTTGTTCTTTTTTGTTATTTTTATCTTGGTCTGCATTTATTACAGGTGAACTGGCAACTTGTTCTTTTCTGTTATTTTTATTTTGTTCAGAATTTATTGTCTGCGCACTGACAACTTCGTCTTTTTTAACATTTCCATTTTGTTCTATGGATACACTGGCAACTTCTTCTGTTTCCCTTTCTTTATCTTCTTCTGAATTAATGACGATTGCACTGGCAACTTCTGTTTTGTTAACTTGTTCCGATTTTACTACGGCTGCACTGACGTCTATCTTATTATTTTTAACTTGTTCTGAATTTAGTACTGGTGCACTTGAGATGGAATTTCCGTTCACTTGGGTACTTAGTTCACTATCTTCATTTTTCCCTTGTGCTGACTCTTTTAATATATCATATATATGGGGTGTTGCCACTTTGACGTCTGGGTCAATTGATTTTTTTACTTCAGGTGGTTGTGGTGCTGGTGATCTTGTTTTAAGTGGCACTGCTGTATTATTTTCTTTGTGATTAGTTCTGCTATTATCTGAATTTTCTTTTTTAGGTAATATCTCCTTGACGTCTTCCTTTCTAGAATTGTCGTGTGACTCATGTGTTTGTGATATAATTTGGGGCGTTGCGGGTAAATTTCTTTCAGTTTCTTCATTATTTCGAATATTTAATTGTTCATTTGCCTGCACCTCCGCTTGAGAATTTGTCGGGACTTTTATCTTAATCGTATCGACATTTTGATGATTTGATTTGTTAGTTCTTGTCGGGGACGGAGGTGTAGATGATACTGGAACGATTACCCCATTTGATTTGCTCACTGGTCGGTTTCTAGGAAGCTGATTTACAACGTAAGTCTCACTAGAGCATTTGCCGAAAAGGCAACGTAGCATTTTCCAAAATATCTAAAATAGTTTAATCGATAAAATACTTAGGTACCTATATATTTTAGTGCGTCTTACCTTAATAAACTTCGCCTTAATTGATCAATTAACACAATATGGATATGTTAGTTTGATAAGATATTAAAAAACATTAATCTCTTGGGTAGTCATCAAAATAACAACACAAATTGTTCATTGTTTACACCATAATACTTCAAGTTCACTTCGGTTACATGTAAATACTAGGTTAAAGCCAAAATATACTATTATGTTAAATAATTAACACCTAATATCACGTACACGTTTCTACATATACATCTTATCTCTTGAATGAGTAAGATTTAATTAAAAAATACCTCTAAAGTATTCTCATTTAATCATAAGATTAAGAGATAATATAAATTATCTGTTTTGCAATAGACGTGATATGTACATAATACGAACGTTTCTTGTAATCAAATAGAACAATTTTTTTATTGTATACAATAGTTAATAATTGCTACAGAATAACTAAATATTAACTAGGGAAATAAAAATGTTTTGGAAGGCCACTAACAAATGGCAGGAAATTATATTCACTACAAAATTGTGTATTCTCTTTGAGATAAGAAAAAAATTTAAAATAATTCGATTCTTCCATGATATAAAAAATATAAGATTTAGGGCATTAATAAAAATCCCCATAAGTTTCGTTACTGTAATTTTTGACACTGTTATCTATTAAGATAATCAGTTGTAATAAGATATTGAAATACAGGGCCGTATTATCAGTGTGGCGAAATAAATAGCTGCTTATGGCGCCAATATACAGGATGTCTTTAGAAAATTTGTACTAAAAGCTGCCACACATTCCTGAGATTATTTAACCAAACGTACCTCTATCTAAAAACATTCCGTTAAAGCACTTTCGAACAGCAACTATCTTCATATATTTTTTTAAATAACAAAAGATTGCTTTTAGCGATGATTAAATTTCAAGTAAAAGGCTCAAAGAAAATTTGTCTTAGAACCAGATTAACGTGATATGTTTTTGTTTGAGTATACCATTAGGTATACTAAATGGTTATTTGGCTAGTAACGGAGACAAAAATTCGAATTTTGAGAATTTTTTCCTTCATATCGCTCAATACCTCGAAAACTGCTAGATATATCAACTTCAACTTTCTTTTATTTCAAAGCTGATATATCAGCACTTCAAATGACGCTATTTTAATTATCCTAAGTTTTTTCACCGGATAAATTAAAATGAGACCCCTTCTGCCTCATGTAATGATATTTTCACTAGTCGACAAAATTTTAAATTTTACATTTTGTTCATGAAACAAATAAAGCAAATGCTTTGAAGGAGATTTTAAAAAATTAGACCATAAACAACACCACACCACACAGAAATTAAACAACCCCCAGTTCCAGAAGCCAGAGGCTTGTGCGAAAGGGGGTTACACATTGAAAAAACGCAGACATACAACCATTTCCACCGACAGTGCCAGTGCCAGAGCCAGGATTCGAACCCGGTGGCGCCTTAACCCACGCGGTTATCGACCAGACAATCCATCATAGAGAGAGAGAGACCTATCATAAAGGTCAAGATTTTTGAGATATCGATTTTTTATGAGGCCACATAGATTCGCATACATGCTCAATGGTAATGGTAGCTTATTTAAAACTATAATAAGATGCTAGGAACAATTGGTAAGTATATGTATTTATTAACGTGAAATTTAAATAGAAAATTATGTTTTCTCCACTCGTTATATGGAAATAGAAATTTTCCCACGACTTTCAAAGATTTTGGTAATATTAATTTATTAGTGATGCTGGCCTATAGTTTGTTCGCCTTTGAAGTCATTTTTGAAAATATATTTAATAATAATAATAATAATAATAATAATTTTATTTGCTTAAATAACAATTACATTGTTCAAATGTGCTTTTAGAGGGCGGAATATTAAAACATAATATTTTTAGTCGCAAACTCCTCTATAAAATCCTTATTTTACTATAAGGAACGTAACCAGACTGCAACCAACAGCTACTTTCCGGGCTATGTGCCCCGCCGAGCGCTGAATTACAAGTTACAAGCCTGGCGCGTTAAATGTAATAATTGCATATTACCATCAAAACGCTAATGCTTCGATTGCAACAAACACCAGCCGAAAGACTCATCCTACTTAAAGAAGCTCTCGTGCCAATCGTCACACACCACTTGCAAACTGCAGTTTCGAGCTGTTGGCTCTCGTCAGTGCAAGGTAGGCATGTGACGACCGACACGAGGATCACTTGACTATTTAGTACATTTCGGTATCTTTGGGTAGCAACATGTAAAATAGTCAGCAGGCGCCATCTAGCGGTCCAGTGTCTACTGCAATCGAAAAATAAATAGCCTGATGGGCTTAGCATAGTTCAAATGTGCTTTTAGAGGGCGGAATATTAAAACATAATATTTTTAGTCGCAAACTCCTCTATAAAATCCTTATTTTACTATAAGGAACGTAACCAGACTGCAACCAACAGCTCTCTTCGGGCTATGTGCCCCGCCGAGTGCTGAATTACAAGTTACAAGCCTGGCGCGTTAAATGTAATAATAGGAGGATGAGTCTTTCGGCTGGTGTTTGTTGCAATCGAAGCATTAGCGTTTTGATGGTAATATGCAATTATTACATTTAACGCGCCAGGCTTGTAACTTGTAATTCAGCGCTCGGCGGGGCACATAACCCGGAGAGTAGCTGTTGGTTGCAGTCTGGTTACGTTCCTTATAGTAAAATAAGGATTTTATAGAGGAGTTTGAGACTAAAAATATTATGTTTTAACAATTACATTGTTTTAGCATTGTCACAGAGGGAGTGAAAAACATACAAATCCTAAATTAATGTAAAATAGTTAATTTCTTAAAATAATACACTTAAATAAATAAAACAAACATTTCCACAAACAAACGTTGTCACAAACATTGATATAAAACTACAGTATAATTAGGCAAGTAACTGAATATGAGTTTACACATACAAGTTTCAACTTAAAGTACCATATCACTTTTAGTCAATAAAACGAGTTTCAAAATATTCGTGGAGTGTGTAAGGCCGTACTTTTAAAAGTAGTTTTCTACATTCAAACTTAAATCTGTTAGATGGCTTTTTAATGGGAGATGATTAAACAATTTCACCGACATATTCACGAAACTTTTTCCTGCGAGTTGTAATTTGTGTTGGGGTGTTACGATATCCTCTTTAAACCGCATATTATGATCATGCATTGATGTGTGACTTTTAGGTTTGATTGATTTTTTCTGACATATTCCAAACAGTGTTGTATATAAAGTGTTGGAAGTGTGAGGACATTCAAATACATGAATATTGGTCGGCAAGATTCTCTACTTTTTTTTTGTTATTGCACGAAGGGCTGTTTTTGTAATGTATGTAATGTATTGTTTTTTTGAGTGGACTGTATGCAATTAAACAAAATTTAATTTCTTATACAAATATAACACATTCATAGACACTTACCAAATTCAGCTGGCTGTTTGCTGCTGCCCTTGTGTCGCGATGGAGAAAGGGACAGGGTTAAAAGGAAATTTAAAGGATATCGCTTTAACAACGCACTAAACTTAATAAGCTGATTAGCTATTATATTCACAAATAAATCACGTTGTAATTTATACTATCGCGTATTTTTACTAATTTTGAGAAAATCAACTCTATTTTAGGAAACTAACTATCTATCTGTTTTAGTGTCACAGTAACTCACTATCTCATTCAAAAAAAATATACAAAAAATTAAATATAAATAGATTAAATCTGATACTTGTGATGCCCTCTATTAAGGAAGTATCCAGTTATTATTTAGAAGGAAGGCAACTGGTATTACCAATTAATTTGAATTATATGCGGCCCAAACACAAATAGAGTCCAATTTAATTTGTTGTCTAAATATATCCCTAAGAATTTTGTGTGTTCAACGTCATGATTTACATTTTTTAAGGTTCTGATAGTTTTGTTCTTGTTGAAGCATAGTTTATTAGCCGTGAAGTAGTCTTGTGATTTATTTTGCCCTGAATCTACTATTTGGTCAAGTATGTTCAGATCAATCTCACTACAAATGAGACTAGTGAATATTGCAGAGAATATATGTAAGCCAGATATGATGATAGATCATTTACATACAGAGTGAATAGCAGAGGCCCTAATATCGATCCTTGTGGAACCCCTATGGTTACCGGTTGAAGAACTGACTTTTTTCCATCGCGATGATTACCTGTATTGTATTGTGATTTTTCCTGAAGCCAAATTATGTACTGATAAAATAATCGTTTTTCTCTATAAAGTTGGTTAGTCTGGTATTAAAAGCTACTTTGATTAATTTCGAGATGGGAGATACCATTGTTATTGGGCGGTGGTTAGAGACATCGTTTTCGTCGCCTTTTTTGTATGTAGGTGAAATTTTTGCATAGCCCAGTTTATTTGGAAATTCCCCTACTTCAAAACACCTATTGATAATAATTGTCATGGGTTCCATTATTCCGCGTTTTATTGATTTAATAATTTTATTACTAATGCCGTATATGTCGTAGGCTGTGCTATTTGATAACTTATTTATAATTGCTTCAACTTCGCTGATTTCTATTGGATATAGGAGAATAGTTTTATTACTTTGAATGGAGTTTTTCGTTATCTCGATTGGGTTTAATTCACTTTGAGGCAAATCTTTGCTGATTTGATTTGCAACGATGGAAAAGGATATGTTAAATTCTTCTGGTGTAATTTCGGACTCAATGGTCGAGTTATTATTTAATTTGGTATTATCGATAATTTTCCAAATTTTTCTTGATTTATTTGATGACCCTAAAATTAGTTTTTTTTTGGCGTGTTCTTTTTTCTTTTGATTATTTCTTTTTCTGTACTCAGGTTTAGCTCATTTTATTTCTTGAGATAAATTATCTGCGGTATACTGTTTATTTAGGTCTGATAAAAATTTAATGTTATGTCTCATATTTCTGAGGTCAGTGTCATACCATTTTTTTGTACATTTTTGCTTAAAATTGTTTTAGATTTTATTGGCATATATTGATTAACACTGTTTAACAGTATGTCAAGAAAATAATTGAACATATCGTTTATGTCTGTGAAGTTATTTAACACATTGCAATCGTGACTATTTAGGGCAGTAATACAATTTTTCGCAGCTTTGGCAGAGATCAGACGAAATTTTGTAATACTTGTTTCGTTATATAGTGATTTTTGCAATAAAATACTATTTAATATACCATAATGATCCGACAAATACAATTCTTGAACTGAAGCGAGTACTATGGTGAATTTAGAGATTTCTTTTCACGTTATTATCGTAATACTATTTATTTGTTTGTTTGTATAGTTTCAGGTTGCAGCAGTGATTTACTTTGCAAGTAATTTTGATTTTGTTAACCCACAAAATAAATTCAATTGTAACGTACAATAATTTTTTTAAGGATATTTTATTATACTCGACATTTTCTGTGAAATATTTATTTTCTTAATTTTTAATAAGATACCGTTAACAACGGAAGAGATCTTAACCGCCATTGGGCAGCTAAAAAATAACAAATCTCCCGGCGCCGACTCACTCCCAGCTGAGGTCTTTAAAGCTGTGTCGTCAGAGCTCATACCCTACCTCAAAAAACTGTTTGATGTCGTGTGGGAAAGTGGTCAAGCTCCGCAGGAGTTTCGTGATACACTTTTAATCAACCTCTTCAAAAACAAAGGGAGCGCTGCGGACTGTGGAAATTACAGGGGTATAGCTCTCCTGGCTGTTGGAGGGAAGATACTCACTAAAGCGATGGCAAATAGGCTAACACCTGTTATGGAAAAGTTACTTCCTGAAACACAGAGTGGCTTTAGACCAAACCGAGGCACATCGGATTTAATCTTCACACTTAAACAGCTTCAAGAAAAAGCACTCGAACATCAAGGAGAAATTCACATGGCCTTCATTGATTTAACCAAGGCGTTTGACTCGGTGGACAGGGAAGTGCTCTGGAAAATTATGTTCCGCTTAGGTATCCCTAGAAAATTTGTAGAAGTATGTCGCAGTCTACATACAAACAACAACGCCCAGGTTATGTATAATAATGAGGCAACCGAACCTTTCCAAACCCTCACTGGAGTTAGACAGGGATGTGTCCTGGCACCCCTACTCTTTAATTTGTTTACCACTGCTCTAACAATTATTGTTGACAACAAACTGACAGTCAGAGAAATAGGTCTCAGATACCGTTTTGATGGCGGTCTCTTTAACATAGGGCGCTTTAGAGCTTTCACGAAGACACGCACACGATTCATTTGTGATCTCCAGTATGCGGATGACTGTGCACTTTTAGCCTCTACGCCGGAAGAGCTTCAAGAACTTTTAGATGTGTATGCCCAGAGCTATGATTCCTTGGGACTTAAAATCAACATTGGAAAGACTAAGATTATGTCAACTCCTCATCAAGTGAACCAAATAGACATTACACTTAACGGAAATTCCCTTGAAGTGGTGGATCAGTTCAATTACTTAGGCAACGTTGTTAATGACAAAGCAAACATGGACAGCGAGATTCGCAATAGAATTAACGCTGCATCTAGAGCACTCTGGGGACTTAGAGAGAGAGTATTTGACAACCACGACCTTGCTTTGTCAACGAAAATGGCTGTCTACAGAGCAGTTGTCATTCCAACACTGCTATATGGATGTGAAAGCTGGGTCACTTACCGTCGTCATGTGAAAGAATTAGAACGTTTTCAGCAAAGACACCTCAGAAGTATGATGAAAATCCGTTGGTTCCATCACATATCAAACGTGGAAGTACTCAGGAGAGCAAACAGCCTTCCAATTGAGGTGCTTATTTCAAGAGCACGCCTAAGATGGGCAGGTCACGTTCATCGTATGCACGATAACCGCCTTCCTAAATGTACACTTTATGGTGAATTTCTAAGCGGTAGAAGAAGGCGTGGCGGTCAACGAAAGAGGTTCAAAGACGCTCTCCATGAAAATCTAAAATCCTGCGGTATTGCAGACGAGCAATGGGAACAGCTTGCAGCGGACAGAACCGAATGGCGAGGGGTTGTGGCCAACTATCAAGGAAATGTTGCTGCAAGAAGGCCGAATCCAAGACCTAACCAGATCTATGTTTGTCCTGACTGCGGTCGACATGTGCTCTCCCGAATTGGCCTCTATAGCCATAGTCGTGTGCACCGTAGATGAATGGGAATTACAATAGACTACACCTTTTACTTATTTTTTATTGTACACAATTTATCGACTGTAACATTTTTATACTCGGACTCGAGTAACGGCTAATAATAATAATAATAATAAAAATAAGATACCCAGCTTATTACTAAAGGGCCTCGTTCAGATTGTATACAAAAATTGCTCTCGGTGAATTTTGCTAAAATTTTGTATGATGTAGTATTCGACCAGTTGATCGAAAGTTTCTTGTGGATAGTTTTCAAGAAAATCGGATTCAAAGTGCACGGTCTTAATGTGTTCACAGTATTCAGGGAACTAAACTATTTGTGATAGTATTTAGTGTTAATGACACATCTTAAAATAAAAAAAACTGACACAAAAATGAGAAATGGTTTTGATTCGGTACAAAAGAGATACATGAATAATAACATGCCGATCACGGCGATAACGCAAGTAATTAAAGGGAACACCCACAATGAATTCAAGAAGCTGTGGGATGAAACAAACGGCTATCAGCTTGCCAGGAAACTACTGAAATATCCCAACAAGAGGACAGCAATGGACTACCTGGCAATGTCCAGAAGGAACCTACGTTTTATAACAAGAATCCAGACTAGATACTGTCCGTTAAGGAAACATCTACACAATGCGAAACAGCTCTCTGTAGAAGTTGTGAACAAGAAGATGATACGGTCCAACGTGTACTCTGTGACTGTTCTGCCGTCTCATCAATCAGAGAATTCATTCTGGGAGAACGTTGGCCTATTTTGGGCGGTGTAACAGTGATGCCCCTAGGCAGCAAGATTAGGTTGGTTGGAGACCTAGGCGGGGGTCTGCCTACAGGGAGGAAGTACAAGGGGTCCAATGGGGCCTAAGTGCTGTGGTTAAATATTTTTCTTTGACCACCCTCTCAACCAATTCCAAATGCCAATAACATGCCTCAAGCAGGATTGTGACAATCGTATTTTAACTTACTCAGGATTACAGTAACTATATTGAAATACCTAACATCCCTGTTATTCATATGATAGCTTTACAGTAAATGTTCTAAAGTTCAGTGTAGTTGTTATGTTAATCACTTGCAAGAAGGCATTTTTATCATTACTAAAGGTATTCATTGTGAGCTTCCTAAAGATCAAGCTTCCCTGAGCCCCTCATAGGATTATGTTGTTGAGGTCTATTAGTCCCATTCAGAAGGTTTTCCAAAAACACCGTACTTGGATATTTTATGTTGAGGATATGTGCACGAAAGGTTCATAAGTATTTAAATTGTTGTTTTGAAGCAGGATCCCCTCATGTACATAATTAATTGTGTTTCTTAATTCATGATATGGAAGTTAGGCCGTGCTATAAAAAAAATCAGATTAATCTTATGAATTGTCAGTTTGTGCGTAGTTATTAAGAGCTGCGGCAAGTTAATCGCTTATTTGTTACTAAATGAGCTTATACCAACCTACAACGACATATGGCCTTCCGCAATCGTGCAAATTGTTCTGTCGCTCTCAAAATGCTCATAGAGCGAAGATGCCATGAACTTCATCATCCTCCCTTTGATTTCTTGGAGGCGGGCAGCCGATTACGCATAAACGGCAATCGACTAATTAATCAAGAGATACAAGAGCTGGAAAATAATCCCAATTCTTTACGGCTAAATGTTTTATTTCAAACTGCAAGTAGAATCTACATGATATACAAAGTGGAATAGAATGCGCAACAAGAGACCATAGTTGAACATGAAGAGAATTTCACGAAAGCTGAGTTCAAAAGCATAATTTCGAGATTTACTTGCCTTCTGTGAACCAGTCTAACATGAGCATGCACTGCTCCATGTGAAACGTAAAGTGAGACCTTGTTTCATCTTGTATAAGATGAGACAAGGTCTAAGTGATGAATTATTACCGATAATATTTCGATATTCAAGTCGACAAGCCGTTAACATGAGTATTGGCTTAGTAAGGCAATCTCTCATGATGCGCTTCGTACCAGAAAATATTGGTTTAACTGCCGTTACAAAGGAAATACGTATTACTGAATTTGCTAGTGAGCACTACAATCCTGATATCACTAATCCGATTGCAATTGTTTATATTGATGACACGTACAGCAATTTTAGGGCATTGCGACATTCTTATTCAAGACATAAGGGACTTTATTTAGTAAAGCCGATATTGGTGTTTGCACCAGATGGGTAAATGTTAGATATCTATGGACCATATTTTGCCGATTTCCATAATAATGACGCAGCGATGTTAAGAAATGAAATAGAAAGAAACGCCCATGGTTTGTAGGAATCGTTTGAGCTAGGAGACATTTACATCTTAGTTAGGAGCTATTGGGATGTCATTCGAATTGTAGAAGATTTGGGAATAGATTGTATAATGCCGTTGCTACTTGCACAATGATAATCCCAACCAGGTACTAAGGATGTAAATTAATCGAGGCTGATTACAAAAATTAATGGGTAGGAGGGAGGAACGGCCATATAAAATCAATTTTTAAGTTCTTCCAATACTAATGGAATATTAGGCCCTCGAATGGTGGACATTGGGATATCGCAGGGAGCTGTTCTGTTATAATTTATACAATAATCACTTAGAATTACTTGTTGAAATTAGAAGCGTATAGCTTATGAGGTATAAAACAATAGAAGTTAACTTTACTAAAATACTTGTGAAGCTCGTATGAGGAACACTGAGTTCAACAAAATAATGCAGACTGAAGAGCGTATGCTATTCAGTCCTATTTATAATATCTTGGGATGCTGATTTGACATTAGTGTTGATAAAATTGAATTTTGATTTCGTCTGCAGTTCTCACAGTAATCCAAAACTCGTACGTGACTTTAGAGTGTTAAAATATCATATTAAAATGATAATAAAAGAGAATATGATACGATTTATAATTTTATCAGTGACGGTGTCGTATTACCTGTGAGACTTTACTGATTAGAGACAACAATAATAAGATATGTACATGGTTAAAATATATATATATATATATATATATATATATATTAAAACATAATATTTCAGTCGCAAGCTCCTCTATAAAATCCTTATTTTACTATAAGGAATGTAACCAGACTGCAACCAACAGCTACTCTCCGGGCTATGTGCCCCGCCGAGCGCTGAATTACAAGTTGCAAGCCTGGCGCGTTAAGTGTAATAATCGCATATTACCAACAAAACGCTAATGCTTCGATTGCAACAAACACCAGCCGAAAGACTGATCCTACTTAAAGGAGCTCTCGTGCCAGTCGTCCTATGCCACTTGCAGACCGCAGTTTCGAGCTTTTGGCTCTCGTCAGTGCAAGGTAGGCATGTGACGAACGACACGAGGATTCCTTGACTATTTGGTACATCTCGGTATTTTTATGATAGCGAGATGTAAAATAGTAAGCAGGCGCCATCCAGCGGTCCAGTGTCTGTTGCAATCGAAAAATAAATAGCCCGACTGGGCTTAGCATAGATCAAGTGTGCTTCTAGAGGGCAGAAATATTAAAACATAATATTTCAGTCGCAAGCTCCTCTATAAAATCCCTATTTTACTATAAGGAATGTAACCAGACTGCAACCAACAGCTACTCTCCGGGCTATGTCGCTGAATTACAAGTTGCAAGCCTGGCGCGTTAAGTGTAATAATCGCATATTACCAAACAAAACGCTAATGCTTCGATTGCAACAAACACCAGCCGAAAGACTGATCCTACTTAAAGGAGCTCTCGTGCCAGTCGTCCTATGCCACTTGCAGACCGCAGTTTCGAGCTTTTGGCTCTCGTCAGTGCAAGGTAGGCATGTGACGAACGACACGAGGATTCCTTGATTATTTGGTACATCTCGGTATTTTTATGATAGCGAGATGTAAAATAGTAAGCAGGTGCTATCCAGCGGTCCAGTGTCTGTTGCAATCGAAAAATAAATAGCCTGACTGGGCTTAGCATAGATCAAGTGTGCTTCTAGAGGGCAGAAATATTAAAACATAATATTTCAGTCGCAAGCTCCTCTATAAAATCCTTATTTTACTATAAGGAATGTAACCAGACTGCAACCAACAGCTACTCTCCGGGCTATGTGCCCCGTCGAGCGCTGAATTACAAGTTGCAAGCCTGGCGCGTTAAGTGTAATAATCGCATATTACCATATATATATATATATATATATATATATATATATATATATCCAAGATTTTTGCAGAATTATGGACAATAGAATTAACGTTTTACAATATGCTGACGATTTCTGTATTTATGGGAGGAATAAAAACTATGCTCAAGGCATTGTAGATCTAAATTGTGCAATGTACTGTTCCATAACCTTTTGATCTAGGTTTTGACGTATCAGCTAATAAATCTACTGCCATTATATACACTAGACACAGACTGCTCGAAATATCCAATTTGTGCTTGGTAAATGTAACAATATCAGTCTTGCCGTATTATAAATATCTGGGAGTTAGCTTAGACACCAAATTAAATTGGAATGCGCATATATCCGACTGTCTGATTAAGGCAGAGAAAAGTCTCAATATCTCAAAAGTCACTTGTAAATGAACTTGGGGCGCTGGTCCCAAAATCGCTCCTCTTTTCTATAGATATTATGTTAGATTTATACTGGATTATGGTAGCATATTCTATGACTCCGCTACACACTCAAGACTCAGTAAATTGGATAGATTACAATATAAAGCATTATGAATTGTCTTCAAATCTACCCCTACATGTGCAATATTGGCCGAACGTAATGAGCCTCCACTTCATTTGAGAAGAAAGTATTTAGTCCGTAAGTTTATACTGAAAAAGTTAATTATTTCCAACAACAGTATATGCATCAAATTAGCTACTCTGCAACCCCTTAGTTTGACAATACCATACTGGCAAAATCAAAAAACTCCTATTATAGCTGAAGTTTTGGCTGATATTCCAAATCACAACTCTATAACCTAAGAAGTGGCTCTTCCATTCTTTCAGACTGGTTATGATGTTTCACTCTGTAAATCAAAAGTTATCTTCCTCAAATAAGAAAATTCGACAAATTACTACCAACTCAAGAAGTCACATTTAAATATCCCAACTTCCATAAAACGTTCACTGATGGATCCAAGTCTAGGAATGGTGTTGGTTATGCCTTTCTTATTAAGAACATTTCAATGTCAACTAAGCCAAAATTGTTCCATATTTATGGCTGAATCCTTGGCTATTGATAAAGGACCAGCTTGAGCAACAGAAAATTGAAACTTTTCTTAGACAATTCTTGTTATATTACTCTCAATTTGTGCTAGCTACCATACCAAACATATTATGAAATACAAAATAATGACTAACATTTTAAATAAAGTTATAGAGCTCAAAATATTAAACAAAGAAGTTGCTTTCATTTGGATTAAGAAGGGACATTCTGGAATAGTTGAAAATGAAACTGTTGACTTAGTAGCTAAGACGGCTAAAGATCCGGTAATTGAGTACTTGTCATATCATGACCTAGTTACCAATGCTAAAATAGACATGAGGACAAACTGGAAAGAATAATGGCTATATATGACCCAAACACATAACCATCAATACTGTAATATATACAACCGAATCCCTTCTAAACTATCTTATAACAAATTTCCATATAACAGACAGATGTTCAGTGATTGTTTGGTCATGGTGCCTTTAAATCTGTACTATACAAAATTAAAATTGTTGATAACCCGATTTGTGGGTGGGGAAATTGGAGATATCAATCACTGGCTATTCCACTGCACTAATAATACTACAGCCATAAATTTTCTGGCAAAGAAACTGGTGGAGATCGGTATTTCTCTACCATTGAATAGTACGTCACTATTATATATTTTAACAATAAATCAAACATTTAAACGAATATTTTTGAATACATCAGGTTATGTCACGTCAGAATATAGATGTTATTTTGTTTTCCTCTGTTGTATCCTTTGTTTTAATATACCCCTCTTACTGTTGCCTATTCTGTGTTGGATTCTAAAGGAAGTTCTCATGAAGGGCACGGCACCTTGACGTGAAATGTGTGTCCCTCTCTACAATCCCTGAGTAGTAAATAATGTATGTATTATTGGTTTTGTCTGTGTTACGTTAGTGATTGAATAGTTAGGGCTATCTCAAGTAGGCTAGTTTTATATAATTCGTAAAGATAGAACTACATATAATAATAAATATCGTGACTGAATGGAGTGGACTAAAGCCAGAAAACAAGTTTTTTCTAAACCATTATTGCTATGTCTATTCCTTAGAATTGTAAATTATATTACGATCAATATATCTACATCTTAGGAATAAACTATAATATGTGAACAATCAGTTAAACTGGGTCTGAATTGCACCCGACCTAGTCAATAGTACTGTTATTTTTTTTGAAAAGAGGTTTTTTCTCCTATTTTGCAACTAAACTTCGTATTTAAGCTTTTCTTCATAATTGAAAAACATTGTTAAATAAAATTTTGATTAAAAATGCAACTATCTATGACTTCTTAAGACTGAACTTTTTCTCGGCAAATCAACAACAAGGAAGTTCACAAAAGTGCTGCACTTCATCCGGGGACGCCCTATATAATATATGAATATTTTTTTAAAGTTGTATATTTGTTTAAATACATATTTAATTATTTTTGTTTTGCTTAATAAGAATGTCGAAAAATTGTGCACCTAGGGGCAGAAATGCCTTAATGCGACCCTAATGAAACAATAAAGGAAACGTAAACATGATAAAATAGAAATATCAAAATAATCTAAATTTGGGGAATCAGAGAAAATAAAAATAATACTTATCAGGTTTCTGAGTAAATATTTTACTCATGAATAGAAACTCATTGTAGATAGTTAATAAGATGATACGAACTTTTCAAAATGGCTGGGAATACCTACTTTGTTGAAGTTTCCGTTATTAAAAAATAGCTTACCACCGTAAGGTGGACCTGGAGCCAGTTGGAACCGTTTGTGTGATATTGCCCATGAAGTAATTTTCCCAAATATTTGAACTCTGCACTCGAAAGGCGAAACGATGGTCGAGTATAGTAACTCGGTCATCGTTTCGCCTACAATATTGGTATCATTTGGGAATTATTAAAAGTTTACGTGAATTAGACGCTAAATTTTCTAACACTATTATTGAAATAAAATGAATGTTTTAAAAACTTATAATATGTAACATATTATGTAATTATCTCTCACAGTACTTATTTAAGATACAATCAACTGAATATGTAATATTTAATAATTTTCCTAGTGGTTGTACCAATTTTGTAACGAAGCGTTTTTCGTACGGAAATATGCACAAGATATTATTTTTTGAAAACCTTTATACGAATTGTTCTGTTATATTTATTTTGTAAATATATTGTACCGCCTTAAGTGAATTATCTTTAAAATTAATAAAATTATTAATTTGTAGAAGCACCACATAGGCATACCAGTTGTAAAAAGTATAGATGAACTCGGGTGAGGGTAAGCGGCGCCGGCGGGAAGAGTTTCTATATTCAGGCAAGCCAAGTCAGTACATTCGCAGCTACCGAACACGTTAGATGTGGAGAGCTCTCCGTCTTGCAGTATCAAAGTAAGAAATATTTTCCAAGTCGATCTGACGTCACCAGTGAGACGTCATCCTTTCGGCATCCGGGAATAATTGAAATATTCATCATTCGTATTTCAACAAAAATATTTTAAGCCCACAATATAAGGTATGTGAATTTTTCTAAGCCGCGAAATATTCCGAAATAATTCTCCGTCCGTAAATCTGTTTTTTAAATTTTCTAAGTTCGTTTGACGTCACGTTGTTCCATGGCGCATCTGTTTTTCGCTGTTTCTCCCATACTTATTCATATTTGAAGGAGGTAATTAAATTCATACCGTGTTGGCAGTCAGCCAGAGCGGCTCAATGCAAGCAGACGTGTGCACTCCGAGATTTGAACCTAAGGTACTGTAATATATTAATTCCAAGCCGCGGAATTTTCCAAGTCCATACTTTGTCATTGACCAGTAGTGCATCCGTCTGTCGTCTACTCCCACTCCCACAGTAAGTTGTTTTATCGATACAAAAGTTCCTGTGGATCTGAAGTCTATACCAAGAAGTAAGTAAGACCATAAAGAGGGTAGATAACCGAGTAAGAAACTTGGCTAGTGCAATTATTGTGTTAATCATACCTTAACGATTCAGCTTCCACCTCGAGGGCTGCCGTCCCAGTAAAGTCTCTGTGCTACTTGTAGGTATTCCTGTAGTACCTACGGGGTTCTTGGGACAATGAAGAGTAGCATAACTCTTTATTAACCATACCCTATCTTTTCAGCTTCCACCACCGGGGTTGCCGATCCAGTAAATTCTCTGTGCTACTTGTAGGTGTTCCTCTAGTATCTACGAGGTTCTTCTAACACTGAAGAGTAGCATAACTGTTTGTTAACCATACCTTTTCCTTTCAGTGTTCCATCTCGAGGGTAGTCATTCCTGTACACTTTTATGAGATTCGCAGGCGCTCCTGTTGTACCTACGGGGTTTTTGGAACACTGGAAAGTCGCAATTATTTCACTAATCATACTTTATCTTTCCAGGGAGCTAATCAGATTGTTGTGTATACTTTCTCCACTTGAGCTACTCAGCTCCGCGTACTCGGCTTGAGGGTAGTGTGTCTTATCACTTAAACTAGGACCGGTGCCCAAGTAAATCAAAAACTTGTTTTCGAAGCTCGAGTGTCAATGATTGGCCGCTTTTTCTTCACGTCATCGTGCGAGGTGGAGAAAAACGCGCCACGATTTGTCAGAAATTGTTCTTTATGTCACCACTAACAGAAACAGACGTCTCAACTTTAATCAATGACCTTAAAAATGTAGACGCATACTCGCTCTATGTAGGCCATTGATGCTCATACTAAGTCTATCTTTTGAAAATGGTAATTTTTCTAGTCGGCTTAAACTAGCTATTGTCTTCCTCTTTTATAAGATGAGAAATCCCAATGACTACGCAAACTATAGAGCCACAAATTATTACCAAGCCTTTCAAAATTATTTGTACTTAGCGTTAAAGATCAATTAATAGTATTTTTGAAATAAAAAACAAAAGGACTGAAACCAGTTTGTGCGCTTTCCCTCATAAAATTATTGATGCCTTAGACAATGAGCTTTTTACTTTAGGTCTGATTCATCCCGCGCATTCAATTGTGTTGATCATGCGTTATTATTAGAAAAGTTAGATAGATATTGCATTCGAGGTATTTCCCTAAGATTTTTCAGCTCATTTCTGGAAAATAGAGCACAATCTGGGGCGAGCGTGGGTGCGTCTTTACTATGTACATACTTTGATATGCGATGTAAAACAACGTAAGGCGCGGTTAGTAGTTGGATGGGTGATCGTTCCAACGAAGACCGCGTCCTCGCCTCACACATCTTCCAGCGGCTTGTATGCGCGGAAGCTATACAACTTTAGGCGAGGGTTGTATAGGGGATATACCATCCTTCGAAGTAAAGCCGTCGGTTCCTTGTCTATTAAATGTTAGGCAAGTAAAAGATCCCTACTCTTCTTAAGGGAAGAGGTTCGGTAAAATTCCTAGTTGGGGGCAGCTCGTCTACAAGCGTCGGTGTTAGGTGTCGGTAGCGGAAATAGGCCGACGTTAAATAAATGTATAAAAAAAAGAGCACAAACTACTAAACTTAACAACGCTTACAGCAACAACTGTATGGTCGATAACGGAATATCCTAAGGCTCTATCTTGGGGCCTTTACTCTATTTCTTCCAATTATTTATTATATTATATAAAAAAATATTTCCGAATTATTTATATTATACACCATCTAACAGTAAAAACCCATTTACAAGATGGGAAACAACACATATTTAGTATAGAGTACACATAGTGAGTAGTTTAAATATATATAATAAAGTGGGAGAGAAAGACATGATTCTAAAATCTAAACTGACTAGTATTAGAGAAGCAAAAAAGATGTAAAAGACGCATAAGAAAAACTGTATAGTGCATGAAAAAATTAGCAAGATTGTTGTACATAAGGAATATATAAAATATAATGAGGAAAATTGATAGACGAACATAGGCACGAAGCTCCATTATTGAAAAATATCAATATTCTGATTGTTATTGTAACAAGAGCACATATTATATATATGTGAGAATTTTAGGACATTAACCCGATCTCTAGGCAGGTAAAAAGTTTGATTATGACGTGGATTAACTCTTGAAATATGAAAGTTCAATTTGTGAAGTAGGTATCTCGCTGCACAATTTAATGGTGAATGACTTTTTTCAAAAAGTTGATAATGAAGTTATTACTTCTATCACTTAAACTGCATATTGAAAATATGTCAAGCAGGTCTCATTGAGGAAAATCAATAGGCGGATACTTATTTAGAGATTTGAAGTAGAGATATTTAAGAAAGTGTCGCTGCACGTTTTCTAATTTCGTAACATGAGTGTTATACAGGCGCGGATTCAAGGGGGGGGGGGGCAATGGGTGCAATTGCAATTTGCTGCTGAAAAAAGAGAAAGTATGGTATCGACAATCGGCAGCTGTAGCACAGTAACTATAGTATCCCTCTAGTAAGGGCTTGTTTGTCAATAAAGGGTTAACACTTAACTATAGGATAAATGTCAAACGAAATAATGGGTATCGTTTTGTTTGACAGTTAACCTTTGGTTACTAACCTTGCATTGATAAACCGGCCCTTAGTGTTGTGACACCGTTCTAGCGATTTGTTATAGCAGGGTTGCCAAACAAGGGATGCATGCTATAGCTTAGATCTTAGAAATGAAAAATATAATAACTTTAAGGTTAAATTACTAGAGAAATCACGACCATTACGTATGATAAAATTTAAAGTTTTGTTTATGTCACATAGAGACGTATCGATATGATATTAGTTTTTTGTCAAAAGTTACACCAAGGTTTTTAAACGTAGACGTTCGCATGTACTCGTAGGTATACTCAGAATCTCTAGCTGTAAATGACATTACATTGCACTTAAAGATAGATTGTTTTTAACACACCAAGAATTGAGATAAGTGATATTATTTTGAATTATAATGCAGTCGTTTAAATCAGAGATTCTGCGTAGAAGTTTTATGTCATCAACATACATTAAGAAGTGCACTATGTAATTTATAAATATATTGAAAAGCAGTGACTCAAGAACAGAGACCTGGGGGACCCCTGAGGATGAGCTATAATCACAGGACTTAAACCCATTATACGCGACATATTGAAGTCTGTCAGTTAGATAAGATCTAAAGAAGGTTATGAGCAGGTCCGAAATACCAAAGTATTGCAATCAATATATTGTGATTAAGCATATCAAAAGCTTTCGTAAAATCAAAGGATATTACGTTCGTTTGCATCTGTATGTCGATAACTCAGATGTGAATTGTGTAGCACATATGAGATTGGTAGTAGTAGAGCGACCTTTCATAAATCCGTGTTGCTGACTGGAAATGATATTTTTAACATTGTAGTAAATAGAGTTATTTATTAATATGTCAAAGGCTTTGCCAAAATTACAGACAGAGTTATTGGATAGAAGTTTATTATTTCGTTTTATCTACCTTTTTATAGACTGGACATGCTTTGGAGTAATTCCAAATATCCGGAAAATAGCAGCGTTTAATAGATAAATTAAATAATATATCATGAGTGGGTGAGCAAAGTTAGCCGCACAATCCCTCAGTGGAAATGCGGGGATCCATCAGGACCCATCGTAAGCTTACGTTTTACTTTTTTTTAGTACTAGTAACGCCTTTTTTGCTGAAAATGAAACTATATTAATGCTGTTAATATCATTGTCACAGAAATCATTTAACCAGATGTTTTCTGGATCTAAAGTTGAAAATGATTGTTCAAAGAAGTCGGCATAGGCATTTGAATCATTCAAATATTCCTCCTTGTAAAACATATTTTTGCTGATGTTAGTCCCTCCTTTTTTGCTATTAATGTAAGCCCAAATCTTATTTTTTCAGCCAGAGGTATATAGTTTCTGAGAGCAGTTTTAATGTCTAGCTTAATTTTTTACCGGAGTCTCATAAATTATGCCTGGTAAAAAAGTGTATACGAACTTAAAAATCGTATAAAAACTAAAAGCCAGCAAAAACAGTCGGTATCTCTTTATTGTACATGGGCGGAGGTAAATAGAAATGCTGTCATAAGAAAATGATAAGATTTTCAGACATTATTATATTTTCCTCTGTTTTAAACGGTCTCCAGAAAGCCATGGTAAATTAGTAAATAATTAAAATATTTTACCTTTTATATAGTAGTAAATATTTATAAATATGAACAATAACTAACTAAACTCCTACGCTTGATATTATAATAGGTATTTATGCACTGTACTGGCACATTGACAACACATCTCACAAGTCCACGTTACTTCTGAGAAACAATTTACGAATCTTCTTTATGCTAGTAGGCCTGTTCGTTTTATTATCTTTAAACCAGTACAGTCGTAGATGGTTCATTCAGGCTGATTACATTCCCAGTCTCGGACTCGCCTGCACAGTTTCAACTACCATTCGAATTTTCGATACCATTGCTAAATATATAGGACAAAATATCAAATTCAGTGCGCACGGTCCTGTGTTTTAACACTGACCAGTTTCAATTGTGCTCGTATAAAGTATATCATACGTCGACGATACGAATTTGTTACTCATTGAAACATTCACAGAACATTTACGACATCTTACTCAGAAAGCTTACAACATGATAATTACTAGGGCGGATGGCAATATCCCATATTTAAATAAAAAGAAGACTAATTATTTACCATTCCCGGTCTAAAAAGTAACAACTGCTGATAAACGAATGTACTGCAAATAACAATATTATTTTATCAAATTCAACTAGAATTCCTGATATTTACTTCGACGGACATTTTCAATGGAATTATCATATTTATAAATATACTAACTAGTAAATTGACATGTTCCTGTTATGATCTACGTTTCTTAGCTAACCACTGTAGTAGTCGTGACATTTTGGTAACATTATACTATGGAGGCTTCCAGTCCCATATGAGATATAACGTAATCAACTATTGAGGCAACAGTACTATATATACAAAAACTCGGTGTTCAAATTATTGCAAAATTAAACTGTCATTATCCATATAGGAATTTTTCCAAATAACTAAACATTTTTACAGTTACTAGCAAGGTAGTCCAGATCTGTCGCCTGATATTTCTGAGGTTGAAGAACATAAAAAAGGTCTGAAAGGTAGATTTCGTTCTATATTGTTTTGCACTACTTCAGGTCTCTATTATTTTAGTAAATAAGTGATTAAGTAAATATATCTTTATTAGAACTGCCTAACTTCAATTTATTGTCATCGATTTATGAACTATTAGCACGTAGGTAGTCTGCAAAATATAAATAAATACCGCTTTTTAAAAAAATTTCTGTTTTAGCAGAAAATGTTGTAGACAAAAGTTGTAAGTCTAGATGAGTACTATCCAACGATGTATTGCATGTATATATTTGATTCGAAATACAATTTTCAGAATTTTTTTAAGACTGAACTGCGGCCGTTTTAAATTTTTTTCCTATGCGTTTTAGCACAAAATGTTTTAGACAAAAGTTGTAGGGCTAGATGAGCACTATCCAACAATTTATCACACATTTGATTCGAAATAAAATTTTGAGAATTTTTTTTTAATTTTGAACCGCCACCATTTTAAAACGAAGGAGGCGATTTGACACATCTTCGAACTTATCCGAGATATGGATCCAAAGTATATGCCTGTCAAATTTCATTTTGATCCGTTGAGAAATGCGTCCTCTAGAGTGTTAAAAATTTCGTTATATAGCGTATATAATATGTCATAATCAGAATGATAGACTTCTTGACTTAATCTTTTCAAATTGCGATAAAGTAAAAGCAATTCCTAATAAATCTGCTTTTGTCAAGGAGGATGTCCATCATCCTGCCTTGGAAATGAGTATTTCTCAATTAAATGTAAAATTTCTTACCAAAGTGAGCTATGAAAAAATAAATTTTAACCGAGAGGACTTTGATATGATAAATCAGGCAATTTCTGAATTTGATTGGGATAATGTTTTACTGAATTTGTCAGCCAACGAATCGGTACATTTTCTTCAACGTATTCTTGATAATATAATTTCGCAGTATGTACCTTTGAAAAAGAGGGATAGATCATATCCTATATGGTTTTCACGGAATACTATTTTATTAATAAAAAGGAAATATAAAGCTCACAAAAAATAGAAATCGACCAATAATGACCTACATTACATTGGCTTTGACTCATTACGTAAGCAAGTAAAACAACGAATTAAAAATGATTATCATGTTTATATCTCGAGTACAGAGGATAATTTAACAACCAACACGAAGTCTTTTTGGTCATATATTTCTAATATGAAAGAAATACAAGCTATACCGTCGGTTATAACATTAGATAATGTTGATTATTGTGACGATCAAAGCAAATGTGACGCCTTTTCAGATTATTTTGGATCTGTATATGAATTACCCAACACTCCATCTAAAATAATGCCAGACATTAGCAGCTCAAATTGTATCACTATTAACAGAATAATGCTTCAACAAATTAAGGAACAAATTTTAAAACTAAATATTAACAAAAGTCCTGGACCTGACAATATTCCCCCCTTATTTATATAATTATGTGGTAATTCAATAGCAACACCACTCGAAATAATTTTTAACAAATGTTTATTGCAAGGGGTCTTTTCAGACAGGTGGAAATATGCCCGAGTGATTCCAATTTTTAAAAGTAGTAATAGATCCAACATTGAAAATTACATCGTTACTGTGTATATTAGGGAAAATTTTTGAGGCTATAGTATCTTCGGAATTATTTTTTCGAGGTAAACACATATTAAATCCATTTCCGCATGGTTTCTTTCAAGGGAGATCAGTAAACACAAATTTGATACCATTTGTTCAGTCTGTATTAGAGGCGATGGAAAATGGAGCAGGTGGATGCCGTGTATACCGATTTCTCGAAAGCGTTTGACAAGGTACACCATCCTGCATTGTTTATTAAGCTTTCGAATTTTGGTGTGCATGGTAGCCTCCTTAGTTTGTTACGGTCCCATTTGCTGGGTAGAACTCATGTTATAAAAATGAATAATTGTCAATCAGCGCAGATGCAAGCCACGTCAGATGTACCACAAGGATCGCATCTAGGGCCACTTCTTTTCTCCATCTTTATTAATGACATAGTTGATTGCTTTCAATTTTCAGTGTGCTTTATGCGCTGATGATCTCAAAATTAGAAAAAACATAAATACTGTAAATGTTTGCATTCTTTTGAACGAAGACTTAAAAGCATTAAACGAGTTCTGCACAGCAAATAGAATTTATCTAAACGTCAATAAATGTTGCTCCATCACTTTCACGCGCAAGGGCAATAGAATAATATTTAATTATACACTGGATGGAGAAAATCTCAAACGGGTTAAGGTAGTTAAAGATCTAGGAGTTTTGTTAGACACTAAATTAAGTTTTGAGAATCACATTGAAACTGTAGTACACAAGTCGTTTAGGAATCTGGGCTTCATATTAAGATCCACAAAAGATTTTAAAAAGGAGAAATCAATTTTAATATTATATAACTCAATGGTTCGTAGTCGCTTGGAATATTCTAGCTTAGTTTGGGACCCGGATTACAACAAATACATCAATAGAATTGAGAAACTTCAGAAAAAATTAATTCATCAGTTAAATTATAATTTTCATCAGGATAGACAGTGTAATACCTATGATCATAATTTAAAATTGTATAGAATGGACTCCTTAAAAAACAGAAGGCTGGTTTTCCGTGTTACATTTCTATATAAAATCATTCATGATAATATAGACTCCCCTTTCTGTCTGAATTACTTATCTTTTATTACTAGATCTTACGATATTCGGGGGTAATCTTTATTTTACACCAGATTTAGTAACACTAATGCGTATTTTAACTCTCCTATGAATAGTATACAACACTCATATAACGTAAATTTTTCCCACATTGACTTATTTCACTTATCTCTTAGACAAGTAAAAAATAAAGCTTTTCAAGCATTGAGGTTGTAATAATGTAATAATTTAATTTTGAACAATTCCAGCCATGTATAAAACTTGTATAAAGTTGATTTTATCAGCATGTGAAATTACAAATCGTATGAATATTTTTGTTTGTATTGAGTGCGGTTGGATATACTCGGGAGCTGTGCGGGATGGTCGTTCGCGTACGGTCTCGCTCGCGGCGTGTATGGAGTTATCGGGGTTGTGCCGAGGAGCAGGTCGGACTGCGCGACCGGCTTCTTGGCGCTATCTCGGTGACTTTGTAAGCGGCGCGTGTGGGACCGTGCGCGGATTGTCTGTTCGTGCAGGTCTCGGTTTGGGTCACATTGCGCTTAAATTTATATATTTTCTTTAATATTTCTTAATATATTTTTTTGGTACTCGTCGTCGTCCCTGTGTTCTTTTTTGTATTTTTTTCTCTTCTTGTGTTTTCTCTGTACTAAATTGTTATTATTTACTGTATTTGATTAAATAGTAGATCTGTCTGATAGTGCGATTGTCCATGTATACATTTTAATATTTTATAGTTATACATAGTATTGGCTCCCTCTTTTAAGGGCCAATTAAATATTTATCAATCAATTTTTATTAGCTTTATGTTTTTCTTGTTTTTGTTAGTTTAGTTTAAGTTGCTTATATTCTTTATATTTTAATTATTGCACAACTACTGTACACTAATTTATAATTTGTGTCATTCTAGTATTGGAATCTTTGTATTCCGTTGAATGACCTGTTCCTTAAATAAATAAATAAATAAATAATATGGGAGCTAACAAGCTCGAAACTAGTCTGCGGCTGACGATGCACAACAGCACTGCATTGGAAATCTACCTGCTGGGGGCTTATTACAATCAGATTTTATTTTGCGTTTTCCGATTGAAGATGTAGTATGTCGCAAGTTATAGGACAATATTTTCAATTGATTTGGAAACTCACATTGTGCACCTTGATTGGTGGCAATGAATCGATTTCCTTTCATAGGAAATAGTGGAATACTGGACTGTCATAGTAGGTATATTTTTATTTTACTACCTACACTTTTATTATTTTTGTAATAATTTAAACACTTTGTGTTGGCTTATATATTTTGTTAAATATATACTTAGTCCGAGTTTGTCGCCATCTTGATTGCAATAAGTCGTCACCAGATGGAGCTATTCGCAAGTTGCGGACACCTCGTGTCTGTAATTTGATGACTATAGAAGGCCAGTGAAGTGATGTTGTGCACTTGCGTATGTCGCACTGATAAGAGATAACAAGCTCGAAACTAGTTTGCGGCTGGCGATGCACAACAGCACTGCACTGGAAATCGGCCTACTGGGGGCTTATTGCAGTCAGATTTTATTTTGAGTTTTCCGATTGAAAACGTAGTCTGTCACAAGTTATAGGACATTATTTTCAATTGATTTGGAAACGCACATAGTGCACCTTGATTGGTGGTAATGAATCAATTTCTTCTCATAGGAAATAGTGGAACACTAGACTGTCATAGTAGGTATATTTTTACTTCACCACACTTTTATTATTTTTTGTAACCTATTTTTGTTTGTTTTTTTAACTGGTTGACATGCATCTCTGATGCAAAGGAACAGGGAACACACCCTAGTGTGTTCCCTGTTCCTTTGCAAGAGGCGACAAAGGGCATTAAAGTCCAGAAGCCTCTAATCAAGTCACGACCTCCGGAAGGCAGGGAATTGGCCTCGGAGGAAGAGCCAAAAGAGGGGGAGGAAGAAGGAGAGAACGAGCTCCACTCCTCTGACGAAGACTTCTCCGGCCAAAGTGGGTTAAGCCCGCTCAAGAGGCCTGGCGCCCAGAAGCGGACGCCCATGGAGGTGGGAGAAGTAATTGGGGGGGAGGACCTGGCACCTCTGGGACCTTCACCCCAATAAAAGAAGAAATCAGGGTCCTGCAAGCGAATCTCCATCACGCAAAGGCTGCTTCGGCTATTGCATGTCGGAGGTTCGAGGAAGAAGGCATCGACATTGCCCTCCTGCAGGAACCCTGGATAGTCAAGGAAAGGCCGGCAGGCCTAAAGCCGCCACAGGGTAAGTTGTTGTACAATACGCGATCTACTAGACCTAGATCGTGGATTGTATACAGTAGTAGAGTTAAGTGTATACTAATTCCGGTGCTCTGCACCGACGATTTTGTTACAGCCACTCTAACAGCATCGACGGAAGAGGGTATGAAGAGCTGGGTCATTTGCTCCGCCTACTTCCCAGGTGAGGAAAGATCCTGTCCACCGGAGATACTAAGCGACATAGTTGCATACTGCGGAGAGAGGAACCTTCCACTACTAATTGGATGTGATGCCAACGCACACCACAAGGTATGGGGAAGCATTAACATCAACAACAGGGGTGAGTCATTATTACATTTCATCCTAGGGGAAAGGTTACTAATAGCTAATATAGGCAGGAAACCTACTTTCGTCACTTCAGTGCGTAGGGAAGTCTTGGATTTAACCTTATGTACAGGTAATGTAAGTGATACTATCAAGAACTGGCATATGTCAGAAGAGCCATCGGGCTCCGATCATAGGCACATCAGATTCAACGTCAAGATCCCATCTCTAACGAAGACGAAATTCAGAAATCCCCGAGATACTAACTGGGAAGGATATTTAGAGTCCCTCAGAGGGTATCTAGAGGGAGGAATAGCATCTGGAAGAAGCATAGAGAGCCTTGAAGTGGCAGTGGAACAGGTAAGCGAGGCGATAGGGGCTGCCTACCAGGAAAACTGTCCGGAGAAAACAAGGAAAACCAGGGGTAAAACAGTCTGGTGGAATAGCCACCTAGAAGGCCTTAGGGCTGAGGTTAGAAGGCTATTTAATAGGGCCAAATCCAACCAAGACTGGGATACCTACAAAGTAAAACTCACGCAGTACAATAAAGAGGTCCGCAAGGCAAAGAGAGACTCATGGAAGAGATTCTGCGAAGAGGTCAATGATGGCCCCGCAGCTTCCAGAATCCATAGAGTCCTGGCCAAGGACGGTTGTACTGCAGACGAAATAGGCTTTATCAAAAAAGATGATGAAACCTACACAGAAACAATGACGGAAAGTATCAAATTGCTCATGGAGGCACACTTTCCGGGCTCACTGATATTAACAGACCTAGAGGATAGGCATTATCCAGGCCAAAGGCCAGAAAGGCCCAAACTTGCGGACTGGAGGTTGGCCACCGAGGTTATAAAACCTGATAAAATCAGATGGGCAATCAGTAAGTTCCAACCACTCAAATCTCCTGGAGTGGACGAAATATATCCAATTTTGCTCCAAAAGGGGCTGGAGGTATTGATACCTTACTTATGTAAAATATTCAGATCTTGCTTGGCCTGGAAATACATAACAAAAATATGGCGGAAGGTGAGAGTCATCTATCTACCAAAAATAAGTAGATTATCGGACTAAACGCCCAAGTCATATAGGCCTATAAGTCTATCCTCTTTCCTACTTAAAACGATGGAAAGACTGATAGACAGGTACATTAGACACGAACTACTAAGGGAAAATCCCCTAAGTGAACGTCAATATGCATACCAGCCAGGGAGGTCGACAGACCTTGCGCTGGATGAATTAAACAGATTACTAGCAAAGTCCCTCGAGGACGAGGAAATGGCAGTAGTTGCATTCCTAGACATAGAAGGAGCGTTTAATAACGCAACAACGCACTCACTAACGAGCGCATTATCAAAGAGAGGAGTCCCAACAACAATCTGCCGGTGGATAAAAGCCAGCCTAGATAATAGGATTATAATATCTAATCTAGGTGAGATTTCCATCGAGGCAAAAGTGAGCACGGGATGTCCCCAGGGAGGGGTACTATCTCCACTACTATGGGCAACCCTGGTTGACGAACTCCTCCGGAAACTTTCCACAGAGGGCTTCTATTACTTAGGATATGCTGATGATCCATTTGCCTGTGAGGCAAAATATTTAGGAGTCATTTTTGACCAAAAATTAACATGGAATTCTCACATCCAAAAAGTCACACAGAAAGCCACAATCGCCCTGGGAAGGTGTGGGAAAAACTGGGGGTTAAATCCCAAGATGAACCTATGGTTATACACCAGGGTAGTGAGACCCATGATAACCTATGGATCAGTGGTGTGGTGGACTAAGACGGTGCAGTCGGGAGCAATAAGGCTGTTAAGTGGCGTACAAAGGCTTGCTTGCCTGTGCGCTACGGGGGCTATAAAAACTGCTCCTACAGCTACACTTGAGGTCCTCTTGGACCTACCACCCCTACATGTATTCATACAAGACGAAGCTCGGTCAGTGGTGCACAGGTTAATGCAAGGCCAAACGCCAATTAGCCAGCAACACGGGACGGAGTACCAGAAGTTATACTCGGAGATGAGGGCAGATCCCATTCTAGGCATGCCCACGGATGTAATGGTCCCCAGATATAGCTTCAACAAGAACTTTCAGACTGTTATACCAGACAGGGAGGATTGGAAAAACGGTCCTCCCATAACAGCACAAACAGTCTGGTACACTGACGGCTCCAAGACAGAACAAGGAGTCGGAGCCGGGATTTACGGGACAAGGTCAAAAGCCAGTATCCCGATAAGTCTAGGGAAATACGCAACGGTGTTTCAGGCTGAAGTGATCACCATACACTGTTGCGCAAAGGAGATAATAGGACAAAGTACTGCTAACCAGTCGATTGCCATTTTCTCTGATAGCCAAGCGGCAATAAAAGTAATCAGTTCCATGCAAATCAACTCAAGATTAGTGTGGGACTGCTTGACGGCCCTTACAGAGCTGGGAAGTCAGAACAGAGTGACCCTAGCATGGGTACCAGGACACGAGGGACACAGAGGGAACGAAAAGGCTGATCAACTGGCCAAGGAAGGCGCACTTGAAGCCCCAATAGGACCCGAGCCCTTTTGTGGTGTGGCAAAGCCATGCATACGAGCAGCCATTAAGGAATGGGTGCAAAATAAATCTCTGGAATGGTGGAGGAATCTCCCAGGACAGAGACAGGCCAAAGAGTTCATTAAAGAACGTTCGGCCAAATTTACGGAAGATCTACTAAGCCAGAATAGGAAGGCCATCAGAGTAATAGTAGGCCTTCTAACTGGCCACTGCCGGCTCAATAGACACATGAGTCTAATGGGCCTGGCAGAGGACGCGACATGCAGATTCTGCCAAGAGGAAGAGGAAACCTCAGTTCACGTATTGTGCCACTGTGAAGGCCTGGTGAGGCTGAGATTCCAAGTACTCGGAGAAGAAAAACCAAGGGCGGACAGTTATATAAAAGGGCCTTTACCAAAGCTATGGAGTCTATTACAAAGGACAAAGCTGGATGCGGTACTATAAGGAAGATATCCTGGGAGCATCACAATAGACCTGAAAAGGTCGCAGTGGTAAAGGCTAAACAACCAGCTCCTTTGCTAATCTAATCTAATCTAATCTCTGATGCAAAACATAGTCTTATTCCCTGTACATGCCTCACTTTTACTGTATTTCTTGTATGATTGTGATTGTTATCAATATTTTTTATGGAACATGTTAGCTTTCATTAAAATCATTTTAATTCATGATCAGTAACTTAATTATTTTTAGTTTAAGTAACACTGCCTTTAGATGTATCAAAATGATATATAATAAAATATTCAACATATGATTCAGTTTCCTAGGCCTCCCTCAAAACCACCATGAATACTCAGGTTAGGTCAAGGAGGCCGAAACATATACAGAGTATACTAGATATATTATTCTGAAACATCTATAATAGATAACAGTGTTTTTACTTAAAACAGAAATAGTAATTTTCAAGTTTTTTATAAGGAACCAACCGCAAATTGAATTCAGTGCAGATAATTCAAATGTTAAGTAATTAAATAAATAAATAAAAACCACAGAAATAGACAACCCCCAATTGCAGAAGCTAGGGCTTGTGCGGAAGGGGGTTACACATCGAAAAAACGCGGACATACAACCATTTCCTCCGCTAGTGCCGGAGCCAGGATTTGAACCCGGTGGTGCGATGTCGAATTAATTACACTATTTTAACAATAACTGAGATATGTCAGCACCAACATTTTTAGTTTATTAGTTAAATCCAACATATAATCTAATAACCAATATATCAAAGAAAATAACTATACTAAAACACTATTTAGAACAAAATCAAATTGCAATTATATTGTAATGGTAGACAACCAGTTAAACGTAATACTTATATGGTCGATTATAAGTACGCTTTCTTATATTGTCTTATCTTTGACTAAGATTAAGATAAATAACTATGTTTTCTTAGCCCTTTTAATAGGGGCTGTAGCTCCCTGATGAATCAATTTAGCGTAAATGTAACAAATATGCGACGTCAAAATACGTGAGGATTATCTTCACTTCTTTAAAATAAAAAATAGATAGTTCAATCAATATCAGTTTCGTAGCCGACTAACCAGAAAACGTAAAACTATGCTTTTAATTAATTTCTTCAAGTAATGAATTTAATAGGTATTATAATTGATACTAATGAGAAAAAAAATTAGTGGCAATAAACGTATTTACTTTAGTTAACAAACTTACGAAGTTTATTAAAACCTTAAATTGAATTATGACATGAAAATACTAAGAAATCTTTCTCATTTAACTGATTTTAAAAAATAAAGAAGAGGAGAGGAAGTTATAAATTCGACCGTATGTTTTTTGTGTTTGTTCAGATATTTTACCAGACTCTATTTTAATGATTATTTTCTTGTCTGAAGGAGGATCTACTGAATAACGTAAGTAGAATTGGAAGAATTTCTTTTTATATTATCAGAATATTCTCAATTGGCAAAGAAAAGTGTATTCGTTTGAAAGCCCGGCATACTAACACCACAATATTTTCTTTAACTATGAATAAGTTATATAAGATGTTAGAGGAATCTATAAAAAAATGAATCACTTTGCATAATATTACTAAAAATTATGAAATAAAATTTGATGCAGCCGTTCGTTTAGTTAGACCTCGATATTAAAGTCGATTAAAATGCGTTTGATTTCATTATTTGTTCATTTTTACACCGACTTCAATACCAATATTAAGTAACAAAGACCAGTTAACCGAATAACATAAAATTTTACTTCGTAATTTTCAGTAACTTTTTTTGAATGTGGTTCATTTTTCTGTAAAAAAAATGTTCGTATAAGTTTAATTTTACTTGTACTTTTAATTCATAAAATTATCACGTTTGTTACCTAACTGAAATAGAATTTCCACAAGAATTAAAACAAATATTGTCAAAATCATTCTAAAACTTTATTGAATAAGTCATAATAATATAATACAAAATTACTGTTGCAGCAAGACCTCATTTTCTCTGCCTAATCTTGGAGAATATGGCGATAAGCGTCGACCCAATCTTGGTGCAAATGGTGGAGACCTATGCGTAATAAAATCCCCGAAGTCGGAATCTTCCAATTCTTCGCCGGAATCTCGACCCAGCCTGGGGGTAAAGTTCATTGTATGTCTTTTACCTGAAAATGAAATCACACATATTGTAAAAATGCCTAAATGAAACATTTAACATCAGATATGGTTTCATCGATTTTATATTAGTAGCACATTTTTAAATTAATCAGAAATGCTATTTATTAGTATAGGTGCTTTAAAAATATTACATGATAAAAGCTATAAAATTTTATTTTGAGGTTATTTCGAGAATTATTACCAATATAACTAGTTATTGGTTATATCAGAAAAGACTTTAAGGAATCTTATTTCACATCATCTGCACTAATAGTATTACTATTTACATGAATACTAAATCTATGCTGATTTAGAAACAATATAAAATACAAATATGTTTAATTCAATGAGTTTTTGAACGAACATAAAGCAAGTATAAAATTTGGGGACACTTACCATTATTGAAAGATAGAGCCGCCCATGGATTATTCCTGATTGCTTCAAGAAATGATTCCATATCGTCCCGATCTAAATTTTTAAACACATCTTCGTTAGGATTCCTTTTCCTCCTTCCAATTCTTGGACCAAACCAAAGGGGAGAATATTTTTTATCCCCATCTTTCCTCTTCGCGTCAATACTGTAGTCATCATTAGTCGCTGACAGCGCACTATTCAAGTATAAAGCAAAAGTGAGAAATACTGTAAATGTAAGTAGAGTGATTTTTGTCATTATTGTTTATTTGCGGACTGACTGAACCGGACAGCGAAGGTATTGGCGTAGAATCGAGCTTATATAGTTGAATCTAAAACCCTAACAAACGTCACCTCAACATGGGGTAGTTTTCACGATAACAACCCCTGTAGAGATGTAAATCCTCTTAACTAATCCGGACACGGAGAACATTCACTAGCTTTATTCCTATCAATATGTCTTAGTTTATTTTTGATCATTAAATGAATCCGCAGGACAGGACAAGGCGCCTACTATACTTACATGTTAATGATGTATGTTTTAAGAATAAACATTTTCCTCTGAGATACAAATAATGTGTTTTGAAAACTAAATAGTAAAGCAATACTTTGACAGATATACATATATATTTAAAAAATACCTCCAATAATGCATAATATAATATTAAGTTGAGTTGTTTTTATTAACAGCTAGATTTATATTCAAAAATTGAATACAAAGTTTTTCAGGAACACATTTTTAAAATATTATATCAGTTAAATGAAGCTTAACACGAAATTTTCTCATCACCTACTAAAACATTTCAATTGGGATTACGTTAATCTCTGCCCGAATATTATATTTTACTTGTTCCAAAGTTTTGACTTTTTTTTTATACATTTATTTAACGTCGGCCTATTTCCGCTACTGAGGCCTAACACCGACGCCTGTAGACGAGCTACCCCCAACCAGGAGTTTTGCCGAACCTCTTCCCTTAAGAAGAGTAGGGATCTTTTACTTGCCTAACATTTAATAGACAAGGGACCGACGGCTGTACATCCCCTCCGAAGGATGGTATATCTCCTATACAACCCTCGCCTAAGGTTTTGACTTTAAGTAGCCCCATAAAAAGAAGCTGAGAGACAAGCTGAGAGGTCAGGTGACCGTGCCGGCCAGTTGATGTCCCTAAATTCCGAAATAACATGACCAGGAAACATTCTTCGCAATATTTTCATAGAATCCTTAGCAGTGTGGAAAGTAGCTCGGTCCTGCTGAAATGATATTCTTCAAATATAGAATAGAATATTTATTTATTTACATGAATAACAGAAATAATAATTTTAATATCTATATGTAAAAATAAATAAATAAGTAAGCAAGGAAGGAAGGAAATAAATAAATAAATAAATAAACCAACAAACAAACAAATAAATAAATAATTGCCCGTTATAGTCTGAGAGCATTGGTTGCTTAATTAACATATTATTAAGTTAATGTATTGGTATATGTGCACATGCAAAAGACCTAGCTGAAGTAAAAGATCTATTTATTTAGCGAAGGATCCTAAGAACCTGAATGCAAAATAATAGGCAAATGGCATCGTATAACTATAGTTGGATTAACTTATGTAATCCATTTCTCATATTTATTCACAAACAAAAATATTGATAAAAAAGAAACTTCAGATATAAGTATTAAGACCTAAAACATACCTAATAATAAAGAAGAAAAGAAAGAAATAAACAAAATTTCATGACATGATCATAGAACTTATCCCTTGTACTTATTACAGGTTTGATTTGCTTAATATTTTTAGGAAGCCTTATAGTCTAGGGCATAAGTAGATAAAACGTTTTGTTCCTATAGTTTCTTGTTATTTCCTAGAACGCAAAATAATGAATAGTAAACAGTTTGGTTTCCTACAAAATTTTAGTACTGTTGACGCAGTGATAAATCTGCTCAGCAACGTAATATTATCACTAGAAAATAACAAAAAATATATAGGCGTATTTTTAGACTTAACCAAAGCTTTCGACATGATTAACCAGGATGTACTCATTACCAGTTTAGAACATGTTGGCATCAGAGGCTGTACTTTGGATATGTTTAAAGATTACCTTACGCATATAGTACAAAAGGTCAAAGTAAGCGATAAAACTAGTAATCCTCTAACAGTCACCACTAGGACCGATTTTATTTCTAATATATATAAACAACATCTTCATTTTAACCGGGCCCAGATGTGATATTATATCGTACGCAGATGACACAGCTCTAATATTTCAAGGCAACTCTTGGACGGAAGTATTTAAAAATGCTGAAGATGGTTTAATAACAATAAAAGGCTGACTAAATGTAAGTTTTCTTAGCCTTAATGTCACCAAGTCAAAATTCTTAACATTCACCACATTGTCCAACGACCAACCAGATAGATCTAAATTAGTTATTTATAAACAAACATGTAAAAATAAAGAGAATTGTGATTGCCCATATATAAATAAAGTCACGGAAATAAAATATTTAGGAGTAATCGTAGATCAATTTTTGAGGTGGGAACAACACATTGAATATTTAACGAAAAGGTTAAAAAGACTCACATATGAATGTTATCAAATGAGAGATATTTTGAATTAAAAAAATTTAACCGCTATTTACAAAGCGTTAGTTGAGTCAGTAATAAAATATTGCATTGTTGTTTGGGGAGGTTTATTTAACAACTGAGTTAAAAGCTTAGAGACTATTCAAAATTCTATATTAAAAATAATTTTTAAGAAAGATAGGCGCCACTGCATAGAACTTTTATATAAGGAGTTGGGTTTGTTTAATGTGAGAAAAATATATACATATGAATGTCTAATGTGGATGTTCAAAACTCCACTGGATTGTATAAACCACAATTATAGTACACGATGGAATAAAAATCAATCTGTACAAACGCCGTGTATTCGAAAAACCCACACGCAAAGAAATTTATTTTATATTGGTCCAAAGCTATATAATATGCTACCTATAAATATAATTTTTTTTTTTTTAAAGACTAAATTAAAAAATGAAATAAAAACATTTATAAATGATAACTATGATAAGATCAAAGATATATTCAAATAATATGCATTTAGAATCAAGCTGTTTTTTTTGTACACCCCTCCCACGTTCTCTCAGTCAATCGATCATACACACTCCTAAATAGAATTTAAAATAAAACTAAGTATCTCCATCCTTTCTGCACTTTTATTTAATAATAGTAGTTAACTAAATCATTGCACCAGAAGCCATGTATTCTATTGTAAATATAATTTATTATTTGTTATATCATGAACAAGCTCCTCTGTGAGCTTAGATGATTTTCAAATAAAAGATACGTATAATTGTGAACTGAACAATAAATTTGATTTGATATGATTTGATTTGAGTTTTTTATGTAACGATAACCTTTAGTTGTTTTCTGTCTTTGCCCCTTATGTCGTACATATGTTCAACGAATGTTATAGACTGAATATATTTATGTTGATGAATTAATAAATATTGGGCATTTAACTTACATATATTTAACAATACTGATTGTTTGCACAATAATTCAGTAAGACAAAGGCTGGGTTTTCCGTATAAAATTTTTAAATAAATTTTTTGTATTATTAAAGGGTGGATGTTAGTTCTACTAGCCCCTCCCCAGACTATAAATAATACATAAATAAACATCACAGAAATTAGTCTATAATACCATATTTTAAGACCGATTCTATCATTCCATAGTATATGATTTTAATGTGATTCTCATTTAATATTTCTCTTAATTTTTTAAATCTGTATAATAGACTAAGGAACATTTTTTAACAAAAGCATTTTTAAGCTTGCGAGAAGCATTTTATGTAACTATTTGGCAAGCGGTGCTTTTAGGAGTTTTTGACCCCGATGAAACCGAAAATGCCTGTTGCCAGATCGAAAAATGCACTGGAAGCCGATTATTCAATATGGCGTCCAAGATGGCGGTTATTTTTGAAATACTCCTAATATGATCTTATAAAAAATACAGGGTATATGTTGTCGACATTGCTAAAACCAAATTTAATAATTTCCTAGTCACACTTCCAACCGGAAGTCCTTAATTAACGATGGCAACTAATATGGCGTATATGAACATGTAAAGAGAATCCAGGGCGTATCGGGGTTTTCGACACCGTTATAAAGCCAAATTTAATAATATCCTACTCATAAAGCCAACAGGAAGTTCGTAATTTAAGATGACGGCTATTCTTATAGGATTGTTATGTGTACTACTGGCATTGTTTGCACTTAGGAGAAAAAGTCAACACGTTCAGGAAAAATTATCAGATTTATTACTTACCTAGGAAGAAAGGCAGTAAAAAATTTACTAATTTAAACTGTTATAAACTAAATAACGAGTCACATTGTTTTTGGCACGTTAGAAATAATACTGAAGCGTTAAAAACTAATACTTATAGCACGTCTCTAATATTTGAGACTAGTAATCACTCAATCCTGTTTACGCATAGCACGTTGGAGGCACTGCACGTGCATGACTTTAGACAAG
The DNA here is from genome assembly GCA_963675555.1 of Leptura quadrifasciata. Lineage (NCBI taxonomy): Eukaryota > Metazoa > Arthropoda > Insecta > Coleoptera > Cerambycidae > Leptura > Leptura quadrifasciata. The sequence goes on along the minus strand of OY776676.1, from coordinate 110,849,982 downwards.
GCAAATTCCTTTTCCGGCAACCACAGGTCCAGGTGGTGCATCATGTCTTCCACTTATAAGTTCCTTGCAGGCTCTCGCAACTGTTTCCAATGTCTTGTGAACCGGAACAAAATTCCCATCTACAGCTTTCCTTCCCATTTCTCGAAGGTCCGGTAAGGGAGGATCTGGCAAGTGGGCGCTTTTCCAAACGCAGCACTGCAAGTGAAAAATGTAATGAATGGTGTGTATTAAGTATGTATATTAAGTGTGTATATTTACTTCATAATGGCTTCTCAGTATATATAGTCTTAAAGCATCACTTGTGGGCAGAAATTCCTTAGGCTTAACTGTCCCAAATGGAATCTGCCGTGCTTCATCACCCGCAGAAGTTTGCGGTGGCACCTGTAATATTAAATAGAATGATTTTAGAAAGTTGCAATAGTGGGAAGCGCTTGCGAAGTTTTAGTTTGATATTTATAAGTGCAGAGTTAGTTAACGAATTTCTCTACATAAGATATAGTCGGCTCCTCGCAGCCGGTTTACTGGTGGTGGCAAGTTTGGATGTGGTATCCGAACCGGTGATTGCATGGAAATGTAAAATATTTCCTCTCTCCATTGGGGACAGAGTTTCTGCTATTGCACAGACTGGAATGTATTTCACTTTTGCTGTCACGTGTTTCAGAACTTTATGACATCACCCCCAACTTTTCACCAATGCAAGTTTGCTCTTGCAGGCAGGCCCTAGGCCCACTGCTGACCGGCGCCGGCGGCCTGAAATGACTTGCGCTGCATTGACTAAAACACATCTGTTTCGCAACAAAAATGCATTCGGCATCTAGCACTCTATACAGTCTATTAGGATAACTCGAAAGCGCTCACGTCGGAGGTGAAAAAATACTTTCATTTTACGGCATTTAATCGTTTGACACTAACCACAATCACGAATTATTGACTCGCAGTGGATTTTTTTTACTGTGATATTGTCATATTTAGTTTCAGCGGTGTCGAAAACCCCCGATACGCCCTGGAATCCCTCTAAAAGTACATATTTGCAACATTTAAAAAATAGCTATATTGATCACCACTGGACCGGTAGATTGTAGATTGTTTTACGGGGTCGTTTGGCTTCGAACAGCCTTACTTCACTTCGACCTAAAAGATCTTTATTCTTTACAAAGCTTGTGATTTTCCTGGGGGCTAATTTCCCTATGTCTTCCGGCGTTAATTCCGCCTGTTCTAGGAATTTTAGCCTAGTGTGTTCCGCAGTTTCAATTGCAGTATCGCAATATCTGCAATATCTGCATTGCAGACCGGTAAGCCATATGACTAAGGTATTATCAACTTTGGATTTAACGATGTCAACAACCCCTCAGAGCCCAGAGAGGCCCTGGAGTCTTTTTACAGGTTCATATTAGCAATATTGAATAAAGGGCTTTCGGCTTAGTTTTCGATCTGGCAACAGACATTTTCGGATTCAGAGGGGTTGCGCTGGTTGCCAAATTGTTATAGGAAATGCTTCTCGCAACTCGAATTTGGATTTCTTTTCCTAATCTGTAACAAAGATCTTAATTTTTTAAGGCATTAATTAGTGTTATGGTGCTTCGACTTTAAATAACGTTATTCCGAGGTATTTAATTTTTTGAGAGATTATTATAACCAAACCCGTGTTGGCAATACTTATTTCAATAAACACTGGTAAAATAGTTTTATAAGAGCAGAATGGCAAATATGTAGTTTTTGAAATGTTAAGGGTCAAGATATTTTCATCGAACCAATTCTAAATCACCTTTAAGTTCTGATATTCTTTTCACTTCTTCCCATGATTTTCCTCTGAAAAAAATTGCGGTGTCATCTGTGAATGATGATCTCCCCTAATATTTAGGCTAAATATGTCATTTACATACATTATAAACAACATTGGAGCTAGAACCGTGCCCTGCGAGAGACCATAGAGCACGTTTCTTATCTCACTTATATTTTTACCGATTTTTACCATTTATGGCCTTTTATCTAAATAACTTTTCATTAAATCGTAGTAAAGACCTCTGACGCCAAAGTGTTCTAACTTTATTAATATTCTTTTATGACTAACCGTGTCAAAAAGCTTTTCCAGATCTATAAAAACAGAACGGGATAGTGTACTATCATTTAAACACTTATAAATTTCTTTAGTCAGATATGCTACAACACCACTTGTTGATGTTTTTTCTTGGAACTCGAATTGATTTTTAGATAGTAAAGTAAACTTATTGAGTTATTGCACTAATCTTTTCTTAAACGCACACACTCCATATTGAAAAATTTTATTTATGAGATTTACTATTAATGGTATTATTTTATTAATTGGTTCTTTTAACATTTCTGATGTAATACACCACACCAACATTACGTTGTTGTTCAAAGTTATGCAATACCTGTTAATAACGTTGTAATGTAAGAATAACCGTCAAGTTATATTCCTCAAAGAAGAACGGCCCAAAACTTCCATAGTCGGATACTGTACACCACACAATAACCTTTTTTGCTATGAAGCGGCACTGCAATTTCAGAGAATTTTCCGTCGCCCAGTAGCGAAAGTTCTGTTTGTTAATATATGAAAATGAGCTTCATCTGACATCAGCAAGCAATCAACGATATTCGGGTTTTCAGCAAATAGCCCTTCGAAACGTTCGCAAAAATCAACGCCTGTTCCAAAATCTCGAGGCAGAAGTTTCTGTACTATTAGAATTTTGTAGGAATGGAAGTGTAAGTCTCCCAGAATACGGCGATAACTACGGTTCGAAATATTGAGTGCTAATGCTTGATTTTTTGCAGATCGCAGGACTTCATAGCACAGTTGCTCTTACTCTTTCAGCATTTTCAAGTGTATGTACAGAACGAGTTCTTCCTATTGGTTTTTCTCTGGCACGTAAAACTGTACTGCGAAACTTTTGTACCCACTTTTTAATTGTTATTCGACTAGGAATTGGATCTTGCAGATTTCAATGAAAATGATGATGAAATAAACGCTGGTTATCGCAAAAATGTGAATTTAGAATTTGGTTGATTTAGAATTATGTTCAAAGGTAGGTAGGTTTTAACTAATCATATAATGTGAATGTCTGCATGGTCTAATATACAATTTTAATTATTTAAATTTTATATATATATATATATATATATACAGTCGCGCAGGCGTGCCCTAGACCACAGCATATATAAGGAGCTGTATAACGTGGACGTCAATTCAGTTCGAGCAACGAGGAGCAGCAGTAGGTAGTTTTCAGTGAGAACCTGAAAACAGCAGATGAGAATAACACTTCATTTAACACGCTCGAAAACCTAAAAAACAACATTTATTGTTTTCTCTACTATTGACAACCTTAAACATATACACGATGTATCTTGAGCAATAAATGTATTATTATTATTTATTTTTTTTTACAAAAAGCCAGTCACCCTACTCTGTGGCTCGACTCTCACCACAGAGGGGAGCTGGTAATAAATACCAATAGCCACTCCCCATGCTCGTGGGGTGAGTGACACATCTGTCGATTCGCAGGTTCTCCTTGCAGCCAGCGACCCCTCTCTTCGACCCTCGTTGCTCATATATCCATTCGTAAACCGGTTCAAATACGTGGAGCACTCGCATATACAAGATTCGTGTAAACACTTTGTAACATGCATTTAGACGGGTTATCGGTCTGTAGTTCTTTGGGTTGGTCAAATCTCCGTTCTTGGGGATCAGCACTGTCCGCCCCTCAACAACCCAATAAGGAATTTGCTGCTCCCCATTCAACCAGGAATTAAAAATTCTGGCCAAATGGTGTGGGTGATCGATAATTTTTTCCACCAAAATATTTATCCTATCGGGACCTGGAGCAGCAAAGTTCTTAGAACCTTCAAGAGCCCTACGTCCCTTCTGGGGTTATTGGTTGGCACACTTCCTGTGGTTGCTGAAGCCTTTGACAAAAGTCTTCAAAGTGTACCAGGGCCGGAGAGTCTCGGTTGAGTGGAAGCCTCTTCTCGTACAGCGTTCCCCAGAAGTTCTCCACCTGATCTGCAGTCGGCGGATTGCCTACAACATGCGGAGGCGGTTGGAAAAGGCGCGAGGGCTTTTGGCGGAACAGTGTATTTTCCGCAAGCCCTCTCGCTGGCCTCACTAGTTACTTTTTGCAAGTCACTAGCATTCGTATCCTGTCGAGACAGTGCTGTTTGGTGGTTCGCAGCACTGCCTCATTGAGTGTGCGATGGATGCGTCTTAAGTTGGCGGCTAATCAATGCACTTTAGGCGTGAACGGCCTATTGGCCGCCATATAGTCCATCACACATTGGATACGGATGCGTGTTGCCTCGCCGACCGGATCTTGGCTTCCAACTTTTGTATGCGCCGCTCCGCCCTTCCCTGTGGGGAAGCAGTACTTCGCCTCTCCATCCGAGAAAAGCGTTGAGCAGCGGCATACACGGCACAGTTTACGTGCCAGAGGTCAGCCCGTTCTGGTAGCGCTGCACGAAGTTCTTCATCCACTCCGGCCAGGTCTTGTGGGCCAGGGTTTATGTGGTGTAACCCCCGTCTCACCTCATTCACCGGTCCAGGAGCAGCCCTCACGTAGCCCTTATTACGAAGGTGAGATACATAGTCACGCAGATTTTGTGGCGTGAAGGCGCTATGCTCTGGAAGCCTCTCACACCACAGAGCATGCATCCGCGCGGATTCACTGCGGTCTGTCCGGTTGGACCCCACCACCTTGCCCTTCATCCCTATCCTCACGGGGTCGATCGTGGGGGCTCTGTCTTTAGCCTGCTGGAACCAAAGTTCAGGGCCTGTGGGTGGTTAGCCCAGCAGGCCCACGACTGACACCAAAGGGGAAGACGCTTTCCCCTCCCGGGTGCACTAGGGCTGCCGGTTCTGTTTTGCACCCCCAGCTGGAGTAAGTGGTGGCGCTAACCAAAGGTTTGATAGATGGAAGTCAGCCCCTCCTAATTAAATTATTATTATTATTACTGTTATTATAGTAATTCAATTCAATTTTACTGATTGTGATCCCTTTGAGTTACATAGGTGAGAATTTCAGTGCTTGAAATGACTAAAGCCGTTAAATAAGTTTATTTAAAATTTTTCTAAATAGAAATTAGAAATGGTGTCAATACACAATATACATATAAAGAACAATTAGGGGATCAATGATATACCTAGTTTGTATAGATGTTCAATTTTATTTGTCTTTCGGCATCTGTGAAGTCTATACTTAAGAATCGAGGGCATTTTTTTTAAAATGGGAATAAGTGCATTTTTGAAAATGTTTCGGAAAGTAAGCATTTTGGTGAAAAATGTCAAGGGATCTTTTTAAAATTTGTGAAATCTCCGTTAATTCCAGATTACGTACATTTTCGATAAAAATTGACCGAGATACGGCTTTTTGAATTTATGTGCTTTTCCGCCACTTTGAACCAAATGTTTGTGCCTTTTTTATAATTTCATATTTATGACAATTCAACTCTAGCTCTTTTTTAGAATATCTCTGGTAAAAACAATAAATGAAAACTTTTCAATTGCTTTTTCCATGAAAATTTCGGGATAATTGTAGTTCTTAAAAAAATATGTTTTGACGATAAAAAACATGTTTTTAATGATAAGTTTCGCGACTTTAATCTATCATTTCTTTGATATTCTATCTGAGCGGCAATATCAGTCTTTTACTGCCGATGCTCCTCACTAGAGGCGCTGACAGTAATGTTTGTCACATAGTATTTAATTCATATTCGATGCTGAAAGAAAAGTATGTTCTACGTTAGGTAAAAACGGTTTTCTACGTCTCGAATCTCGATTATTCTTGTCAAATACATCCTAAGCACAAAAAAATATCACTTTTACTGCATATAAAACAATAAAAAGGCGCATAAAGTTAATAGTTTATTGTTTTATATGACGTAACAGTGACGAAACTATTTTTACTCTACATAGGACATGCTATTTTTGTTTCCAATACCGAATAAAAATTAAATAAACACTACCATTTTTACAAAAATAAATATGTAGTAAAAATACATACTGCAATAGACAAAAAATTCTACTATTTCCTACAAAAGGAACTAAATTCATTGCCACCCATCAAGGCGTGCAATGTGCGTTTTCACAGCGATTGAAAGTAATGCCATAAAACTTGCGACATACTACGTCTTCAATCGGAAAACGCAAACAAAAATCTGATTGCTATAAACCCCCAGCAGGCAGATTAATCCTAAAGAAAGGACAACAGTGCAGAGTTGTTGCGTATCACCAGCCTCAAACTAGTTCGGAGTTTGTTAGCTCTCATCAGTATGGCATAGGTGAATACTCTACAACCCTACACTGTTCCTCTAGTCTATCAAATTACACACTAAAGGCGTCTGCTACTAGGGATTAAACATCTCTTCGCACGAGAGCGTGGGCCTGCACATAACATGTTTTATGTGGAGTAAAGCTTCGCTTCGCTTGTATTCAAATTGCTACTACTAAATAAAGCTGTAATTGAGATAAGTACACAGTAGTATACAAAAACACTTTATTATACTTTTGTTGGACATTTGATTTGTTTAAACTGGATTGTTTATGATAAAGTATTAAAACATAGATATTAAAAAAATGCCTTTCTTCAAAATTTGTTTTCATTAACTGCATGTACAACGAAATTCTCCCTCGGAAAATCATTCGAAAAGGTTTCGTTCTCTTTTTCTGTATGGATCCAATGAGAATAACTTATTAACACAGATAGGAAAGAAAATTGGCATTACTTCTATTCTGTTTTGAATTAGGCTGTTAAGAAAGGCCGATTTCTTTACAGTGAAATTCAAGTGACATGCATATTTATGAATCATATGAGATATTGAGGTGATGACCGACTTGTGGTAAGGGTGAAAAATCCAACAAAACTGTTGAAAATTGTGTTTACTCATCGATCCAGGGAGTCGCAGATTTGATAGATGAGCTAGTGTTAAATGGAAAACTTATAGTTTTAGATTTATAAGAATGATTATTTCTCTCACTACAAATCTAATAAGAAATATGGAATTTGTACCCCGTAACATGTTTAAATAAGTGATTTTTATCAGGTTTCACTATGTTTTTATTTTTTTGCATCTATCTATTTCTAATCTCAATATAAATCCACTGTCCATCAAGTTTAATCACTCAAACTGTTTACGTCTACATAATTTTTTAAATTTTGCTTTTTAATCCAGGTGCTTTAGACTTTTGCTGCCAAATTCGGGCTCTACGATTTTTTTTATTGTGTTTATTTTGACGTCCTGAATAACACTTGGTAGTTACGCCACGATACACCTAGAGGAATTCGTGAAAATCGCTTCGGAAGGTCGCGTAAATCGCGGATTCGCGATTAGCTCAGTTTTTATGGTCCAAAACGGGAACAACAGCTATTATGAAAATTGTACATCTGTAAATTCTCTACCTTAAAGGTTCTAGACATGAATTTAGCTCAGAGGTCAATTTTACAGCTAAAACGCTTGGAGTATTTGAGCAAATGCTTTTATATATAATAATTTTAGATAAAATTCGTTGACCTTCGGTCTTGGGATTATATCAAATTATTATACCTTCAGTCACTTGCTAATCAAAATTCTTAAAAGCTTTGGACCTACACAGTTTAACCGATTAAACTTTATTCATTACGAATATAACTCCTAATAATTTTTCACAAATTGTAAATATCTGTACTCTTCAATACTTTTATTTTACTGTGTTGAAATTAAATAATAGGCCACTGGAAAGGATGAACATTATTTTTAAACAAATATGGAATGACTTTGAATTATGAAATGTGAATACACTTAGTCGTTCAGTTATTAAACAGATTACTTAATATTGATATATTGCCGTTGAGATCGATGTATAAGTGAATAAAAGACGAATTCAAATGTATTTTTAGCAGATGTTAGATCTATAATCGATCGACTAAGTGATTTTTTATTTTCGAAGATAGTTTAATTTTTTTCAAAAAAGTCTCAACAGTGTCTTCAAACTTAACTTATAATACTCGCAATTTTGTGACGGAGGCAGTAAATAAGCAGACTTTTGTGTCAAAGATAAAAACTGTTTCGAATTGGAAATCATTGCCTAAGGCTACTGAAAATTTTCTCTTTACTTTTAATAAGCCACCCGCCCCAGATTTATCTAGTGTATTTCTCTGTGACAGATGTAAAGGACTTTTTGCAGTATGTGTTCCTCTTACATAGTTTGGATATTTTCTGATAGTGTACCAAGGTTCTTGTATAGTAATTTTTCTTCAACTTACTGTACGTTTATGTGCACACACACACACACACGCACACGATTCATTTGTGATCTCCAGTATGCGGATGACTGTGCACTTTTAGCCTCTACGCCGGAAGAGCTTCAAGAACTTTTAGATGTGTATGCCCAGAGCTATGATTCCTTAGGACTTAAAATCAACATTGGAAAGACTAAGATTATGTCAACTCCTCATCAAGTGAACCAAATAGACATTACACTTAACGGAAATTCTCTTGAAGTGGTGGATCAGTTCAATTACTTAGGCAACGTTGTTAATGACAAAGCAAACATGGACAGCGAGATTCGCAATAGAATTAACGCTGCATCTAGAGCACTCTGGGGACTTAGAGAGAGAGTATTTGACAACCACGACCTTGCTTTGTCAACGAAAATGGCTGTCTACAGAGCAGTTGTCATTCCAACACTGCTATATGGATGTGAAAGCTGGGTCACTTACCGTCGTCATGTGAAAGAATTAGAACGTTTTCAGCAAAGACATCTCAGAAGTATGATGAAAATCCGTTGGTTCCATCACATATCAAACGTGGAAGTACTCAGGAGAGCAAACAGCCTTGCAATTGAGGTACTTATTTCAAGAGCACGCCTAAGATGGGCAGGTCACGTTCATCGTATGCATGATAACCGCCTTCCTAAATGCACACTTTATGGTGAATTGCTAAGCGGTAGAAGAAGGCGTGGCGGTCAACGAAAGAGGTTCAAAGACGCTCTCCATGAAAATCTAAAATCCTGCGGTATTGCAGACGAGCAATGGGAACAACTTGCAGCGGACAGAACCGAATGGCGAGGGGTTGTGGCCAGCTATCAAGGAAATGTTGCTGCAAGAAGGCCGAATCCAAGACCTAACCAGGTCTATGTTTGTCCTGACTGCGGTCGACATGTGCTCTCCCGAATTGGCCTCTATAGCCATAGTCGTGTGCACCGTAGATGAATGGGAATTACAATAAACTACACCTGTTACTTGTTTTTTATTGTACACAATTTATCGACTGTAACATTTTCATACTCGGACTCGAGTAACGGCTAATAAAAAAAAAAAAAAAAAATATGTGCACTATCAGCCCCTAAAGACGTAGCGTCAATTTTTATACATATTCGCAAAAAAATCGAGTCATTGGTCCTCGAGATTAGCTCCTACATAAAAACTTAATGGCTAATTGTTTGTAAAAGTTGCAGAAGGTTCGAATTGGTGGAAAATAGTATTAAAAAATTGACATTAAGCAATAGGTGTGCGGTATCACTTTGTTTCTGATGATATATGATAAATAAATAATAATATTTATAAATCGACAACATAATGTCACAAATTACATTAATTTTGTACCCAAAGGAAGTACAATTCTTCAAACAGAAAGTCTATTTCCACTAAAAATAACTTAAAACTCGATAAAGAGAGTAGGGTCTCAAATTATTCAATAAAGTACTTTGGCGAGAAACATTATTTGACATACAAAACCGCATCCCCTATAAAATAGAAGCTGGAGCATCTAATTCATGCTTACCCAGCTATGTCATTTCATGGGCACGATATAGATTTTTGGATCCAATATCTTCCCTTTGTAAGACTCATTATCAAATATTAGCTTCAAAAGTATTTTTAAACCAATTAATATTCTCTAATATTACCATGGCGTTGAGCATCCTCGAAAACGGGGATAAACAAATGTTCATGCATTTTGATTTTTTTGGCGATATTTTAGTATTAGGGGACGGGGGTAGTTTCAGCCCCTGGAATGGATATAAGATGTATGGTTAAATTTTATACGGCCTACCCGAATCCTGCACAAAAAACCAATCCGCATGCCTGTGATGGAAAAAAACGCGAAATAGGTGTGGTATTTCGAGTTTAGGGGTAGTTGCTGAGGGGTGGAAACTTTAAAAATATCACTATCATGTTCAGCGCCCTCAAAAATGGAGGGATACCCATGTTTCATTCCTGTCGCAGAACTTTTGGGTTTTTTCAACTTTTTCATGGACTAAGTGGAAGAAGGAGTAAGTATTGTCTGTCTATTTTTATTACCAAAAAATACTACTACTATGAATTGTCATATAAATAAATTATGCAAGGAGTGATATTGAGATAAGGACAATACCGTCGGTGCCATTTTGAACATTTTACTTTTGACATATTTTTTGGTAAAATCTTCAATTTTAACGTCTCCATCAAGTTTGTGTTGCCAAAACTCCTTGTGTTAAAAACAACAACGTCTATAAATGGGAATACTGATATATCCAAATATTCCCAATTATGAGCTTCTCTCGAAAGGAGAAAATCACACACTAAAAATATCCTCAGCAGAGATAGAATAAATCAGTTTATTGAACGTGCGTTAGATAATACGCATCGGTGTATCTCATGTTTTTCTTATTAGACTTTATCACTGAAGCGAGAAATGATGGAAAAGTTTATTGCGTTCTTTCGTTGTAATCATATCACTGAAAGTTAAGTTTAAGGAAAAATTGCATATCGAAATCTCTACGATACGTTTCTACAAAATTTTTGTATGCATTTTTATTTGCTTTTGTAAATATATTTAGACATATTAGTGGATTTTGTGAGTCGGACGAACATGTAAGTATTTACTGACGCGACCAGACCACCTCCCCTCCCCGTTTTCGAGAATTCTGAAAACGATGGTAGTGGGCAAAATTCTTTTTAAGCATGCACAACCCCCCAAACGGCCAAAAAACACACCCAAATTGGGGTGAAACGCAAAGGAGCTTCGGTCAGACAAACACAGGTTTATCTTCATTTTCGACCGACGCCAGCCTTGAAAATCATCCCCGATGCAAAACCTACCCCATAAACTGCCAAAACCGCCCTCGAAAGGGATGAAACTGTGCACTCGCCCGTTTTCGAGGATGCTGAGATCGACGCCAGCCTTGAAAATCTCACCTGAGATGAGTCCATCTATCAAACGGCAAAATAACCGTTGCTTTGACGGAGGTCTGTGTACGCGAAGTAGAGGAGATGCAAGGATATCATCATTCTTTCGTACTGCACGCAACTAATATGTCTCTGGACTAAATGTCAAACCAAAAATCGGCGTACCCTCGTCTGTTGGATGTTTGGGGGGTGGGTTTGCATCGGAGATGATTTTCAAGGCTGACGTCGCTCTCAGCATCCTCGAAAACGGGGATAAACCGGTGTTTGTCCGACGGAAATGCGCTCTTTTGCGTTTCACCCCAATTTGGGAGTGTCTTTTGGCCGTTTGGGGGGTTGTGCATGCTAAAGAATTTAGCCCACCACCATCGTTTTCAGCATCCTCGAAAATGGGTGGGAGGTTATTCCGACTCGCAAAATCAACTATATTGCGAGTTTCAACTTTTTAAATTTCAAATTTTAAAATACTTGGTGGCATGGAAGCTTTAACGCTAAACAAACTCTGTGTTAAACATAATATTTTTAGTCGCAAACTCCTCTATAAATCCTTATTTTACTATAAGGAACCTAACCAGACTGCAACCAACAGCTACTCTCCGGGCTATGTGCCCCGCCGAGCGCTGAATTACAAGTTACAAGCCTGGCGCGTTAAGTGTAATAATTGCATATTACCATCAAAACGCTAATGCTTCGATTGCAACAAACACCAGCCGAAAGACTGATCCTACTTAAAGGAGCTCCCTTGCCAGTCGTCACACACCACTTGCAGACTGCAGTTTCGAGCTATTGGCTCTCGTCAGTGCAAGGTAGGTATGCGACGACCGACATGAGAATCCTTTGACTATAGCACATCCCGGTATTCTTACAATAGCGACATGTAAAACAGCCAGCAGGCGCCATATTACATATTACATGTCGCTATTGTAAGAATACCGGGATGTACTATAGTCAAAGGATTCTCATGTCGGTCGTCGCATACCTACCTTGCACTGACGAGAGCCAATAGCTCGAAACTGCAGTCTGCAAGTGGTGTGTGACGACTGGCAAGGGAGCTCCTTTAAGTAGGATCAGTCTTTCGGCTGGTGTTTGTTGCAATCGAAGCATTAGCGTTTTGATGGTAATATGCAATTATTACACTTAACGCGCCAGGCTTGTAACTTGTAATTCAGCGCTCGACGGGCACATAGCCCGGAGAGTAGCTGTTGGTTGCAGTCTGGTTAGGTTCCTTATAGTAAAATAAGGATTTATAGAGGAGTTTGCGACTAAAAATATTATGTTTAATATTCCGCCCTCTAAAAGCACATTTAAACTCTGTGTTGTTTGCTCCCGCATTCAGCCATGAAACATACGTTCTACATTTTTAAAAAGAAAACAACAGACATAATCTGGAAGGCACTGTTCACTATTTAACAATCCACAGTCTATGACGAATGATGTCACAGGTGCTGAAGAAAGATCTATTTGCTCTTTACAAATCACCAAATAATAGAAAAATGAATATATTTCACTTAACAGCTTCGTTAACAATTGCAATCAAGCTGTTATTTTATCGATATCCTCTGCCTCTATCGTAAATATCCTTGAAAATATATATTTTTATATATTATTCTTTCTATTTTCCCTAACCTTGAACTATCAAACTTCGCGAATACTCTTTAATACACTACACTGAAATATTATGTTACATCCCAAATACAAAGTTGTCGTATATACTACTGGATCTTGTTCCTGGATCAGTGTTTGTATCCCTTCAGTCCTTTACAACGCAATGTTTGTTCTTCCTCCTTCCATAGCTCCTGATTTACTATAATCACCTCGAAAAATTTGGAAGAAGTATTTGGGTACCATGTGTTCTAATGACATCTTAAGAGTAGATTCCATTATATTTTTTCTTATTCTCTCGTAATTCGAGCAAGGACCATAACGCATCAACTTACCGGAATTTTGCAGTCTAAGGAGTCTCATCTTCCCTACTTAGGGATAATAAATCAACACTATCATTTTCAGCACTTTCTAGATGTTAGTACATCTATTATAATTATCACAAGTTTAACTGTTTTAAATGGACAAAATAACACATCATGATTTTTTCATGTTAAAAAGAAAATTAGATTATAATGTAGGTCATATAACCAATGGCTATACGATCCTAACAGTTACGCAAAATAAATTTGGGGATATTTTCGCAACACGATGACGGGGCCACACTTCAATTGAACTTTACGACGATCAGGTTGTACTTCTTTGTCTTAGCTTTTCTGGTATTTGCTATATAATCAAATAATTTCCTTAGATTATTAGGAGATAACGCTACATCAACGTCGTATTTTTTATGACAGGATTAACTAGAATTTTAAATGAATTATTTTGTCATCCATATCTGTGTAGGACTTAACTCGTCATGTCATAAAAATTATTTGAAAGTTGCAGATACTAAAGAGAATATTGATTGTTTTACACTTTTTTTATCTTTCGCTCATCGTTATTTAAGGTATCACATAGTACTCATGACGTTATAATAATTGAAAATCAGTTTACCCAATTTTTCTATGTATTATTAAGACAATTCTAGATTACAAAATTACCTAAGCTCTGGATCAACGGATTTTCAAACTACTAATGGTTGCTTGGAGCGTACATATAATTTAATGTTTCATTATTCGTGTGTTCATTCTCATCAATCAAAGACAATGAAGGATTGAGTAGACTATTATCTAGAAGAAGTCTAGACGAAGAACAAATCAGCGCCCATGATATATTAACTAGTACTTCAGCACATATATTGTGTCCTCAAAATTTAGCAGTAGTCGCTACATGAAATAATATACGATAGAATTAACGATGTTTCCGAGGCATGAATTAAAGCCTTTTTTAATAATAATAATAGACATTTATTTCCAACATATGTAAAACCCAATTACAGAAAAAGCAATATAATAAATACACAATAACGATATTAAAAAAACTAACACGTAAAGCATTAATACATACAGTACTTAATAGTAAGTTAGCGTACTAGTACATCAGTAAAAACTACTTAGTTACTCCATAGATGGTACATTACATACAATTGCATTCAATCAGTCATATATCTATGGTATATATAATGATGAATTTCAAGCTGTTAAAATTGATATCACATCAATCTGATATAGTATTAAAAATCCTGCACGTGTTAATAATTGGTGATTTATACACTACATTCGTTCGTGCAAATGAGCAATAGAATGCTTGAGAGTGACGTGACGTAGGTCTAGGGACTAAAGATTTTACTTTGCTTAATAGTGCTGGACAATCAATGATGTTATTTAAGAAACTATAAAAAAAGAGCTAGCAATAACTTTTCTTCTATCATACAGGGAAATCATATTAAAATTACCAGATAAGATTTTATTATCGATGCCTTTCTAGGGATAAATGTCGTGACAATTAAAAAAAAAGAAATTTCATATTCTTTCTCTGGATCGATTCGATAGAGTGGATAGCATTATTATAAATTGGGAACCAAATTAGAGCTACAAATTCCAGTTTACTTCGAATAACTGAATAAAATGAAACATTAATGCATTAAATCTTAGAAAAGTAACTCCAGTTTCTAGAAAAAAAATCCAAGTAGCTTGGAGAGTTACATAGTTGATGTGTTGCGAAACACTTAAGTGAAAATCAAAAATAACTCCTAGATCCTTAAATTCCCTAGAACAGTTGATAATGTTGCCATTTATATTATAATTAAAGCGAACAAAGTATAAGTAAAAGTCAAATATTTGCATTTAGATAGATTTAATTTCAATGAATTGTTGGAGCACCAAGCAACTACTCTGTCGAGCTCATTTTGTAGAATCATACAATCTTCCATCCTTGTTATTTCTAGACAAATTTTGAGGTCATCCACAAACAGAAGATGATCACGTTTAACTTCCGATGATAAGTTGTTAATAAAGACTAGAAATAGCAGCGGGCCCAAATTATACCCCTGCGGAACTCTCGATGTAGAAATATATCTTTGAGATATGTGATCACCAAAATAGACATATTGATTACGTAACGATAAGTATTAAACTTTTGGTTTCATTATAAATATTTTCATATATTATTTTGAGAACTTTCATAAAATTACTTGAGATTGCTATGAATCTATATTTTTAAGACAAGAGGGATCGCCAGATTTCAAAATTGAGCAGATTTGTCTGTAAACCTAGATGTATCAAGAACAAGATTGAATAAAATATAATGTAGTTAACAAATACCATGGTGCAATCTCGTACAAGAAAACTCAGGACATTATCTATACCGGAAGTTATTTTATTTTTTAGTTTCTTCATCGCCTTTATAATATCATCCTCTGTGATGTGAATAATATTTATACAATTACCGTGATCTGATACGAGGTTGTGCAATAGAGGATGGTTGGACTGAGTATAGTTACTGGAAAAAAAAATCTGACAATGTTTTGTGGCGTGTCAAAAATTGCATCGTTATATTTTAATATTCCTGGAATTCGAGGACAAATGACTAGAATTTAGATGAATCACCAGAAATTTCATTTTCAATGTTTCAGACATATTGTTTGTATGCATTATTAATTTGACGTTTGATTGTACTTCTAAGTGTTTGAAACCTGCGTAGATAGTGATCATTATTATATTTTTTATAATTTTTTAGTGCTATATTTTGATGAGAATATTGTTTTTTATTTCATAGCTAAACCAAGGTGGAAAAGTTCTGATAGTTTTTCTAAATCTTGGTACATATTCATCAAAAATTGAATGTAGAATTACGTAGAATTTGGCACAAGCATCATTGGCGTTGCTGTATACTTCTAGATTCGACCCGAAAAAGTTTATCATAGAGAAGGATGAAATCAGTTTTTTAAAACTTATACATCTGATCATCATACTGCATCGGAAAGTTGTTTTCACATTTAGATTATAATTTCAAATGCATTGATAATGGGTAGTGCCTGACCTCACTAAGTAAAGGTACATACATTATCTCTAAAAACATTACATTCAAAGATTGCTAAAATCAAGTCAAACAGTATATGATTAACATTAGTTATCAAGTTAAATTGCCTTAAATCTAAACATTGTATAAAGTTGTCACTAATTAATTTTACTGTAGAATCATTAGAATCAGAATTGAAACTAGGTATATTGAAGTGGCCACAAACTAAAATTTTATGGTTATTTTCGAAAAACGGTAAAAACTGTTTTGTGTCTTATAGTCTAGCATTTTCTAATAGCTCGCATTGTTAACTGGAAATTAAGTAATTATTTTATTCTACTCTATTCATATATGTTTTTTACCAAAGAGTTTCGTAGAATTATTTAAATTTTTTAGATGCAAGTCTATATTTAAGAGACTTTAATTTATATTTTGATAAGTATTATTTTTATTAAGTAATTGATGTAAATGATCTAGGAATTTAGTATTGATCTACCTATCACTATTGGCCAGTTGGGTTTCCGGTATCTTCTTCAGGCAATATAGAAATGACAAGTGGAGTCATGTCACGCTGAACTTAGGCCTTCTCAAGAATAAATTTGAATACTGTTGGCTATTGGCTAAATCAGCCTATTACTATACCTTTCAGATGCATATTTGAGTAACCATACTACAAACATGCAGGATGTTTTGGCCATTTGTATATTTTTAATTCTGAAGGATAAATAATAATTTTTTGAATTAATAATAATAAGACAAACGTATAAAAGAAAATGGATGTATTTTAATTTAATTTACATTCCAGTAAGATGTTATGTTACAAAATCAATTAAACATGATAACATAAAAGAACGAATAAACAACATCGTCCTTGTTCCTAGCTTACACTATACTATGTTCCAGTTAAGAATATTTTGCCAAGCACACTTTTTGGAGATATTAATCAGCAATCGAGATCACAAGAATTCTCTAAGCACTGAATTCTTAAAGAAACAGAGTTTAGTGTTCTTGGTTGTGATTATTTTCTGATGAATTAATATGGGTCAAACATTTAAAAAATCGAAACGAATTTAACACACATCATTCAATTTGAACGAAAATTGCACAGTATTAACTATACGCATTTTGAAAGGTATTGCTCTATCAGCACCTTGCACAATTTAGCCCAGTGTGTCAGCCATTAAAGTAAAAGCTGAACTGAACTAAAATAATGATCAGTTGAAAACGAAATATATAACATGCCTATAATTTTTATATGTAGTTGATATAATATGGAAAAATATTGCATTCCAGTACAAGAGTTAAATTCCATGGTTTATCTACTTTGTGAAGCAAAGTAAATAATATTAAGGGTGGAAGCCGATTTAAAAAATTTAATTTCGTAGTTCGTCATGTTCTCCTACACCCTTCAACCGATTAAGCAAAATTTTGACAGGTGTTTAGTGAACACTCGATACAATGGTACATACAATTAGTACAATAAAATTAATCTATCATTTGGATTTTATTTCTCAGGGGATAATTTTATGATAAATCGATGTGGAAAAATGTCAGGAACAACATACTGAAATGCCTAAGATTTGGGTGTTCTAGCAATTTTATAAATAAATAAAAACTATCAACAAATTGGCTTTGCTCGATTTTCACGCGATACGACGGCCATTAAAATCTTCTAATAATTAAAATATATATATCACATTTTAGAGAAAAAAATTCTCTACAATTTTGATACGGGAAATACCCCTCTACGATGCTTAAATTTTTTTAAATCAATTTTTAAAAATTGTTTTACCAAGTTGTTTTCGTTTGGCCAGCTGACCTTTGCTACGCCCCTTTGCGGAATGAACTGTAGTTCCCGCGTATTCAGCGCTTCTTAAAACCTTAAACCTTAAAATCGCATTATCTCAAAATCATTCCTCTCTAACCTAATACATTTTTTACATATTCTAACTCAGAAAAAAATCTAGTTTTGAAATCCAAAAGAGAAACTATGTTTCATTTGAAAATCGAATGTTGACATCACTTCCGGTTAGACGGGAAACGGCAGAAAAATAAAAACAAAGTGAATTAGATGTAAAAAATGTCTCTATGTAGGCCTGCAACATTTCAAAACTCTATCTTTAATAATAAGCGAGAAAAGGGTGCTGTACCAACTAAAAAAATCACCCGGGATAAGACGTACATTTCGAGGCAACCAACTTAAATTTAATTAACAAACTGAGACAAGGGCAGCTCCCCAAATGGGGCCCATTTCCAATATTTTGCTTTCCGTTGAAGATACCGAAAAAATGATTAGAAAAAGTTGTTCACAATCTAATTTTGAGCTCTATTATCCAATTCATTAAGATATTCGCATTTTTAGTTTTTTTCAATATTTTCCACAATTTTAGTTATATAAACAAAAACCATTAAATTAAATATCAATCTGATAAATCTTTGAGTTCTATTGTATAAAGTTCTTAGTTTACAATTGTCTATAATAATGACTGAATCCTACCCTCCTTCATTATGTCTTACTGTGTTATTATCAACAACATTCCCTTGTTGGAAAGTAACGTGTTAGCAAGTAAAGTGTTAGATATGGGACAGTGCAGCGATTTTCCAGTTGGTATCATTTAATGGAGTATCGTTGAGCAAAATCGAATCAGGTGAACTTCCTAACAGCCCATTTAGGAAGTGCAACAAAATGTCCTTCAGACCCCCAAAGCATGGGTCGTTCACATTATCACGTTATTATTCTGGAAAAACTATAAATACAAATTACATATGAAGAATATGTGAGAAAGCAGGAATTATGAAAAAAAAAGTATATAAATAGAATAGCAGATCTGGATAAGATTAACAATTGTATGGTTAAATTTTCAAAAATAAGAATTGTGTAGAGTTAAATTGAGTACTGTTAGCCTAACTTATTTAAAAAACCGCAATGCCAGATTTTACATTATTTATAAACAGATTTATTATTTTTATTTATGGTTATTATATTATAAAGTAATTATAACTTTTTTCCAGTATTGTGTCTGGCATCATAACTGATTATTGCACATGTTTTAAATTCAGTCATATAATTTTCCACATTTAGAAAAGCATATACATCATTTGTTAAAAATAGTTAATCTATTAATCCAGACCATTTTTGCGATTATCGTGTAATTTTTTAACATTTTTTTATTAGCCTCAATTCATGAGTTATCTTAACTAAATTTGTTTCGATAAAACAAATTAATATCACATTAAGAAACCTTAATATGTTGCAAATCGAAGCAGATGTGGAGTATTCTTCTCCTTCGCATAAGAAGGGCATTCGTGTTGCAAAATAAATCCTTGGTTCACTTGTCACGTAAAACTAACAACGAGCCTTGTTAGGTCAAAAGCCAAATGCCGGAGTTAGTTCCTTTTGCTTCCCCATATAGTGTATTCTGTAAGTCGGACAGGATGCTGAACACGATGGGGGTGGTAAAATTTCTCTCCGAAGTCACTTCACCCCCCAAATAGTCAAAAACTAACCCAGATAGGGGTAAACTGCATATCCGCCATCTCTTACCAGCCAAACCTGTGTTACCCCTGTTTTCAAGGATACTGAACACGATGGTGATGTCGGGACCCTCCCCGACTTCCGCCAATCCCCCAAACGGTCAAAAACCACCCCCAAAAGGGGTAAACCGCGGATAGACCGTCTTCTCTCGGCTAAACCCGTGTTACCCTCCGTTTTCGAGGATGTTGAGCATGAAAAAAATATCGCAACCTCTCCTCGCTCAGCAAACGGACAAAAATATCATTACGCTCTTACTTCTTACTAAACGGGCAAAATTATCATTATACTCGTACTTTTTTTATTCTTTTACGGAAGAATTTAATTCAAAAGTACGCTGGCTCGCGGCGATAAACAGGAGCACGTTGAGTAATGACATGACACCAGGCAATTATCAACCAAATTTTACCAGTTCAGAAATATCGCTCGGTAAAAAATCTCACCGTTCAGTAGATCGGTGTGTTCTGTCGGATCTGCAATTTTTTACTCAGATAAAAGTTTAGATGGTTTTTGGACGTCTGGGGGGTTGGCGGGGGTCGAGGAGAGGTCTCGACATCACCATCGTGTTCAGCATCCTCGAAAATGGGAGCAATACAGGGAGTGGTTTTTGGCCATTTGGGGGGTGGCGTGACCTTCGAGAGAAATTTTACCACCGCCATCGTATTCAGCATCCTCGAAAATGGGAGGGATATAGTCTCGTTAGGCTAGAAAAAAATTATATTTTTCGAGATTTCATCCAAAATGCACTAATATACAGGACACATAGACAAAAATCGGGGTAGGAGATTTCGGTGGATTCAGACGTTTTCAAGTCCCTTGAACCAAAGAAAATGGTTTAAAAAACAATTATCTACCGTCTGTCATCTGTAGTAGCGCCTAAGCCCAAACGTCTAGATTGATTTTGCTCAAACTTTGTATGTGTGTCAAAACGGTCACAAGCCCATAGATCAAATGTTGGGAGAATGAATCTCTGAAAATCGGTAGAAAAATGGAATATATTTTTTTCTCTAAAACAGCTATAACAATTTTAATTAAATTTAACGTATGGGCATTCCTTTAACAGCATAAGATGGCATAACCAGTTGCTCCTACAAAATGCAAATAGGGAAGCTATGGGAGGTAAAACTTTTATCGTATGTAGATGAAAGCAATAAAAGAAAACAATCACAGACGTGGTGGGGAATGGAGATGGTATTGGCGATACATAACGCATAGCTGTTTCTATCACATCACGTCTTATGTCTTTTATGTCGCGTGTATTAAAATGAGAGAGAAGGTCATGCTCGTATTGTTTGCCAACTGGCGCGAACGACAGGTGGAATATGGTACGTCAGTGGCGGACTTATTTTACTTTCATATACGGCGAAGGAAGGTGTACGGGTAAATACAATTAATATATTAATTCGTAATATTTTATATTTGTCTTTTTCTGGCATGTAACTTATTTATTGTAAAAACGATTCTATCGAGAGGCATTATTAATGTGAAAATAAGTTATAGTGATTTCAGTCACAAGGAAAATACATTGATATACCCAATATAGTTAAGTCCGGGTCTGCCTTCTTAGCGTCTTACCTCGCACCTGCCTTCTCGATTAAAGCTTTCCACTACTTTACTTTGAACTGAAGCCGAACATTTTACGAGTTATCACGACTTTTCCAAAGAAAAAAATGATTTCTGATTACTGTTTGAAATAAATCTAAAGCCTTTTTTGGGCATTCAAACAAAATCCTGAGCTATGTATGTACAAAAGTCCCAGAATACTGGAATATTACTACATCTTGAATTGCGTTATAATCTATGGTTTACTATTACAATGCCTAATTTTTACTGCTTTTGAATAGTTGAAAAGGGTCGATTAGATGTTCTTTTAGTGTTCACACAGTAATAAGTTTTTATTAAATGCGAAGTTAGGCCAAAAGGTAACTAAGGAAATCGAATAATTTGAATATCGTGATTTGAATTACTCAAAAAATTGGCCATTTCATTGGGAATGGTCCACGTCAAGGTATGCTGAACTTGTTTCAAATAAATAAAATGTTCTATTATTCTTAATAATTGTTTCGTTGTTTAAGAAGATACTTAGCAACAAACTGACAACATTAGTTTAATTACATTACGCGAATTGGTGTTAATTACATAGGTCAACAAATAAAATGACCTCCTAGACAATTTGAGCGAAACATAATATTCTTATGTATTTTGACGTGCTGGAAATCAATATTATATGCAAATTTTTCCAGTCCAATAGTTTTTGTCAAAAAAAAATTCTTAATAGTATATGGATAGTCGGAAAATTTAAGATTAATGATATTTAAGTGAGTAAAAATCGATTGGACCCTAACAAATAACCGGAAGTAGGGTGGGGGTGGAAATAGGTCTGCTTTTCGGGGTGAAACATTCTTTACGATTTCCGGTAAAACTAGACCTCATGTCGAAAAGAGTTAAGTGCAAAAGTTGTAGATAATTGAAAGATCTACAACTTTTAATGTCATATTCTTTCTCCTATTTTTCAACATAACCTAAAAACTATTGATAGAAATGTCAAAAATCATTTTTTTGATTTTTTATTTTTATCTCCCACAAACATGATTCGATTTTAATAAAATTTGGTGAAAATGGACAATTTTATCTCAAATAAGCTGTAATTTTTTTGAAGCGAAATATTTATTTTTTGATTTTATGCGAATTTAATTTGAAAAAGGGCCTAATTTTCAATCGAAAAAGATTAATTTTGATTTTTTCAAATTTCAGAACGAAATTTTTTTCGTTGAATCCTTTACTTTAAGATAGTGTAAAAAAATCATACTGTTACTGTAGAAAGACTTTGGTAAAAAATGGGAGAAACAAAAACAAAGATTTTTTCAATATGATTTTTCCGTAATTGTCACGAATTCTTCATTGTTTATGGAAATGACGTGTTGAGAGTGATGCAGAATGATAATTTCAATGTAATATCAAATAAAGGAACTTTGATTAACCGTTTAAGGTTCGGGCTGTTAAGAAACAAATTGTTTAAACAATAGTTTTACATGAAAAATTTGAAAATAAGTTTATTAAAACCAATATTTAAAATTATTAATTTCAGCAATTGCTTGTTTGTCTTTATCTTTCCGATAAAAAGTGTCTGTTAGATTTGACAAATATTGCTTAATCAGTAATGATTTTACAATAGTTTTTTTCCTTTTCCGGCGAAAGTCGTATCGCACCCAGAAAAATAACGTAAAAATGCAACATTGTTTTTTTATTTTACTTTATTTATTGATGTTTGAAGCTGTTTAAGTTGCAGAATGTATCTTTTGTGTTACCGAAACCTGGTTTGTGAAAATAAATATTAAAATTATTTCAACGAAAAAAATTCCGTTCTAAAATTTTCAAAAATCAAAATTTTATTAATCAATTTTTTTGATTGAATATTAGGTCTTTTCTTTCAAATTAAATTCGCAAAAAGTCAAAAAATAAATATTTCGCTTCAAACAAATTACAGCTAATTTGAGACATACAAATGTTTATTTTCACCAAATTTCATTAAAATCGAGTCATTTCTCAGAAAATTGGGTTTTGAAATTATTCTCAATAGTTTTGAGGTTTTGTTGAATCATAACAACAAAAGTTGTAGATCTTTTAATTATGTACAACTTCTGCATTTAACTATTTTCGATAGGACGTCTAGCTTTGCCGGAAATTCTAAAAAAACACGTTTCACCCCTAAAGCACACCTTTTTCCACTCCCACCCTGTTTCCGGTTATTTGTTGGGGTCCAATCGATTTTTTCCCATTTATATACTATTAATCCTAAATTTTCCGACCGTCCATATACTGCTAAGAATTTTTTCGATTTTTGGCCTCTGAAAACCGGTTCGGCACTGCCCTCCATTTCCCGTTAAAAATGAAAACATGGTGAAGGACAGAATGCTGATTGGAATAAACTGATGAATTTGATAACGCTATACCGTCATAATTTGTACTCTCAATGCAAATAATGGATAATAACCACAAACAGAGGGGTAAGCATAAAACAGGAACAGAATTTTTTAAAGAGGTTTAATGATAACCGGATCCTCCGCCATTTCTTAGACAAAGACCACAAAACTCAAGAAGTTCCCTACTTTCATAGTGCTTTTCATAAAATACAGAAATACGCAACTATTTTTTACAAAAATGTCGACTGTTAACGTCTACTTTTCTGAAGACCATGAAAACTATCAATTTCCACAATATTTCACCTTCTCAACAAAAAATGGAGGTTCATAAAAGTTTGCACATCAACGCGTCAAAATACTGGTGGGTAATTTAATTTCAAAGCCACAAACTGTATAAGTCCTACGGGCGAGGATAATGTAAGCCGGCGCAGAAATTACTTCAGAACAAATTCGAAAGGTTACTATGAATATAAGTAAAAGGATTGACAAGTGTGTAAGGGAATTCTTTAATATATTTTTTTTTTTTTGTTATATTGTGTATCAAAATATATAACAGATAACACAATCTGCGATATTCCTGAAGCAATCTTTAGTGAGAAGGTTACACATTTGTAGACAAAAGACGCATATCCAATATCTCAAGTGTGTAAGAGTTAATTTCTCTTTTAAAAACATTCCAGTTTCTCAGCTAGGAATCGATCGCGAGATCTGTAGTCTAGAGGCAAATGCACAACTATAAGTTTGACTAGTGTGTCTGTTTTTCGTAATATAAAGAAATGTGTTACATTCTATTGCAAAAATGAATATGAAAATATTAAAACTGTTAGAAGATTGCAAAATTTAATAGTTTTTCCTTTATTTATAATGGGATGGGATCTTGTCATTAACTTTCTTGTATCGAAATAAGAGAAATACTACAATACCTTAATCCAGTAAATAATTTCGACGTATTTGAAACCATCGATTATTTTGAATGAAAATATTTTCACAGTAATCAAATATAGACAACAATGCAATCGAGAGATTACCTCGAACTAGCCTAAATGTTATTACGATGTATATTTTTAAATTTTTTAAAGCAATAATTAAATTTTGAAACAAAACTTTAGGTCAGTAACTCTTAAAATGTTGAATACAACATAATATTATCATGTACCAAACATGAACATCCTGAAATAAATAATTTTGAGGTTACGATACTAAGATAATATAATGAAACAGGAAAAGGAAAATTGCACCCTTGTATGCCTCATATGCCATATGTACTGTTAATTTAAAGAAAATGCCATTTGGTACGAAATAATTTAAATTATATCAAAAAATATAAAATCTTCAATAGTATTTACATTTATACACCTAAATGTTAAAGCAAATACATTATTTTCTGAAAAAATAGTAATTATTAGATACCTACCTTATTAAATACATCACGTACAAATCTGTAATTGCAACTTCAATATTATTACCGCGTTTTTCTTCGGAAAGATCGGAAAGTAGAGCAAAAAAAAATAAAACAAACTGAATCAAAAACATGTCAAACTGTTTGAACAAACCAACACATAATTCAATTTTAAATGGTAACTTCTTATAACTGCTTTGGATTTTTGAATTGTTGTGAATGTAATAGCGTCGGCTTTTTTAAATATTACGACATAATTGTGTAAGTTTTCCTTATAAACAATATATTCTAAACGCCCCGCCCCCACAAATAAGAATCTGAAAGTGTCAAGTGAGCTTCTTGGTGGTCATAAAACTAGAGCATTTCTGTGAATCTAATTATCTCTAAATAGACGATTTGGCCAGTTAACAATAATACGAAGATAATGGGCTGGGCAACCATTTTGTTGAAAATATATTAATTGCAGATAATAAGAAAAAAACTATAATCTGTAAGTTATTTAAGCAAACAGGTGCAGAAAATATATATAATTAATTTAAAGTATTAAGAACTCTAATTAAGACAGACACAGATAATTCTTATAAAATACATTTAAATAATATTCAAAATAATATTAGACATGACGTTAAATTGTTTTGGAACTATATTAAGTCTAGGAAAGGTCTATCCACTATCCCCAAAATTTAGTATATAAATATGACCAGTTAAATAATACACAGGAAATTATAGACGGATCTGTAAGATTTTGTCAGTACCTCATTTACTAGTTCCAGAGCAACAAATAACGATTCATTTGACAAATCGTTCAATTCAAATAATAATAATTTACATATTGACAAATTTTCTATAAATAATATGTCTTGAAAAAGTTATAACCTTTTTTGAAAAGGACCCCATGGCGTACCAACTTCTTAGGGATTGTGCACATGTTTTTGCGTATATTTTTTAATAATATGTCTTTGGAAGCTGGTACATTTCCGGATATGTGGAAGGAAAAAACTTCGTATCTGCCCGGTTCTCCACGGTCTCAAACTTATTTTGTGTTCGCAGTATATCGCTCAATGTATGGCCAAGTAGATGTTATTTACATGAAATTCTCCAAAGCCTTTGATAGAATTAACTACAATCTATTATGACATAAACTGTACCCTGTATTTTTCCATCCAGTATTTGGCCTTGGCTGTTGGATGGTGTACGTAAATAAATAAAAAAATAATAAGTAACAGCAGACCATACGTTTAATTTAACAAAATATTGAAGATTATTAGGAATTTTAAAATGAAAATTAGTATCGCTCCAATATTGAACGTAGCAATTAAATCGTCACGTTGGCGTCAGTAGAAAAGGTTGCTTCATCGAAAAACATATTATGATGAAAGTTTTAGTTTCTCATTATTCTATTACCCATCCATAAATAAAAATTAAACGTTTTTCATTACCTCGTAAATCAAGCGAAATTTTTAATTTTTTTGACATTTTTTGTAAAATTAAAAATAATAAAATTATTCTAAAATCCGATTTTAAGAACACACGGTATTAAGTTAATATTGAAGTTTCAATTACAGATTAGTCCGTTTTAAATCAAGTAAAATGTTTTATTTCTTTGTAAACCTAAAAATTAAAAAAATTCCCTATTGTGAACTTAATACAGGGACATACTGTGTGAAACAGCAAAACATATCTAATAATAAATTTACAAAAATGTGCTTAAAAATACTGAGAAGGTAGAATTATTATTATTATTATTATTATTATTATTATTATTATTACTATTCTCATTAAAAAAAAATTGTTCCTAGTTTTATATATCAGAAATCTTTGTCCCACGTTGAATTATCATCCAATGGCACGGATTTATTTTCATCAAATTTTTCGAAATACTTCGTATCCACATTACTTTCTAAAGCCGGTTTGATCGGAGGTTGAAGCTCACAATTACTTAGCTGATGCCAATTTAAACTGGCGAACCAAGAGTGAGATTTAATATCTTTAATTCCACCTCGCTGACAACCTAATCTGTCGCTTGACGTCTGCGAACACAATTTCTTAATTAGTGCTTTTGCTTTACTGGAAACGAAATACGGGAAAACTGTATGGTCTATGCCTTTCAAAATTAATTTATAAGTTTTCAAATGGCCCGGATCGTTGGTTCGAAAAGGCGTTCTGCCAACCAATAACTCATAAATGAGCACTCCAAGGGCCCAGTAATCAACTGCTTTATTATGCCCTTTGTTCAGTATGATTTCAGGTGCAACATACTCTGCGGTTCCAACGAAAGTGTATGTTTTCTCCTTGGAATCTGTTTTTTTGGCAAATCCAAAATCTGTCAGTTTCAAATAGCCGCTGCTGTGAACCATTACATTTTCTGGCTTTAGATCTCTATAAATAATTCCACGTTCATGAAGATACGCTAAGGCCTCCACGACACAACCTAAAAATTATTCTATAGATAATTAAATTGATTGAAAAAAAAAACAATTTGACCCTAAAACGTTTATTGCATTTTGCTCAAAATTAACAAAAAATGGCTTTCAAAGTCATATATTACTAAATTAGAAATAGTGATAATAAACAAATAACGAAGGAGTCAACGTCTTGAGTATATTATTTATTAGTAATACCCATTTTAGGCCAGTCGTCAGGGAGTTGAGAATGCGTAAATACCGTTTTAAATCGGACAAAAGATTTTACTGTTGGAACCAGTTCATTATAGAATATAGACTTTTTCCCCACCAGAACACCCCCAATTTTTGAGGCAATGTCGCTGAAAGTAATTTTTTTGCAAATATCTTGGCTCTGAATGGTCTTACGAAAAGAAGATGGCTTTGAAAGTTAAAGATAAGTAAATTCTCTATCGAAATGGTTCAGACATATTTTTATGTAGTATTAATATTCTTGGAGTTATAGGCGGGGGAAGTCAAGCACCGTATCGCAATCGCTCCGTATATCGACACGTTCCTATACACTTCCACGCTTTCTGTCTCCTAGGTGTGAATGAATCCATTTGTTATCGATTTCCAAATTATAAATATTTAAAACAATTATGTTATTTATAATTATAAATTATAATTTCATTCAACAGTTTCCTTATTGAGCAGGCTGCCGAATATGCTGATTCTCTTATTATTAACTCAGCGATAGATATATCACTTCATTACGATATGATAATTATAGCTGGTGAAGCCGTTGACCTTTTAATCCTTATGACAGGATTCTGAAAATGGACGAACGAATTTATTCTTCGAACTCTTTTAAATATCCAAAAGAAGTTGCGGATAACTTATTATTCCTCCAGGCATTCAGTGGATGTGACACAACTTCTGCATTTTTAAGCAAGGCAAAACAAAATTCTTTAAATTATTACAAAAATCTGCAGGATTACAAAATACGTGGAATGTTTTAAAGACCAAAAGCAGGCCAAAAGTTATCTTAGCTCTTTACGGAGCAAAACCCTCTTTGAATGAATTTAGGAACAAATGCTTTATTAAGTTAGTGGCAAAAAGTACATGTAACCTTGCATCTACCTCCAACTGAGTCTGCTGTATGCCAGTACTCTTTTAGAACATACTAACAAATTCAGCAGTGGTACGGCAATACCAAAAGTACTGAAGATTGGGGTTGGGTGAAAAAAAATTGTATGTTTCTTAATACTACCAAAAGCGAAGCTGCTCCACAAGAACTTTTGAAAACAATACGCTGCAAGTGTACAAAAGGCTGCAAAGCCGCATGTACTTGTAGAAAAGCTGGACTAAGATGTTCTGTTATTGGTTCTGGATGTTAAGAACAAACATATACAGATGTCGAAATATATGTAGACGACTTAGATCAAGCCGAGGAAACCGAAGGTAAGGTATTAGCTTTTTTGAAACTGGATAAACACGAGGGGGCTGAATTTGAGACGATGCAGACGATAATGAAACCGACAATCGCAATTTTATTCAAGCAAGGCAACGTATTGGAAATTCAACTTCAAAAAAATTCAAACTAATGTAATGTATTGGCAGTAGAGAATAAAAGAATGAGAAGTTAACCAAATAAACAAAAAGTGGATTAGGCCTATTGGGGACATTACTTTAAAAAAAACGCGCCAAATGCTCTACCGCAAGGTTATGTGGAAACGAATGCATAATAGTAATAACCACCGATAGTTGTAGACATTTATAATTTCAAAACTGATAATAAATATGTTTACTTAAACTTCAAAATTGGCAATTAAACGGAAAGGAAAGTATAGGAAAGGATAGTAGTAGTGTATAGAAAAGTGAAACACTTGTAGGGTATGTGTCTTTATTACACATAAAATACTGGTAATGATGTCACCAGTAAACTAATTATTATTGATTTATCTGAAGGATAAACAAATAAGATTGGCCATTTGCGTGATCGTCTAGTTTTGTTAGTGTAGAACTCAAACTTTGTTGTGTGTGTAGTAACTCTTTAATTATCCCAGGTTCTTTTATATAAAGTTTAATATTACTTATTTCTGTCTGATACTCTATAACTTAGAAAATTAATCACTTGAATACCTGGTAAACTTGAACACCAATTTAGTTTTTTTATAAATTGATGTAGCAAATAGCTATACACGAAATCAAAAATAATCTAAATATTTGAGACAATTGTCTAAATATTATAATAGGAAAATTTGCGCTGCTATAGTAATGACCACACTATAGATATGCTGAGTAGTTTAATGCAATAACAAGAACTGTGTTATACAAAAGTATACTGTGTTATTTTAATAGTAATGAGAGTTGTGGCAATGGCCTGATAATGGTGATTTATAATAGAGCTGTTAACAATCGCTAGGTAATAATGGTTTATAATTAAAGTTGTTAGCAATAGCCAAATAACGAATCGAATGCAAAACAAAGGACAAGAATCATGTCATGGTTGTACATTATCAAAATTAAGTTGAAAAATGAGCGTTAAATACTCATCTAAAATATCATAGAATGTTGAGGAAAAATCTTTTGATCATAATTAAACAAGCAAGTCTACCAAATTTTGTATGACTGTCCAACAACGTAAAACAGGGTGGGTAGATGTAAATCAAACAGACGAGACGTCCCGGTTACGGGCTAATTAACCCAGTACTGACCGATGGCCTGTACAGTTTGTGACCGCAAGGTAATTAAGTGGATGGATCGTTATTAAACAATCGTAAATTCTTTAGTAAAATATTTAGAAAATGAAATTTTATGAATTAAAATCGTGAACTAAATCATAACTGAATAACTGGTAATATAATATTATGATAGTTAAAAATCAAAGCTAATCGTTCATAAAAAATCTAATATTCTTTTAGTACCACATATGCGTCAATTTTCGCCATTACACCCCGACGAAACTAGAATATAAATGCAATTGCCAATAATAAAATCGCGTCTCGAAATAAGCAAGCGATCATCTTTAGAAATTTATGCCTGCAGAATTTCCGTGCGCCTGTATAGCGTTATATCGCCCGTGAATGCTCTTCCCAGCTTCTTCATGTTTAACGTACTCGTCGAGCATAAGAGAGAGGTTAAAATGGCACTTCATAACTAGTACGCCAAAGAATAGTTGTCTGCGGCTGAGATGAAATAAATGAAAAGGCTAGTTAGATCAAAATATTGTTGAACTCGCAGTCAGGCAAATAACCACACAAAATACCGTCAGTACAGCGAACTCAATGTCCAGCGACGTACCTAAGGTGTGGTGCAATTGTAATCTCCAGGGAGCAATAGCGAACTCAATGTCATGCGATGTAGCTCGGGTCTGATTACCCTTTTCCATGGGTACTGCAGTTTCTTTTATATGGTAAAAATGACGTCACAATTTACCCAGATTTACGCGTCCCCCAAGTCCGACGTGGGAATTGTTTACGTTAACAATATTAATATTTGATACGGCGTAGTTTTGTGCAGCGTTTAAGATTGAAAACTCCACCCTCTATCTCCACCTACGGTTAAGATAGAAAAGGGTAGGCGATTTCACACTCTGGGAAGTAACTGAAGTGCTTGACGCTTATCGTGTCCATTGTAAACAAACCCTGTGGCTCGACTCGATTTTCTGTAGCTTTTTAGTTAAAACTGTAGCGTTTAACTTTGTTTTAAAAGAATGTAATTTTAAAATGCATTCTGGTAACTTTATTGGGTTCAATATTAAATGATCAAATAAATGCAAAAATGAAATGAATTAACTGCAATAATTACTTGAATTTGGAAACTAAATAAGAAAAAACACAGGGTATTTCAAAAGTGTCGATATACAGAGTGAATGCGATACGGTACTTGACTTCCCCCGCCTATAACTCCAAGAAGATTAATACTACGTAAAAATGTGTCTGAATTATTTCGATAGAGAATTTCCTTATCTTCCACTTTGATAGCCATCTATTTTTTCGGAGGATCATTCAGAACCGTGATATCTGCATAACAATGATTTCTTAAGCAGTATTGACCCAAAATTGGGAGTGTTCCGGGGAGCGGGCGAGGGGGAAAAATTAGTATGTCTAAAGGAGAAGTCTATAATGAACTGGTTCCAACAGTAAAATCTTTTGTACGATTTAAAGCGATGTTAATCTACTTGACGACTGGCCTATTTTGATTTAATTAAATAGTTAGATGTATAGAGTATTTTTTAATTTTACTTTAATTGTGTAAAGTGGTAATATGCATTTGAATTTAAATTGCATATAAAAACTAATTTTATGTTTCAGTTTCAGTTTGATTGTCTTTCCGGTTTCAGCGTTAGC
This sequence comes from Leptura quadrifasciata, assembly GCA_963675555.1. Lineage (NCBI taxonomy): Eukaryota > Metazoa > Arthropoda > Insecta > Coleoptera > Cerambycidae > Leptura > Leptura quadrifasciata. The sequence continues at coordinate 110,818,298 of OY776676.1, read as the reverse complement.
AATTGTAACTTTAAAATTTTAAACAGCATTCTTAACGTTCGCTATAGGTTTTGATTTAGAAAAAGATCCAAAATAGCTAAAATTTTGCATATTATTAAAGTATTATCTAAGGAATAATATAGAGAAAAGTTTGCATGAATTATGATTGAGCTATTTTCTAAAAATGTATTTAAAAAAATGTTAAAATTTTATGTAAAATTATTAAATAAGAAAAATTGCCATTGTAACGATGTTGAAATGGAAAATATTGAATTTTTTTAATTTGTTCCCCAAAATCAACCGATAGCTAACGAAACTTATATACTCCTGAATTCATTAACGCTGTCGAACAAAAAAAAACAGTGAATACCGATTTCAATATAAATAAAATCAAGAACATAATAAATGGTAGCTTACGTTTGCCCTCATTTAGAAAGTATATATTATTTGTTTCATAATTTCCTATTACGGCTAATGACCTGAGCAGTCGATGCCGTGGAGAGAAAAAAAATTCCTATTAATATTATTAAAACAAATGCTTTGCTCTAAGACACCATCATCTAATAATAAATACATCTCGTAAAATAATACTTAGAAAGTAACCTTATAACATAATGGTATATTTCAAATGTGCTTTTAGAGGGTGAAATATTAAAACATAATATTTATAAAATCCTTATTTTACTATAAGGAACGTAACCAGACTGCAACCAACGGCTACTCTCCGGGCTATATGCCCCGCCGAGCTCTGAATTACAAGTTACAAGCCTGGCGGGTTAAGTGTAATAATTGCATATTACCAACGGAACGCTAATGCTTCGATTGCAATAAACACCAGCCGAAAGACTGATCCTACTTAAAGGAGCTCTCGTCACATGCCTACCTTGCACTGACGAGAATCAATAGCTCGAAACTGCAGTCCGCAAGTGGTGTGGGACGATTGACACGAGAGCTCCTTTAAGTAGAATCAGTCTTTCAGCTGGTGTTTGTTCCAATCGAAGCGTCAGCGTTTTGATGGTAATATGCAATTATTACACTTAACGCGCCAGGCTTGTAACTTGTAATTCAGCGCTCTGCGGGGCACATATCCCGGAGAGTAGCTGTTGGTTACGTTCCGTATAGTAATATAAGGATTTTATAGAGGAGTTTGCGACTAAAAATATTATGTTTTAATAGTAGTATATTGTTTTATATAGAGTAAAAGTTGCATTTTTTTGTGTTGAGGGCTCGAAATATGATTTAAATAAATACTGCTATTTTTTCTTCAACTACTTTTAGTGCCTTTCGTGAATGGTAGTGCTGATACTCAATTTTTTAGTGGCAATAATAGACTAAAGTTAGCCGGTCAGACGAAGTGTCAGAGAAATGACAGTTTTAGCTCAAAAAATTTGTCATAAAAATCATATATTTAATGGTATACTGTTTTATTAGGAGTAAAAGTGGCTTTTACTCTGAATAAGACATGTTATTTTCTCTTCAAACGTCGATTAGCTATAAAAAAATAAAAAAATTTAGCTGTGCGTTTCCATTAGTAATGGAAGTAAAAGTCAGCTCGAGCAGAAGAATGACAACGCAAATCCGTATGAAATATCAAACTTTAATGTCATGAAATTAGTAAGAAATGTCATGACTTTCTGACGTTTGAAGAAAAAATACTTTATAACTCACTTTTCGATATTATTTTTAAATTAATCCTCGTTGAATTGAAATTAATATTCTTTATATTTGTCAAAATATATAAGTCCGCAAAGAAACAAGTATGGCCAATATTAGCAATTTTATTAAAGCTGTGATCATTATTGAAGCAGAAGGATGGTCAACGTTTATCAAAATGCTGTTTAAAATTTAAAAACGTTTATTACAAATTAAGAATTAATCGTTTTGAAATATAAAATAATACTATGTCAATAACTGTTTTATTTGAGTTTCCTACTACATTTTCAAACCAAGACAAATTTATACTACATTATTATTTTTCGTTCACACCTGTACATACATCAAGAGTTTCTCAAAATAATGATTTTTTATGTACAACATAATGTATACATCTCAATAATGTTATATCATTTCAGAAACACTAAGGATTTTTCACGGAGTGCATGATGCGGCGGGTGCAGATTGTTCTCCATTCGGTACCGACATCATACAGCCGTCCAGCTTATGTATGAAGAAAGGATGGTTTCAAAATTGCATGTCTTAGCATCTTTCGGGATATAATTATGAATGTTGTGGTTTATCAGCAATTTTTGAGGAAAGTGCATTGAAAGTAAAACTTTAATTGAATTAATTGATGTTAGCCTTTCTATAACCACAAAATCTATGAAAAATATATTTATTGTAAGATTTACTTATTTATTTATTCATACATTCAGTCATTCATTCGTTCTCTCGTTCCTTCGTTCCTTCGTTTGTTCTTTCGTTCAGTCGTTCATTCATGTATTAATTTATGTCACAAAATATTGCATTAATGAAACAAGTGCTTTATGGAATACTGATTATAATAATAATAATAATAATAATATTGTAGGTAGATAATTAAAGTCAATCATACAAATTTTATGTGCAATACAGATGTCAGCTAAATTTCCGTTGTTTCCCCTCGACAGTTGAAAAGTTCATAAAAAGAAAATAAACATTACGGTCTGAATAACATAAATTCCACATGGAAGAAAATATATTATATCTACAATAATGTGATGCAGATGGGTTTACTACATGAATTCAGATACTGTAAATAGTATTTTATCGTACAGTATGTAATTTCTATAGAATTTTGATTAAAAATCGAGTAAAATTGAAGTTGAAAATTATTTTAACAATTTTTTACCCAAGAACCGTTGTTCCTATAAATAATTTGTAAAAATATATTTTGTGTAGAATTTTGTATAGGTATTCGTTATTTTCCTCTGCCGACTGGACTATCAAAATTTTTATTATATTTTCATTTAACAGTTGATCAAATCTTGCTATTGATTTTTTACGCACTTCTTGTAATCTAGTTCTTGAAATTTGACATAATGACGGATTAACAACCATGAAACTACACGCTACACACTACTTTTTATCTTATTTACGGTATCCTCTCTTCTGCCACTGAATTAAATTTTAAAAACTGTGCTTTTTTTGTTTGATGAAACTAGCTCAAGATTCTGTATCCGAGAGTTTTGATGTTATACTGTAATAATATCAGAAACAACAAAGTTTTTTCTCCTGATGTTGCCGAGAAATACAAAGTATAAATAAATTCAATTATGAGTACCTATCAAATTCCTATCCTATATCAAATATCCTATCAAATGCAAATTTTATGTCGTAAGCAGGTTGACTTTATTATCTCTTGAAGTCGATGTAAAATGAGTAAATAATGTAATTGCAAGAAATTGATATAAGGTGTAATTCGCCGTTACTTTTAGTAGGGTGTCGTAAGGTTTTTACCTCGGAACGCAGCTCTAGTGAATGAATTTTTGTAAGAAATGTATATATCATCATTAATGCAATGATATAAGTAAATGAAAATGAAATCATATTTATTTTCAATGTTTTAATCCATGGAATTCTAATGGATTAAACATGCTGTACATCTACTCTATCGCTTTATGGATGATAGATTATCAAATGTAGCAAGTAATCCTTTGGATATATTAGTACCAATAGGCTACTGAAGTGGATGGAAATTAGAAAAATAAATAATGAAATATACCTACGCAATGTAAAATTATCCATTTGTCTACTAAAGTATTAAAAGATTACTTCGTACAAAACAACAAGTTGACATTAGCTTATTTACATGAGTGATTGTAATTCAAATGAAAATAAAAACCAAATGGACGAGAGGCTAACAATTAATGAACAGTGTGATATATGTAAACGTACAATTAAAGAAACGTTAGATAACATTCTAGGCCCAGAAAGACCTCCCTCACGCAACGACTGGTATGATGACGAGTGTGAGGATATCACTAGAAAGAATACGTAGACTTAAATGTGCTTAAAAGTGTTTCTGTAGATATGGAGACAATAGATAATTGTTTCAATTGAAAAATCGCTGCCCAAGGAATCACTACTTCCACATCCGGATTTTGTATTCAAGTTATATACACTAAATCCCAATGTAATAATTTATTCCCTTTAATAATAGAGTGGAGGTGGTAGAGGGGGTGGCTAATGTAAAAAAAACAATTTTAGAAGCCCTTGGTTCTCGTGTGCACATTAAATCCCAATTTAATTTTTTATTCCCTTAAACAATAGGGTGGGGGTGGCAATGGGGGTGGTAGAGGGATAATTAATGCCACAATAAATTTTAGAGGCCTTTGATTCTCGTACACACACTAAATCCCAATTTAATTTTTTACTCCCTTTAATAATAGGGTGGGGGTGGCAATGGGTGTGGTAACACCAAAAAAATTTTTTGAGACGTTTCGTTCTTGTATACACATTAAATCACATTTCAATTTTTTTTACTCCCTTTAATAATAGCGTGGGGATGATATTGGGGGTGATAGTGGGAGGGGATGGCTGACGCCAAAAAGAAAATTTAACACCTTGGCTTTTCGTACATGCCCTACATTGCAATTTTATATACTCTTACCTGCTTGCTTTGCCTATTTACCCTTATTTACCCCATTTATCCACGAACCCTTCAACGGAATTAGCTCAAAATATAATCTAGTTCCAAATCTCGTTGCAATACATAAGTGTACTAAGTTACAGACAGACAGACCGACAGACAGGAAAAAAAAATTAAATCTCGACGTTTCATGACATTTTAAGCCTATTTCAACAAAAAAAAAATATATTTTTTTTTGCGTTACTGTACTTCCACTGGACAGGGAAGTAATAATGATGCATATAGGTTTATCCAACAAATAATAACCCGAGGCAGTGAACAAATTTCAAAGGAAGGAACAAAGGATCTTCGAAGACAAGAGAGGCACCTGCACTAAACGAAAGAGCGAGTATTTAAAAATTTTATTGTGGAAGAACTTGAGGCGTTAAAAGGCAAAGAGAGAACATTCTATAAAATCCTGAATAGCGCAAGATAAGAGTTCAAACCAAAACTGATGATGTGTAAGGATAAAAATGGACATATAAGCAACCAGAAAGAAGAAGTCCTAAATAAATGGGTTGAATAGTTTAAAGAACTACTATGTTCCGAAGAAGAAGATCCAAATATACATCCTCAAAAGACAAGAAACAATACACCTGTACAACCGCCCTCAAACCAGGAAGTAGGGACACAATAAATCGCCTTAAAAACAACAAACCCCCAGGAACTGATGGCATTTCTACAGAATTTACAAGATTGAATATACAAGATAATAGCCAGAGCTTGGAACGAAGAATAAATGCCAGAAGAGTGATGTAATGGTATCATCTGTCCACCGCACAAAAAACAATCAACTAGAGTATAAAAAATATAGAGGAATAACTCATCTTAATACTAACGAGTCCGGCAGAATGAAGTATCTATTTTAAATTCAGTTGCCTTTTTAATGGCTAAAGTTTACTTCCACATCCAGTGGAAGTATAGTAACGCAAAAAAAAATATATATATATATATATATATATATATATATATTGTTGAAATAAGCTTAAACTGTCATGAAACGTCGAGATTTTAAATTTGAGCAAAAAAAAAATTTCCTGTCTGTCGGTCTGTCTGTCTGTCGATCTGTCTGTAACTTTTTTTTTTGTGCGCACGTTTACTCTGGAATCGTTTATGATGTTGACTTGAAATTTGGTACACTTATGTATTGTAATGAGGTCTGGAACTAGGTTATATTTTGATCTAATTCCGTTGAAGGGTTCGGGGGTAAATGGGGTAAATAAGGGTAAATAGGGAAAAACAAGCAAGTAAGAGCCCATAAAATTTCAATTTAGGGCATGTAAGGGGTTTGCGTTAATCCCTGTCCGAATATTATATTTTTGTTGTTTCAAAGTTTGCGGTCGATTAAAAAACACGTTTTACTGCAAGTAGCCCCATCTAATGAGACCATCGACAGGTCGATAGGACTGTCCGCTCCGAAGATATTACAATTTTACTGCATTTTTCCACGAAATTCAAAGCTATTGCTTACCAACAGTCTACTAATGACCCTTTTGAGCTAAAAAACATGGTTTTTGCGTTTTTTGGTCGCTCTGCATGATAAAAATATGAAAACTAACGGAAGGGCCTATGACAACAAAATGAACTATTTGTAATTCTTATTTTTTTTCTTTATTTTTTGAGATAGGTACATGAATTAGAAAATGAAAAAAGGTGGTTATTAGCTGTTTGCACCTATAGCTACCAAATCCACTTCGAAAGTTCGTTTTGAAGTCATGCTGCATGATTCTTGTTTTGTTTATTCTATTAATTTGACAAAAGTTTCAATCAAGTCCGTAGTTAACATTGCGTAACCCCTTCGGTGCCTTATTTAAGATTTTGTAACAGTAGATATTTATTCATTTTTCAAAGAAACACTCTTCTTGGAATTTTAATTTATGCAAATAAAAGTGAAAGACTTATGATGAACAGGTGATAACAGACCAAACAAGTCGTTTAATGTTAATCCCATTCGGAGACCTAAAACGGGGACCCCTATGAAGTCGCCAAACGTTAAAGAGCTTTAAAACTCCACGTTACATTTGGAAACATAAAAATTACCTACAAAAACATGGGCACCACATTTTTTTGCCTGTATTATAATTTTGCTAATAACCCCCTCCAGTGTATCAATACACTGAAAATAACTCCACCATTCGATTCAGAATATAAAAAACCTTCAAGAACACGTTCTCTTGTTTAGTATATCATATTCCAACTTTCTCCTATAAATATCGCTTTATTACATGAGTATTTTTCAACATACCGACAATTTTACAGCCCTTCCGATAGACCAAAGGCCAGACTCCTTCCCAACGGGGCATTTCTTATTTTCTCTGGCATAGGGAAACCAATATCGAAGTGTTTAGGCCTCAAGTTCATGAAACTAGAGCAGGATGTTAGGAGGTGGATAGAAGTTTCCTCTACTTCTCCACAGAACCTGCAGACGGGGTTGTTAACCACTCCGAATGTGTGCAGATGTTTCCTGAAAGAGCCGGGTCCAGTCGACTCTAACTTGCTTTTTGCTTTATTGCAGTAATTGTTCTGCCCTCTTTGGCAAGGATCCTGAAATGAGGAGCTTCGCTTGCCGAACTCCTGGGTGGGAGGTCCAGAAGTCAACGAACTGGGAGTGAGACCAGTGCTCTATTAATCTTCTGGAATTTGCTCTAGGGTAAGCCAGGTCTAGCTCCGGGCCCCTGAAGGGCTGCTGAGAGCCCTCCCTGGCCAGAGCATCTACCTGCTCATTACCCTCAATGTTACTGTGCCTAAGCACCCAGAGAAGTTTGGCCCAGTTGGACGAGAAAACTTCGCACAGTAATTATTTATAGTCTTGAACCAAAGAAGATTTGAAATGCAATAAAATTCTTACTCACAGTCTATCCCGGAACAGGGCCTACAACTGCGCTGCGAGGCGTTGTGGCCATTACAAAACCAGACGGGCCGGATTTGGTTCGGCTGTTGACGAGTTAAAAATTTAATCTAAGCATAACTCCTTTTATTAAAATACAAATTAAAATAGCCAATAAACCAATAAGGTTAAAGACATCAAAACAGATTTAAAATAATTAAAACTCTCAGTTGGCGTACTACACTTTTTTAAATTTCGTAGTTGGTACGGGTAATTCAACTTAAAACGAGAGAACCTGTGAACTAGAGATGCACAATTTCAGGCCTGCCATCTGATGGTACATCAAAATTTTTGTTTTAAGTTTTAATTTCTAATGATATAATTTCAAAGGGAAAAAGGAAACAAAAAGAAACGGAACACGAAAACAAACAAGTACAAACAGAAAAGAGGTTTAAAGACTTATATGTATGAAATTTAGGAAAGGTGAATAGGACAGGCGAAAGTTATAGTAGGTGAAAGTTGGCTCCAAAGACTACCGGAAAATCGGTAACGTCTGGTAAAGTAGAGTGTGTTTAATTCGAAATGGTGCATTATAATTGTTATAAATGCTGTCTAATTTGTATAATATTTCTGGTTAGCGGGCTCTCGTTCAGTTTCAAAGAGTAAAATTATTGAGATATATCCCGGACGTAGCCCGCTATTAGAGTAATGTCGTGGCAACGTACATATAAGTCTCTGAGGAAGGTGTAGCTGTCTGAATTCGAAATGAGGCGTATAAATTGGTGTTCAAAAATTTTTTGTTTCTTTATTGTTGTAATCGTGTATATTATGGCCGGTCCGATCATCATCGTCTACAACAGTTTTTTATTTTGTCTATTATGTCTGCTAACTCTGGCCAGCTTCTGGACAAAGAGAGTAGATTTTTCGTACTGTTTTGTTATGTGGGTGTTCAACGTTAGTCGCTGGTCCAGTCTAACTCCAAGTACTTCACGCACCGTTTAATTGGAATTTGGCTTCCTCGGACCACAATTGATGTCAAAATCGTGTTTTCAGTAAATCGATGCAAGAAGAGTATCCTCAGATTTCTTAGCATTTACCCAAATCTTCCACTGGTTGTAATACGCTGCGGCACGGGCCATGCGCACCTAACACGCAAAAGCCCTCTAGGTTGGTGAAATAACAAAATTTGGGCTGAGATTGGAGCTATGAGCTTGGTAGACCCTCGGGATCTTTTCGTGCACTTAATTTGTTTTTGAAGAGGCTCGGGGGGGTTGCTCCTAAGATGCCGGGCAGGGTCCAGGCTATACCCTGTGTAAATCCCTGAATTTGATTACACTTGTATTTAATTATCTGTCTGGTTTAGCACTTTATTTTTAAATTTTTTATTTTAATATGTCTGTGTTAGGATCTAAAGCTTAACCCTGTATATCACTTCTTGAAATAACAAACACTTTATTTTAAAACGAAACGAAATTAAAATATTTAAGTAAATTAATAAAGTGTGTAAAACTTTTTAAACGTAAATATTAATTCTACAAACAGTTGTCAGAGGGTAACTTTTAGACAAAGATAAATTCCGACTTGGGAAAAAGTCTGAAAAAATTCACTTTTGGTTTATTATGTGCGATGGCAGAAGATTTGTTTAACGTAGATTTAATTTCTTTGCACGATGGCAGTAAATAAAGTTGAGAAAGTTTATTTAATTGATTATGCGCGACGGCTGAAAATTAGTTGAGTTTTTACTTGATGCAGCCAAGAAAGCAATCATTGTGACAGGCACGGTGTAATATATTAGGTGGTCCGACACACGGCACTTGCCATGTTAATCGACGGCTTCATAAGCGCTTGATTTCTATTTAATTCAGTAGATGGGGCCCGGAATATACCCCTGCAATTACCTAGGCATAGATCATGGCATAGATAGACGGATTTCCTTTGATGCATGTAGTGTTGCATACATACACAACTAAGCGGCAAAACTAAGACAAAAAGAATGGACTAAAAGGCTCTTTAAATATAAATAAAACAAATCTGCAGAACATTAACAATTGTATGTATGTAAACTGTATTTTTAATATTTCTTAAGTAACGACGAGACTTTATTTGTCCTCCTATCTATTGCATTATACACAACTAAACACTTACGAAGCCATTCGTACGGGTCTTGTCGCATCACCTAATATACTACACCGTGGTTACAGGGAAATTATCATTTAAATTTGAAGTGGATAAGCTTGACTAGACAGACGACACTAATTTTATTAATTTTAGTAAACCAAAAGAATGACTAGTATATTCACTTTTATTTCACTACTAAAACTTGCAGATACATAGATAACACTTGAATAGACGCGAGAAGTAAACTTAGCCCGAGCTCGTCGTGCTCAGACTTTTATATAGTTCGTCGGGGACTAGGTGTGCGGTAGTCTGGAAATATCTCAAAATGTCCCCGGCCATTCCGTGCGGGCTCGATTGTGCAATATTGCACAATATTTCACAACATTACATCATAAAATGTAAACATGGACAATTCTGACTTGAAAATTATACGACCTTCTCGGAATTAAAATGGGAAATTTATTGATATATGAATGGAGTTCAAATCGATTTGATTTCGGAAGCTATTAACGAAAATTAGTTGAAAAAATTTATTAAATTTGAAACGACCCCGCGAAGTCGTCCCAAAGGTATATGAAGATTGATTGTATTGCGATATTAAAGATGAGAAACGGAATGAGACTTGAATTTGAGGGGAAGATTAATTGATAGAAAATGAACGGAAGCGAATTGAAACGTTTTGATTCGTGTGCAGAAAGTAGGTTTGATGTCTTTGAAGTTTATTTGGGGGCGGTATTTTTTAGGATGTTGTTTTATAATGTTCGAGCCGTAAAATTAGTAATTTGAATATTTTAAGGTAATTACTGACAGATTGGGGTTATTTAAGAATTATTGATGAAGCGTAATTTTTTTCAGAATTTTTTTGTGAAAATTGTTGTTTTTTGATTAATTTATAAGATTTTTTTTCATCATGATTCGACTTTTTGAAATGAAAGATTGAATTATTTTGCAAATGTTAAGACTTTTGAAATTTTTTCTGTACGTCATAAATGGAAAGTACTATAACACGCCCTTAAGAACAGGTTTACTGCCTGTGCATTAGAGAGAGCTCATACATGGCCATGTCGTTGGCGGATTTGGCGAGATTAGTATTCGGGAACTCTGGGAAGTCGGAGACGTACAAGTTGTACAATTTTAGTGACAGGCACGACCCTTGCGGGACTCCCACGCAAATGTCCCGCTGTGTTGACAGTTTATTGTTCACCTTGACCTGCATGGATCTGCCTGATAGAAACGAGTGAACAAGTTTAATGAGGTAAATCGGAAAGTTGCAGTTGTGCATTTTGTAGAGTAACCCTGGTATCCAGAGGATATCAAAGATTGTCTCAATATGTGTATGTAGTAAAGACGAAACTACGCTCTCCCCTCCTCGGAGTATTCAAGAACATAATAAGAACCATTATCGTACCGTAGATAAGCAATTCTCAAGAATAACCGTATCATTAAATAATGCTAACGCTAACAGGTGAACACATTATACATCTATTAAAGCCGTGACTGGATGCTGCATACATTCCGGTATAGAATAAAATAAAATAAAAACAAAAAGACAGTAGATAGGCAGCGTTTTATTTTATTTAAATTTATTGCAATTTAGTTTTTATGTTCGAAGGTAATTTATTATAAAGATGTAAGTTCAGACGCGAGTTGCATGCTGAAACGACAAGCCTAATGGACTGGTACATTTGAGAGTTTATTCCAGAATTCATAACGCTACCAAATGTCAAACTGTATAGCTTATAAAGATGACAGATAAGAAGATGGCGAGGAAAATATATATTTGTTTTTTGAATTTCAAGTAATACGTAAAAATATATAATAAGGGAATGATTAGATTTTACATGTTCTGAACAAATGCTGACAAGGGTTATTATATCCTAGAATTGTAGTGAGCGAAAAGCGCGTCGAGTAGTGTTCAAATGTTTCGGCGTTTTATAAAGGTGCTTTTTAGACACCAGAGACATTAGTTTGTGAAAAATAGCCCTTACACGAAAACGCCCCCAGCGCCAGGATCTGGTCCCAGCGTAAATTCTCAGATGCTCATCGGAAAACTCAGTGGCTCTTGGTCTATATCTCCTGTAACAATCTAGTTTGCAAATAGCCGCATTCCTTTTAATCAGTCGTTTTAAAATTGCATGTTAATGTGTTGAAACTGGAGCAACTTTTAAGTCACAATAAATTAGTGATAAAAGACAAGGTTTAAGTGTTTTTGTTACATCGTCACGATTAACTATAAAAGAGCAACGGCTCTACGGTAGAATAATATTTGTCGCATTTTTTCATAATAATAATATCTCCTTAAATATATCAAATCACGTTATTATAAAGGCGTGAAATATTTGTATTTGTTTAATAAGTGCCTCTAATATTTTTAAGAAACGTCATTGTTTCTCAATACTTAGTTAAATTGATAAAGGAAATAGTTGGGTTGAACATTGAAATAATCTATAAAGATAATCAGATAAAAATTATAAATCAAAATAAAAGTTTCCGTAGATAGGAGTAATAATATACTTTAAACGTTGATTTTTATTGATACATATTCGAATGAGTGGTTTATTATGAGAATATATGCTTAATGAAAATGTTTATTATTGTTGAATATAACTCCTTTTCTTAAACTTATTCCCTTAAAATGTACATTGCCATAAAACTATAGGTACCTTGACAAAAATATAGGCAACCTTAGTAACAATTCAAATATCTGTTAGATTAACACAGGTTTTTTGAATGTTTTATTACGGTCACCTCATAAAACAGTGATTTATGCCTGATTCATTATTACATTAAAACCAAATTATCTTATTATACATGATTTGCAGGAAACAACTACTCAGCGGGCAAATACCCCGACCTGCATTGAATTATACCTCTATAAAATCCTTATTTTACTATAAGGAATGTAACCAGACTGCAACCAACAGCTACTCTCCGGGCGATGTGCCCCGCCGAGCGCTGAATTACAAGTTACAAGCCTGGCGCGTTAAGTGTAATAATTGCATATTACCAACAAAATGCTAATGCTTTGATTGCAACAAACATCAGCCGAAAGACTGATTCTAGTTAAAGGAGCTCTCGTGCCAGTCGTCCCATACCACTTGCAGACTGCAGTTTCGAGCTTTTGGCTCTCGTCAGTACAAGGTAGGTATGTGACGAACGACACGAGGATCCCTTGACTATTTGGTACATCTCGGTATTTTTATGATAGCGAGATGTAAAATAGTAAGCAGGCGCCATCTAGCGGTCCAGTGTCTGTTGCAATCGAAACATAAATAGCCTGACTGGGCTTAGCATAGATCAAGTGTGCTTCTAGAGGGCAGAAGTATTAAAACATAATATTTCAGTCGCAAGCTCCTCTAATAAAATCTTTATTTTACTATAAGGAATGTAACCAGACTGCAACCAACAGCTACTACTCTCCGGGCTATGTGCCCCGCCGAGCGCTGAATTACAAGTTACAAGCCGGCGCGTTAAGTGTAATAATCGCATATTACAAACAAAACGCTAATGCTTCGATTGCAACAAACACCAGCCGAAACACTGATCCTACTTAAAGGAGCTCTCGTACCAGTCATCCAAGGATGAGGAGCAATGTTGCCAAGTTTTTGTCAGGAAACTATAACTGATCCAAAATTTCAAGAAATTATAGAAAACTGGTTAAAGGAATTCGATAACGCTGATGATTCTAATAAATCAGTATGCCTAGGTCATAGAACAGATAAATGATAACGACCAATGTGCTAGTCTTACGCTAGACTAAGCAAATAAAGTAGTGGTGAGAGTAAGTGAATCCTCTTAGATGGTTAATGCTACTATCCGCTGGACATCACAGATTTACAGGAAACAACTACTCAGCGAGCAAATACTCCGACCTGCATTGGATAACATCTGCAAATCCTGATGGATGGTAGCCAACTATCATCTCTGAGCAGTTGTTTCCTGCAAATCCTGTTTAGCAAAATTGTGACCATCGGCCATTATTTGTCGCTGCCATAATGGTCAGCAATGTTGAGAATGCGCCACTCTGAACAAAAAAATGTAATTTATCTGTAAAAATATTTTTTTATACAATTTACATACATACATCATATTAGAATAGGATAGGAAAAATTTATTGATATATATTTTTAAATTTATGTTTTTAGGGAGCGCACGAATTTTTAAGAAGTATCAAACTCATGTTTTACAGTAAACTTGGCTTCGTTAAAAGTTTTAGACCACTGTGTGACATTACAACACCTCACAAGTAGTCAATCCATAAGCGGAATTTTTTCCAGTAGTCGCCATATGGTCATTTTATAACTATGCATGTGGCTCATATAGGTATATCGTATGAATCAAAGCACGTGTGTGTGCCTTTTAGATACCTAATGTATGAGTAAAGATTTAGATGATTCACTAAAACTTCAAATAATAGTTTTAAAAAGAGGCATATGTGCCTTTCTTATAGGTGGCCGCCTGTACGCGTATAAGGGTTTTAAATCAGTTTTACACGATGCTTTAAAACTAAAATTGCTACTTACGAACGTATTTGATAAAGATTAAACCGAGTCTCTAGAAAGAGTGGTTGCTTGGACGAATCTGAAGGTCACTACAGAAGTACTTATAAATTCTTAAAACAATACATTGGCAAAGCAGTTACATAAAGGTTATATAAATATTTACATACCCGTTTTAAATCAATGTGATTTTGTTCTGTATAAAATATTTCACTAAGACATTTATGAAGCAAACAAAATGCTCTACAAGCAATTTGCTGAATTAAGCTTCGATATATATATAGTACATAATATTAGCTAGCTCCATATAAGTTGCTTATAAGGCTTTAATAGTAATAAGAGGACCAAATGTGTTACTTGGACTATCAACGTTAAAAGAAGAAGTTAATAAGATTAATATTATTTTTAAAAAAATAGTTTTGTTTGAGCAGTAAGTAGCTATGTATATAATATAAATGAAATCTTCCTATTGTATATTTAACATAAACAGCACATGAAAATGTCATAAAAGCTTCGAAAAGGAAACATATTAGATTTTCGAAACGGCAGGCAATAACATTACTTTTTCAAAAAAAACTCGGTTCCTTTGACGCAAAAGTTACAAGCAAGCATAAGATTATTTCCCCGTAGTTGACTAGATAATTCTATTATTTTGTAAATTCATTTTATTTTATTTTTAGAAGACGATTATACATGTATGATTAAAAAAAAAAACAAAAAATGGAAAGTCTTCTACTTAGGTAAATATCCATATAGTTTCTATGGCAATATGTGTAATGAGGAAAAAGTTTGTGATAATCCGTCATAATGATTCAATGAAACATTTTTTACTTTGTATTTTATCCATGATTTCTTGCAATTAAACTTTACTGTTGTTTCGGCACTCGACATCATTTTCAAACATTTCACATTTCATAAGGGAATGAACATGAAAAAGAAAGTGTTATAGTATTTAAGTGCTTTTACTTACAAATAGTAATAAAAAGATTTCACCTATAGGAAGATTAAGTAAATCTTGCAACTACAATTAGATGACTATGTGGTTTAAATATTAAATATAATAAAAAGAAGTGTATAATAAATTTTCAAAGATTTTAGGGAATTGAATGTAAATTTTTTATCTTGTGTATTTTTAATATACTTGCATTTTCTGAATTTGAAAAAGTGTGACCGGATTCTGAAAGTTGATCTAAAAAGGTTAAATTGGCTATCTTAAGCTTGAAGGAACATAAGTGTTCGTTATATCGAATTGTAAATGTACGTCCAGTCTGACCTACATTCAACAAAAAACCATAGAATTGTTAATCAATAGAAGACAATTAAAAATAGCAAATTACGGAATTTTTCCACACATTAAAGATAATGAAGTACTACATATGTTTCACTAATATGTGGGATTAATCATAACCAAAGCTTTCGCATATTTTGTCTAATACCAAAGATAAGCTCATGATCTTAAAAATCAGGTGCTTATAGGTACATGTCGAGATTGTAATGCTCAAACTGATCGTGCAATTTTAATTTGATACGACGAATAAAACCTATTCAACCTTTTGAAATAATTTTTTAGAATCCTCTCGTGCTTCTTTCTCAAATTTGGATTTATTAATTCTTATTATATTAATATTCTTCGTTATGTTCATTTTCTTGTAAAATGTGAAAATAACACTCTGAATGTCGAATTAATTTACAATATTAGTTTTTCTAAAGTGCTGATATTTTAGTTGCAGTAAATTAGTGATAAAATAAAAGTAGAAAGTGTTTTATTACAACAAGAAATAATAAATATTTCCCCATCGGACGATTCTCCCTCTTCATTATTACAGTAAGCAACAACTTGAATTCGAAACGCAGTATCAACATTGTAAAATAAATACTTTGGGCACAAACTCCATATTAATACTGTGTGGAAACCACATATGGAATAAAATTATTTTTGGCGGTACTTTGGAGATTTGTAAGAAATGCTCGAAATGTTTAATCTAAAATTTGAAAAATACGGGATGATTCATATAAATGTGGTACAAGAAATGTGATTTTTATAATGGGGCACCATATATATTTCCATATTGATGATCTGATTTTAACGACATATAACACATAAGATCCAACTCACTGATTAGTGGTTAATTACAGATATTAAAATTATAATGTTGGCAGACTTTATTTCTTATTTTAATTTAATGTGTTCAATAATGTTGTCCATTGTACCAAATGTTTATCATTCATGTTTTTATAAACACTTTTTGCACCGAAATGAAATCAGCCTAAGCAACTGCAAACAATAAAAGAAAGCCTATAAGTACACTGAACTGACATTGGCATTTGTGCCTAAAATTCAAGCACAGTTTAAAGAATTAGGACATATTAAGCCATCCCATTTCGTAGAAGACGATGTGAAAGTAGACATTTTATTACGCGTTCAAGAAAATCCAACATCAAATTATTCTACTGTTTTACAACTATTTTAAAGTGCCTTCATGGAGAAAAACTTCATGTCTATACAATGATTCCATTGTTTTTTCAGATGAATCAACAACGTGCACGTTGAACGGGGAGGAAGTAAACCGGCACAATTGTAAGTATTGATCAGGGGATAATTCTCATTAGATACGTGAGACACATACATAACATCCTCAAAAAAATAAACGTTTGTGCAGGTATCATCGACAACCATATAATTAGTCAGGAATAAATGAATTTGACAGTCGCAAATTATTTACATATCATCAAAAATGAAGTTGTTCCTGCTCTCGCAAATTTATATTTTAAAGTCAAGAGCTGTTAAACAATTTACGTAGCTATGTAATTTGTCTTCATAGAGAGATTTTAACGCGATTTTAATCGTGATTGTTTACAACACAAGTGTGATTAATAACTTTTTCAACAGAAATCGTAAACAATTATTAGTGGTATTTCAATTGATTTAATGCGAAAACCAGGATGAATATAATACCACACTATATCATACAGGTAAGGACTAAAATCGTTTCATTTAGACTAATTACCTCCCACCATAAGTAAAACTCTGTGCG
This sequence comes from Leptura quadrifasciata, assembly GCA_963675555.1. Classification (NCBI taxonomy): domain Eukaryota; kingdom Metazoa; phylum Arthropoda; class Insecta; order Coleoptera; family Cerambycidae; genus Leptura; species Leptura quadrifasciata. The sequence goes on along the minus strand of OY776676.1, from coordinate 110,801,234 downwards.
AGTGAAAATGGCGAGCTGACAACATTGAATTAATTAGTATATCTTGTGCTGGCGATGGAGTTGTGTCCGTTGAAGCAGTTTTTCGTTAATAAATACTCCTTCGATATTATGGCTAAACCAATAGATAATAAATAGCTTTACTGAGCAAAATCAATGAAATTTTGATGCATTTGACATTAAGTTAGATGCAAAGCCGAACCAAGTGCCCAAATCCAATGATATTATTTCAAATTTAAGTGCAGAAAATGCTGCCCTAAAAGAACAGATGGAGCTCCTAGAAAAAAGGATACGGAAAAATAATATTGCAGTTTGCAAACTTGACCCAGATGAAGATAATCTGTTAAATGATACATATTCACAACTCAGCCAAAACCTGCAAATTGAATTATATGAAACACATGTGATAATACATATTGGCCCAAAAAGGAAAACAGGAAAACTTTAATCATTATAGAATTCCTGCAATATCTTAAGAAGATGGAAGTTGTTCAAAATGTTTACAAGCTAAAAAATACTAGTATATTTATAACCAATGATATGCCAAGGGATGAAAGATACTAATAAAGCCTAGCCTAATAAAATACTAGGAGCTAAGGTAAAAGAAGCCAGAGAGAACAGCCTAATGGCCAAAATAGCAGGAGGGAAAGTAATAATAAACGGCAGTAAATAGGATATTGATAGTCTAAAGAATGAAATCAAAGAGTTGGAGCAGAAGAAAGGTCAAATAGAGAAGTTGATGACGGGTTGAACTACCAGAATAGTCAAACTTCCTCGGCAATTTGAAAGAAGAACAAGAGAGAAGCGCCTTCAAGCAAAAATATCAAGAGCAATACCGTAATCAAAAAATAAATCAACAATTAATTATATTTTAGAAAAAAATATATATTTATTTATCACTAATACAATTATTGTATTATTAATAATATATAAGTTTGATCTGTCTTAAAACCTGGTTTATATAAAAAAAAAAAATGTAAAAATTTTCTATTGTAGTTATTCACTATATTTCTTTATGTGCTTTTAATGTATATGCTTATTTATATTCTTTTCTTGGTTCTTATTATAATTATATTAGAAATACAAATAATCAATTCTGAACATGCAAGTAATACAAAATTAAAAACTTCAAATAAACAACGTTTTGCCCACTTGAACATGCGCCCTCTGTTACCTAAATTTAATGAAACGAAAAAACCTCAATACAAATAGTAATTATGGTGTTATTGGAATTTCAGAAACCTGGCTAACAGCAAATATATCTAATGGTATGATCGATATACCGGGGTACAAAATTGTTAGATGAGACAGAGCAACTAGAGGTGGCTGCGTATGTTTATATGTAAATGACAACTTGAAATTTAATAAAATTAATAATTTGAGAACAAAAAGCGACTTTCTTGAACAAGAGTGGATTTGCATGAATTTGAGTAAGACAAATTTGGGGCTAGGCATAATTTATACACCACCCAACTCTAATATACAAAATTTTTTCTTGAAGTGCTTGAAGAGACCATGGCAACAATATATACAGAGTGTGACAATATAATCTGCATAGAAGATTTTAATATCGATGTTCTTAATATTAATAATAGTACCTTTTTTAAAAAATTATTTAACGTTGGCCTATTTCCGCTACTGAGGCCTAACACCATCGCCTGTAGACGAGCTACCCCCAACCAGGAGTTGTGCTCTAAGGATCTTCTACTTGCCTAACATTTAATATACAAGGAACTGGCGGCATCACATCTTCTTCGAAGGATGGTATAGCCACTACATAATCCTCGCCTAAGATTGCAAAACGAAAAATTTTGAAGAATATTTTAAATTTGTAACTGTAACCGAAGAACAAGTCTCCAAAATAATTTTAGGTATGAAGTCCAAGACTTTTGGTTTACATGGGATAAATATCACGATTATACAATTTGCATGCCTCTTTCTGATACCTTATATAACACATATAATTAATTATTGTCTAGAAAACTCTGTATTTCCCATAAAATGAAAGGAAGGGCGGATTATTACCATCCCAAAGTTTGAATCGCCTACTGAATTAAAGGATTTACGTCCTATTACAATACTGCCAATGTTGCCAAAGGTGTTAAGGGCCATGCACAATCAAATTTGTGACATTTAAAATTATATAAAATTATACCTCCTAATCAATCTGGATTCCGTCCAGGGTTCAGCAGCGAAACTACCTTGCTTGATATAACACACGATATTTTTAGAGAAACAGATAAAAAGAAATGTGTTGCTTTGATATTATTAGACTATACGAAATCATTTGATACGATCAACCATGAGATCTTATTATCTATTTTAAGTTATAGTGGCTTGGGAGACTGCTTGGGAATCTACTTAGGAGCTCTTTAACCAATCGATGCCAAAAGGTGGCAATGTCTGATAGACTATCTGACACGCGGAATTTATATCGAGGAATTACACGAGGATCTATACTCGGGCCCCTGATTTATAGTATATATACTTACTTTCCCCTTGCTTTCACCTCATGTAAGATGCATTTGTATGCAAATGATAGTCAGCTGCACATTTTTTTTTATAAAAACAATATCGTGAAGACCCAGGCAGTCATTGACCACAATTTAAAAAATGTGGCTGATTTGCCAAGTAAGCATGATTTGAAATTAAACTTATCCAAATCATTTGTTATGATATATGGTGATATAGCTCAAGAAGAAATTAATATAAAATTGGGAGATGAACAACCAAAAATTTTCATAAAAGCAAAAAAACTTAGACATTATCATTGATAAACATTTACGATTTACTGTCCATGTGTCACATCTACTGCAAAACTGGTAAATTAAAAGCAATGTATCCAAGCAGACACGTATTATGTATTAAACTAAAATCAACTTTATGCGAATCTCTTATATTACCAATTACCAATTAAAAGATTTTTATTTTTGTTATCTATTTTACATTTTATTTCATTTATATCATTTTCCCTAGTTTTCTATATTATAAACCTGCACATCGTGCGTATAATATTTTCCCTATTCTATTAAATGTGTTTGCATTCTTTAGGATAGGTCGGCGATGGATGCCGAAATGACACACTCCATGAAATTTACTAAATTGACCTTTTTGTAGTATTTCCCGAAGGTTTATACTATTTTTCTGTTTGTTATACTGCAGAGCAGTTTCATATAATATTCGAGGTTTCACTGTGTTCCAGTTGTGTATGCTGTTATGCAGGAAAATACACCAAAAAACCTGCTTTTATTAATGATTATTTTGAAAAACTTAAAAATTATTCTGGTTTAAAGATTGGAAATTAATAGCATGTTCTAAATAAAATTAAAATTTCTTCCATGGATTATATACATAATAAGCGAGATAACTAAATTTACAGGAATCTAATCTAAGCTATACTATTTACAATATTTACAATGTACATTTTTCTATTTTGGGGGAAGTTATGATATTAATGGAAAGATTCCTTAATAAATGAGGTTATTATTTGTGAAATTAACTTAAAATTTACTCTAAACATTACTATGAATAGGAATATGAAAAATAAATTGTTTTTCTAACTTTAACTTAGTATTCTGCTTTTACGTTATATAAATGTTTACTTTAAGTAGGGAGTAAGGAGAGAGGAGTTGTATATGTCTGTCTGTCTCGTTTTGTGTACGTTCCAGGTTATGTGTGTTTACCGTTGGTCAGTCTCTTGTATTGTATATTGGTAGGTTTTGGTGTAAAAGTCTATGTGCGTGTGGTGGGTCATTGTATCTTCGTCTGTTTGTCAGGTCTCTTGTCAGCTCCGACTGTTGAATTTTGTATGTAAAAAACTTTTGAGCGGTTTCATTGATGAAATCTCGCATGAGGGGTACATTAGCCCTCTCATGTAATTCAACAATCGGAGTGTATCTATCTGCGTCTAGTAGCAGTCTAAGTATTTTGTTTTGTGTTGTCTGAAGTCTGTGGCACTGTGCGTCTGAAATGCAATTCCAAGACGCACAGGCGTATGTCATTGTAGGTCTGAATATCCCTTTGTACAATGTCAGTTTGTTATCAGTCGTTAGTCTGCTGCGCCGATTCACAAGCGGATACAACTTACTCAGTGCTGAGTATGTTTTCTGAATTGTGGATGTAACGTGGGGACCAAAGCAGAGCCTCGTATCCAGGTACCCCCAGATGCTTGACTCTGCCCTTCTCCCCAATTATCTTGTTATTAATTTTCAGTTTATTAAATGTCGTATTTGTGAATTTTCGGTGCAGCGTTATTGTTTCGGTCTTATGTTCGTTTATATGTATTTTCCAGTCTGCGTAGTATGTTTCTAGTATAGTCAGATGACGCCGTATCTTTTGGACGGCCGTTTCTGCATAGAAGGACCGTCCGCAGATAACGGCGTCGTCGGCGTATAGTATAGAAGTCGTTGTGGGAAGGGTGGGAACGTCGGCGAGGAAAAGGTTATAGAGGGCGGGAGAGAGGATTGCCCCTTGTGGGACTCCTGTCGCTATGTTTGTAATGTTGGAGTATGAATTCTCTATTTTTACAACTATTTTTCTTTGCAGAAGAAAGTTCTTTATTAGTAATGTAAGGTATTGAGGGAGCTTGCATTTTTCTTGTAATTTATATATTAGGCCGTTATGCCACACCGTGTCATACGCCTTTTCGATATCTAACAGCAGTAACGCAGTGCACTGCTTTTTTGTGTAACCTACTAGTGCATTCTGCACTACCTTCGCGAGCGCTAAAGTGGTGCTATGCCCCGATCTGAAACCAAATTGTTGCTTCGGCAGAATGTTATGTGTATAGATATATTTATTGAGTCTGATGAGAATAATTCTCTCTACTAATTTTGACAATGTATTTAGAAGAGCTATTGGTCTATAGCTATTTATATCTTGAGATTGTTTATTTGGTTTCAGAATCGGTACAATTATGGCAGTCTTCCAGCACTCGGGAAAATACTGCAGGCGCAGGATAGCGTTTATGATGTATGTCAGTTGCGCCAGCGCTTTTAAGAGGGGGTTTTTAAGGAGAAGGTTCGGGATCCGTCGATTCCGGGGGATTTTAGGTTAGGGAGAGTTTTTAAAATATTTTTTATCTCTTCGGGGTTGGTATATATTTCAGATAATTTGTTATGAGGAATAAAGGAGTGGGAGGGGTATTTATTTACTGTTTCGGTGACTGTATTATGGAAGTTAGAATTGTTTGGTGATGCCGTATTATTTAATTTCATATTTTGTGCAAATATTTCAGCTTTATGCAGGTCCGAAAAATACACAGCAATGGTAGGGACTCTAGCAAAAGGCTTTTTTAGGAGTTTTGAAAGCCGCCACAGAGAGTTGTCCTGTCTTGACAATGCAGCAATTTTGTCATTCCAGGACCTCTCCCTGTGGTCGGCTAATTTATTTTTAATTAAAATTTGCATCTCCTTGTATAAATCGCCGTCGGCATCCTGACGATGCTTTTGTGGTATCTTTTTTTAATTTTGTTTTTCCCCTTAATTAACTTAAGTATATTTGGAGGGATGTCCTCGTCTCTAATTTTATATATGAACTTTTTCGTGCTAGAGTCCCTAGCCTTTATTATTATATTTGTTATTTTTTCAACTTCTAACTCAATCATGTTTTTGTCTACTATATTATTATTGATTACTAGGTTTTCATTAATGTGTTTTCTGAAAGTTTTCCAATTTGTTGATTTTATATTACCACACTTTAACTACTGTGTTACGTATATCGTCCTTGTCTAGCGGTTAGAGCTTATACAAATGGTTCAAAACAGTGATCTTCGTTTTATTTTTGAAATACGAAAATATGAATGAATTAATCACACCCTGTCCAACCTTCGTTGGTTGAACATGGCTGACACTCTCTATCACAAGGTATTAACTCATTGTACTCATGCTTGCTTAACAAATAAACTATTTGGTTCACATCTTGAACATCAGAGAAAAAGATATGATTACTATTCTGGTGCACAGAACAGCGATTTTTCAGAGATCCTTTCATATCTAATTGCAAAGGAATACAATGGGATAACAATAGATTTAAAAATATGGCTTTGGCAGGGTTCAAGAAAACGTTGAGGAATTCTTGTATTGGTATATTGTAAACAATTGTTCAGATTTCAGACTATTTATGCATATTGCATTAGTATTAGTATTTAGGGATGACTATGTACCACATTGAAATAATTCACTTCCGGTTCATGAGGTAGAACAATAGTTCACACTATTGATCATGAATCCTCCTTTAACACTACATAGTGCCGAAAAACTTTTGTTCTATTGATTTTTTTTGTAACACAAATGGCGCTATACAGGGTGAGGCAATAGTGCATCGGACCTCGATATCTCGAGTTCTACGATAGCTAGACATTTTTTAAAAAATTACAAGTAAACTAGATAAAAAAGTCTATAACTGGAAATTATTTTAAAACATACAGGGCGAGCCAAGACGAAATTACAGGACTAAGCACCTTTTTTTTAAACGGAATGCTATGTATATCAGTACATTTTTTGAAGCCTCTTTCTAGGCTCTATTCATTACTATATTAGCATTGAATATCTCCCAACCACTTGGATGTAATGAATTTTTTTGTTGAAATAATGCATTCTGCAGATGAATATTTAAAAAATCACCACAGTCACAATAATGGGTTTTTAGAAAAACTTATGTGAATACTAGTTACGAAACATCTAATTAATGTTTTTGAAGCATTTTGATTTCCTAAAAATGTATAGGGTGGCCAAATTGAATTTTCTCAAATGGAACACGCTGCATATTTTTCGACAATGTGATGTAGAAATGAAAAACGAACATTTTTTGTAAGTACTTCCCTAGGGCTAATTGCAACCAATTTCGATTTATTGAGCAATAATTACAAAATTCAAAAATAAACTTAAAAAAAGAGGTTTCTTCAAATAACTCAGTAGAAAAAAATTATAATTAATGTTCCACATGTTGCCCATTTTGATTATCTCTATGCGCATTTGAAATGAGGTTCCCACTGTTTCTAAAACTGCCGGTGTGACAGATGTAAAGGCAGTTATTATTCTTTCCTTCATATTTTGTACTGTTGTTGGTGTGTCTCTATAAACAATTTCCTTGTCGTATTCCCATAAAAATAAATCCATTTTTGTAAGGTCTGGGGATCTAGAGGGCCATTTAGTGGGTCCATTTCTTCCAATCCATTGATTAAGGTAGGTATTATTGGAGTGGTCTCTAACTGCATTTAAATAATGTGGTAGAGCACCATCTTGCTAAAACCACATCCTATTTCGAATTCTTTCAAGGTGATTTACCAATAATAGTGGCAGATAGTTTTCCAAAAAATGAAGATAAATAGCTCCAGTCAATGTACCATTAAAGAAATGTGGCCCTATTACATGTTGTCCAATACCTCCCCAAACGTTTATAGGCCATCTGTGTTGGTTATCAACTTGCATAAAAAAGTGAGGATTTTCCGAAGCATAATAATGGAAATTGTGCCTCTTAACAAATCCATTTTTATGAAAAGTTGCCTCATCATTGAATAAAACAGTATTGAAAAAGTTGACATCATGTTGCATTTCACCTCTGGCCCAATTAGAAAATTGTAGGCGCTTTTAAAAATCGTCATCAGATAGTTCCTGGTGCGTTTGAATATGATATGCATGCAACTTATTTGTTTTTAAGATTCGACCCACAGGCCGTCTACTTATTCCTACTAATGAGCTCACTTCTCTTTGACTAACATGGGGATTCTCACCGTTGCCAGCACCACAGAAAACTCATTTTCTTCCTTCACAACACGTTTTATTCTTTCACTTATTTTATATTCGACATTTCTAGTTTCCAAAAATCTATCGAGAAGGTTTTGGAAACTGCTAACATCAGGAATCCTTGTTTCAGGATAACGTTGGTTATAAATTCTATTGGCAAGTAAACAATTTCCGTCTGACTCGCCCAAAACAAAAGTCATGCCAACAAGTTCCGCTTTATTAAAATTCATATTGTAAAATTCCAAATATTTTAAACTCAATACAAATTGTAACGATCGATAAGTGTGATAAATGCTCCTTTATACATGACAATTTATACCAAATTGAGGTTTTATTGCTTGTCGAATAACGAAACAGCAGAAAAATGTACAAAAAAGCATTACAATAAAGGACCGGTTAAATGCTATCTACTCATTTCAATGGATTGGAAGAAATGGTCCCACTAAATGGCCTCATTTCAAAATTGCATAAAGACGTGTTAAAATGGGCAACACGTCGAACGCCTATTATAAATTTTTCTAATGATTTATTTAAGAGAACCTCTTTTTTTAAGTTTATTCTTGAATTTGACATTTATTTATAAAACGAAAATGGTTGCAATTTGCCATAGGGAAGTACTTACAAAAATATTCGTTTTTCATTTCTACATCACATCATCGAAAATATACAGGTATTCTAATTGAAAAAAAAAATGAGAAAATTCAATTTAAAAAGTTCTTAACTGAAAAATAAACACTTATTTAAAATGGTTGCAATTAGCCATAGGGAAGTACTTACAAAAAATGTTCGCTTTTTATTTCTACATCACATCGTCGAAAAATATGTAGGGTGTTTCATTTGAAGAAATTGAGAAAATTCAATTTAAAATATTCTTATTTGAAAAATAATTTTTGACCACCCTGTACATCTTTAGAAAATGAAAATGATTCAAAAACATTAATTAGATGTCTCGTAACTGGTATTCACATAAGTTTTTCTTAAAACCCATAATTGTGACTGTGGTCATTTTTTTAATATCCTTCTGCAAATTACATTATTTCAAGAAAAAAAATCATGCTAATATAGGAATGAATAGAGCCTAGAAAGAGGCTTCAAAAAATGTACTGATATACATTCCATTTAAAAAAAGGCACTTGGTCCTGTAATTTCGTCTTGGCTCGCCCTGTATGTTCGAAAATAATTTCCAGTTATAGACTTTTTTATCTAGTTTACTCGCAATTTTTTTAAAAATTTCTAGCTATCATAGAACTTGAGATATCGAGGTCCGACGCACTATTGCCCCACCCTATATATTGTTAATAAAAATATTTATTATTATTATTTAAATGGACTACATCTGAACCTACCAAGTGAAACTGCTTGGTTTAGGGCAGCACCCCATTATGCTGTAAATGTAAGAGAGTACTTAAGCGGAACGTTTTCTAATAAATGGATTAAACGATGAGGTACTATTTAGTGGCCAGCTAGATCACCAGACCTTGCGCCGTTGGATCTTTTCTATCAGAATATTTCAAGATTAAAATTTATGCAACAAAGCCAACTATCATCAATGATCTCGAAGAAAGAATGCAAATGGAAATAAGTGATATTTTAATTAAAGTTTTAAAGAAAGTGAGGAAGGAGTTAATTACACTAGGTTACTGCCAATAAGTAAATGGCGAACATTTTGAACATTTGATACAATAAAATAAGAAAATAATCTTTCAACATTATCATAGTTTTAATGCTATTTTAATCAATGAGTTAGAACGAAATAAGTTAGAGATCAGTTAGATGTAAATAGTCCATTGAAGGAGTCGGACGAACTACCGAATGTTTGCGACTGGGACTAGACAATGTCCCCCCGTCATTTTCGAGGGTGCTGAATCGGTTCCCGAGGTCAAACCAATTTTCTACCTCGGCAACCCCCTCAAATTGGTTAAAATCCACACCCAATGTCCCATTTTCCGTTAATCCGTTTATTTTCCCCAATTTTTAGACAAATTCCCTCGAGTAGAACGGAAGATCCCTCGAGGGATTTGACTTAAGCCACTCCTACTCCAGGCTTCCACCACTGCAGGGGGTTGGATAATTGATTTTTTTTTTGAGAAAAAGAAATTGATATTTTACAGGAGATGTTTCGTTTCTTTGAATAAGATGGCAGGTGGGAGTTGTGTAATCACCCCGGGGGTTGTTTTCACCCTTCAAGGGGGTTGACATTTTTTTTTTTTTTTGAAAAATTCATATTTTGTAGGAGGCTATTATACATATGAATTCAAATCATGAATGTTGTTGTTCACGTCATCATCCTTTAATTTCCGAAACAAATCATCTCAATTTCACACAGAGTGACACGCATGGGGTAGCAACGTATGCAAAATACAAGTATTTTGTGATGAAAATATCTGGATGACAATAGCATGCAATACAATGAATTTTAACAACCGTTATCGCATTTAATTTTACAATTCACCTCATGGATTTGTTGGAAAGGTAACAGGGAATATCCGTTATATCATTCCTGATTAAAGCACTCGTCTAATTTCACCACCATGTCTCATGCTACTGCATTCAGTCTTTATTTACCGCACGCTACTGAGTTGACAGAGAACTGACAGAATGCTCAACGTTGGTTGCGGCTACGACTAACGCTTGTAATATTCATTTGTAAAACGAATCGTTATGCTCGGAACTTCTGTCGCAGCCCCAGCAGATTTTGCAAAGATAGAAAAATGGCATGTCGTTGATAGTGCATAAATTGATGCCGGGAACGACAACATTCGTGATTTCAACTATACACATGTATCCATGCCTGTATGTACAAAATTTATAAAAACAGGTATTTTTTATACTATTTTTCATATAGATGAAAAAAATTCCACCCCCTTGGAGGGTGAAAACAACCCCCGGGGTTTGTTTCACAATTTTGGTAACTTACTACCTTCCTCAAAGAAACGCCATCTACAAAATATTTTTTTCCCCAGGAAAAAAATCCCACCCCTTTGAAGGGTGAGAACAGCCCCCTGGTCACCTACCATCTTATTCAAAGAAACACCTCCTGTAAAATATCAATTTTTTTCTCACAAAAAATATCAATTTTCCAACTCCCTACAGGGCTGAAAACCTGGGGTAGGGGTGGCTGAGGTCAAATCCCTCAACAGACCTTCCGTTCTACTCGAGGAAACAACAATTAATCGAAAAACTAAGTGGGTTCACGGAACGGAACGGGACTTTGGGGGCGGTTCTTGGCCAATTTCAGTGAGTTGCCGAGGTGGGAAAACTGGTTTGACCCGGGGAATCGATTCAGCACCCTCAAAAACGGCGGGGGGACATTGTCTACTCCCAATCGCAAACATTTGGTAATTTCGTCATAAATCCCGACTCTTTAAATGGACTAAAATATCCTATATGTTATATGTTGCTAAAATCAGCTTATCAAGGATAATAATGTGAGAATATACAAGGTGCATCGTTTAAAAAAATTACCTCTCTTGTACTGCGCTTACGCGAGCCGCCGTGTACTTTTCAAATTTTATTTAAGAGAAGTACATTTTAGATTAAAATTGACCCCTTTCGAGCGTTTTCCACAAATCTCTAATATACCATGCAAAATAATTCTATTCCATACGTGGTTTAAACACTGTATGATACCAATATTATCAAACATACCTGCATAAAATTTAGCAGCTGATTCTTCGAAGTAACGCTTCTTTTGTCTATGCATTAGATTCCATAAATCCCCTCCCAAACACACTTCCAGTAACAAGTAAACATATTTAGGATCGCGAAATGTCCTATGTAGTCTCACAATAAATTGACTGTTACAAGACATTTGTAGATTTTTTTCATTATGAACCTGATCCTGATGACTGTGTCCAACAATTTCTATCTTCTTCATAGACTTTAAAGCAAAAATTTGATCTTGATAATTGTTATGCTGTATTAGTTCTACTCTACCAAATCCTCCGACGCCAAGAGTTCTAATAACATTAAAGTCACACAAATCCAATTCGGTGTATTCGATAACTTTTTCATTATGTATTGGTTGAGTTTTTAAATTGATAAACTCTTCTACTTCGCCGAAGTGATCTATAAACTCTTTTCTCGTGAGAGTTAAACATTCTGTGCCGGGTGCATCAGCTACGACAGTAGCTTGACGAAATTCGTCTCTTAGAAGTGCCAGTTCCCCAAAAAAATTTCCCTTGATTAGCTGGGCAACTTTACTACCATTTTTAATAACTGTTACTGATCCTGCTCGGATTATATAAAATTGATCTCCAATCTCCCCTTGCTTCACAATAAGTTTAGATGTAGGAAAGAATTCAGTTTTTAACAAATTTGCAACTTGATATAACTTTTCTTTGCAAGCTGTGTTAAGTTTAGGGACCCTCTTTAAAAAGGAGACCATTTCCTCTTGTTCTTCGATTGCAGTCTTTATTATGAGTTTTTTAAAAACAGGACAATCAAGTACCCATACAGATCCGTCTTGTAAAGACGTTATTGTTGCATGTCTTTTGGCTGAGTATAATATGGACAATTCCCCAAAGACTCTCTCATCTTCAAACTTACCAATAAAATTACCTTGAATTATTATTCCGAACGACCCTCTATTTGAGATATACAAATGTGACCCTATATCGCCTTCTCTTATTAACACCTCCCCTTCAGTCACCTTTTTACTGTACATGCAGTCAATAAAGTGTTGTAATCTCTTTTCCTGTAATATATTTGATAAAAATTCATTGTTTTCCAGGGCTGTACGAATTATATATTCTTGCCTGAAAAGAACAAGAATTAATCTAATTAATTATATAAATTAACCATTGTTTTAATCTAAATGATATAGATAAGGAAAATTAAGAAAAATACTCTGGCTTTTCATGTTTATCTTTAATTTGGTAACTAAATATAATATCCTGTAGATTGTAGAATCCCAAGCAACACCAAATGGTTTAATAAACGTTTTGATTTCGTTTATACGACTAGTATATATATATTTATTGCAACCTATATTCAACGTTCGAATGTCCGCGCTACAAACGTATATATTTGTCTTGTCATATATTAAATATAGACGTTTTAAAAAAACGTATATATATGCTACATTATATTCTAAATATATACGACTTAAGAAAACGTTATATTGTTGCCATATCATATACGAGATATATACATTTATGTGGAATCTAAAATAGACGTATTCAATATACATCGATAATACGTATGATATAAAGGTTTTTCTCACGGTTATGAAAAACCTTTTCTCCAGTTGCTGGTATACGTATAGTAAACCTTTATTATCCACTGTAATTCATACATACATAGGGTATCCCTGTATGGAATATCTAATACTTACAAACTTTTTTATTTTAAATTTTTTGAGAAAGTCATTTTTTATAGTGTTGCTTCAGCTTATGAAACTTTTTTTGGCAATGCCAAAATTTAGGTAATATATTCAGAGAATATAAATCTGACTTCGCGTTAGGTGAACATATTTCAAATTAAAAATATAGAAGTTTCAAAGCCTCATAAAGCTGGTGAATTATAATAGTTAAAAGGAAATTAGATATAATCGTAAGTTATAATTGTTTTTGTTTAAATTTTTTTTCTTTTGAAAATCTGAACTTTTTCTGTAGAATTTAGTTTTTCTCAAAAAATTTAGAATAAAAAGATAGAAAATATCGAGAGATTTTTTAAAGGGAATCCACCCTTGTATCTTTGTTAATCAATATACTCTATAAGTTCCTTAGATCTTTCTTTATATTGTTTTATAAACTGAGAGCTTATTTAATAAATGATTAAATAGTTTCCATCACTTTATTTTTACCAAAATTACCTTAAATTTCAAAATTTAAATGGGAAATTCTGTTATACAGTATTGTAGACTAATCGATTTCAAATAACTTTGCAAGTCAAATCATGTCTTAAATCAAAAATCATTTGCTACTTACGATAAAATTGTTAATATATATTGCTGCATAACAATAATAAGCTGACATTGAAACAAATTAATTTGTAAGTGCCTTATTTTGTAAAATATATTAATTTTTCTTTAATTATAACAGGGAAATTAGAATTAAAGTTTTTTTCGACTTGCGATACATTTCCCTTTGCAAAATTATTTAGAATTGATCGGTGTACAACACTATAAAAAAGATAGAAGGTACCCGTTTTTAAATTCGAAAGTTAATATTATAATGATCTCCAATTTTTGTAAAACTACATATTTTAAACCTCTTACCTATATATAACTACTCATATCAAGGAAAAATAATTCAATTGTATATATCTCGTCTCTGTATCTATATATATAGTCTCTATATATATATATATATATATATATATATTAGAAAGGTAGTCTTGACTGACTAGTTAAGGTACAAACATAAAATTTATTGAGGTTGCAGTCAGTGATAAGGTATTTTGGCCAATACAAAAAGAAAACTCTTTGTTATTGTCAAGCTTTCGCTAATGTTTATTAGCTTTCTCAAGACATCTACAAAATACAAAAGTTATCAGTAAACAAAATCAGTTAAAACAATTTATTTTTACTACTTACTAACTTGAGGTTAATTTGATAAACCTGCGTCGAAACACATGGCAGGAAAATTTCTTAAAACGTAACTAGTGGTCGATCCCACACACATAGCTACACTGCTACTGTTATAAATAAAACATTTAACTTAAGTTTAGTTACACATATTAATAAAATCTGATTAAAATTTCATTTAAAATAATTAACAAAATGGACTCAGCTGAAACTATGCTGAAGCCCAGAGATAAGAGGAAATGTTTTTTATTACAAGTAAAAACTCATTTTAAATTTCATAGAAATGGGAATACTTAGTGATATTGATGATTACCAACTGTGTTGCCAACTTAATTTTCGCGGTTATTTTGAAAAGTTCTATAGTTGTCATGTTCTAATTTTAAAATGTAGGTGTAAATTTTACTTAAATTGTTGATATCTGATTTTTTGTTTAAGGTGTTAACTTCATTGTTAATATGAACCATTTCAAGGAAAATCCTTTTTTGATAATTGTTCTCTACTGCCAAAACTTTTAAATTTTCATAATCCATTTTGTGGCCCGTTGTAATGACATGTTCTGCTAGGGCGCAAGATTTTACCATTCTATTACAATCACTTTTGTGAGACGTTATTCTACCCTGAAGTGCTCTTGACGACTGCCCAATGTACGCTTGACTACAATTGAAACATTCGATACGATAAACGATATTAGATTTTTCTTTATTCCTTAAGGGAGCCTTGATGATACTATGTAATTGGGAAATTGGGAAAATGAATCTTATATTTGCACTGAAGAATAGAGTTACCAAAGTCACACACCCCCAATTTAAAATGGAATCGTTACAGGAATTGAAGGGTCTATTAGTTGAGAATTCTTATCCAAGAAATTTAGTGAACAAACTCTTATTTAACACCGAACAAAATCGTAATAACTTTACCCGTGGCCTTAATGTTGTCAATCATACTGGTTCAATTAACAATGGCATTGTTCAAGTGTCAAGAAATGTTGGTGAAGACAACATAAACGAGGCTGATGGCAACATAAATGGTGGTAACGTCACAGAAAATAGAATAATTTATAAATCTTTACCTTACGTAGAAAATTTGACCTCTAGGTTAACAAACCTTTTTAAAAACTCTAATATTAAAATAGCTAAAAAACATCTAAAAACTGTTTCCCAATTACATAGTATCATCACAGTTCTAAGTTTAGCCACTATGAGCTTGTGAAATAATTTAGTTAGTTTTTCTAAAGTTACACTTCAAATATGACATAAACCGGCACAAATGGCATACCAACAGCTGATATTTTTTCTCCATTTATATTCAATTTTATTTTTAAATTTTCACTGTAATTCCCGTGATTGAAATCTTTGAAATTATAATATAGCCCAGACAAATTAGCATTCGTCTGCGGAAAAATTCTCACCCGGCTAGTTTTTTGTATTCGGCTAAATATTGTCATTTTAAACTAGGTATCTCTCAAAAGTCCCCACTGATACCATGTTTGCCGATTTTTTTACAGGAATGAGATGGGATAAAAACAGTTCTTTGCAAATATCTCACAAAATATTGATTTTTGTGCAAAAAATGGTTCAGATATAATTTGTAGCTTATACAATTTTCTGCAGATAAGGTCGAGTTACTTTTTTTCATATGTCCAACGGAGATATTTGAGTATGAATATATAACTGAGAATATACACCGCATATATTACATTATTTAGGGTGCATGTATAGCTCGTCAATTCTTTGTATAGAAACAGTAGCTGACGGACGAGTCAGTTAATATTTTTCCGTATTTCAGTATGAAATTTCAATCAATTCTACTATAACAGAATCAATTTGCTTGATTTGTTGCCAGTTATAAATATTATAATCAAGTGAAAATATTGTTATGGTGAACCGCGGAATAATGAAAAAATTAGATCAATTAAGTTTCGTAATTTCCATAAAAGTTCATTCGCTACGAAAATGAAGCAATACGAAGGTGCCTGCACGACTTGATGCTTTATTGAAACTAATAAAGGCAACAAAAATAGGTTCATTTCTATGCTATCGGAAAAATTTGAAGCTGCTGACAACATGAAATGCGTTCAAAATGATGCACACGTTCTTATTATTGAAACTACACTGGAACAATGTTATACAAACACAATAGTTGTTATAGATGAAGACCTCGACCTATTAATTTTATTAATTGCACAAACTACAGCTGATTTATTTTTTGAAGCCAGGAAAAAATTAATTTAAAAAAATTTGATTCACTGAAAATAAGTAAAGACCATAATTTGTTATTACATGCAGTAACTGGGTGGATGAGACGTCTGTATTATTTAATAAAGGCAAAACAAATGCTAAGTTACTTGAAAAACGGAGTGATTTGACTAATTATGCAGAGGTTTTCAACGTGACACAATGTCCTTAACGACACATTTTTAATAGCAAAAATACGTGTTATTTTGACAATGCATGGTGCTGGGCATAACGAAGTATCAATTGATAATTTCAGATATTTTTCCTCTGTAAAAATCTACAAAATTCAGTAAGGTTACAAAATTATCAAAACTTCCACCGACATCTATTGCTGCACAACAATTATTATTATTACTATTAAGTACAAAAATGACTTAGGACCGAACTTAATTTCTAAAATTGGACATAGATGACTGTGTTTTCATCTAATAAAATTAACTTAAATATGAGTCACAGTTTGCATCCCCACATTATATTTGACACATAAAACTGAACTAATATTTTTGACTACTAAATAATACATAAACATATTCGGAATATTTGTGACTGATTATAGAAATTACAGAAAAAACATGCGTAGTGGAGTTGAAATTTTTCTGTTTTTTGCTTATAACTTGAGAACAGTAACATCTGTAACTTGTTTACTACTATACTTCGTAAACATTTTCGGTAGAGGAGCTGTGACGTCATATTTTTTATTTTTACTTATAACTTGAGAACGGTTAAAGATATTTAAAATCTGTGACCTGTTTTGATTCGATATTGCACACGACCTTGCACACGAACATTTTTCACTTCGGCCGACATGGCGTGAAATGAATTTTTCTTTTTAAATCTTTGTTGCAATTATGTGAGGTAGATGTTTTCCGAAATATTTGAATTTGTTTATAATAATAAAATTAAAAATTGCAAAATAAAGAAGTTTTTAATGTCAAGTAAATCCAATACTTTACCAATACTTTGTATATGATGACCTTTCGACTAAAGTAGTGAAAACCGGAATCCACTGATAATACAATAATTTAGCTGGGTTCAATGTTTAGCCATTTATTATCAACAAAATTGACAAGATTAAACAATATCAATAGTAAATTTTAATCTTAAGTTGACGATTATAAAATGCACATTTCGACAAAAATTCGTATTAATTTTTTAAGAAATAAAGATCTCGGCCCCTACCAAGCTAATTACCCCTTTAAATTACCCTTATTTTTAACTTAATTACCCCTATTTTCATCTAAATGATCAGTAGTTACCCTTATTTATACCTGTATTACCCGTAACCTCTAATTTCCCCTTATCACTATAATTACCTAACACCACTACAATTACCTCCCATCACTTCAATTATCTCCCACCACAACAAATCCCCCCCACCTCTCCTAAACCCCGCATTCTTACGTCCCGCCCCCTAATTGCCTCCCATTACTTTAATTATCTCCCCACCCCCCTCCTGCTCCTGCTCCGAATCTCCCTCATTTCCATACTACTTCTATTTAATAGTCGCAGTAAAATCCGTTGTCTCTATTAATTTAAAGAAATTTTTTTTATAATTTTGCTTATTTAGACATTTTTCCATATTTTCATTTTCCTAACAAAATTATAATATAATGATAAATAATAAATAAATAAACACCACAGAAATTAGACAACCCCCAATTCCAGAAGCCAGGGCTTGTGCGGACATACAACAATTTCCTCCGACAGTGCCAGTGCTGGAGCCAGGATTCGAACCCGGTGGTGCGATATCCGTGTGATTAATCGCGATTGCCACTTCGGCCACTTCGCGCCTTAACCCACTCGGCTATCGACCAGATCAGACTATGTTGAAAAATATTGAATATTTTTACAATCCTTGTATATTTTATTAAAATTCTTGTGTCTGATGATGTGAAGCAAAGTTTTTTCACGAAACCGGTCACACAATAAATAATTGATTTTCCCTTGAAAATTAAGAAATAATTATTTAATTTAGTTTCCAATTTCCTTCACGATTTTGGCCCTATCTTTTGTTTCGACCAGCCAAAAAAGCCGATACTTTTTATTCTATTAGGAAGTGAGCTTCTAATTACTTCTGTAGAGATGTCATTACTTCACATCGCAAAAAACTTATGCGTCTTAGACTAATAATAAACCCCCAACTATTATCACCAGCTCCTCCGCCATAAGTTCAATAGGACACTGACAAAGCATATTAGACGAAAAAAGGACATTTCTTCTGAAAAACAAAGTGTGCTGAATTTTGATGTCTACTTTCGTTTAGCGGCTATGAATAATGACCTTGAGCGCATTGTTTGATAACGCGTAAATGGATTAAAGGATCTATGTATATGTCTTCTTGTCTATTGACTTACGACTTAAATGTCTATATACCGGGTGTAACAGGATCATGGTATACCCCCCTTTTCTCCTTTAGTTTTGAAGATAATTCTTTCAAATTTAGCGGTAATATATAATAATAATAAGCGGCACTTTTTGACATACAACTGATTTTTTTTCACTTCCGGTTTCGCCGGAAGTGACACTAACTTTCGATTATTAAACGGAACACCCTGTATATTATTGCATTTTTGAATTCTGCCTAGTTTTCTGAATCCAACAATGCCAAATAAGTGACATTTCAAACATCATTTTTTTTTATAATATAATCTTTAGTTTGCCATGACGGTTCCGATTTACTCTAAATGATCCGTGTAAAGCTAAATTACGTGATTTATGAGCAAATAAAATTCACCATAATTGTTCTTGGAGCAAAACATATTTTTTTCAAATAGAACCATATCGGTACCGTGATACCATTTATAGTACTATTAATAAGGAACTTATTCATATGTCTTATTACAATGTGCGATAAATACAAACAAAATCACAGCTAAAAGAAAATAAGAGAATACGATTTTGTTCCAATTAAATGTTAAGAAATAACTAAGGTGGCTTTGAAAACAATGAAATATTTTGCTTGTCAAACATTTGTTGGTTTAACGGTGGTTTTATTGTGTCTTTGAAAATTGTTTAAAATTCTTGTTAATTGTGTTCAAAATACCGCAAATTTATACAAGAGATGAAAAAGATAGACAATGTCCAGCGAAAAATTATTTTAAACGTGTTGAAAGCCAATTCCGAAGAGAGCCCAACAATGATCCCGAAGAAAATTTCATTATTGACGAAGGAACGGAAATTAATGTTTTGGCTCGAATAGAAGTTGATAAGACTGTTTCTTTAAGGCAAGTTGTGTTTGAATTGGATATCAGTCACCAAACAATAAGCCCAATTTTGCACAAATACCGCTAGAAATCTTTTAAATACCAATTGCATCAGCATTTGTACGAAAGTGATTAGAACGTAGGATGGAATATTGCAATTAGATTTTGTATAATAACGTGCAGCCAAACAATGATTTTTTGGGACTGATTTTATTTTCGGACGAGTCTAGGTTTACAAATTTGGGATTATTTAACTGACAAAATACAAAATATTGGTTACAAGAAAATCAAAATTTATTACGGGAGGGTAACTTTCAAGTGCGGTTCGGTTTCAATGTTTGGCTTGGAATAATCTGTAGTAGAATCATTGGTCCAATAATATTTGAAGGACCTCTGACTGGTGACAGACACTTGAGATTCCTGGAAAATGAGATTGAGAACATTTTAGATGAGTTACCTTTAGATTTGGGACAGGGAAAGTATTTCCAACAAGATGGCGCTCCTCCCCATAATTCAAGGATAGTAATTGATTACCTTCAACGGAGATTCGGAGAAAACATAATTTCGACGAATGATCCTGTGAGGTGGCCTCCAAGGTCACCTGGTTTAACGCCCCTTGATTTCTTTGTTTGGGGTCATTTAAAAAATGTTGTCTATGCAACCGCAGTTACAACCCGTGAAGACCTGGAGCTACGAGTAAGACGAGCAATTAATACCATAACGGCCCAGCAATTGGCGAACGTTCTTCGAGAAACAGCTATGCGAGTTCAGAAGTACATTGACGTTAATGGACCGCATTTTTGAACAACTGTTGTAATGTTTTGTGTTAATTTTTTGTATTCCAAAACCACGGTATGTATAACAAGGTAATTAGAATAAAATTTTATTTTCTTATTTTCTTTTAGCTGTAACTTTATTTGTATGTATCGCACACTTTAATACGACATATGAATAAATTCCTTATTAATAGTACTAATAAATGGTACCACGGTACCGATATGGTTCCATTTGGGAAAATTAAGTTTTGCCCCAAAAACAATTTTGGTAAATTTTATTTGCTCATAAATCACGTAATTTAGTGTTTTTAACGGGATTTCGATTTTTGTAGCATTACACGGGTCATTTAGAATAAATCGAAATTGTCATGGCATACCTAATTGGAAAACTAAAAAACTATATTCTAAAAAAAATTGATGTTTGAAATGTCACTTATTTGGCATCGTTGGATTCAGAAAATTATGCCCAATTCAAAAATGCAATAATATATAGGGTGTTCCATTTAAAAATCGAAAGTTAGTGTCACTTCCGGCGAAACCGGAAGTGAAAAAAATCAATTGTATATCAAAAAGTGCCGTAGTATGTAGTATATCCTAAATTTCTATCAATTATCTTCAAAACTAAAGGAGAAAAGGGGGGTATTCCATGATCCTGTTACACCCGGTATATACAAGTAAAGTTCAGAAAATTATCTATAAAAAGATATCTTTATGATTTTTCATATGACCAATCGTTTTCGCTTTACCTGGCACTGAAAGTTATAATAAATATTGCAGTTTCAAGCTTTTAATCTTGAATTTCCGTCTATACTCAAATTCATCTTTTATTGACGGTTTCTTTGGTGAGACTGAACGTAAAGTATATACGATTGGAATTGAAACTGGTCAGTTTTAAAGCACAGGACCATGCGTACTGAACTGATATTTTGTCCTATATATTTGGCAATGGTATTGAGATTCGAACGGTAGTTGAAACTGTGCAGGCGAGTCCGAGACTGGCAATGTAATCAGCCTGAATGAACCATCTACGACTGCACTGGTTTAAAGGTAATAAAACGGACAGGCCTACTAGCACAAAAAAACTCGTAAATCGTTTCTTTATCTTGGAACGTGGAAGTCTAATATCGTGCTGTCTATGTGCCAGTGCAGCGCATAAATACCTATTATAATATCAAGCGTAGGAGTTTAGTTAGTTACTGTTCATATTTATAAATATTTACTACTGTATAAAAGGTAAAATATTTTAATTATTTACTAATTTACGATGGCTTTCTGGAGACCATTTGAAACAGAGGATAATATAATAACGCCCGAAAATCTTATCATTTTGTTATGACAAGCATTTCTATTTACCTCCGCTCATGTACAATAAAGGGATGCCGACTGTTTTTGCCAGCTTTTAGTTTTTATACGGTTTCAATTCCAATCGTATATACTTTAACAACATGGCAAGATAAATACTTTCTAACAGCAGTAATAAAACCAGGTTGATTTCAATCTCACTAGAAAAATTCTAAACATGATATGGAGCTACTTATTTCGACTTTAAACAGGCTAATTATCTTACCTATATATAACCGTAAAGTTTTGAATTCTTATTGTTAGAATCGAACAATATATAGGCTTTATTGTGTTTTTGTGATCAGATTTACACAAATAGCTACATTAATATGCAGGATATGACGAAAATTGTTACAGAAAATTAACTGCAGAATCTAAGACAAAAAAGATAAGAAAAAAGTTTATGTGCATGGAAATACCCCCATTAATTATGAGTTAAGGATAAAGATAACAATAAAGATAAGTATGCAGTTTCATTGAATGTTGTTACACATACAAGCATGGATAAAATATATCATGGTATATAGTAGATAACATAGTGCATACCAACACTTATCTCAGTCTCAGACAAAATGAAAAACCATAAATAGATACGATAATATAACATACAGCGAGCATGGAAAGGTTGAAATAAATACCTTAACATTATTAGGTATTATACAAAGCAAGTGACACAAATTCGCTTAGATACGTCGATTATTAAATGTATTTTGTAATTTGTCTATGTGTATGTTTGGGGTGTAATGGGGTAGTGAAGCGCAAGTTATAGCCTCTCCTACTCAATTGTTAACCTCACCTTCGCGATGAGTTCAATTTGAACTTGGTGCACCCTGTTTTCACTAACGAGGCTCTAACGACCGAGTAAGGGCGGAATAACCCTTACCTTTTGCCGTGAGCCCATTCACCTTCTCACGAAGAGTGCGGTAAAAATAACCCACCGCACACAAAGGTTGCTTTTGGAATCGTTTGGTTACCCCATCGTCGCAGTCTCCTTCTGTGCCATGGGACCACACCACTCGCCTTCCGCAACCGAGCTGGTCAGTTGCATACCTGCTCCAGCTAAAACTTCAAATGCAGCTTCGTTTTCAGTCGATTAAGGCTTTAAAAAATGATGGAGCGTTCAAGTGGGACAAAATCATCCGGAGGTAAAATACCCTCCCGATCGGATCTCCGGGGGAGGGTGCCCACAGGGACACCTCATCGAATGTCGAAAAAACACCGACAAGTTAAATCCAACAAAACTAATTCTTTCATCTACGGCGCTTGGAATGTTCGTACTTTGAACGACAGCACTCGCACCGATCGACCTGAAAGAAGAACTGCTCTAATAGATAGAGAACTTCACCGACTCAATGTTGACGTTGCAGCTCTCAGCGAAACTCGATTTTTGGAGGAAGGCTCTCTCACAGAAAAGTACTACACCTTCTATTGGAAAGGTCTTCCCACCAATTCAAGAAGACAACATGGAGTAGGATTTGCCGTTCGGAATCAACTTGTATCCAACTTAACACAAGTACCACAAGGCCTATCCGAGCGTCTAATGCTGCTACGCTATGAGCTATCAGATGGCAACGCGGTAAATCTAATAAGCGCCTACGCTCCCACTCTGGATGCAAGTCACGAAACCAAGGAAAGCTTCTATCAACAGCTGGAAGAAACCCTCTGTAGAATACCTAAAACGGAACGACTCGTTATTCTTGGTGATTTTAACGCTAGAGTAGGGAGAGATGCAGACACCTGGCCAGGCATCATAGGCAAGAACGGTTTGGGCAACATGAACGCTAACGGTCAACTACTCCTAACTAAATGCGCCGAACATGATCTAGTTATAACAAACACCATTTTCCGACAAAAGGATAAATTTAAAGGCACCTGGCGTCACCCCAGATCAGGTCACTGGCATCTACTGGACTATGTTATCGTACGTAGGAAGCATCTCAAGGACGTCCAAATTACAAAGGCGCGCATTGATAGCGAATGTTGGACCGATCATCGTCCTGTTGTCTCTAAAATGAAAATTGTTATGAGACCCAAACACCGAAGAACTCAAGTAAAACGTAGACTCCGTCTCTGTATTAGTAAATTGCGTGACCAACAAACCGTCGAACAGCTAAAGCAAAAAGTTCAAGAGAATTTGAGTGCACTAGAAGAAACCAATTCTGTAGATGTCGCTGCTACCTGGACACAAATTAAAGACAGTTTAAAAAGTGCGAGTGAGGAAATTCTTGGCACTGCAGCAAGTAAAAAACAGGAGGACTGGTTCAATGATAATGAAGCTTTTATACAAGAACTTCTTGACCGCAAACATACTGCCTTCCAAAACGCTATCAACCACCCCAACGACTCATCAAAAGCAGAAGCTTTTACCCAATCTAAGTATGAAACGCAACGCGAAATCAGAAGAATAAAGAACGAGTGGTGGGCAAGCAAGGCCAGAGAAATTCAAAGGTACGCCGATTCACACGACTACAGGAATTTCTTTCAAGGAGTAAAAGTAGTGTACGGCCCCAGTCGGAAAAATATGTGCCCTATTAAAGATTTAAATGGAAATCTCCTCAAAGAAGACCAGGAAATAAGAGCCCGATGGAAAGAACACTACTCTAGCATTCTTAACCAGCAAAGTCAAGCCAATCACGATATTATAAATCTTATCCCTCAATATGACACCTTCGAAGACTTAGATAAACCACTAACAACGGAAGAGATCTTAACCGCCATTGGGCAGCTAAAAAATAACAAATCTCCCGGCGCCGACTCACTACCAGCTGAGATCTTTAAATCTGTGTCGTCAGAGCTCATACCCTACCTCAAAAAACTGTTTGATGTCGTGTGGGAAAGTGGTCAAGCTCCGCAGGAGTTTCGTGATACACTTTTAATCAACCTCTTCAAAAACAAAGGGAGCGCTGCGGACTGTGGAAATTACAGGGGTATAGCTCTCCTGGCTGTTGGAGGGAAGATACTCACTAAAGCGATGGCAAATAGGCTAACACCTGTTATGGAAAAGTTACTTCCTGAAACACAGAGTGGCTTTAGACCAAACCGAGGCACATCGGATTTAATCTTCACACTTAAACAGCTTCAAGAAAAAGCACTCGAACATCAAGGAGAAATTCACATGGCCTTCATTGATTTAACCAAGGCGTTTGACTCGGTGGACAGGGAAGTGCTCTGGAAAATTATGTTCCGCTTAGGTATCCCTAGAAAATTTGTGGAAGTATGTCGCAGTCTACATACAAACAACAACGCCCAGGTTATGTATAATAATGAGGCAACCGAACCTTTCCAAACCCTCACTGGAGTTAGGCAGGGATGTGTCCTGGCACCCCTACTCTTTAATTTGTTTACCACTGCTCTAACAATTATTGTTGACAACAAACTGACAGTCAGAGGAATAGGTCTCAGACACCGTTTTGATGGCGGTCTCTTTAACATAGGGCGCTTTAGAGCTTTCACGAAGACACGCACACGATTCATTTGTGATCTCCAGTATGCGGATGACTGTGCACTTTTAGCCTCTACGCCGGAAGAGCTTCAAGAACTTTTAGATGTGTATGCCCAGAGCTATGATTCCTTGGGACTTAAAATCAACATTGGAAAGACTAAGATTATGTCAACTCCTCATCAAGTGAACCAAATAGACATTACACTTAACGGAAATTCTCTTGAAGTGGTGGATCAGTTCAATTACTTAGGCAACGTTGTTAATGACAAAGCAAACATGGACAGCGAGATTCGCAATAGAATTAACGCTGCATCTAGAGCATTCTGGGGACTTAGAGAGAGAGTATTTGACAACCACGACCTTGCTTTGTCAACGAAAATGGCTGTCTACAGAGCAGTTGTCATTCCAACACTGCTATATGGATGTGAAAGCTGGGTCACTTACTGTCGTCATGTGAAAGAATTAGAACGTTTTCAGCAAAGACACCTCAGAAGTATGATGAAAATCCGTTGGTTCCATCACATATCAAACGTGGAAGTACTCAGGAGAGCAAACAGCCTTCCAATTGAGGTGCTTATTTCAAGAGCACGCCTAAGATGGGCAGGTCACGTTCATCGTATGCATGATAACCGCCTTCCTAAATGTGCACTTTATGGTGAATTGCTAAGCGGTAAAAGAAAGCGTGGCGGTCAACGAAAGAGGTTCAAAGACGCTCTCCATGAAAATCTAAAATCCTGCGGTATTGCAGACGAGCAATGGGAACAACTTGCAGCGGACAGAACCGAATGGCGAGGGGTTGTGGCCAGCTATCAAGGAAATGTTGCTGCAAGAAGGCCGAATCCAAGACCTAACCAGGTCCATGTTTGTCCTGATTGCGGTCGACATGTGCTCTCCCGAATTGGCCTCTATAGCCATAGTCGTGTGCACCGTAGATGAATGGGAATTACAATAGACTACACCTTTTACTTGTTTTTTATTGTACGCAATTTATCGACTGTAACATTTCTATACTCGGACTCGAGTAACGGCTAATAATAATAATAATGTAAAAAAGAATTTCTACAAATATTTTTTAAATGTCATTTGAAAGAACACATTTTTCTGCATACAATACGTTAAATTCTATGGCATATTGCATGGCGAAATTATCTAGAAAATAGTTATTTGTTTAACTAGGCAACAAAATAGTAGGTTGACTGCCGCGGCTGATAATTTCTAGCCGAGCGTAGCGAGGCTAGGAACCCTGCCAAGGCAGTCAATCTATTTTGCTGCTAAGTTGAACATAAAAATTTTTCGCCGATTGTTTAAATATATTCTAAAATAATTAAATTATTACAATTCTCAATCTCTTTATTTTTGTTATAATAAATTCAATAAAAATTCATCAAAAATCGCAGTTGTTACTAGTTGATTACCATGGAAACTAAGTGTCACTTTCCCTGTCTAGGCAGGAAAGTGCTCACCTTCCTGCCTAGGCAGGGAAAGTGACACTTTGCTGATTGACATTACTCAGCAAAGTTAGTACTTTGCTGTCAATCGGCGAAAAAATAATTTAACATTAATAGCACATACGTACATTACTTATGATCGAACTCTAGTAAAGGAACTTTTTTACGACTTACACTTTTTCGTCTTTACGCTTTTTTATTAAAAGCTTTCATTAAACTTGCAATGTTTATTTGTTAGTTAGTTTGTTTGTTTAGGTCAAATCTTGCAATCAAAATTTCGATTAGTTCTAATTAAGCTAGAGCTTTGAAATTTTGCACGTGTATAAATCCATTGACAATACACTTTAACATTTTCATATAAGAAAAAAACAAGATGGCGGCTACAAGATGGCGGAGGACTTTACCGTTTATGATCCATTCAACTCAAAATCGATATCTCAGGGTTTTCGAGATCGCCAATTATGAATTCTTTGCAAAAATTTAGAAACTCAAAATGGCGGCGCCAATATGGCTGACGACTTTTGTCATTTAGGCCCAAATCGATCAAAATCGATATCTGAGAGTTTTCGGGGTCGCGGATTACGAATTTCTAGTAAAAAATTTGGTTCAGAATGGCGACATCAAGATGGCCGACGACTTTGTTGTTTATGATGCGATTCGTCGCAAAATCGATATCTGGGGATTACAGCAAGTGATGTGAGTCGGGAATTTTCCCATTTCCCAGTGGGTGGGTAAATATAGATCGGGAAAATATGGGGAATTTTCCCCGATGATATTTTCCTATTTTCAAACCCGCCAAACAAAACTGACGAAATCTTACTTAACTTAACCTTTCCAATATGTTAATATATAACATTATTTCTTATTTACGTTTATTTATTTTTTTTGTTAATTGTTTATTTGTTAATTTACATAACATATTTATTCTTGTAATAAAACATTTAAAATCAAATGTTATTATTAATAATAACTTTATTAATACATTTACTTTAATAACTTTAATTACATATAATACTTTAATAATATATTTAGGACCAATAAAATTAGCATGACTATTATTATCATTTATTCAGGGAAAATATGCGGGAAAATATTCGGGAATTTTCTTTCAAAAATAAATTACGGGAATTTTACATCACTGATTACAGCATATCAAAAGACTAAAAAGTAAAAAATGAAATTATAAAAAAAAATATTTAAAAAAAAGCTTTTATTTAAATGCTCTAAAAAGTAGAAAATAAACTTTGAAGTAAATCCAATCCATAATTTTGTTACATTATATAATTTTTTTTATGATATAAAAGCTTGTCGCGAGCAATCTTCTTTCCACAGGAAAATCTCGCGACAAGATTTTATATCATAAAAATATTCTATAATGTAACAAAATGATGGATTTGATTTGAGAAACTCATCAAGGAGTGTAATTTTAGAAAGTATACTAAATGTCGCGGCACAGGGACGTAATGTCGCCCCGACCGCAAAATTTAGAAATTATAACGAAAACCAACTTTAACTTCGGAAATTTTGAAAATAAAAACGTTTTTACGAATCCACGTTGTTAAGCATTGCAACTCATGCGTTGTGTTAAATATGAGGACAAGTTAATCCAGTCTCTAGACAAAGTATTTCGAGAGCTCTAGCGAGAATAGCCCTTAGCGTCAAGGCCGGGTGTCCTATCATTTTCTAGCAGTCGATTTTGACGGGAAAATGATGAGTTTTAACGGTATTTGCCCTAAACCGGTTTCTCAGTGATTCGGTGTCAAAAAAGTATCTTTACCATGTACTCAGATGTGCATGGGACCGCCTTGCCTTAACGTATGAATATATAATTGCCACAATATAATTCAAAATCATTGCCATTCAAGCATTTTTAAGTTCCGAGGAGCGAACCAAATTACTATTGAACTGATAATACGTAAATAGACAGGCAAGCAAAAGCCCACCAAAAATTTATAAATATTGAACTTTTCTTGAATCTTTTTGTGTAATCGTTAGCTATAAACCGCACATTAGATGGTTAGGTAGTTGGTACATTATGAGTCGTTCCGTTTCTCACTATGTGTTGTACACGGGCCAGACTATAGTTTGTCAATACATACTTCTTGAACATTTTTGTAAAACATGATTTTTTAAAGAGATTTAATATACATTTTTGAACTTTATATTGCCTTTTTCTTGTATGTTCAAAATTCCTTTTGAGGTTTAAAATTTAAGAGTGTTAGTATTTACTGTTATTTATAGTGTTACGACGTCCAGTTGGTACTATCAGTTAAGCAGTTAAGCAAAAACGAAACAGTAAGTATAGATTTTGTATTATTCTCCGTCTGAAATAGTCGATTTGAACCCTTCTTTGTGAACGTTTAATATCCACTTTGGAAAATATAATAAAAGTCCTTCAGACGTGTAAAGATGGATTGTTCACATGACCGTCAAAATTTGGCAGCTACCTTGAAAACCGACTGCATCTTAGGCATAATATTGAATATGAGGACGGGTAAAAAGTTACGTATTAAAGTTCCTGTGGGGAGATTTGGCCCGAGCTACAACATTTTTGAAGGTAAATTTTTACTTTTTGCAGTTGATTTTGGCGGTAAATTTATACGTTTTCCTTCGTGTTTGCCCTTAGGCCGTTCCTCATTAATTCGGTGACACAAAAGTATCCTTACCATGTACATAGTGCATGGGACCGCGTTCCCTGAACGTATGAATATAAAATAATTTTTAGTATTCTGAAGTGTTGCGATTCAAGCATTATCAAGTTCTAGTGTGAGCGCCCAAAATTATTTGTGATATTACTAAATACGTATAAAGACAGGCAAGCTAAAAACCCACATAGTCGAATATTTAACTTTTACCTTGAATCCTTTTGTGTCAATCGTTTTACTAAAAACTTACATTGGATGGTAGTTGGAGACTGCATTGTCCGAGTCGTCCTAATCCTCATCATGTGTGGCATGGGCCGAAGCTCTCGTTGAACTTATACACTTGTCAACCTTATACCTATTTTATATATTTGCAATTTGTAGCTGTACAAAATTTTCTGAAAAGACCCAATATATACCTTTACCCAAATATCCTCTCTTATCATTGCGCTTTACTGAATCATAATCAACTTTCCCTTTCAGGTTAATTAAGAAAGAGAGAGTTATTTATAATGAGTGTGTTAGCTTTAAGACAGTGTAACGACGTGCAATCAATACCATTTAGTGCCAGCAGTTAAGGAAAACTAAATAGTAAGTATAGATTTTGTATTTTACGTCAGAATCAGTCGAATCGAACACTTCAGGTGAACATCTTACTTAGTATCCATTTTAGAAACAGTAACAAAACGTCCTTCAGGCGCCCATAGCATGGATCGTTCACAGAGACAGGCCCCGAACACAAACTCTGGTTTGTGAATTATTTAATGGTAAATATCCTGATTAAACAATAAACTATTAACAAAATAGAAAAGAAGTTCCGAGACTGTGGTCATGTAAGAGATAATTTTACTAGACGTGGTCTTGCAATTTCAGAAAATAAACTGTTAATCAGTGGACTGTTTTAAAATATTTGAAAAATAATAATAAATGGCATCCATATGAAGTGAATTTAGTTCAAGAGCTTAACGAAGATGATTTCAACCGCAGAGTAGAGTTTTGCCAAACTATAATTGAACGATGCAGTACCAATCCACATTTTTTAAGTTTAGTATTTTTCTCTGATGAGACCACCTTCTGTTTAAATGGTGCTGTGAATAGACAAAATTATCGATATTTTCACAGAAAAATTCACACTAGATGATGGAGGCACATACTCAGTTTCCACAGAAAGTTAATGTGTGGGCTGGAATTTTGGGTCCATTTTTTATTGAAAGTTTATTCAATGGTGAAAAATATTTGGAGCGGCCCCAACAAAACATAATTCCACAACTTGCCGTACTGTATTCAAATGGAGAAAACCAAACTGTACCGGAAAACCCCAAATGGTTTCAACAGGATGGCATTATTCGATAATAGTGCGTAATTATTTAAACTAAATTTTCCCACATAGATGGGTTGGTAGACACGGATCAGTATAATAGCCAACTAGATCTCCGGATCTAACCCCACTGAATTATTTTTTATGGGGTAGCCTTAAATTCAAAATTTATTTTAATAGAGCGAACAATATTGGGAACTTAAAAGACAGAATTAGTTAGGAAACTAGAAGAATTGACAACGGTATAGTGTCATTCAAAAATTCCCTGTAAAATGCAACAAAAACTTTACGACCTCATTAAAATACCGTTACTCTCTATAGTATTTCGCCGGCAAATTGAATCACTTCCCTTTATAGGTTTTTCGTACGTGGGCTTGTTTCATGACACCATACCGACTGGTTCGCCGGCGTTAATAATGAGCTCGTAAAGTTTTTGTTGCATTCTTCATTTGTAGAAAATCTTTGAACGATACTATAAAACACTGAAACATTTTGAACCTATAATAATTATTTTGTGTATCAATCCCTTTACTATCTCATATACGTATAACTTTGACGTGAATTCGCAAAATCGCACCTAACTCAAATGTGGGGATGGTTAACCCCTAAAAACCGATTTAAAAAAATGCAAAATAACTTTTTACTCAAAAATGCCTTTAACGATTTTGATCAAATTTAACACATGGATACTCCCTTAGTACTAGCATGAGAAGACATGGCGCGTTAACCCTAAAAATCCCGGGAAGGGTAGGGATAAGGTTAAAAGTAATAAATATTTCTTTGAAGTATTATATCAGTTTTAGATATAAAGTCTAAATATTTAAATTTATTGGTTTTAGTTTTAAAGTTAACCCATATTATATTGAAATATGTTATTGCTCAGCAAGGACCAACGAGAAGGTATGAACATATCTTGCCAGGAGGGGATGGAACAGGTTAGATTAACGAGGGGCAACGATTTTAGTCAAAAATAAAATAAAAATTTAAGTTTCTTGTAAAATAAACACGTAAGTTTCTTGAACAAAGCAAAGAATTATTATATGAAAACAAAAATAAATATTTGTAAATATAAAACATAAATAAAAACAAAATTTAAATATTTCTCTAGAATGAAGTAACTTAAATTAAAATTTCTTGTTAAGTAAATAAAATATATTCCACGAAATGTAACAATAAAAAGTGAATGAAAAAAAAAAGTAAGAAAAGTTAAATGTTAATTGACGCGTCCGAATCTTCACTTTCTGAGGAGGAATCATTATCCAGTTGAATTAAAATCGGCGCACTAGGGGGTAGCGTTGGATATCGATTTTCTTCTCCGATTACATGCCTAACGCAATTTTTCCATAAATCAGTATTATTGTCAATGTCATTTATTACTTCTCTTATATGATCAACTACTATCGCGCTTAACGTTGGAGAGGTATTACATTTTCGTAAACGTACTTTTAGTGTTCCCCAAACCATTTCGATAGGATTAAATATGCAATAGGATGGAGGTAACCGCAAAAGTGTATGACCGTGTATATTGGATAAGTTATCAATAACATATTCCTTTTTGAAATTCTGTTCTTTTATTCTTTTCAGTAATTCGCGTTTTATTGGAACTTTTACAGGAATTTCCATTTTTTTTTCTCATGAATTTTAAAATGTCTTTGGCGGATGAATTTGGCGGAATATTTGGTAGAAGCTGTTGCGAAAACCATTTTTCGAATAAATCGGCTGTCATGTCTTCGTGATAGTCTGCAGAAGACTGCGATATTTTTTTGGCCGACAAGAGCAACGCATTGGGTACAAACCCATTTTCACTTCCCGCATGAAGTATGATAACGCGTTTTCCTCTAGAACACGGAGTATTTAAAACACAATTGTGCGAACTATCTACCCAACCATACTGAACAACATCATGCGTGTCAAACCACGTCTCGTCTAGATACACTATATGCCTGTTTAGTTTACGATATTTTCTATTTTTTCCAAATAATCTACTCGAAGTGAAACTATACGTCGCGATTCCATAATTACCATACGACTGTCAAGTTTTTTATGTTTAAAACCGCATTCTAATAAGACATTTCGTAGTGTATCTAAAGACCTATAATTATAATCAGGATAATCGCTCAATTTTTCTTGAATCATTTTTAACGTAGGAACTATATTTCCTGCATACATATTATAAATTATACGCCGTATTACACCTCTAGTGGCATCATCAATATTTTTTAATTTCGTATTCTTCCGTTTTCTCTTTGCGCTGTGATCTATAACATCGCCTTCTTGAATTACGCGATAAATTGTTGATTTTGATATTTTAGTTAATTCGTTAATACGTCGTATTATTTCCTTCTCATATTGTTCAGGATTTTCGCTTTTCAAACATTCATGTATATTTAAAATAATACGTTGACTTTGTACGTGTAAATCTTGGTTTTTAAACTCTAAATTTATTTCGGCTTTTTCGACAATAACCGGTTCAACTATTTCGGAATTATCGGGCGTTATTATATTATCCTCTGTTTCAAATGGTCTCCAGAAAGCCATGGTAAATTAGTAAATAATTAAAATATTTTACCTTTTATACAGTAGTAAATATTTATAAATATGAACAGTAACTAACTAAACTCCTACGCTTGATATTATAATAGGTATTTATGCACTGCACTGGCACATAGACAGCACGTTGTTAGACTTCCACGTTGACTGATAAGAAACGATTTACGAGTTTTTTTGTGCTAGTAGGCCTGTCCGTTTTATTATCTTTAAACCAGTGCAGTCGTAGATGGTTCATTCAGGCTGATTATATTGCCAGTCTCGGACTCGCCTGCACAGTTTCAACTACCGTTCGAATCTCGATATCATTGCCAAATATATAAGACAAAATATCAAATTCAGTGCGCACGGTCCTGTGCTTCCGTCCTGACCAGTTTCAATTTTGGCCGTATTTACTATACCATTATGAGATGATCAGTGTGCATCGAGAAGTGAAAGCGTACGGACGTACACCGAGCCATCAGAGTGCACAGTGAAGTGGAAGCCCCAGTGACGTCGATAGTGTTGAAGAGGAAGTTCACACGTCTTTTTCAAGACACCATTTTCTGTTATTAATCATAACTTTTTCCTATAATAATATAGGTATTCCCTTACAGGAAACCGACAACGACGTTACCGTGGAGGACGGTAACATGGAGTACAGTGAAGACGAAACGTCCCAGAGCGGTAGCTCCCGAGGGGGCCCCCCAACCCCAAGGGACGACAAGGAGACGATAAAACGTCTCACAGAGGAGAACAATGCTCTCAAGAAGAAAATAGATGAGCTCACCGAAAGGTTGGAGCAGATGCAGAGGGAACAGAAGTCCCAGCATGAAGAGCTTCTGCGTGCGATTCGGGGAGAATCACAAACACGAAAAAGAAAAAATCCGCCCGCTGCCAACACGGACTCGGACGAAGAGGCCCCTAAGGCGGCAAAGAAGGTGGCTGAAGAGCCCCTCAAGTGTCCCCCCGAGTCCGAGTCACCTAGACAGAGCAAATCGGGATCCAGAGCCCCCCAGCAGGAGGCTAGCGTCCCCCAACAAGAAACCCGGAAAGAGGAGACCGAAGCTCCTCAAACAAGGACAAGAAGCCAGCGTATACCCCCGGTAGTGCTGCGAAACAAAGAAACGTGGACAACGGTGAGCCGTCGTTTAACCGAAACCGGTATAAACTTCAACAAGGCCAAAGTTACCGGGGAGGGAATCTCCATCGAGCCCGCGACGTCCGAGGACTATCGGAGGATGACAAGGATGTTCGCAAATGAAAAGAGGGAGTACCACACGTATGCCCTGCCAGAGGAACGGCAGCTACGTGTGGTCATTCGAGGGATCCCGAGCGGCGTTATCTGCAAAGAGGTGGCAGAAGACCTCCAAGACCAAGGATTCGCACCTACCGCGGTCCAGCGAATGATGTCAAGACGGACAAAACAGGAGGTGCCCCTCATGCTTGTTCTAGTCCCACAGGACCAGGACAAGATACTCCAAGTAACGAGGTGCTGTTCTCTAGTTGTAAGGACTGAGAGACAGCGAGCCAAGGTAGCGGCATCCCAATGCCACCGCTGCCAGCGTTTCGGCCACGGCCAATCCAGGTGCACCGCGCAGCCGAAATGCGTGAAGTGCGGCGAGGCACACCGGACGACGGAGTGTAAAAAGAAGGCAGACGAACCGGCCAAGTGCGCGAACTGCCAGGGGGCCCACCCGGCCAGCTACAGGGGGTGTCCAAAGTACCCCAAACAATCAGCCAGCGCCACCCAAAGGCCGGTACAGAGGCCAACGATGACCTCAACACAGAAGGGCGGCGTAGCGCCAGGCACAAGCTACGCCAGAGTAGCCCAGGGCAAGGCAGGACAGAACACCGTCCCTGCCGCAAAACAACAAGCATCGCCAGAGGCCAAAAACCTCACAGCGGTGCTCGCACAGATGCAACAAATGTGCTCAGCGATGAGCGCATTTTTTGCACAAATGCCAAATTTAACTAATCTGTAATGCCTTTACAGGTTAAACCGGCAGTCCTGCAGATGGCGGCCTGGAATGTCAACGGCCTGCGAGAAAGGAGACTTGAAGTCGAAGAGCTCCTGACCAGGTACGACATAGACGTCATGGCACTGCAGGAAACCAAGATGACCCCGGCCAAGGAGATCAACTTCCCAGGATACCACACCTACAGGATGGACTGGGTAAACAATCCTCAGCGACCCGCGAGAGGAGTGGCCCTATTGGTGAAGAAAACCATAGCCCACCATCCGACAGTACTGCCTGAGCTAGAAAACATGAACGCCACCGCCGTAGTAGTGTCCACAGCGCGAAATGGCGACATACAAGTGGTCTCATGCTACCAGCCACCCCGCAGCACGCTTACCGAGGGGGATCTGGACGCAATCTTGCCCGCCAGGACACAGGTCGTCGCAATTGGCGATTTCAACGCCAAATCCCAGGAATGGAACAGCGGCATAACCAACACTCGAGGACGAGAGCTGCTGAGGTTCCTGGGACAGCACGCCGGCGAACTGATGGTGGTGGGACCGGACCAGCCCACCTTCGACAACGGCAGACACAGGCCAGATATACAGGACATCGCAATCCTAAAGGAGATGACCTTCGAGGCAGAGATCACCACCAGAACGGAGGGATCTACCGAGCACAACCCGATCTTCCTAACCCTAGGAGGACAGGCGAGTGAGGACAACGCCACCTTCACGAAGAGACGAACGGACTGGGAATCGTACCGGCAGCACCTGCAGCAGTACATCGCACAAATTCCCAGGCTAGAAACCGTGGAGGACGTTGAGAGTGCCATCATTACCCTAGAGGAGCAGATCCTGGAAACGATAAGGGCCAGCACGACGGAAATAGAAGTAAGAAGGCACCCAGCACCGATGGCAAACCTCCCAGAGGTCACCAGGCAGCTGATAAGGGACAAAAGGAGCGCCAAGAGACGGGCTCAGAGGACCAGGCTCCCCGCCGATAGAAGGGAGTACAATGTCCTCAGCCGAAGAGTGAAAGCCGCCCTCCAGGAACACCGTCAGGAGGGGTGGCAACGCCACCTTGAGTCACTGGATCCACAGGACAGAAGCATGTGGAACACACAACGTGCCCTGCGAAACCGAAGGAAGCCTATGCGCCCGATTCACGGAGAGCGAGGGATCGTCTACACTAACCAGGAAAAAGCCGAGGCGTTCGCCGACAGCTTAGAACTGCAGTGCAGAGAGAACGAGCTCGATGACGAGGACGAGGACTGGGTGGACGACGTCGAACGCAGAGTACGAAGGATCCGCCGCCTGCCAGATGACGACCACATCCGTCCGACTACCCCCGAGGAAGTCAAGGAAATCCTGAGGAGCCTAAAGCCGAGAAAAGCTCCGGGATGTGACAAGATAGGAAACATCGCTCTCAAAAAGCTGCCCAGGAAAGGAGTAGCGGCGCTAGTCAACATCGTAAACGCGATGTTAAGGTTACGGCACTTTCCAGCCAGGTGGAAAAAGGCCGACGTCATTATGATCCCTAAACCAGGGAAAGAACTAATTTTCCCGTCTTCTTACAGGCCCATCAGCCTCCTCCCAGCCATGAGCAAGGTTGCAGAACGGGTCATCTTGAAGAGGCTAACAGAGAAGACAGAAGAGCTGAACATCATCCCGGATGAACAGTTCGCATACCGAACAGGACATTCCACGGAACTCCAAGTGCTTCGCCTCACCGAGGAGATCACCAAGGGGTTCAACCAGCGTCAAGTCACCGCGGCGCTGTTCCTAGACGTCGCCAAAGCATTCGACACGGTCTGGCACGACGGTCTCTTAGCTAAAATGATGAGTATGGGTTACCCCATCGAACTCGTCAAACTAGTGAGATCCTACCTACACTGCAGACAGCTAAGGGTGAAAATCTCGGACCAACTCTCCACCTACAGGACCGTGGAGGCGGGAGTTCCACAGGGATCGGTGCTGTCACCGCACCTGTTCGCCATCTATACCTCGGACCTCCCCCGGACCGACCATACAGCCCTAGCCCTGTATGCAGACGACACCGCCCTGATTGCCAGATCCTGGAAGGCCAGAGACGCAACCAGAAAACTCCAGGAAGCGGCCACACTCCTGGAAGAATGGTGCACGAAGTGGAAAGTCGCAGTCAACGCCGACAAGAGCCAAGCCATCCTCTTCAGACGAGTGCGGAAAGAAATTCCCACAGGACACGTCTCCATGAACGGCGAGGACATCCAATGGCACGACACCGTCAAATACCTTGGCGCGGTCATGGACAGAAGCCTAACATGGAGACAAAACACGGACGCCATCACAGCCAAGGCCCGACGTACGAGAGCCCTCATCTACCCAATGACGCGAAATGGGAGCCGACTTAACTTGAGGAACAAGCTCACGCTTATCAAGACCCTCATCAGGCCGCAGCTGACGTACGCCTCGGTAGCGTGGGGCTACCAGGCGAAGTCCTACATGAAGAGAATCCAGGCAGTGGAGAACATCGCCCTCAGGACGGTAGTTGACGCCCCATGGTACGTGAGAACCGCAGAGACCTGGAGTACACCACGGTCACTGAAGTCATCCGGGAACGAGCGAAGAAGCTGTACGCCCAAGCCGAGGAGCATGGGAACCCGCTGATCAGACAGGCCACTGATTACGACCCCGCCGACGCCCCGAGGCACAAGCGACCGAGGGTTCAGCTACTGGACAACGGGTAAGTATAACCTTTATTTCCCACTAACAGATCTGTTTCAGATACGCCAGGACGGACCACCACTACCAGAGACATGACGTTTTCAACCCTAACCCAACCTCCTTGCGGGCGTCGGACAACATACCGTCCGACGCCCGTTGTCCTACCTGCTCCGTGGAGTGCTAAAAGAAGCACTTAGGTCTCCACACTCCCGAGCTACACAGCTCATCCCTACCTTTCCGACGATCCGGGGTAGGATATCAATTGATGTCCTACGTACCGGCAGTCAGTCCCAGCCAAAACTTCCTAAACCCAACTCGACCGATGACTACCCCCGGGGGTGACAAGCTGGCGAAGAAAGAAAACATCAAGACAAGAAGAGCGCCAGAAGATACCTCAGCCAGCGAGGTTCAACAGCCAGGACCAGGGGAGGTCCGCAGAAAATACCACGACACATCTCACATTTGTGAGCTGGGTCTGGTAGAAGTACGCGGGCCCACCTATCACGAAGGCCGGTCCAGGTCTACAGAGATAATCTAGGTGCAAAGAGTAATAGTCCTACTCGGCCCTAGTTATCGAGACCGACATCCAGCCAATGGATATTGGCGTATGAGATGGTAGGACCTGTTATTCCTAAAAAATGCAAAGACAGAAGCTGCGGTGGTAAGGTGTAAAATAATTAAATATTTCTAAAACGTCTCTAACGGTTTTAATTAAATTTGACATATACATTTGAAATGCAATTTATAACAGCAATACAAGTGTATAAGAAAGTCTTTAAAGTACGCACCTAAAGGAGTAAATGTTTTAAAGACTACTTATACACATGTATTATACGCTATTTTTTTTATACCTGCACAGCAAAGTAAAAATTAGAAAAATTAATTAACGTAGATTCATTTTACAAGGTAATCTCTGAATTTCATTTTTAATCGGTAACAGAAACGATTACAATTTTTTTGTTAGATTGCTATATACATGTATTTATCATTGTTTAAAATTGGTTGTTACCTAAGCAACTTTAAAGTTCTAGTGCTTTAAAAGCCCGATTTTGTACGCTTTGTACGTAAGTGTATAAGTAAGCCTTTAAAGCACGCACAGGTTTAGGGCACGACCTAAAGGAGTAAGTGCTTAAAGGCTACTTATACACGTGTATTATATGCTATTTTTTTATTATACCTGCACTGCAAAGTATAAATTAGAAAAATTAATTAATGTAGATTCATTTTACGAGGTAATTTCTGAATTTCATTTTTAATCATTAGTATAGTTAATATTTATCATTGTTTAAAATTGGTTGTTACCTAAGCAACTTTAAAGTTCTAGTGCTTAAATGGCTCGATTTTGCACGCTTTTTAGTTTCAAAAACATAGATTATAATTCAGGTATAATAGAAAATATATTTATCAATATTTTTGAATGCCAGTACCAGGATATATATTAGTTCGTCCCATTCATCAATGAGAAAGTTTGTCAGAGTTGTGTCGGGCAGATTTTTATAATTTGGCTTTATAAAATTCCTATTTACATTGATTTAAGATTTAACAAGAATTAGCATTTGAGATTTGTATGACATATATTCATAACTAACACAATATATAGTTGTTTACTGGGTTGATCTTTATATAATTTTACTTGAAACTATTTTTAGCAAATACTTACTGTTTTGTTTTTGGATAGCATATTATATTTTCATCATTCTCAATATATTCAATCGGCTGTGAAATAATTCCAGATCTTCTCTTGCGTTTTATTGGATTTTTTAATTTTACGTTACGACTGTTGTTATTACAAAAAAGCAACATTATTGCTCTCGTTACTACAAACTAAACACATTTTAAGCAAACAACAGTTATTTACAATTTATCGAAATGATAATTTATATATCTACCTAGAATCGTTATCATATTATCATTTTAATATCTATATAATAACGATTATTTACTGTCTATAAATTAATTAACCATTTAACGTATTTTATTATGCCAGATTAGAAGAAGTTTATCAGTAAGTTATCTGATTAGTCATACTGGATTAATTATGGGATATTTGTAAGCTTTCCTTTTGCTAGTAAACATAGGAGTTCAGTTTCAAACACATTATTAATATGAAGTAAAGTATGGATACCAGTTAAAACTCAGTTCGTGAATGGTTTTAACGTCTACATCTATGTTTATAATTCATAAGTATTTTCTTAAGTTTTGTTAATTTTATTCAGGCTCATGCTGAGAAAATTTTATGTCCAATATTATCCATAAAGGACCCCCAGGTTTTATTTTCGTTCAAATCAGTTTTAAAATTAAACTAGGCTCTGAAACCTTTCTTTGGGTTATTCTGTAAGCCACGCGCCTTATTTTACTGACAATTTCGATAACACAAACAAATGTATTGAGAATGTTAAGGAAGTATTTTATACACTTATTGTCAGAAAAAATACACCCAAGTTTTTACAGCAAGTGGACCATTTTTAGTTTTTAAATGATTACCTACTTTTACTTTTGTTGTTAAACACATGACAAACTCATAACACGAACGTTCACAGATAGTGGCAAAACTAAATATAGTTGCTCTTGAAATTTCTAACAGTGACTTTCTGATCTAATATTAAGGTATAAATTATTACAACAGTTTTAAATACCTAAACATTCTTTTAACAAAAACAATATATCTCTTAGGTATTTTAGGTTATTCATATAAAAAAATATTAATATTTCAATTTTTGTAACGCGATGTAGGAAGTGTTAAAGTATATACGATTGGAATTGAAACCGTATAAAAACTAAAAGCCGGCAAAAACAGTCGGCATCTCTTTATTGTACATGGGCGGAGGTAAATAGAATAGAATAGAAATAGAAATAGAGATTTTCGGGCGTTATTATATTATCCTCTATTTCAAATGGTCTCCAGAAAGCCATGTTAAATTAGTAAATAATTAAAATATTTTACCTTTTATACAGTAGTAAATATTTATAAATATGAACAGTAACTAACTAAACTCCTACGCTTGATATTATAATAGGTATTTATGCGCTGCACTGGCACATAGACAGCACGATATTAGACTTCCACTTTCCAAGATAAAGAAACGATTTACGAGTTTTTTTGTGCTAGTAGGCCTGTCCGTTTTATTACCTTTAAACCAGTGCAGTCGTAGATGGTTCATTCAGGCTTTTTACATTGCCAGTCTCAATTACCGTTCGAATCCAAATACCATTGCCAAATATATAGGACAAAATATCAAGTTCAGTACGCACGGTCCTGTAATTTAAAACTGACCAGTTTCGGATCAATTCCAATCGTATATACTATAATATTATCTGCATAAGGTAGCGTTGGAAATATTCATCTTAATTTAAGATTCTTAAAACATAGATATATATTTGCATCTTTTATTATATTATAGTGCCACTCGGATGAAGATTTAATTGTGCTATGCATACTTTTTAAAAATAGTCAACTTATGTATGAATGGCATGTACATGATTTTTATATAATATTAATTATTACATATACAGTGTGTCCCCGGACGGGGTACCGTAGTTTTTTAAAACTTTCTGTTTTTAATTTTCCTAGAAAAAGTCATTCTTTATAAAAAGTTTTTATTTCATTTAATTTCGTTTCGTTCATTTCATTTCATTTCATTTTATTTTATTTTCTTCAACTTACACCATTCAACAGTATAACACCAAATATTGAATGGGTATAATACAGAGTTGTGATATTTATAACAATACTAACAATAATCAATAATCAGTAACAAAAGAAATACTAAAAAAGATAATGCAAAAAGTGCTAAGAATTAAAAACTAAGTGCCGCTAAATTATTAGTAATTCAGATGTAATAAACATCGGAACACACTAGTTTTTATCAAGGCTACATTGCAGTTGAACAGATCAAACTTGCTTTGGACAGAGTTATAATTGTTGCAAATTTGATGAAGCGATGAGAATTTCAGTACATTAATACGGGGTGTTTGAAGATTGAAAGTAGGAGATTCCCGTAAGATTACATGGGGAATTGAGAAATTCAACTGGCCGAGAATCTTCTCACTGCCTATGTCATTCGTTATTAGATTGCGTAAGAAAACTAGTTGGGCAATAATACGGCGATTTTCAAGAGCGCCGAATGAGTGTCTAGACAGTAATTCTTTATGCGGAAATCCAATTGGTGGATATAAATTATCATCCTTGAAGTTATATGGCCAGTAAAGGATAGGTTAGAATTGAAAATTACGCCAAGGTCACAGATAATGTTAGTTCTATGCAGGGAAACTTCATCAAAGAATAGTCATATTTTATGACATTTTGTTTCAAATAGATACGTTACGTTACATTTGGAAGGATTTAAGACAGACTGTTTGATGTACACCAGTTATTAATTTTTCTTTTATGCTATTTGTAGCTTATTACAGTCATCAGAGCACTTAATAACAGTATTTTCATATCATCCGCGTATAATAAACAATTTGTTTCCGCCTCATTTATGTATATATTAAATAATAATCGGTCCCAGTATAGATCCTTGAGAGACCCCAGAGGTGACAGATATCTCAGTAGATTGTTCGCCGTAACATTGTACAAACTGTTTTC
Source organism: Leptura quadrifasciata (assembly GCA_963675555.1). Taxonomy (NCBI): domain Eukaryota; kingdom Metazoa; phylum Arthropoda; class Insecta; order Coleoptera; family Cerambycidae; genus Leptura; species Leptura quadrifasciata. The sequence goes on along the minus strand of OY776676.1, from coordinate 110,758,779 downwards.
TGTCTTAAAGGTAAGATTTGAAAAAATGTAATAGATTTTTTGACAGGCCAAAAAGATTCAATTGGTTAAGCAAAATACCATGACTGAGTCTATCGAATGCCTTTGAGAAATCAGTGTATAGGACGTTCACCTGCAGACCGGTGTCAAATGTATCAACTATGAAGTGCATTATACAGAATAAATGCGTAGCTGTGGTTCTTCCCTTCATTAAACCGTGTTGTTTAGGTGTGATTTTGTTTTTTAAATGAAAAAAGAGAAAATCATGGAGAAGCATTTCAAGACACTTAGAAAAGTTATTGATAATAGTAATAGGTCTATGATTTTCAATTTGATTTTTACCTCCTCTCTTGTAAACAGGTATTACTTTAGAGAAATTCCAAAAAGAGGGATATGTAGATGTGTTAATGGAGAGTTTAAATATCATGGTAATTGGTATTGCAAGAAGACATGCAGAGTCTCTTAGAAAAAAAGCAGGTATTTTGTCCAAGCCAACAGTACCTTTGGGTTTAAGTTTTTTAAGACTATTAAGTATTTTAGTTTCAGTAAATTGCTTTAAATGTAAGCTATCGGTTAGGGTATTTTGAGAGATTTTAAAATGAGTGCTATCTATATAGGAACTTTGAATAGTCTGCAAAAGCATTTGCAATGTTTTTTTGGGTCGTTTACCAAACTATCATTATTGTTTGGCATGCCATATTATTTTTTTTAATGTTAAGAAATATATAATAAATAGTTCTTTGGGATTATTTTTTATATCGCTTTCGATACGACTGCAATATTGTTTATAAGAGTTTTCTATATCAGCTTTAATTCTTTGCCTCAAGAATAGGAATTCTTGTAACGTGTAGGGTCTTTATATCTTTTATAGTCTCTCCAGGCTTTATATTTAAGACGGATACATTTTATAATGATAGCACTAAACCAAGGTGGGTACATTCCAAGATTAATGGTACATTCGTCTATGAGGTTTGGTTTTAGGTACGAAGGTATCAAGCAAGTCATACAGTTTTGTATAAAAAGCATTGCAAGAACTGTCAACATTGGTATAACTTATTTAAGAAGCTCCAGTCTATATGAGTTAAGCTTCGATACAACCCTATGAAATCTGCCTTATGAAAATTGTAAAATATATTATCAATTATTTGTCTACTGTTCGTTTCCTCCCTAGTAAGACTGGAATATACCACGATCGCAGGATGATGATTATGTTCTAGTAGTAGGTAATGTATCTAACGCTTTTTCCACGGTACAATATTTATTTCACAATACCAGGGCCAGTACTCTCTGGTTCGCATTAGAGTTGAAATAATGTTGTTTATAATCGGAAAATTTGAAGAAATTTATGAGTGGTAATACTCTAGCATTAAGTACATTGGTTTCAAGATAATAAGAATATTCAGGAATACTAAAGTCGCCTTACATTAACACGTCACTGCCATATAAGTACTCTAGTGAACTGATAACATCAGAGATTTGTAGAACTCTATATTGGTTTTTGGAGGAATATAAAATAGAAATATGTATAGAAAGAGTAGTGATTTAAAGTAATTTTTGCGCAGAGCAATCCGAGCACGTCAAAAAATGATAGTTGTTGTTGCAAATAATCTTCAGATCTATAGGGTGCACAAAAAATATACTACTTACGGCTAACATAACACTTCCACCTTTGATATATCCAATTTCGGTAGGATCTGATTATGAAGTAAGGTGAGTTAAACATGTCTGAATTTAAAACATTAGAGATTAGCCAGACTTCTATAAACGTAAAAATATCACAGTTACAAGACAATATAGCATTATACAGTTTGCCTGTTTTTATATTTAAACCGCGGACGTTTTGATAGAGTATATGAGACATTCCGAGTAGATATGTGACATGCAGTCTAACTTGTCTTAGGAAGTCATAAACAGTTGTCAAACTTAAGATAAATTATACAGGGCACTCTAAAAATTAGAAAATATGAAATCGACTTTAAGAGCAAACTAGGTACCTACCTTCTTTACATTTTTAATGAAAATTTTACTTGACAAAGTTCAATTATGAAGAAAAGCTTAAATACGAAGTTTAGTTACAAAATAAGGAAAAACATCTTATTTTCAAAAAATGACATTGTATTCATCTAAATTACGCTATACTACATGTAGGACCTTCTACTAGTACACAATATTCTCATATTTTTCTGAATTCTTCATACACAGATAAGATTACATCTAGTATTCAACTTGGTTGAATAAAATATCTTCCTTTATTGATTCTTGTGAAAGACCACTTGTTTTCTTCGAGCTTCTGTATCTATGTTTACAGTAAAACTCTCTGTGCCAGTAAATTTTGAGTCTCTAATCGGCGTCTAAACCGCGTTGTATGACGGGACGCAATATTACAGAATTAGTTGATATCATCATTTGATACACCCAGGTATTCTATTCTATCATATTCTTTTTTTGTACTGTTGTAGATCTCCTTGTAACGAACGTCATATTTTGATAAATTTACTAAAATATCTAACCGTTGCTTACATTCATTAAGCTCATCCTCCCTCAATGTGTTATGAGGTGGTTGGTGTCTCCCATATTCCTTAACTAGTTTTAAAGGGAAATGCTGATTAAATATGTTCCCAAAGATATACATAAAATTATTCCAATGCAAATTTAAATTTGAGAGATCAGCATTATATACATTTAACCAATCCTGCTCTCTTAAGCTGCACAGAAAATCGTATTTATTTCGATCTGAGAAAATGCGTTTGTATTTAACATCGTTATTTACCACAGTTTCTATATTAAATATTATTTTCTGTGCAGTGTGATCTAACACAAAATTTTCTGTCGTTAACGTTTCTACAAAGTTTGAATTTGTAAATATGTTATCAATGCAACTTGAAGTATTTTGGGTTACTCTTGTGTTTTGAAATACTGTTTGTGTTAATGTAAAAGAATTCATAATAATTGACATTAATTCTGTTTTTATTTTATTTTTTCCTTTATCAGTTCGATATTAAAGTCTCCTGCTATAAAGATTAATTTTTGTTCTTCAAAACTTTGTACCAAAAGCTGTTCAATTTTGTCTAAAAATATACCAATGTCCCCTGTAGGTGGCCTATACAGTGACATAATTATTGCATCCAGTTTTCCTAATTTAACTTCCGCTGCCTCACACTCAAATACACCGCTCACTGATAAGTCGTTCAATTTAGGTCTAACTTTACATTTCACGTTTTTTCTCACATATACTGCTGAACCTCCATGTTATCCTTCTTGTCGACAAAATATTGTAACTAGTTTAAAATCTTTAATTGCCAAAAAATATATCTGATCATGTGATTTCCAGTGTTCAGACACACATAAAACCTTGCAGTCTGTATGATTTTTCAACATGTCATTTAATTTGTCTATGGAACTTCCCAATGACTGAACATTTTGATGAATGATGCTAATTGCTCTTTTTGTGTTTGATGAATTATTACTATCTGATAGTTTATTGTTTATAAAAAAGGTTCTCCGTAATTAATATGGTTTTTAAATCTAACTAGTCTTGCTTTATAAACTGGGCAATTTATGTCTCTAGCTGAATGTCGTTATTCATTATATTTCATTTTTGTACAATTTGGTCATTTCAATTCCTGTCCTTCTGTGCAATTGTTCCCAAAGTGTTCCCCTCCTCATTTATGACAACATACTTTTTCATTAAGTACATTATTTTGGGACGTATCCAAATCGACAACAATTGAAACATATGGCAAGGTTGAGATGTTCTTCCACGTAAACCTTCGCTAAATCAAAATTAATTAATTGTTTTTTTTAGGAACCATTCCACAATGTTAGGAGGCGCTTGCAAGATCCAGTTCTCTTTTTTGGGTTACGACATTGTTTTCTCGTAATGATTTTAATTTTGTCCTTAACAGTGTGTCTAAGCTCTATTTCAATTTCATCATTTAACCTAATTAATTCCTCAATGAATTCATCATTTGAATATCCACTTTCGATACCGGTTATTGCAAACATCGGGTCAGTATTTTCTGTTTCTTTGATTTTTATATGATCTTTACTCTGTAATATTGTTTTTAATTTTTCCTGTTGATATTTATCGTAACTTTCCACTATAACTGCACCGCTCCTCAGTTGCCTCACACTTTTGAAACCTCTCCGTTTCCTTTGCATTTATTTCTTTTTTAAGTTGTTGCATAACCTTTTTTGGATCATCAACGTTCTCAATTCTTATGAGTGTTTCATGCTTCTTTACTGTCGTTGGTGTCGTACAATCACTTTTGCCTGGTAAATTTGGTGCATCTGTTGAGGTGGGTACCTTATTTCTTATTAATTGTGGTGTGTGAGCATATGTCTTTTGTGGCTGTATATTTTTTAATTGATTCTCAACTTTTGAGTTTTCTAACTTGTATTGCAACAAGATATTTTCCTTCTCTAATATTCCAAGCTTATGTACTAACACAGTTAGACCTTTATATATCGAAGTATTACTACTTATGATACATTTTTGATCTTCCTTGGAAAGATTAGGTTTCCCTTCATATTCTCTGTATGCTACTTCATTAATATTATCTAGTGCAGTACATACTTCATTTTATCTGTGGCTGTAAGTTCATGTTTTTCTTCATTTATTAGTACAGTACTTTCTTGTAGAGTTTGTTCATTTTTTTCTTGGGTATTCAAACTGTCGCATAACCTTTTTGTGTTGGATATTATCTCTGGGCTTATTTCTGCTCTGAGTCTTTTGTTAATTTTTCCTCCTATTTCTACTTCGACCTTTTCCTCATTGTTCTTATCTTTAGTTGTATTGCCTGGGGGTGTTCTCTGGACAGACTTCCTGGGTGTAAAAATACCATTTGGGTCATTTGAAATATTATCAATTCTTTTTTGTTGACTTGTGTTTTCATTTATTGAGCCACCTTGTATCTGAACATCAGTATCACTGCTTTTTTCGCTATTTATTTTTATATTAGTTTTTGTCTCCATTCCAGCTTTTTTGCTTTCAGCACCTATTTATTATCTTGTTTATGTCTGCCTTTGATAATTTCATTGATCCCACTGAATAACTTCTAATTTTTTGAAATTTTGGGTTGTCTAATTTGAATTTACTTTGCCCAATGCCTTTATCACCATCACTATTTTCTCCATTCTTTTTTCAAAAAATTTACTCTAAAAATTACCGCAAATTTGGACACTAAATAGGAGCAAACTATAAATACTGTATACCAAACTAGTCAAGCTACTACACTGTACACTATATAGTATCTAAAATGTTTAACTTTGGTATATGCAGTAATATTCTGGAATGGATTCACTCTTACCTGTCAAATCGGAAATAAGGTACCCACTTTTCTAATGGATATAATGTATCCCTAGGAGTTCCTCAGGGTATTGTACTTGGGTCTCTACTATTGATATTGTATGTTAATGATCTACCAAATCATATAAAAAGTAATACAGTAAACGTATTTGTGGACGACAGTACCATAACAATGTCAGATTCCGATATTGATACTTTAAATAATAAAATAACAGGTGCTAGATGGATTTACTGCATGGTGTGATTGTAACAAACTTATTTTAAATATATCCAAAACAATGTTTATCAACTTTTACAATAGAAGGCCCTGTCCTCAGCAAAATTTCAACTTTAGTAGTATGAGAAAATTTTTATGAGTTGTTTTGGATGCAGATTTGACAAGAAGAAATGACCTCGTGGCACCATCACACAATTCCATTTTGTACGAGAAAACGTCATACTATTCAGGTGTTAAATTTTACAATTCTCTGCCTAACCAATTAAAAAATGTGGAAAATTTTGATTCGCTTGAATTTAAAATAAAAAATATTTAATAGAGGATACTTTTTACAGCATCGATGTATTTTTAAATAAGTAGATAAAATTTTATACATCTATGCTTTTTTTATTATCTTTTTTTCCATTTCTATTTATGTATTTTATATTTCTTTTAAATACTTATTTTAACATATCTTATTGTATTGTAAATAAGTATAATGTATATTTTCTGCTTGTCTATATCATGTTTAATAATCTAAAGGATAGATAAAGTATTATTATTATTATTATTATATGTTGTAGACAAAACAATAATAACAAGATAACCCTGACGTAATAATCTCCATCCATAGAAAATAATATGAAAATAAACTGGATCACGTTTTTGGTATCTCATACCCTCTACATGACATTATTGTTTGTTCCTGTTTATTAACCATTACTTCTTAAAATGAACTTTTTGAAAATATAAAATAGACGATTAGAGTTTATAATATTTTTAATATAATACTAGATATTATATAATATAAAACAATTTAAAATATACACCACAACATTTTAAATACATTATATTCTCAAAACAAAGATTTGCATTTAAAATCAAACTATTAAAAAGATCATATGAATTAGATTTTTTAATAAATGTCAATAAACTCAAAAGCTGTTTGTTGATATTGTATTCTAGAAACATTTATAAGTCTGAAATAAAATGTTAGTAGTCAAATTATTCAAGACCACTGTACTACAAATTCAGTATAAATAGCACACTTTTTCCACCAACATTTTTTGTACCTATATATACTTATGATTTGAATAAAAAAGTTGTGGCTAAAGCTTATAAACACTTCCTTATACTCGCATTAAGATGGAATACCTAAACGGAAATATAGGCAATCATACAAAAATTAAATGGTTGTAATAACTTATTTTCTTTCTACATAAATTTTAATATACATTTGAGCTAAGAAGTTTTGGCTTTTTTTGTTTCCATTTCTAACTTTCTAATGACACAAGGGTTATACTCTTTGTCCTCAATGCCAGTATATATAATTATAAATTTTTAAGTACGATAATAAATATGAATAGTAATTTATCTATTCACTTGGGTAAAACATGTAGTTCGTTACTTAAGAAACGTGAAACACGCTTTTCTATTCAAATCAATAAGTATATGGGAATTCATTATTTAGTTTTGGAATTACAAATATTTTTATGTGCTAGGACTGCTACAGTATTAGTCGCTTTCACAATAGCTGTAATATTGTGTTCGGTTCTTGTTTCATACAATTTTTGTTGTTGGAAAGACTTAAAACATATTCTTAATAAATATTCCAACAAACCATTGTTATTCTTTTCCATTACAAATATAATTTGTTTCTAAAAATTTCATTATCAAAACTTATTGATGTTAACAAGTTGGACTAAAAGTTTTATGTAATCGTACCCAGCTAATGTGTTAAGAAACATTTATTATCATGTAAGAACACAGCATGTTTTGCAAACCTTGCTTTGACTTACATTTATCTTAACTCTAGCTTGAGTTGGGTAAGCCACTACCGCTCAGTAATTGCTGCGCTGACCTGGCAGCTATCGTTGGATCAAATAAGAGGGGCTGATTTGGGTTTGCTTGAAAACCTGAAAGAGGAGGCGGCGGTAGGGATGTATTAGACAAATTTGGGCTAGTGTATAAAATGGTTGATTGAACATTTTGAGATTGTGGGTAAGTAGAATATACTGATGAATTGTTATATACTGGCTGCGATTGGGGATAACTATAAGTAGTTAAATTCGGGTAGTTTAAGTTTGGATTAAAAACGGTTGGTGCGACTTGAGTAGCATACATCGGTACATGTTGCACATTATTACCCTCAATGGAGACAGATGTTGATATATTAGAAAACTGTGGTATTTCCGAAGGCTGAGGCACATTAGTATTAAACTGTGGAATAGATGAAGGGGGGATGTTGGTGCTGTAAACAGATGTTGTATTGACTGTAGTTGCAGCTGGAACGTTTGTACTTAAATTTAATGCAGGAGCGTTTGAGAGTGATTCCACTGTGGAAGAAGGGCTAACTATATTACCTTGTGGCGTTTGCAACGACAGATCCGCTGTGCTTTGAACTAAATTTGTGACATTTTCACTAATTTGGTTTGAAGTGGTTGTAAACAAGGTACTAGCAGGAATGATGTTTGATTCTGCTGGATGTAATGGCAAGTTTGTTGCAGAAGTAGTTGTTGGTTTATATACTGTGGCTGACTGTTGCTTCGGCAAATTACCACGAACGGGGATACGATGTAAATAACCGTAACCAATTCCACATCCAACTAAACCTTCACCACCCCATCGAGAATTAGGCGTAATAGAAACTTCCCTACAACTGTCATCATCAGAATTATATACGTATAGCTTTAAACTAACTCCATCATGATTTTCAATTAAATTAAAAAGATCTTCACTTTCATGTAAAATAGAATCAGAGCCGATTATATAATCAGAAAATGCCCTAAGACCAGCTAAAGATGCCGGAGAGTTTGGATGAACTTCCAAGATATGCCAAACATTTTCCTTGGCTACTTCAAATGAGCAGAATCTTATACTAATGCCAAGCAAACCTTGTCCACCCCATGAATCACTAGGTTCCACCGTCACACTTCTAACATTTTGTGTCTTACAGCTGTATATTGTTAAAGGAAGTTGTTTTCCTAAAAAATAATGTGTACTTAATATACCTACTGTTATATTTTACATTGTAATTTTATTTCTTACCAACTCCATTCTTTAAAATTTGTTTAAGCGTATCATTATCTCGATCTAATCTAGTTCCGTTTATAGCTACAATAAAGTCAAAAAATGGTTGAAGTCCAGCTTTACTACCAGGAGAGTTTTCTTGTACCTGAAAAAAGTAAATATACATCTATTAGTATACAGTGTGTTTTTCAGTAGCAAATAATAACACATACTCGTAGAACATGATAACCGTCAGTACCGCCCCCAGGTATATCAACGCTTTCAGAATTGCCCATATTTTCTTTTATAATTTAAAATTACGTGGCATCATAACCAAAAATTAACTGACACTAATGACGATTGAATGACGTTTCGTTTGTGTTGTCAGATATGTTACTAAATCACTGCCAGAACTACCAACTCAGACACTAAATTATTGATACGTATAATCCGACCCTCCAAGGATCCAAACGTTGACAGTAGTCCTAAACAGCTAAAGCCGCCGCTACACGATGCAACGAACACCTTTGAACGTTGGACATTTAATAATTTGTGGTATCGTGTAGCCGACGTTGCAACTTACGAGGTATAAATGGCAAGCGTCCAACGTTCGTGTACGGCCATGTTCGGGCCAGTTTGTCTGAGGGCCAGTGTCGGTATTTTTGATCTGAGTCAAAACAATTCCTCAAACATTCGAAAGAAGTCGTCAGATGTTTTTATAGACGGCTACACGATTCGATCATCTATTCCTATTTAGAGATAACATCCATCGCTTTATTTTAGTACGTCTTCTATGTTTCTTTTTTCAAGTAGTAACTATAAGAACCAGATAACAACACTACCACTACTGCAGTAGTAATCGCAACATCTACATCTTCAATTTTTAAAAAAATCAGTAGACAAACGTTTGTACCAAACCGTTTTCAGAGGTATCGGTTCAAACATTCTCTACACCGCACCGTGTAGCAGAAACATTTGCCACATCAACTCAAATGCTCAAACGTCCTGTCCAAGGTTAGAGTTAGCGTTCGGCGCATCGTGTAGCACCGATTTAAGCAAATTTATTTCTACCCTCTAAAGCATATGCCCCTGACGGGACATTCTTCAAAGTCGCTCCTTGGAAGCAAAATAAACAATACATTATAAATTCGCCTTACGTTCTTTTAATAAATATCGTCCCTTAAATATGGCTATCACGTTTTTATTTAATTACATTATTCTAGCGAAAATAATTTTTTTTTATTATGTTATTAACTAAACTTTTAGAAGTAATATGATCTGTGACATTCCTTGATATGCATGCCCCACGAGCAACGACGAAGGATATGTTGTATTGCGGATGATAAAAAGTAATCGACCGATTTTCCCGTTCTAAATATGGTTCTCACCAGTGACACTTCAAGCATATTTTATTATTTTTATTAGTGTCAATGTCATTGTTATATCCAGCAATGATTTATTGTCAAAATAATTTAATTGACATAATTGACGTAAAAATCTCTATTTACAACGGACTTTTTTGGAAAAACATACTATTTTATTTTGATACCAGTATTGACAATAATTTTACTATGTAAACTGACGGGAAATATATCGTTAATTCAAACTAATTGGTACCTTGGGTTGGTTTTGGAACACCGAGACAATAGAATGAAGTAAATATTCTATAACAAAAATGTAATACAAATGATCTTATATCATGCGCCTATTTTACCTAAAACAATAATGTTACGTGTTTACATCCGGTAGTAAACACTTCCAAGCGTAGGTTCAATAATTGCAACACGAATTTTCACTAACAACTGATTTATTTATCACTAAGTTACACTATAATAGTCCTTACAATAACACACTAATTATAACTTTCATCTACTATAGTCTCACTCTATAATGGGGAACAATCCACGCCAGTTCCTAATATATCCAATAGATGGCGTCATACGTACTCAGTTTAATGTCATTCTCAACATATTAACCTTTAAATAGTTTAAATGTCCGATTTCGAGAGTTTCTCAATCTCCTATTCTTAGAGGTGAGCGAAATTGACAAAAAGGATTATGGTAGTTGATCATTAACTGCCAGTTTCTGAAACGTAAAATAAGGTTATCTATTAATAAATGTCATAGTAACAATTGTTGTCACAATTGTAACTATGACAGTAAACGAATACTTAACTCTATCTAACGTTTCAGAAACTGGCCATAAATCATTTAAAAGCGGAGCTGACATACTTTTGCGTATTGACATTGACGGCAAAACCACAGGCCAATACAGACGTCCAACTCTGTTGGAACGCTTTGAAGTTATTTTTACATATATTTTATCTTTATTTAATGCACCAAGTGGTATGACGTAGTTCTCAGTTTTGATGCGCCTACGCCTGTATTGGTCAAGGGAGTAAACAACTTATGCGCTAATGCAGCATAAAAAAAATAAAACCTAATACATGAATATTCTGAGAGTTGGACGTCTGTATATTAGTCTGTGGCGAAACAACCGTGTACAGCTGGTGCTCTCTTGTGGATAAAATAAAAGAGAATGTTCCCCGTTCATAAAATATTACTGTTCTTTATCTTATCCGATCACTTCTCACCTCATTCAGAACTATAGGGTACATGAACTGTATTGTACTTCATGCGTTGGATCCGCATCTTATATGTCCCTGGCATGACGCTTGTCCTATTTCACTCCACGATCGTTTGAGACCACTTCTCAACCCTTCTAATGTCATTCCAGATCTGTCTACCGTTTTTTATCCATCCATGGTAATGGTAGTTCACCAGTAGGGGTGTAATGGGGTAGTGAAGCGCAAGTTATAACCTCTCCTACTCAATTGTTAACCTCACCTTCGCGATGAGTTCAATTTGAACTTGGTGCACCCTGTTTTCACTAACGAGGCTCTAACGACCGAGTAAGGGCGGAATAACCCTTACCTTTTGCCGTAAGCACATCCACCTTCTCACGAAGAGTGCGATAAAAATAACCCACCGCACACAAAGGTTGCTTTTGGAATCGTTTGGTTACCCCATCGTCGCAGTCTCCTTCTGTGCCATGGGACCACACCACTCGCCTTCCGCAACCGAGCTGGTCAGTTGCATACCTGCTCCAGCTAAAACTTCAAATGCAGCTTCGTTTTCAGTCGATTAAGGCTTTTAAAAAATGATGGAGCGTTCAAGTGGGACAAAATCATCCGGAGGTAAAATACCCTCCCGATCGGATCTCCGGGGGAGGGTGCCCACAGGGACACCTCATCGAATGTCGAAAAAACACCGACAATTTAAATCCAACAAAACTAATTCTTTCATCTACGGCGCTTGGAATGTTCGTACTTTGAACGACAGCACTCGCACCGATCGGCCTGAAAGAAGAACTGCTCTAATAGATAGAGAACTTCACCGACTCAATGTTGACGTTGCAGCTCTCAGCGAAACTCGATTTTTGGAGGAAGGATCTCTCACAGAAAAGTACTACACCTTCTATTGGAAAGGTCTTCCCACCAATTCAAGAAGACAACATGGAGTAGGATTTGCCGTTCGGAATCAACTTGTATCCAACTTAACACAAGTACCACAAGGCCTATCCGAGCGTCTAATGCTGCTACGCTATGAGCTATCAGATGGCAACGCGGTAAATCTAATAAGCGCCTACGCTCCCACTCTGGATGCAAGTCACGAAACCAAGGAAAGCTTCTATCAACAGCTGGAAGAAACCCTCTGTAGAATACCTAAAACGGAACGACTCGTTATTCTTGGCGATTTTAACGCTAGAGTAGGGAGAGATGCAGACACCTGGCCAGGCATCATAGGCAAGAACGGTTTGGGCAACATGAACGCTAACGGTCAACTACTCCTAACTAAATGCGCCGAACATGATCTAGTTATAACAAACACCATTTTCCGACAAAAGGATAAATTTAAAGGCACCTGGCGTCACCCCAGATCAGGTCACTGGCATCTACTGGACTATGTTATCGTACGTAGGAAGCATCTCAAGGACGTCCAAATTACAAAGGCGCGCATTGATAGCGAATGTTGGACCGATCATCGTCCTGTTGTCTCTAAAATGAAAATTGTTATGAGACCCAAACACCGAAGAACTCAAGTAAAACGCAGACTCCGTCTCTGTATTAGTAAATTGCGTGACCAACAAACCGTCGAACAGCTAAAGCAAAAAGTTCAAGAGAATTTGAGTGCACTAGAAGAAACCAATTCTGTAGATGTCGCTGCTACCTGGACACAAATTAAAGACAGTTTAAAAAGTGCGAGTGAGGAAATTCTTGGCACTGCAGCAAGTAAAAAACAGGAGGACTGGTTCAATGATAATGAAGCTTTTATACAAGAACTTCTTGACCGCAAACATACTGCCTTCCAAAACGCTATCAACCACCCCAACGACTCATCAAAAGCAGAAGCTTTTACCCAATCTAAGTATGAAACGCAACGCGAAATCAGAAGAATAAAGAACGAGTGGTGGGCAAGCAAGGCCAGAGAAATTCAAAGGTACGCCGATTCACACGACTACAGGAATTTCTTTCAAGGAGTAAAAGCAGTGTACGGCCCCAGTAGGAAAAATATGTGCCCTATTAAAGATTTAAATGGAAATCTCCTCAAAGAAGACCAGGAAATAAGAGCCCGATGGAAAGAACACTACTCTAGCATTCTTAACCAGCAAAGTCAAGCCGATCACGATATTATAAATCTTATCCCTCAATATGACACCTTCGAAGACTTAGATAAACCACTAACAACGGAAGAGATCTTAACCGCCATTGGGCAGCTAAAAAATAACAAATCTCCCGGCGCCGACTCACTCCCAGCTGAGATCTTTAAAGCTGTGTCGTCAGAGCTCATACCCTACCTCAAAAAACTGTTTGATATCGTGTGGGAAAGTGGTCAAGCTCCGCAGGAGTTTCGTGATACACTTTTAATCAACCTCTTCAAAAACAAAGGGAGCGCTGCGGACTGTGGAAATTACAGGGGTATAGCTCTCCTGGCTGTTGGAGGGAAGATACTCACTAAAGCGATGGCAAATAGGCTAACACCTGTTATGGAAAAGTTACTTCCTGAAACACAGAGTGGCTTTAGACCAAACCGAGGCACATCGGATTTAATCTTCACACTTAAACAGCTTCAAGAAAAAGCACTCGAACATCAAGGAGAAATTCACATGGCCTTCATTGATTTAACCAAGGCGTTTGACTCGGTGGACAGGGAAGTGCTCTGGAAAATTATGTTCCGCTTAGGTATCCCTAGAAAATTTGTGGAAGTATGTCGCAGTCTACATACAAACAACAACGCCCAGGTTATGTATAATAATGAGGCAACCGAACCTTTCCAAACTCTCACTGGAGTTAGGCAGGGATGTGTCCTGGCACCCCTACTCTTTAATTTGTTTACCACTGCTCTAACAATTATTGTTGACAACAAACTGACAGTCAGAGGAATAGGTCTCAGATACCGTTTTGATGGCGGTCTCTTTAACATAGGGCGCTTTAGAGCTTTCACGAAGACACGCACACGATTCATTTGTGATCTCCAGTATGCGGATGACTGTGCACTTTTAGCCTCTACGCCGGAAGAGCTTCAAGAACTTTTAGATGTGTATGCCCAAAGCTATGATTCTTTGGGACTTAAAATCAACATTGGAAAGACTAAGATTATGTCAACTCCTCATCAAGTGAACCAAATAGACATTACACTTAACGGAAATTCTCTTGAAGTGGTGGATCAGTTCAATTACTTAGGCAACGTTGTTAATGACAAAGCAAACATGGACAGCGAGATTCGCAATAGAATTAACGCTGCATCTAGAGCATTCTGGGGACTTAGAGAGAGAGTATTTGACAACCACGACCTTGCTTTGTCAACGAAAATGGCTGTCTACAGAGCAGTTGTCATTCCAACACTGCTATATGGATGTGAAAGCTGGGTCACTTACCGTCGTCATGTGAAAGAATTAGAACGTTTTCAGCAAAGACACCTCAGAAGTATGATGAAAATCCGTTGGTTCCATCACATATCAAACGTGGAAGTACTCAGGACAGCAAACAGCCTTCCAATTGAGGTGCTTATTTCAAGAGCACGCCTAAGATGGGCAGGTCACGTTCATCGTATGCATGATAACCGCCTTCCTAAATGTACACTTTATGGTGAATTGCTAAGCGGTAGAAGAAAGCGTGGCGGTCAACGAAAGAGGTTCAAAGACGCTCTCCATGAAAGTTTAAAATCCTGCGGTATTGCAGACGAGCAATGGGAACAACTTGCAGCGGACAGAACCGAATGGCGAGGGGTTGTGGCCAGCTATCAAGGAAATGTTGCTGCAAGAAGGCCGAATCCAAGACCTAACCAGGTCTATGTTTGTCCTGATTGCGGTCGACATGTGCTCTCCCGAATTGGCCTCTATAGCCATAGTCGTGTGCACCGTAGATGAATGGGAATTACAATAGACTACACCTTTTACTTGTTTTTATTGTACGCAATTTATCGACTGTAACATTTCTATACTCGGACTCGAGTAACGGCTAATAATAATAATAATAATAATAATAAAAAAATAAAAAAAGTTCACCAGTTGGCCCAGAGAACCTAAGTTAAATTTTTGCGATCTCGCGGCTTACACTAATGTCTTGTGTGACGTCATTTTCTAGCGTACTCCTGAGGCCGCGCGATACCGCTGCAAGTGCCTTTAAACGTGACGTCATAACTTATTCGCTCGAATGGCACCGCTTATCGCGTCTAATGCAAAAAAATATAGCTCTAAAACCTAACCTAAAGAAACAACAGTTTATAGTTTATTTCTGCTGCCTTGGTTTTTACGTGCTCTTTGGTTTTCCGTCTTGTTTTTACATTTACAATAATTATTCATGATGTATTAGTTTGTGGTTTATATTTGAAACGGCGTAGAAACAAAAGGTGGCGAAATAGAAAGTGGAGGTGTAGGTTAATTATTCAAAAAAGAAACCAGCAAGGAGATTTTAAACACCTTTTTCATGAATTGAAAGATGACCCGACTTTCTTCAGGGTAAAATTGGGAAGAGTAATATTGATGATCATCCATTATATTAACGTAAACTCAAAGTTATAATTTAAAATAATTAATAAAGGTAGTTTACAACAACACAAAACCTCGAAAAAGTCGCACACGTACTTACAAACCTTAGACATTGAAAATTTGCAGGTTATACTCTCTGTCACAGCTTGTTATAAACTTATAAACATGTGACTACTAACAACTATTTTAATTAGTTCAAATGTGCTTTTAGAGGGCGGAATATTAAACATAATATTTTTAGTCGCAAATTCTAATTTTATAGAGCGCTGAATTATATTGTAAAATTTGCCGTATTTTGTCTAAACACAGCTAGCACTAAAATACAATGACTTGGAATGCTCGAATGCTACGAGGAAGATGCGAGGCCTCCTTCATCTCAGGATGTCAGTAACTGCAGACCGGTTTCGACCTATTTTTGGGTCTCGTCAGTGCAGTTCAAGTGAGCTCCTTTAAAATTGCTTATTCAGTGATATGATTATCAATTTTATTTTCAATTTGGATTTGGACTACTGAAAGATGGCGCTAGTTACGCTCTACTGCGGTAGAACTTAACAGTGTCTGTCTATGAGATGCAAACTCCGGGTATGGAAGGTATGCTTGCTCACTATAATTCAGCGCTCGTAAGGGGGAATAGCTGTTTTGGTTTAATTTGTTGAGTCCTTATTTATATAAGGCACTTGCAGATAGGTTGGAATATTATAATTCCTATATTTTACATTTTATAAAACTTCCTTCTGTTTTAAAATTGCTTATTCAGTGATACTTATACTTTAAGTATATTCTTTGTACTCGATTCTTTGTGACTATAACAATATACTGTAAACAAAAAAATCGTTTTTATTAGAAAATGAAGAACTGATGGGGAAAATATATATTTTTTGTATTTGATTGTGCAGAAATAGAGGGGGGAGGAAGTTTCAAGAATGTTCATCGTTTATATTAAAAATGTTGAATTCGTAAAAAATAACAAGTAACGAGTATATATATATATATATTTGAATAAATACTAGGTACTTCAAATCTCTCCTAGTAACGAATACTTTGTAACGAGTATTTCGGATCTTCCACATCACTGATTGGACTAATTGTAATAAAATTGTCATAGTATGGTGCGACCTACTTATTGTTCATTGGTATTGTGCCATTAAATCATAAAATAGAGGTGTATGAAGTTATGATTGACCACCCAACAATATATTTTTAAATAATTAAGATGCTAGAAAGAAAAAACCTTATTTTGTATTTATACAAAAAATATGAATATTTGAAATTGCCACCAATCTTGTTGTCGTCACATCAGGCGCGTGCTGGCTCATCGGGAAACGGGGACTTCGGTGGGCCCTGCTTACACAGTTGTCCAAAAAGGCCCTAGATCCTAGCTGAACTTTAAAGTTTGTTATATATATGTATATATATATATATACAAAGTAAAGGTGTTATCGCGGGAACAGGACAATAAGTCAAGAAAAAAAAAAATTCATGGGCAAGCCCGCAGAAATGATAGTGCAACCGTGCACACGGGTTTCGGACTTTTTGGTCCTCATCAGCACGGTGTAGCTAAGTTGAAAGGATAGGCACAACTTAGGAAAAAACGACACAAATGGAAACCACTGACAGGAAGCCAGTTGCACATTTGTGGCTGCAGTCGGAAGACCTTGAGGTTTCAAGGCAACATCCAACATTGCCACGGAGGCAAACTGTAAGCTGCCTGCGTGGAGTTCCATAGCCCAAGGTAAAATACAAAGTAAAGGTGTTATCGCGGAAAAAGGACAATAAGTCAAAAAAAAAAAATTCATGGGCAAGCCCGCAGAAATGATAGTGCAACCGTGTACACGTGTTTCGGACTTTTTGGTCCTCATCAGCACGGTGTAGCTAAGTTGAAAGGATAGGCACAACTTAGGAAAAAACGACACAAATGGAAACCATGCACTGACAGGAAGCCAGTTGCACATTTGTGGCTGCAGTCGCTGCATATATATATATATATATATATATACATATATATAAATAGTTCACCTATTAAAAAATTGTGATCTTGTTTTTGAAAATAAAATTGATAATTGCAATAATTCAAATAGTATAATACATATTTTAGGCTGTCGAATATTTTTGTATATGAAAATTAAGTTAACGTATATATTTATATAAAGGTATTAATTGTGAAAAAGAAGTAAATTAAGGAAAATTGAATATGAAAGAAAATTATTAATTAAATATTTGTTTATTTAAAACATTATACATTTTTGTCCATATCAAATATTTTCTTCGACTTCGCATTTATTTGAATGATAGATGAAGTATTGAAGCAACTATTTCCGCTGCACTGTAGACATGCTACACTATAGTATAAGCCGTTTTTCCGACATCCACAAGCAGCTCCACATCCCTTTTTGCAATTACAAAATAACATTTGCAATAGATTATCTGGGGTTGGTGACTGATTCATTGTTATTGGGATGAATATGTTATTGGAATACCTTTTTAGGTGTTCAAATGCTGCATCAGTTGTAGGAGGTAACGATGATAAAAGAACAATTGAATTTTTAGCTGTCTAAGTATTAAAAATTTCATCGGATTTTGACATCTTTTCATTTGAACTGCTGTAACTTTTGAATGAGAAAATTGACACCCCTTTTTCTGCGCTAGATCGATTTGAAATTAAATTTCCTACCGAATGGTGGGGAGCATGAATTTATTTGACGGTCACATTAGTTACGAGCCCACAAAGTAGGAAGTGCAAGGATTTCGCTTCTCGCCCAACACGTTCCCATTTGGAGGGCCGTATCTCAGAAATGGCGAGTCCCAGCGCCAAAATAAAACCTATTAAAACACAAAATTTAACGAAAAATCGAATGGTGGAAACCTCAGCTCCGTATCTCATCCGGTTTCCGAGATATGACCGTTCAAATTCTGCGGAAGGTGAAAATTTAGATTTTTCCGAAATTCCGAGCCCGATATCTCGAAATGGGAATGAGATACAGAAGTGCGGTTTGCGCCATTCTAATTTTCTCGTCGGACTACATAATCACACAATTTTCACTATTAAGTATACAAAACATTTACATGACACGTGTCATTTATAACGGAACTAGCCAGAAAAATTCGAGTTATTTGTACATTGCAGCCGTTCACCCCTTCACGTTTTACTACTTGTTCAAGGTCCCTATGACCCTTAATATACACAGGTATCTTTGACAGATGTTCTTCTATGTCTATTTAGGTGAAATTCAACGTATACATAAAAAAAATACTATTTAAAATAAAATTATATGCTCAAATATTAAATTTTTTTATAGTTTTTTGTTTAAATAAAGAAAAAATCGAGAGCATACAAAAATTTTTGGTCAACTTTGCAATTTATACTACAAAAAACAAAATCTCACCTCGACCATATAAATTCATTTACTGTAACTGTATTCCGAGATCAAAACCCCCAGGCGCTCCACTACATTTACACATTCGTACGAATGGCGAGTCGAATCCCAAAGCGAGTGGCGGATCACAGTTGTAGTCGGTTCACTTATGATTTGCCTTGTCGCTGGTAGCGCTCCCGCTAGAAACGGCGAGAGGAGGCGAACTTAGTGTTTACACATCGCTGTTCAGTTCACAACGAGCGGATTTGTCAAAGCTTAGCAAGAGTAGGGCGGAGGCCGCCACAATTTCCACGTCGTCGCCGTCCATTCGCCTCGGCTTGAACTGAAACTCGCCGAATGTGAAAAATGTCATTCGCGTTGTTGGGACGAACATGCGATTGCCTCTCTATCGCGAATGTCAGTGAGTGACGAGGCGAAACACTAGCGCGTATGTGTAAATGCAGTATTATAAACACTATGTAAGTTTAAACACACTACTCGCCGCGCGTTTTGCTAATCACGTTAGCATAATCAGCCAGGTCCTGGAAAGACAATGTATTATTGTTAATATCGAGTAAAATTGTTTTGTTTGCTTGCTTGCTTCTCGTAGACTTACAATAGGGGGTTATAGAGTTATGCCAAACTTGCGTTAAATGTTATTTTTTACATCTAAACAAGCAATATCACAAATACCGTATTTTAACTCAAATTTGATATAATATGCGATTGCCATAACTTCCTAATATCAGAGAAAACTGAGTAAATTTGTTCTTTTAGTCTTAATTTGGATGTAACGTGGTCGTAGGGTAGAGATAAATTAATATCGATATTCCCTTAAAATTAATATTTACTGCCTCAAAAAATATTTATCGCCGGCAAAATTCCGGTAACAGAAAAACTTTAGCTTCTTTGACACAATTCAAATATAGCACCTATTTAGATTATGTTACACAAAAACTGAAAATTTTGTGATTACTAGGAAAAATACCTACTATAACAGTCTAACATTGTAAAATTATTATCCGTAATAAGTTAGGTTTACCCCCAGTTTACTAGAGGGTTCGGCCCTGGATTATTTTTAACTCTATTTAAATTTTCGCTCACCAGGTGTCTCTGTTTTATATTTAAATATTTTGTTGAAATTACCCCATTTTGCAATCTCCATTTTCTTGTGTTGTGTTGTGCGGTGAGGTTTACATCGAGTTTAGCAAACAATGAAATATACTGAAATTTAATAATAAAAGGTATAGGCACCTATTCAGAATGTTTAAATTTTGAATTATAATCGATTTATTAAGTATTTTTGTTTTGTATTTCTGCTATTAACGACAATATTCAAATTTAAATGATTTTTTAAAAAAAATATGAGTAAGCAATAAGGGCGAATACCTGTTTACTATTGATAAATCCGTAAAGTACACTCCTGGGAACTATGAAAAGTTAATAAGATCTAGTTTAATGTATAGTCGTAGTTTACAGATATCAAAATGCGCCGCAATAAGGCACATTTAATGAAAATCGTTCTCATTTTTGTTATATAAAAAAATGCAAGGTAAAGGGTGAATTCTGTCCGAGATTCTGTCTTTGACAGTACCATAAGAATTGATAAAGAAATAAATAAAATCAATTTTTAAAGTGAAACATATAAGTATAGATAGAAGCTAAATTTGATATTTTTTTATCAGGTTTAACAAAATTTTTGATATCAGCCTCCTTCTTACCCGCCCCCCGCTACAGCCAAACGAATAGTAGGGTAATGGGTTTATTCATGGGACTGTATGTATATATGTGACTAGGTTTACGTGTTACTCTGTAGAGCTGAACTAATTTTGAAGAAACATTAACGTTGAAAGGGTCGTCTCAATGAGAACTTATTGATTGCATTTTTCCAGTATTAGACTCTTGGTCGCGCCTAGGATATGAATTCGTTAACGAATTCTCAAAGTAATAATAGTTGCAAGGTTTATGTCGCTCGGCAACTTTTGACCAATGAGCGGGTATAAGATAAAACGCTTGAATACGTCACTACACGAAACCCTTTAAATTTCTAAGGCATTATTAATGACTTCTATGATCGTTTTTACATGTCCATTCATTGATCTTTAAAAATAAATCACTAAGTTTAGTAATACTGTGATTAATATACCCATACGTTAAAGAATAGGATACATTTATCAAGATTAATCGTCAAAATCTTGAAATGGTGGAATAATACGTACTACCTAAAAGACCCAGAAACGATAATTCCTGCTTCTATTAGCGCAACGGAAACAATTTTGTTTTTTGAATAACTCGGTTTACAGAGCATTTGAACGTTTTTCAAGGTCGCTGCTTGGAAGGAAAACAAGTAACACATAACCTGGACTTGTAAAATTTGAAGTTTGTGATATTTGAAATTGTAGGGAACTAAAGTAACGTTATGTGTTATTTGTTTTCTCTCCGAGCAATGACCTTGGATAATGTGACGTCACATGCAGATGCCCTACTCATGTTGTCCATGTCCGATCACGACAGAAGCAACAAAAAGAAACCATTTTTATCATAAATTATGCCGCAAGCTTTTCAAGGCGGAGAGAGGGAATATACAAATTAAGGAATAGCAAGGATTATAATGTCAAGAAAAGGTTCATAAATTTAATTAATTGCTAGAAACATAAAAGAAGAGAAATTTATAAGAGCCGCGATTTATATTACAAGGTACCTACTAAAGGAAGTTATTATGCTATAATGTGCTGTTTGATTTCCCTCCAAGCAGCGACCCTGATCAATGTTATGCCACGCGCAGAGATGCCCTCAGATTGATTTGTTAATTATATAGCCTATACATTGACAAATTTCGAATTTACCTAATACCTAACTAAAAATTATACTTCTAATTAATACTGTAAATATTTGTGTCGAATTTTAAGACAAAATATTTAATAGAACACTTAACTCTAGGATAAATGTATATGTATATATATATATATATATCCTTATAAGTTAACAGTAAACAACAGTTTATCAATACAGGGTTAACACTTAACTATAGGATAAATGTCAAACGAAACAAAGGGTACCTATCTATTGTTTTGTTTGACAGTTATCCTTTGGTTACGAGTTAACCTTGCATTGATAAACCGGCCCTTAAAAGCATTAAACGATTAACCTCGATCATTGATTAATTGTCTACACTCCTATACTATTGAAACATAGAGGGACGACTTTTTTTTAATGTTGGCTTATTTACTTTATCTTTTGATGATTATGGTGAAAATAAAAAATATGAAACCAATTTTTGAATTTTTCTAAATCACTAATATCCCAATACAATATATTTACAAGTTAATATTTAATAAATTGACATGTAGTGTGGATTGAATTGATCAAAAAGTTTAGAACCGCTGATTCTTGCGTGAATGAAATTTGGATTTGGATCGACTATTTTCTATTGCCATTTGCCGTCATAAAATGATTGGCAAACTACAAAACAAACAGAGTAATTACGTTTGTGTGTGTATTAATTATATAAAAAATTGAATTATCATATAAATTCATAGTGAAAAACCAATAAAATCACTCTTCAAAATGATTTAGGAAGAATTCCATAATTAGTAGACTAGAATAGAAATAAATCACGATACGACATCTCGTTAAATGGAAATTACCTAACCCCAAAGTGACATTTCTTTGTTATATTTAACCAAAATTTTGTGGCTTAACTCCATTTAAATCAACGTTTTCCTCATGGAAAATTTGTACTATGATTTTTTAACTTGGACAGCATGAATTATCTATTTTTGTTTGAGGTAAGTGCATTTTTTTTTCACTCAAACATCAGCTGTTTTTTGTTATGGTGAATTTCAGTGTCATTGTGACAGCGCCATTTCTAATGAAAATGATTATTTTTAAATTTAATTAGTTATATAATAAGGAGTATAAATTCTACATATTTGCGAATTCGTTTTATAAATAGGACCACTAAATTTAACATATATTTTGGCGTGATAGGTGTATAAAAGTAAATATTGAGCACAATGGCAGACAATGCACAAAGCATGGCGAGTTATTTTTAAATACCTAATCAATATAACGGATTTTGTATGGACAATTCTTCAATTCTAATGATTTGTTGGAATCTTTGAGTGAAAATTCAATTTGCTACTCAAATTTGGTTTTCGTTAAAATATCAACTGACTAAAACTAACGAGATGTACCTATCATTGGATATATCTTTTTAGTACTATATCTAAACCTACACCTAAACCAACTTTTTTGGCACTTTACTGTTTTAATTTAAGGAAGACTGTCCAGTATGGAACATCCAGCGTTTAATAACATTTGAAATGGTATAAATACTTGGAACACAAAACACGTGAAAATGCTTGTGTTTTATTTGTTTGGTACTGCTGATGGTACTTTTTAATATTTAATAATAGCAAGATATAAGCAAATTTTCCTTGGATATTTTGTTTTTTGGTTTGTTTTTTTGTGTTAAATTTTAAAGAAGTTCAACCCAATTATTATTTCTTTAACTAATTAAATTCATATAAGTATTCGGGTTGGACTACTTGAAAATTTTGTGTCCATATTATTTCACCTAGTGTTTCACTGTAGTTCAAATATTTCATTGTCTAATTTTTATATCTCTTATAATTTACACGATACTTTTGGTTTCTTCCTTTTTTCGTAAGTAGGATTTCATAACATAACACCATACTGCATAGCAAGGTTTTATTATGTAGTGACTAATTCCGACTAAAATTCAGGAAGAAAGTTATATTGTTTTTTGAAAGAATAATGCATAATATTTATTTTTAATACAGTGTTTGTATACCAGGTGTCCCAACTCTATTTAGACAAGCATTATCTCGGAAACAGGTAGTCATAGAAAGAAATGTTTTATAGAAAAGTTATTCTGTTTAAAAAGATGCATGTAACCATTTTATTTTCAAATGTGCAAGGCGCCTCAAAAAGACGGCAGGTTATGCAACTTTACTTTTTCAAATGGAACACCCTGTATATTTTTACATTTTGAATGCTCCTTTTATTTCTGAACAAATTTTATTAACCCTGTCCTATACCTATCATTAACCATTGTTGAGATATTTGCAGTTAAATTTTTTGGATAACATTTTTTTATTAACATAATTATAAGAAATACTAAAATAAGAAAAACAGTAAATATTATAATTATTATAAAAGATGCTCAAATTGTCGCCCATATTTTATTTGACACAACTCATACCTCCTTAAAAGTTCTCGTGTACAAGAACTCCTTATGACATCTGGGGTTATTTGGCGGCAAACATGAGTTATCCTATTTTTTAAATCATTAAGGTTTCTCAGCATGTACAACTTGTTTAAATGATCCCTTAAGAAAAAAAATCTAGTGGGCTCATATCAGGTGACTGTGCAGGCCATTTAACAGATCCCTGATTATCAATCTAGTTCCCTCCAAATCTCTCAGTCAGGAACGTCTTACAAGGTTCCAATTATGTGGTGGTGCTCCATCTTGCTACCACCACATAGTGAGGGGCTCATTTATTGGAATTCCACAAGACCAGGAATAATATTTCTTAAAAACCTCAAATATCTGTCACCATTCAGGTTACCTGTATGGTCCAATTAATCGCCCATTAAATAAGCCGCACCAAACATTAATTCCCTGGATAGTTTTAAAATGGGTTTCTCTTACTAAGCGAGGATTTTCCACTGACCAATAATGACTGTTATAACGATTAACCATACCATTATTGTGAAATCATGATTCATCAGTTCACATAATTTTATTGACAAACAGAGGATCATCATGTAACTGTACCATAAATGTAGCAATGAATTTCATACTTCTATTCATACATTTTGTTCCTGTCTTGCTGGACGGGCATGCTGAACTCCTCTGGGGCTTGGAAAGGAGCCAGTACGCATTTTTCTTTCCACATTTCGAAATGTCTGACGAGATGGTACACGTCTATTAGGAAATCTTTCTCTATACTTTTGTTCTATGGCTCGTGACTTTTTTCCACACTCGCCACAAATAAGTAACATCAACATATTCATTATATGTAAACAGTGATGGCATATTACTGATTGAAAATGAACAACTATCAGTGAAACTGCCACAGAATGATAGTCAATAATTTTTGTTTTTGTATGTAATCAAGGCCTGCTTATTAGTTTAAGAATATGGAACATGACTGAATCAAAATTAAACCGTTGATATATTGCAAACCGTTAATGATAGGTATGGGACGTGGTTAATAAAATTTGTTTGGAAATAAAAGGAGAATCCAAAAGTGCAAAAATATACAAGGCGTTCCATTTGACATAGTAAAGTTCATAACCTGCCGTCTTTAACAGAATAACTTTTCTATTAAATATTTTTTCTGTCTAACCGTTTCTGAGATAATGCTTGTCTGAATAGAGCTATATATCAAGGGCCGCTTCTCCTTGCAAATATATGTCCACATCAAAACTTACTTCAACACTGATGAATATTTCAGTGACTGTACTTTATTTAAAACTGAACAAAGAAAGAATGACATGTATAATATGAATTAAATACAAATATGGAATATTGGAAGATTGGGACAATTAGAATGTGTTATTTTGTTTGCTTCTGCTGCTATCTGTTTCTGTTTAGATAAAAATAAAGTTTAAATACGAAAAAACAAAAGAACTGTCATCAAGTAGTAATAGCAGATACAGTAACTTGGTATCTTTTAATTTTAGTTGAAGAGAGTTTTAAACGTTTTAAATATACCATTTAAAACATTGGAAAAAATCGGTTTGAAACAAAAAGACAGTTTTTTTGTTTAAAATGAAAAAAATACTGTTTTTCTTCCCACCCTGAAGTATAAGGCAGGTCCAAAGACACTCAAATGATACCTTATGGTATACTGACTGATCAAAATTGTCAAGTAGCACCGGAGCAGGAGGTACAGGGGATCAACCATACACGGACAAGAGGATCCGAATCATCTCTAACAGCCAAGCAGCTCTTAAAGCCTTGGAATCAGTAGAAATACGTTCTAAAACGGTGAAGAACTGCCTTGATTCCCTGGTGAAACTGGCTGAACATAACAGTATACAACTGGAATGGACACGAGGTCACCAAGGAAACCTAGGCAGTGAAAAAGCAGATGAGTTGGCCAGAAAAGGCGCAACAGAAACCTTAATGAGACCTGAACCAACATGTGGAATATCTTGCAGCACCTCAAATAGGATGGTAAAGGAACCATTAAGAAAAAAGCACAACTTGAACTGGATGGAAGTACCAGGGATGAGGCAGTCACGTGCGTTCATTGCTGTAGGCCCATCCAAAACATAGACCGACAAAATGCTAAAGCTGAGCAGAAAAAGCTGAGACGTGCAGTGGGCGTCATAACAGCACACATCCTGAACAAACACATAACCAAGATAGGGGTGTCGAACAATCCAGAATGCAGGAAGTGTGGTGGAGAGGATAAAACTCCTCGGCACATTCTATGTCAATGCCCAGCCTTACCGGCATTAAGGTATTCACACTTTGGTGAACCATTAATGACACTGGAAGAGACCTTCATCGACCGAGTACTTGCCATGCTGGCGAGTATGGGTCTGATGGAATGAGATGACTATGGGGGCACAATAAGTTGTAGTACAGGGGGGGGGGGGGGGGGCGTGCTTTAGAGCCGCAACCTATAAGGAAAAAAAAGTGAAGAAGAGGCCCTGTTCCCCTCAATTTTATATTTTTATTCCTAAGTCTATCATCTATCACCTACGGTACAGTACGAGAAAGACAGTACCCCTTGAATTAGTATTGCAGCCTTTTATTATTGGCTCCACCTTCGCTGTATATAAAAACTCAGCTTATATGTTTCTGTCTATGACTACTTGTTTGGTTCTAAATTTTCCAGAAAATGTACTAGTTGCAAGAATTGGATGGAACATTTATAACATAAATTTATAGTAGACATAAAGTGAATAGCATATGACATATGAGGGGTACAAATGCAAAACCCGACATATCCACTTTTAACCAAAATTGAGTTATGCATGGCACTGAGTCGTCGCTAAAAGTATTACATTTTTATATTCATAGAAGTGCAAAATGCGACAGTACATTAGTTACATACATTTAAAAAATACCGTTAAATGCAAAATGCAACGTTGGAGCCCGACTTTCAAATGCAAAACGTGACATACTGATTATAACCAACAGGGAGATAAATTATTGAGTGTCACATGTATCTGTTTGTAATATGGCTGCCAGCTGGTGAATGTGTCTAGTGTTACAATCTTTCTGTATTGGTTTGTTTCTTATTTAAAAATGGAAATCGAGGCACACAATGAAGCAATAACTCCTGATATTAAAAATCGAGCTAGAAAGAGAAAAAGAAACGTTCAGGAATAGCAAAGAGAGAAGGCAAAAGTTGCAAGGTATGTAAAATAGTTGTGTGCATTTAAGTATAAACTAACATAATACGGGTTCTAGATATTCTCCAAAAAACTTGCCAGTTTTCCCGAAATGTGATCATAGAGGAGATAAGGAACGTTTTGTATGTTGGCGGCTTTCAATGAATGATATCAGATGATTTCATGAAATGTTTTATTCAAGTAGAAATAAAACTGACCAGTTACCTTTATAATTACGTACTGCTCTGCTGGGGTTCCTGAGATGAAACGACCAAAAGTAAATGTGAGAAATAAGCAAAAACTGTATCAGGCAAAAAATGAATGGTACAAAAATAGTAGTTTCTTGGGATGCATTTCTGGGAATCTTAGGCGTGAAAAAGGATAGAGATTTAAGACTCATAAAAAAGTTCACAGAAGGAAAAATACCTAAGGAAACTCGTGGTGGTGACCGGGTAATAAACCGTGATGATTTGCAAAGGGAAAATATAAAACAATTTATTGAATCCCTCAGATGTACTGAAAGTCATTATTGTCGCGCTAATTCGCCCCAGAGTATACTTACCATGTGACCTGAACATAAGAAAATTGTGGAAATTATATAATAGCAATGCTGATGCAAACATGAAAGTTAGGCAATGTTATTTTAGAAATTATTTTAATTGGAACTACAATGTAGGCTTCGGCACTCCACAGACTGACGTGCTCAAAGTGTCTTCAATACAAAGAAGACATTAAACGATGTACCGTAGCAAAAATTTGACAATCACTTATAACAAACCACAGGGTACATAAATTACAAGCAAAAGGTTTCTACGACCTACTGAAAGAAGAAAAACCTGAACTGGTTATTTTTTCATTTGATTGTGAAAAAATCTACAACTTCCGAAACTTCCTGATCAGCGTGCATATTTTTCAGTGCAAGTTAATTTTTATAATTTAACAGTTGTTTGTGGAAATTCCAAAACAACGCTTACACCGCAAACGGTATCAAGTTTTATTTGGACTGAAGCAGAAAGACCGAAAAGTTCAAATGAATAGTGACAGCCATTTATCACACTCTAATAAATTTTGAGTTTACACCTGAAATAACAACCATCTGTCTTTTTTGCGACGGGTGTGGAGGGCAGAATAAAAACTCAATTGTTATAGGAATGCTATTCTATTGTTCTGCCCCTCGACACATTAAACAATTGGAGCTGATTTTGTCTATTGTGGGGCACTCTTACATATCTCCTGTTGTAAGAAGTTAGCTGTAAGAAAAACTACAGAAATAATAAAATCAGATACATACATAGATATAATTAAAAATCGCGCAATAGTTTTGAAAATTGGCGACGACTGCACAGTATTTGTCTGGAGAACTGAGATAAGAGATATTTTAAAACTAACAAGAAACTTGCATTTTCAATTTAAGCCCACAAAAAGGTTTATATTTACCAAAAACAGTTCAGGTACGATTTTGCTAAGGGGCGAATCACTATATAGGAATGATCTAGGCGAGCCAAAAAGAATTTACAAAAGAGGCAAAAAGATTCAATCACTGAAGTTAAACATACTGCCTGTTGGAGCGATTATAAACGATGATAAAATTAAAAGTATAATTAACTTATTAAAGGCTCATTTTGGTGATATATGGAGAGAAGACGAAAAATTGAAATATTTTCATAATTTTTTTGAAGGCAATGCTGCAGCCATGACGTTCCTGAATCTTGAACAACCTCTTTCAGTTGCAGAAGAAGACGACGAAGTCTCTATATTTGATTTTTTTATATATGTGCAAATATATTTTGTATTTAAATAGTAATAAATATTTGCTTTGAATTTTTTCTAATATCACAAAATGATTGTTTTAAATATAGCGACATATCTAGTACAAACCCATAGTGAGATGCAAAATTCGACATGTCCAGAGGTAAAGTGCAAAAGCCAACAAAGGTGTCATATTTTCATCCATAAAAATGACAAACTGCAATCAAAATCAACAAAACAGTCACAAAAAGATTACTAAATGACACTATTCAATTGTAGTTAAAAATCATGGATTTATTTAAAAACACAATTCAACTAGAAGTTTTTTACGGTTTTTACGACATTTTCCTACATGGACTTGTCTGGTTTTGCATGTATACCCCTCATATATTTAATGCTTTGAGGAAAACCGATGACGCCTACACCTTTGTCAGTTTCTTACCAATTATCTATGGCTATTATAATCACCTATTTTTTCTCAACTTAGTATCAGAAAATTCAAATTAATTTCACTAAAGTGTGATAATATCTCTAGGTACCATGATTTCATTTCGATTGTATTGAGATAAGTAATTATCAATAATTATACAAGGTTTAGCTATGTTATCAAGTATTTCTGGAGTTTCTTTTTGATATGACATTCATTAAATTCAAAGATTTTTACATATTTCGCATATTACTATCCTTAACAATTTTAAACATATGCCATTACTTTTGCAATTAATTAAAAAAAAAAAATTCGCAGATGTTGTTATAATGGTGACTATTTTCATCAGTTTTGTTTTATTTTGTCTACATTCGGCAAAGAAATCATATCAAGTTTTTTTAAAATTCATTATAGGATTGGAATTAACCAAGGAGAATACATTTTGCTCATGTTTATTATCGGGGCATTCATGTTAAAAAAGTTAAAATATTGTTTGTTTAATGTCACTTTAGTTAGCAGAATACAATTATTTCATAAGGAGAATTAAATGCTAATTAAATACGCACAAAAAAATTCTTGTGCTCATATATATTTTTTTTATCGCATGTTCTGCTAACTTGCAAAAAAGATAACAAAACATTAATGTAAAATAACAAATTCGTAATTTTCAACCGCGGAACAATAAGATCACGTTAAATGCTACTTAAATGCTCAAGAAGAAATTTTACAGCTCATATACAGTCTAGTATACTTTAACTTGGCGTGTGTATGTATGAGTTAATATTTCCGTAGGATTTCATTTTCTCCCATATTGTACACAAAGTTGAAGCAATAGTCCAGAAACATTGTCTACGTGGACAATATTTCTGGATCTTTGTGTACAAGAGAAAATGAAATCGTACGGAAATATTAACTCATACATACACACGCTAAGCTAAACTATACTAGACTATATATATATTTTAATGCATGTTCTGCTAACTTGCAAAGAAGATAGCAGAACATTAACGTAAAATAACAAAATCGTGATTTTCAACCGCGGAACAATAAGAGAACATTAAATGCTCAAGAAAAAATTTTCCAAGTCATATATATTTTTTCTATCGCATGTTTTACTAACTTGCAAAAAAGATAGCAGAACATTAATGTAAAATAACAAATTCGTGATTTTCAACCACGGAACAATAAGAGCACATTAAATGCTAATTATATGCGCAAGAAAAAATTTTGCAAGAAAGGAACATTAATGTAAAACAACAACAAATTGGAAAATGTCCCATAATTGCGTTATTTTTTCTTTTGAAAATTTCACATGTTCCTATTTACTGCCGTTATATTACAATTTACTGTAAATTAAGGTATAAATGATTTTTTATTTCTCTCAGAGACTTTAAAATTTTCAGTATATCATTTTAACATAATTTTGCATCTTCAGGGAAGATTAGTAGCTCAGCTGGAACACTGAGAAACATGACAAAATGTTCTCGATTTCACAGAAATAATTTATTTGTTAACGGTTTGCATCATTTTACCTGTAACTACTACTGTACTAGACAATATGCATTTCTTATTTGAAAAATCATAGAAGTTACTTAATTGTCACGCCTACAAAATTAGGCTCCATTTAACCTTCATAGTAAATTGATTTGTTGTTTACTACACATGAGGTTATACTATCAAAATGTAGATGTCGCGCACTTCGTGATTTTCGCCTATGGTTTCCCCAGTAATGGAATTGGGCAAAAGTACGAAGCAACCGCATCGATAGCTTCCTCAGAAACCTCCGTTATTTTGTTCTTTGTTGCAAGAGAACAAGAACTGCAACAGGGACGTGCACAAAATATGCAATTTTGTGTTGTTTATGTTTATTGGCTGGTTTTATTTCTCAGTAGTATAAACAAGTCTGTGCATTTCTTTTTAATAATATAATTTTCTATTTAAATTTACTTCGTAATGGTTAGTTTTGCATTTGTACATTGATTATTATTCTCAAAAATAATGTTGTGGGTTCAATTTCTTGTAGAGGAGGATTTTCTGGAAAAAGAAATTCCTCAACATGTATAGCCTTTTTCAACAATGTCCATAAGTAAGGAGGGCCGATTTTTGTCTGCAGAGTGTTCAATGCTTATTTGAAAATGTAATTTTATTTAACCGTCTCAAAAATTAATTGGCAAATTTTAAAGGAGTCAGTAATAAATTAACAAATGAAATAAAAACATTTTTTGGTAACCAAAATTTGCCAATCAATCAAGCAGCTCATACCAGTAAGCCGTGAAATTCAAACGAATTTATGATTGATTACACATGCACACAAAAAGAAAGTGTCGTGACCGGCGGACTAGAACATCACCCCCTTATTTATTTTCATGCCCTTAACTCGAATGTGACGTCAAATTTGTTCCATCGGGTCACAGTTTGATTTTAACCTCAAAATAATGGAATTTGAGAGATTTTTTTGCTATTTCTTGAGGTTTAAAAAACACGGTGAGCCAATGTAGCAAATCTGACGTCAGATTCGGATTCGAATTTGCCGGACTTGACACGTTCTTTTTGTGTGCATGTATGTTATTAACTGCTCACGTTCAGTACGAAATATTCGGTAATTATGTTCATTTTTTGTAAAGCCACAGGGTATAATGAAGACAGTGGCATATTTTAAATAAATTCATATATAAAAGTGTAATATGCCTGCCATATTTCATTTTGATCTGTTCAGAAATGTGCCCTCTAGAGTGCTTACAAATTTTGTTATATAGCATATATATAAACTTTTGAATGGGGGCAAAATATATAAGACTGGACAATTTTTCTTGTGCATTTAATTAGTATTTAATGTGCTCTTATTATTCCGCAATTGAAAATCACGAATTTGTTATTTTACGTTAATGTTCTGCTATCTTTTTTGCAAGTTAGCAGAACATGAGATAAAAAAAAATATATATGGGCACAAAATTTTTTTCTTGCGCATTTAAAGCATTTAATGAGCATTTAATTCTCTTTATGAAATAATTGTGTTCTGGTTATTTTGTTCTGCTAACTCAAGAGACATTTTTGTTTAATATGATTTTTTTGTGAATATGTATATGGTTTTTAAAAACAGAATTTTGTCTCATTAAAAAAGGAGTTATAGTAAATTAACTAATAGATTCCCAAGTTTATCTCTGTCATGCAGAAATTACTAAGAGGAATTCATCTTTGTACTCTAAGGATTTAGACCAAAAATCATTATTGGCAACCTGAAGCTTCTATTAGATCGTGATACTGCTGCAAAAATGTCTCACTAGCTTTTTATTGGCTATTTGCCAATAGGTGTAGAGGGAGGGAGAGAAGTAGGTATAATAGCTGGCGATCATGTTTTTTATTAAAAACAAATTGAAATTTAACACCGGATATTTAAATGTTTTTTTGCTGGCCATGTGACACATGTTTTCAGATGTTCTGAAAATTTCAACAATAGCCTTGACAGCAATGTTGGTCATGTCTGGCTCCCAGATTCACTTTCCAGAATCTGACAAAACGGACCCGGCTTAAAATTAATTTTTTTTAATAGAATCAACTTGACAAACTACCCAAGCAGAATTATACTTTTCCTTCATAAAACAAAAATTAGTAGTGATAAATCTCAAAGAACTATGATGTTTGAAATCAAGTAACATAATACAGAACTAGTGAAACACTTTGGTTTTCATATTGGTAGCAAACTTATTAAAAGTGCTCATGCCTCAAACCTTATGTAAAAAAAACTTCCGTGCAGTCTTCTTCTGTTGAGGAAATTAAATAGTTGTATCTCTTCAGAGGTGTTTGGTATTTTTCAAAAAACTGCTAATAAGCTGTTGTAATAAGTCGCTGCTTAAAACGAAAAATGAGCTCTCCTATAAGACGTCCTGTCACATGTGAATCGGACATTCTCCACTTCATTTGAAATTGCGAAATAAGAGAAGAAATGGCAAAAATAAATTAACAGAACCAAACCATATTAATGTCTATTTACTATGTTGGGTTAAATCTCAAAAAGGAACCAACAATCATGCACGACCTATGAGTTTTAGAAGCAGTTATTCCATTTTGAGATATTTCAGTAAAAATAAATTTGAAATCCATAGCCTACTTTGTGAGATATATTACAAAAACCCGGAAAATAGGAAAACCACAAACGGTTATAGATTCCTTATTTGAGGAGATACGAAAAAAGTTAAAAGGATGAAAGTTGACGGCAAACACAATAAGAATAATAATGTGTATAAAAAAATTCGAAAAACGCAGTTGGCTTTGACATACACTCTTGTGCAAAAATGAAATGAACAAATCTCAATGTAGGCCATGACACCATTAATCTCGTTTATTTTTTCTCTTTCCAATGATATAAAACATGTCACAAAAATGTTAACTGATCTTGTCAATATTTAATATTTTACGAAAACCACAATTCATATTATTGAGTCATAAAAATCAGCTATGCCATAATAGTAAAAATTATCTTTATAGTAATTATTACAATTTAATATAAACAAACAAATATCTCATAAATAAAAATTCAAGTACAAAATGAACATCCAAAAAAACGAAAAACTATGTATAGCAGTACTGCCTACTACCATACTGAAAAGAAAATGTGTGTATTTATTTTTCTAATTACAAATGCTCAAATTGTGCACCATGCGTTCCAATACACAAACGTGCTCTACGAGACACCACACGCAATACATTTTGGAGCATTTCAGGAGTAATTGCCTCACATGCGTTTCTAATTCTGGTTTTGATGTCCTCAATATTTTCAGGGGCAGTTTGAAATACCTTGTCTTTAATGTAATCCCAGACGAAAAAATCCAAGGGAGTAATATCTGGTGATCGAGCTGGCCATAGAATGCGTGGAAACATTTGTGGAAAATTTTTCCTGAAAACCAGTCTCTGCACCAATGTGTATTTTCTCGTGTTCACTTATAATGAATATTTCTATTGAAAAATCCATTATTAGAAAAATTTGATTCGTCCGACCAAAGAATTTTGCTACATACGAACGGGTCATTCCTTTTTTTTATTTAACAACCATCTACAAAACTTACTCTCCTCGGCTTATCTCCCTTATTTAAATGTTGAATTTTCCCTATTTTGTAGCATCGAAATCCGTTTTTTTTTAAATATTTTTATTGCGCTGTCTTTTTTTATCCGATAGTTTCTCTGAATTTGTCTCAAAGAGGTTTCTTCATTTTGGTTAACATAATTCAATATTCTATTCACTTTTCTTACATTATCCGCAACATGCCCTCGCCTTACTACTTTTTTTGAAAATAAACCATGCCTTTTTAGATTTTGAAGTAACTTCCTAAACATAGTTCAATTTGGCTGCGGAGCATCTGGGAATCTATCTCCGTAAACCGTGACTGCCATATCAGCATCAAAATTGCACTGACAATAAATGCTAATCGTATCGAATTTGTTATTATTGGTGTACACCATAATTATTGATATAAAACTTGTCTTAGAATCTGTCAAATTTGTTAATAACTGTATACATTGTTTTTCACTAATCATAGTATAGCTGATTTTTACAATTCAATGATATGAATTGTGGTTTTCTTAAAATATTAAATATACACTATATCAGTTAAAATTTTTGTGACATGTTTTATATCGTAGAATGCAGGTTTTCACGGCCGTTGTCTAATGAAGTAGTTTCTTCCGGGTCTTGCCGTGGTCGTCGAACTTGACTTGACGTTTCGCTGATCATCCTGTCAGCTTCTCCAGAAGGATTCTAAAGATTGAATTTGTTGTGTTACACTCTTCATTATATACCTAGGCGCCGCTTCGTTTCGCTGGTCATTGGTTGTGCTTGGTTCGCTTCGCTGCTCATTCGTCGTGTTTGGTTGACCGTGACTTACTACGGTGCTGGAACTTGGCAATACCAGTTTCCACGTTTTAGTAAATCGATACCCATTCTCTTTGTTAAAGTTGTTCACGTTTTTCATAATTTCCAGCGATTTTCTAATAATTTGTGGATAATAGCACGTATTCCTGTCTAATATATTGATGTCCTCGTAGTCGATTTTATGGTTCTCATTATTATGGACATGCTCTGCTATCACCGACCTATCCGTGTATCCAAATCTGGTATTTTTTTGGTGTTCTTTGATTCTCCACTGGATACACCGTCCTGTTTGTCCGATGTAGCTCTTACCACATGTGCACTTCAACTGGTAAACACCTTTTAATAACAGTTTGGGGGCAGGGTCTTTGGGAAGCATCTGCTGTATTTTCTTCACGGTTTGAAATCGCACACCTACCTAATTTTTTAAAATTTTTATAAATCCAACCAGCATACGGAAAACCACGGTATTTATCCTATAAACGACTTCCCCAATGTAATAAAAGACGATGTACAAGTCATATTGTTTGCAGGCGACACAAACTTGAACATTTCAAACGATAAAGTTGAGTGAATTGTTGAGTGGAGCTCTCAAGCTGAGTCTAATATGCTAATCTGATTTCTCTCCAACAAACTCTGCTTAAATATATCTAAAATTAAAACCATGGTGTTGAGTTTACACAATTTGGAGAACATAGAAAATTCAAAGTGCATCAAATTCCTAGGAATCAACATACCCGAAATCCTAGGAAACCACCCTACATTTATCTACAATAAAACCCCATAATTCATTTACTTCTTAATTGGAAAAGCATCATTAAATACATTACAAATAGCATATCACGGTCTTATTCATTCCACTATATCTTATGTCATCCTGGGGCTATAGAACATATGCAGAATCTATAGAAAAGTGATATGTGTAATAACTCATCTAATATTGTCCTTTATATCAGACTCCACAGATTTGATAGAAGTCCCTCAGTATAGCTATTTTCCATTCATCTCCAAGTAAATGAAATCTAAGCGTCACCAGCCTTCGCAATGACACAATCCATGAGGTTTCCTCCTCCTGTTGGCCAGATGCTCAGCGGGGCAACTGGGGCAGGAGCCCCGGGGCTCCCACATATTGAGGGCCTCCGCAAACCTTGGATTAAAATTTTCTATAATGATACAAACGTCCAGCATATCTGTCATTGCTCAGTATAGAGAGTGATTTTCTTCAAGAAATGGACTTCGGATAAATCATTAATGATTTTGCCTGTTGTAAAAAAACACATAAAGTGTATTTATCACTCATTACAAAAAATAGTATGTATCTTCTTAATAGTGGAAATTTATTTTTTAAATGTAAAAATAATATTATCGATAGATACTTATTCATTGAAAGGAGCTCCACTTTCTTCATTGCCCCAGGTCCCCACACCCCTGCATCCGGCCCTGCAGGAAACAGTCTGACACTAGTCTTGAATTGACCTATATGGATAATTTGGTGTTTAACCTTTTTTTTTTGGATGCGGGTATTCAGCATTAATTTCTGGTCAAAAATGACTCTAAAATATATTGACTTACAGGGCTTACAGGCAATTCGAATTACGGATTGACGGATTTGGGGCTTTAGACCTTCCAGTGCCATTTTCCATGTAAACGTGACGACTGTGGTCCTATGGGGATGTATAGACAATCCTTCCTATACTACATCATCTGCCGGCAATATTTAGGCTCTGCAAATGCTCTAATATTGTGTTTGCAAATCGCCCTATGACCAACTATTGCTAGATTTTCAATTTGTTAGGGAGTGAAAGTCTTCTGCAAACAGCTTTCAGAAAAGTTCATCAACAAATATTGCCTACAGCGTTGGATATAATACTCCTCCCAAGGGGCAGCTTATATCCAACTTTGCCTTTATTTATTTATTTATACACAATATCCTACAGGACCATAATCCCATTTATGGGGACAGAAATATAAGCAATAAAAAACAACCTTATGAATAATTCGCTACATTCACAATAATGGACAAAATATCAGGAAAAATATATTACATTCAATGTCTATTTAAACACTGTTGTAATAGATATTTTGCAATGAAATATATCAACTTGATTTTCGATGCTATAATAGCTTCGGCATATTGTAATATATTTGTACAAGCAGTTTAAAGACAATGTAGTTAAGCTACAAGTTGAAGTGGTGGGCAATAGAAAGTTTATTTAATAATAATAATATATTTTATTTCTTTCATTTAAATGTATAAAATACACTAACAAAAGAAAAAGTCACGAAAAGTAGGTATAAAACATCCAGAAGTACACACACACGTAAAATATTTGTTCCAGTAATGTCGGACAGTCAATCTGAGAGTAGAATTTTATTTACTTAAAAAGATTATGCTATGTAACAGCCTGCGATTTTCAAGACTAGTATTATACGAGAACCTGTCAAGCAATATATTATTATCTATTCCAGTGGGCAGATAACTATTATCTTCTATAAAACTCAAGTACTTTAAGAAATGTCTTTATTTTCTATACTGTGTATAAGTGTTTGGTAATAGTGAATTCAAGCTAAACTGGCATATTCTAATTTACTTCAAACTTGTGTGTTATATAACATTTTTACTGTATTTATATAAGTATTATATATTTTTCTTATAAGAAAACCAAGAGTTTTAAAAGCAGAGGTAGTGATGATTGGAAGTAACTCGTAGATCCTTGAAGACATACTGTCTTTTCAAATTAATATCGAGTATAAAATAATTATGCTGAACGGTAGTTTGACGTCTCTAGTACATAACCACTTTACATTTCTCAATATTTAGAATCAACTTGTTTTCCACTCACCAATTTTGAACTAAAGTGACAGCATTCTGTAAAACCAAGCAATCAGAGATGTTATTGAATATCTTTAAATCGTCAACATACATTAAGACCGCACAGTGAAGGTCAAACACAATGTCACTGGCATGACAAATCTCACTTTGATGTACCTAGGTATAGTGAAGCCAAAACTAAGGAATAAGTTTAATAGTATATTGTTTTATATGGAGTAAAAGAGATTTGTGTCGAGGATGTACTTGACGAATGAACGAACGATGCGATTTCAGTAAGAACGATGCACAACACAAAAATCACTTTACTCCACATATAACATGCTATTTTTTTTTCTTCAAACGTCGAATATGAATTAAATAAATACTGGTATTTTTTTCTTGACGCTTCAAGAAAAACTTATTTAATGAATTAATATTCTTTTCTTCTTTTTCTTCATGAGACCATCGGTACTATTATGATATAAAACTCGTTACAGCTGTCATGTACATTTAGTCAACTAGCAACTAGGGCCAGCGACGGTAATATGTTTTTAACAGCTTAGGCAGCATAAGCCAGGAAAACGCTCGCGCGGTCGTTTTTTCCTCACTTCTCAGCTCACGCTTATCAAAAATTAAACCTTTTCAAAAGTGAAAGTCTATCTGCTTTGGATTCTTTAATGGAAGCACCAAAAGCCAAATAAATTATAACAAGATTTTAATCTAGAATTAAGGAACATAAATTAACTCTTGAAACAATGTATTTACGAAGAAATAGATAGACAGACAGACATTTATTCACCAATAATAGATACATTTTGTACATTTAGCATGTCAATATAAACAACAAACAAGAGAGCAATGTATATACATATAAAAAAAAACAAACACACACATATAAATGTATAAATAAATAATAATACCATAAGTACATAAAAAAGAAGAACAGCGACAATATTATATTTATGAAATGTCCATTATAGGAGCAATGTCAGAAGTAATTAGAAAATTAACATAGTCAGTGAAATAAATATATGAAATACAATGTGTATGAAATGAGTCCTAATCAGTTATACATATCCTTAAATAAGGAAGAGGGGAAATCAGAAAAACCACTTAATAAAAACAAGTGTAGCGATTGTTTTGCTTGTCTAAAAATTCTTTCATTAAATATAAACCATTTCTTAGTAAGATTGCCCTTATTTCCTTCTTAAATGTGTTTGGTGGGAGGTCCCGTATGCTATGTGGCAGACTATTGAATAATATTATGCAGTTGTAATAAGGGGAATCTTTAAACGTTGTCGTTTTATGGCTAGGGATCAGCAGTGTGTTACCTTGCCTTGTATTATACAAGTGTCCACTATTTAGACTAGTGAAATTTTGGGGATTATTTTTAACAAATAACAAGCATTTATATATATAAATACAAGGGGTGGTGAGAATCTCCTTTTCAATGAAAATATTTCGACAGCTCTCTCTGTAGTTTGCGTTAAATAATAACCGCAGTATTCTTTTTTGTATAATAAAAACTCTACTACAATGCTTCCCCCATGCTTGTATATTAAAAGAGATATGCGAGAAAGCCATAGCATAATATATATCTAACAGACCAGATTCATTGAGGGTACCTTTCATTTGTAACAGTGCATAATAACATTTATTTAACAGTTTACATACATGTTCAACCTGGGATACCCAAGTTAATTTGTTGTCAACGTAGGTCCCTAGAAATTTAGTGATCTCTGAAAGTGGGTTACTTTTAAGGCTATAGGTCTTCTCATATTAAAGTTTATAAACACTGTCTTGGTATCATTTAACATGAATTTATTTCGATCACACCATGCCTTTATACTATCAATCACAGAGTCTACTTTTCTTTCCAGTTCATTCATTGACATAGCAGATACAGTTATTGTTGTATCGTCGGCATACATTATAGTGAAACTGTCTCTTAAGTGTACTGGCAAGTCATTAATATAGAGTGTGAATAACAGTGGACCTAATATTGAGCCTTGGGGGACTCCTAAATTTACATCGTATGTTTCTGACAGTGTATTATTACATTTAACTGCAAGTTTCCGCCCCTCCATATATGAATTTATTCATTTCAATAAGTTTCCCTTTATATGAATATTGGATAGTTTGATTGAGAGTGTATCTTTGTCAACAGTATCGAAGGCCTTTGTTAGGTCAAAAAATATAGACACAACATATTTGCCTTCATCTAACTTCTGGTAAACATAATTTAAAAATTGACAAGATGCCGTTTCAATAGATTTTCCTGTCCTGAAACCATGCTGATATATTGGCAGTATATTTGTCTTCTCAACAAAAGACACTATTCTAACCGATACAATTTTTTCAATTAATTTAGATATTGAACTTAGGAGAGAAATCTGTCTGTACTTGTCAATATCATTTAAACTGCCTTTTTTATGAATCGGTATGACACAAGCCTTTTTTAGTATATTAGGGAACACACCTTGTTCCAACGATAAATTAATTAGGTATAATAAGGGATCAGCTACTACATCAATAATATTTTTAAGGACATGGGTAGTTAGCTCATCAAGACCGGATGATTTTTTGTTTTTTAGGTTAGTAACAGCATCTAATAACTCATTTACAGTGACTGGAGGAATAAATATTGACTCTTCTGTATAGTTAGCAACTATGCAAGGCAGCACTGAGGGAAGATTCTTACAGTGACAGCTAAAAATTTGGCTACAGCAGCAAAAAACTCTATTTGAATAGGCGCCAGCCAAGAATTTTACTAGAACAGTAGAATTCGTTTTGCTAAAGTTACCTTTGCTGCAATAGCAAAGTTACTTAATAAAATATTCATCATATAGCCACCGAAAATAAGCTTTACTATTTTTGTCAAGTATAAATATATTGTTGTAGTAAAAAGTGCACATGGTTAAACACTTCTAATCGTACTAACAGACATAGGTTGACAAACATGATGCGCATAGAAATGGCAGTATTTCATAATAATGCATATGTTCCGTGTTTATGCATCTTTGGAGACTCAAATTATATTGCAAGGGCAGTTTTACTGTAAACATGTATTAGATAGTCACGAAAAATAAATGGGCTCCTGTAATATTGAAACTTTATTACTTAAAGTTTTAATATTGCAACGAGAACGAACGAACCGATTGTACAAGATTATCAGGATAGCAGGAACGCGTTGCATTTAAAGTTAACCGATTGCAAGTCCGAATGGCGATGTTGTGATGACGTAACTCAACACAAAACTTTGTAATTTTAGGAGAATTTTTATTTACCACAGTTAAACTTTTTTGTATTCTTGTCTTTCTAATGGTAGCTAAATGTTTTAGTGCTCTAGTAAAGTAATTAATAAAAGTAGTGGAGTACTTTTTAAAAACTAATACAAACACACAGCAAAGTGATTTCTTCTGATAGAGTGAATAGACATTTCTAACCTAAGTAAAATTATGACTACTCTAGTTAAGAAAGTCGTAGCAAAGAATTTATTGCTGGAGATTTTCTCAGTGAGGAAGACATATTATAACCGAAGTATTCATTTATTTTCTCACTGGCAACAGTCGCAAAATGCTCCGCAAAGTAGTTAGCAACATTACTTCCAGATATTATATTATTATTAATATTTAGAGTTACTTCCTTATTTTGATTATTTTTATTTCTACCTAAATTATTATTGAAAATCTTCCAGGTCTATTTAGATTTGCTTTCGGCAGAACTAATTTTGTTACTGTAATAATTTTCTTAAAAAAGAAAACATCAACAACACTATAGGTACCTAACCAACTTAGTAGTAGTATTTTAATAAGAGTAATATAGAACGAATGGAGAATTATTAGAGGTTACAAAAATTAGCAACAAAAATATCAACACCAGATATGGAAAACAAAGAATAAAAATGCAGTAAACAAACCAGCGATAAAAATCAAGATTAGAAAATAACACAGAACGTATGATAAGCTTAGAATAAAAACAAAGACAGGTATTGAATAATGTAGTAAACATTAAAGGAAACCAAAAAAACATGAAAATAATGAAAATACTAAGAAAGACAAACCCTCTTAAAAAGAAATACTGGCAAGAAAATCATATAGCCCAGTAACTTAAGGAGGAAACAAGTTCTTCAAAAATTCGTAGCAAGCTCAATTTTTGCATGCACCTTTATTTAACCATTATAAATAATGTGTAAAAGTCCCCATCGATATCGTGAACACTTCAAAAGTTATACGGGGGTCAAAAGTAAAAAAATTGGTTTCTCACTAATATCTCGCTTGCTATTGGTCGGACGATAATTTTTGCAGTTAACAAAAGTTGTTGATAAGGAGGTGCTCTATAAAAAAGGTTCTTTACATTTCTTTACCGTTTCCACGTTATACGCCGCACAAAGAGTCAACATGATGAAATAGTGCTGCAATGGTGATGCATTCGTTTCCCCACCACCTCGAGGTAGAATACAAGGCGCGTTTTTTTTTACATAGTTTCCCCAATAGACCTAATCCATGTCTTAGTCAAAATAGGTGCAAAATCAATACTCCTTTTCTTCATCCTCTTCTACCGGGAGCAATGATTCCTCTTCTGCGTTTGCTTTAGTGTCGCCATCATTAATGTCCTTAAAAAGGTTTATTCCTTCGTATTCAAAATCTTTTCAGACGTATCTGCCGAATCATCACTGGGAGGTGCATTGAGACAGGATTGACCATGGCAGTGTCCACAAACAGCAAAGTATGGCAAAGCAATTTTTCTGTAACCGCAGTTTGTCCCACAACCTTTTGTGCAATTGCAGAAGATCATATGGAGGAGTTCATCGCCAATGAAATTTTCAGATAACAATTTTGCTCATATTGAAGGAAAACTGTAGGAGGTAAACTGGAAAGGGAAATTAACAGGAAACACTCAACCCAACCAATGATACAATTATTGTTTCTGGAGTATACATTAATTTCAAATTAAATTGGAAGGAACATATCAAATTTTATCAAAGTGTTTTCAACTAAGCTTTAAAATTGTCAGCTTGAGTTCCTACTATGCTTATGTTGACTCCCGTCTAAAATATGGCATAATTTTTTGGGGCAATTCAGTAGAAATTGAACGAGTATTTTAAGTTTAGAAACTCTGCATTGTAGTAGAGTAAAAACCCAATTCTATCGTTCAGTCCATTCACAATTCATTGTTAAAATTTGGGTACCCCTACAAGTTGTTATTTACCCCATAAGATGGTGATTCTACTATTGTGTTTGTTATACTACTTTTATTTTGTTGATGGCTTAATTTATAACTGAGATATTTAAGAAAAAGTAAAACAATGTCAAGACGCTGTACACAGTCAGGCATCTATATCCTGACGCTCAAGTATCCCTTCCAGCCTCTAGAGTAAAGTGGAATTACATAACAATAGTGTGACAAAGAAGGAGAACGTGGCCTGGGCTTTATGCAGTTAACTTATCACACGGATATCGTGCATATATTTTTAAATTATTAATAAGTAATATAATATAGTTTTTCTACATCTATTATGTAATATGAGCATTATGTCGATTTTAAATAGATAATGATCTATATTCCAGTGGCTGATATGTAATATTTATTACATGCCTTTAGAATGTAACAAGCATAGGTAGCGCCATCCAGTAGTAGTGCAATTTGTAATAGTGTTTGCGTTTCTGTTGACAGTTGACGTTTCTATTGACAGTTAACCTTTCACGTTTCACCGTTGCAGTGGTAAAACAAATAGACATATAGACACAAATAAACCTAATTTATAGGTCTAGAAAAAATACTTCCACTTGCGCAGAATATGCTTCATTCCAAACTTATTACAGAATATACTATTACAATTAATGTCGTTAAATACAATCATTATTGGTTAATTAAGAACAACTATATTGAATTGTTAAAATAGTTAAAGCACAAATTTATTAAAAAATGTATATTATTAAAATAGAATATAAGATGTTCTAATCTGAGTCTGACTGAGAATCGCA
This sequence comes from Leptura quadrifasciata, assembly GCA_963675555.1. Classification (NCBI taxonomy): domain Eukaryota; kingdom Metazoa; phylum Arthropoda; class Insecta; order Coleoptera; family Cerambycidae; genus Leptura; species Leptura quadrifasciata. Next base: position 110,714,649 of record OY776676.1, on the reverse strand, counting down.
AGTATCCACTTCAATTCGGTCTATTTTTGGTTATTCCCACACGTTTTCGAATATTTACATATTTTAATGCAGACAAGACGATTTTTACGCATACGCAATCTGAAGAATAAATATCTCATTCATATTTCATATTACAGAATATTATTAGGTATTACAATTACAAACCTTTTTCTGTATGTGCACATAGAGAGACCTATTAAATTTGTTGGAACCTTCTGTAATTCAATAGAATTTGTTAGAACCTTCTGTAATTCAATAGAATCCTCAGTTTGTCTCCAACCCTAAGTACATAACTGCCTTAAGCTTGGGATTTAAGTTATTTAACCAATTTTTGTCTGATAATGAACCCTTAGGCAATGAAGCTCAATGCTACTCGGTGCCGATGAAATTTTACTTATCAAATTTTGATAGGATCTCCATTGAATATTGAAACAATTGTTATGGTATTTAATGTATGATGCAACTAATTCATCTTCTCGTATTCTTTTGAAAATGTCTGTATTTTTGGTATGTATAAGTTTAAATTTGGTGTTCATGTTTTTCGTTATTACCTGGGAGAGCTTTCTATCTTTAAGTCCTTTTTGGCAAAACACACATTTATTTCTATCATAAGCTGCAGTAGAATTTTATACTTTTTTTTTCAGGGGCGGCTCATTTTGCAGATTTTGTGACAATGCTTTTTTGGGTACAATTTCTTTAGCGTGTTTAGCCTTAAAAAAGTCCAAGTTATGTTTGCTAGTAAATGAGCAATAGCATGGCTTATGATATAAGACCTTGGAAACTGTTTCTATTAATGCTAAATTTTTTACCAAGATATACAATTGGGTAAATCCAACAAGTTTGTGTCTATAGAAAACTTATTTAACTTAATCTAAAATTTTTTGCCTGGACTTCAACCCACACAATATTAAATTAGTTTATCTTTTATAAACATTACTTTAGGTCAAAATTTTTTTCTTCAGCTTAATATTTAATTGTATTTTCTATCTATCTTACTATTATCTGAACTTTTACCGCTTGATTCGGCCATTTTTATGGTCTAGCTACAATTTAATCATAATAATAAAACAATGATGTAAATGATAATTATTACATTACCTTCTAACTGTTATAGCTGCACTCACAGAGTTTTTTAATTCTATTTTTTTTTTTATTTCAATGTCTTATTTATATTAACGTCCTGGTGGAAATTAGCTACAGCTACTCTACCACTCAACCAGGATGGCGAAATAAGATACTGGTCAACCATTCAAGTGATGGACTCGACCATCACTAATTATATCTTAATTTTTAGTAAAATATTAAATATTGACTATTAAAAGATTTATTCATTAAAAACTCTTCAAAAAGCTAAACAATATTATTAATATTTTAAACTCATAAAGAATCAAAACCAAATGTAGATAGGTAATATGTTTTGTCTACTTTGACTGCGTCTACTTTCAACACATTGCAATATAATGTTCAGCCTCATTCGGTCGTCATAGAGGGGATACCTATGAGCTCTCTATGGTTCAAGTTCAGTGCAGGGGCATCATTACATTGTTTCAGTTTTTGCTAAATATGTCCCTTAAAAAACGAGCTATTTAAAAAATAAAAATATGTATATGATCCTAATAACATGATAAAACAACGTTTATTTTAAACATATTTTCGAAAAACATAAACGTTTTAAAGATATTGTTAGTTAAACGTAGACAGTTGATGTTTCGAGAAAATCAAATTTTAATATTTATTACTCCGTAAAGCGCAATGTAAAATATGATATTAAATAGTTAATTTACTGTATCTATAATTAATATTTTAGTTTCTAACTTAAGTGACCGGTAGATAATTTTACATAGACTCAAATGATGAAAATAATTAAAAAACACCCTTTTCAGACCTTTAGAGCCCCATATACCATAAAAATATTATACAACCAGGTGGACATTTTTTCATAAAGGGTTTTTTTGTTGTGTTCTGTGTGTTCAAATGTACAGTAGTTAATTTCTTATATACATTACTTTTGTATGATTATTGAATAAATGTATATTCAACAGTTCTAGCTAAACAGCGATAGAGTGAACACCTTTTCGTTATCTCCGGTTATTAGTTTAGTGTGAGTAGTTGAAAATGGCTTCAGAAAGTGAAGGTTATAGTGAAATGGAGATGGATGATCAAGGAGAATGGAGCAAAGTGAAATATAAAAGAAAAACCAGAGAAAGGCTAGAAAGTGTATCTAAAAATAATAGAGAATTATCTGCAGAAGAATAAGGCAAACTATTTTAGGAACAACTTCAACAAAAATTGCCCAGATAAATCCATCCACAAAAAGTTCTGCACCAAAAAACATTCAACATAAAAACTATTCTCCTATCATGAATGAAGTATCACATAAAAAATAGAAACAGATGCTCCACTTAGCAACAGATACAGGATGTTCAAGAATGGTATTTTGTGATCTTTGGGGAAAAAATTATCCTAATACAGATAATAATAATAAACATCTTTATTATTTCCACCACAATAACATAACATCATAACAAACAGTGAAAAAAATAATAAGATACTGGCAAAAATAAACCGCGAAGTTAAACTGTTGTAACACATACAACGTTTCTCTTACGGGATGGTATTCTAAGAACAAAAACTGGTCTATTTCTCAAAACCAATCAAAACAAGGACTACATAATGAAAACCCTTCAAAATTTGGTTAAAGTCAAGAGATTACAAAATTTCAAAGAAACTTCCACAAATCGTAAACCTACTCTGTCTACCCCCACAGCAACTACTCTATTGTAATTGGTTTGGTCGAACAGGAAATTGACGGCAATCTAATTAGTGCTCATTTACAAAACCTCAAACTTGAGCATTGCTACTGTAAAGGAATAATACTTAACGTAACACAAACACCAACAATCGTTGTTAGGATCATTAGTGGTTCCGTACACACATTTGAAATACTTTTCAAAGATGGTTTATTATGCAGATATCACTACCCAGTTTATTCGAGCAAACCACCCATCCCAACCTCTAAACCTTGTAGCAAATGTTTATCCTTCGTGCATTTTACAGAAGTATGTAATTCTTCGCCAAATTGCCCAAAATGCTATGGTCCACATTCACTAAATAAATGTACTTCCATTCCATCCCCAAACCCAACTTAGACCACACTGAGGTGACTAATTACGGGCCGATTACACTGTTACCAGTTCTAGGAAAATATTTTGAAAATATCATCAATAACAGAATACAGCAATCTATAGAAAACAAAATTCCAGATTATCAATTTGATTTTAAAACTGGACATTCAATACTTCATCCACTGACAATACTATGCAATAATATAGAAGCCAGCAAACTCAATAGAAAGTATTTCTCGATATTAGCAAAGGTTATTGTGATAGTAGCCTTTTATATAAACTTAATAACCTTGGGTGTCCTAAATATATCCCCTTTCTCCTTAATAATCTTTTGAATGATAGGAAAATTAAAGTTAGAATCCTAAATGCCAATTCATACGAATTCACATCAGAGCAGGGACTTCCACAAGTCTCCCCGTTGTCACCGCTTTTAAATAACCTCTATTGTGCAGACATTTACAATTTTAAATAGGAAGATCCTGAGTGTTTCTCTCATGCAGAATATGTTCTGCAATTTAGCGATGACACAGTTCTAATTTCACACGACATCACTATAAATAAGGTAAAAGAAAATCTACAGAATCTAATTAACTCGACACCTACTTGGTTTAACACCTGGAGGGTTAAACCAAATCCTCTAAAGTCTCATTTTGTTATATTTAATCATGTAATTACAGTATCTATACACCAACATAGACTCACTCCTGAATCTTCCGCCAACTATCTTGGCATCATCCTCGATAATAAGATTAATTTCAATAAGCATACAGAACTCAAAAAGAAAAATGCAATTTCAAGAGCTAAACACTTTCAAAGTTGACATACAAAGGAAATGGAATAAACACCTCAACCGGAAGTATAATTTACAGACTGATATGCCGTCCTATATTTGAATATGGCCATACCTTGTTTTTAAACTGCAAAAACTAAGCTATAAAAAAATGAAAGTGGCTGAAAAATCTGCAATCAGAAAAATAACTAAGATCCGACATCCCAATAATCCACTCCATAACCCTCCCAACCCCCTTCTTTACTAACTGACCAGTATTACACCAATAGAAGAACGACTCATTCTTATCTACAAGATTGCCCAAAACCCTCGAAACATAGAAACGCTAAGAATATATTATATTAGAAGAACTCCAGGAATCAGAACAAGGCACAAACACCTCCAACATACCATCCTAGAGAAGATTGAAAATCTTATTAATTAAAGATGTATACGTATATAAAAATTTATTCCACTCTACCTAATGTTATCATTGCAATTATGCACAATCTTGCACTATGTTATTTTTAAGTTTTATTACTTTTGTATACATATTTTAACTCCACCTATCCACCGAACAGAATAATTTGAACGTTGTTTTAGGTGTCAGATCTGCAAAGTTTATAACCCTCTACCTGAAAACTTGAAAGAAATGAAAAGAAATTAAAAATATTAATTTATAATGGACATAATTAATGGTATTATCTCCCTAGTTTAGTTTAATAAAGTTAATGTTTTGCTTTTGTTATTAACCATAGTAAAATTATTTTTGTTATTTACAAATATTAATATTTGTTATTGGTACTTTTATGAATATTCTTTATATGTTTTGTATTTGTTTGTAATAAGCAAAATTTTCAAAATACAGTTTACTTACTTACATTAAGTACAATTATTTTCTGTTTATTCTCACTGAATGTAGTGCGCGGATTAGGTTAAGTGAAAGAGCAGCTAATCTTTAAAAATGTCTTTTTGTTTTTATTTTCAATATTGTATGTCAATTGCTGAACTTTGCCTATTATTCCATTCAAATATGTATATAAGAGGAAATTATAACTAAACCTTTTTAAGTGGAAAATAAAGACGCTATTATTATTATTATATTTGTTTTTTTTTTGTATATACTGCATTAACTTCAACAAAATTTACTAAATTGTAAGTCATACCAATATTAACAATTAGTAGAAGGACTTCGATCAACAGCCTGTCGAGTCAAGTCGAATTTCAGACTGCTATGTGCTGGTGCTGCATGATTCTTGACTACTTGATTGTGTCACCTCACCATTCTCTCAATGCTTAAATATCCTATCCCCAGTGCATGCGAAGGCAACCTGTATGTAGAGAGACGCCATATTCTATCAAGAAAGACATGCTATCGTCTTCAAAGGCACTGACGAAACCATACCACGAGAAGGATAAATCAATTAATCGTTCGAGCTAGTCCCTTCATCTGGACAGTGCCAATATTTTCTAACTGTATATTGACATATCAAATTTTTCCCTATTCCGAAAATATAAAATTTTTGTGATACTAAACTTTTGCATTTTTTTTTCAGATTAAATAAGAATCATCATGACAAATTATGCATCATTGCAAGAAACACACGATCAAGAGGAGGCTGGTATTATGTACCATCGTCCTGAACCTACAAGATCAAGGTGGAACCATATACAAGATCTAGATTCGTTCTTTACGAGAGTTTACGATTATCATCAAAATCACGGTTTTCTATGCATGCTTCTGAAGGAGATATTTACATTAAATCAGTTTGTATTTGTGTTTTCGCTGTCGACTTACCTTATTCATGGCATAGATTATGATGTTTTGTTTAACTATGGTGCAAACCCGACCAAGCCCAAACCTACTTTGCGTGATGTTGTTCTTCCGTTTGGCGAATGTGTGGCAAATTTTACAGGCATTACATGGACTTTCATAACATTAGCAATAGTGTATTTGGTCTTTAAAGTATTCATCAAATTTTATCAGATGATTTGTTTCTGGGATATAAAAAAGTTTTACAACATTGCTCTTGGCATTGAGGATAAAGATTTAGACAACATGACTTGGCATGATGTTCAAGGATTACTTAAAGAAGCACAAAAACAACATCAAATGTGCATTCATAAGAGAGAGTTAACAGAACTTGACATTTACCATCGTATTTTGCGACATAACAATTTTCTGGTAGCATTGGTAAATAAACGACTACTACCTCCGAGAATTTCTGTACCGCTTTTAGGAGAAGTTGTATATTGGACCAAAGATCTGCGATACAATATAATGGGTTTATTGTTTTGGTCTCCCTTTTCTCTATTTGGGAACCATTATGAACAGCACCCAGAATTTAAAAAATTTGAAAAACGTCAATATTTAGCTAAACAGCTTAGTAGACACATCCTGTGGTTGGCAGCAATAAATTCCATTTTAGCACCCCTTATTCTACTGTGGAAGATCGTCTATACATTCTTTCATTACGCGGAATTGATTAAAAGAGAGCCTAGTAAAATTGGAATAAGAAGTTGGTCTTTATATGGAAGACTATATTTAAGACATTTTAATGAACTGGATCATGAATTAAATGCAAGACTTGGCAGAGCTTATCATCCTATAACTAAGTATATGGCAGCATTTACCAGTCCTGTGGCAGTTATTATAGCACAACATGTGCAGTTTTTATGTGGAGCCGTTTTTGCTGTTATAGTGGGGCTTACCATATATGATGAAGATGTTCTAGCTGTAGAAAATGTTATAACATTAATGACAGGTTTAGGTGCGGTAATTGCAATATGTAGAGGACTCAGTCCAGATGAGACAGTGGTTTGGTGTCCTGAAGCACTTTTACAAAACGTTATAATGCATACACATTATTTGCCCCCGAACTGGAGAGAAAATGCACATTCTTCAGAAATAAGATCTGAGGTTCAACAGATTTTCCAGTACCGTTTTGTAAGCCTATTAGAAGACGTATTCTCTGCATTTTTGACTCCATATGTACTTATTGTGTATGTTTATCCCAGATCTTTGGATATAGTAGATTTCTTTCGATGTTTTACAATATATGTTGATGGAGTTGGCAATGTTTGCAGTTTTGCAGAAATGGACGTGGGAAAATACGGTGACCCAGATTGGCAGATACACCCAGCAGCTAGTGTTTTTGGTGCATCACAGTCTAAACAAGCCGAAGATGGAAAAGTAGAGTTATCATTGGTACACTTCACGAATACAAATCCTTCTTGGCAGCCACCAACGGAAGAAGCAAGGCAATTTGTGAGCTACCTTCAAGAAGAGTTACCATCTTTATATCAAGAAAGTGATGCACAATTCTATACCAGCTTTAATAACTTTGATGCCCCCTCAATGGCAAATATGCATATTATGCAGTCCGTTGTGAATATGAAAAGAAATACAATAAGAAACCGTTCGTTATCGGTGCCAGGCCAGCAAGTTTCTACCCGAAAATCCGTTTATTTATCAGAAGGACCTAATATGTTCACCCCTTATTCTATGACAACTAATATGTTAGCATTACATAACATTAATAGCCAGAAACAAGAGGAAAAACGTGTTTCTATACAGTCAGAACCAGCAGAAGAATCAACTCCATTGTTATCAAAAGGTACATACTAGTCGAAAGAGAACAATTTAAGTGTCATATATATTTTAGACCAATGTATATATAAATATTAATTTAAATTCACAATAAACTTATCGTTTGTATATCACGCTCCACAAACTTAGTTTCTTCTAATTTATTGTGTTGCTGCTTTCTTTTGTTCATGTATCTGCCCCCCAATTGTTTCTTCTATTCATTTAACAAAATTTCATAGATTTCCATCATCTATGGCGGTCTTCCTACACTGTCCAGGTAATAGATAGTGCTACGTCGTTAGAAAATCCAATATAGAAATTTATATTTCTTTTCTAATAGTTTGCAATATGACATCTTTATGGCATATTGTTAATTCAAAAAGTGTAAATTTAGGTGGACCAAAAGAATGAAAATTTTTCCTGATCAAAACATAGTATTAGTAAAACTTGTACCCTAGTAATATTTGTGTTGTTTCATTAAAACTAATTAATTTTTTCTGTTTCACAAAGTATTTGAAATTTTTATATAATTTTTTTTCTCATTTCATATTCAACAAAGCTAAATACAAACTTATGTTGGTTCCTCAACCTTATGCATATTAAATTTTTTCCAGTTGATAGTGTTATGCGATTAATTCTAGTGTTAATTTAAGTGTTTTCATAATGGCCTTTCAAGTCACCAAAATAACCATTTGAAAATCTAGACTTTATATTAGGTAAAGAAAGGCAAGGCCCTACAGTTTATTGTGGAGTTTGAACCACATGTAGGGCATCAATTCACTCTCCCATATAAGGCTAAAATAAATTTGAAAATAAATTTCTCATTTTAACTTTTTTAAATGTTTTGAGAAATCCAAATATTTTAGAAAACAACATGAAAGAATTTGGAGAAACTACTTAAACTCCTCCTCCATATACAGAGATTGTATAAATATCTTGACTCATCCATTTAGGACACAACTTTTATTCAATATACATTCAGAGGAGGCAATGTGTAATGTGCTGATACAAAGCAGTAGGAACTAGCAATAGATATAATTCAAAATCTAAATATGGCGATGACATTAGCAAAATTAAATATCATATAGCAAATAAAACACTGTTTTAATTCTAACTGCAGTCCCTTGGTGCAGAGCACGGGTTATTATGCGAAAATTATCCATGGCATTGTGGGACAATCTACCCTCATAGTTACTATATTTGACAGGTGGACTACTGTACACAAGACGATTATGTTCGTCATATACTTTTTTCTTTTCTCACATTAGTAAATAAATGAAAGATTAAACTGATGTTGAACTTCTGAAAGGTATTTACGGATCATTGTTAAATATAATATTTGCGAAATATAATTTGTTGCGAATGGATGGCACGTACACTCAGCAACTCCTTTAACTGCTCTGTCACCTGATTATCTGCTAATGGTCTTTGTTCACAGTAAATCCAAAAATTTTGTGCCTACATAAAATTTTCGCAAGCATGCTCATGCTCAGCAGTTAAAGGAGTAACAAGTATAAATATTGGAGGTTATTTTATACATATTCTCCTGATAATAGTTTCTACAAGGGGCTGTAGTCGTTAGTTTATAATGTGTGTAAGAACTTTTTGTGCTGTGCACAAAAGGGATATTCCACCAAAAATTTTCCTTACCATATAGAAAATGTAGAAATATGTGTCAAGATTGTTAAGGAGTAACTACCTCAGTTTTTGAAGTGGAAAATGGGCATAGCTTCATCAGACGTATTGTATTCAAGAGAGTAGTAAGGTCTAAATTTTAACATAAGTCAAATACAAGGATCCTTTTTTTTAAAACTTCCTACCACCCAGGTGAACCTTGAAGTGAAAGCCCTACCTGAATTGTGTTGGCAACTAAAGTAAATTAGGTGCTGTACAAGCAAATTTACACATTCTGTATTTAGGAATATTAGACGAAAAAGGCCAATTTTTAGGAAAAAATTCACGAGAACTGAATTTTGATGTGTATTTTCGTTCTCCATCGATTGACCATGAGTGAATTTTTTGACAAATCATAAAAGATTCCTGTCCTGAATAAAGTTCTGGAGAACATTGGAACCCTTAGTGTAAAACTATGTTTAATGTGGTTTCCACAAACATCAAAACGTTTAGAAAATTGGTTTTTCACGAATGTCTTCTTTTCTGCTGCCTTTATGTCTAAGTAGGGTATCCAAGTCCTGGGACCAAAAATGATTTCGGGACTAAATTTGAAGTTCCGGGACTAGTCCCGAAGGTCCTGAAATCGACCTACTGATAAAATATAAATATTTTTATTTAAATATTAGTAGATATGATACAATAAAAATAAAAAATATGCAAAATGAAAGTTGAAAGAATAAATGTATATTATATAAATTTAATTATGTAAAAGAAAAAAATCTCATTATTTTGACAACAAAAGTTGAAAAAATAAACATGTATTATTTTAAGTTTCAATAATCATATAGTAAAAGAAAAAAATAGCACATTATTTTGGCATAAAATTAGAACTGTAACAATTAACAAAAATAAAAAATATACAAAAAATGAAAGATAAATAATAAATATATGACATAAACTAAAAAAAAGAGGAAATCAAATTATTTTGACATAAAGTGAGACCTTAGAGCTACGAAGGCATTTAGGGATTCATCCCCTAATTTCGAGCGGAGTTTCGTGCAGAAATATCCTGCCACTGAAAATTCCCTCTCTAATTGCATGCTGGTAGGTGGTATGGTTACTAAATGCTAATAGCATAACTGAAGATTCTGTCCACGACAACCCCCATTTTCAAAGAGTATCATTTCTTTTTTAATTATTGTGGCCAAGCTTTTTGAAGCCGATGTCGCAAGACCTTGTAGAAGTTATAGACGCAGTCATTGCATTTTCAATTACCATGTTTAATTTTTCTTTCAGTGACGCAACTAGCGCCTCCCGGTTTTGCTCATTCCTCAATTGAGCCGGCGGTACATTATCCTCATTAGAATTATCATTTTCCTGCACTAGAAACTTTGGCCGGTATCTGTCCAATATTCCAAATTTTAATGCATTTTTCCTCTACTAACCATCCATGAGCATTAATATTTATGTATCTTTTGTTTGCTGTGGATGTCCACTCGTCAAATGTCAAGCTTAAACGTCAACGTTCTTTTCACAGATTCTTCATTACTGCCGAAAAATTATCAAACACCTTCTCGCAATACTTTATAACACTGTTTTTAATAGTTGTTGGAAATGTTGGCAAATTCACAAATTCTCTAGCTTCCAATGTTGTCCTTTAAGGATTTAATCTCTAGAAATGAGAAAGACTCGAAAAGGGAGCCCATCTAGTGAAGTCATTCGAGCAATAACTGCATCTAGAGAGTTGTCTTCGTGCTCGCTATCCGTTAGAAAATAATCAGAAATTTTATTTTTTTTGTGCTAATTCAGCTGATAATGAGGTGGGAGTCGATGAGGAACTGGGCTGTGGTTCATCTTCACTAATACGGTCTTTTCGTGGTGCTAACAATACCGGTCCCGATTTTCCTTCGCTTTTTACTTTTCCGTGCACAGAAAAGTGCATGTGCATCTTTCGACACATAAAAATGCTGCCATGTTGATTTTGGATTGTTATTTTTGCTTGGATGTAAAATGAAGATTGTAGATTTATCGGAGGTACTCATTTTAATTTAAATGTTGTCATAAATAATCGCTTAAAACCTAAAAATTATATTCAGTTCTTTACAAATAATTTAAAACATGCTTTATCTTTCCCCCAAATTTCAGTAAAAACACAGAAAAAAAAACTTCTTTAATGTAATTTATACAAACCCAGAAGTGATTACAAAAAAAGCAGAAGTGGTTCACTTGAATAATATGTTAGAACTAATGCCAAACAGTGATGAAATAAAAGCAGAATTAAAACAAACAAAATATGAATATTTCAAATGTGCTTTTAGAGGGCGGAATATTAAACATAATATTTTTAGTCGCAAACTCCTCTATAAATCCTTATTTTACTATAAGGAAAGTAACCAGACTGCAACCAAAGTTACAAATCTGGCGCGTTAAGTGTAATAATTGCATATTACCATCAAAACGCTAATGCTTCGATTGCAACAAACACCAGCCGTAAGACTGATCCTACTTAAAGGAGCTCCCTTGCCAGTCGTCACCTCGTCACACACCACTTGCATACTGCAGTTTCAAGCTGTTGGCTCTCGTCAGTGCAAGGTAGGTATGCGACGACCGACATGAGAATCCTTTGACTATAGTACATCCCGGTATTTTCACAATAGCGACATGTAAAACAGCCAGCAGGCGCCATCTAGCGGTCCAGTGTCTGTTGCAATCGAAAAATAAATAGCCTGACTTGGCTTAGCATAGTTCAAATGCGCTTTTAGTGCATACCTACCTTGCACTGACGAGAGCCAACAGCTCGAAACTGCAGTCTGCAAGTGGTGTGTGACGACTGGCAAGGGAGCTCCTTTAAGTTGGATCAGTCTTTCGGCTGGTGTTTGTTGCAATCGAAGCATTAGCATTTTGATGGTAATATGCAATTATTACACTTAACGCGCCAGATTTGTAACTTTGGTTGCGGTCTGGTTACTTTCCTTATAATAAAATAAGGATTTATAGAGGAGTTTGCGACTAAAAATATTATGTTTAAAATATGAATATGACCAACTTATTACCAAACTAAAAAAAGATCAAGTAAATAGGGAGATTCTAAATTCAAACAACAAACAAAAAGCTATCTGGAATATTATTAATAAAAGCACTAAAAAATGCAATAAAAATGAAGCAACTTCAATATCACCTGCAAGTTACAATGTATTTTTTACCCAAATAGCGATGAAATTAGTAAATCAGACACCAACTTCTCATTCTACGTATATGGAATATTTACAAAATAGTACTAAATCAATTAATTCAGCAATTTTTCTATATCTGGTTTTGGAAATTGAAGTACAAAACGTAATACGGTCCTTGAAAAATTCCAAGGCTGCTGACCTGTACAACTAATCAGTAGACATGTACAAAGAAAACTTAAAATATTTATCAGGGCCTCTAACTCATATTATTAGTCTCATGTTTGTAACAGGTATGTATCCAAATAAATTAAAAAAGCAAAAATTGTTCCATTGTTTAAAGACGGTGATATTGAGGACATATCCTGCTATAGGCCAATAGTATTAACTACCTATTTTGGCTAAAATATTTGAAAAAATTATTGCCGTGAGAATAATTAATTATTTAGAATCACATAATATCCTCACTGATAAACAATTTGGGTTTAGGAAAGGTAAAAATACCACACAGGCTGTATGGCTTGTCAATTTTATTAGTGAGGGCCTTGAAAATTTTAAATCTACATTAACACTTTCCCTAGATCTGAGCAAAGCATTTGACTGTGTTTCCAAGGAAATTTTATTGAATAAATTAGAATTTTATGGCTTTAAAGGTGTTGTCCACGATTTAATGTCACCTTACTTATCAAACAGATGTCAATGTGTGTGTTATAAAGATAAATTCAGCAGCATGTTAGCAGTGGAACACGGTGTTCCGCAGGGCAGTATATTGGGACCGCTGCTTTTCCTAATCTATGTTAATGATTTACCTGATGTTTTTCCAGCATTAACGGTCCTTTTTGCAGATGACACTACTTTTGCGGATCACTTGGTAGATACTGATAGCAGAGCTGCTGATCAGCAAGCAAACATTTTATTCAAATCTGGTGATTGGTTCAACGCCAACAAATTGTGATTAAACACAAAAAACTTAATCACTTCTTTTTCCACCAAGAATAATAACCACTGTAAAATTCTTAGGCCTAACATTAGATGGTAGATTAAGTTGGCATCCACATATTAGCAATCTATCGACTAAATTTTCCAAAAACTATATGCCATCAGACAAATAAAATATAGAGTCAGCCTAGATGCAGCACTTATTGCATATCATGCTTTGTTTCATAGTGCAATGGTCTATGGTTTAATAAACTGGGGCACATCCAATCAAACTCAAATGTATTTTTGTTACTCAAAAAAAATCAATTAGAGCTTTGGCGGGCTTGAGTCAACTTGGAAGCTGTAAATCTTGGTTTATAAAATTCAATATATTGACGTTGCCATCTGAGGTTATTTACTGTAATTTAATCCACATAAAGGAGCATTTGAGCAACTACGCAACAAATGGCATAAATCATTTGTACGATACTTGAAATCGCAATGACTTACAAACACCCCATCAGAGATTAGAGTCAACAAAACAAAACAACTTTGGTATTGCTTTATTTAACTCACTTCCAGATACCTTAAAATCGTTACCTATCAAAAAATTTAAAGGTTATTTTACTGGATTTATTGTTTTGGATTTATTTTTGACTGTACTAGAATTATGTCCTAGTGTTTTATACATCTTTATTTTTTTCTATTAGTTCTGTTTGTTTTCTACATATTTCTATATCTATTAATCCTTTACTCTTGATTTGTCAAAACACTACGGTGTATCTTTAAATGACCAATAAGAATTATTATTATTATTACCATTCTATCGAGTGCTCTCTAAAGACTATCAAATTTTTAAAATCGACGCCATCCTTAATATTAAATATAAGCAAGTGCAGTTCTGCCATTTTATGTAACTATTCTTCAGATTTATAACATATAGAAAAAATTGCAGAAGTAAATTATGAGGATTACACACTGTCAGTGATCAATTAATTTGAGTGCAACAAGGTGTATAGTAAGTAGCATGTACCTACTCACTTTATATTACGTGATAAACATTGTTTTTTATTGCATAATTCTTATATATTTTTGTCTACGTCACTACAGTGCTTCTGCTTAAAAAATGTACCAATTGCCATTAGTAATGCTTAATAATAAATAAATTAGTATTAATGATGCATAAAATTAAATACTTGCACCTGTACTTGTACAAATTTACATGTTTGTCCACCCACTCACGCATCCCTCTCGCAGACCGCCTTCTGCAGGCCGAGCTTTTGCTTTGCCTACATTAATACAACTTGTCAGGTAAAAACTACCACTGCATTCGATCGTATAAAATTTTGTGTAGCCAGGTTTTTAGACTATAAATATTCTGTAGAACTGGAAAACATTACGTTAAACAAATTTAAAGAATTGTCATGCATATAGCATTGAGCAGCCATATAAATAATTCTTCAGCACGATTAAATGTAACATCTTGGTTATTTTTTATGAAATTTAACAGAAATACTGCTAGAGATCAAATATATATATTTTTTGATTGGAAATATTTTGATTTTTTTCAGCAGACCTTAACATGTATTGTATATATGTTAATGATACTCCGTGAGCAGAGTGAGTTGCAATATAGCTCACAGCTGATGTCAGTGCCAACTGATCTTCTTGCAGTAACTTAGAGTTCCATTAGCAGCAGAAACATTTGAGGATTTTTTAATGTACTGTAGTTGTTTGTACATTAAAGGTGGAGGGTAGGTTAAGTTTAATAGGCAAAAAGGGTCTACAAAAGACTGGCAAATTGAGTTCCTTTTTAATCATAACATTAAATACAGTAGCATTATATTTAAAAACATATATTACTATGTAAAATTAAACATAATTGTTTTTCATGAAGAATTTGAACAAGTACAAATGTGCTTTATATTAATTTTAGTTTAATGAAATGCTAAATAATTTATTCATATTTCAGGTTGTATATATTCTTTTTCAATAAATTTTATTGAATGTGATTTAAGATATTTAATTTAGTTGTAAAATATTTACATAAAATTTAGAACATGGGCAATCACCTGTGAATTATGGTATAAGATATATTTTTCTAATAACTATTGTATGATATAGATTAATTCGTTATTATATTAGTTTGAACAGCAATAAAAAGGAGAATAAATTTTTTTTTAAATGTTCAAGAGGTTGAAACATTAATTTTTTGTATTACCAGACATTAACTGACATCATATTTGTTGCGACTATCTCCCGTTAATGTCACACTTGTCCAAGGAAAAAAATTGTATATTTAAAAATACTTTTGCATACATTTTAATAGAAAAAATAAAGAAGAAAAACCATACTAGGCAGATTTGAATTTAAACTTGTCGTTAATAACAAACCATATAAATTTTTGCAGGGGGTAGTATTATTATATATGTGGGAAAAATAAAATTTGTGTTACGTCTAGAAGTATAAATAAAAGATTTATATAAAAAACTCTTCTCTGGTGGATGCATCTCGATAGTAGTTTTTCATCATCTGATATCCTAAATATATTTTTAATTTCGTAAATCAGTTTAATGAAACATAAAATTAATCTGAATGCGTTTTTCTTGGCAACATTTAACCCGAAGAGAAATATTTATAAAGATGTATATTTGAAATTTTTTTTTTATTGGGAGAGGGAATTCGCCAAAAAAATGTTAACCTGATGCCGTCCCTGTCCTGGCGACGAATTTGCAAAGACCATTTTGATACAATTTTTCATCTTGAAACGTTTTTAGGTTCAACGAAAAATTATTTTTGGCTCTGCCTAAAGAATGTTGAAAATAAGCATATCACTCACAAACAGAGAGAAAGACGGCATGCTAATTTAGATAAATTTGCTATTTTTTGGCTTTTCATTATAATCTAGAATTTAGATATTTTCATGACATCAATACTTCATCTATCAATGAGAAAGTAAAATGTATTGCAGTGACAATTAAAAAAACGATTATTCACTTCCATCTCCAAAAATTAAAAAAAAAAAAGTCATAGATTTCAAGTTATGGAGACTTGAACATCAAATAATGATTATTTACTTGAAGGTTTTGAACTTTCCAAGTGCAAACTGTGTTGAGATTTCAGAGGAATTGACCACAACAAGATTGTAGGAAAATGATTAAGCTACCTTGTGATGGCCTTGACTTTGATCTCTAGGAATATTTTCAAAGTAATTTGATCGTAAACTCTTTTTTTTCAATAAAACCAATATTTTGCACCTTGGATTAAAAAAAACTCAATCTCACTTTAAGATATAAATCTTTGAAGAAAAAGTTATATATAAGGTAAGTATATTAGCCCATGAAGGTCATCTAAAAGTAAATATAATCTCAAAAAATATATTTTACTCATATGTAATAGAATATCTCCAGAAAGTATGTTTAAAAATAAGGTGAAAAACTGATAATTGTGATGTACAACCGTGAAAAAAAATGTGTCTATTGAAGTATGAGTAAATATAAAATGTTTGTTCTAGCATATGTATACCAAATATAAGTAACCCAAAAATATAGTGTTATATAAAAAGAGATGATCTTTTAATGACGTTTCAACGTCGAGGTTAAGAAGTTATATACTTTATTTGACTTCCTACAACCTTCATCTGCGTAAGTTCTTACTAAATCAGAAGTTCCAAGATATTTAGTAACAATAACTTTCCTGACTTTCAGATGATCTTCATCTCCTCTTGTATATAACTTTTTCTTGAAAGATTTATATCTTAAAGTGAGATTTATCAGTTTTTCTGAATCCAAGGTGCAAAATATTGGTTTTATTGAAAAAAAAAAAGAGTTTATGATCAAACGACTTTGAAAATATTGCTAAAGGTCAAAATCAGGATCATCACAAGGTAGCTTACTTATTTTCCTACAACTTTTGCTGTGATTAATTCCTCTGAAATTTCAACACAGAGAAGTGGCGGCTCGTCGGGGGAGGCAGAGCCTCCTCTACATTTTTGGGAGAAGCAGAATATCTCCAAAGTAATATTTTTTACAAGTAGAAATAACTATAGTTGAAATCACGAATGTTGTCATTCACGTCATCAATGTATGTAGTTATCAATGACATGCAAATTTTCTATCTTTGTAAATACAAAGCGCATATGAGCTAAAAAGCAGAAAGCCATGTCTCCTGGGGTTATGGCAGAAGTTCCACACGTAACGATGCGTT
This sequence comes from Leptura quadrifasciata, assembly GCA_963675555.1. Lineage (NCBI taxonomy): Eukaryota > Metazoa > Arthropoda > Insecta > Coleoptera > Cerambycidae > Leptura > Leptura quadrifasciata. Next base: position 110,697,258 of record OY776676.1, on the reverse strand, counting down.
TTACAAATGAATAATACAGCCGCTAGTCGTGGCCACAACCAGCATCGAACCTTCTGTCAGTTCTCTGTCAATTCAGCAGCGTGTGATGGATGCATATATTATTATCAAGTTTATCAATTTTCAATTTCTATTTTATAAGTTTTTAGTGTTCTTACCGTGCGTTTCAAATTCAGTGTTTGTTTTGTTGTTGTTGTTTAAAATAGTTTGTAAGTGCTTTAGTTTTACAGTGTTAAAAAGCAATACCAAAATGCTCGGCAAAAGACTGGATGAAGTAGCTAGAGGTATGTTTATGAAATTAGTTGAGTACTTCAACCAGGAAAAATGTAACGGAGGTCGCATTTTACCTTTGCAAGCAGTCCACGAGGTGAATTGTAAAATTAATTATGGCAGCGGATATATATAAAATTAATTTTCTTTCAGCGTGCTTCTAATGCATTGGGTATTTGTGTGCAGACGGTGGAACAGATTTGCAAGAAAACCTGCGAGGAGCAGGAAGCCCCAAATTCTACTGTGGCAAAATATGAACCTAGAAAGAAAAATAAAATCGAGGATATGATGGAAGCAAGGAAGATGGATGTGAGGGATACAATTTATAATATCTACTCTGAAAGTAAGTCTATAGCGTAGTGATTTTGTAGTTTTGTTGTTAGTCGGCCATCCATGTCAATAGCTCAGTTGGTTACGTGGTTAAACCATTAACCTTTCACCTGATTATCAAGGGGCCCGTTGACATATTTTATATGAAAATTCGAATGCTGAAGTAGTGTTGCCGCTTGGCGAAAATTTTATAATATAATAATTGCTATTTTACAGAAAAACTTGTAACTCTGTAGACCTTAAAGGAGGAACTGGCGACGAAGAAATTAATAGACGTAAGTGTGTCGTCCTTGTGCCGTCTATTGTCGCATATTGGATTTAAATATAAAAAGGATGATAACCGGAGGCCCTTAATGGAAAAAGCTAACATTGCCACACAGAGGGCGGAGTTTTTACGCAAATATAGACAAAACCAGAACTCTCCCATTAAATGATAAGTTGTCTTTTTAGATGAGACCTGGATCTTTGCCAAAGGCAACAAAAAGAGGTCTTGGCAGAATTCGTCGGTAAAAAGCGTGCGGAAGCCAGGTGGATTCGAGGGAAAGCGTTTTATGGTGTTACATGCATGTCAGAGGGTTTGTAGAGAATGCTTCCCTTATATATTCCACAGCCTCTAAACTGGCAGACTATCTTTAGTATAATGTTCCAATAGTCAATAGGATAATTTATTATTAATAAGGTATTTTATACTCTGTGTTATATTTAATCATCAATATGAAGTATGCTCTACAAATGTAAATGTTAATGGAAACTTTAAAATGCTCTAATTGCTCGAAACTAAAAGATGTACCAGCTGATCATGCAGCTTGGGACACCAATAAGTGTAGCACATATATTCGAGCACGTGACAAGTTTTGTTCTGATATATTAGCGCTGGCTGTTCAATAGCAATCAACGGCTATCCCCTCCACAGGGGCTCGCTTTACAATTTCTAATGACCATTGGCATTAAGAATTTTTTTATCTATTATCAAAATACATGAGGTGTCAGAACCAAGACTGTTGAACTTTTCAATGCATCAGTGCAATCCGAATACTCCGCAATAGCGTTAACAAAAACATGGTTAGATTCCTCCATCTTTGACAGAGAACTTTTTTGCAACGAGTTCAATATTTTTCGTTCTGACAGGGATTTTGCTTCTACTAATCGTCCTAGGGGTGGAAGTGTACTATTAGCTGCAAACTCGAAATATGTTTTGTCCACATTAAACCTGGATTCCTTAGGCTTTCAAATCATACCTGTCATTGATATTCTGGTAGTAAAAATATTGGTCGATTATCAGTCCTTTTATATATTTGTCATTTACATACCACCTGGTGTATCTGTTGCTGACTATGAATATTTATTTGAGACGCTAAGTTCCTTAGATTATCTACAAAATAATGATGGTGGCAATGTACTCATCATAGGTGACTTTAATATTTCAACAACCTACAACCTAATGGTCAAATTAGAGCCATAAATGATTTTCTTGTTGCTAATAACTTATTTCAGCACAATTTAGTTCGCAATTCCAATGACAATATTCTTGACCTAGTGTTGCACAACAGAAATTGTTGCATTACCCATTCTATTGATCCTTTAATGATAGAAGATATGCACCTCCCTGCCTCTGACATATCAATCCTTATGAACGCTCCCAAAAATCTCAATCACTTTCCAACTTGCCATAATAACAGTTATAATTTTCGTAAATGCGATCTGTCTCTAAATTGTATGATAATCTTCTTAGCATCGACTGGTCCTTTCTTTCATCTCTTAACGACATCAATAGCATATGTACTCAATTTTATGATAAACTTGACTTTGTGTTTGCATCTTGTGTACCTAAGAAATCAGTCTCTCGTAGTGGTAAATACCCTCCCTGGTTTAACAGCACCATTATAAATAAAATCAAAGTCAAGGAAAGCCTTAGACAATTGCAATATGCAAGAACTGGTGATCTCCTTATTTATAACGAGTTTAAAAATGTCAGGCATCAAATAAAGTGCAACATAAATATAGCATACAGTAACTTCGTGAAAGATTCTGAAAGAACAATAAAAAGTGATCCCAACAAATTTTGGGCCTTCATCAATAGTAAAAAAGGGTCAACAAATGTCTAAGAAGAAATGTATTTGGATCGGACTCCTCATTGGACACCGGGAATATTTTCACTGAAAGTGACTGCCCGAACAATAACCCAATTGTAAATATAAATTCATTCTCAGAGGTCGAGGTTATTCAGGCTTAAAACGAATTAAGCCTAAAATGACAACAGGCCCTGATTCCATACCGGCATTCTTATTGAAGGATTGCGCAATTATATTTGGATATCCCTTAACCTTCATTTTCAACTTAATACTAAAAAATTGTCAGTTCCCAGACTTATGGAAATATTCCAAAGTGTGTCCAATTTATAAAAAAAGGAATAAATTAGGTATTCAGAACTTCAGATCAATCTCTGTAATCTGCAACTTTTGCAAAATCTTGGAAATCCTACTGTATGACAGAATATATTACTCAATTAACACCAAAATTTCTATTTATCAACATGGTTTTATGAAAGGGCGTTCGACTACAATAAATCTTTTCTGTCACTCAGTATATTTCTGAGTCCTTAGATGAGCATAGTCAAACAGATGTTGTATATACGGACTTTTCCAAGGCATTTGACAGACTCGATCACCGGCTACTACTCGATAAATTAGATAAAATTGGCCTCTCATATTCTCTACTCCGCTTATTTCAATCTTATTTAATGATGGACTCAGTACACTGTTCTCAATGGATTCAAGTCAATGGAATTTGTTGCCACCACTGGATCTATTCTTGGACCCCTGTATTTCAATATATTTACTAATGACATAATAGACGGAATAGATTTGCCTTGCCTGCTATACGCTGATGACCTAAAAGTATTCACAGTTATAAATAATATTGATGTTTGTTTTCAACTTCAAGCGTGTCTTAATAAAGTAAACAACTGGTGTATAACCAATAAATTATACTTGAATGCTGGTAAGTGCAACGTATTGTTCTTTTCTTTAAAAACATCACCAGTTATTTTTGAATACCATTTGCATAACGTATCACTTCAGAGACCTTCAACGTTTTGTGACCTCGGCGTAGTCTTTGACAAAAAGCTGTCTTTTATTGAACACATAGACACTATTATCTCTGAAGCTTTTAAGAGTCTTGGATTCATTGTTCGTGCTAGTCGTGAATTCACTGATACGGATACATTAAAAATTCTTTACCAATCATTTGTTAGATCGAAGCTTGAGTATGCATCACTCATCTGGTGTCTGAGCTATGAGATACATAAAACTAACCTGGAAGCAGTGCAGCATAGATTTGTCAAATTGCTCTGGTTCAAACCAGATGGTACTTACCCTGTCATAGGTTTTCCACAGAGAGATCTACTTGAAAAGTTTTCCATATCTACACTTGAAGACAGGCGATTATACCTCTCTCAAGTTTTCTTTAAAGTGTTACACAATGATTTTGACGCACCTAAAGTAGTCAGCAAATTAAATTTTCAAGTCCCTAGATTGGCTTCTCGCATTGCCCAAGTTTTCTATATGCCCATCTCACATATCAATATTTTAAAAAACTCGCCTTTGTTTACCATGTGCAATAATACAAATAAATTGTCCAGTGTCCTTATTTTTAACTGCCGTCTGAAGAATATAAAATCTCAGTTGTCAATAAAAAAAGATGACGCCTCTCCTGGTTAGACAAGACGCTAAAGACACGTGTAAACGTCGACAGCTTATACAACACAATTTTAAATTAAATAAGTAGTTGTTTGTTTGCCTACTCTTTTGTTTTTCTTAATAGTCGTTTTTGTTTAATTTTATTACTTTACACTTGTCACTTACGTATTTTATTGTTACCTTTCTGATTTTTTTTTTGTGATATTTATGTAGTACTATGTATTATACCTATATTATGTTTTTTTATTCTGTTATCCCTGTTCTGTAATTGGGTACCTTGCCTGTTGAACAGTGTATGCAATAAATAAATAAATAAATGTATGTATGTTTCTAATTCATTAATAAATTGCTCTCTAAATAAAGTGATACTTTTACTCGTAAACAAGATATTGAATGGGGAACACACCTATTAAAGTTTGTTGTGCTTTTAAACTTTCTCAAAAAAAATACTCTTTATTTTTATATATTTGTAAAAACAAATGTAAATAAACACTGTTAAAATTAATTGAATTGCATGTTTATGTCCGTATATTCTCATTATAAAATACTTCGTTTATTGATACGCCCATGCGTGACATTCTGTGTGACCTTGAGCTAATTTGGTTCAGACATTAAAGGATTACTCGCAGACTTATTTGGCGGGAGCAGATTGGGTTAAAGCCTATGAAGTCAGTAGCATGGTAGGTATCTGTTGCGAGTCAGCATTAATACTTTCTGTGCTGATTCCAGTGGTGTGGAGTGCTCATATTCTGTTTTTTCTTCTATTCTAAACACTTGCCAATATGGAAAAATTTAACGGTCGACCTGCTTGTGCAGTGAAAAGCTGTAATTTTAAAAATTATGCTAGAAACAGAAGTTTCTTCAGAATTTCTGGGGATACTGTAAGGTAAGAATTTACAATGATAATAATAAATTACGACCCGTCAAACAAGGGAAAAAATATATATAACAGCAAAATGCAATGGTACGTTATCTAAAGGATGCCTTATCTGAACAGTGCATTCCTTGGGTTTTCCCAAAATTGCTCCCCTTTGTGAAGGAAAAAAATTATTTATTCATTTCTTTATTAACAATTCAGGAAAAAAACATTATTTAAGAAATAACGTATACTTTATTTTACAGATATTTCAGAAACAAAAACGCAAGCGGCTAATGTACCTAGACCTTTTGTGAATATTATTACTTTCGCAGGGCAAGAACATGGCTCAGCGCAAGCCATAGAGAGGATTTATTACATCTAGACGTTGACAAACTAAATCAAAGTTATAGACTTTGCAGTGAACATTTAGAAAAAGATATGTTTACCAACGTGAATTGCATTCATTTAAAACATAATGCAGTCCCAAAAATATTTCCTTAGCAGGATCATCAAAAAGTAATCATTCTTACTGCTTACCTACACCAGTAAATAAGCAGAACTCTTTTAGAAAAATAAACATACTTCCGAATGTTGTTGTAATCCAGGTCGGTAATGTACTAATTAAATTGTAATTTTAAAGGTCATCCATAATTTAATTACACATAATTATACATTTTTAGGTAAAAATTCAGAGACAATAACAAATCATAATATAAACATTGACACAGATGAGTTATACTACTATCTCCTTCTTCTTCCGCCTAAACATCTGCCTCGTTATCCTTCAATACACCCCATAGACAAAATAGACTATACACCTAGAAACAAGAAGTATAGAGAAATAAATGGACCTGATTCATGAAAATATACTTTTGAGACGAGTTGAAGCTTTAGAAAACAGCAGTAGAACTGTCACATTAGACGAATACCAGGCTCTAACATTTCAAGTTTGCTCTGGTGATTTTCATTAACAACCAGGTCGTCCAATCACAAAAAAATTAAGTGGCAGAAGATATTCAGATGAATTTAAAAATGAATGTTTAAAGATATATTCTAGCGGTCCAAAAGTATACCAGTAATATTTAAGTAAAACATTGCATTTGCCAAATCTAGAAACACGCCTCAGACAAATCCATAATTCCCCATTGTTTATAATGCTGAGAACAAAAATAAATTCTTTCAAGATTGAAATAAATAATGATAATCGTCTTTACTGAAAATATAATCAAATATATAGAGGGCAATGTTTAGCTATAAGCTACTCTTACACATAACCCCAAATGAATAGGAAATTGATATTACAATTTATAGTAGGCAGCGGTGGCCCCTCCACCAGGCCACCCAGCAAGTCACCACATACAACCTGCAACAAATGTACACTCAACACGCTGGAGCCCGACCGAATGACCCAGTGGATAGGTTGCTACTGATGCTAGGGAAACACTTAAATACATAAAACCTGTCCTACCTACTGTTCACTATTATAGTAGACAGAAGCAATCTGTCCAGCACGCCAGCCGATCAGCGCCCCTACATGCAATCTGTAACAATGTACAATCACCATGCGGGGGCGCCGACCACCCGACCTATTGCACAAACCGCCACTGATTCTAGAAAAAGTATAAGTAAATGTGTCTACATGAAACAAGCAAACTACTATCACCTAATTGCCCCATCCAGCGCAATAATTAGATTTATATTCAGAAATTATAATCGGTTTATATAACTTTGCCATACTTTGTATTTGAATGTTGAACAATTAAGATGTTACTGTTACTGTTATACAATCCAATACACAATACAAAATTTATTAATCTTTCAGGCCACTGTATACAGTGGATAAGACAAGTCAACAATACAAAAGTATAAAAAATACAAAAAAAGGTAAAATTACATACTTATACAACCTATTATAAAACACATTGTAAAACATACTTCTACATTGACATTTAATAACTAGGTAAAAGCTAGATAAGTATGCGGTACAGTTAATTACATGGTGTTTAAGCTGTTTAGTGCCTCTGTGAAGTCATTAATGATGTAAAAACATTTTTTGAGTAAAAATCCTTTCAGTTTTTTTTTTAAATTGAACAGATATTAGTTCTTTCATATATGTTGGAAGTAAATTATACAATTTAGTGTCTGAATATATTGATCTCTTGTATTTTGTGTGGTAGTGTTTTGTGATTTGGAAATTGTTTTTGCCTCTGGTATCAAAGTGATGTACTTGAGCATGAGTTAGAAGATTTTTGTTGTCATGTAAGTAGGTTAAAATTTTTATTAAGTAGGTACTAATTAGTGTTAAAATTTTTTGTTCGTGAAAAATATCCCTGCAGGATGTGCGATAGATTAAATTGAAAATTAATCTAAGGATGACTTTTTGTTTTATAAATATTCTGTTTACCTTTGTAGATAGTCCCCAAATAGCGATGTTATAGGTCATTATTGAGTGAAATTTAGCGTAATACATCGATACAAGCGATTGAGTGTCTAATTTATTTTTTATGAATTTAATTAGAAAATGTATTTTGTTTAGTCTCTTAGCTGTGAAATCGATGTGGCCATGCCATGAAAAATGCGCATCAATCATTGTTCCTAGAAATTTCGCTGAATTAACAGTGTTTGATGTTTGCTGTGAAAATAAAAGTTGAAATTATGTGCAGTTTTTATGCTCATTCTAAATTCAACACAAATAGTCTTTTCTAGATTAATAATGAGAGGATTATGTAGACACCAGTCACTGAATTCGTGTAAGGTCGTGTTGATATTTTCAAGTAATTTTTCAGAAGTTGTTCCGGATAAACTTATAGAAGTGTCATCTGCATATATAAATACCTTTACCCTTGTAATATTGTTGGGGAAGTCATTAATATATAATAAAAAAAGTAACGGAGCAAGGACGCTACCTTGCGGAGTTCCAGTATTTGCTTTATACATGTCTGATTTTACATTACCTTGTTTTACATGGAAGCATCTATTAGTGAGATAAGAGATCAAAAGTTGGTTAATGTTTCCTCGTAAACCTAGACTTAAAAGTTTTTCGGACACAAATTCGATGTTAAGCGTGTCAAAGGCTCGAGTTAAATCAAAGAAAATGCCAATGACAATTTCACCGGTATCAATTAAATTATGTATGTGTTGGCTGAATGAGAGTGCTGCTGTTTCTGTCTAATGATTTTTTCTAAATCTATGTTGAATGAAATGGGGCAGCAATTTTCAGTATCTGTTTCATTTCCTTTTTTTAGTATAGGTACAATGGTAGCAAGCTTAAGCAAATCTGGGAATTGCCCATGCATGATGCATAGATTTGCCAAATGTGCAATAGGTTTTACAAGTATGCTAGTACATTCTTTGACTATTTTTACAGACGCTTCGTCGTATCCTGTACTTTTTTTTATTCGGTAGTGATTCCTTAATACCTCGTTTGGAGTAACTGGAGTGAGAAATATATTACAATCAACATTGGGGGATGTTGTACATTTTTTAGGTATAAAGTCATTAAAATGTGTTTTTATTTTGTCCTCTACAATGGAGGAGGAATATTTACCAAAAGTCTGCGCTACTTCAGTTTCATCAGTGATAATTTTATTATCATGGTTAAGATTGTGACACTTGACACAAAAAATACATATAAATAGAAACAAATAAATAAATTAAGTAAAATATAATAATATATGCTGTGTTGTAAAAATTGTCTATAAGTATTCTATCGTTAGTAAATAGATATTATTATTATTATTATTTTTTTTTTTTTTTTTTTTTTTTACAAAAAACCAGTCACCCTACTCTGTGGCTCCGACCCTCACAGAGGGGAGCTGGTAATACCAATAGCCACTCCCCACGCCCGTGGGGTGAGTGACTACCGGGTCCGCGAATCGTGTGCCCTGAGTAGACGTAATGAACCGAGGATGACAGCCTTCTGCATTCTGCCGGCTAAGATCTCTGCCGAATCTCGGCATGCCGGTATGATCTTTAGTTCTGAAAGCAGCGTCTGTCTCATTCCACCGAGGGCTCCTATAATCAGTACCACTATTTTAACAGAATGGCCTGGATAAAGCCTGCGGAGTTCGAAGAGCAAATCTCGATATTTTGTCCGTTTTTCCTCCTCTTTCAAGACAATGTTGCTCTCAGCGGGAGCTGAGAATTCCACGACATACATTGTCTTGAGTTGGTGGTCGAGGAGTACTATGTCAGGCTTGTTGGCTTGTATTTGCCTGACGGTGGGAAACGAGTAGTTCCAATAAATTAGGCACTTCTCATTCCCCACAACGGACTCAATATCCCCCGGAACGTAAGGCAGCACTGGTGTTTCGTCTATCCCATACGAGTGCCTTAGATGATAGTAAAGCACTCGTAATGCTGCGTTGTGTCTATGAATATAGGCCGAGACTGCGTAAGTCGGGCAAGCCGACAGTAAGTGCATTACAGTCTCCGGCGCCCTGCGGCAGGCCCTGCAGCTGACATCAGGGACCTCCATACCCATGACACGACGTCGATAGACGAGAGTGTTAAATACACCATCCTGGCAAGCCATTATGAATCCCTCGGTCTCAGACTTCAGCCCAGCTGACCTTAAGAAGGCGAAGGTCAGCCTTTCGGATAAGCCGAGGTCTTCTATATTTTTATAGAAGATCCCGTGCAATGGCTTATCCTTATGGAGCTGCAGAAGGATGTTGTGTTCTGCAGCTCTAATGTGGGCTTTTAGTCGAACGGGTTCCAACTCGGTGACAGAGTCGGGGTTTACCCGCTCGACGTCGAAGATGAGACCAAGTTCATCGGCTGCTCTCCGTGCTGCCTTAAAGAGAAAAGCTCCTACCTCTGCATTTTCATGGTCTCGGACCATGCAGAGGAGGGGATCCGAACTCCTGATGACCTTACATGCTCCCTCCAGAACCATCCTGCTATGGAGACTCTCCAAGCTCAAGAGTCCACGGCCTCCCCGATGTCGTGGGAGATATAACCGTGGAACGGACGATTTAGGATGCAAGCTCCTATTGAGATGCATCTTCTTGCGGGTTACTACATCGAGTTGACGCAGCTCTTCTCTAGTCCACTTCACTACTCCGAAAGAGTAGAGAAGGATCGGAACGGCAAGCATATTTGTAGCAGACACCTTGTTCTTCCCCGACAGTTCTGAAGACCAGATCTGTCGGAGTAGGTGCTGATACTTGCCGCGGAGAGCGTTTTTCACTACACTCACTTCTTGGGTGGAGTGTTGCTCGACATCTAGATGGTGTAAGATGCTTCCGTCCACGAGCTGCGCGTCCTCTCCATAGTCACCGCATCGTCCTCTCTTGAGATGGATCAGTGCGCATTTGTCCAACCCGAACTGCATACCGACAGCCTGCGTATACTCCTGTACCACCCTAAGGGACTGTTGGAGATCCCTCTCTCCAGAGGCATAAAGTTTAAGGTCATCCATATAAAATAGATGGGTGACCTTATGCCTCCTGTCGCCGGGGGTACCGCAGTTGTAGCCACGGGTTTTCCGGAGCGAGACGGATAATGGCAGTAGTGAGATGCAAAACAGAAGGGGGCTGAGGGAATCTCCCTGAAATACTCCTCTTCTGAATGTTACCGACTCTGTTTGGACTCTATCGTTACCCGATGTTATGGTAAAGCGAGTCCTCCAGAGCGGCATCAGTTCTTCAATACATCTCACTACGGGACCGGGTACCACAAGACATCGGAGCAAGTGAACAATGAGCTCATGCGATGTCATGTCGAATGCCTTGCGGTAGTCGATCCAGGCCATAGAGAGGTTCCGCTTATACTGCATGGAGTCCTGCGTGACACATCTGTCAATCAACAGGTTCTCCTTGCAGCCAGCGACACCTCTCTTTGACCCTCGTTGCTCATATATCCGTTCGTAAACCGGTTCAACTGCGTGGAGCACCCGCATGTACAAAATGCGTGTAAACACCTTGTAACATGCGTTTAGACAGGTTATCGGTCTGTAATTCTTTGGGTTGGACAAATCTCCGTTCTTGGGGATCAGCACTGTCCGCCCCTCAACAACCCAAGAAGGGATTTGCTGCTCCCCATTTAACCAGGAATTAAAAATTCTGGCCAAATGGTGGTGGGTGCTCGATAACTTTTTCCACCAAAAGTTATTTATCCCATCGGGACCTGGAGCAGCAAAGTTCTTAGAGCCATCAAGAGCCCTACGAACCTCTTCTGGGGTTATTGGTTCGCACACTTCCTGTGGTTGCTGAAGCCTTTGACAAAAGGCTTCAAAGTGTGCAAGGGCCGGAGAATCTCGGTTGAGTGGAAGCCTCTCCTCGTACAGCGTTTTCCAGAAGTTCTCCACCTGATCTGCAGTCGGCGGATTGTCTACAACACGCGGAGGCGGTTGGAAAAGGCGCGAGGGCTTCTCGCGGAACAGTTTATTTTCCGCAAGCCCCCTCGCCCGCCTCACTAATGACTTTTTGCAAGTCACTAGCATCCGTATCCTGTCGAGACAGTGCTGTTTGGTGGTTCGCAGCACTGCCTCATTGAGTGTGTGATGGACGCGTCTTAAGTTGGCGGCTAATCGACGCACTTTAGGCGTGAACGGCCTGTTGGCCACCATATAGTCCATCACACATTGGATACGGGATGCGTGTTGCCTCGCCGACTGGATCTTGGCTTCCATCTTTTGTATGCGCCGCTGCGCTCTCTCCTGTGGGGAAGAGGTATTTCGCCTCTCCACCTGAGACGAGCGTTGAGCAGCGGCATACACGGCACAATTTATGTGCCAGATGTCAGCCTCTTCTGGTAGCGCTGTACGAAGTTCAGCGTCCTTTCTGGCCAGGTCTTGTGGCCCGGGGGTTTTCAGACGGTGTAACCCCCTTCTGGTACTGAGGCCCTCTGGTATTGGCGGAACGAGGAGAGCCACGTCCTCAACCGGTGAATGTGGCGGCTCTTCGGCCACCTCATTCACCGGCCCAGGAGCAGCCCTCACGTAGCCCCTACTACGAAGGTGGGATACATAGTCACGCAGATTTTGTGGCGTGAAGGCGCTATGCTCTGGTAGCCTCTCACACCACAGAGCATGCATCCGCGCCATGTACCCCCTCCGCGCGGGCTCACTGCTTTCATAACAATGCAGAAGCTCATCCCTCAGTTCATCTGTCCACTCAAAGCGTCCTTGTTCATTGCGTACGTCGTCAACGGGCGGTCTATCCGGATGGGCCCCACCACCTTGCCCTTGACCCCTATCCGAACGGGGTCGATCGTGGGGGCCCAGTCTTCGGCCTGCCGGAACCAAAGGTTAGAGCCTGTGGGTGGTTAGCCCAGCAGGCCCACGACCGACACCAGAGGGGAAGATACTTTCCCCTCCCGGGTGCGCTAGGGCTGCCGGTTCGGTTTTGCACCCCTAGCTGGAGTAAGTGGTGGCGCTACTCACCAAAGGCTTAATAGATGGAAGTTAGCCCCTCCTGCTTATCCTCCTATTATATTATTATTATTATTTTTTTTTTTTTTTTTTTTTTTTTTTTTACAAAAAACCAGTCACCCTACTCTGTGGCTCCGACCCTCACAGAGGGGAGCTGGTAATACCAATAGCCACTCCCCACGCCCGTGGGGTGAGTGACTACCGGGTCCGCGAATCGTGTGCCCTGAGTAGACGTAATGAACCGAGGATGACAGCCTTCTGCATTCTGCCGGCTAAGATCTCTGCCGAATCTCGGCATGCCGGTATGATCTTTAGTTCTGAAAGCAGCGTCTGTCTCATTCCGCCGAGGGCTCCTATAATCAGTACCACTATTTTAACAGAATGGCCTGGATAAAGCCTGCGGAGTTCGAAGAGCAAATCTCGATATTTTGTCCGTTTTTCCTCCTCTTTCAAGACAATGTTGCTCTCAGCGGGAGCTGAGAATTCCATGACATACATTGTCTTGAGTTGGTGGTCGAGGAGTACTATGTCAGGCTTGTTGGCTTGTATTTGCCTGACGGTGGGAAACGAGTAGTTCCAATAAATTAGGCACTTCTCATTCCCCACAACGGATTCAATATCCCCCGGAACGTAAGGCAGCACTGGTGTTTCGTCTATCCCATACGAGTGCCTTAGATGATAGTAAAGCACTCGTAATGCTGCGTTGTGTCTATGAATATAGGCCGAGACTGCGTAAGTCGGGCAAGCCGACAGTAAGTGCATTACAGTCTTCGGCGCCCTGCGGCAGGCCCTGCAGCTGACATCAGGGACCTCCATACCCATGACACGACGTCGATAGACGAGAGTGTTAAATACACCATCCTGGCAAGCCATTATGAATCCCTCGGTCTCAGACTTCAGCCCAGCTGACCTTAAGAAGGCGAAGGTCAGCCTTTCGGATAAGCCGAGGTCTTCTATATTTTTATAGAAGATCCCGTGCAATGGCTTATCCTTATGGAGCTGCAGAAGGATGTTGTGTTCTGCAGCTCTAATGTGGGCTTTTAGTCGAACGGGTTCCAACTCGGTGACAGAGTCGGGGTTTACCCGCTCGACGTCGAAGATGAGACCAAGTTCATCGGCTGCTCTCCGTGCTGCCTTAAAGAGAAAAGCTCCTACCTCTGCATTTTCATGGTCTCGGACCATGCAGAGGAGGGGATCCGAACTCCTGATGACCTTACATGCTCCCTCCAGAACCATCCTGCTATGGAGACTCTCCAAGCTCAAGAGTCCACGGCCTCCCCGATGTCGTGGGAGATATAACCGTGGAACGGACGATTTAGGATGCAAGCTCCTATTGAGATGCATCTTCTTGCGGGTTACTACATCGAGTTGACGCAGCTCTTCTCTAGTCCACTTCACTACTCCGAAAGAGTAGAGAAGGATCGGAACGGCAAGCATATTTGTAGCAGACACCTTGTTCTTCCCCGACAGTTCTGAAGACCAGATCTGTCGGAGTAGGTGCTGATACTTGCCGCGGAGAACGTTTTTCACTACACTCACTTCTTGGGTGGAGTGTTGCTCGACATCTAGATGGTGTAAGATGCTTCCGTCCACGAGCTGCGCGTCCTCTCCATAGTCACCGCATCGTCCTCTCTTGAGATGGATCAGTGCGCATTTGTCCAACCCGAACTGCATACCGACAGCCTGCGTATACTCCTGTACCACCCTAAGGGACTGTTGGAGATCCCTCTCTCCAGAGGCATAAAGTTTAAGGTCATCCATATAAAATAGATGGGTGACCTTATGCCTCCTGTCGCCGGGGGTACCGCAGTTATAGCCACGGGTTTTCCGGAGCGAGACGGATAATGGCAGTAGTGAGATGCAAAACAGAAGGGGGCTGAGGGAATCTCCCTGAAATACTCCTCTTCTGAATGTTACCGACTCTGTTTGGACTCTATCGTTACCCGATGTTATGGTAAAGCGAGTCCTCCAGAGCGGCATCAGTTCTTCAATACATCTCACTACGGGACCGGGTACCACAAGACATCGGAGCAAGTGAACAATGAGCTCATGCGATGTCATGTCGAATGCCTTGCGGTAGTCGATCCAGGCCATAGAGAGGTTCCGCTTATACTGCATGGAGTCCTGCGTGACACATCTGTCAATCAACAGGTTCTCCTTGCAGCCAGCGACACCTCTCTTTGACCCTCGTTGCTCATATATCCGTTCGTAAACCGGTTCAACTGCGTGGAGCACCCGCATGTACAAAATGCGTGTAAACACCTTGTAACATGCGTTTAGACAGGTTATCGGTCTGTAATTCTTTGGGTTGGACAAATCTCCGTTCTTGGGGATCAGCACTGTCCGCCCCTCAACAACCCAAGAAGGGATTTGCTGCTCCCCATTTAACCAGGAATTAAAAATTCTGGCCAAATGGTGGTGGGTGCTCGATAACTTTTTCCACCAAAAGTTATTTATCCCATCGGGACCTGGAGCAGCAAAGTTCTTAGAGCCATCAAGAGCCCTACGAACCTCTTCTGGGGTTATTGGTTCGCACACTTCCTGTGGTTGCTGAAGCCTTTGACAAAAGGCTTCAAAGTGTGCAAGGGCCGGAGAATCTCGGTTGAGTGGAAGCCTCTCCTCGTACAGCGTTTTCCAGAAGTTCTCCACCTGATCTGCAGTCGGCGGATTGTCTACAACACGTGGAGGCGGTTGGAAAAGGCGCGAGGGCTTCTCGCGGAACAGTTTATTTTCCGCAAGCCCCCTCGCCCGCCTCACTAATGACTTTTTGCAAGTCACTAGCATCCGTATCCTGTCGAGACAGTGCTGTTTGGTGGTTCGCAGCACTGCCTCATTGAGTGTGTGATGGACGCGTCTTAAGTTGGCGGCTAATCGACGCACTTTAGGCGTGAACGGCCTGTTGGCCGCCATATAGTCCATCACACATTGGATACGGGATGCGTGTTGCCTCGCCGACTGGATCTTGGCTTCCATCTTTTGTATGCGCCGCTGCGCTCTCTCCTGTGGGGAAGAGGTATTTCGCCTCTCCACCTGAGACGAGCGTTGAGCAGCGGCATACACGGCACAATTTATGTGCCAGATGTCAGCCTCTTCTGGTAGCGCTGTACGAAGTTCAGCGTCCTTTCTGGCCAGGTCTTGTGGCCCGGGGGTTTTCAGACGGTGTAACCCCCTTCTGGTACTGAGGCCCTCTGGTATTGGCGGAACGAGGAGAGCCACGTCCTCAACCGGTGAATGTGGCGGCTCTTCGGCCACCTCATTCACCGGCCCAGGAGCAGCCCTCACGTAGCCCCTACTACGAAGGTGGGATACATAGTCACGCAGATTTTGTGGCGTGAAGGCGCTATGCTCTGGTAGCCTCTCACACCACAGAGCATGCATCCGCGCCATGTACCCCCTCCGCGCGGGCTCACTGCTTTCATAACAATGCAGAAGCTCATCCCTCAGTTCATCTGTCCACTCAAAGCGTCCTTGTTCATTGCGTACGTCGTCAACGGGCGGTCTATCCGGATGGGCCCCACCACCTTGCCCTTGACCCCTATCCGAACGGGGTCGATCGTGGGGGCCCAGTCTTCGGCCTGCCGGAATCAAAGGTTAGAGCCTGTGGGTGGTTAGCCCAGCAGGCCCACGACCGACACCAGAGGGGAAGATGCTTTCCCCTCCCGGGTGCGCTAGGGCTGCCGGTTCGGTTTTGCACCCCTAGCTGGAGTAAGTGGTGGCGCTACTCACCAAAGGCTTAATAGATGGAAGTTAACCCCTCCTGCTTATCCTCCTATTATATTATTATTATTATTTTTTTTTTTTTTTTTTTTTTTTTTTTTTTTTTTTTTTTTTACAAAAAACCAGTCACCCTACTCTGTGGCTCCGACCCTCACAGAGGGGAGCTGGTAATACCAATAGCCACTCCCCACGCCCGTGGGGTGAGTGACTACCGGGTCCGCGAATCGTGTGCCCTGAGTAGACGTAATGAACCGAGGATGACAGCCTTCTGCATTCTGCCGGCTAAGATCTCTGCCGAATCTCGGCATGCCGGTATGATCTTTAGTTCTGAAAGCAGCGTCTGTCTCATTCCGCCGAGGGCTCCTATAATCAGTACCACTATTTTAACAGAATGGCCTGGATAAAGCCTGCGGAGTTCGAAGAGCAAATCTCGATATTTTGTCCGTTTTTCCTCCTCTTTCAAGACAATGTTGCTCTCAGCGGGAGCTGAGAATTCCATGACATACATTGTCTTGAGTTGGTGGTCGAGGAGTACTATGTCAGGCTTGTTGGCTTGTATTTGCCTGACGGTGGGAAACGAGTAGTTCCAATAAATTAGGCACTTCTCATTCCCCACAACGGATTCAATATCCCCCGGAACGTAAGGCAGCACTGGTGTTTCGTCTATCCCATACGAGTGCCTTAGATGATAGTAAAGCACTCGTAATGCTGCGTTGTGTCTATGAATATAGGCCGAGACTGCGTAAGTCGGGCAAGCCGACAGTAAGTGCATTACAGTCTCCGGCGCCCTGCGGCAGGCCCTGCAGCTGACATCAGGGACCTCCATACCCATGACACGACGTCGATAGACGAGAGTGTTAAATACACCATCCTGGCAAGCCATTATGAATCCCTCGGTCTCAGACTTCAGCCCAGCTGACCTTAAGAAGGCGAAGGTCAGCCTTTCGGATAAGCCGAGGTCTTCTATATTTTTATAGAAGATCCCGTGCAATGGCTTATCCTTATGGAGCTGCAGAAGGATGTTGTGTTCTGCAGCTCTAATGTGGGCTTTTAGTCGAACGGGTTCCAACTCGGTGACAGAGTCGGGGTTTACCCGCTCGACGTCGAAGATGAGACCAAGTTCATCGGCTGCTCTCCGTGCTGCCTTAAAGAGAAAAGCTCCTACCTCTGCATTTTCATGGTCTCGGACCATGCAGAGGAGGGGATCCGAACTCCTGATGACCTTACATGCTCCCTCCAGAACCATCCTGCTATGGAGACTCTCCAAGCTCAAGAGTCCACGGCCTCCCCGATGTCGTGGGAGATATAACCGTGGAACGGACGATTTAGGATGCAAGCTCCTATTGAGATGCATCTTCTTGCGGGTTACTACATCGAGTTGACGCAGCTCTTCTCTAGTCCACTTCACTACTCCGAAAGAGTAGAGAAGGATCGGAACGGCAAGCATATTTGTAGCAGACACCTTGTTCTTCCCCGACAGTTCTGAAGACCAGATCTGTCGGAGTAGGTGCTGATACTTGCCGCGGAGAGCATTTTTCACTACACTCACTTCTTGGGTGGAGCGTTGCTCGACACCCAAGTAAATGTACGACTCTCCGGCATCTAGATGGTGTAAGATGCTTCCGTCCACGAGCTGCGCGTCCTCTCCATAGTCACCGCATCGTCCTCTCTTGAGATGGATCAGTGCGCATTTGTCCAACCCGAACTGCATACCGACAGCCTGCGTATACTCCTGTACCACCCTAAGGGACTGTTGGAGATCCCTCTCTCCAAAGGCATAAAGTTTAAGGTCATCCATATAAAATAGATGGGTGACCTTATGCCTCCTGTCGCCGGGGGTACCGCAGTTGTAGCCACGGGTTTTCCGGAGCGAGACGGATAATGGCAGTAGTGAGATGCAAAACAGAAGGGGGCTGAGGGAATCTCCCTGAAATACTCCTCTTCTGAATGTTACCGACTCTGTTTGGACTCTATCGTTACCCGATGTTATGGTAAAGCGAGTCCTCCAGAGCGGCATCAGTTCTTCAATACATCTCACTACGGGACCGGGTACCACAAGACATCGGAGCAAGTGAACAATGAGCTCATGCGATGTCATGTCGAATGCCTTGCGGTAGTCGATCCAGGCCATAGAGAGGTTCCGCTTATACTGCATGGAGTCCTGCGTGACACATCTGTCAATCAACAGGTTCTCCTTGCAGCCAGCGACACCTCTCTTCGACCCTCGTTGCTCATATATCCGTTCGTAAACCGGTTCAACTGCGTGGAGCACCCGCATGTACAAAATGCGTGTAAACACCTTGTAACATGCGTTTAGACAGGTTATCGGTCTGTAATTCTTTGGGTTGGACAAATCTCCGTTCTTGGGGATCAGCACTGTCCGCCCCTCAACAACCCAAGAAGGGATTTGCTGCTCCCCATTTAACCAGGAATTAAAAATTCTGGCCAAATGGTGGTGGGTGCTCGATAACTTTTTCCACCAAAAGTTATTTATCCCATCGGGACCTGGAGCAGCAAAGTTCTTAGAGCCATCAAGAGCCCTACGAACCTCTTCTGGGGTTATTGGTTCGCACACTTCCTGTGGTTGCTGAAGCCTTTGACAAAAGGCTTCAAAGTGTGCAAGGGCCGGAGAATCTCGGTTGAGTGGAAGCCTCTCCTCGTACAGCGTTTTCCAGAAGTTCTCCACCTGATCTGCAGTCGGCGGATTGTCTACAACACGCGGAGGCGGTTGGAAAAGGCGCGAGGGCTTC
Organism: Leptura quadrifasciata; assembly: GCA_963675555.1. NCBI lineage: Eukaryota > Metazoa > Arthropoda > Insecta > Coleoptera > Cerambycidae > Leptura > Leptura quadrifasciata. Next base: position 110,678,262 of record OY776676.1, on the reverse strand, counting down.
TCGCGGAACAGTTTATTTTCCGCAAGCCCCCTCGCCCGCCTCACTAATGACTTTTTACAAGTCACTAGCATCCGTATCCTGTCGAGACAGTGCTGTTTGGTGGTTCGCAGCACTGCCTCATTGAGTGTGTGATGGACGCGTCTTAAGTTGGCGGCTAATCGACGCACTTTAGGCGTGAACGGCCTGTTGGCCGCCATATAGTCCATCACACATTGGATACGGGATGCGTGTTGCCTCGTCGACTGGATCTTGGCTTCCATCTTTTGTATGCGCCGCTGCGCTCTCTCCTGTGGGGAAGAGGTATTTCGCCTCTCCACCTGAGACGAGCGTTGAGCAGCGGCATACACGGCACAATTTATGTGCCAGATGTCAGCCTCTTCTGGTAGCGCTGTACGAAGTTCAGCGTCCACTCTGGCCAGGTCTTGTGGCCCGGGGGTTTTCAGACGGTGTAACTCCCTTCTGGTACTGAGGCCCTCTGGTATTGGCGGAACGAGGAGAGCCACGTCCTCAACCGGTGAATGTGGCGGCTCTTCGGCCACCTCATTCACCGGCCCAGGAGCAGCCCTCACGTAGCCCCTACTACGAAGGTGGGATACATAGTCACGCAGATTTTGTGGCGTGAAGGCGCTATGCTCTGGTAGCCTCTCACACCACAGAGCATGCATCCGCGCCATGTACCCCCTCCGCGCGGGCTCACTGCTTTCATAACAATGCAGAAGCTCATCCCTCAGTTCATCTGTCCACTCAAAGCGTCCTTGTTCATTGCGAACATCGTCAACGGGCGGTCTATCCGGTTGGGCCCCACCACCTTGCCCTTGACCCCTATCCGAACGGGGTCGATCGTGGGGGCCCAGTCTTCGGCCTGCCGGAACCAAAGGTTAGAGCCTGTGGGTGGTTAGCCCTGCAGGCCCACGACCGACACCAGAGGGGAAGATGCTTTCCCCTCCCGGGTGCACTAGGGCTGCCGGTTCGGTTTTGCACCCCTAGCTGGAGTAAGTGGTGGCGCTACTCACCAAAGGCTTAATAGATGGAAGTTAGCCCCTCCTGCTGTCATATTATTATTATTATTATTATTAGCCGTTACTCGAGTCCGAGTATAAAAATGTTACAGTCGATAAATTGTGTACAATAAAAAACAAGTAAAAGGTGTAGTCTATTGTAATTCTCATTCATCTACGGTGCACACGGCTATGGCTATAGAGGCCAATTCGGGAAAGCACATGTCGACCGCAGTCAGGACAAATATAGACCTGGTTAGGTCTTGGATTCGGCCTTCTTGCAGCAACATTTCCTTGATAGCTGGCCACAACCCCTCGCCATTCGGTTCTGTCCGCTGCAAGTTGTTCCCATTGCTCGTCTGGAATACCGCAGGATTTTAGATTTTCATGGAGAACGTCTTTGAACCTCTTTCGTTGACCGCCACGCCTTCTTCTACCGCTTAGCAATTCACCATAAAGTGTACATTTAGGAAGGCGGTTATCATGCATACGATGAACGTGACCTGCCCATCTTAGGCGTGCTCTTGAAATAAGCACCTCAATTGGAAGGCTGTTTGCTCTCCTGAGTACTTCCACGTTTGATATGTGATGGAACCAACGGATTTTCATCATACTTCTGAGGTGTCTTTGCTGAAAACGTTCTAAGTCTTTCACATGACGACGGTAAGTGACCCAGCTTTCACATCCATATAGCAGTGTTGGAATGACAACTGCTCTGTAGACAGCCATTTTCGTTGACAAAGCAAGGTCGTGGTTGTCAAATACTCTCTCTCTAAGTCCCCAGAGTGCTCTAGATGCAGCGTTAATTCTATTGCGAATCTCGCTGTCCATGTTTGCTTTGTCATTAACAACGTTGCCTAAGTAATTGAACTGATCCACCACTTCAAGAGAATTTCCGTTAAGTGTAATGTCTATTTGGTTCACTTGATGAGGAGTTGACATAATCTTAGTCTTTCCAATATTGATTTTAAGTCCCAAGGAATCATAGCTCTGGGCATACACATCTAAAAGTTCTTGAAGCTCTTCCGGCGTAGAGGCTAAAAGTGCACAGTCATCCGCATACTGGAGATCACAAATGAATCGTGTGCATGTCTTCGTGAAAGCTCTAAAGCGCCCTATGTTAAAGAGACCGCCATCAAAACGGTATCTGAGACCTATTCCTCTGACTGTCAGTTTGTTGTCAACAATAATTGTTAGAGCAGTGGTAAACAAATTAAAGAGTAGGGGTGCCAGGACACATCCCTGCCTAACTCCAGTGAGGGTTTGGAAAGGTTCGGTTGCCTCATTATTATACATAACCTGGGCGTTGTTGTTTGTATGTAGACTGCGACATACTTCCACAAATTTTCTAGGGATACCTAAGCGGAGCATAATTTTCCAGAGCACTTCCCTGTCCACCGAGTCAAACGCCTTGGTTAAATCAATGAAGGCCATGTGAATTTCTCCTTGATGTTCGAGTGCCTTTTCTTGAAGCTGTTTAAGTGTGAAGATTAAATCCGATGTGCCTCGGTTTGGTCTAAAGCCACTCTGTGTTTCAGGAAGTAACTTTTCCATAACAGGTGTTAGCCTATTTGCCATCGCTTTAGTGAGTATCTTCCCTCCAACAGCCAGGAGAGCTATACCCCTGTAATTTCCACAGTCCGCAGCGCTCCCTTTGTTTTTGAAGAGGTTGATTAAAAGTGTATCACGAAACTCCTGCGGAGCTTGACCACTTTCCCACACGACATCAAACAGTTTTTTGAGGCAGGGTATGAGCTCTGACGACACAGCTTTAAAGATCTCAGCTGGGAGTGAGTCGGCGCCGGGAGATTTGTTATTTTTTAGCTGCCCAATGGCGGTTAAGATCTCTTCCGTTGTTAGTGGTTTATCTAAGTCTTCGAAGGTGTCATATTGAGGGATAAGATTTATAATATCGTGATCGGCTTGACTTTGCTGGTCAAGAATGTTAGAGTAGTGTTCTTTCCATCGGGCTCTTATTTCCTGGTCTTCTTTGAGGAGATTTCCATTTAAATCTTTAATAGGGCACATATTTTTCCGACTGGGGCCGTACACTGCTTTTACTCCTTGAAAGAAATTCCTGTAGTCGTGTGAATCGGCGTACCTTTGAATTTCTCTGGCCTTGCTTGCCCACCACTCGTTCTTTATTCTTCTGATTTCGCGTTGCGTTACATACTTAGATTGAGTGATGAGTCGTTGGGGTGGTTGATAGCGTTTTGGAAGGCAATATGTTTGCGGTCAAGAAGTTCTTGTATGAAAGCTTCATTATCATTGAACCAGTCCTCCTGTTTTTTACTTGCTGCAGTGCCAAGAATTTCCTCACTCGCACTTTTTAAACTGTCTTTAATTTGTGTCCAGGTAGCAGCGACATCTACAGAATTGGTTTCTTCTAGTGCACTCAAATTCTCTTGAACTTTTTGCTTTAGCTGTTCGACGGTTTGTTGGTCACGCAATTTACTAATACGGAGACGGAGTCTACGCTTTACTTGAGTTCTTCGGTGTTTGGGTCTCATAACAATTTTCATTTTAGAGACAACAGGACGATGATCGGTCCAACATTCGCTATCAATGCGCGCCTTTGTAATTTGGACGTCCTTGAGATGCTTCCTACGTACGATAACATAGTCCAGTAGATGCCAGTGACCTGATCTGGGGTGACGCCAGGTGCCTTTAAATTTATCTTTTTGTCGGAAAATGGTGTTTGTTATAACTAGATCATGTTCGGCGCATTTAGTTAGGAGTAGTTGACCGTTAGCGTTCATGTTGCCCAAACCGTTCTTGCCTATGATGCCTGGCCAGGTGTCTGCATCTCTCCCTACTCTAGCGTTAAAATCGCCAAGAATAACGAGTCGTTCCGTTTTAGGTATTCTACAGAGGGTTTCTTCCAGCTGTTGATAGAAGCTTTCCTTGGTTTCGTGACTTGCATCCAGAGTGGGAGCGTAGGCGCTTATTAGATTTACCGCGTTGCCATCTGATAGCTCATAGCGTAGCAGCATTAGACGCTCGGATAGGCCTTGTGGTACTTGCGTTAAGTTGGATACAAGTTGATTCCGAACGGCAAATCCTACTCCATGTTGTCTTCTTGAATTGGTGGGAAGACCTTTCCAATAGAAGGTGTAGTACTTTTCTGTGAGAGAGCCTTCCTCCAAAAATCGAGATTCGCTGAGAGCTGCAACGTCAACATTGAGTCGGTGAAGTTCTCTATCTATTAGAGCAGTTCTTCTTTCAGGCCGATCGGTGCGAGTGCTGTCGTTCAAAGTACGAACATTCCAAGCGCCGTAGATGAAAGAATTAGTTTTGTTGGATTTAACTTTTCGGTGTTTTTTCGACATTCGATGAGGTGTCCCTGTGGGCACCCTCCCCCGGAGATCCGATCGGGAGGGTATTTTACCTCCGGATGATTTTGTCCCACTTGAACGCTCCATCATTTTTTTAAAGCCTTAATCGACTGAAAACGAAGCTGCATTTGAAGTTTTGGCTGGAGCAGGTATGCAACTGACCAGCTCGGTTGCGGAAGGCGAGTGGTGTGGTCCCATGGCACAGAAGGAGACTGCGACGATGGGGTAACCAAACGATTCCAAAAGCAACCTTTGTGTGCGGTGGGTTATTTTTACCGCACTCTTCGTGAGAAGGTGGATGGGCTCACGGCAAAAGGTAAGGGTTATTCCGCCCTTACTCGGTCGTTAGAGCCTCGTTAGTGAAAACAGGGTGCACCAAGTTCAGATTGAACTCATCGCGAAGGTGAGGTTAACAATTGAGTAGGAGAGGCTATAACTTGCGCTTCACTACCCCATTACACCATTAAATAGATATAGAAAGTTCACTAATTTTGTCTTAAGTTGCGAGGTAGCCCCAATGTTGTCATAAATCTTATTCTCAGTATCATCCCTCCAGATCACCATCTGCGCATGATGATCAGAAAGTCCAGGATCGAAGTTGTCACATACAAGTTTTCTTTGCTTATATTAGTTATTATGTAGTCAATGCTGCTCTGTGTTAAACAGTTGCCCAGGCTTGCTACCCTTGTAGGTCCATCGAAGAAGGAGATTAGACCGTGTGATTGAACTATATCTTCTAGCATTAAAGTATTTAGTGACTTATTCATACTGTCTATGTTAAAATCACCATATATGAAAACGTTTTTATATTTGTTTGTGCTAACAAGTTTGATAGTTATATTAGAAAGATATTTATATCACTGTTGGGAGATCTGTAAAGGCAAATTATGCAGATGTTCTTTGAATATAACAGCACATTCAAATGATAGATCGATTGACAAATCACAAAGTTTTTTTATGTTTTTACACTTACTTGCAATGTTATGTTTTGCAAAGATCACTGTACCGCCATGTGCATGACTTTGACGACAGTAGTAACTTATTTGCTGATACCCCATGATATTTATTTGTTCTATTTGTGTTTGACATGCCCAGTACTTACTAAAGCACAGACAAGTAGGGTTTAATATATTTACGAGAAGGCCAATTGTATTTATTTTATTCGTGATACATTGTATGTTGATGTTTAAAATATTTTGACTAGATACTTCTACCTGTAATGAGCTCGCGTTGGCATTGATTTGATTAACTTTTTGATTGTTTATGTTTTTAGTGATACAGGAGGAGTTTTCTGAAAATTTTTAAGTCCTTTAGGATCATACTGTCGAATAATTGTTTTACGTGGCCACATTTCTTCAGAGAACACCTTGGTCTCAAATGACTGACTGACACCAACTTTAAATGCTGCAATTTCATTAGAAAAGGTTTTAAGTTTATCATACCGTAAGAGTTTGATGCCATGCCCATTCAGGTGGTTAATAATATCGTCGTCAGATGTATCCAGTACCAATCGGGAAATAAAAATACAGCTTAAGGGGTCAACAGCTTTGAGATTATTACTGTTTTCGTTTCTTCCTATGATTGTTTTTTGTTTAAGCCTCCTGTTATTTCTGGGGAATATAAATCCATCAGTGTTGTTTTCTTTAGTGTCATTAGTTCCAGGGATATAGTGCATGTCGTTTTCCATTGCTTCCTTGATGCCATTATTTGAATCACAGTTTATGTCATTTTTAGGAGAAGTTTGTCCCAGATTTATTATTTTCTCCATTATTTGTTTTTGTTTACTTTCTAATATATTTAAGTTTATTTCTTGAGATCTTTGTATTGATGTGTCAGGTAGATCCTTTTTTGCTACTGTGATGTGTTGATGTTTTTTTGGTGGAGATCCTTCCTTATCTATGGAGTTTTTTTGTTCCGTATTATTCTGTACATTCGGTTTTGTAGTTTCATTACTATTTAAAAATATGTTTAATGTTGCCTTCATAGTATTTGAGTCTTCTGTGTATAGTAAAAACTGTTTTTGGATTTCAACTGAGATAAATTCCTGGATTTCGCTTCCAAGTAGTAAATTTTTCCTGGTAAGTGGTTGACTTTGTTAGTTTCTCATTTTTATAGACTTCATTTTCTTTTTGTAAAGTATTGATATCTTGCTTTAACAGAGTGATTTAGTCGGATAAATCTTTATTACGCTGTTTTAATTAATAGTTTTCGATTGTTAGTTCTTCATTTGAGGCTGTTAAGGACAATATGTTTGCTATCTCAGGACTTACATTATCTGTAGTTATTTGGTAAGTTAATTTAGAATCACAACACGTAACTCGTTCAGCACAGCTATTGTGATAAACATTTTTCTTTGGACATTTAATCTCTTTTTTCTTACTGCCTTTTTATTACAATAATTGCAGAGCTCTTTCAATGCCACCTCACTTTCAGCCATGTTGAAACATAATAGAGAAAATAGAGTTTAGTTGACATGTAAGAGAATGAACATTGAAACAAGGCAGCTTTATATTTATAAAACCTTCATTTTGAAACAGATTTTTATAATAAACCAATATTTAACCCATAACTATTAGTTAACCAACAATTGTGAAACTGGCTGTTAGTCATTTACCGAAATTTCAGTCAATTCTATGTTTTCACTTGCTTCGCGGTTCAACTATGCAAACAATAAAACAAATAAAAGCTGTAATAATTAACTAAAATTATTATGTCGTTAGGTGTTACGAGTTTTCTTTATTTTATCTCACGCTGACGCAAACGATGTATGTAGAAACATCGAAGAAGATCAAAATGAGGGATTGACTAAAGCGCCGCTAACTGACTAAGGTAGAAATTTTTTTTTTTTTGTACTGAATATTCTATTCTAATTTTCAAAAAATTTGGTGGTTTCGTTTTGTAAGGAAAGAAACAGAAATACCAATTTTTGAGACAGAGGACTCTACGCGAGCTATGTTAGACAAACCGTTTTGCCACTTCTGACCAGACATTATGATAAAAATATAATTTTTGCATGAAACTCATATGCTTGTAATGTCATATGATGATGATATATGAATACATTTGATAACCCCAGAGCCATCGTTATGTATAGTATTGTCATTAATATAATTTTTTTTCAAAATAGTTTCTTTTTTTTTCTCCTAAATTGGATGTGAGTTTAAAGTTTAACGGCGTTTATAATCCCATGTCCAGTACACAAATTTCATGTAAAAATGATGCCTCTCTCACTAGACTTTTAAAGTGCTCATAAGCACTTTCCGAGTGCCCGCGAGCACTTTATGCGATTACTAAGCACTAAGCCCTTTTGTAAAGTGCTCGAAGCACTAAGCATCGCTTTTAAAAAGTGCTTCTAAGCACAGTACTCCCGAGCAGAAAAGTGCTTAGACGAGCACTAAGCACAGTGCTTAGGAACAGCTCTGATACTATCATACTTTCTCAACCCAAATACAAATCTACAACACGTATTCTGCATTTTTGTATTCGGTTTCGGGTTATAGAGTCTACACAAGAACCATAATTAAAAATTGAGAAGACAAGCGATAATTAACGAGGTTTTTGAATTCATAAACAGTGTGTCAAACTTACAAAGTATTTAAATTAAAAAGTGATTAATATTCCAAGGTAAATGGTATCAGATAGAAACAAGTAATACCAAACTTTGCATAAAAGAACCTGGGGTAAACCAACACAACGAAATTTGTGTCCTAACTTTGTATAAAACTAGACGATCATGTACATAGCCAATTTGTTTATCTTAACATAAAATTGAGATAAATAATTATTGGTTGGGATTAAATATGTTCTTGATTGCTTCACGGTTAAAGATTTATAAAGGATTTTTATTCATAATTAATACCCTGGGGTAGTGGGTTCTTCACTTTTTTGCTCATTTCTTCAAAATGGCGATCAAATAAAGGATCTGCAGATGATGCCAATTTATTGTCATTAAAGATACACACAAAAAAAAATATTGCAGCTTGTCAACATTTATTTCTATAATCGCTTCTTAAAAACAACCTACCGACTGGCCTACTACCATCCCACATTGTGTATTTGAATGAAATTCAATTGGTTAAATGTGACTATCATGTTTTACATTAGTAAACAACAAAACTTCAGTTTAAGTCGGGACTAAGCTAATTCTTAGCAATTTTTTTTACTTGATCATGAGAAGCAGATATTCATTAACGATATTGACGTCAGCAATAAAATTGATATCTTTTTAGGCTCTCTCTTTGCAAATGATTACGCTGTTATTACAGCGGCAGACAAAGCCGAACAGTTAGTTGATAAAACCAATACACATGAATTTAGTTAAGCAAATGTGTGTTAATAGCGTTGATAGTCAGTTAAAATGGTATGCTCATATTGAATTTTTAAATAACAAAATTGCAACAATGTGTTATACTTATCTGCCAACGCAACTTAAAATGTTTTATTTTGCACACGTGAACTCACATTTAACTTACTGCATCATATGTTGGGTCAATTCAGGCAGAGCAAGTGAGCTACTTATTTCACAAAAAAAAATCATAAGAACAATGTTATTCAAAAATACGATTCACTCCTGTAGACAGTTGTTTTAAGATTTAAATATCCTAATGGTACCTTCACTGATTATATTGGCTTGTGTTATTCATGTAAAAAAGAATATTTTTCAAATGACAACCATTTCTGATAGGAAAATAAATTATAATTTATGTGTAAAAGATAACCTTCTATTGCCAAATCATCACAAGTGACTTTCAGCAAATGGACTGACAATAACGTCTTTAAAAATATATAATCATTTGCTATACAATGTAAAGCAAATATATAATTTAAACAAATTTAAAAAAGTTATTAAAAAATATCTTCTAGAAAATTCGTTTTATTCTGCCATTGAAATGTCGGAATAAAGTTATTTTACTATTTAACATATTCTTAATGTTTGTACAAAAGCTTTGTGCCGTATTCTCGTTGTATTTTAATATTAACCTTTTAAATATAATGCTGTGTTGATACTTTTTAATATATATACGAGTATATATATACAATGTTTGTTATTTCTCTTTTGACATTTTCCTTGCATGTAAAACATGTCGTATGAAACTAAAATTATTATTATTAGATATTCTCTGTAAGTTTTGTAGTTTCTTCAGTTTTCGTATTGGTTATTTTTAAATAACATCTTGTATATATAATTTGTATCTACCTGACCGGAAATGACTGTCTCTGCCGCTCTATATGAGTCCTTCATTTACTTGCTGCATTTATGTCATCTATCTTTGTTGCATTGCATTTAACTGTTATATTTGGCAATGAACTATTTATAGCAAATGGGTTTTTATTTCCGGTCAACAATTTTCGATCACAATGTATGACGCTATTTTTGGATCGACAGCAGAACGCTGGCAGCCTGTCATATATGTAGAAAATGAAAAACGGACGAAGTCTAGGGTCAGCACCTCAGGTTGCAGCGCATCAAGTCTTGCATCAGCATCAACTCATATAAGGCTTCCTATTACTATGACTGACAGTGTGTTGGCAAGGCGCAATGTACATTTTTTAACAAAGCGCTAAAGAAGTGGACAAGCGAAGAGTCAACTCCTTTGTTTCCACCAAAGGCAAAATAAAACATCTTTTAGATTTAGGATAATAAATAGTATATGTATTCTTTTAAATGTACAATAAATTTATTTGTCTATTAAGGTTCCTCGAACTTTTTTATTTTCTTGAGATTTACCTTGCTCCTGTTTTCTTTTGTTCATTCCTTTCCTTTCCAATTGTTTTTCTATGATCCTAGCATTATTTGCATAACTGTCTGCTACTTCCCTCTGTAAAAAACATTGTTAAAATTAATATGGCTATTTCAATATTTTTTTTTTATGTTGAAAACCGGTTGGATATAGGAAGTACACTTTATTGCAAAAAAGTAGTACAAATTATTTTAGCAGTGTAAACATGACTTTTAAAAAATATTGATGTCATTATCCAAACGTCAACTGTCACAATTTTTCAAGCTGAGGGGGACTGAATTTTTCTTGCTTTTTTTTATTTGCTATACCTTAGAAAACTTGCTTCTCGGTCAGATAAGTGAAATAAACAAAAAAGTGAAAAATCGGTTTAAGATTCGTAAAAATTTTTGAAATTCAACTAATCTTCGTCTTTTTTTTTAACCGTGTAAAACTGATTGAGATCAAACTGCTATACTGCGGAAAACTTGCCCCTTGGACAAATAAATAAAATAAAACAAAGAAACAAGAAATCGGTTAAAATCTTCCAGTCCCGCATCATCCCCGAATATCATAATAAAAACTGATCAAAGTTAACATTTTGTCGTAATTAAGAAAAAAATAGCTTTTCCATGTTAATCAAACAGTACAACTTGAAATAAGTAAAAAACAGATAAAAATAAGAAAAATAAATTAAAAAATCATAAATATTTCAACATTTATTGGTCTCACGTTGTGCCTGAAAAACACATTTTTTTATTCATTCTTTTTGTACTTGCTATTTTAAACTCATGATTTGATGATTTGTGCGAAAATTGTATAGATCGTGAAAGAAGCGTCGCTCTGATGACCCATCCCAGGACTTGGGTCTAATGACTTTTTCTAACGTTTCTGTCACTAACTTCACACACAGCTCTACTGATCGCGTACGACATGGAAACTTGTCAAAATTCCGTTCAACTGCTGTTCCTGATTTTATTACAGATGAAATCTTCTCATCGCTTACTCTTCGCAGCAAAGGTGGCAGCGAGAGATTACAGGTATTCCACTCTATCATTTTGGTGTAATCAGTGTCCGCAAAATTTACTTTTGGTGTGACAGTCAGAAAGCTTCAAAATATTCCTAGAAGTTTTGTTTCTCACCATCATTATTCTTCTAAGTCCTAATCCTCTGATACGCTTTCTGTCATCTACAATCATAGTCAAAAACAAGTTTTCGGGATGAGCAAAAAATGGGTTACGCTCAATCACAGGGTCTATTACTTCAAGTAAATTTTCAGGTAGAAACCTTGATGTTTCGATAGCTTGAAATAGATGCTTAGGGCAATCTGTAAAGTACTTGCTCTTCTTGATATTAAATCAGACAGGTATATAGGACTTAAGATGAAAAAAACTAATAATTCATCAGTACAGTAGTGTGAAGTTAGTGACATAAGCGTCACAGTAAGTCATTGGAGCGACGCTTCTTTCATGATCTATAATACCAAGTTTTTTGCACAAATCGGAGTTTAAAATAGCAAGTACCAAAAAGAATGAATAAAAAATGTGTTTTTCAGACAAAATAAGACCCTTAAATGTTGAAATATTTATAATTATTTTATTTATTTATCTTATTTTTATCTGTTTTTCTTAATTACAACTAAATGTTAAATTTGATTGGTTTTTATGATTTTCGGGGATGATGCACGATAGGAAGATTTTAACTGTTTTTCTTTTTCTTTGATGTATCTTATTTATCTGTCCGAGGGGCAAGTTTTCCGCGGTATAGCAATTCGATCTTAATCAGTTTGGCACATTTTAAAAAAAACACGAAGATTAACTGAATTTCACTAATTTTTACAAATCTTGAAGACAATGCGCGACCGGAAGGTATTAACCGATTTTTCATTTCTTTGTTTTATTTTACTTATCTGACCAAGGGGCAAGTTTTCCGTGGTATATAGAATTTTAAAAAATTTTTAAAAAAATTCGGCCCATCCTAATACGCAAGTTGTGATTAAGGAATCATTCTTGAAAATTTGAAATTTTTGCCAATTTTTAATAATGGTTAGACATCTAACAGAAAGGCAGAAGATTAGTATTGTTGGGAATGGGAAAATGTAAAACTATATCCCGGAAATATGGATCTGGTAGACCTAAACGAATTAATGAACAGCAAGATGAAGCCCGTATAAATTACCATGAAATCCACCCCAGTCAATGCAGTTTTGGGAACAAATTTTCCTGCCTCGGGATCTGCTCTGCCTGTATAAGAATTAAAAATAGCATTCTGAAGTGTAGTTTTGCTGTTAAAAAATACAAATTAATGGAAGAAAATAACAAAGACGGATCATTTTTGCACTCAACCGTATGTTGAACAATGAACACTTTTGGTCAAATATCATATTTTCTGATGAAAGGTTTATTCAATCGTGTAATGATGATGGACATATTCGTGTTTATAGGCCTCGTGGGTAAAGATACAATGAAAATTTTACATTCGATCCAGTTAAATCGGGACGTTTTTCTGTTAATACCTGGGCATGGATTAGTCAAAGATGAATGGGAATGTATTGGTTTATTGATGGTCACCTGAATTCCACTAATTATGTTGAGATACTTGAAAATGTTATGTTGCCGTCAGTAACAGAACTATATCCAGATGATAATTTTTACCTCCTAACAGGATAGTTACCCCATACATACTGCATGTAATACTGTGGCATAATAATGTCGAAGAGCTACAGTAGCATTCTAAAAGTCCCGACATTAATACCATTGAGAATGTTTGGGGGATTGTGGTGAAGCATATACAAAAATTAAATTATCATCCTCAGTATGCTAAACAACTTCGTGCCATGATTGAAAATGAATGGGAATGTTTATATAATATCCAAATTGCAGAAACTGTAAAAAAATTCGTTTTAGGACCCATTCTCTGATCCATTTCGAACGATTTTTTTTTTACCAATACATACACATTTGATCCATTGCATCGAAACTGATTAAAAACACTGTGTTTGTGGTGTCAACCAGCTTCGTTCTTCGTTCCAACACATTAACCCCTTGGGTAAACTTGTTGAAAACCAACAAATTCTGTGGCGACCTTAAGAGCGATGGTAATAATTGATTGAATATCAAATAACTTGTGGCACATTAAACTTCGCCTTTTCTATGCAACGAAACAAATTTGTAATATTTATACGTACAAAAAATTTGTATTCTTTGTAATGGTTCACGGAACATAAAGACATATTATTATTATAATCGTATAGTTTAAGTAAAGATCAATACATACTGCTTCGATTTCATCTTCTTCCTCATCTATTGTGGATACTGTGACTGAACTAAATTTGCCCATATTCTTTGTATGTTTGGTGACCATTATTTTTTTAGGTTTCTCTATAGCAACTTGGTTATAAATATCATTTATTGGACCTTCATTTGTACTTTTAATTAATGAACCACGAACAATAAAACTAACAGGACTCTGAGGATCATGTTTATAGTACAACAGCAACCCACATTTTTTACATTTTAGTCGGAATTGTCTCTCAATACCTTCAGGTCTTTTTATATAAACTGTTTCATCTGGATCACACGTAATTTTGTGTGCGTGGTTCGTACCATCTAAAACTCTAGCACCATCTCGCTTGCGTAAAGGAAGCTTTTCTGTAGAGCAATCTAAACAAAAAATATATATATTAATTTATATGAAGAATAGTTAATACGGATTCATAAAAATCATGTTTACGTTTACATTAAGGTAAATGAGAAAATAGGAAAAATACCTAAAAATCTGGAACTAAACAGGATTTATTAATTTTGTTTGCATAATTTGCTACTTACCTAAAATTAAAGTCATTTGTCCACATAAACAATAATAAATGTGCAACGGTTTTTCATCGCCATATTCTTCTTGATCCTTAGTGTCTGAACACGCTATACTACGAGACACTACTTTAGGCATATTGCGTATTCTACTTTCAAAATATCTGGAGTCTGTAGAGACTATTTATTTACATGAAACGCGAATCAAAACAAAACAGTCAATGTGTCAATACATAGTTTGTAGGTTAGGTGCAGTGCTTCTTCTTCTACACTGTCGCTACGAGTAGTCTATGGGTAGTACTCTGTGGTATAATCTTGTGCTGTCCCAATTCTCACTCCTAGTGATTTCCATTTTTTGGAACTGTCACACTGTGACTGGGCACAAATTAACAGGGGGTCAATTCTCGAACTCAGTGGTAAATGTTCCCATGAGAAATACTTTCCACTTACATTTTTCTGTGAGAATACGATATGGTATTCTCGAACACCTCAGAAATATAAATTCCCATTGGAACTGAATTAAACGTATGTGTTTAGTAAGTTATTCCTTTGTCATGTCAATGTCGTCAAAAGTCTGGGTCTAAATGGTACCAAGAAATAGGTAAATTGTCTATTTTTAGAGTTAATACTGTACTTCGATGAGAAGAAAGTAATATATTAGCCTAGATTTTTACAAATAATTCGTTGTAGCGTTAAAAAAATTTCAAATGTTGTTTTGAAGACAAAACTGTTAATAGCCCATAACCATATGCAGATGGTGCACTATGACGTATTTTCGTTTTTAATCCACTCCGGGGGGATGCCGACTTGTGATGCGTTCTTTGTATGAATCATGATCATGAATCAGTCGTTCCTGTCGCAAGCCAAGATCAGTTGAAAATAAATTGGTAAAACAGATCTGCTCGTGCATGTAAATTCCAAGGGGCAACGATAGGCCTTCATCAAAGCACGTGTCGCTTTTAATATTCGAAACATCGTTAGTGTGGGTAAAAAATACCGACAAGAGCCGGGAACATGGTAATGGGTCCAATGTTTGTTAATAAATTCACCTCAACGAATTCGTAAATCAGTCGCCGATGTGCCAACGTTGGAAGGCATTTGATCATTTTGCAGCGCTGGCCTTCAACATTAGGGCTAATATTGGGAGCAATGTTGGATTCAACATTTGACATTGGCTTTACAAAAACACTGCGAATGAGTGTTTTGTGAGTGTGACTCATGCTGCCTGCCAGAACTAATGTTTTAACGATTGTCCGCATGGTGTGCGGCATGAGTAGGGCGACGGTGAATATGGGCGGTATTATTTGGCTTGGCTTGCTCAGTATTGGGCTATGGTCTTATGTTTTGGGGAAACTCATCACACATGGAAATAGTTATTTGTTTAACTAGGCAGCAAAATAGTAGATTGACTGCTGCAGCTGATAAATTCCTAGCCGAGCGTAGAGTTCAATGTAACAACTGTAATACTTTAATAATGAATAAACTTATCTATCTATCCATTTATCTATATAACAACGTAGAATCCCGTCGCTGGTTAATCTGCGCCTTGTTGGTCGTGAAAATATCCTCTAAACTTTACTTTTTTTAACTAGAAGTTTTGAACAGGTATTCAGTGGCCAAGAAGTGTAAATTGACGTTAGACGCTTCTTGTTCATTGACTAGAAGGAGAAGAAGAAAAGAACGGAAGATGTCAAAAAGCGAATTAAGTTTGGGTGGGGTTTCTTTAATGGGGTGATGGAAACGAAATTTTAAAATAATTGGGGCTTAAAAATAAAATAAATAATAACTTGAAATGTCACTAAAAAGTATAGCCGACGAATACTTCAGCAATTTAAATTCTATAGCCACAAGACTGCAAAGTGACTTGAAAGAAACAAAATCTTCATATGAAGAGTTATGGGCAACGCTCTCTGATAAAGAGCAACAAGAAATATTGTCAGAAAGTATTATAAAACCAGAAATATTACTCAAATATAGTACAAAGAACGAAATTATGAAAACTGATTATGCGGTTAAGTTGATATTTGATGACCATTGCTCATATCGAGATGAACACTCAGGTCCGTTTAGTTTTAAAACACGAAGCCAAAGAGATCTTAGTATCTTCGAGACTGATAAACCAAAAGAGGTTCTAGAAAATAAGGCTAAAGTGTTGAAACCAAAATCCATGGTATGCTCTAAAAATTGTCATTTACCTAGTAATTACTTCTGTAGTATAATTTTCATTACAATAGTTGTAGTAAGACATGAATATAGTTGATAGCTTAAGTTACTTATAATAACCATGGTTGCTCCTGAACATTAAAAACTGTTGGGCAGATCTGGAAATCGTCTATTTTCAGTTTAAATTCATGAGTGCATTTTATACCGAAATATCTTGAATTTTTTGTAATATAACTAATTTTGCTGTGCATTACACTTTCATCAAGATATTGTAAATAAGTTCACCGTGTAAAATTGACAGATTAGTATTTTATTAAAAATTGTTGTGAGTTACTCAATATTTGATTTTCGTTTATGTCAATAATGGATTTTAGTTTTGATGGATTCGAATTAGCCAATTAGCCTAAGTTTTTCATAAACTGTTAAAGCAGCAGAAAGCTAATAGATACTTAATAATAAAAAATCCTTTTTATAATCCTTGTTAATTAAATTTCCAAACATATGATGAGTAGTAAAAATGCCTATCAAGTGAAAGACGAGTTTTTACTGTTTATAATAATAATAATATTAGAAATAACAGCTGGCATGCATGTCTCGCTGATTTAGGGGACAGGCTTTTTTGGTGAATTCGCCAGCGTTCTTGTATGGTCTTAAAAGAACTAGAGGGCTCTCTAAAATACACTTTAATTTACCAAAGTAAAGAAAGTGAAGTTTATGCAATATGACCATTTCCAGAACTTCCAACTAATTTTTGTTGGGAATGCCTTCGTAAATATTTTTTTCTTAATTTTATTCATTGACTGTGACATAGAGATACAATTTCTGAAAAGGCAAATTAGATAAAATAAAAAAATCAATCATCAAATTTTCTAACCGTGAGCTCAAAAAAATTGGTTGTAGGAAATAAGCTTTAGTTCTTGAAATGCTTATTGAATATTGGAAAAGGTCCTGTGCTTAAAGTAATTTGCAAAAAATAGCAAATATTTTGCTTATCATTTTTGTTGTCTAAATTTCCAAATCCAGATGTAGAGTTCTTCATTAATAAAACAAGTATACTTTTTAATTTGTTATGATGTATTTCTGTGTCCACAATTGGAACAGGCTGCACTTTGTCGAGAGTTAACATATGGCATAGATTGACTTTTTTTTTTATTTCAGCCCATTTCTTTTATGTATCAGGATCCTGAACCTGTACAAGAAGAAGGCATTATGGAAGATGATATTTCTAATACTTTACCAAAGACAGGTCTTGATTTTCTAGACAACTGGTAGTTTTTCCACGATATTTTTTATTTATTTTTTGCTGCATGTCTCGAATATCTCTCATAATATTTATTTTATATCTAGAATATATGTTCATCAAATCATTAATTTAAGTCTTATTTTATGACAAATTTTGTTTATTTGTTACATTTTTAAATAAACTTTTGAAGAAATTAATTGAATTCTAATTTATTATTAATCAGTGACATTGTTTGAAAAGAGCATGAGAGTTTATACAAATTTTTAATATGACTCAGAAATTAGAAATCCAGAAAGCGTTTTTTAAGTGTGGAAACAGCTAGGTCTAGTACAGAGAAATTATACTCAAGCACCGAATAATTTGTGTGATTTCAAAATAAGTATAAAATCTTGAATAATATCGAGGTTATTTGATTATATCTAGTAGAAGTAGTTGTGGATTATGCATAGTACATATACAAGGATTTTATTAACCACTATGATGTGCCATAATAAATCTATTTTATAAAATTTGTGTCGCAAGTTCAAATAATTATTTGGCAATGGTAATTTCTTATTTTCGTTATTACCAGCAAAATAGTTTATGGGGAGGGATCGACCTGGATAGTTTGGGGGGTGATTGAGCTCACATGCACTCAGACCTCGAAAGTGGTCCTATTGTCTTACTCTTGCAGGTAGTGGCATTTCCGCATTGCTCCCTTATTCTTCATATCAACTAACACTCATGATTTTGAGGGGTAGACACTTATACTGACCACACTGGGTCAGAAGGCGATTTTTTTGTATCTGACGCTGACCTAATTTTTTTTGTCTAACCTGCTACATAATTTTACTGGCTCACTGAACTGCTGCTATACACATCTGCTTTTACATTATTGTACAAACTGACAAGCATTATTATTTGCACATATCTACAGGAACTTTCTTCATATTTTTTTAGATTAACTTATGCTAAAGTTAGCCACATTAATTTCTGGACACCCTGTATGTTCCATAGGAAGTGGCTCCGGCCGGTATGTGGAATTTCGTGTGCACCGCACCACTGTTTGTAAGCAATGATTTTTGAATTTTTAGTAGTACTTTGATAGTTTTGATTTGCTGCGAAGAAAATACGAACATTTAGAAACAATAACCGTTCAAGTTTAAAGCCAATTAATTCATTCCTTATCTATATACTGAAATGCAAAAGTTAAATTATCATGGCAAATATACACCATAGAAACATTTTTTATTATTTCATGAGCTTCTAAAGTGTGCGAAAACATTTTATATATAAAATCTCTTTGTTAAAATTTAATTCATTTATTTATAACTATCTTTTTAAATGCAAAAAAATGTTAAAAAAAATGGAAAAAGATGTGGTTTCAATAAACATTTTTAATGAAGATTGTATTCTATAAGAGCTAAATTGTTCGTAAATTTCACAGAAATTTAATACTTTTTCGAATGGTCGATAATTTCTCTAGAAACGTGTAATTTTGCAAATTTCATTATTAAAAAATAATAATCAGAACGAATTCTAGGTCATATGTATTTATTGAACAACTTATATTATAACAAACATGCTTTGCTGGTTCCTGTCAGACCTGCAGACCTTAAGATCGATTTTTAAAAAATTGGTGGAAAACATGCTCTAAAAATTCACCTGTTTAAACATTCAATAAGTCACCTTTTTAAAATTACAAAACTAACAATAATTATTTTGTATAGTTGTCGCTGAGTTTAATGCTAAGAAAATGATTAGCAGCTTGACAACAACTGTGAAATATTAGGTGGCATGAAAGACTATAAAATATGTTGGGCAAAGATAATTCTTTCGAAGTACAATTAAGGCAACAATGCTATTAGATATATATTTTATATGCACATGTAGGCCATATGGCCTTTCAGGCCAGTCGATAGATAGATAAATGGCGGAGTTGGTTATTTGATCTTTACCACCACAACCTTTCCAGATCTACTGTAGTGCTCTTAAATATTTTCCTTACAGTACCTCATCCACTTTTGTACCAGACCCCACAGCCTTGATATCCCTTTCGTGTAGCTGTCCGCCCTTGGTTTTTCTACTCCAAGTAATTGGAATCTGTCTCGCTAGGCCTTCATAGTGGCATGTGAGCTAGCGTTTCCTCTTGAAAGAATATGCATGTTGTATTCTCTTAGACTAGTGTGTCTATTAAGCCGTCAATGCCCAGTTAGAAGACCTATTATTATTCCAATTGCCTTTCTGTTCTGGGTTAATAGGTCTTCTGTGAATATGGCCAATCGTTTTTTAATGAATTCTCTAGCCTGTCTCTGCCTTGGAAAGTTCCTTTGCCACCCTACAGAAGAGCAGCTCAGGTCCTAATAGGGCTTTAAGCACACATTCTCATTTTCTCTCTATGTCCCCTCATATCCTGGTACCCATGCTAAGGTCACTCTGTTCTGACATCCTAGGTCTATCATCAAACAGTCCCACACTAATGTTGAATTGATTTGTATGGAACTAATTGCTTTTAACACCGCTTGGCTATAAGAGTAAATGGCAATCGACTGGTTGACAATGCCGTGCCTTCGGTGCACAGACAGGCAAGCCTTTGTACGCCATTTAACATCCTTATTGCTCATGATTGCATTATCTTGGTCCACCATACCACTTATCCTTAGGTTATCATGGGTCTTAATACCTAGTGTATAACACAGGTTCATTTTGGAATTTACTCCCAGTTTTTTCCACACATTTGCCTACACCTTTCTAGTGCGATTGCTGCTTTATTCTGTGTGACTTCTTAGGTGTGAGAATTCCAAATCAAATATTTATTTATCTATTTACTGCAACAAAGTTAATAAACAAAATGTCTTAACCTAATTTACATAAAGTACAAAAAGCGACACTTGAGGAGACCTCGTATTGTGTCGAGCAGTTATTTACATTCTCGTTTATTTGTCCCAATACATAAATAAATATTGTTATGTGTTTACAATCTTCAGTAAACACTCTGTAGGTTCAAATAACTTGCAACAAGAATCTCCACTAACCACTATTTTATTAATCACTTAATTTACAATAGTTAATCCTTTAAACTCACACAACTAATAATAACTTTAAACTAATATAAATTCACTACTTTTAAATCACAACTGTACTTTACTTTTAAATCACTTGTCAACTCTTATCTAACCTAAAACTCTGTCTTGCCTGCTCAACTTCACTTCACCCTTCGCCCTTAGAGTGTACCAGACTCCCATTCCATTCCACAACATTCTAGAATAGGTTGGAATCCTCCAGAGTTTTCTACTATGTGCTAGATGGCGGTTCGTTAATCGGCCCAGAGATGGCGCCACCCCACCTACTGGCCATCAACAGAATAACAGGTTTCCCTTCCTTTGACCAGGGACTTAATCACATCTCCCCCCGTTAGAGGGCAGCACATAACAATATGTATCTAATAATTTTAAATAATATGTAAAACAGTATATAAATTTAATTGAAGTATAATATGTCGATAATTAACAATTAACAAAGTGGTTATAGAAGTGGTGTGAATATTTTGAGGCTGTGTAAGAAAGGATGCGATAATTTACAGACAGAGGCAAATAATTATGCGATGGGAAACAATGGATATATAAAAAGAGTTGTGAGTTTTACGGTACATTACTACTATTGATATGATATGATTGAATATGCCTCTTAAATATTTCGCCTCATGAGCAAATGGAATTTTCACTCTGTTGAGCATTAGGAGCTTTAGGCCTTCCAGTACTCTTCTCTGTGTAAAAGTGGCAACTGTCCTGTTGTGGGGATTTATAAAAAGTCCTTACAACACCATTTGTCGAAAATGGTTAGGGCTCTTTGAGAATGCTCAGATATAGTCATTGCAAATTGCCCCTTGGCTACTATTGCTAGATCGTCAGCATATTCTAGCCCGAAGAAACCTTTAATGGGCAGGGTTCAGAGGAGTTCAGAGGTACCCACAACAATGGAGATAATACTCTTCCTTGCAGAGACAGCCTTTGCTCACCTTTGCCTTTATGGAGGCCTTGTCTAGATTGGACTATAATTCTGTTGTTTAGGTTGGCATTAATCTAATGGCAGAGCACCGTTGAGCCTTCTCTATTTGATAGTGCTCTCCTTAGTGAGTGCGTTGTCGTGTTATTAAACGCTCCTTCTATATCTAGATATGTTACTGCTGCTATTTCCTTGTCATCCAAAAACTTCGCTGGTATCTATTTTACTCATCAGCACAAGGTCTGTCAACCTCCCCGACTGGTATGCATATTGGCACTCACTAAGTGGGTTTATCCCTAACAATTCCTCTCTAATCCAACAGATTTTCCAACGTTTTAAGTAGCAAAGAGGATAAACCTATAAGACTTGAGTGTTTGGTTCAATATTCTACCTACTTTTGGTAGGTAGACGACTCTCACCTTCCGACATATGACTGGTATGTATCTCCAGGCCAAACAAGCTCAGAATATATTGCATAAGTAAGGTATGAATACCTTTAGTCCCGTTTGGAGCAAAGTTGGATATATTTCATCCATTCCAGGAGATTTGAGTGGTTGGAAATTACTAACTGTAAATCTGATTTTGTCAGGTTTTGCTACCTCACTGGACAGTCTTCAGTTTGCAAGTTTGGGCCGTTCTGGCCTTTGACCTGGGTGCTGTGTATCTTCCAGGTCTGTTATTATCAGTGCACACGGAAAGTGCCTCCATGAGCAGTTTGAGACTTTTTGTCATTGTATCATATAGGTTTCATCTTTATTTTTTTCTTTTTTTAATAAAACCTACTTCATTTGCAATATAGCCATCCTCGGCGAAGACTCTAGGGATTCTGAAAGCTGCCTTTGCTAACCACCTCACAAAACTTCTTATGTGAGTCTCTCTTTCCCTTGCGGACTTCCTTGTGGGTGTCCTAATCTTGGTTGAATTTGGCCTTATTAAATAGTCTTCTAACTTCAGCCCTGAGGCCTTCTAGATGTTTATCCCACCAGGTTGTTTACCTCTAGATTTCCTTGTTTCCTTCGGATAGTTTTCCTGGTGAGCAATTATTATCGCATCGTTTACCTGTTCCATGTATGTCTCTTTCATATGCTATTCCTCCCTCATGACCTCTGAAGAATTTTAAATATCCTTCTCAGTTGGTGTGTCTCGGGGATATTATTCCAGCGCCGATTTTCATGCAAAAAAATTAGGTTCATTTTACTATTTATATTGATTTTATTATAAACTGTGTACCTAGTTAATTTTATTTGTTCTATTTTTAGAAGAGGCGATAGGAATTCTAATAAGTTTTCATTGACCTGTTGTTGCCACTTTGAAGATGGTGACAGAAATAATCTACCAGCGATATTTAAACGGAATGTTGGAAAGATGTTTACATATATTCACCTCCAGAAAGACGAATTTGCCATACCTATCTCGACTTTATACATTTTGTCTTTAATACTTGCTTGAACTTCTCCACGTATAGTATATATGCAGCTCCGCATTTTTTAAACATATCTTGAAGCTACAGTTTTAGTTTCTTTACAAAAGTCAAATATTACACCCATGCTTACTACTGTTTTTTTAGACATTTCAATTAAAGGTGTAATTATATATACCAAAATACTTATTCATAAAATAGGTAGGTACTAAATTCGAAGTCAAAAAGTTTTGAGAGATTTATCTGTTAGCTGTACGAGGTTATAGATTTTTACTTTTAGAAAACTGACAGGGCAAAATGTGAACTAACATGAAGTTAGCAGCAAACTAATTTCACATACTTTTTTTTTATATACATTTATTTAACGTCGGCCTATTCTAAGCCAATAAGTTTTAACCCTATTGATAACTAGAGCATTAAGAGTCAAGTTCCAGTGCAGTGCGTTCATTTCGCGCGCGCATTTATGACAGTAGTATGTTGGGCTGCCTAATACGTGACGTTACACTAATGGGGAACAATCCAAGCCAGTTCCTAATATATTCTATAGATGACGCCGTGTGTACTCAACAAGTTTTCATTTTACATCCTAAATTAACTGTGTTTATTCGAAGACATATTTTTTCGTATTGATATTGATGGACAAACAACCCAGTACAGCTGGTGAACTCTGGCGGATAAAATAAAAGAGAATGCTCCCCATTGAGTCCATTTACGCATAATCCAGCAAAGGATTGGCGGCCAGGCTGGCGTGAATGGCCGGTGTTACTGAAAAACTCGTTATTGGCGGGTATTGGTAATAAGTGACACTCCTTTTTAATCCCGCAGAAAACCGACTAGCAGTTCTACAAATAGGTCTGTCCACAAAAAAATTAATATGCATTAAAAGTAGTGAAAAATATTCGAACTGTGGTTGAAAAAAGTTAATCAGAACAACAGCAGCGGCCATAGAAATTCCTTGCTTTATTTCAGTAAGATAAACGCATATGACGTCAGATGCTTGCAGGCTCGGCAGGTGAGAGCTCATCTGAACCCTGCGTTAGGTTTATTCCGTGTCGTTATCTCGTTAGAACAAAGTTTGAATTCACGGAAGTAAAAGTGCCTTTACTATTTAGAACTTCAAATAGAGTTTGTTTATTGTTGTCAAATCTGGAGGAGGGTTTCCAGAAAGGAGATTCACATACTCTTCCCAACGTAGATGTGATTATGACATCCGATTTTCCTTCAAAGTACAGATAAATAAGACTATGACATATCATGACAATCGCAAAATTAACTACATCACTATAGCAACATCTAGATGAGTATCGCAGCGCATATCGCATAGCAAGATTGTGACGTCACTCGCCTAGCCTCGCGCCAAGGGAAGGTTTTCTAGCCTCGACGCTTTGAGGTACTTACTATTACAAATAACGCCGAAAGTAAATGACTACTTTTAAAAAAACTTTGTAGAGGTTTATAATACTAATAAATCTATCATTATACCAATCAAAAATTATATTTTATGGACAGACCTATTGATAATATATAATAATATGTAATTTATTGCACCTCTTTTCAATGTTGCCATCTGCACAATTACCTACATCGAATTATATTGGCATTGGCAACAAATCGTAAATAGGTCACAGAGTACAGTAACTACACAGCGATGAAGGTAAGCCTTCCCGCCAAGACCTATTTCCGTGACCTTTTACGTACCAGTTGCGTCTACACTGAGAAAAACGTGTTGTTAATTTTTTTCTTTAAATTATGAAAATTTTGCTAGCGCCCAAAATTGAAAATAGGCACCGAGTATAACTAATTCAAATAATAATATTTTTCTACCCAATTCAAAAAACAATGTTTTTTCAGTGAGATTCATAGGTAATTTACGCCCATATTCACCATCGTTAGTTAAATAGGTAACAAGCTGTTAAAGCATTAACAACCTGTTAAATATTTTGTGGACGTATTCATCAATCACAGTTAGGAGAATACAACCTGTTAAAGTTAACAGGAAAATATTGGGCAGTTAAGCTCTTAACAGAGCGTTTTGTTGAGGTTATGTGGTGTGTCAAAGGCATATAAATTTGCATGTAGATATTAAATATTATTGAAAGTGCCATTTTAGAATGAAATTTTAAATAGATAGGCTTGATTTCCATCCAATGATGACGACACATTACGAAATTCGATCAATATATCCAAAACAGAGGGATGGGGGGCATATAGGAAAACAGCGTGTCGTCATTGTACTGTTATCAGAAAAACGTTAATAAATACAACTTTTAATTAGAATGAACAATATTACAGTCATATGTATCTTGCTATTAAAAAAAATAAAAATTTTATAAGTTTTTTATTAACTATACAATTCTATATACAATACTACACAAAATAATGCATTCACAAATTATGAAAACAATTTATATTAAATTCTTTCTATTTTCAATACTAATAACTCTCTTTTATAATACATTTTTTTATCCTTATTTTTCCTCTTAGATTTTCTAGTTCTGCCCGCTCCAACTATATCCCTTTCATATAATCACTTCCGTGATTAAAGCTTCTATCATTAGTAAGTTCTGTAACCGATATGGGTCAGTAGGTACTTCCTTTTTGTTTATTTAAAGAACTTTAAACAGTAATTTAGCCATGGCCAACTTCTATTTCTTCAGGAGGAGTCTAAATATGCATTAGAGTAATTCTCACGTACGGTAGTATTAGTCACCTTGGTTGTCTCTATTGATATATTTATGGCATTGGCGTTTTCGGTTGTAAAATACTGTTTACACAATAGATTAAAAAGGCGTTTTAAGTTATTTAATTATCTAAATATTATAAATAAAATGGCTACCGCTACAAATTCCAATGTAAACAACTCAATCACTACAAATGCCAACAATTCAATCGCTGCAAACGAAACAATAAATATTGAACCTTATAGGTTAAGCGAAATATTTTCCATAGTGCCCGAATTTGACGGCAACCCCATATTCTTGCAAACATTTATTTCAGCTTGTATAACCGTTCAGGGGATCGCTGTTGATGATCAGCGCGTCTTATTAACGCTTCACATAAAAATAAATTACGCGGAAAAGCCGCAGAATTAATAAATTCCCGAAACCCTGCTACATGGGCAGAAATCAAAAGCTTACTTGAAGCTCATTTTGGCGACTCTCGTGACCTGACAGCTTTGATTCAGGATCTGCAGAGGATTCGTCAGTTACCCAATGAAACCGCACTAATATTTGTATCAAGACTACAAACGCACAACGCTAAAATGCACGCAGCAGTGCAAAAGCAGACTCTAACTCTAGAGGAAAAAACTGCTCAATGTAATCTCATTGAAAATATGACATTGACCACATTATTAACCGGATTAGAACCCAAATTAGGTCAAATCATTAGGGCTGGTAACCCTGGCGACATGTTAGACGCAATAAACCGCATTAAACGTGAATTGCAATTATCCTATTTTGAATCACAAAAATTTTCTAATAGAGTTCCAAATAAAAATCCCATTCAAAACCCACAAAGACGTCCAAACTCCCCACAATTTTGCACCTTCTGCAAAAGAAACGGACACCATTTTAACGAATGCCGCACAAGGCAAATCTATCAGTCCCCATCTCCCAATTTCACACCAAATGCTTATTCTAATCAAGCGCAGCCTCCAAGGCCACATTTCCAGAGTACTATTAATCATAGACCACAAAACTTCCCTAACCAGCAACAAAATTATTCTCAACAGAACAGGCCCTCAGCTATCAGGCCAAATCCTAACTTCCACCAGCAGAGACCTTCTGCCATCCAACCAAACCCAAATTTCAACAGGTTCAATCAACAAAAAACGCATCATTTGAACCAAGAATTTTACGATAGCTCAAATCAATATGAAGACTATTCTACAAGTTATTCTCCCAATTACCAATACCAAAATAATTTCGAAATTAATGAAAACAATTATGATTACGATTTTGGAACCCGACAATGTGAGAATTATACTGCTAATTCTCAACCCCAACAGTACGAGGATTATACTGCTAATCCTCCGGATTTTTGCATAGGCCCGGAGTATTCCACGAGTACTCCAACACAGCAAACGGACGAACTAGACCAAATTTCTCGCCAAGTCCAAGCGATAACCCTCAAGGACAATTCCGACCCACATTCGAATCCTCAAGAGCAATGTTTCATGTAAATTCACCATCTAACCCTCCATTTCAAGTAAGTTCAGCAAACCTGTATTTCATGAAAGATCCAACAAACAAATTTAATATTTTAATCAACACAGGTGCAGATATTTCCATTTTCAAACCCAAAACAACAGAAAATTATAATCTAAGACACCCCGAAAATTTAAATATACAAGTAACAAGTCAAAAAATTAATACCACCGAATCTGTTCTTATACCATTCAATTTTAACGATCCACACAAAGTTTATGTATACGATTTAGATACAGACTTTGATGGCTTTGTAGGTAACGACTTTCTACAACATTATAAATGTAGGATAGATTTCGGAAATAATCAATTAATTACCAATTTTGAAACTATACCTCTATTTGAAGTTAACGATTATTTACCCGTACAACCAGTTACAAATTCAAACAAAAATATTAACAATCACATTTCAGGTAACACCATTAATAAAAATCCTATGTTTTTCGAACCAGACACTGAAGAAATATTTGAATTTTATTGTGACACTGACGCTATACCGCTAGCTCAGGAACAAGAAAAAATACGCCTACCTAACACCTCTGCAAAGACAAACGTACAAAGTGAATTTTTTGAGACAACATCTAATGTAAATTATCAAAAATCAGACACCTATCAAATAGACAAAAGTTCTAAACTTTTAGACATGTCCCGTGAAAACAAAAATCAAAATTCTACTTTTACAGAATCACGTATCAAAAGAATATTTAAAAGTAAGGTACAAGAAACAGAAAAAACTTCAAATGTAACCCCTAACGTTAACCCACAAAAAATAAACCTTTCGAAAACAAAATCATGCCGTATAGATAAATCTAAATTGGTAAAGTTAAATTTAAACATTTCAAAAAATAATTCGAAACAGATAAAACCAAAAACATTAAACAAAAAAATGTCTATTTCGCAAACATTATTTAAAATTAGTAATAAAATACTCAGGAAATCTAAAATTCGAAAGACAAACAAGGTAAAGAACAATTCAAGAAACACGCATACAATCCTGCGTAATCAAAACAATAGAAAAATCTATACACCCCACACAATCAGGAAAATGTACCGAAAAAATCCATTTGTGTCTCCTGAAAAAACAATTCCAAAAATCGTTGAATTTTCAAACTTAAAATTTGAACCAGTCCAGAAATTCAAATCTATATTTAAACTTAATTGATAACGGTAATACCGATTCTCGTCTCAACCGTATGCCGACCCTGCGAAATAAAACACACAAAAACTTGCAACCCAAAATAATTCTCAAAATTATCTCACAAATTTTTAGTCACCTAACCGAAATATTTTAGAATATTATTACTTAAAATTAACAGTTTATATTAAAGATATTCTCCACTTTTCTCAAACTTTTCTAAATTAATATTGCTTGAAAAATCTTTAAAAATAATTGTATGATAAATCAATTAACTCCATAGATCAATTATTTATCAAAATAAACTTCTTATGTAAATATTTTATTCCTTTTTCTATATTACTAGGAAATTTCTTCTCCTGTAATAAATTCTACTCTATGAAACAAAACCTTAATTATAGGGAAATACTTTTGTTCATTTAAATAAATGCACATAAAGTATTTACATTTAATTCAAAGAAATTCATAATAGTAGTACTACTTTGATAACAGTGCCTTGAACTTTTGCACAGGAGCACGTCTTGTATGTTTATGAACTTAAACATTTTAACAAGAAATGCCGGATATCCAACACCTCAATATTGCATTGTACTCATTATGATGTTTCATTACACCAACATAAATGCCTTACAAGCACAAGTAATAACAGCTGTTAATTAATAGCAAGGGCAGAAATTTAAATAATATACATTAAGAAATTTTCAAACTTTAAATTAGAACCTAAATTCAGAATAACATACCTTTTCAAATAAAAAAATTGAATTACTCAAAAACCCTGCAAATTTACAAACATACAGACGTACATAAAAATCAATCTTTCTTCAAAAATGTTCAGAATAAAATTTGTATGACCCTAAGTACAAACGAACAAATTGCCCAAAAATTTGACAGATTTTTCTCGACTTTACAAAACGAAATCTTTAATAGATTACTCTAGAATACAAATTACAAACAAACCCTACACCTTACACCATTTGACAACTTTTATACTTACACGAGACAAAACTTCTAGTAGATTATGAAAACAAAACGTAAAACTACAAATTTCACACAACTACTATATCGAAAAATTGTGAACTTACTTCCACACAATAATTTCACTAAAACATCTCCCTATAAAAAGAAAACTACGAAATTATTCTGTAGTTTAGTAATAACAAAACCAACATTAACAAAAAAACACGGACGGACAGAATTATTTCTCTTTAGGATCAATGTTAAGACATTTATTCTCAACATTATTTTAAAAATCAAAACAATTTAGGGATTTCAAAAGAAAAACATGTTGAAAACAATACCTCAAATTTCCAATACTTATGTTAGACCAATATACAAAATTTATCATACTTCAACTACTAATCAGAACCTAACAAGAACCCCTGATAAATAAGGTTCCGTTTATAAAAATAGGTTACATCAAAAACAAATATAATTGGCAAGAACTAACAAACCACGCCAAAAGTTTTATAAAAAACGCAAAATTTGTCGAAAACCAAATCGCAAGGATCCTAACAATCGTTTGGTAATCACAAAAACCCCAAAAGCACCGTTCGACAAATCGACCCATTTCAATTCTCACACAAAACGTACACTGACACCTACAAAAAATTGACAAATTCACACAGCTTACACTGTCCTACACAAGATTGCAAAATCAATCGTAAACATTCTTATGTTACAATTTCGACACTATAATCATGCAACAGGAACATTTACATTCTCTCATTCCCTGACCAACTTCTTAAAATAAAAAGAAATTATTTTTTCGTAACATTTACATAGAATTATTTTTCCGAAACGTACCCTAATTCTGACAAGTAGTAACCATTTCACGAATCTAATTTCAAACAATTATTCCTTCAAAAATCTCATTTATAATTTTCCGAATAATTCCATCAGTCAATCTCTTCATTACCTCGGAAATATAATGCGTATAGTCTTATGATAATCATTTATGTTCGCATTATAAACTAATAAGTGAATCCTCTTATTCTTATATTGACAACTCCATATCAAATGAACACGCGGTAACTACCCATCTTTAACGCTACTCCAGAAACTGAAATTCTGTAATTTTCCCACTCAGAAAATTTGTCACGCAAGAAAAATATCCCAAAGTTTTCTAACATTCAGATAGTTCAGTCCACCCTATGAAACTCAATCTTAAAGCCCTATGTAATCAAGGGAAACGAATAACTAAACATTATGATTTTCCAAGTGTACAACCCTGTTAAAACTATTCAACATATGAATAGCAACTACTGTGACATACGTTCGAAACGAAACATTAAAATATTGCGATAATACATCATAAACATGATTATTGTCCTAATATGTTATATCCCCGACTACACGACAATCGTACAAGAAACTAAATACATGATTGGTACACTATTTTACGAAATAGCGTGTATTAATTAGCGTACGAGACCAAAACAAAAGAAATGTTAAAAATCGTTTCGATAACCACGTTTCAAAAATTGACCAAATACCAAACTGACAATAACACCTATTTCTACAAATAATCTCAGATGACAAAATAAATTGCAAAACAATTTAATGACAACGGTACTTTCAAGAAGTAATGTTCGTTTCAAAATTAATCATTTCAATCAACTCGAAAATCTAATTAAAAACCAAATATCTGTTACAACTTCAGTAATCAAAAATTTCAACGCAACTATTCAAAAATTGCAAGTTGACAAAGAAACTTTCAATAAGGATATTAAAGAAATTGAAACCTCAATTTTAGACATGACTAAAGACATAGAAAACATCCATGCAAAACTGAAATTTATCAAAATCTGCGAACAACTTATGGCAAGTTATTTATTTATCGAGGATAACCTAAATGACATCCTAAATTCCATCACTTTCGCGAGGTTTAAAATAATTCACACGTCAATTATAAATCCAAAGGACTTAGTAAATTCTTTACAGGAAATTTCGCAAAACCTACAAAGGAACAATCTACCGCTTCCAATCAAACTATCAAAGGTTGCACAGTACTTAGACATTATAGAACTAAAAGCTTTTCAAACAAATTCGGATCTAATATTTGTGTTAGACATACCTTTAATAGACCCTCAAACATATTCAGTATTTCAATTATACCCTATTCCTATTTTGGATAATAGAACTGGTTTATATCATGTATTATCAACTTCTCAAAAACATATCGCGAGAGATGATGATTCATTAATGTACATACCTATTTCGAACCTTGAAGAATGCAAACCACTTTATTTCAACACCAAATTATGTCCAAATTTATTTGCATATCCTATTGACAACAATGCCATATGCGAAGCCCGTCTCTTCAAGAACCTCAAAACTCTGCCAGAAAACTGCCAGACGTCATTTATCATCAGCCAAGGCTACAACGTCCAAGAAATAGACGAAAACACATGGTTAGTTATTAACGCAGAACCTCTACAAACAACCATCAACTGTCCAGAAAGAAATTCAAAAACTGAAGTCATCTACAAAAATTCAATAGTAAAATTACAACCAAATTGTTACGCCTTCATAGGCATCACAAAAATTCAAGCCAGTACCAATGAAGTAACCGATGTAAAAGACGACACTCATCCAATCCAAATTCCATTTGAATGTTGTAAACATATTCCAGACAAAATCCGAGCTCCAAATCTTAAACCACTAAAATTAAACAATCTCAATACGGAAGACCTCGAAGTTGCCAAACACAAGTTGGACCAATACTCCAGAGATTTAGATGATTTGATCAACGAACCCTTTATAACAAAACACATATCCTGGTTCACCTATTTTATCATTGTGCTAATATTTGGACTGTTATTTCTGTAACTATTTTGTAAGTGCAGAACAAAAAGACGAAGACTAGCCATCGATGTTTCTGCATCACCCCCATCTCCACCGAGGCCTAGCAAACCCTACAGGACATTTGCTAACCTATTTCCTTCACGAAGACGACCTACCTTAAGAAGAGAAGACAACGAAGCCGAAGACATAGAACTTACATAAAGACAAACTGTTTTGTGCCTTTTTACTGACTTTCAGTGCTGGGCTCTTCAGTGAATTTTATTTCATTTGTTTAATCCTTATATTTCATTATTTTTCTATCACTTGTTAATTTCAATTTTATTAACATTTTTACGTCATTTTCATTCAAACCCATCATGCTTATATTTTATGCTTTCACAGTAAAGCTATATTTTAACCTTAGGAATATTTTATCCCATTTTACAATTCAAACCTAGTATGTTTGTATTTTACGCTTTCTTGCTAAAGCTATATTTTAACTCTAACATTTTTATGTTATTTTATTTTATGAATCAAGCTTATTGTGCTTGCATTTCATATTTTAGACGCTAAGGTTACATTCTGTATTTTAAACCTTACGATTTAACATTTTTGTATCTTTTATATTTTTCCAAATTGTACCATTACCTTTTATATACATTTTATATTCATTTCAAAAGTTGCTGCATAAAACACCAACTTTTTTTATAAGGGGGAAGCTGTTATATTAGAAATATACTATGATATATAATATTATCGAGACAGGCTTAACCTTCTCAAACATATCGTATTACATACTGCGTAACAGCTCTTCTCAATAACCGCTCACGCTGCATGAGCATTGTATTTCAATTCTCAGTAATTCTGATTGTGCTGAATCAGCAACACTGTTTCCTTTGTTCTCGAAACATTATAAATATTACTAACAACCTTTTTGTAATCAGTCTTATACTCACTTTCGAATAAACCTCATCTAAATTATTATTGTATTTTCTTAACGAGTCAACGTTGACTCCAGTGTAACAAATAAAGTTTCTTTTTAAAAAGTTATTCAAACAATCCACTATCTAACATATATATATATATATATATATATGTTGTTTTTTAGGTTTTCGCGGGTGTTAAATGAAGTGTTATTGTACTTCCGGGTGCTCTCCCGCGTCGATGATCGACTCCTCCAGAAGTCACGGCTGTCTGAACTCCTGGAGGAGTCGACCATCGACGCGGGAGAGCACCCGGAAGTACAATAACACTTCATATATATATATATATATATATATATATATTGGAAGCCAAATAGTATTCCCGTATGTATATATATATATATACGGAAATACTATTTGGCTTTTTTTTTATACATTTATTTAACGTCGGCCTATTTCCGCTACTGAGGCCTAACACCGACGCCTGTAGACGAGCTACCCCCAACCAGGAATTTTGCCGAACCTCTTCCCTTAAGAAGAGTAGGGATCTTTTACTTGCCTAACATTTAATAGACAAGGGATCGACGGCTTTACATCCCCTCCGAAGGATGGTATATCTCCTATACAACCCTCGCCTAAGGTTGTATAGCTTCCGCGCATACACTGATATACAAGCCGCTGGAAGATGTGTGAGGCGAGAACGCGGTTTCCGTTGGAATGGTCACCAATCCAAGTACTAACTGCGCCTGTCGTTGCTTTACATCGCATACCGAAGTATGTACATAGTAAAGACGCACCTACGCTCGCCCCCTACTATTTGGCTTCGAAAATATAACCTGCATTTCTGTTAGCTATCTTTAACATATCTAGTACTTTTTAAAAGGTAGTTATACCTATTTGGCTGGTTTTTCTATAATCGCCATTTTTATAATTATTTGTAACAAATAAAAAGGCATTCATCTTGACAGTCGACTTACGACTGTATGTGTTTTTTTATTTACAACGATTTTCTTACTAATTGTTCTTTTTTATCATATTTCATTTTAAAATGGGTCTCTCTTAAGGGGCTTAATTTTATATGCGTATTTTATTCATCTATACAGTAAACTTACCGGTACGATAGAATTTAAGATTTAAGTATTGCCGAAAGACTTATATACTCTAATGTTATGATTTTGGGTACTTTGTAATACATACTATTATGAAATATAAGTATAGAGATATTAGCTGTAATTTAATCAATATTTCTAAATAGCTACTCCATGGCTCTATCATGGTCATTCCAACTAGTTATTTTGGTCATACGTATCGAGTCTTTAACTACAATGGCGTTTTTTGTTACCTAAGCATTATTCTCCATTTTGATAGTGACAATGTTTTCAAAAGTTCTAAGAGCGCTTCGGATATGAGCCGTCAAGAATCTTTGACATACTCTCAGATAAATCATTATTTTAAAAAACGGCTTTCGCTAAAATTTTTTAAAAAGGTTACAATGTGGGCTGATGAGAGAAAATAAATATACATATAAAAAAATATTTTTTTTTCCTTTATTTTCGACTTGCATAAATAATTTTCATCATTCCACATAGGTATTAATAAAATAAACATTTTTCCTTTTGTAAAATTAAAATAAAATTAGCTGCATGTCCTCAAAAAGTGAATAGAGATTTAAAAATTAAGTATAATAAATCTGTACAATCTCATATTCTATTTCATCTACCTCTCTCTTTCCAAGCACACCGTCATTCGGCTGCCTCATAGGCGCCCGCTTTGAAAGTAGGATTATTTAGGGATCCACCGCCTCTTCAACAAAGCAATAAAACTGATCTTTTTTGTTTCCTGTTGCAATTGTTACATTACATCTATCTATCTGTGGATTCCATAGTACATTTTGTACTTGTGTAATATTTATAGTTTTCAATTATTTCCGCCATATAGGAATACGCTCGATGTTCTTTTCGTTTTATGTGGTTCTTTCCTAGTTTTTAGCTGGTGTACTTAGTTTACATAGGTAGTTGTTAAAAGTGTAAGTTAATTCTATTACCCTAAGGGCGCGTTGTACTAATCTTGTTTAGTCCTACGATCACGGAAAGCAGGATTAAATTTAATCGAGGATTAAAATAATTTTGTGTTGTACGAAGCAAGGTTATCGGAGAATCAGCTGATCTGGTTCTAAATGGGTGACTGTGTATATTGGCATCACTGATTCTGTCAAAAGTACGCAAATCAATATAAATCTCCGATGTATGACATAAATTGTGGATTATAACCTTTCTTCTACATATCAAATTACCAAGAGCGACAAGTTGCAGAAGTAATAGAAAGTGAGATAATTTAACAATAAAATTATTATTTTTACTTAATAAATTATGTAATCTATAAACAACACAATTACGCAAGCCATCAACCACAGAACAAAAAAAAGCAAGCAATTGGTAGTTGGTGCTATTTCCGCATATATGAGATCCAAAATATGTCATACCACTGGTTTTGATATTCTATAACGATTTCTAAATTGGCCCTCTGCTTAAGAAAATTATTAGGTCTTTCGCAAAACAGACGAGGAATTCGCGGAACTAGTTCAAGTAGTTCCAAAAAGTCTTTATCATCTGTTAGGTCTTGTAAGTAGTTTTCTTCCATTATTTATGATTACAGAACAAAAAACAATTTGAACAACACTCTAGCTTAGTTCTCATTTAATAGTACGTGTTATTTAAATGTCAGTGATTTAGCCAAAATTTGAAAAATGTGAGGTTAGATTCAACTGATCCAGGTTTAAACCTCCAACATAATGGATTTAGGTGATCTTCAAATCAACTGTCGTTAAAACGCGGATTTGGAATAGTACAACGAATCTGGACGACTGATCCTCGAATCAGCATTGATCAGGAGATCAAATTGTTAGTACAACACACCCTTAATAGTCGGACACGATGACGGTGCCAAGTTAATAAACAAAAAGTGCAATGGTAATAAAACTGAAAAGCGCTCCAACCAAAAGGAGTATCAATAAGTCTGGCACTACCTCTTCGTCACCCACACGAGTCAAAAGCCTGGCTGTACTACGTGGGAAAATGGGCTGGCTCAAAAATAGAACTTGCTACCTTGCAAAAACAATGTTTTCTGCAGGAACATAAGCAGAAGTTGCTGCACATGGAAAAACGATATGAGCAGTCCATGGCATTTGCAATAGAAGAGTTCGAATTAAAAAAGAAGCAAATGACAGAAGAACATGAGGCAAAAATGGCAATTCTGTCTTCAAAACTCCTAAATTAGTGGTCGGATACTATTGATGGTAATATCGGTACTAACACCAACGGAGATTACGCGGGAACCGAAACCGACACCTGGTAGCAACTTCTTTGTTCCGAGCTATATGAGCATGGATATAGTTAATAATACTGTTGTATATTTTGTATTTTTTATTATGTTAAATTAACAAATTTCGAAAATATTCATTTATGAAAATGTGTCTAGTAATGTTATTTTCATTTACTTCATTTGTTGGATCGTGTACTAATGCTTGATACACATCGATATGGTTTGTTAAATCGATTGCAGCCTCTATATCCTCATTTATTGCCGGTAATTGGTCCCGCATTTGACAAGCAATGTTGTGTAACACTGCAGTGGCTACCACCAAAGCCTGCACTTTGTTTACCTGGAGTCTTATGCCCAAAGCTAAAATCAGAAATCTTTGTTTCCAAATTCCAAAGCAACGTTCAACAGGGTTTCTAGTACGAATATGCGATTCATTGAACAGGATCTGGGCAGGTGTTTGAGGGGCTGCAAGGGTAGTTATCAAATATTTTTTAATTTCATATCCACTGTCTCCAACTATAACACTGTCAGCTCCAAAATCGTTATTTTCCAACTTAGCTCGTACCCGAGAATTGGCAAAAATCATTGAATCATGTGCTGATCCCTGCCAACGACACATAATGTTTCTGATTATGCACTGAGAATCACAGACCACCTGGACATTGAAAGAAAAAAATCCTTTTCGATTTCTATAAATTTAAGCATCCACTCCACCGGGAGATTTAATTCTAACATGTGTGCAATCAATTGCTCCAATACATCTAGGAAATCTGCATATTTCATAAAAGCCTTGTCTCACTTCATTTATTTCCTCTTCATCAGATGGCAGTTCAATGTATCGTGGACGAAGTCTTGCAATTGCAGTTATTATTTTATATATGCATCGACTTGCCGTTGATTTATCAATTCCACCCAAATCACCAATAACATGTAAAATAGACCCACTAGCTAAAAACCTTAAGGTAACAAAAACCATGTCTTCGGCAGATAGCGCATGACTTCTGAAATTGATTAAAAAAGAAACATGAATCACAATAACTGTTTTTTGCAATTTTACATTACCTGTTAGTAGTCGGTGCTATTTCCACGTATATGAGGTCCAAGAGATGCCGAGCCACTGGTTTTGATATTCTATAACGATTTCTAAACTCATCGTCCCTCCACTTAACAAAATTGTTAGGTCTTTCTCGAAATACACGTGGAATCCGAGGGTGTAAAACAATTTCAAGAAGTTCTAAAAAATCTTCGTCATCTGTCAAATATTCCAAGTAATTGTCTTCCATTTTATTTATAATATTGATAATAGAATAAAAAAATAATGTGAGCAATATCCAGCTCAGCTCTGTTGTCAAAATTTAAATAAATGTGAGGTTAGATCGAACTGATCTAGGTTTAATCTGCCATCAAAGTCGATTTATGTGATCTTCGAATTAATCCTCGTTAAAACGCAGATCTAGAATAGTACAACAACTTTGGATCACTGATCCTCGATTCAACGTTGATCCGGAATTCAAATTGTTAGTACAACGCGCCCTAAAAGGTAGAATGAGACCAAACGTCGAAATTTAACTTTGTCAACTAGAAGAAAAAATCGAAGGATTGTTAAATTACGGTAAATTTACAAAATTAAACAGCATAATTAAGAATTCATTGTGTTATTATTAACAGTAATAATCTAATCAAATTATTTTTACTGTGATCCTAACTAAATCAAATTAAACTCTTTGTATTAATTACTACATATTACTACTACTTTCTGATCTCTAAAAGTAAAAAACGTGGGACAAATTTTAAGAAATATTCTGATTTATATTTCTGTTGAAAATTTATGAAAAATATCTATTCCAATCCTACAAGAATATTGCTCTATAATATACGGAGTGTTTCAGAATAACCCGCAAATTTTAGTCAATAATTATTATTTGTAATATTATATTTATTTCTTCGCTCAAGCTGAACTATTTTTTAATTGTCACTGATTAGGTCGTTATTTAACAAAAAACGAGAGGAAACAAAATCATGCACTGGGGTTTCATCCAATTGCCTACCAAATATTGATATTAACAGAACCAGTTCTCTAGTTAGTGCCAAAATAATTAAGAAAACCACTTGCAGAGATAACCAACATTTAACAGGGTTTTTATATTTTTGTTTAATTTATTTAATAAAATATGTGTAAAATAATTACAGTAGAAGATATATTTCACTCGAATACAGTTATGATATAAAAAACTACATTTAATTCTATTTTGCCCTGGGTATTATTAGATAAGTAAATAACACATGCCATTTTGATTTTTAAACATATTCCGCATTTATACAGACACACAGAAGCGGATCAAGGATATATTGCGCCCTAAGCTGAACCAGAAATACCCCCCCCCCTCCCCCCGTCTTTTTAACGTGAACATGAAATGAAAAACAAAACAATTAAACAAAAAATATAATGTTTTCAAATAGATTTTTATTTCATTCCACGACTCAAAAAACGGAATAAGAAATTTAAAGTCAAACAAAATGAAAATAATGAAAATTTGACCTTGGTCTAAAACATTATTTAAAAAAAAAACTAAATAAACCATATTGTAATATAAAATGAACACAATTCAAAAAATGAAATTAAAATTATCAACCAAAATTGAACTCGGTCAAAAATAAAATAAAAAGGCTTTCTTAAAGGTAAATAAACATAGCTAAAAAAAGTAATAAGCAAGGCGTTCGCACTTTGTATGATTGTACGTATGATGCGCTTGCCTTGCTTTTCCTGCAATCACTTTTTACTTTCTAGCAAGACTTTAAGTTTAAGAAAATATTTTATTTTTTACTTTTTAGTCATACTTTAATTATTTATAACGTATAGAACCAATTTACATAAATTCATCCATTGTAGCTTTGTTTCGAGGTATAAACCGAACGTCATTCTATTATGTCACCAGAACTAATATCGTATCATTTGTACGAGAAAAAAACGGACGTAGAAGTCTCAGACTAGGTGAGAAACCTTTTCTATTCTACGTTTTGCCGGAGGTGCCAGTCGGATAGTATATTTAATCAATTTTCACCCCTGCGCCCGTGCCCCCTACGTGCGGATATTTGCAAAAGTAAAGGTGGAATACTGTATTGTTATCCGATCTTAGTAACTGTGCAAAATGTCATCAATTGATTATGTCAGAAAGTGTGTTAAATAAAGGATACAAAATTTGAACACAAACATGAAAACTACATTGTGAGTTAAACAAAAGCAAGAAAAGCGAAATTTAAACGAAACAAGCAGTCAATATGACATAATTAATAAAAAATTCGCTTTATTGTTTTCGGGAGGCGAATTTGCAGTCTAATAAAAGCCCCGGCTCGGTACTCGTACCTGCTACCTATATTCCGAGTTTTCAGACTTGCGGAGATATTTTTTAAAATGCAACCTTTTTGAGATTTTTACTATTTCACGAAACATGATCAAATAATTTAAAACTAAATAATTATAAAAAATTGCAGGAAATCTTGCGCCCCTTAAATTTTGCCGTCCAAAGCCTGGCTGCAGCCATTGGAGCGATAGTACTGAGCTAACTGAGGTAATTTCAAATCCCCCGAAAAAACTGAAAAATTAGTAAAATGCACAAGTATTTGTAGTCAATTTTGCAATAGTTTTTATAAATTCAAAAGAGTAAAGAAATATGAATAGGTATAAATGAAAATCAATTTACCAACATTTGTTATTCTTTTAGTTCCAGATATGTTGTTGAAAATAGAGAAGAACATCGTGAAATGGTGTTCATAAATCTGCAATTGACAGTGATACGGTGGATGACATATCAGCTACGCCAACGCTGTCTTCAGAAAATAATAGGTTACTTTTTAATATGTTTTTATAAACCAATATTATTTATAAATATGATCAGTTATTAAATCATATAAATTAAATTATTATTCAAGATTAATAACATTCTGACATAAATTACACACATAATAATAATAATTGTACTGTTATACACATTTTATTAACAACCAAAGACGAAAATTATTGGGAAAACAAAATGCTACCCAACTTAGCAACATTTCCATATTATATAAAGTGTTTGGAAATAAGAAACCCAGATCGAGAAACAAAACAATATCTACTTTACTTTTATTAATAATTTTTACCAGTTTACCTATATTATTCATTATTATATTATTGTACAGAGTGTTCACATTTTCAATGGGATCGTATCTCTAGATGATGCCAACATGGTTGGCGAAACGCGTGTCGAGTAGTATATTCGAGTGTAGTTTAAGTGTTTTGGTGTTTCTGAAACTTACGTCTGAAGCAGTGTCACGCCAAAGGTTCCAACTTCCTCCAGGATTCCAGGACTTCACGACCAAGCATTCCAGAATTTTAACAGGTAGAAAGTCGATTAAATTAGAATTAAGTTGTACATTTTAAAGCTCGTTAAGATGTCGTTGGCAGATTTGAAAAATCTTCTGCATTCTCAGAGATATCCTGAAAATAGTGAAAATCGCTATTTTTGTGTTTGTTATTGACGCGCAGATGATAGGATTTAGAAAAAAAATTGTAGATAAAAGTTGAGTGTTATTCCGTTGCTTATTTAAAATTTTCAAATTTACATTTGCACCATTTCGACGCTAGCATCGCGACGCACAACTTTGGTTTTCCTTATGAATGGCTATCCTTTTTCAAGGAAATTGGATTGGCAGCATATTATTTAATACATAATATTATTATAATAGGGAAGTACTTACAAAAAATGTTCGTTTTTTTATTTCTACATCAAATTGCCGAAATTGCCGTGTGTTCTATCTGAAAAAAACGAGAAAAGTCAATTTAAAAAGTTCTTAATTGAAAAATAATTTTTAGCCACACTGTATATATTTATGAAGTAAAATGATTCAAAAACATTAATTAGATGACTCGTAACTAGTATTCACATAAGTTTTTCTTAAAACCTATAATTGTGACTGTGGTGATTTTTTCAATATGTAGATATTTTTATTATCACCTGCAGATTGCA
Organism: Leptura quadrifasciata; assembly: GCA_963675555.1. NCBI lineage: Eukaryota > Metazoa > Arthropoda > Insecta > Coleoptera > Cerambycidae > Leptura > Leptura quadrifasciata. Next base: position 110,637,217 of record OY776676.1, on the reverse strand, counting down.
TTATTTCAACAAAAAAAATCATTACATCCAAGTGGTTGGGAGATAGTCAATAATAATATATAGGAATGAATAATGTCTAGAAAGAGACTCAAAAAATGTACTGATGATTCCATTCCATTTTAAAAAGGCACTTGTTCCTGTAATTTCGTCTTGGCTCGCCCTGTATATTGGAAAATAATTTTCGGTTGTAGACTTTTTATCTAGTCTACTTGTATTTTTTATTAATTTCTAGCCATCTTAGAATTCGAGAAACCGAAGTCAGACGCACTATTGCCCCACCCTATATATACTTCCCTATTATAATAATATTATGTATTAAATAATATGCTGCCAATTCAGTATTTGGGGGCAAGAATTCGAAAACCTGGCTATAATTCTATTTTCTATAGCATTCCTCCAAAAAATCGTCTATCAGGGTTTTTGTGGTGTAAATTTTGAAACTGACGTTGAAATTCAGAAATTAAAAATGGCGGTTTCAATATAGCGGCGCTAAACGTTTACTTCGGAATTAATTTAAACATTTTTAATAAACACAAGTTTGTGGTGAAAAAAAAAGTTTGTGCGTTATGAAAGAAAAATTTGAAAACGATGTATTCCAATGTGGCGGTTGAAGTAAGTGGGATTTTTGAACTACTATTTGTATTTTTTTTTCTATGATTTCCAGCTAATTTCACATTCTATTGTCTCCGTAAGTACAAAATAATACTCCTAATCTTAATTTCATTAACATATTATACAGGGTGTCCCAAATTGCACAGTCCAAATTTCATCAGATTAACTGGATGGTTTCAGTTTTAGTTATTATTTTGTCTTATAATCTATGAATATTCAAACAACAATGTAAATTTTCATTTTGTCAAATTTGGCATATGCAATTAAGGGCGCCTTGTACACTTTTATACATATATACGGTTGTGAGCAAAAAAATATACGATGTCTTATAACGGTATTTTGCTAAAATCTAGTTGTGTACATTTAATTTTAATTTTTGTGACATTGTCAGTTAGTTGTCATAATTTATTGCAAGTGTGCAACTAATATGCCTCATATAAGCGATTTAGTTAAATCTGGAGTTATTGCTAAAGCAGAAGATGGATGGTCAATGAGACAAATTGCACTGCGTTATAATATTAACAAAAATTCGGTGTGTAACATTTTAAGAAAGTGGAGAATAAACGGTACGGTTAGTGGAAATCCTGGATCAGGGCGACGAAGGATATCAACTCAACAAGATTTGCAATTGGTAAATGTTTTAGTAGAAAATCCATTTTACTCAGTTATTCAGGCTGCTGAAGAAACGAATTTTTCTGTATCGAGTAGTACTGGTCGCCGGCGAGTAAGAATCGGAGCTACGCTGTCATGCAGCAGCACAGAAATACTTACTTAAAGCTGAACATAAAGAAGCTCGAGTAGGATTTGCACTTGAATTTTTAGCGCATGATGTAAATTTTTGGAATAATGTAATCTTTACAGACGAAAAAACTTTCCAGTCAACACACAGCGGTCGTATTCGTGTTTACAGCCCTCCGAATACTCGATTCGATGAGAAATATATATCTAACAATGATAAAAGTGGTAGATTTTCCGTCATTATGTGGACTTGGATATCGGCACGTGGTCCTGGTGTTTTGTGGCATATTGAGGAATGATTTAATAGTGAAACGTATATTAGGATTTTAGACAATATTATGCTCCCTTCTGTGTCACAATCATTTCTTAATAACGAGTTCATATTTCAACAAGACAATTGTTCCGTTCATACTGCTCATACCTTAACTAACTGGTTTCAAGATAACAACATCAATGTTCTTAACTGCTGGTCCAGTCGTAGTCCAGATCTTAACCCTGTGGAAGAAGTACGGGGACTACTCGTAAGAAGTATCCAAAAACGAAATGTGAGGCCACGAAATGCCGAAGAATTACTGGAAATATTAAATAATGCATGGGAAAATATTATTTCTAATGATTATTGTATAAGGTTATTTAATTCTATGCCAAACAAACTTATAGAAGTTATAAATAAAAATAGTGCAAAAACGAAATATTAATAGTTAGTTTCGTGTTAATTAGGATATCCTTTGTCCTTTGATCAAGGATTTCTACTAATTGTACCGTTTATTCTCCACTTTCTTAAAGTGTTACACACCAAATTTTTGTTAATGTTATAACGCAGTGCAATTTGGCTCATTAACCATCCATCATTTACTAGAGCAATAACTACAGCATTAAAATAAAAAAAATAAAATAAAAGTGATATCTGTTTTATTTCGGCTACTCATTACATATTCAAATAGAGACAGATTTACATTAAAAAAAAAGTTTTTTTTTGCTCACGACAGTACAAGAAAGTAACTTTTTAATACTTTTGGGCAATGGTACCTAATCTTTAATAACTGCTGTTAATTTGATGCCTCATGTCATGAATCATCTGATGTTACTAATGAGGAAACATCTTCTTCTTCCGTATTTGAAATGCATGTCTGATATTGAAATATTTGGAGCAATTAGTAACTCAATAACTTTTTTTTTTTGAGGAGTTGCCTGTAACTAGTGATCACCGGGTCAGAGTCGATATTGGAACCGATAAGGCAGGAAGGAGAAGCAAGAAATAATATAGAAGAATGAACCAATATCAAAAAAACATTTAATATTAATTTAATAAAATCAAGCAATGATATTTATTTGTGTTATTTTTGTTTTGCCCTTATAATGAGAGTGCATTTTCCTAACGTGTTTTATGCAAGGTTTTTCCTAATTTTGATAACTAACTATTTTAAAACTTATAATCGGTATATTCATTTATATACTTGATGAATTTTAGAGGAAATTAAGTAAGCGGACACACTGGTTTCGCAGGTTTTGCGTTTGACAAATTCAAACTGCATATATGTCAAATTTTTTTATTAAAATCTCAAGAAAATTTTAAGGAGTACACATGAGTACTAACTTAGCTTTAATTTTTAAACTAAAATAGTTCATCTGCAATAATACATCAAATTCACAATGTGGACGTATGCGGAAGTAAACTTTTCCTACGGTTACAAAATATGTTGTAATTAATTGATATATTTGCATAGGCTTGTTTTTGAAATTATAATTACTATATAACTTAAACAATTATTATAGTAAAATAACGTAAGATATTCAGTAAATACCTGACGGTATTGGATCCATAGTAATTTAAGTCGATAACTACAGATAAAAATGAGTTTATCCACTTAAAAGTTGTACCAAATTTGGCGTATCGATCATACGCAAATATTACTTAACAACAGTTTCGTGGAGGTGGTAATAAGCGAGGTGACCTTAAGTGAAGTTAGATAGTGGTGCAATAATACACTTATATGCTTTCTTGCCATATGTCAACAACATATAGGCCTTTAGCTCGTTTCATTTTTCGATTAAATGCCACGTTTCCGAATTCCTGCCCCACTGTGCGACGTCTAGCGTCGAAATGATACAAATGTAAATATGACATTTCTAAAGAAGCAACCGAATTCAATTCAAATTTTATTTATAGATTTTTTTTCTAAATCACCTGTATCATTTGCGAAAACTAAGTATCGCGATTTTCTCTGAAATTTCTCAAATTTTACAAATCTCAAAATCCGTTTTAACGAACTTTATATTTCACAACTTTTCTCTAATTTAGCCAATCTCCTATCTCTTACAGTTTAGAAGTTACTAATACAATCCCATTTAAAAAGTGGACACCCTATATACAACCCTATTCTATCTTTATTTTTCATTTATTTTTAAGTACTTATAGTAGCAAAATTTTTAAAGAAAAATTTTGTATATCTCGCCCGTTTCACGCTAACAATAAAAAGACTAATTTTACTAATGATTTAATTGCTTTATTTAATTTACTTCTATGTTAACTACTAACAATTATAATTCGACTAAAATATATTAATACATATTCTATAAAGTATTGCACGACTATGACTTACTTAAAACGGAATGTCAAGCAAGCAAACATGAGGGTTGTATCTAGCAATTTTGTTAACGTGAAGTCTATTTACAATTATAACGGTGATGCATACACTACGGTGTCCTCTTGAAGGTCATTATAATAATAATAATAATAATGAACCTTGATTAGTAATTGCTATTATTACATACACAATACATAAGTAAAATAGAAATAAATACAAAATAGGTATATAAAACAACTACAATCTGTACATCCTGTACCCCCTTATTGATTGTTTTTCACATAAACCCCTACTATTCTCTTGAATTTATGTAAGTTGACAGTCTTTGATTTCATTCGGTATTTCATTAAGTAGTTTTAAGCCATTTACAAAAACACTTTTTGTTGTTTGCGTTTTGTTAAAATTATTAACATAAAAATTAAACCTGTTTCTAGTTTCATACATATGAATATCCTGAACTACAGTCAATTTATTACTTAAATATGAAGGTAGTAGGTTCATTTTAAGTTTAAATGTAAAACTAGTACTTTATATATAATTCTCTGTTTTACATTCATTAGATTTAGTGTTGAGAGCATAATTCTTGTTGGAGTGTATTTACTACATTTGAGTATTATTCTCATTGCTCTATTTTGTATTTTTTGGATTTGTTGGAGTTCATTTTGATTCAAACTATAAAGGATAGTCGAACAGAATTGTAAATGAGGTGCAATCATAGATTTATATAATAATAGTTTCACAAATGTGGATAAATTGTTCCCTATTCTATTTAAAAAATAAACTTTTTATACATTTTACTCATTATGTTCCTTAAAAGTCAAGTTATCATCCAACATAACACCCAAGTATTTAATAATATTAGCTCTCTCAATTTCTTCATTTGCAATTTTGATTTTAATCTGATTATATCAATATTACTTAATTTGAATTTACTACCTATAATCATAAATTTCGTCTTATCAGCATTAATACTTAAGCTATTATCACACAGCCAACTATACAATCTAGTTAACTCTTCATTAACAGTGTCTCCCATTAAATTTAAATTATTACCTGCACAATAAATCATGGTATCATCAGCAAACATACATATATTGCATTTTTTACGTACTTTACAATATCGTTGACATACATATCAAATAGCAATGGTCCCAAAACTGTCCCTTGTGGGACGCTGTACATTGTGCCTCATTTGATACAGCACCATCATATCTAACTTTTTGATATCTACAGTCCAAATAAGATTCAATCCAGGTCAATACATCACCACATACAGGCTGTCCATTTTATCAGGGTACTCGAGAATATCACACTTAATATCGGTCGCACAAAAAAAAATATTTTTACGAAAATTGTGCCGATTTATATAACCTACAAAATGGTTCAAAGACATTTGAAGTCCATGGCCTACTTTAAGTGTTATGGCGGAAAATATCGAAAATTCGGAAAACGTCTAGGCCAAATATCTCCGTTATTTGAAGAGATGCGAGAAAAATTCTAAGGCGAAAACTTTTTGCAAACTGAGTGTTCAACGAGGTTTTATCTAATTTTTTACAATACCGCTGTATTTTGAGATTTACTATTCAGGCTGTTATTTTGAAACGGGCTGGAAATGGCGCCATTAAATAGAGTATTTTCCTCCCTTTTCAACTATATATCACATGCCATATTTATTCATTGGTACTACGTTAGTAATTATAAAGACATTTTTTAAAAACCAATAATTTTTTTTAATAAGCATTATACTTGCCGTGGGGAAGTATGATTAAATAAAACGATTAATAATTCAATAAGCTGTTAAAATCTTTGCTATAATAAAACATTAACACAATTAAGAAGAGTAAAGTAAATTCAGGTAATAAAAACAAAATAATAATCAAGAAAGCAACATGGAGCAATTATGGAAAGAGTATTCGCAGTTATGCCAATGTATAGAGGTCCTCCATAAAAGCATCACTCTTTGCTCAGAAAGTTAAAATGTCTTTACCAATTAATTTAAGTTTAATATCCATTTGTTTGTATTTCATGATTTCACTATTATTTCAATTATTTTAAAATAGTTGGCAATGACAAACTTAACAAAACAATTTTTTGCCAGATTATCTGAGTTAATACTTAAACGCTCACTCAATCACACTCATTTAAGAATTTAGAATTTTCAAAAATGATTTTCACTCACATTGATCGTTAAAATGTTCGTTACATATTTCCAATGCAATTTTAACTCTGGATTAGCTCAAGTAGAATATAGAAACAGATTTCCACAAGCACTACAGCCGAATAAAACTCTGTTCAGAAAATTAGGTACGAAACTGAAAAATAATGGTTCATTTTTAAAGAAGTAGACAAGGTTGAACAGTGTTACTGATAATGTAAATAAGATAAACCGAGTTATTAATTATGTAAGAAATAAAAATACAGAAAATTAGGATACATCATTAAGAGAAATTCAAATTGCTTGTCATATAAATAAAACAAGTGCTAGAAAAATTTTAAAGAAAAATGGTTACCGGTGTTATAAAGCCAAAAAAGTTCACAATTTATAACCGGGGAACAAACCAAAGAGGACGACTTTTTGTAGGTTTCTGTTGGAAAAGAAGCGTGCCGATAAATTAATATGTAGTAAAATACTTCTCCGACGAGGCAAATTTTTCCAATAATGGATTTTTTAATGGCAATATTCATTACAAATGGACTTCTGAAAATACACACTGGCATAGACCTACTGAGTTTCAAAATGGTTTTTCAATAAATGTGTGGATAGGTATTTTAGGCATCAATTTAATAGGCCCTTATTTTTATGATGGTCACCTCAGCGGTCAAAGGTACCTAAACTTTTTGAGAAATGAATTTAATGAATTCTTAGATGACCTACCTTTAGAGAATCGACACAACTGTCAATATTTTCAACAAGATGGAGCTCCTCCCCACAACTCCCAGATTTGCCTAGATTATTTTGCCTCAACATTGGATAGGTACCAATGGGTTTATTCGATGGCCCCCTCGTTCTCCAGATATAACCCCAATAATTTTTTTCTATGGGGGTATAATAAAGATAAGGTGTTTTCGACGACACCGCAAAATGTAGAGGACCTAAAAGCTCGAACTCAACAGGCATGTATTACAGTTACCCCCGAAATGCTGAGTAATGTTTTAAATGCAGTGCCTCGCCGCGCTCGATTGTGCATAAGAAATCGCGGTGGACACTTTGAACACTTGATATGATATCTTAAAAATTATTTTGGGGATTAGATAAATATTAATATTCTGTGTGCTATATTCTTTTTAATGTTAATTTGTTTTTGTTACCTGAATTTACTTTATTCTTCTTAATTGTGTTAATGTTTTATTATAGCAAAGATTTGAACAACTTATTGGATTATTTTATCGTTTTATTTAATCATACTTCACCATGGCAAGTATAATGCTTGTTAGAAATAAATTTATTGGTTTTAAAAAAATATTTTTGTAATTACTAACGTAGTACCAATGAATAAATGTGCCATGTGATATATCGTTGAAAAGGGAGGAAGTTCTTTAAGCCACATGTCACAGATATTTAAAATTGCACTTTGGCATGAGTGATATTTTCTAAAACCCCATTGATTTGGGATGATCACGCTATTTTATCACATTATTCATCTGTTTGTTCGTAACAATTAACTCTAGAACTTTTTCATAAACTGGAAGTGTATTAATGGGTCTAAATTCTTCACATAAGGTACCAGCCCAGCAACCTTCGGAACTGGAATTATAGCCAAATAACTTTTGTTATACTTTTGAAAAAGTCAACATCTCCAAATTATAACTAGCTGTGCTACTTGGGCAAGCAAAATTGGTCAATATTTTCTTTTGCTATATAGAGAATCCGTAATATTTTAATTTAAGACATGGTAGCTCACGCATAACTAACACAATCCGAAGGCTGTCATTTTTCCAAAATATTATGGAATTATGAAATTTACGATTTACGAATTTTTTATCTATTGAAAATTATTGATTTTTTTTGAGGAGTTGGGTAGGTTATTGAGGCCTAATTAGCTAGCCAAATGAGGCCAGTACGACACTGTAGCACAACAGTTTTAAAATTTAACGTACCTACAACTGAACTGGAATAATAGGTACATTCTCAAACTTTCTGTTATTTAAAAAATATTTCGAGGCGTCCCAACATTCATACCGCAATGGTCAACAATGCCGTTTGAACCTCAAAATGCAGTCTTTGGGACTAGTGCGGTATGTCGCTTTCATTAGTTTTTAGTTTCCCAATTCCCAGTTAATAATAGATCAGGGAAGTTTTAGCTAAACCACCATGTATAATTCTAACTTTATATTTTATAATGAAACTTTCATGGAAATACAATTTACCACATTCTATATAAGTTTAGGATGTCTTAAGTGGATTTTTCTATACAAGCATTTTTATAAAGTTTTTATTCGTTCGTGGCAGGTGGTTAGATATATTGTAATCCACTTTGCGAATGTTGCGATGCATGTTCTAGTTTTACATTGAGTAAAATTGAATGAATTAAACCCAAATAATCAACAATAATATCTCGTAGTAAAATATTTTTTAATCGGCGTAAAATCAATTACCCACGTGTAGCTGACGTAAATTGTCACCAGAGCAGCCAATGAACAAGTCGACTGCCTACATGGATTTACTCTGAACCTGCGCATTTGACCCGTGCGTAGCACGTCGTACTGTTTTGAATCGTTCAAATCGTTTATCGTCTCAGTTTGTGCAAGTTTGCGAAAGAGTGGAGTGTGCCAATTTTAAACAATTAACTACGTGAACACTACGAGTTTTTCCATTGTTTTGTTTTTTTCGTTGTTTGTGTGCTTCGACCTTTTTACATAATGTGTGTTTATTAAGTTTCTTATTAAATTAATTACTGTAGATTGTTAGTGTATGTAATCGTACTAATCTTATTGTTAAGTGTAAAACAGTGTGTTTCTTGTTTTTTTTATTTACTTTTTATTTGTATAAATCTTCTAAAAGTGGAGTTTGACGAGTAATATTAAACGTACGTTCGTATTAAATATACTTTTACTGCGGTGCGGTGTTTCCGGTCTAGTTTTTTTTGTGAACCAGTGACTGAAAGCTGAAATTATTGGAAACACACTGGGAATAGTTGGAAACATGCGCCGACACGACACATCGAAGCGTAAGTTTTTTCAAGTTTGTTAAAAAATTGAGTTAAAAAATACACTATGCGTTCTACTGCTTTGTACATATCTTCATAATATCTCAAATTTGGTCTTGTGGAAATATTTCACACTCTAAAAACCAAAGAATAAAGAAATGTGTATAAAACACCTGATCTAATGATCTTATTCATAACAAAAAAAGTGTAACATTGTATTTTATTTTTATGGTAATACTAAAGGAGAACGGAAACCTCGAATTTTTGCGTGATTTTTTTCAGGATACCCTATTTTGGGGTTGTAGAACACGAATCCGAAATTAGTTTTGCGTGCATACGAATCGTTTCTCCAAAAAAAATTTTTGAAAATTTTTCTTATGACGCACTTTTTCATGCACTAATTTATATACCAACAGCACTTGTATATCGTCTTTTTCCTTATTAAGATCACACTACGGCCTTTATAGAACAATAAACCCTTCACTTATGGCAGAAAACTCACTTACTTTTACATACAAATAAAAAGATAATTTGTAAAACATCACAAAACAGCTACTCAAAACTATACAACTGTCAACCCGATGCGCATGCATTTACAAAGTTGTGTCTAAAGTACCGACACCGACCGTCTTGATTTATGTTTATAAATAATGCTTTAACGCCATCTGCCCCAGATTTAATAAGGTGCCAAGTACTATTATATATCCCTTGCCATTCAAGAAACTTTCGAAGCGTCGACGGGCGCGAACGTGTCTTGAAGGGTAAGGGATATGTATGTTTATAAATAATACTCAGCGCTGTCTGCCCCAGATTTAATAAGGTGCTAAGTACTATTATATATCCCTTGCCCTTCAAGACACGTTCGCGCCCGTCGACGCTTCGAAAGTTTCTTGAAGGGCAAGGGATATATAATAATAATAATAATATAATACTTGCCATCCATTATTATTATTAGCCGAGATGAGCATAACAGCATGATTTTCTCAAATTATATTTTAACTTTATGATATGTTATTGGATCTGGTAAAGTTTAAGTACCTCCGATTTTAACAATTTTCTACATTTCATATTATTTCCAAAGCTTACTAGAAAATTGTTAAAATTGGAGGTACTTGAACTTTACCAGACCCGTCGTGCCTTTAGACACCAAACCTTACACATGCGCAAACAAAGCATGCAAATATATGTAATCAAATGACAGATGGAGGTTCATCTAATACAGTTTCTGCGAAAAAAATTCTGATTTTTATACAAAAGAAAGTGAGTTTTCTGCCATAAGTGAAGGGTTTATTGTTCTATAAAGGACATAGTGTGATCTTAATAAGGAAAAAGACCATATACAAGTGCTGTTGGTGTATAAATTAGTGCATGAAAAAGTGCGTCATAAGAAAAATTTTTAAAAATTTTTGTTGGAGAAACGGTTCGTATGCACGCAAAACTAATTTCAGATTCGTGTTCTACGACCCCAAAATAGGGTATCCTGAAAAAATCACGTAAAAATTCGAGGTTTCTGTTCTCCTTTAGTATTACCTTTATTATTATTATTATAACATGTTTTTTTTAACATAAGTAGGTATGTATTGTTTATTTATTGGTATTGGTTGTCAATATGATATTTTTTTGTTAATGGTATCGAACATCCCTTCAAATCTAATCTACCTAATCTACGTAACGTGTTTATAATTTTTCAAATACATCGGATCATATGGCGGGAAAGTGAAGTATATTTAGATTTCACATATACAGGGTGTCCACTTTTTCAATAGAATTATGTTGGTAACTTGTAAACTGTAAGAAATAGAAAATCATAAAACAGGGTGTCCAGTGTTTCAATAGGATTGTGTTGGTAACTTCTAAACTATAAGAAATAGAAAACCATAAAAATAGAAAAAAATTATGTATTGTTTAGATGCCGTTTTTACATTTCAAAATGTTCAGTAGTTTCAGATGGCCTTGTCCTGAAAATTGCGAGGAATATTGCCATTTTCATTTTTGGTAACGCGAAAATGATAGGATTTAAAAGAAAATTTTCAGATAAACGCTGAATGGTTTTCGGTTGCCCATTTAAAATTCTCAAATTTACAATTTTATTGTTTCAATACTAGACGTCGCGACGCCGACGCCCAATTTTTGTTTTTTATGAATATCTATCCCCTTTTAAAAGGAGTCGGATTGACAACATCTTGCATATTACCAAATGCAAAAAATTTAATTTTTAACGCATTGGCGCCGGGCGTTGCAAAGCATTCCTGTTACCTAATTCTTGTCAATACCTATGGAGTATCTCAACGGTTTAAATTCGGAAAAGTTAATTTTACCTATCAAAAAACAGGACTCGGTTACTAGAATAAATATCAAAATATCACATTTAGGGTAAAAGTGGCAAATATCAAAATAAATGTTTATAAAATGACGATGAATTTTCTTGTTCATTCATTCCTGTAGGGTGAGTAGTTCCACAGAACTGGTAGCTTCAAAATGTTGTCCATATGTTTATTTGACGACGAAGTGTAATTTTGAAATAGAAAAGTCGATAAACCAATGATACCTTCGTCAAATATGGTAATGATAAAAATGAAAGCTAAAGAAATAAGCTCTAAAGTATCCTTCAGCGTTTCTCTACCATAAGAAATGAAAAAATTACCGCCGAAGAAATGTGCGATTTTCATCACTACACCCCAATATCTCGACCATTTCTTGGTCGATTTAGATCAAATATGGTATGCTTCTGATTGAAAAGTTATTTAAATTTTTTTTTCGAAATTAAATACGCTATGATCAAAAGAAACTGGCAAAAATTAGGAATTTATATTAACGATTGAGATAAGGTTTCTGTTTCTACAGAATCTTGTTCGGCATAACCTAAAACCCCTGTATATCAAATTTCATTAAGAAATATTCATTCTTTTACAAAAAAAATCATATCTAAGATTTCAATAATAATCACCCTACTATTCAAGTTATTTATTGTCAGATATTTACATAACTTGGTAGTCGTGTAATAATGACGTTAATTAAGCATTAGGACATATTTCTTCTTTAAAGAAAATATCAAATAACTAAACTTTTATTTTTGTAAAGTCCATTGTAATTTAAATAAACCTTAAAATTATTACTTAAACGAAAATATAATTTTAAAAATTAAATATTAAATATGTATATAATCTGTCTCCACTAGTTCTCCATGGATTCTGATACATTTTTTAATTCTCATCTTATTATTTTTAACAACTTTTCTTAATTCTTCAACTGTTAATTCATTACATGCTTTCTTGGCCTATTTTATAGACTTTATTTTTTATGGTACCCCAAAAATAAAAGTCCATAGTGGTGACGTCTGGCGATCTAGGTGGACACGAAATTAGAGGACTATTTCTTCCAATCCAACGCATAGGGAAGTTGTTATTCAGCCAATTTTTAAAACTATCACTGCATTATGAATGGAAGCCCCATCTAGTTGGAAATAAAGGTTTTGTTGTACGGCTAAAGGTAAATTTTGAACGACATCTCGAAAGTCATGTGTTAAAAATATAGGAATCTCACACTATTTAAAGTGTCATCAAGGAAAAATGGTCCAATCACGGACTCATTTAAAATTTCACACCAGACATTTACTTTTTCGGAGTATTGCCGGTAAAAATTTATAACCCAGTGTGGGTTTATCGTTGACTAATATCTTGAGTTTTGCGATGAGATCATGCCATTTGTTGTAAAAGTAACCTCATCACTGAAAACATTTTTTTTCAAAAAATTTGTGTCATTTAAAAACAAACCCTGTGCCCAGAAGCAATGTTCCAATCTCCTCTCTGCGTCTCCATAGTGTGTAAAAACTTATATGGGCTTATATATGTTTTAAATTATGACGTTTAAGGCACCTCCAAATTTTAATTCTGTCTACGTTCAAGTTTAGGGATAAATCTCTGCCACTAACACGTGGTTCAGTATTAACAACATCTAATATTACTCGATCCAATGACGATCGGCAACGTTGTATTTTTTCGCTCTAATTTTGGATACATCACCAGTTCTATTAAATATTCTTTTAATTGGACTAACCGTGGTGTAATGAATCTGTGGGCGTTCTGGGTGTCTCAAATTGAAGATACTGGCTGCATCTCGATAAGAGTGCACACTGTCATCAACAATTCTTATTATTTCAATTTTATCAGCAATATATAATTGTTGTGCAGCCATGTTTAAGTTTAATTTGGCATTCGATAGAATTATCAAATCCATTCCGAAACTCCATGTTAACAAATATATTGGTATGCCGAGTTCTATGTATTTTAAAAAATAGCTACCAATTTACCGTAATTTGCTAATAATTATAGACAAAAAATATTAAATACTGTTTTTTATTGATATGTGTCACCCAGTCGCTGATTTTTAAAGATCGTCTAAAGCACTTGTTCTGAAAAAAATTTGGCTTTTAAGTTATCTTGGAAATTTTCAGAATACGTAAATTTGTTGTTATTTTAATAGATCAACGCAATAATATTGATCTGGGTGAAAAAATGCAAGAGGTCAAAGAAAATGATGATTTTGCGTTTTTTGCCAAAATTCAATATTTCTTAAAATGACAACAAATTTATGTTTTTTGAAATATTTCGGTATAAAAGATTAGCCAATTTTCTTCAAAGCAAGTGCTTTAAGGGTAGCTCCCGGAGCGATTTCGAAGTTTTAAAAAATGTTGAAAATTCCTCAGACTCGAGACTAATAAGATCCTACAAAAATTACGCGGCTACAATCAACCCCTGCCACCCCAAAAAATAAAAAAGAGTTTAAAGGCTGCAAATAAGGGTAGCTTCCGTAGCGATTTTGAAGTTGGAAAAAACTAGAAACTAATTATAGTCAAACATGTTGCATGAAAAATTAGGCGACTGCAATTGTTCGTTTTTGAATTTTAAGAGTTTCATTGAGTAACCTATCTTAAGGGGATGATGACACCATTACATACCCGGTTAGGGTTTTTTATAATCAATTCCTGCTGTTTTCTTGTCACCCCATCATTATTCGGTGAATTTTAGCACACAATTTCAAATACATGCTAAATGTGATATTTTACTACTACTTACCTTCAAACCGATGAGGACTTGGAGGTACTGGTTTCTTGTATGTGAAATTGCAATTTCCAAGTCGCTGTATTCTATTCGCTGTCAACTTTTATGAAAAATTGTATGATACCTTTTTTTCTTAGAATTTGATTTCCTATCTATTCCAATACTTATTTCTGTTTTGGTGCACAACCCTTATTAAAGGGCTGGAAGTCGCCCCCTAGGAAAAAGCAAACTTCTGAATAAGTCAGTAGAATTTCTAAAACCCATATACTACCGGTGTATAAGAAACAAAACAAAACTATCTCATATTTTCGAAATATCTTGAGATTTTTTTTTGTTGGGAAAAAAGAATCATATCTCACAAAATTCTTTTTATTGTGTTACCGGTTTCGTGAACAAAAACTTACTTCACATCTACAGACACAAGAATTTTATGAATGAATTATTACTCACATGGGATCAATCTACCTCCGCTAGCTTGAGATTACTATTTCTCGTGAAGTCAAAGTAGGACTTGAAAAATGCGAAATGTGAATTACCTAGTTAGGGCAGTTTATTTTAACTTGTTCAGAGGTCCCAGTTGAGTTTACAGTTCAGTTTTGCAGTTTCGACGAGGTCGTCGTATTGTTTATTTAAACAATTACATTTTTTGGAGCGTGTTTCCCATCGGCTTTTTAAAATTACCTCGAGATGTATAAGTTCTACGAGACAAATGGAAAATATGAAAAATGTCCGTTATGAGGAACAAATATATATAAATAAAAAATCGCTCCGATTATTATTATTTAAAAACATAAAATATTGCAAAATTATTATTTCTTTGAAGAAAATGGGCAAATTCTAACGAAATTTAGGGAAAATATTGATCTTATACAAAATACTGTTTTGAATTAAAATTTCAAATCAGAATCGGCATTGAAAGAGCTGAGCTGAAAGACCTAATTGTCGCAAAAACTTTACATCTCCCTTTATACCCTTGTAAAATCCTGCCAGCAAAACCGAAAAATGTGCGTGATAGTTCAAACTGTATAGGCAAAATTTTAAGAGTTTGACATACAATTGATTTTTTCTTCATTTCCGGTTTTGCCGGAAGTGACACTAACTTTCGATTTTTAAACAGAACACCCTGTATATTATTGCATTTTTGCATAATTCTCTAAATTCAACGATGCCGAATAAGTGACATTTCAAACATCAATTTTTTTTATAATATAATTTTTAGTTTTCCATTTAAGTGTGTCATAATGGTTCCGATTTATTCTAAATGACCCGTGTAATGCTACAAATATCGCAGTCCCGTTAAAAACACTAAATTACGTGATTTATGAGCAAATAAAATTCACCAAAATTGTTTTTGGGGCAAAACTCAATTTTTTCAAAAGGAACCGTATCGGTACCGTGATACCATTTATTAGTACTATTACTAAGGAATTTATTCATATGTCGTATTAAAATGTGCGATGAATACAAATAAAATTACAGCTATAAGAAAATAACAATTTTATTCTAATTACCTTGTTACACATAAGGTGGTTTTGGAATACAAAAAATTAACACAAAACAGAACAGTTGTTCAAAATGCTGTCCATTAACGGCAATGCACTTCTGAACTCGCATAGCTGTTTCTCGAAGAATGTTCGCCAATTGCCGGGCTGTTATGCCATTAATTGCTCATATTACTCGTAGCTCCATGTCTTCGCGGGTTGTAACGGCGGTTGCATAGACAATATTGTTTAAATGACCCCAAACTAAGAAATCAAGGGGCGTTAAATCAGGTGACCTTGGAGGCCACCTCACAGGACCATTCGTCGAAATTACGTTTTCTCCGAATCTCCGTTGAAGGTAATCGATTACTATCCTTGAATTATGGGGAGGAGCGCCATCTTGTTGGAAATACATTCCCTGTCCTAAATCTAAAGGTAGCTCATCTAAAATGTCCTCAATCTCATTTTCCAGGAATCTCAAGTATCTGGCACCAGTCATAGGTCCTTCAAATATTACTGGACCAATGAGCCGCACTTGAAAGTTACCCTCCCGTAATAAATTTTGATTTTCTTTTGACCAATATTTATATTTTGTCGGTTAAATAAACCCAAATTTTATAAACCTAGACCAAAAAATCATTGTTTGGCTGCACGTTATTATACAAAATCCAATTGCAATATTGCATCCTACATTCGTAATCACTTTCGTACAAATGCTGATGCAATTGGTATTTAAAAGATTTATAGTGGTATTTGTGCAAAATTCGGTGACTGATGTCCAATTCAAATCCAACTTGCCTTAAAGAAGGAACAGTCTTATCAAAACATTAATTTCCGTTCCTTCGTCAATAATAAGTTTTCTTCGGGATCATTGTTGGGCTCTCTTCCGAATTGGTTTTCAACACGTTTAAAATAATTTTTCGTTGGACATTGTCTATTAGGATATCGTTGGGCATAAAGGTCGGTAGCCGCAACTGCATATCTTTTACATTCCCCATAAATAATTACATTAATATGTCCACTTTTTCATCTCTTGTATAAATTTGCGACATTTTGAACGCAATTAACAAGAATTTTAAACAATTTTTAAAGACACAATCAAGACACCGTTAAACCAACAAATGTTTCACAAGCTAAATATTTCATTGTTTTCAAAGCCACCTTAGTTACTTCTTAACATTTAATTAGAACAAAATTGTATTTTCTTTTAGCTGTAATTTTGTTTGTATTTATCGCACATTTTAATACGACATATGAATAAATTCCTTATTAATAGTACTAATAAATGGTACCACGGTACCGATATAGTTCCATTTGAAAATATTGAGTTTTGACCCAAAAACCATTTTGGTGAATTTTATTTACCCATAAATTACGTAATTTAGTGTTTTTAACGGGATTTCGATTTTTGTAACATTACACGGGTCATTTAGAATAAATCGAAACCGTCATGGCACACTTAAATGGAAAACTAAAAATTGTATTATAAAAAAAAAATGTTGTCTGAAATGTCACTTATTTGGGGCATCGTTGGATTCAGCAAATTATGGAAAATTTAAAAATGCAACAATATACAGGGTGTTCCATTTAAAAATCGAAAGTTAGTGTCACTTTCGGCGAAAAATCAGTTGTATGCCAAAAAGTGCCGCTTATTATGTATGTAGTATATCCTAAATTTCAATCAATTACCTACACTGCAGACAGCTAAGGGTGAAAATCTCGGACCAACTCTCCACCTACAGGACTGTGGAGGCGGGAGTTCCACAGGGATCGGTGCTGTCACCGCACCTGTTCGCCATCTATACCTGGGACCTCCCCCGGACCGACCACACAGCCCTAGCCCTGTCTGTATGCAGACGACACCGCCCTGATTGCCAGGTCCTGGAAGGTCAGGAACGCAACCAGAAAACTCCAGGAAGCGGCCACACTCCTGGAAGAATGGTGCACGAAGTGGAAAGTCGCAGTCAACGCCAACAAGAGCCAAGCCATCCTCTTCAGACGAGTGCGGAAAGAAATTCCCACAGGACACGTCTCCATGAACGGCGAGGACATCCAATGGCACGACACCGTCAAATACCTTGGCGTGGTCATGGACAGAAGCCTAACGTGGAGACAGAACACGGACGCTATCACAGCCAAAGCCCGACGTACGAGAGCCCTCATCTACCCGATGACGGGAAACGGGAGCCGTCTCAACTTGAGGAATAAGCTCACGCTTATCAAGACCCTCATCAGGCCGCAGCTGACGTACGCCTCGGTAGCGTGGGGCTACCAGGCAAAGTCCTACATGAAGAGAATCCAGGCAGTGGAGAACATCGCCCTCAGGACGGTAGTTGACGCCCCATGGTACGTGAGAACCGCAGATATCGTCAGAGACCTGGAGTACACCACGGTCACTGAAGTCATCCGGGAACGAGCGAAGAAGCTGTACGCCCAAGCCGAGGAGCATGGGAACCCGCTAATCAGACAGGCCACAGATTATGACCCTGCCGACGCCCCGAGGCATATGCGGCCGAGGGTACAGCTACTGGACAACGGGTAAGTATAACTTTTATTTCCCGCTAACCGATCTGTTTCAGATACGCCAGGACGGACTACCACTACCAGAGACATGACGTTTTTCAACCCTAAACCAACCTCCTTGCGGGCGTCGGACAACATACCGTCCAACGCCCGTTGTCTTACCTGCTCCGTGGAGATCAAAAGTGCTAAAATAAGCACTTAGGCCTCCACACTCCCGAGCTACACAGCTCATCCTTACCTTTCCGATGATCCGGGGTAGGATATCAATTGATGTACTACGTACCGGCGGTCAGTCCCAGCCAAAACTTCCTAAACCCAACTCGACCGATGACTACCCTCGGGGGTGACAAGCTGGCGAAGAAAGAAAACTCAAGACAAGAAGAGCGCTAGAAGAGACCTCAGCCAGCGAGGTTCAACAGCCAGGACCAGGGGAGGTCCGCAGAAAATACCACGACACATTTCACATTTGTGAGTTGGGTCTGGTAAAAGTACGCGGGCCCACCTATCACGAAGGCCGGTCCAGGTCTACAGAGATAATCTAGGTGCAAAGAGTAATAGTCCTACTCGGCCCTAGTTATCGAGACCGACATCCAGCCAATGGATATTGGCGCGCGGCGAAAAATCAGTTGTATGCCAAAAAGTGCCGCTTATTATGTATGTAGTATATCCTAAATTTCAATCAATTATCTTCAAAACTAAAGGAGAAAAGGGGAGTATACCATGATCCTGTTACACCCGGTATAATGTTATTATTTCAAAATTAAATTCAACCAGTGTCATAAAGAAGAGAGGCTGCATTTATTTTTAATCCAAAATATTGTTTTCCATTTTTTTCAAATTTTGATACCGAAATATGGTTCTTTGATCAAAATTACACAAAAAAGGCGCTTTTTGTTAATAACATAGCACCAACCGTTTCTCATAAAAATTGATTTAAAACAATTATTGCGGGATCATTTTGTGGCTGTGCAGCAACTATTTCAAATCAATTTTTATAAAAAATGGTTGGTCCTACGTTATTTAATAAAGAAGGCCTATTTTGTGTAATTTTGTTCAGAGAACCATATTTCAGTACCCAAATTTGAAAAAAATTGAATAAAAATATTTGTTCCAAAATAATTCACCCCTTCTTTACGCCACTGGTTGAATTTCATTCTGGTTAATATCCCCAATCAATTCAATTCAATAAGACTTTATTTCTTATTTTAATACAGAAAAGTACCTCCCCAGAACCCACACCGGGTCCCACCACGCAACAACCGCGCCGCCCCGCGCCAACATGGTGGCAGATTGCAGGGCCGGGCGGAGTGGAACTGGTTCGGCTAAAAAGAAAATTAAAACAACTAAACCTAAGTTCCTTTCATCGCAGACGAATTAAAATAGGTACCAAAATTAAAAACATGTTTAAAAGAACAAACTTCACAAAACTGAAAAAATTACATACTAGATTAAAACACTCGCGCACTGATCACTTTTAAATTTCATATCTAACTCTACCACCTCAATTTGCAGGAGGCGCCTTCCGCGAGATACGTCTATGCTGGGCTGCGCATAGCTGGCCTAGATTTTGAAAAATTTGGATTATATATGTTTTGATTTTCAAAAAATTTGTGAAGCGAAATGAATTTAGGGACAAAAATCTACAAAAATAAAACGAGAAAAACAAACGCGACAAAAAGGTTACAAACAGAAAGGAAGAGGGAAATAGGAAATATTTAAAGATACAAAAGGTATGAAATATCAGTAAAGGTGGATAGAGTATGCGGAAGTTATAGTTGTTAAAGTTTGGCTACAGGGGTTGCCGGAAAATTGGTAACGTCTGGTACGGTAAAGGTTGTTTAATCCGAAATGGGGCATTATGCTGTCTAATTCGTGTTATGTGTCTTGTTAGCGGACTATCGTTCAGCTTGAAGAAGTAGAAGTTTTGGGAGATCTGTGGGACGTAATCCACTATCGGGGTCGTTGCAACGTGCATGGAGGAGGTGTACCTTCCAGAACTAGAAATGAGGCGCATATATTTATGCTCCAGAACTTTTAGTTTTTTCATTATCGTGGCCGGTATGTTGTACCACAACGGCGCCACGTATGTGATGGACGACCCGACCACCATTGTGTACAATAATTTTTTATTTTGTCTGTTGAGTCTGCTACCCCTGACCATGAGCGGGTACAGACTGCTGGATAGGAAGTAGATCGCCCGTACAGTCTTATTTATGTGGGTGTTAAACGTCAGTTGTTGGTCCAGTCTAACTCCCAAGGGTTAGCGCCACCAAATAATAACCCTTATCGATATTAAATAATGTACCAAATCTCATTGCTCCAACACAAAAGGTGCCTGAAATATTAAACAAAAATTTATTTACTGTAAGGCACCACCTTCAAAGGGTCCTGCTCCCCTGGGAAGTATTTCCGAGCACATATCTACAGGAACTTTTTCTATATTTTGAAAAGTATTATCTTTGTCTGATGTTAGAGATATGACTTTCCTAACATTCTGTATATCTCAGAAGTAGATTCGGCGTGCTGGAGTGCGCAACCCCCGCTCAATATTTTAATAGTTTCCTCTCACAAAAATGAATATATAGATATTTGGAAACATCCAGGGACAACTTCAAGCCAAAAGATTGATTTGTTTATTAACAAAATGGTAAAACGCAAATGTTAAAATTAAAATATCTTGGTAAATGTGCATCATACAAAAACATGTTTCTCTAACATTGTTTGCTTTTTCATATACTTTTAGAAAATATAAGAATATTTTATATTTGACATCTCTTTGCACGTTAAAATTTTGTTTCAATGCCTATTTTGATTTGAAATTTCAACTGAAAATTGTATTTTGTACGACCTACATTTCCTACCTACAAGTTTTATTGGAATTTGCCTGGGAATTTGCCTATTTTCTTTAAAAGAATAATTTGTTTAAAAATGCCTATAATTTTTTTTAAAATAATAATAATCGCATCGAATTGTAGTTTTATACCTATTTATTGTATAACCCATGACGGACATTTTTGTTGGAATAGAGAATCAAATATGTAACAACCTAATTGATAATAGGTATCCGCATGAATTAATAGAGATTTATATTGTCTTACTGCAAACTTTTGGCATGCCTTAAAAAATGTCATTTTTGGCATTTAGTATTAAGTAAGACGCTGTCAATTCAATTCCCTTAAATAATGCATAAGAAAAGCAAAAACTGGGTGTTGTGACGCCTAGCGTCGAAATGATAAAAGTCTAAATTTGAAAATTTTAAATAGGTGCACATTTTATCGATAGTTTTTTTATAATTTGCCAGTTATTGTCAAAAATAGCAATTTTTCATTATTTTGAGGATCTCTGAGTCTACTGGAAATTTTCCATATCTGAAAATGGCGTCTTAACGAACTTTATTATGCACGATTTTTCTCAAGTTTAATAGACTTTACATTTTTCGGTTAAGAAAGTACCAATATAAATCCAGCGACAAGGTGGACACCCTGTATACAAGTTGCATGAAGTACCTTCTTTCCAACGTAAGAGAACGAGATAAAATAAATTGAGTTTTATATAATACGCATCAGAACTCTGTTGACATTTGAGTGGTACGAGGAGTGGTTTAATTTAGAATTTGGTTATGCAAAATAATGCACCATAATTTGTCATTAATTTTTTTTAAATACAGTTTTAATGTTGTTTACAATATCGAGTATTTATTTATATACGATTCGTTCCACACGCTCTATATAGTTTCCCTTCTAGAAAAGTGCCTCTGTAAATATCTGAATATTCTCAGGAACTTCTCGTGTACACATGTATTTAATAGCATATAAATTATAGAAAAGTTTCCAAAAATTGCAGTTTTTTTAAGAAAAAAATGTAATACCGCCAGGCCGGTAATCTAAATAAGACGATTAAAGTAAAATAAAAAGGAATCTGTAAAAACAAGATTAGTTTTATGTTTTCTCAAATTCTGCAAAGTTTATCGAAAAAATATTAGGCCAAAAACTTATGCATTTCTCAAGGAGCATCCATGATCTTAAAACATGGACGAAAATCAAGGCTAATTTCGTAAAGGACTGACCATATTCACTCACAAGATCTATTATATAATAAAGTATAGTTTTAAGCTTGGTTTTATGTTGCTTTGAAGGGGTTGGTACCTTGATTTTCCAGGCCAGAAAGGCTGGGTCCGTCCGACGTCCGTCTTAAGGTATATACATATTTTTGAAATATCTTGATTTGTAGAGATGCTTACAGAGGGAGCGCGGGTAAATTTTCACCATACACTTATAAAAATATTCGTAAAAATATAATTATTTGAATTAAGAATAGTATATTTATATATACCGATGCAAATAAATACAATTTCTTCATATAAAACCGAGTATAAAACCGATACTTTTGTAAAAGTTTGTCATAAACAAATTTATTTATTACAAACTTATACTTTTGTTAACATATATTAAGAGAGATTGAGATAAATATGTAGTAAACAAATTTATTTATGGCAAACTTTTATGTATTGTAGCGAAAGTATTTGCTTTATATGAAGAAGTTGTATTTATTTGTGTACATACAATATATACTACTCTTAATTCAAATAATAATTATTTTTATGAGTATATATTTTTTCTTCATTTTTTTAGATACTTGACACGACGAAAAACATATTTATCAAAAGTCTTATAATATGTGTATTCATTCTAAATTTTGATAAACGCAGTCGTGTGTCTTTAATTAAATTTTATAATATACACTAGCCACTAGTAATATCCCAGAATTTTTTTAACGGATTCTTTTTTTACTTTTGTACTGCAAGAGATTGCAGTATTTTTAAATATTTTATGTTTTAATGTTATTATTTATTACATACATTCTTAAGATACGAATAAATTATTAGTCTAATAACGGCGAGAATAACGGGCATACGTAATTTGCCAAGTTTTTATCGAAACAAATTGATTTGTTGTGATACTTACAATGAGAATGGGGGTAAATTTTCGCCATAAATTCTTTGAGAACTGCAAAAGTCTCGTGATTAAGTAAAACCCCTGTCGTATTATTTTTAGCACTTTGTCATTATGTAAGTTGAGAACGTAATACTTAAAGTAAAATCAGAAAAAAATTATTTTGTACATACTTATGATATTTATCGAGATGTTTATGTGGGCAAAACTACGTTACTGAAAACAAAGATATTGACTTGACGTCACTTTGACGCCACTAACTCTAACTTATATTGTTATTTTTAATTCTATTGTTACTTATTGGTTAAAATGACGAGCAGTGACCTCATACAGCCTTATACTACAGTAATTAGAAATTATAATTTAGAAAGATTGTCATATCGATTTTAGTATCTCTCTTTTTTTATAATTCATTAGTAAATGCGTCAGATAAATATTTCTATATTACGTGCGAACGTGCCATTTTATATGTGGTGGATGCCGCCCCTTTTCAAAGGGTGACACAAAAAAACCCGTTGCAACAAAAAAAAAAAAAAACTTGTGAAGAAAGTACTCAATTCAATTTTTTATATGCCTTAAATTGATACATTTTAAGTTATAACGGCTAACTGAGATTTTAGCTTGAGAAAACGGATATCTTAAAGCGGTTTTCGTTGAATAAATTGAAAAATGTCACATTTAACCTTGCACTTAACGAAAAATAATGCAAATCAAAGATAAAGATTATAAACTCAGGATAACTTTTGTTTCATTTTCTGTTCATGTAGGATTAATATATTTTTCCCTTTTAGATGAATTCATAATAGTTTAATCATGGGTTAATATTGGATAGAAATGGTCACTTTCGAGAGAGGTGCCACTTCGTAAATTTAATATACACATACATCAATATAAAAATCTTATAATTCTATTCCAGTTTGAATATATGTTGCACTGTTTATGATAGCTATTACACCCTTTCTACACTTGCGAATGACGACATTAAAACATGGAAACGTTTGCAAAAAGCGAAATAATCTATTTGGATTTTTTTTGAATGCAGAGAATGTTATATATTTAATGTTATATACAGTGTGTCTCACTTAAAATGAAGAAACCCGGATATGTTCGACATTTTTTGTAATCCGGATTTGAACTAAGGCACAGTAATTGTAGTTCTATATAAGACGTACATTTCGAGATAATCACCTTTCCAGACACTTCCCTATTAGCCCAATAAAATGGGACGAAATTTGTCGATTTGGATGAAATAATTGAGAACGGGCTGAAATTTTGGGAACGGGCGAGAGGGGGTAGAAAATAGGAAAAAAATCGATTTTTCGCAAAAAACTCGGAAAGTATCAATTTTACTGTAAAATATGTATATGAGAAAATTATAGGTAATAAAAATCCGCAGCGTTTCGTATTTAAATAAATTTCGTATGGCCTATTGGAGCCGAGATAGATTTTTTGGAATTTTGACAGTTTTGCGACGCAACGGAAACGCGCGTGTTCTACACTAAAATTTCAAAAGTGGTCGTTTGGATCGCAAAATATTTCAAATGAAAGTTATAGAGAATTCGATTACGAACAATTTCCTTTTACTTTTCATTTCCATTCGATCAATATTGGCAGAGATATAAATTTTTAAACATTTTTATAGCGCGCTATCTGAACACTTGTTTCATGACAAAAACTCGAAAACGATACATCGTACGCATATAATGTATTTAATAAAAGTTAAAGAGAATCAAATTTTGAATATGTTGGTGTATGTACAAAATAGTTTTGATAACGAGTGAATGGAGATAAAAGAGAAAAACCTGAAAAATTGTCATTTTCAAGTGCATTTTGACAAATAGCTATTATTTTAATTGGCTTTAGGCAATAATGACACTGAAGGTTTTTTTAAGAGAACTTAATTATCTGTAAAATGAGCTCCAAGTGACCTTCATAATATGAATGGTTCAAGAGTTAGAGCTGTTTAAAGCTATGAGCAAAAATGTCTTTTTTATTATAAATTAAGATTTTCCTGTAAGAACTGTGCATAACAATTTAAAAAAATATATGTGTCCAGTATGAAACGACTCAGAAATGCTCACAGAATAACTTCTGATATCTCAAAAGGTGAAAAAATATTATTAAATGTACTTTGTGTACTTCAAACGTGACGAAAATTGCTTGTTTGCTAAAAATCAACCGCATTTTCACTCGCCAATTCCTTGTCGGTACTTATTGAAAATCATACATGAAAAAGTGTTTTTTGTAGAAAATTTTGTAAGCTTTCATTTAGGTCTTATGAAATTTTGTCGTAAGGTCAAAAGAAACGATGATATATACAAAAAAAGGAATTAAAAAATAGTATTGGTTCAATCTTTGAACAAAAACAATTTCCAAGAACTTTTTTTTTTTTTGAAAATATACCTTGCGGACAATTTATGCTATTGCATTACTTTCATATATATATAAACTAATAAAATTAGGTCAAAACCAATTTTAGAAGAATTGTTATGCACAGTTCTTGCAGGAAAACCTTAATTTATAACAAAAAACGGAATTTTTGGTCATAGCTTTAAACAGCTGTAACTCGTGAACCATTCATCGTATGAAGGTCACTTGGAGCTCATTTAAAGATGATTTAATTCTCTTCAAAACATCTTTAGTGTCATTAGTGTTTAGATAGAGCGAAATCGTGGTTTACGGCCAACAAGCTAAAACTTAATGAAGGAAAGACTCACTATCTACAAATCTCTTCGGATAGATGGGTAAATAAATCAGAGCCAGTTAAACTTTTAGGCATCGTCTTGGATACCTTTTTGAATTGGAAACCTCACGTAGACTACCTCTGCTCAAAGCTAGCCTCCCAGGTATTTGTAATGAGACAGTTGAGGCATTGTCTAACAAGTGAAGTCTTAACAATGGTGTACTACGCAAACGTGCACTCCCACATTATATATGGTGTTCATCTCTGGGGAAACTCAGTGAAAGCCGACAAAGTATTTGTCTACCAGAAGGCGGCTGTGCGCATACTCTATGGAGCACCGTACGATGCATCCTGCAGGCCAATATTTAAAGAGTTAGGAATTCTTCCACTGCCTTGTGTCTATATTTTTGAAACACTTAAACAGATACGGTCAAATTTAGATAAATTTACAGTGCACGCTGACTTTCATGCATATAATACGAGGGCAGCGGAGAATTTAGTACAGCCGTATTCTCGTATAAGGACAACGAAATTAAATAAATTAGATATAAACATTTATAACAACTTTGTAAATTATCTTAGTGAGACAAGAAATTTGAACTACAATCAATTTGTCAATAAGGCAAAAAAATTGTTAAAGCAGCAATGTTTCTATACTGTGCAAGAATTTATTGACTTTACCCAACAGTGAAATGCACTAACAAATTTCTGACTTCAAATGTACTTTGTATATAACGTTGTCAATAAATAAATAAAATAAATAAATAAATAAATATTGCCTAAAGCCAATCAAAAAATAGCTACTTGTCAAAATGCATTTGAAAATAACAATTTTTCATGTTTTTCCTCGTGTTTTTCCCTTTTATCTCCATTCATTCGTTATCAACACGATTTTATACATATACCAACACATTCAAAATTTGATTAACTTTAACTTTCATTACATACACTATATGCGTACGATCTATTGTTTTCGAGTTTGTATCGATTTTATCATGAAACAAGTGTTCTGATAGCGCGCTATAAAGATGTTTAAAAATTCATATTTCTGTCAATATTGATCGAATGGAAATGAAAAATAAAAAGAAATTGTTCGTAATCGAATTCTCTACAACTTTCGTTTGAGACATTTTGCGGTCCGAACGACCATTTTTGAGATTTTAGCGAAGAACCTGCGCGTTTCCTTTGCGTCGCAAAACTGTCAAAATTTCAAAAAATCTATCTCGGCTCCAATAGGTCGTCGAAGTTAAAAAAAAAAACGAAATTGTACGGATTTTTATTACCTATAATTTTCATGTGTACATACTTTACAGTAAAATTGATACTTTCCGAGTTTTTTGCGAAAAACCGATTTTTTTTTACCTATCCCCCCCCCCCCCTCCGCCGTCGTCTACGGGTGGAGACTTTTAATATGTTAAAAAGTATCACAAAATAAGCCCGTTCTCAAAATTTCAGCCCGCTCTGAAATATTTCATCCAGATTTTCCCATTTTATTGAGCTATATACGGAAAAAATTAGGATACATTGACTCCACTGTTAGAAAACCGTTACTTTTCTATTAAATGGAGAAATTCCTTAGACTGGCTAGTCCCAAAAGTAAAATGTCCTACCACCACTATTTACACCCAACCAGTCTTTTATCAGTTTTATGAAAAGTTTGTTCATCTTTTGAAAGCATCGCAGGACGCCAACAGCAACTGCTTAACCTATGTGATAATATTATAAGGGCTTTAGATATGTGAATGGTAGTTGTTTCAATATCATTTGATTTCTCTAGGGCGTTTAATACTATTGGATCACACTTCGCTATGCGTGAATATAATTTTTGTGTAGGTTAGATGAATATGGTACCCTACAGTTTGCCTGCAAATTAAATAGGTACTATGTTTCTGTGAATGATCCATCTTAATGTGTCTAAAGGACTTTCTACTGTCCTTCCTACAACGGATCTTAAGTGTTCACCTGAAAGTTTCGAGGCGACTGATTCAGACGAAAAATACAAAATTTATACTTACTCTTTCTTTTGCTTAACTTCTGTCACTGAATGGTATCAATTGGACGTCGTGGCACTTTCTTAAAATCTAACATTGTAAACTACTAACACTCTCTTAATTAATCTGAAAGAGATTGGGGCGAGCGAGGATGCGTCTTTACTATGTATATACTTCGATATGCGATGTAAAGCAACGTTAGGCGCGGTTAGTACTTGGATGGGCGACCGTTTTAAGTGTTATAGCACGTTCCTCATATTAACAAGTTGGCCGATGAAAAAGTTACTAAAATTTTTCAGATAATTCAATCGTTAAGGTCAACTTGGCAAAGCACATAAAAAAATCAATAAGACACTAAAAAAACTCAACCACAATATTCAAAAAAATAATTCTGAGAAAATTCACGCAGCATCAATAATTCACAAATAATCCGAATCTATCAACAAAATCATTAAAATTTCAAAATTCACCAAAATACACTCAAAACCTTATAAAAGACCGCCTTAAAAAATACAGCCCCCTCAATAACTCGAATCACTTTCAATTTACTCCCCAAACGTCAAGTCAAAATATTTTAGTTCACTTCCTAAATTTTTTTACAAGCCCATTTCTCTTCAATTTAACTTCAACTTTCCATCGCTATATCAAAACATCTTTCATTCATCTTTCCAGTTAGCCCAGTTTACGCGTTCCCCATCGAGTGCTAGCAACTCGCCGTTATCTTCATTTCAATTACCCTAGAAGTGGCTTCAACTCCGTTCAAAAATCATAAGTCCAATTTACATGTTCCCCCATCAAATGCTAGCAACTCGCAGCTATCTTCATTACCCTAAAATTGATTTTCGCTCCGTTCAACACCGCGATACTTTACCCTCAATATGGCATAATATTGTAACATTAAATATGGATTAACATGACAATATAACATCAAATATTGATTAAAGTAAGACTCGCAACGATACCTCGCGGCACCAATTCAGTTTACCATGTTATTCAGACAGTTATCGTTCATATTTCTAAAACAAAAATAGATTCCACTGACATTTTTATATCAAAACGTTCCATTTTTCATCGCCGTTTTACTGATATAATTTTCATCCTGAAATTCGAAAATGTCAACATTTATTGCGCAATATTTCGCAATGCGAGTCCATTGGAGCGGCTGGCGCCTGAACCGGCTTTCATCCAGACTTCCGCAACCCAAGTCCCCATCGTCAGTATAAATAAGGGAGCACGCCAAGTCCCCGGTGTCTTCCGGTATATCTCGCGAATTGAAATCTAGTGACCGTTGCATCTTCCTAGGCAGATCTTAGTATAAAAGGACATTTCATTAAATCGCCCCAGTGCAAAAAATAAAATCAATTCGCCACCGCGCAAATTAAAATAAGTGAATTTTCTCAGTCTTAAATAAATCATTTAAATAAAGCAAATAAAACCAACCCCGACTTAGGCAAATTTCTAGTGTCGATACGTTAAAATATTTTGTGTGAATAAAATTTTAATTTCGAATATTTTAACATTCAACTCTATGTTTTAACCGCAAATAAATAATCTTTAATTTTCGTTCTAAACCAAAGTGTTTAATATTCTTTCCTATTATTTGGGTTTTCTACCACATGTATTATTACCCTCTTCAAAAACAAATCACCGAATCTACAAAATAATAGAATTATTGGAAAAAAACCTCTGCGCCCGTGACGTTTACGTCAAAGTAATAGTCAGAGGTTATGTTTTGCAAATAATATAAATCGGAATAAACAGATATAATGTATTTTGCTGACGTTTCGGAAAGTAGTCTCTTTCCGTTTTCAAAGCTTTTTTTGAAGGAACTCTTATTCTGCTGTGTATGTCAAATACACAGCTTTAAGATTCTGTTTATATTATTTCCATAGATACTTACTACTTACACAGAACACAGAACTGATGATCTTTTAGATAATGTTGAGTTTGTTAAGTTCTTCTTTCAACATTGGTAGCCAGGTTGTACAAATATCTACAGAACAATTCGATACGCACTTATCTTCATTTAATAAGATTATTGATGATTCTTTAAGTGTTTAATTTAAAGCTAGTGCTAAAATACGATACAGGGTGTAGCCTTTGATCCTGCCAGCTGAAATAAAAATCACAAAAGTGCTAAATAAATTAAATAAGATTAATTTCAAGTGTAAATCAGCTTTGAGAGTATACAGGGCGAAGCATTTGGCCCGTTCCAGCATTTCAAGTCTAACCACCCCAATTTCGAATCAAACAAAATAAAGTGCACGAAAGGCCTCCAGAGTCTCACAAAGCTCTCCGGCTCAAAATATTTTATTTTTTCAACCAACGAGGTTCGTTCGTGTTCACAAGGAAGACCGTGTCCTCGCGTTGCATATCTTCCAGTGGTTTGTATATCAGTGTATGCGCGGAAGCTATGTAACCTTAGGCGAGGGTTGTGTAGGTGATATACCATCCTTCGGAGGGGATGTAAAGCCGTCGGTCCCTTGTCTATTAAATGTTAGGCAAGTAAAAGATCCCTACTCCTCTTAAGGGAAGAGGCTCGGCAAAATTCCTGGTTGGGGGTAGCTCGTCTACAGGCGTCGGTGATAGACGTTAAATAAACGTTAAAAAAAACCTGAAAGGGAATTTTGAAACACAAGAAAAAAACGATATTTAAAGTTAAAAAATATTGTTCTTTTAAAAAATGTTTTTATAAAATTTCAAGAAATGTGTATAAGGTTAACAAATTTTGGTCCATATACCACACATGGTGAGGAACGAAACGACTCTCAATGTCTCTAACTACCATCCAATGTTTAGTTTTTAGCAAACGATTGACACAAAAAGATTCAATGTAAAAATTTGATATTTACGAATATGTGGGCTTTTGCTTGAATGTCTATTTACGTATTTAAAATTTCACAGTAATAATTTCGGGCGCTCGTCCTAAAGCTCTAAAATGCTTGAATCGCAACAATTCAGAATTATAATATTATTTATATATTCATACGTTCAGGCAAGGCGGTCCCATGTACTATGTACATGAATTATACTTTTTGCCACCGAATCACTAAGGCGGAAAACATAATTTTTCCGCGAAAATCGACTGCAAAAAATAAAAATGTACCCTCAAAAATTTTGTCGTTCGCGCCAAATCTCCCCTTAAAATTTTGAAATCGAAACTTGTAACTTATCCTCATATTATTTAATACAACACATGAGTTGCAGTGCAGCACAACGTCGGTTCATAAAGAGAAGGTTTATTTAGAAGTAAAAGTTGGATTTCATGATAGTTATTAAAATGTTGGTGGCCGGCGCGACGTTGCGCCCCATGCAGCGACATTCATGTCAGTTTCTAAAATTACACTACGTAGCGACGCGACAATTTTATTTTTGCCTAAAAACGCTCCTAGGAGCGAATCTTTCTAATACTTTCAAAAGCCATCCTCCGAAGGCGTTTTTACGTGGAGCACGCGTTTCATGCGAAATATTCGGATTTCGTTCTAGTTTCAAAAAATTTCTCGAGGGTCTGGAGTGTTCTTTGACACCAGCGCATCCGCCAATTTATCGACAATGTCATTTTTTTTTTTTTTAAATTTGTTTAGCTTTCACTTAAGGTATCTGGTAGAAATTTGTATGAGATCAACAGGATAGCTTCTTCTTTCAAGTAAAAACAAAGAATGGACCAAATAGGTCTACTGATTAAGAAATTATGCGTGAACACTGGAAAAAAATACATACAAGTTGAATATGGAACCTACTTTTTCTTGAACGTTGATTAAAAATGATGGTGTCTGTTTGATAATAAAACAACTCGAATTCTCTGCTGCGTTAATTACCTTGATTTTACATACACAGATTTAGTTGTGAAACATACACTGCAAAAGTTCTTGTAACTGTCCTTTTCACCCTCAACAACCCTCCACTTGATATTTGGTCTAACAGTTACTTATAGAGACTAATGAGTTCCTACATTATCCATAAACCAATAGCGTACATATATTGTTTTAAAGGACAGTGAACATGAAAATAATAACAAACATAAAGCATAAGGTACTGAACATAAAAGAATAATAATAACAAACACAAAGAGTAATAAAGTTTGACTGCAAATTAAATAGGTACTATGCTTCCACCGGCGCCCTCGCCAATTTATCGAATATAACATTTTTATTTTTTAAATTTGTGTAGCTTTTCACTTAAGATATCTGGTAGAAATATATGACACCAACAGGATAGCTTCTTCTTTGAAGTAATATAGAACCTACTTCTTCTTTGAACGTTGTTTAAAATTGATGGTGTCCTGTAGTTAGAAAGAATGCTACATCGTCACTGATTTAAAATAAGAAATACGTTCCTAAAAATGTGTTTAATAAGAGTTTCGTAAGTGTCTGATAAAGTAATAATAAATCAAACTTGTTTATGCAGGGGGGTACTTGTTGAACATTTTTATTCTCTGGAAAAAACTTGTAACTAAATGTAACTCATTCACGGATGGACAAAGGACTAGTTACATGTATTGCCGTAAATAAAATCTCTTAGGTAGTGAAAGAATAATGGATTGTCATACGAAATAATTTCACAGTCACAAATGAGATAATTAAAGAGCGACTAATTTCTTTCGTAGATGGGTTCCGCGGCCTAAACTCGAATGCGATGTGGAGGGCTCTCCTACTTCTTGTAAGATAATTTACTTCCAGATGAACCACTAGAAGGCTAGAAACACAGTGACGCACACAATAACGTAAAAATGGTTTACAAATAATAGGCCAGTGAATAGGGAAATTTTTTTACATTAATTCTAACATTTTTGAAACTTTGTCGTATGTTAAAGTATCAACCAATAGAAAACTATAAAATATTGCAACTCGATTCTAGGTCGGCAACATTGTTAATATCGCGAAAAGTTAATTTAAGCAATATCTCGACGAACAAAAATATAACACCGCTGCAAATTTGATAGAATTTGTATTACAATAATCAAAATATAAAACTACATTTGCAGCTTATGACACGGGCATAATAATTGATTATCAATAATTAACATCTTTCCATCAAATAACGCAAACATATTATTAACATGCTTGCAAAACTACAGTGTTCCTGCTAAAATCGCCTTACATGACTATGTAAGTTTGCAACCCTATCGGATAAAGACACGGTTCATTTTTTTAAATTTACAACTTAGCTGATTATTATTTACTTAAAAAAAATTCCAAAAAATAGTAACATATGTACAGGCGGATTGCAAATGATCGCATCCGTAAGTGGACGTGCTCTCCATTTTGCAGTAACTCCCGATGTCGGGTTCGGCAGATTGATAAAATTTGCAATAAATAATTTGTCGCAAATTTTTACTATCAAAATAAAATTAACATCACTGCAAATTTTACATCAAACTCTATGGACGTATTGCTGTAAACAATATGCCCAAGTGTCTAAGATAGGCCTGCAAAAATGAAATTAATGCGATTATATACGACTTGAAAATATCTTGTAAATTTAGAGGTAATATTACAAAAATGGTTCTAAGCATTTTTTTTCCAAGTAAATAATTGAAACGCATTGTGAGTTTATCGCTATGTAATATGGGACGGTATGGAGCAATTTATTCTATCCAGCCGTTATGTCAAATTGGTTGACTCGAGACATTACATGCACTGTCAGAAACTAAATGTAATCATTTCTATAATGACCATAAAAACAAAATAATATAAAAACGTTTTAAAAAGAACGGTTTCAGCTATTCAGTTTATTTATTGCTCTTTATTTTATTTATATTAATAATAATAATTCACGGACCCGGTAGTCACTCACCTCACGGGCGTGGGGAGTGGCTATTGGTATTTATTACCAGCTCCCCTCTGTGAGGGTCGGATCCACAGAGTAGGGTGACTGGCTTTTTGTAAAAATAGTACCATTATTTGCCCAACAGGATATACCCAATAACAGGACAAAAATTACACAATTTCAGAATAATTACAAACTTACAATAATTGAAGAAGTTACAAAAAATCACAAAATGACTTCCTTCTGGATTCTAGACTGTTAACGCCATACCTTGTAAGGAGTGATTCATAATCACATCCTCTCGTAGGATATAAGCCGTCCTCTTTATATATTAACAATTTTAAGAATTTTCTCTATATTTTCAAGAGGATATATATCAAATGTAATATGGACACCAGATAAGAGATCCATCCCTACTCCAGTTTCGAACGAATGTATGAAAAATACAACAATTTTATGGCTTGAATATTATTGAAATTTCTACAGTTTCTGACAACATTTGAATAGCTTTAACTGATATGTTGTCGTTATGCTCTGAAAAGCTTAACTTTGTGTTAAATGTAATTCCAAGATCTTTGACTAATTCAGAGCGTGCCAGTGTGCTTCCATCGATCTTGTAAGCGAATGCTAAATTAGATTGTTTTCTTGTAAAAGATAAAACCTTACATTTAGAAATATTAAGACTAAGCTTATTGGAAACACTCCAATTGTGTACTTGGTGTAAATAACTTTGCAGTTTTACACAGTCCTCTAAAGTGTTGATGCTCATAAAAAATTTCAAGTCATCCGCAAAAATGAATTTTTCACAATCAATCATGTAAGTAATGTCATTGATAAATATCGTGAACAGGAGGGGCTCAAGGTTAGAGCCTTGAGGCAGTCCTGAGGTTGCATTAATTATTGTGGAATTATAACCGGTATAGGAAACAAATTGCTTTCTATTAGCGAGGTACGACCGAAAAAAGTATATTAAGGACGTAGAAAAACCGAAGTGATCTAGTTTAGCTATGATTATGTGATAGTCTATGCGATCAAAAGCCTTCGAGAGGGCTGTATAAATCACATCCACTTGGCCCAGCTTGTCAATTGTCTGCGAGACAAACTATGTAAAGACAGCTAAATTGGTGACAGTTGATTTATTATTAACAAAGCCATGTTGCGATGGAGAAATTTGAAGAGCGAGAGAAGGCTGAATGTGATTATACAAAACTATCTCGAAGACTTTAGCAACATTACAAAGCAGGGAGATTGCACGACTATTTGTTACATCTGAAACATC
Source organism: Leptura quadrifasciata (assembly GCA_963675555.1). NCBI lineage: Eukaryota > Metazoa > Arthropoda > Insecta > Coleoptera > Cerambycidae > Leptura > Leptura quadrifasciata. The sequence goes on along the minus strand of OY776676.1, from coordinate 110,602,394 downwards.
ACCACTTTTAAAAATAGGACAAATTCTAGCTAGTTTCCAAGTGTCCAGAAACGTCGCTGTTTTTAAATTTAAGTTAAAAATTGAGCATAAAGGTACCTACAGCTAATCCGTTTGTGCAATCTTTTAATAAAAAAGATGGTAATATTCGTCCCGTCCCGATGTCATTTTATTTTTGAGCTTTTATATTGCGACTAGAATTTCAGAAATGGTAATATCACTTATGTTTACAAAAATATTGTTGTGTTTGGAAGTAAGATGCAAATATATCTACAATCTCCTGTGGTGTGTCATATTCAGCACCCTCAAACTTTATATTTACCGGTATAGGAGATGTATTTTTTTTAGATTGTACGAATGCCCAAAAATTCTTTGGATCGGTTTAATAGACTCCTTATTGAAAATTTAATGCAAGAAAAACTTATTTTGGATTCGTAGATTTGTTCAATTATTAAATTTTGCAATTTTTAGCAATTATAAACTAAAAAATGCTGTGAAATGTTAAAAAGTCAACGTAAAAGAACAAATGAAAGTATAAACTTTTTGATGGCATTGTGTTATTTTATTGAAGATTTCATATTTCAGATAAACGATTTAGTTGGGAATCTAGGCTGCCGTACGATGCATTTTAGAAATGGGGGGTCCACTAAAATATATACAACAGTTTCTTAAGTACAATTTTTTGTCGAATCAGAATTTCAAGTTCACCGAAATTTGAGAAAAAGTATTTTTTATGAAGAGTTTTCGTTGTAAATTTGTCCTGAAAAAATAAAATCGCAGTCAAGTTTGCATTACCACATTCCGAAATGAGCTAAAATGGTGGAAATAAGGGCCCTAAGTATCAAAGTAGTTTGTCGTGAGCAAATAATATTCGGAAAACCACCTTTTAATTTAGTGCTGAGTACAGAGAAAAATGTATTCTCCTATTTCTGCGTAATGGAAATTCTGGTAAGAAGTGTTTATTTAGTCGTATTTTTTAAGGTTGTCTCTATTTTTCATTGAAGCCATTAATCCCTCGGTTATCCGTTAAATATGAATGTATAAAGAATAAACTGTTTGTTAAATTGTTTCTAAATGAACGTCTAATGGCATTGGTATCGTAAACTTTTAGGGGATACTCCATAACACCTGCCAGACAGCTTGTGGTATAGTAAATACGGTAATAAGGCAATGCCGTTTTATTGGCGAAAACCCAGAAGTCGAGCCTTAAAAAGCATATTGATCAAAGTACCAAAGGCAAACTTTGTCGATAAGACACAACATCTTACATCCCTTCCTCCTCCTCTCCCCATCCAATTGAATCAGCTGTAAAATATCGTACTCTTCGTGTCTGTCTGCAAATTTGTATGCGGACATGGTACATAAGATGGCTGACTTAAATCCCACCAGCTAGAGATGGAGTAAACATGATAATATTGTTATGTATACACTCCCTTGCGGACAGGTCTCTGTAGTTAGTCCGTCTTAGTAGAAAAAAGCTAATAATAGAATGTGTAGTTCCCCAGTCGGTCCAGAGATGATGCTACTATCCAAGGGTAAGTTTGTACTGTGACATGTTTTTCTCCACCCCAGCCGGTGACGAGAAGAAAAAGGGCCACTCAGGCGCCAGTCCTAGTTTAAGTGACAGGACATACTACCCATAAGCCGCATACGTGAGGCTGAGTAGCTCAAGTGGAGAAACAGTATTCCAGTGGGTCAATTTGGGAATAGACGTACATACAAACTCAGAATTTTCTAAAAAAATATAGTTTATTCAACTAAACTTACTATATACAAATCTACTTGTTTACTAAATGCAGTTATGAGGTCAAACGGTGCAACGAAAATTAGTACCGGACGACTCAAGTGACAGGTATATCAAGCGGCAAAATTATAGAGAAGTTATATAAAATACTTGGCTAATACCTCAGTTTACTTACTCCTCCATGGATTTACTCCTGTGGTTATGATCGGGCACGTCTGCCGCGGTGGAGCTGTCGAAACGGAATGAATTCAGCAGGGCTTCGTAGGCATTTTCTGAATTGAAACAACTTACAGTAGGAGCGGGAGTAGACGCCAAACGGATGCGCTGCTGGGCGATGACGTAGTAAATTCTGCTACTTAGCGGTGATACATGACACCAACGGGACCTAGGTTCGGTTCTCAGAGTGGACGCGTCTGCTCTGGCTGACTACCAACACGTGACAAATTTAAGTCTTTCCTTCGAAGCCTTACACGATGGGAAACGGCAGTAGTACTTTCGACTTATAAAAATAATTCAAACACCTGAATTTTTGGAATTTTTCTCGTAGATCAGAGCAAACGGCAGACACGTCTAATGCAGGGAACAGTAACTGGGGAACTGACTATCGGATATTTTCAATTATTTCCTTGTACCGAAAGGATAACGTTATATGACTGACGTCGGATCGGCTTAGAATATTTTCATTACCTTGCATGGACACTTAGAATATTTCACGGTCGGTTTATTCAGATCGGCAGGCACTAACATCTAACTCGAGTGGTGGTTGGGAACGAACTAAAATATATGCTACTGGGTTTGCGCAACTACACAATATCCTCTCGTCGCTCTCCCTTCACCTGAGTTCATATGTATACTTACAATTGGTAGCAATATTTGGTGCATCTATAAATTAATACTTTTATGAATTTTCAAACCTAATGTACTTAAGGCGGTATATTATGTATACAAGAATAAATATAAAAAGATAATTCATATATATATATATATATATATATATAGAGAGAGAGAGAGAGAGAGAGAGAGAGAGAGAGAGAGAGAGAAAGAATTATAAATATCAATATCCTGTGCATATTTCGGTATCTAAAAACGCTTTGTTACAGTACTAAATGGTTCTGAAAGTGTCTAGAATCACGAACTAGTCTAACAAAAAAAGAGCTGGAATAAGAGTCACGCAGTATAAAAGAAGAGGAACTAAGGCACTGGAGTATTTCTAGTTTGGATAGTGAAGTGATCAGAGAGAGAGAGAAAACAAAGTGATCAGACTAATAGAAAGTACAGTGACGAGTGGTGAATGTAGTAGTTAATGTTGTAATTATATAGACTAATTATTGTAAGCTAACTAATTGTTAAATAAATCAGTGGTTAGTGTTATTCGTGTTGCAATTGTTAAATCTACGCTTGGGGTGTTTACTAAGGGGGTGGAAACACGTAACAATATGCAATGTATTGAAAATAATGAGCTTGTTAACAGCGTCTCATGATTTAGGGTAGTTGCTGCTGCTTATGCTACAATGAAATTCAGATGTAGAAAAAATGGATTCGATTTTACCACTTATTGTGATCATTGTCAGGATGTAAAACATAGACACATAAGCCGCACAGCTTTCTTTTCACTTATTTCGTAATACTGAAAGTTTCTTTTGCTTGACAATAATTTTTTCTTAAGCCTGTGTAAATTAATCGTTGAAGTCGGTGTAAACATAAATGAATTATAATGTTAACATCAGGCGCCATCTAGCACATATTTAGGTCACAGAAAATGGGTTATTTTGAAAACTATGTAAAATAGAGTTTAACTAAACAAGCAGTTGTCAAAAACAGCTTCCAACATATTGTAAGGCATTTTGTACTGTATATTAGGTAAATTAATAAAATACCCAGGAGACATCTTAAACTCTGATTGATTTCCCGGTTGGGAATTTCCAGTGTGTAATGAAACATGTGATTTAGAGTATAATATTGCCAAAAGAATGATTTGTGTTGCGGTTTTGTCCAGGTGCCAATTTTACTTTGACTGCATTAGTACGCTACTGAGTTTGTGCTGGGAATTTTTCGAATGGCCTCCGTAATTACCTACTTTATAATATGTAAATTAGTTATTAAAGAATAAAATAGCCAGTAAATATGTGACTCGACTAAATTCTGTATGCAAGTTGGATGCAAACCTGTCTGATGTTTTCATAGGCGTTGGGGTCAACGCTTTGGGCAACGGCCGATGCCTCATTTTGGACCCCTTTCAAATTGAACGCCAAATGTCCAAACCAAAATAAAACAAATAAATGGATTTGTTTGTGGTTATGATTCGATGTTTGATGCATGAATTGTTTATGAAATGCATATATTGGACTTAATTTTGAAATTCATTTTAATTATTGTGGCGTCCTCAAACATGAAAATCACAGTAAACATCCCACATCGACTGATATAATCAATTGCTTTTTTTAGTATTGTGTGTAACTGGTAGATCTTTATCGAGATCTTTATCTAAACACATGATACGATCAAGCGGGTGATCAATTTACAGCTTTTAGCCGTGAACAGTGTTGTGTAGTATATGAAAGGACAAAAATTATTTTTTTTTTTAGATGAAATCAATTATAAATGTTTGTAAATATTTTTAACTGCCTTCTGGATCACCTGAATGGCCTTCTTAAGCCTAGGAGACCTAGATTTGTCTGGGTGACGAGACGGGGCCCTACAGTTTATAGTGGGATCCGAACCAATTGTTGGGGATAATATATGATTGAAAATTACTCCACAGTAGGTGGAGCTCGAACCCAGCTCGCTAGATATGCTCATAGAGAAAGCTAGATGCGATATTGTGCATTGTGATTATTTTGGCTATAGACATTTCGACCGTTTGTTAGAAGTATTTTCGGATCGGTTATTACATATTTCTATGTTTGTAGGTAAATATTTATGGTAGTTACATGTGTTAAACAGGTAAATAAATTTCATGTGGTAAACAAGTAAATGAATACGTAAAATGTAGCAATGTTTTGACAATATTACACAACAATTCCGACGCACGAATTAATAAACAATAACATCGTGGGTGAAAAGCAATTTAGGTTACTCCGTAACGTTTTCGACCGGTGTTTTATGTAATCAAAATCAGTAATTAAATAATTGTCATGGGCGTATCATTCATCATTCGTATGTATGTTTATTTTTTAATGTAAATCTTTAAAATAACTAGATAATGTGCTGTTCCTACGCCGATAGTATTTTAAAAGATGTAGGCACAACAATCTATATAAATAAAAATGAAATGCGGGTCACTTAAGAACGACTAGACCGATTTGGCTATTTTTTTTAGTGTTCGTAATAGCCCGAAGAAGGTTTTTAGGGAAACAAAAATTGGAAAAGTTGCCCGGAAAATTGGAAAATTCTGGAAAAACTGAAAGTGCTTTTTGTGACTGGGATGTTTGTAATAGTCCGAAGAAGGTTTTTAGGGAAAGAAAAAATTAAAAACCGTAAAATCAAGCGTGTAGATTTTATTTAAAAAGGCAGGGTGTAATAAATATTTATATTTTCAGTTGAAGATTTAACCAATACAAACAATACACGCACATAATATTCTTTTTGTGAAACATTTAAAATCAATAATATTTCTAGAGTAATCAAGGAACTGTTTCTCTAATATCTTAACTGATAGACGGTGGTACCAATAATAACTTCCACAGTCCAATATTTTTTCTTAGCAATAGTACACGAAAAACGACAATCGTTTTGTAGATTTTGGGTTATTCGAAATCGAGTTCGAAATAGAACGAATTATTTAAAGAAAAATTCTACAAATAGTCGAACAAATGAAAGGCCAATTCTATGCGATTGAATTTTCATATAATAAATAAATAAATAAACACATGTAAAATTACATGACAAAATTTAAAAAATAAATTAATTAATGACTAGAATAAGACAACATTAATATTAATTTTATATTACTGCATCGTAATCAAATAATATCCAAATTAATTTATCTGAATTAAATGACATTAGATTAAACCAAATTATATCAAAATAAGTATTACGTCAAATTAACTAAGTACAGATACAATTAAATATGTCAAAGGAGAGGAAATGGTTAAAAAATTCTGGATCTACAGAAAAGATAAGAGGAAATTGTAGTAAAAGGAAAGTTATATAGGCTGCCGGAAAATGGGCAACGGTAGAGAGTGTTTTATCCTGAAAGAGGCATTATGTTGTCTAATTAGTGTGACGTTGCGAGTTAGCAGGCTATCAACTGGTTTAAAATGTAGAATTTCTGTGAAATTTCTTGGATGTAGTCTGCTATTGGGGTAATCTTGTGACAACGTGCATGAAGATCTCTGAAGGAGATGTATCTGTCAGAATTTGTTATGAGGCGCATAAAGGACCCCGCACACTCATCCCTGTAAAATGGCTTTCAGTCAAATTGCTTCAAATTCTAGTATGTTGTATAGTATATTTCGGTCCTGATCAAAAGTCTCCAGGGATGCGGCGCTCCAAATACCTTACTTTTAGCTGCAGAGCTTTGAGATCGTTGAAAATGGCGTTTTCAGCAGTATCAATGAGACATATGTTGAAAACTATATATAGGACTATTATAAAGACCATTTTGGGTGTATGTGTTTGTGTGTGTGTGTGTGTGTGTGTGGGGGGGGGGTGCGTGTTATCGCGCATGCGTGTTTATTAACCTTCAATTATTCGTGGATTGTTGGGATCTATCTGTGGGGGTCGGTGTGCTGCATCCATAATTGTATTCAATAGAGAAATTGAAGGACAATGAACATACTGCTCATACCTAGCGTACCCAAGATACCACAGAATACTCGTAACATGAGCGCATGTGCCGAGAGTCCTGACTCCAGTCTTGCAGGTACAATAATATCCATCAACCGAGGTATTATCGAGATTTTCATCCATACCTTCTGCTACATTTTCATTGTATGAAATGTCTATCTCCTACTTGGACCTGTTCCTGAATCTAGAGTAAACTCTTATTTGCAAAAATCCCCTTTCATTCATTAATTCATCGATCTGGAATTCTTCATTTTCTTCTCGTTGCAACTTTTCTTGAACATACCGAATGTGAGATTTCTCAAATAATCCAAGGAGAGTCGGGGAAAAGCAATATTATTATCTTCTAGTCTAGCCCATTGACCTCGTCTTCTCTGAAGGTTGTCGATTTCGACCCTCGCTTGGACAACGTTCGGTTCACGGGATTTATCCACTATTATCCTCACCATGTGCACATCGGCACCTGTGTGTGTTAAAATCTTTGAGATTGTCGACATGTGGCATTTCAATAACATTATCAAAAAACTTGAACACGCTCTTTACATGAACGTTCCTGGATTCGATTACCCACTTTGTTTTCGTGATCAAACGAGTCTCATTTGCTTCTTCAGTAGTGAGCTGAGTTCATCCTCGGAGGAGTATGTGCGGTATTCTATATGAAATGTCCAATGCCTCGAGGTAATATCATACATCGCGATAACCGCGATCGACTATAAGAATGTTTCCTTCCTGGAACCATGCTCGAATACCATTCACATCATTTTCGAATTCATTGATCAACATTTGAGCATCATTATTCCTGCTGTCAGAAAAGTAAGGTCCGTGAACAGCAAGAATACATCCATCTGGAGCAACTATTAGTGCTGGCTTTACCAAGTGACGACCTTTATGCATGGAGAAATATTGTCGTAACATGCGAAAGTTTGAACTCTTGTTAATATAAGAATATGTACTATCCACGCAAGCAATCGCTTTGGAACTTCAGGATTGGGGTTATATAATTCATTCGCAAAAGGAGTAACATGTCTGGCAATATAGTCTTCCCTAGTTATAGCCTGATGTCTTGCATTTTTCGTGGTAAATCTCTGCATCAGACTTTCGTACGTTGGCATTTGCCAAGCTGACCGTTTGCCGGGACGAATAGCGGAATATAACTGAGGAATTAATCTGCTATTCCTTGGCGCATTTTACATAGAAATGTTAGAAGATCTTTTTTATAAACATGTCTCATTTTACCATTTTCTGAGACTGGATCACAGTACGTTAATAGTAGATGGAACTGATTCTTTGTCAGCGATGTTAAGCAGTTGAAATCAGCATCATTCAAGTTACTTTCATCCGAGAAATCAGGGATTTTAGTTGATGCTTGACGGAGACCTTGCAGAAAGGTCTATTTACAAACCTCAAACCTGGTAGTAAAGCAATAGTTATGCAGGCTTCATCATCTAAATGCTGCTGACAAGATATTATTCTCTTGGGAATGTAGATATCCCGATTGACAAAGATGCTTCTAAAATCAGTCTCCGAAGATCAGCAATAGCACCATAAATAAAGCACGTATGGCTAGTCGTTTGTATCAGTACAACAAACGCATACAGGCAGGATCCAATTCAATAGCTCTGATCTGTTCGATTATCGATCGATTACAATTAATGCACAATCTCGCTAAATCGTCCATCTCGAGCGGGGGCAAATTTATTACATTCCGTCTTGCTATGGCGATTTTCTTTTTATTTATGTTGGCGTCGCCGTCAAGCCGATTTAACTGTCGTAAAGGTAAAGCAAGATTGCAAACAAAACAAGAACGCATATTTTGATATGCCATATTTCCGCCAATTGACGGCGAAAAAAAATATTTTAATGCCTAAGGCAGTCAACTATAATTAATCCGTCAATAATGACAGATGATAGAGAAAATCAAAATATGATAAAAAAAGAATATCTAAGTGCTGGATAGAGGGACAAATTATTTTTAAATTGTTCTATTAGTGAATTGCGCTTTTAATCATGTATTACAACATAAAAGAATAGCACTTAACTACAGAGTAAGAATTTTTTTTATATTGTCAAAAGGCAAAATAATTCAGAAAATATGTTTTCAGCAGTATTACTGAAAAGTATAAAATATACAAGATCTATCTTTTTAATTGAATACAATTATGGATGCAGCACACCGACCAACGAAGATAGATCTCAACAATCCACGAATAATTGAAGGTAAATAAACAAGCATGCGTGACAACACGCACACACCCACACACACAAACATATAGACACAAATGGTCCTTATAATATATATATATATATACCAAAATTAAACACACGTGGTGTATCTTGAGGTTGCAGTCAGAGGTGAAAAGTTTACGGCCACAAAACAGAAAAAGAAAAACTCTTTTGATACTTTGTCAAGCTTTCGGAAATTATTTATTCCCTTTATCAAGACATTAACTTGAGGTTAAAAGTTAAGGTCACATGTATTATAAAATAGTCGCATTTTTTAACTTAATGTAGACAAATTCATACACAAATTCCTTTACAGGTACACAATTTAAGGTAAACAATTACTGATTATTTAAAATTAAGGATTAAAACCATGATTAAAATAGATATAACAAAATGAACATGAATAACTATCACATGTGAGTACACACTCACATGTGATAGTTATTCATGTTCATTTTGTTATATCTATTTTAATCATGGTTTTAATCCTTAATTTTAAATAATCAGTAATTGTTTACCTTAAATTGTGTACCTGTAAAGGAATTTGTGTATGAATTTGTCTACATTAAGTTAAAAAATGCGACTATTTTATAATACATGTGACCTTAACTTTTAACCTCAAGTTAATGTCTTGATAAAGGGAATAAATAATTTCCGAAAGCTTGACAAAGTAACAAAAGAGTTTTTCTTTTTCTGTTTTGTGGCCGTAAACTTTTCACCTCTGACTGCAACCTCAAGATACACCACGTGTGTTTAATTTTGGTATATATATATATATATATTTTCTTAACTAGTCAGTCAAGACTACCCTTCTTCTTTATATATATATATATATAGTTTTCAACATATAGTCTAGTAGTATACTTTAACTTGGCGTGTGTATGCGTGAGTTAATATTTCCGTACGATTTCATTTTCTCTTGTACACAAAAATCCAGAAATATTGTCCACGTAGACAATGTTTCTGGACTATTGCTTTAACTTTGTGTACAATATGGGAGAAAATGAAATCGTACGGAAATATTAACTCATACATACACACGCCAAGTTAAAGTATACTAGACTATATTATGCCTCATTGATACTGCTGAAAACGCCATTTTCAACGATCTCAAAGCTTTGCAGCTAAAAGTAAGGCATTTGGAACGCCGTGTCCCTGGAGACTTTTGATCAGGATCTTGAAATATACAACATACTAGAATTTGAAGCAATTTGACCGAAAGCCATTTTACAGGGGTAAGTGTGCGGGATCCTTTATGGTCCAGAATTTCAATTTTTTCATTGCCATGATCAGCACCACGCCGATGCCGCGTATGTGATGGCCAGCCTAATCCCCATGGTAAAAATTAATATTTTATTTTGTCGGCTAAGTTCACAACCCCTGACGGGGCGGATACATGCTTCTGGACCAGAATAGACCTTTCGTATCATCGCGTTTATGTATGTATTGAAAGTCAGTCTTTGGTCCAGTTTAACCCCTACGTACTCGAGTAGCTTTGATTCGAATTTAGTTGCCTCTGGCTAAAATTGGTGTAAAGACCTATTTTCCGTGAAACGGCATGTGAAGACTCCGACGTCTTGACATTTATCCAAATCTTCCATCGGTCATAATATATCGTGGCACGGACCATGTGTGCTTTGAGAAGCATGTTCGCCGCTTGCGCGTTATGCGAGTGTGCATTCATGGCCGTGGCCGTGTCATCGGCATACTTAGATGGCTTTGTATTCGGGAACACAGGGAAATCAGAGACGGAATGTCCCGCCAAGTCAAAAGTTTGTTATTCTCTCGAACTTGCAGAGATCTACTTGATAGAAACGAATGAGTTTTATAATGTGCGCCGTATTACACGGTCCATTTAACAATTTTATATAATAACTGGTATTTTACTTATATTTAGCACGATCTGTATAGCATTTTGATTCAATTTTTGTAAGTGAGACTGTTTCAACTATCAGAATTTTCTTTGTATAATTGCTAAATTCTTTCACATTGTTTTATGTACCTATTTTTGTATCTTAGGAACTCAGTCAGTTTTAACACTAAATTATGTATCTCTGTTAAAGCACTTCAGCACCAATTGTCTACAAGTCTGCAAAACATTTACATTCATTTATATTTCATTTTTATACTTTGTTTACTATGTACATGTGGTTATTTTCTTTACCTTTAAAACTTGTTCATTCTCCTATATGATGTAATGTACTTACTGAATTCTCGCAAAACAGTTTGTAAACAATTTTGCAATTTATTACCACAGTTCGTATTTTTGGTTATATATACAAATTGCAAAATAACTTTCTAATCTGTGGTGTGCAACTAATGTCAACCTATTATTGGTTAAAAATTCCTTTTATCGATTGTATACCTGTCACTATTTTAATTGTGAGTAAGGTAATCTAACTTAGAAACAAGGATGTGCGCTTAAGTCACCTATCAACAGATGGCACCTCTTGTACTATTTTACAGCTTTCCGTTTTATTTAGTAAAACTATATTTTTCAAGTTTGTATATTGGTACTGTATTGTAGAAGGTAATATAAAAAAGTTTACTTTATTAGTTAAAATCGCGAAGGGTCATTTACCTGCTGATTTTGATCTGATTTACACTTTCAAATGTTCACTGTGAGATCCCAGTAATTTTTATTACGATTATTTCCACATTTTGTGTGTTTAACACAATCAGGTAAATTTTATTTATTAATAATTTAAATTTCAATAAGTAATTAAAATACCACATGTTACCACATGGTAAAGTATATACGATTGGAATTGAAACCATATAAAAACTAAAAGCCGGCAAAAACAGTCGGCATCTCTTTATTGTACATGGGCGGAGGTAAATAGAAATGCTTGTCATAAGAAAATGATAAGATTTTCGGGCGTTATTATATTATCCTCTGTTTCAAATGGTCTCCAGAAAGCCATGGTAAATTAGTAAATAATTAAAATATTTTACCTTTTATACAGTAGTAAATATTTATAAATATGAACAGTAACTAACTAAACTCCTACGCTTGATATTATAATAGCTATGCGCTGCACTGGCACATAGACAGCACGATATTAGACTTCCACGTTCCAAGATAAAGAAACGATTTACGAATTTTTTTGTGCTAGTAGGCCTGTCCGTTTTATTACCTTTAAACCAGTGCAGTCGTAGATGGTTCATTCAGGATGATTACATTGCCAGTCTCGGACTCGCCTGCATTGTTTCAACTATCGTTCGAATCTCAATACCATTGCCAAATATATAGGACAAAATATCAAGTTCAGTACGCACGGTCCTATGCTTTAAAACTGACCAGTTTCAATTCCAATCGTATATACTATAATACAATATTATTTTCTTTTTCATTTTTGGCAATTTATAGTTTGCGAATCAGCTTCTAAATTTAAATTTCCTCGTCCAATGGCGCTACAGCCCGATTTTGGGCCCTGGTCTCCTCCAGCTTCCTCTTTCATGATGTCCATAGCTATGGTTCTACTTATGCGATGTTGTGCGCGTTTTCTCTGACTCCGTCTTCCCATCTCCTTCTTGGTCTTCCTTGTGGTCTTCTACCATCCATTTTTTCGTTGAAAATCTCTTTTGGAGCATTTATTCTACAATAAACTTATATTGATTCAGCTTCTAAATCTAGATTTATCTTTATGTAGTAGCAATAATACATATTAATTATTTTTACGTATTAAGCAGATTTATTTAGCAGCTCTTTAGCATTTACGATTAATTTTACGTATTTTGCATTTTTTTATACATTTATTTAACGTCGGCCTATTTCCGCTACTGAGGCCTAACACCGACGCCTGTAGACGAGCTACCCCCAACCAGGAATTTTGCCGAACCTCTTCCCTTAAGAAGAGTAGGAATCTTTTACTTGCCTAACATTTAATAGACAAGGGACCGACGGCTTTACATCCCCTCCGAAGGATGGTATATCTCCTACACAACCCTCGCCTAAGGTTGTATAGCTTCCGCGCATACACTGATATACAAGCCGCTGGAAGATGTGTGAGGCGAGAACGCGGTTTCCGTTGGAATGGTCACCCATCCAAGTACTAACTGCGCCTGTCGTTGCTTTACATCGCATACCGAAGTATGTACATAGTAAAGATGCACCTACGCTCGCCCCTATTTTGCATTTACTTTTGCGATTATTACTTTTTCCAAGCCGCATGGTGGGATAATATTTGGCTGGTTTTGTTAAGAAATTTAAGCCTTCGATTTTCTATAATTTCTACAATCTTCACACATAAACTTCCTTTGAAAAACGTAGTCTTGCAAGAATAAATTGTTAAAGATATTTAGATTGGATGTTGCATGGGACAATTGGGGCCTGAATTGCAGTATTAGAGCTTTCCACCTCCAACCATTCTAAATCTGGAAATCTAGGAGATTGGTATAATATTCATTATTAATTTTTTTGTATTAATTATTCCTTGTTCGCTAATACAACTTTATAAACATAAAATTTCACCTAAATTTATATTTCAAATAACTTCACATTATAAAATTTATTTATGTCATATATTTTATCATTCATTTTATACATTTTTTTAAATTTCCCTTACCATTAATTTCAGTCTCGTTTATAGGGGAGTAATTTTTAAGTATTAGAAAATCTGTCCATTTAGATATAGGAATTTTAACACCATTTTTAATCTGTTTGTTAACAGAAGGACTGTGGGTTTAAGTTTTAATTGTTTTTAGCCAAACCGGACCTAATCCGCCCGACCCTGCCCTGCAATCCGCCACCACGAATCACGCGATGGTTGCACAGTCGATCCCTAAGTGAGTTCTGGAGAGGTAATTGTTTAAGAATTGTTGAACTGAATTGAATTGAATATTATATGCACCTTCTGATGTCATGACAGCGCCCTGTCCAAAATAAAAAAGTGGACACAATGTCATTTAAGTGGTAAAAGCAATATATTAAGGGATAAACAATAGTCACGATGTGTTCCGTAAAATTTGAGTAACAGCCGTAAATATATATTAGAAGTAGTAAGCTCAAATCTGTAAACAAGTACGCAACTCTCAGAATTTTTGTTTGAGTTATTAACAAAAGTAAAATGTTGGGTTGCAAACCGTTTCATTGAAATATTCTTGAAAATAAAGCAATACTCGAAGCAATATTTGTTTTCATAATAAAAAAAAAAACAAAAAATTTGAACGTATTTCAAGGTACTCACAATGTTGCAAATCGAGACTTTGAATCGCAATCTCATTGTTTGTATTTGTAAAGGTAAAGACTTTCAATTGAAACAACTATAGATTTTTACTCTAAATTTCTTTATTAATTTTTATACTTAATCGGCCCTAGCTGGCTCAACAGCATGTGTCATCAAATATATGACCCTGAATCCATGGAACATAAAAATACATCAATGTCAAAAACAAATTAAGAGTTGTGTAAACTATACGGTATTCGAATACGCAATTAGTTATAGAAAAATTGAGTATAACTGGAGTCAAAACACATATAGATAATCAGACATTAACACATAACTTTAATTTTCAAAGTCAAAATCTCAAAAGGAAAGTTGGGCGCCACGGATTTTACTTTTTTGGAAAAAAGCCGAAAACCATTCAGGGAATTTAACTAGAACGTACTTACAGTTTACGATACACTTTGTCCACCACTTTGTCCGTTGTTTCCAAATACCTACTTGTAGGGCGTATTGTTCGAAAATGTACAATTTAACCCCTAATTCACTAAGGTTTGCATGCACTAAACAAGGGCCTGGGCCCCAAGGAAGTCTTTATTTCACTCAGAAAGTTGGGCGCCACGGATTTTACTTTTTTGGAAAAAAGCCGAAAACCATTTAGGGAATTTAACTAGAACGTACTTACAGTTTACGATACACTTTGTCACATGAAGCAGTACGTGGCACTGATGGAAATTTTCCAAATACCTACTTGTAGGGCGTATTGTTCGAAAATGTACAATTTAACCCCTAATTCACTAAGGTTTGCATGCACTAAATAAGGGCCTGGGCCCCAAGGAAGTCCTTATTTCACTCAGAAAGTTTCTACACTTTGATAAAAGAGTATAGTAAGTATACGGACTAATATCGTATATTAACAGAACTTAACATCGCAAGCTTGTAATATGGCGTACTTGCCGTTTACACCGTAAAATACCGTGGCGGCTTTCACTAACCAAATAAAACTTCTCTCTAAACTGGAACTTATGAAGGTAATGCCGGCTACAGGCTTTGTTTGTACCGATATTATGACATTTTGCTAATATTTCGCTAAATTTACACGAGATAAAAACAGACCGTTACACAATTCACAGTCAATTTGAAACCTCTATCAACTGGCTTAAAATGGACGGTGGCCACCAGGCTGTACATCGTTTTGGTTCATTTAAACACGAGAATTTATTCCTACGGTTTACCGTAGGCGAGACCGCAGTAGAATATATTTGTAATCTCAAGCTTATTGGCAACGACTTTAAAGGTCTCGTTAAAGGTTTAGAACAAAAAGGCAATTTGTGGATTTTACGTGTCAGTGCTTGGAATCCACACGGTGGATGGGAAATTACTAGGCTCAGGTAATAA
This sequence comes from Leptura quadrifasciata, assembly GCA_963675555.1. NCBI lineage: Eukaryota > Metazoa > Arthropoda > Insecta > Coleoptera > Cerambycidae > Leptura > Leptura quadrifasciata. The sequence goes on along the minus strand of OY776676.1, from coordinate 110,587,082 downwards.
GGAACATTTTCATGCCAGGACGGTTCGTATTATAAGAGAAACTGCGAGACACAAAGTGTTGAAAATGATTTAGTGGAAATTAAGACAATTTGGGACAGTTTCCAACGTATTACACTGAAATAAACATTTTTAACTAAGGATGATTTAAAAGTAACCGTATATATGCACAACGGTAAAGAAATATTAAATTTACCTCAACAAAATATACTTCCTATTTCAAGACATAATGTAGTTGAATCTCTGCAACTATTGTAATTTATCTTTTATATTTTATTTCCATTGACTATTAATTATTATATAAATGACTTAATTATTATCCCATAATTTCTCGCAACTAAATTCACTCTATAATTTATCAATCAAGATTACTTAATTTTAAATTGAAGTTACGATTTTGAAAGAAACAGAAGGCGTTATTGGCGAAATTACAATCATGAATATTTGATGTACAGAATTCTAAATGTTAGTCTAGACGATTTTTTCCAAAAGGCTCTTCTCTTTATTGAAACTGTCAGCAACTGACAGAGCATTTTGGCACTCATGATATTTTGTATATACCCGGATGGGTTATCGCACCTACTCCTACAAACTTTGTTATTTTTGATTTGCTTAGAAAAAATCATACAGGGTATTATAAAAATCAAAAATATGATATCATCATACATTTTTAATGAAAATTATATTTAACAAAGTTTTTTCAATTAAACTACTCTGTGCACGTCTTGCGCCCTGTTTTATATCTGATAGATGCTCTTGACTGTTCTAATGGTTTCTGGGTTGTTCCTGTTCATTAAGTACCACATGATGATTAAGAAGTTTTTCATGCAACACGTTTTACAATTCCTGTTGAACTAAAGTCAGTGTTCTATTATTTTATAGCTGTTCACGTAACAAGCGCGATAATGACTGTTTTTGGCATACAGCGTGAAAAGAACCAAGAAACACTTTTTAAATTTGTTGCATGCAATATGTATTCTATCACTGTCAAAGAAGTTGAAGTGTGCGCATTGATTCCTCAACTATTTTTAAGTCTGTAAATAAACTAAATAAATATTTTTTTTTTATACATTTATTTAACGTCGGCCTATTTCCGCTACTGAGGCCTAACACCGACGCCTGTAGACGAGCTACCCCCAACCAGGAATTTTGCCGAACCTCTTCCCTTAAGAAGAGTAGGGATCTTTTACTTGCCTAACATTTAATAGACAAGGGACCGACGGCTTTACATCCCCTCCGAAGGATGGTATATCTCCTATACAACCCTCGCCTAAGGTTGTATAGCTTCCGCGCATACACTGATATACAAGCCGCTGGAAGATGTGTGAGGCGAGGACTCGGTTTCCGTTGGAATGGTCACCCATCCAAGTACTAACTGCGCCTGTCGTTGCTTTACATCGCATACCGAAGTATGTACATAGTAAAGACGCACCTACGCTCGCCCCAAATAAATAAAAATGTAAAATATAATAATATACTTACGCCGTATAGGTGACAAATTTGATGTTAGGACGGTATTTCAAACGGGGAACACTTTGAGATCTATTTTAACAAAAACAAAACCGATAAACCGGGAGCAGAATTCAAAAAACTGTATTTACAATATCCCGTGCGATTGTGATAAATGTTATGTGGGTGAGTCATCCAGACCTTTCAGTGTGCTGTTGGATGAGCACAAGAATTACATAGAAAGAATGAAAATCATAAATCAAAAATTTGTGAACATGCTTGGGAAAACGGACATAGAATAAACTGGGACTCGGCAAAAATTTTAACGAAAGAGGCAACAAAATTAAAGAATCAGCAATAATCTTATTAAATGAAGATAAATGCGTATCGAATTGTTCTTTATATATTTGTACAACCTGGCTACCAATGTTAAAAGAAGAACTTAACAAACTCAACACTATCTAAAACAAAATATCATCAGTTCTGTATAACTAGTAACTATCTATGGAAATAACATGAACAGAATCTTAAAGCTGTGTATTTAAGATACACAACAAATAAGAGTTCCTCGAAAAAAGCTTTGAAAACGTCAGCAAAATACATTATTTCTGTGTTTATTCCGATTTATACTATTTGTAAAGTATAACTTCTTCTGTTCTTTTGGCGTAAACGCCACAGACGCAGAGGCTTTTTTCCAACAATTCTATTATTTTGTAGACTCGGTGATTTGTTTTTGAAGAGGATAATACATGTGGTAGAAAACCTAAATAAAAGGAAAGAATATTCATACAATGCCACAAGTAACTTTCAGACAACACTGTATATATAAAACTGTCATCGTGTCCCTTTGAGAATATGCAACTATTTAAGACATTAATCTAATCTGCATTATGTCTGAAAGCTTGAAGTAGCAGTAAAGATTCCGAAAGTCGCGAACTTATGGTTAATTACGCAGAAAGTAGTTTGACTCGGCCAAGGTCCACGTAGGCGTGTGTTGATTCTCAGATAAACTTAGTGGTACTTACTCTTAGTTCTCACATTACTTCGCTAATATGGAGATACCTACTCAAGTTCATTTACCGTTAACAGCTAAAAGTAAACAGCATACATACAAACAATATTGGCTCTTCCATAACATTAAATATCTGTCTAGAGGGATTAACAGATTTCTAGAATGCATGTACAAATACTGTGTGTATATGACATATACTTTTTATATTGCAAAGTAACTCATAAAGTTGAGGAGATCTACTCTTCATTCTTTTCAAACTCTATGAAGAGAAGAGTATATGCTGTCTTTTAGGTTTTCGCGGATGGTAAATGAAGGGATGTTGTATTTCCGGGTGCTCTCCTTCCGAGCCACGGTTTCTTAAACGACGTATCGGCAGAATCTCATCTGCCATCTTCAGGTTTTCGCAAGTTGCCTACTGCTGCTCCTCGTTGTTCGAACTGAACTACTACTTCGACTTGCGACTGTCGAAGTCGCCTGGCACTGAACATAATTATTTTAAATCACTTACTAAAGCATGTGTTAACATTTCAGCTTTACAGGACGAAGTTTTTTTTCAACTTTTTCTGTGCATCTTTGGGCAGATACTAGCGACTATGAAAATCGCCTGGTGAATTTATTTTAAGACTTTACTATATCTAAATTGCTTGCATTGTATTAAAATGTCACGCTTACAAGTCAAAAGTATTTTTTTTACTTCTTGACATTTTCAAAAATTTGGAAGGCTAAGCGACTGGAGGAGGCCTGCCATGTCATCGATTCCGTGTTTGGCGTCCTTCGAAACAACACTTAAACAATTTCCAGCCTTTAATATAAGAATTACATTCATGTAATGTACATTTTTTTAAGAGGAGTTTTTCATTATTTTGCAACTAAACTCCGTAACTTTCATTTTATAAAACTTTATTAAATAAATTTTTCATTTTTTTTTTAACATTTAACGGCGGTCTATTTCCGCTACTGAGGCCTATCACCGACGCCTGTAGACAAGCTACCCCCAACCAGGAATTTTGCAGAACTTCTTCCCTTAAGAAGAGTAGGGATCTTTTACTTGCCTAACATTTAATAGACAAGGGACCGACGGCTTTACATCGCCTCCGAAGGATGGTATGTCATCTACACAACCCTCGCCTAAGGTTGCAAAGCTCCGCGCATACACTGATATACAAGCCGCTGGAAGATATGAGGCGAGGACACGGTCTTCTTTGAAATGGTCGCCCATCCAAGTACTAATCGCGCCTAACGTTGCTGTACATCGCATATCGAAGTATGTACATAGTAAAGACGCATGTACGCTCGCCCCAATTTTCATTAAAAATGTAAAAAAGGTAGTTTGTTTAAAGTCGATATCATATTTTCTAATTTTTAGAATACCCTGTATACTTTATTTTAAGTTTGACAATTGTTTGTGACTTCCTAAGACAACCAAATTTTTTATAAAGAATGACTTTTCCTCGATAAATCAAAAATAAGAGAGATTAGAAGAGTGCAGTACCCCATCCCGGGAACACATTGTATATCATAACCTAAAGGATGGCGTAATTGCATACGTTCGCAATAATATTAAAATATATCACCTAGTTGAGAAAATAGGAATTGCTATCACCGTATTGGAATTAAACCTTGTATTCAATAACAAAAAATTCAACATAAAGGCGATATATCGTTCACCCTCACTAAATATCGCTGAATTTAACGTTGACCTTGAAACTTATTTACAAAAACCAACTACAAAGTCCGATATTAATATTTTTATTGGTGACCTCAATATAGACCTCTTTAAAAATACTGAGCAAATACATGAATACCTAAACATCATGAATGAGAAGGGGTTACTCTCGTTTATTAATATTCCCACACGTATACAAGGAAATACAAGCTCTTGCATAGATCATTTGTTTATCAAAACAGATCACGACGTAGATGCAATTCTACCATTCACTGTTTTGACAGGCTTAACTGATCACTGCTCAATAATAGCACAAATAGTTTTCAGTAATAAAATAAAACACGAAATAACCAAGTTTAACCTCATTAAAACTATAAATTACAAAAATTTATAAAACGATCTACAAAACTTAATTTGAGACCCCATATTGAGAGAAAATTGCACAAAAACGGCAACTGCCAAATTTATCACCCTTCTAAAAAATAAAATAGAGAACCACACTATAGAAATTAAAGTAAAGAATAAAATTAAGCCCTGAATAACAAAAGGAATAATAACTTCTATTCACACTAGAAACAAGTTACAATTAAAAATGATAAAAATCCACAAAACACCCTACTAAAACAAGAACACACTGCATACAGAAATATTGTCACTAAAATGATAGAAAAAGCAAAAATCGACTATTATAAATCATTAATATGTCGTAACAAAAATGAATCAACAAAAAATTTGTGGGATGCAATTAATAAAACAATCAATAATAATAAAAATAAAAAATAATTATTAGACAAAATTAAAGAAAATGGTGAAGAAATAACAAATCCCTTTCAAATGTGCCAAACATTTAATCATAAATACTCAGAAAGCGGTGCCAAATTAGTCTCGAATATTAAAAGAAACAAAAAATATATAGAAAAGCTAAAAACAAACCCTAGGTCTATGCTTCCAACCTGTCCAGAAGAAGTAATAAAATCCATCCTTCAACTAATAAGTTCGATAACTTTAAAACAGATTTCAGAAATGTCTGAACCACTTTGTTACTTAATAAATACATTTTTTAAAACATCGATATTTCCTAGTGCTGTTGGTGAAGCCATTATAATTCCTATATATAAAAAAGGAGATAAATCTGATCCTCTAAATTACCGACCGATATCACTAGCAACCAGTATCTAAAAAGTTTTTGAAATTATACTTAAAAACCGTATTTCAAGCTTTGCAACAAACATAATAAGTAAAAATCAATTTGGATTCCAAAAAGGTATTATCTACATTCTACCCAAGAGGCTATATTAAATCTAACAGACAAAATTTATTCGGTTGTCGCGTCGACAGCTAAAAATCTGCCATTTGTATTTTTTTAGATCTATGCAATGCCTTTGATACGGTCTCACATCAGCAATTATTACACTCCCTAAAACATATAGGAATTATTAGTTCAAATATATGTAAGTGTGTGGATTTATGTACAAACTATTTGTATTTACTTAAATGAATTTGTATATTAGGAATTCCTATTCAATAAAGTATATTCAATTCAATAAGAAATAAGCCACTCAAATTAATAGAAAGCTACCTATCAAACCGAAAACAATGCGTCAAGATCGGTAACAACTGCAGCGATTTTACTAATATTAAATATGGTGTGCCGGAGGGAACAATATTGGGTCCCCTAGTTTTTATTTTATGCCTCAATAGTTTATTCAATATCGAAACATGTGGATCCGTTATTAGCTTTGCGGACGACACAGCCATATTATATTCTGCTGAGAACTGAGCACAGCTAAAGATCAAAGCTGAAAATGACCTAGTGAATATAAAAGAATGGTTCGATCATAAATTATTAACCATCAACTATGAGAAAACTTATTTCGTTCCTTTTTGTTCCTATCAAACATCCTTGCCAAAATTTAAACATCTGAAAATAGGTGAGACAGACAAGATTGCGATATCTTCAAAAATGAAATACCTAGGCATTATTATCGACCAACACCTTACTTGGAATGGACATGTAAACTTTGTGGTGAATAAACTTAGACCGATTCTTTACCTATTGAAGCAATTAAAGGAAAAACTAGATGAAAAGAACTTAAAAATAGCTTACCACGTACTTGTAGAGTCGCACATATCTTATGGCATTATCGATTGGGGAGGAAAGATTTCCTCAAACTCATGTTAAATAAGGAAACTACTTTATCTTTGGATCTGCTGTTTATAGAAGCATCTCTGTTCGACGCTAGACAACTATATTTCTTGGCGCTGTGTACAAATGAATTTTTAAACAAAAAAGATATATGGCAACATCAAATTAAGACTCGAAATCAAAATAAATCAAAAACCCGTAAAATGCAAAAGACGATCGGGCAGAGATCTCATTTATACTTAAAAGCAAAGACGTACAAGAAACTTCCAAAAGACGTTAGGACACTAAAAATGTTTATGTATTCAAGTCAAAATATAAACTATTTATACGCCATACACCGAAAGTAGAAATACATAAAATAATTGATATGAAAAACAATTAAAAATAAATAAATCTAAAAATATTATCTATGTAGGTACGCCTAAGTACGCCACTCGGTACGCCAATATGCCTAAATTCTGAAAATAAATAGATTAATTGATACTGGTCGGTCTCAAGGATAAAAAATTTAAATAAACATATTTAGTTGTTACTGGTATTATATATTTTTATACCCTTGTAATTGCTATTGCGAGTTGATTAATTTATTATTACTTACTGTGTTTTATTTTATTTTGTTGTAAGTTCTATACACATACACGCTTTTATGACACTTAAAGTGCGAACCTTGTTTACTTAGTTGTATTTTAAATATTTTAAATTTTGTATATGTGTAAGGTGCTAAATAAATTATCTATTTTCTATTGGTAAAAAAGTCGAGTTATTTGTTCGAGAGCCAAGAATCCTATTTGAAAAGATAGGAGCAACTTCAAGGCAAGTTTAAGAGATAGCCAAACATTTAAAAATTGTTCCTTAAAGAGGAGTCAGTTTAATAGACTGCTTTAATAAAATAAAGGGATACAATGCACAAAATGCATGTGCTGCAAATCTTTAAAGAGTACTATCGACCGTTGCTTAATACTAATAGAGTTACTTTTAACAATTTGTTAAAATTTTCTGCTTTGCGTAATGAAACGAAATTTACTATATTCTACAATGTCACTTATATACCCCGACGCTTAATAAAAATTCCTGTGTTGTTTACAAAATACTAACTTGACCACCTCAAGTAATAAATATCGTCACTTGATCTTATGAAAAATTACTGGCATGAGCGGTAAGGTCAAGTTTATGAGAACGTATTTTAGTGGCTTAGGTCGCTTATATTCAATGATGTTATCATTATTATTCACATTCACCGTTTAACGTTTTAAATTCGAATGATTATATAATGGATTTCGCTTATTCTTAATCTCAGTAATAAATTTTACCGATCAATTGATGAAATCATTATATTTCTATATATTAAAAAAAGCAACAATCTATGTGTTATTGAACTTTTTGTCTATTTACGTTCTGTTTTTGTTTGTATTGCTACATTTTAAGGTCAGTGTTTTCGGGCATCGTCCGAGTCCCCAGTTTGGCCTCTTCGGTTTTCAAATTATTAATTCATCGTCACACCGTGTTAGGTTACAACTCTATTTGTCAAATTCATTACGATTTGATGCAAAATACAATAGCCGTTGAACTTAAATAAAACTTAGAGAAAAACACATCGTTGACAATGGCGTAAGGTGTTTTAGGCATTGAAAATCACCTTTTATGTTAAAATATTATTATAGAAATGTAAATTTTTTTCTTTTTAATTATACCGTCCGAATGTCTTCCATTTCGTTCACACTAGGTGCTTTCCAACCGGTCCCTAATATTGTGTAGTATGCGCCTGCACAGTGCACATATCTACGGGAATGTTGTTGACAAATAAAGCTGAAACAAGGCTTCAGCAGAATGCAGCCACAACCTTCTCGAGAGTGAGTTTATAACCACCGTCAGTGTGCTGTTTCCGGATCACGGTGAAGCGAATACGGAGTACGACTCGATTTCGCTGAGGGGCCAGATACAGTGCAAATATATAAAATGTAGGTATGGAATGTAAGAGGATAAAAATGTCCCAAGATACACTAGTTTTGTTAAAAAAAGCAAATTATAAAAATCGAAAAACTCAACAAAATGGATCAAAGAAATTACTTCAATTTATAAGTATTTCGAGAGTATTACCCTCCTACTGCTGGCAATCGTTAATTTCAACTGCAAATTAAAATACAATACGTTTATTGAAAAAACTAAGCAGTAATACTGCAAATTTTCACAAAGGGAAGTGTGCCAACAATGTTGTTTTTCAACACTTCCTGAGTATAGAAATAAAAAAAGATATAACATGTACATAAGCAAAACAACTTATATGTTTAAATATAATATAATATATACAAATACATACCTACCTATAGATACAATTAAGCACACACATGTAATAATATAAGTAACGAGTGAATACGAATAAAAATATTCTAATTTAGAACACATGTACATCAAAATTTTCTAATATTAAGATGATTATGTCGTCTTTTAGTTTACGTTTAACCGTTGCCGCTGACATATTGTGATATTGATTTGGCAGATTAGTAATAATGTAAGCTGCTATGAAGGAAAAGGACGATCGAAAAAGTGAAGTTTAAACGGGGGGGATACAAACTTTGTTCTAAACATAACCCAAATCTCTGCTATGAATATCAGTTCATCTTTGTATTTTATGAAATAAATAACTGGGTTTGCCTGTTCCGAAAATATTTAAAATTAATCCTACTATGTGTATGAATCTCTTTTCACACATATTTAATAGTTTGAAATCGCGTAAATGTGGAGTAATATGACCATTACAGTTGTAAAATATCTTACACAGCAGTTTTCAATTTTTTGTAAACGGTATTTACAATATCTGCGTAATTTAAGTGTGATAGAACCATATTTTCCGAAAGCAGTATTTTAGTATTTGTATCTAGATATTTTTAAAAGTATATAACTGTTTTAAACAATAGAAAGCTTTTTGCAAATAATACTAACGTGACCAGAAAAGCTTAGTAAAGGATCAAAGTTAATACCAAGATTTTTTTACGATATAGTTAATTTAATGACCTCATTATTGGTTTAGACATTTAGCTCTGTAAAATTGTGTAATTGTTGAGAAGTTCCAAAAACAATATTTTGACTGTTGCTAGCATTAAGTACAAGAGTATTTTCTCTTAATAATTTATGGCCTCAAGAATTGGGCATATTACAGTATTATGAAAAATAGTTGTTACATACAATGTCATAATATCCATTTCTTAACAAGTTATTAAAACAACTAAAATTAAAAACTTATTTGTTTGCTTTTAAGCCGTTTGTCATAACTGCCCTTTCCTTCTCACTACACTGATGATTTAATTTATCACCAGTAAAACCTTATTTATATATAGCCTAATTGAATCACTAATGTTTCCGATTAAATTATTGAGAATATCTGAAAGTGTTAAACTTTTTCCGTTTTATACTAACTATACACTATTGAAAATAAAATGTTTGCTTGAGCACCAATGAAAATATTGTTGTGTGCCGCCCTCTAACGGAAACAGGTTTAATCAATCCCTCTTGGCAGAGTGAAAGGAGATGTGTTTCTCTCTCTGGGCCAACTGACGAACCGCCATTACCACACAGGAAACTGTAGACATTTCGACGCTATAGGTCGAGAAGAATTTACACGAAAGAAAGAGAGAGAATTCTGAAATGACAGATTGAAAGATCGAGAGGTTGTCCCGAATGTTCTGGAGTGAAATAAAGAATTCGAGTACGTTCGGCCACGAATATAAAAGGAGTGGATCCAACACACTGAGGACAGTTCAGTTATATATTAGATAAGATAAAGAACAGTAGCAAGTTATGAATTATAATAGTGAATTTATAGTTGTTAAGAGTTAAAATTAATGTGTAATTATAAGGACTTATGATTGTAATTTAGTGGTTAATAAATCAGTGGTTATGTTCTTGTTGCAATTTATACTACCTACCCTACTTCTGGGGTGTTTACTGGATGGTGTAAACACGCAACAACATGTATATGGAAATAAAAGAAGTGCCTGAAATTTTCTTGTACGAAATACACAAAATTTAATCATTTTCTCTGCACTAGGATACTTATCTGCACACAAAGCATCTGTATTGTATATTTTTTACAATTGTTTAATTTTTACCATCTATAGCTAGTTAAAAAGGGCCGTAGGAGCTTACATTATACATTAATATATGACCGTCTTTGATAAAGGCCGACGCACATATTCCCGGATTATTTCTATAATTTATATAAATAAAAATTTGTTTAATATCCTATTATAATATGTGAGCCCCCTAAAAATTTGAAAATGGCGCTTATGTCATAGACCCAACCGATTCATTTAAATATTTGCAATTGCTTAATTAATTCATCAATCAAATTTATAGTATTTTTAATGAATTACTCATTATATTTGTTATTAAAATGATATAAAATTACACCATTACGATTTGTTTCGTGATATTCCCGTTTTTATATACGATTTTTTTGCATAATTTTAAACTTGCGATATATTTTTATTTCATCATTGCCAATTTTATTGCGTACTATGAATGTAAACTGTTTAAAAGTTCAGTAAATTAATATTTTATATAAAAAACTTAGCATTTTTAAATTCACGGGACTGACTGTCTATGATTTTTAAAAATAAATGTTAAGTCGTCATAGAATAATGATATATTGATTGGATGGAATCTGAAAATATATATGTATATATTGAAACATCTCAACCCCAGGTGTGTTAATTAATATCAAAATCCTTGATCGAGAAGCAATCAAGAACTTATTAATTCCTACCCAGTAATTATTTATCTTAATTTTATGTCAAGATAAATAAACAAATTGGCCATTTACGTAATCGTCTAGTGTTATGTGGTTAGGACCTTAATTACGTTGTGTGTGTGTAGTAACCCTTTATAATTACCCCAGGTTCTTTGATTTAAAGTTTGGTATTACTTGTTTCTGTCTGATACTGTAACTGAGAAAATTAATCACTCTGTTATTGTAAATACACTGTAAGTTTGGATACACTGTCTATTAGTTGAGAAACCTGGTTAATGTTTTATGTTATTTATGTGGTGTTTTATTACTAAAGATTGCACTGTATAATTATAGTTGAAGTTTGTTTTCTAATTTATTTGATTAGAATGAAATCCTTTTATTTAGTTTATTACTTGTGTGATGTAAAAGGTAAAGGTGAAAGCAAAGACAATAATTGATGGGAAAAAGTAGTCAAAAAAACCCATTTTTATTTTATATAAATTGATGCGGCAAATAGCCGTACATGAAATCAAAACAATCCAAATATTTGAGACAATTGCCTAAATATTATATAGGAAGGGTTACGTCGCTATAGTAATAACATACTATACATATTTCAAAGCTGGCTGTGCAATAACAAGTACTAAGGTAACACAATCATAGGCCGTGTTATTTGTAGGTGTAATTAAAGATGCGGCAAATAGCCGATTAAAATGTAATTGGAACTTTGGTGTTAGCAATCGCTCTGATAAAATAAGTTTACTGCAAAACAGAGGACAAGAACCATGTCCTGTTCGTGCATTAGAGAATGGAAGTAATAATGACACTCATGTAAGAGATCATAGAATGTTGGGGAAAGCTCCCTTAATTGAATAAACAACTGCAAATCCCAAATTGTATATGATTGTTCAACAACGTGAACAGGGGGAGTCGATGTAAATCAAACCGACAAGACGTCCCGGTTCAGTACTCGACGAAAAGTATACCCCTAAAAATAAAAGCAAGTATACGGGGTGCGGGGACCCCAGTACTGACCGTTGGCCTGAACAGTTTGTAGTTTGTAAGGTAGAAAAGTCGTTGAGTACAAACCCACGATCGCGGTGTTTGTACTAGAGCCAGGGAACTCTTTATTAATTTGATGGATCGTTATTAAACAATCATAGAAAACTAGGCATTCGCAGGTGAGAAATATCTCACAATAGATTGACTGGAAATATTCTAGTGAAACCTTACAGGTGAATCCAGGCACACGGCAAGCCCTTGATAGTAAACAACTGAAGTATAATGGAAGCTAAAGTTGCTTGTCATTGCATAAAGTCTGAAAATATATAGTTCTAGAATATAAATTTGTTATGGTGCAAACGTAAATCTTCCTAGCAAAATATTCAGTATGTGAAATTTCACCTAAACTTAGGATTGAAATAATAACGGAGTAGCTTGAAATATAATTGTATCCTATTTTCTTGTTAAATAACAAAGCTAATATTTTATATAAAAATAATCGAATGAATCTAGCTGGACAATTACTGTGGTGACAGAGCGTTAAACACTCTGTCCATAAACTTCCAGTGATGACATCACTGCAGGCGCAGCTTGAGTAAAAGACTCAACACACTAGGTGCGTACTAAACAAGACAGATGTCTCCGTCACAAGTGGCCATCGTGCTAAGACTCAGTGTAAATACTCATAAGCTGCAGGGAAATTTCCCTAAAGTTGATATTAACGCGAAAATCTCCGGGTTGATTTTAATTGTCACAACAACCACTTATCGAAGATGAGAACAAACCCACGATCGCGGTGTTTGAACTAGAGCCAGGGAACTCTTTGTGGTTATAACAACAATGAAAATAAATCAAGAGATTATGTACTATTTACGTAGTTGAAAGCAAACAGCCTTATAAGATTTTACAACTGCGGTGTTTTTAACATTTGGGTCAATCAGAACCCCAGCTGTGCTTGTGATGACTTTATTGTAGTAAGAAACTACCGGTCACCTGACCATCTGGGGAGCCGACGACTATACGGAGCGTCGAGTCAAGTGTAATGCAGTACAGCTGATTTAAAAGTAAAAGTAATGTATTTGGGCCCGGTTCCCTTAAAATGCACCTATTTTAGTGAGTCCGCTAGACAAACAAATGCCCGCAGAAATGCAGCCTGTTAGTTATTGCTAAAAACTTGTTGCATAAATATTATTAAAAGCCTGCTATAAAATGAATATCCTTGATACCACAAATAAGCCAATTTCCCCTACCCCCCCCAAACCAGAATGTAAAGTCAATTTTAAATAATAACGCAGAGAAGTAAATAGGTTTCATACTTAAATAGTTATGTTGGTGAAATTGTCGTCGTGTAAATTGCCAAGCCACGCTCCAGCAGTCCAAATCTTTTAGTAGCCAGATTGGATTTATTCGTAGAATTAATTGATGTCTTTAGAGAACCAAGCGGGCTCGAGTATTTGATCGTCGACAAGCATCCTGCAATTAGTTCTCTAATTAGCAAATTCAGAGGGTTCGAAAATCGACGACAAACATCCTCGATGAAATTTGCTACTACTGGAATAAGTATTCTTCCGGGCAAACCGAGAGGGCTCGTAGGTAAACGTCGGCAAGCATCCTCTATCAGTTCTGTCAAGAGGTATAGCATCGCCTGGCTTTTATTCTGTTCTTCCAACAACGCGGTTTCAAAATCACAGTGCCAATTTTCCCCATATCTTGAACGTGGCTTGTATATTTGACACATGAGACGTGGCTCCGGTATACTTCCCTATCTTCGCCTTATACGTTTGCTTAAAGTCGCCCTATTCACTTCATACACAACTCTCGACGCTTTGCTGGTTTTACTAATGCATTAGTCTTGTTTTTAAAACTGCCAAGTTTTAGATAAGAATTAATAACCATGTTACAAGTTATTTTAAAGTGGCACTTGACATATGTACAACTTTCTACCCCAATAAGTTAAAACGTAACGGCGCCCTGAAGTCGGCTATTATTTGGTATTGACAAAATAATTTCTGTTGTAAAATTAATATTTGCATAAATTTGGAAATGAAATTAAGAATGTAATGTTTAAATAATTTCTGGTTAATTGTAGTTATAAAAGCGATATTTCCCTGAATTTAAAACAAATTTAAGACTTATTTTTAAAATAGGATGGGCCCAGGGCGGCCCACTTCAATATGTTAGACTCAACGAACGAAAAGCTCACTGAGTGAGGAAAAAAACGTTCACAACGCGATATTCCTGTTGTGATGCTTGTAAAAATAGCCATGACCCGTTGGGACTGACTCAAAAAGACCACAAAGCGATAGGGCGCTGATACGTTTTAAATTATTGGGGTAGAAACTTGTACATATGTCAAGTGCCACTTTAAAACCGCTTGTAACATAGGTTGTTATTTCTTATCTAACACTTGGCAATTTTAAGAACACAAATAACGCATTAGTAAAATCAACAAAGTGTCGAAAATTGTGTGTGAAGTGAATAGGGCAACATTAAGCAAACGTATAAGGCAAGGATAGAGCAGAGTACACATCTCATGTATCGAATATGCAAGATGACGTTCAGGATATGGGGGAATGGTAACTGTGATTTTGGAACCGCGTTATTGGAAGAACAGAATAAAAGCCAGGCGACGCTATACGTACAAATCATCCCAGGGCAAGCATTCAGAGGATGGAGAGCCCCAAACGTCGACACATACTTCACAGTCGCAGAACTGATAGAGGGTGCTTGCCGACGTTTACGAGCTTTCTCAGTTCGCCCGGAAGAATGCTTATTCCAGTAAAAGCAAATTTCATCGAGGATGTTTGTCGTCGATTTTCGAACCCTCTGAATTTGGTAAGAGATACTAATTGCAGGACGCTTGTCGACGATCCAATACTCGAGCCCTCTTAGTTCTCTCTAAGTACATCAATAAATTCTACGAATCCATCCAATTTGGCTACTAAAAGATTTGGGATGCTAGATGAACCATAGAAGTAACTACGCTCGCGTGTCCACCGCCGACCCCGCGATTTACACGGCGACGCTCTCACCGATATAACTGTCTAAGTATCATAACCGATTTACTTCTCTGCGTTATTATTTAAAATTAACTTTACATTCTGGTTATTGGGGAATAGGGAAAATTGGCGTATTTGTGGTACTAAAAGATCATTAGATTTTTTTATGAAATATTAGCTTTGATACAATTATATTGCATTTTACCCCAGTTGTTATTTTCCATCAGCAGTTAGGTAAAGTTCACATGCTGAATATTTTAGTAGGGGGATTTACGTGTGCTAAGTAACAAGCTTATATTTTAGAACTATATATTTTCAGAGTTTATGCAATGACAAGCAACTTTAACTTCAATTATGCTTCAGTTGATATACTATCCAAGGCCTAGCGTGTGCCTGTATAATATATAAGGTTTCAGAAGAATGTTTGCAGTCCAAATTATTCTGAGATATTCCTCGCCTGCAAATACCTACTTTTCTATGATTGTTTAATAACGATCCATCAAATTAATTACCTTGCGAACTACAAACTGTACAGGCCATCGGTCAGTACTGGGTTAATTCCCGTATACTTGCTTTTATTATAAGGAGTGTACTTTTTGTCAAATACTGAACCGGGACGTCTCGTCTGTTTGATTTATATCTACCCACCCTGTTTACGTTGTTGAGCAGTCATATACAATTTGGTATTTGCATTTTGTTTATCCAATTAAGAGAGCTTTCCCCCAACATTCTATGATATTTTACATGAATTTTAAATTCTCATTATCACATCAATTTTATAATGCACGAACATGACATGATTTTTGTCCTCTGTTTTGCATTAAGTTTATTTTATCATAGCGATTGCTAATCCCATCATTTCAATCACATTTTAATCGGCTATTTACCGCATCTTTAATTACAACTACAAAATAACACGGCATACGATTGTATTATCTAGTGCTTGGTATTACATAGCCAACTTTGGAACATGTATAGTATTGTCATTACTATAGCGACGTAACCCTTCCTATATAATATTTAGACAACTGTCTTAAATATTTGGATTGTCTTGATTTCATGTACGACTATTTACCTCGTCAATTATTATACAATAAAAATGGGTTTTTTTACTATTTTTTCCCATCAATTACTGCCTTTTTTTTTCACCTTTACCTTTGTTTCGTAATAAACTAAATAAATGATTTCATATTCCAATCAAGTAAATTAGAAAACAAACTTCAACTATAAACGTACAGTGTTATCTGGAAAAAAGTTGCATTCGTCTGGGTCAAAGCACATATAGGAATTAAACACAACGAGCATGTAGATACATTAACTAAAAAAGGAGCTTCATCAGGACACATTCTAGAACATAAAATCGGTTTAGCAGACATGTATAGTGTTCTTAAACTAAATTTGAGAGTCCAATGGAATTACCAATGGAAAGAGTATTGCTTTACCAACCCTACCAGGTACACAATGATTCATTCCAGTATACCTAACAAACTTTGGCATGAAGACCTTCAAGCATCGAGAAATTATGTAACGTCTCTTATTAGATTAAAATTTGGTCACGCCTGTTATCCCGCACACCTATACAAAATTGGTATATATACCTCACCAAATTGTGATCAATGCAACATCATAGCAGATCTCGACCATATATTTTTTGGATGTGTGAAATATCAAAATGCCTCTAATACATTAATCACTAATATTACACAAAACTGCAATATTGCATATTGGCTCCCTTTAATATGCTCTTCTTATTGTCCTTAGGATCTCGTAAAGTTTATACGTATATTTTTGATTTCTTAAAAGAAACATGTATTAAGCTTTAGGTTATGTTTGGCTACCGTATGTTTTTCCCTCTGTTGTGTTTCCCCTGTCAACCGTGGTCCTCCCTGTATTGTCTATTTTTGAATGTCCTGACAGACCCCAGGACGGGAAGCGTGTGTCCCTGTTGTATTCCTTTTTGTCGTCTTCAATTTATTTTCCTTTTTTTTTTCTTCTTCGTTTTTAGGTTAGAATTAGGTATAGAATATTTTCTCATACTGTTTGGTGTCATTATCAATCAAGTATATTTAATAAATTAATTTAACCTTATGTGACTCTCAATTAGATATTTCGTGACTGGCAGTATGGTCTTCGACCGAAAGCCAAAAAAAAAAAAAAAAAAACGAACAGTGCAATCTGGAGTAATAAAATACCACATAAATAACATATACAATTAACTAGGTTTTTCAATTAATGGACAGTGTGTTCAAGCTTACAAGGTATTTAATTTAACAGAGTGATTAATTTTCTCAGGTATACAGTATCAGAGAGAAACAAGTAATACCAAATTTTATATCAAAGAACCTGGGATAAATTAAGAAAGGGTTACTACACACACACAACATTATTAAGGTCCTAACCAAATAAAACTAGACGTTCACTTAAATGGCCAATTTGTTTATTTATCTTGACATAAAATTGAGATAATTAATTTCTGGGTGGCAATTCTTGATTGCGTCACGATCAAGGATATTCATTCATAATTAATAGATAGGGTTGGGAACTCTTCAATATATTATATACTTACCTTCTATGAGAAGTTTTTATGTCTGTGAGAATGTTTCGTTGGCTGTCCATTACGTCTTGATGTCTGTTTCTGAATGAAATTTCGGAATCCATGTCTCTAGTCGTATTTTGGGCGAATGCGCCGGTAGATTCACTGGGATATGGCCTTATAATTATTTTCCTAAAAACGGATCTCAGAAATTGTACTAATCTCTCAAAAAATCAAAAATTTACTTACAGTTGTTAGTTGTAGTCGTGTCTTCTGTTGTATGGTATTCGTTTTCTAATTGATTTGGCTTGTTTTTACGAATATGTAGTGAATACGTTTCGATTTTATCGAAAATGCAGTTAATATTTTCCGTGCATGTAAGATGGCGTTTGCATGCAACGTTTAGTCTACGTTCTGTATACGATTTACAAAGTACTTACTGCGATTTCTTCTGGTCTGGTGGCTTGAACACAAGCAGAGCTTTTTTTAAAGCTCCTTAATTGAGCGCCATGAACACGCAACAGCTACTCCGAAGATTTTAAGTAAATTATAATCACCCCTCCCCCCTCACAGCAATTCAATGTATAATACTACAAGCTTCTATGTGGCTTTCCCGCAACCCCTGATCATCCATCATATTTATCTTTTTGACTATATACTTCATGATGAGCAACAAAACCTTTGCTTAAACCAAACTGGAAGACAATAACAACAAAAAGCGCTTTACCGCTATCGTAGTCCCCTGCACCTTCGGAATTGTTTGTACGCGGAAAAAATGAGTAGCGCTAATTTTTTCTATTACATATGGAATGTGTTTTGTGCTGCTGCTTTTCTTGCATAATTCAATGGGTATCCCAGTTATCGAAAAATGTGCCCCTACTACGGTAGTACTACTAAAAGTAAAGACAAAATATAAATTCAAGTAAAATAATCAATTATTTACCTACGTTTGGAAAATAAAGTTTTTCTCCAACAAGTCCCGTGTTAGATTCCAACTGTGAAATCCAGGTTCAGATTTTTGGTTGTATTGTTATGAAAACAATGTTGAAACATTAACTGCACATGATTTCAACAATTTATAACCTGCAATATTTTCCTTTTGGCTATCATTACGTATTACTAAAATGTATTTCACAATAAATCAGGTTTAAAATGAGCTCTACTCTGACTTCTATTAACCAGATAGGATTCAAAAAAAGTTATTAGCCTAAGGTTAAAACCAAATGAGATTAATTTTGTTAGCAGAACACCATGGACCAAGCTATCGAAAGCCTTAGAGAAGTCCATATAAATGACATCGACTTGAGCTAAGTATTATGTTATACAAAGTAGGTTTGTTGTTGTCGATAGTTGAGAGACAAAACCATGTTGGTTGTTGCATATACCTTGACGAATCTGAGGATATAGTGCCGCATGCTTGACGATTTCAAAT
The DNA here is from genome assembly GCA_963675555.1 of Leptura quadrifasciata. Lineage (NCBI taxonomy): Eukaryota > Metazoa > Arthropoda > Insecta > Coleoptera > Cerambycidae > Leptura > Leptura quadrifasciata. The sequence goes on along the minus strand of OY776676.1, from coordinate 110,568,120 downwards.
ACTTTGCCAAAGTTATTTATGATTGTAATAGGGCGGTAATTTGCTGGATTTTTTTGTATATAAGACAAACCTTAGATGCTTTCCATTTACTGGGCTCTGCACAAGTTTGCAAGGGCAGGTTAAAAATATGTGCTTACGGTGCAGCCAATATATCTGAACAGTCTTTTAAGAAGAAAGCCGGTAAGCCATCGGGTCCGGCCGTAAATCTTGGTTCAATTTTTTTGAAGACATTTATCACATCCGTCTCAGTTATCTTAGGCATTGCTATATTAATATTATCACTAGTTACTGCCGACAAGTTTATATTGCGATTTGAGGGGATGTACGCTGAACTAAAGAAGTCAGCTAAAGAATTTGCCATTCTTCGGCATTATCTAAGATACTGTCATTATTAGTGAAGGCATTCGGCATTGAACAGAAATTTTTTTTTACTGTTGACAGAAACTTTTTGGGTTTGAGTTGAGTTGTTTTCAATTGATTTTAATTTTTGTAAGATGTATCGATATCTCTTTTCAACTTAGCTCTTAAAAGTTTAAAGATCCGCAGTATTGCTAGATTTTTTTATGCAAGCCATCTCTCTACGCTTTATGAGTGATGATATATTTTGTGAATCAGGGGGAAATATTTTTTGGACGTCTTTTTCATGAGAACAAATTTTGACACGCTTAGTACTGATGACATTATATAGAAGTCATTTTATATAGTTTAATTGTACCTTGTCAGATTTTGATAAAATCGTAAAGTAAACATTTGGACTTAACTGTCAAAAGAAGTAAATTAGCCTGTTTAGGGTATATACACGACTTAATTTTAATTAATTAAAGCCTCAATTTTAGCGAATTTTGCAATCGAAAAACTTTGTAGGGGATTCTTAGAGTGATAGCATTCATCCTCTTACACTCTTTATTGAAATATTTGTTACTTTCTGTTTCTAATCGTTATCTTTCCATAGTTATTGCAACCCTTATTTTTATGTTATATATTTTAATAATTAATTTCATCAACAGTTTATTATCTATAAGAGGACCATAGAATATTCATCCTTACATCTTACAGAAAGTTAAATTATGTATAATTATTTAACTAATCTACTTAAGTGAACTTATTCTCCAGGAAAAAACACCGTTCCATAATCCATAAATAACTGTTCAAATATTCAAAATATACCACGTGTTTTTAGTCATTTGTTATTTACTAATACGCCACGTCATTTTGAGGGCTGGTTGCCAAAATTATGGTTTTCTGGTTTATTTACTAAATTAATGTTCTAAGAAGTAATAAGTTTATAGATCAAATAATGCCAAATAAATACGTATTATATTTTTAATCATATTTTGATCTTTGAAGTATTCCATCTGCGTCAGTATCTTCATGCTGATTTTGTTTACATCTCTTCGGCGAGGCAATGTTTGATGATTTTAAGTGAAACTAAATCTGGCGTGTCATAACATCAAAACAAAGTGTAAATAAAAGATTTAAGTGTAGGCTGAAATAACAATGTAACATGAGACAAAATATCTATGACATAATTAGAAAGTGACATGCCAAGAGATATGTCACAGAGAACGATCTAAGTGAGGACGTGTGCATGTATTGTGTATAAGGAACATTTGTCACGAATTTTCTAGAAATCTTCAACATTGCTAAATCACATTTCTCTTTGAATTCAGTTAGTCGTATAACAATCAACGGAATGGCGTTTACGACTGTTAAAAATCTGTTAAATATATATGAGTACCAAGTAGTATATCCACATTTACTAATAATATGAGTAAAACATAAAAAAAATATTTTAAAGAGAGAGAAATAAGCAGTCGATGGAAAGTACAGCGTTAGATATTTTGTGAAATACTTCAGAAAATGTGTATTTTTCAAAAAATTACCATTAGCAGAATTATAATGTATTAAACAACCTTTCATTGATACTCTGCCATGAAGATGACAAAAAAACTAAATAAAACATTACCGAATATTTGTCCTCGCTTTTTTTTTCAAGAAACCACCCCTAGCGGGGGGACTTAACGCTGGTTTTTCACTTTTATCTTGTAAACTGTTCGTTGGAAGAGAAAAAAGTATAGAAAATAAAAAAAATGTCGTTGAATTTTGTTTAAAGCTATACATAAAGCTAACCTTGTAGCTTATCCCCAAATATTTCGCAGTAACAGCGTCCAAACTGAGGGGTAGTTTGAAGCGCACAGGTAAAAATCGATCTTACAAGAAATTTCACCAGCGAATATCTCAAAACCGGTTATATTACCTTAACAAGAAAAATGCCCAAGGATGAATTTATGGCGTGGAATTTTGATGCAAGTGAATTTTATTTATTTTTCCATTTTTTCCACAAAAATGCGTTTTTTATTTGAGCTCATTTCCACACCACCATTCTTGAGGTAGAGCTCTCGGCGCGTTTTTTAAAGTGGTTTCCTATGTAGGCCTATCCCACTAAAATTCTCTCCAATTTTGCTCATTAGAGGGTTCTTTATCGACGAACTGTTCTTCAAATTCGGAATTTAAACATGCTTGCCCATGATAATTAGAGCACATTGTTGAGCAGCGCAATCCAACCTTAACACAGCTGCATCGTTTTCCGTAACCCTGTTTGCAGCCGCAGGATACTAGTTGAAGGGTGGAAATTGGTGCTGGAAACTCAGAGGTATAAATTATCTCATATTTTGCGTATAATTAGAAAACGCATCGTTGTGGAAAAAGAGGAAAATATGTACCTCACTAGTTTATGTAAACCATTCATTCTAGATGACCTTCGGAGCAGATGTTGGAAGCATTGTGATATGTAGCAGAAGGAAAAGGCGAAAGTCAGAATAGACACTTTGGTAAGCCTGAGAGTGCCTTGTCCCTCGAACCTTCAGTAGTGGAATAAACGTGCGTGTAATAGTATGATAGAAAACGTTTAGGAAATACGAAAATATGCAGATACGTTATTATTACTATACATAGACTTAAATGTATGTGAAAGTGTTTCTGTAGATATGGAGACAATAGGTGATTGTTTCATTTGCGAAAAGACTTCAAAAAGGTGAAACTGTGTATGTGATACGTAAAACATGAACATACGTTGGATAGTAAGGGTGCAAGATAATACGGAAAACACACTTGGGCTGCTGTGCGTAGCAGATCGCAGACAGTACCTAGCCTGGAAAGGTGATGTAACGTGCCCACGACTAAATTTCTCTAGTTCAGAAATCTCAGGGCGTTAAGCCCAAGTTTAACATAAACTATTAGAAGTTTGTTGCTTATTTAACATAAAACACTGAGGGTTCCATTCGTAGTGGTCGCAAACGAAATAAGGACACTTTCTATCAACACGAAATGTACTATATTACAATATTTACACTTTTGCTTCTCTAACGTGAACCTGGTGATGTTCAATTATGTGCCTATATTCTGTTAAATATGTAATTACATAATATAAAGGTGAATACCCCTTGTGTAGCTACACTCGGTTTACAAGAATTAACTAACATAAATTTGACCGCAATTAGGTTACATTAGAGAATTTATCAAAATAAGTGAATAAAATCTTGGTTATAAATATATACAAATATAAGTTAAAAGGAAATAAATATTATTACGCAGAACCACTGAAGGCGGGGGCGAGCGTGGGTGCGTCTTTACTATGTACATATTTTGATATGCTATGTAAAGCAACGTAAGGCGCGGTTAGTAGTTGGATAGGTGACCGTTCCAACTGTTGTAGTGTATGTCCCCTACAAGGCCAAAATAAAAAATAAAAAATTCCAAAAATCATCAAAAAATCAGATCACCCCATGCACTATGGCAAACCAAATAAAAAAAAGTCAACCAGACACCATTCACATCAAAAAACCACAGTCACACTCAAAGAAATCTGAGAAAATTCGCAGACACTCGATAATTCATAAATAACGTAAATTCACTAAATTCCAACCTCAAACATTCATTCAAGCCCATTCGTAACCAATTCATTGAGAAAAACGTCACTTAAAAATACAGCCCCCATATATTCATCAACCTAACCAAAATTTCTATCTAAACCCAAATTTTCATTGTCTTACTTCAATCCATAAATTTTCTATAAACAATTTCATTTTCAAAATTTTAATACTTCTTGACCACCCCTCGTATACGTAACTACGTCTAAACTTATCCTTCGCGCTCGTTTCCCAACTTTCTTGCAACCACTTCGCATTTTACTCTTCTTACTTTTCGATCACCTCCTGTATACTTCAAATCACGTTCCGTGCCTCGAGTCTTAAAGTTCAAACTCAATTTCATCAAATTCCCGCAACCCGATTGCTATTTTATATTTCACCATTTTTGATTCCTCCTCGTATAATAGTATACAATATCTCCGTTCAACTCGACACTACGCACCTATCGGGAATATTATCCGAAATAGATCCGATTTTCATTCTTATTTTAATAAACTCCTATTTTCATTGCCGATTTTTCTATGTAACTTTCATCTTCAAAATCTTAAAATTTCCAGTATTGCGCAACATGTCATAATCGATGACTCATCCTCGCCCACACGGAGCGATTCCAAGCCTTTCCTGACATTTAAAACGGGATGCGAGACTCGATGGGGCGCGACAAACGAAACTTACCCATACAGTAATAAATACCGGTGTGCAGCAAGCCCAAGTTAAGTTCAGTTTTGGCAGTGACTCCTATGTTTAGTACTCTCGACGTGATTCAGCGGAACAAGTTATTTAAAAGTGATTTTAAGTGTAATAAGCTCATTTGCTAGTGCTTCCGGTCCGGTTACTATTTAACTTAAGTTGTAGATACCCACCGTCTAGTTAGGCTTTCTTAGCCCCTGTCCTTGCATACTTCTCGTGACTAACTCCCGAACTAGCTTCCCAGGCCGAAACTTGGTTAAAAAGAGTAGTTTTAAGTAATCGCCTTAAGTGGCCCCCTTTCTTTTTTAAATATTTATATTTCGTCTTAAGTGACTATATTTATTCTCGCCTTTACGGCCCATACAATCCTAAGCCAAGTGAATTTTTTCAGATTAAATCAAATTAAAATATTTCAATAAATAATTTTTGCTAAATTCTACAGTCCGAATTTATGCTGTCGAATAGTTTCATCCTACAAAAGATACTCTGTTAAATAAAACTTTTTTACTATATTTTTTCAAACTCTGTTCAAAGTGAAAGTTTAAATAAATAATTGTTCGTTCCGATTTAAAAACAAGTGTTATTATTTTCAAGAATACTATATACAGGGTGCAGCCGTTGACCCTGTCAGAACTCAAAGAACTATATAGTGTTTAACAACAATAAAATTGAAACCACAGTGCTTCAATAGATCCAGACTACAATATACAGGGTGTAGTATTTGACCCTAACCATCACTACAGAAATCCAACAAAAAGACTTCTCACAGAAAAACAAAGTGCACGAACATCCTCCAGGGTCTCAGCTCTAAACCCCCACTGCACCAGATTTTTATTTGCACCACTCAGAGGACCTTTTCGTGTTCATGTGAACGATCCATGCTTTGATGGAAGTCTGAAGGACGTATTTTCTGCTCGAAAAACTTAGAAAAATTAAAAAAAATAGGAAAAAGAAAAAATTAATTTTCTTTTTCCTCAACCTTTTCTTAAATTCTAAATAATAATATTACGTTCACAAAATTTTTAGGGTTCAACGTGACTGTTTCAGACGGAGAATAATGGATAAATCATACTTACTGTCGTTTATGCTTAACTGCGGCTCTGATGGTATCAATTGGAAGACGTCGTAACACTATAAATCTAACACTGTCTGTTTCACACTCTCTTAAAATTAAATCTGAAAGGGAATTTTGTTAGAAAACACAAGTAAAAGACAATATAAAGTTCAAAATATGTATATTAAATCTTTTAAAAAATTTATGTTTTTACAACAACTTCTTCAGAGAAAATGTTAACAAACAATGGTCTGACCCGTGTACAACACATGGTGAGGAACGGGACGATTCATACGGTACCAACTACCATCCAATATGCAGTTTGATAAGCTAACGATGCACAAAAAGATTCAAGAAAAGTTTCATGTAACTGAAATTTTGGTGGGCTTATGCTTGCCTGTCTTTTAAACGTATTTATTAATTCACATAAATTTTGGTCGCTCCTCGGAGCTTAAAATTGCTTGAAGCGTATCTACTTCGTTTGTATTATGCAATAACAAATTTTACGTTCAGGCAAGGCAGATCCCATGCACGTGTGAGTACATGGTATAGATACTTTTTTGACTCCGAATCACTGAGGAACCGGTTTAGGGCAAACCCCGTCAAAACACATCATTTCCCCGTCAAAACCGACTGCTAGGAAATGATGGGGGTCCCATGTCGCTAAGGGCTATTTTCGCTATAACTTCCGATATACTTTGAATAGTCGTTGGACTAACTTGTCCTCATATTCAATACCTCGTAAGAGTTGCAGTGCTTGACAACGTGGATTCGTAAAAGGGTTTTTAATCTTGGAAATTTGGAAGTTCAAGTCCAATTTTATTATACTTTCTAAAATTGGGTGGTCGGGGCGACATTACGTCCCTGTGCAGCGACATTTACTACACTTACCAAATTAACGCTCCTCGAAGAGTTAGCGAAAATTTGGCATAAAAAACGCTCCGAAGAGCAAAAATATATTTCCAAGAATTAAAAACCTCCTCCACGGCGTTTTTACGTGAAGCACGCTTTTCTTACGAAGTATTTCCTAAGTCGGGTTTTGTTACAACGTCGAAAAGTATATCGGGGTTATAGCGTTCTTTAACATTCACAACGGTTTGTATCTCAGTGTATGTGCGGAAGCTATACAACCTTAGGCGAGGGTTGTATAGGGGATATACCATCCTTCGGAGGGGATGTAAAGCCGTCGGTCCCTTGTCTATTAAATGTTAGGCAAGCAAAAAATCCCTACTCTTCTTAAGAGAAGAGGTTCGGCAAAATTCCTGGTTGGGGGTAGCTCGTCTACAGGCGTCGGTGTTAGGCCTCAGTACGTTAAATAAATGTATATAAAAAAATCCCAAGGTGATTTTCTGGCAAAGGACACTATAACACTTATCACAACATTGGTACGATACCTAGCTGCCAACAATGATGAGCAGCCCTACGGTGATGACTTCGGGGACAGTTGATGATAATGGGTTTATAACCTCCCTAAACCAAGGAAACGTTTCAGCTTAGTCTGTAGAGCTTTCTAACCTAGACCATGGAAGTTCTAACTCAGTTCGTGGAACGTTCACCCAGTGCGTGGAACTTTCAAACCCCGTCCGTGGACCCTAAGAGATACCCATCTAATTTGTACGTCAGTAATGCACGGAAAACGTGCCTAATGGGAGCAATTGATAACAGATATAATCCACAAAAGAAATATAATTTACCTCTTACTGTTGAAGGAAACAATCCACCAAAGTTCCTGTACAACGGTGCAGCTCAATTGACAGCGAAGATGCTCCCAAGGGAAAGTGGTCAACCAGCCTATAAATATTTGAAATACGTGGATAAGGTCGAAAAAGATGACGATGATAGGTTACTTACGTGTGCACACATAAATCTCGCAAATGCGGATTAAACTCCCTCCATTCATGTATGTATTAGGCATGTAACATATGTTGAAAGAGGCTTGGTGAATTTAATAGCCGTTAGCAAAGCTCGACAGGCTTCAAAATATTACTGCTATATATATATCAAATTCAATCTTGATGAGGAGAAAACTTGGAATTGGGCAATATCTTAGCACCCATTTATACCTCGGAGTTACCAACACCAATTTCCATCTTTCAGTTAGTACCCACAGCTGCAAAAAGGTTTCCGAAAACGATGGAGCTGTGTTAAGGTTGGATTGCGCTGCTCAATAATGTACTCTAATTGCCATGGACAAGCATGTTTAAATTTGAAGAACAGTTAGTCGATGAAGAGTAGATAGATAGAGTCGATAATGAGTAAAATTGGACAGCATTCTAATGGAAAAGACCTACAGAGGAAACCACTTAAAAAAAAACGCACCGAGAGCTCTACCTCAAGCGTGGTATGGAAACGAGCTCAAATAAAAAAACGCATTTTTGTGGAAAAGGGGGAAAATAAATAATGCGTATTTGTGTGAACTTAGCAGAACAACTTTGCAGAATTAAAAAAACTATAGGCCTATTATTTGCCGCTAATTAGCCGCTAATTAATCGTGAAAGTAACAATTTTACCGTTGTTAATTTTTTAAAAATTTTCGGGTGTTCTGCTAACTTCACATGGAAGTTAGCAGAACATCTACCAAAAATTTGTCTTAATTAAAAGTAGGTAGCTCAGAATTTGCCGTTTTTTAACCGTAAACGAATGGTGAAAATTAAATTTAAAAAAAATGAAAATTAAGGCGATAAAACAAAAAATCATTTTTTAGAATAAGCAAAAACTTTGCAGAAATAAAAACCCATAGGCCTATTATTTGCCGCTAAGTAGCCGCTAATTAATCGTGAAAGTAACAATTTTACCGTTGTTAATTTTTTAAAAATTTTCGGGTGTTCTGCTAACTTCACATGGAAGTTAGCAGAACATCTACTAAAATTTTTTTTTAATTAAAAGTGGGTAGCTCAGAATTTGCCGTTTTTTAACCGTAAACGAATGATGAAAATGAAATTAAAGAAAAATAAAAATTAAGGCGATAAAACAAAAAAATCATTTTTTAGAATAAGCAAAAACTTTTCAGAATTAAAAACCCATAGGCCTATTATTTGCCGCTAAGTAGCCGCTAATTAATCGTAAAAGTAACAATTTTAACGTTAATTTTTTAAAAATTTTCGGGTGTTCTGTTAACTTCACATGGAAGTTAGCAGAACATCTACCAAAAAATTTCTTTAATTGAAAGTAGGTAGCTCAGAATTTGCCGTTTTTTAACCGTAAACAAATGGTGAAAATGAAATTTTAAAAAAATTAAAATTATGGCGATAAAACAAAAAAATAATTTTTTAGAGTAAGCAAAAACTTTGTAGAAATAAAAACCCCTGGGCCGATTATTTGCCGCTAGGTAGCCGCTAATTAATCGTGAAAGTAACAATTTTACCGTTGTTAATTTTTTAAAAATTTTCGGGTGTTCTGCTAACTTCGCATGGAAGTTAGCAGAACATCTACCAAAAATTTGTCTTAATTAAAAGTAGGTAGCTCAGAATTTGCCGTTTTTTAACCGTAAACGAATGGTGAAAATTAAATTTAAAAAAAATGAAAATTAAGGCGATAAAACAAAAAATCATTTTTTAGAATAAGCAAAAACTTTGCAGAAATAAAAACCCATAGGCCTATTATTTGCCGCTAAGTAGCCGCTAATTAATCGTGAAAGTAACAATTTTACCGTTGTTAATTTTTTAAAAATTTTCGGGTGTTCTGCTAACTTCACATGGAAGTTAGCAGAACATCTACTAAAATTTTTTTTTAATTAAAAGTGGGTAGCTCAGAATTTGCCGTTTTTTAACCGTAAACGAATGATGAAAATGAAATTAAAGAAAAATAAAAATTAAGGCGATAAAACAAAAAAATCATTTTTTAGAATAAGCAAAAACTTTTCAGAATTAAAAACCCATAGGCCTATTATTTGCCGCTAAGTAGCCGCTAATTAATCGTAAAAGTAACAATTTTAACGTTAATTTTTTAAAAATTTTCGGGTGTTCTGTTAACTTCACATGGAAGTTAGCAGAACATCTACCAAAAAATTTCTTTAATTGAAAGTAGGTAGCTCAGAATTTGCCGTTTTTTAACCGTAAACAAATGGTGAAAATGAAATTTTAAAAAAATTAAAATTATGGCGATAAAACAAAAAAATAATTTTTTAGAGTAAGCAAAAACTTTGTAGAAATAAAAACCCCTGGGCCGATTATTTGCCGCTAGGTAGCCGCTAATTAATCGTGAAAGCAACAATTTTACCGTTGTTAATTTTTTAAAAATTTTCAGGTGTTCTGCTAACTTCACATGGAAGCTAGCAGAACATCTACCAAAATTTTTTTTTATTCAAAGTGGGTAGCTCAGAATTTGCCGTTTTTTAACCGTAAACGAATGGTGGAAATGAAATTTAAAAAAATAAAAATAAAGGCGGTAAAACAAAAAAAAATTGTTAGAATCAGCAAACTAATTCAGAATTGAGAGTTATTAGTAGTGGAGTAGATCTGGCAAAAAAAATTTCCCATCTTATAGTGGACGACTTCCCTCACTTCCCTGACACGTTCACAGCGTGCAGGCAGGTGTTGGCAGTTGAACATATGGAAAATCGGTTTTATTCAGTTTGTGTGCGATCGGGGAACCGGACAAAAGAATGTTTCGATAAAACAGAAAGGTCTCCTCGAGGCGCGTAAACTGGTTTTTGTTTTTTTTTTAAATCGGCCAATTAGGGCCGGAGATATGGCCATTTGAAGGGATTGAGTTTCAGGGCAGGAAAAGGGATCGGACAGGGGTGTTTAAGAGGTAAGGGATGGGGTTAGGAGGCTATTTTTTTTTCTGTTGTGGGTGGCCATAGGAAGAGGTCGAGGCCTCGAGGAGCTCTCTAGGGCAATTACGGAAGGGATGGGAGGGGGAACGTGAAAAAGGGGAAAACGGTCATATCTCCGGATCTGGTCGTGCGATTTTAAAAAATCAAAATGGGATTTCTTTGTCTTTATGGCAGCTACAACTTCCATTTGGTCCAAATTGGTTTTTGGCAAAAATGGGAGGCAAAAGAAAAAAATGACATTTTTTTCAATTTCGTTTTTTTCAGTGAAGGGAGGAGAGGGGATGAAATGCTCCTCAAGACACGTGTATTTTCGTCCCCTTCAAAATGAAAAAAAAATTTCAAGTTCCTTCATTAGTAGAGCCAGGACGTCAACTTTTAGTTTAAGCCCTGTGGAAGGGCAAGGAAAAGTCCTACGCCGTTCTGTCAGAGCTCATTTTCAAGAGAACAAATTTCTCACGATGTGAAATTGTCAGGGAAGTGGGGGAAGTCGTCCTCTATTAGATGGGACAAATTAAAAAAAAAAACACTTGCATTTGACTCCCTTTTTTCCGCCAGATCTATTCCACTAAAGAAAACAGATAAACAAGAGAAAAATGATAATCAAAGTCTCCGCAACAGATTCAAGGATTAAATTTAATTAAAAAAATTTTTTGGTAGATGTTCGGCTAACTTCCATGTGAAGTTCGCAGAACACCCGAAAATTTTTAAAAAATTAACAACGGTAAAATTGTTACTTCCACGATTAATTAGCGGCTACTTAGCGGCAAATAATAGGCCTATGGGTTTTTATTTCTGCAAAGTTTTTGCTTATTCTAAAAAATGATTTTTTTGTTTTATCGCTTTAATTTTCATTTTTTTAAAATTTCATTTTCACCATTCGTTTACGGTTAAAAAACGGCAAATTCTGAGCTACCTACTTTCAATTAAAAAAAAATTTTAGTAGATGTTCTGCTAACTTCCATGTGAAGTTAGCAGAACGCCCGAAAATTTTTAAAAAATTAACAACGGTAAAATTGTTACTTTCACGATTAATTAGCGGCAAATAATAGGCCTATGGGTTTTTATTTCTGCAAAGTTTTTGCTTATTCTAAAAAATGATTTTTTGTTAGCGGCTAATTAGCGGCAAATAATAGGCCTATAGTTTTTTTAATTCTGCAAAGTTGTTCTGCCAAGTTCACACAAATCACTTTGCGTCAAATCCCACTAGACATGCATCTTGTAAAGAAAATTCCGCTCTATAAATTCATCTGTGGGCATTTTTCTCGTTAAAGTAGCCGGTACCTCTCAATTTGGACACTGTTGCGAAATAGATGGCGATAAGCTCCAAGGTTAATAGGACATTTTTTATACAGAATTTAACGACAAATTTTACTTTATATATAATATAATATATATATATATATATATATATATATATATATATATATATATATATATATATATATATATAATATAATATATATATATATATATATATATATAATATATATATATATATATATATATATATATATAATATACTTTTTTCTCTTCCAACGAACGGTTTAAAAGATACAAGTGAAAAAACCAGCGTTGTTCCCGTTAGGGGCGGTTTATTGCAAAAAAGAACTTTCCGTCCGTGAATGGGGTATCTCTTTTCGAGTATCTCTATTTCTTTATAAATTATTCCTTCTATTCACTGTTTTTTAATCTAATTTGCGTGTACTACTGCCTAATAATGAAAAAGGACTAGCTGAATTTCCAATGATATAATTTTAACGAGAATTTTAATACTGTAAAAGGTATTAATTTATTTTTGTATAATACCTATATCTGATGACTTGATGTTCATAACGGAGACTCCAAAAATTATCCGAAAGATTAAACTGCGCCAGCAATGACAGTATTGGTTTTACTAAAATAAAATATAGCCACAACATTATTGGAGATCAATTCTGCTAGCAACGAAACAGTAGATTTAATTACCAACAAAAAGCTAGAAGAGTGAATAATGATGATTTAAGAAAAAATCACTATTTAAATCAAAGCCGATGATAATTTGAGAAGATTTATTGAACGAAAATAAATAACTTAGTCAGTCTTTTTTAATTATAAAAACAAGAAACAAATTTTCACAAGCAAATACTACAATGGAAATAAGAAATATTAAACTGAAACATTTAATTTTAATTATCATTTCATACTTGAACAAAAATGCTAATCTTCCTGCTTTTTCAATACCCAGTCTATTTCTTATAACGGAATATACTAGCCCAAATGTACTGAAAATTGGTTCCACTGAGGCCGAAGAAGCAATTGCACAAAGAAATTGTTTCAACACAGGTATCTGTTTTTTTGATTTCTGGATCATCATCAGCTTGTGACTTAATTCCATTGACGTTTATTGTAATTTCTTCAGAGAACATGATGCTGCTTTTGAAGGGCAGGAAACTATCATTAAATTTTATTATTAATAGTAATAATCCACTATTACCATACATTGCATTTATAGCTTCTAAAACCAATTTTTTTTCATCGGTAGTCAACGTGTACTTTAGCTTAGACGGGTCCATCATAAAAGCTATAAAGTGGTAAGGCGTCAGTGCTTGTTCATATCGGCGCTGAAATTGCTGATGTTGTTGAATTGGTAGTTCTAAATCTTCTTCGAAGATATTTTCTAACTTTTTCCATTTTTCCACGGCGTTCGAGAGAGTAACACTGTAAAGTATCTCGAGCTCCCGTCTCACCGTGACCGCATTCTACTATTTAAAACCAATACTTCTTTTGGTTCTCTTTTGATATTGATAGCATAAATTATGAACTTTAATTTGCGCATCCGCAGATTGCTGTAGAACCGCCATATAGCTGAGAAATAAATGTTAAAAAAAGTCAAAAAGTTATTAGCAAATTGATTGTGTAAAAATTATTCGATCGTATTGCTCCCGATTTCGCGTGCCTTTTCTATGCTACAAGAGCCTTCTTTTCTTGTGTCAAGAAGTATATGAAACCTGTTTTTCTATTGTTTAAGTGTAAAAATGAATTACATTTAACATTTTGTTTTCCAGATTTTTTATGATCATTGAGTCTTCAAATTAAAATTGTCATGCACAATTCAGTTGGAAATTATGAAACGTTTTCGTCGTAAATAAATTATAAATGTTATGCACTATGAAATATTTAATTTAGTGTAACCGAAAAATGACGCTGTTTAGCAAAGTGATTAATGTAGCTTGGCATAAATTGCAATATAGGGTGCACTTAATATTCTCGACAGTAAAATATTCATTGTCAACAAGAACACCTGTTCTCATTTAAGTGCTGTTTGAAATCTGTCGTTGATCTTTCATTTGTTAGCGAATAAATTCATAATTAATTGGGTGTAGATTTACTTTGATCTTTTGTTAAGTATGTAGCGAGATGTGTAGTAATTATTATTAGTATTTTATAAGTTATTTTTGATTATTGGTCAATCACTATTTCCAGTAGGTAATCTAAAACGTAAATTTCAGTCACAAACGTCTCGATAAAGTCCTTATTTTAATATAAGGAACGTAACCAGACTGCAACCAACAGCTACTCTCCGGGCTATGTGTCCCACCGATCGCTGAATTACGAGCTTGGAGCGTTAAGTGTAATAATTGCATATTACCAACAGAACACTTAATGCTTCAATTGCAATTAACACCGGCCGAAAAACTAATTCCGACTTAAAGGAGCTCTCGTGCCAGTCGTCCCACACCAATTGCGGACTGCAGTTTCGAGCTGTTGGCTCTCATTAGTGCAAGGTAAGCTGTGATGACTGACACTGACTATTTGGTACATTTCGATATCTTTAATATAGCGACATGCAAAACAGTCGGCAGGTGCCATCTAGTGGTCCAGCGTCTGTTGCAGTCGAAAAATAAATAGCCTGACTGGGCTTAGCATGAGTTCAAGTGTGCTTCTAGGGGGTAGAATATTAAAACGTACTATTTCAGTCACGAGTTACAAGCCTGGCGTGTTAAGTGTAATAATTGTATATTACCAACAGAACGCTTAATACTTGTAATTCAGCTCTCGGTGGGCACATAGCCCCGAAAGTAGTTGTGGAGTTCAGAAAAATCGCAGATGAAGATCCACACTAGAAGCTGTGATGCAAGTTTGCACAGACTTCAATGATACGTAGCGAAATATTTCATTTTCCAATGTTTTCCATTGGAGAAGATGAAAAATGTCCGTTCGGTTGTACAACAAATACATATAAACTGGAATTCTCTCCGACTATTATTATTTAATAAAGATGAAATATTGCAAAATTAAGTATTTTCAACAAATTATTATTTCTCTGAAGAAAATGGGCAAATTCCAATAAAACTTACGGAAAATGTAGGTCTTATAAAGTACTATTGTCAATTAAAACCGTAATAGTGGTTAAAACTAAACACTTTTGTGAAATCCTGCCATCAAAAATGAGAAATGTGCGCGATTGTTCAAATTATAGTGTTATGTGCATACCCACGCCCTTTTACTAAGAGAGGTTTAATCTCGTAGTAGGAAGAAGCAGTCATATGATAATAGTTCACCAGTTGACCCAGAGATGATGCCACAGGTTCTATCCGCGAATAAATTAGAAAGCAGTAGAACCGTCTTGGATGACACTGGAATAAAGTATAAAACTCTAGAACATGGTTCATGGAGTATATAAGTAGCAGAGCCAATACGCTGGGGTCAATTCAGTACAGTTCTGAGATGAACCAAGTGATCAGATAAGATAAAATTACTACAGTGGCACTAAAGTACAGAAATTTATAGTAGTTAAGAGTTATAGATAGTGTGTAATTATCAGGACCAGTTATTGTAAGTTAAGTGTTAAATAAATCAGTGGTTAGTGATAATTCCTGTTGCAATTATTGGACCTACGCTTGTGGGTGTTCATTGGAGGGTGTAAATATGTAACAGTAGAATTTTAAGAGTACTCAAAGAAAACAGTGAGAGAAAAATATATCAAAGTTATTGACCATTATATTGCGTTTCAAAAAAATTTAATTTCCTCATGACTAGACTTCAAATCTAAAATGTACTTATACGATTTAAAAGTATGTGAAGGAGCTTACAATTTGAGATAACAAAGTTTTTGTGTGATTCATATTTACCGAGATATTTTAATATTTGCATTTTAACATTTTGTTAATAAACAAATTAACCCTTTGCGTTGAAATTTGCACTGGTTTATATTTTCATTTTCAAAAGTCAAAGCTATTAAAAGATTACTAGAAGTTAAAACAATACTTATTTGTAAAGAGGCGTGTGCAGAAATCCGCGACCCGGCGAGCTACCTTATATGAGATATACAGAGGGAAATGCCTATCAAACTTTAGATAAATATAGAGCTTGTCAAAATATGAAAAGAACTTCCTATATACACGTGTCCGGAAATGATTCCTAAGGAGCTAGGAGTACATTTTTATTTAATATTTCGGGTCAGATATGATCTAATAAATTTTGGTTGTGTTTTTATAATAGGGAAAGGTTAGTTTGTCTCTAATTTCTCGCCATTATACTATTTATTATTTAGAATTGGCACTTTTGATTTTTATTACTAAAGCAAGGTTTATTCTTTCGATATTAATATTGAGAAAACAAAGATTATTATTATACTGAGTAACTCACCTGCGTTACAAATTACATTATCTTCTTTGCCCTTGACGCTTTTATTAGTAATATGTAGATACTTTAAAACAATAGTTTTGGAGTCAGATATGTCAGTGTCAACTACATGTCGTTAAGGTCAAGGTTGCCACCTTTTGTATTGTAAAATACGAGACACTCATTCCGTTGCAATTTACAAGGATAGGATTGTAAAAATGAGCAGCACGCGAAAATTTGATATTCAAGCTAAAATACATTTTTATTTTATCTAAATAAAACTGCTCCACATTAGAGCCGTATAACTATTGCTCTTTTATTTAACAAGCGGGTTAATTTAAAGACTATTTTGTAAAAAAAATATATATATATTCATCACCTATACCAGATGATATGATTGTAATGAATGATTCTTATGGTACAAAAGTTCACATGCATTTCGTGTGAGAGCTAATTACTTCATCATGGAAATTATGTTTAATAAATATTATGACACTTCCAATTCAAACTAAATGTTCGCTTCCATGGTCCAGGTTCGTTAATATTTCACACCTATTCATCTGGTTCCGTGAATTAAATGCTTTCATCATTTTCGCAGAGCATAACTGTAGTGCATTCTGTGAGTAGGATAGAACCTCGAAAAATATGAATATTTTCTAACCTAACGAGACTATGTCTCCCTCCCGTCTTCGAGGATGCTGAACACGATGTCGGTGGTTAAATCTCTCTCCAAGGTCACTCCACCCTCCCAAGCGGCCAAAAACCATTCCCGAAAGGGGTAAACCACATATCCGTTGTCTCCAACCAGCCAAACCTGTCTTGCCCTCGTTTTCGAGGATACTGAGTACGATGGTAATGTCGAGACCCTTCCTCGACCCCCCAACCCCGCAAACGGCCAAAAACCACCCCCGAAAGGGGTTAAACTGCGAATAGGCCGTCTTATTCCGGCTAAACCCGTGATACCCCCCGTTTTCGTGGATGCCGAGCGTGATAGTAATGTCGAGACCCCTCCTCGAACCCCGCCAACCCCCAGATGGCCAAAAGCCACCCCCGAAAGGGATAAGCCGCGTATTCGCCGTCTCCTACCAGTCAAACCTGTGTTACCCCCGTTTTCGAGAATGTTGAGCATGATGGTGATATCGAGACCCCTACTCGACCCTCGCTGAGCGAGGAGAGGTCGCAATATTTTTTTCATGCACAGCATCCTCGAAAACGGGTAACGCGGGTTTAGCCGGGAGAAGACGGCCTATCCGCGGTTTACCCTTTTCGGGGGTGATTTTCGGCCGTTTGACGGGGATCGAGAAGGGGTCTCGACATCACCGTCGTACTCAGCATCCTCGAAAACGGGGGATATCACGGGTTTAGCCGAGAGAAGACGGCCTATCAGCGGTTTACTCCTTTTCGGGGTGGTTTTTGACGGTTTGGGGGGTTGGCGGGGTTCGAGGAGGGGTGTCTATATCACCATCATACTCAGCATCCGAGAAAACGGGGGTAACACAGGTTTGGCTGGTAGGACACGGCGGATACGCGGTTTACGCATTTCGGGGGTGGTTTTTAGCTGTTTCGGGGTGGGGTGACTTCGGAGAGAGGTTTAATCACCGCCATCGTGTTCATCATCCTCGAAAACGGGAGAAGGCATAGTCTCGTTAGGTTAGAAAATATTCATATTCCTGTCCGATTTACAGAACGCACTACTGAGGATACCGTGGAAAACAGATTGTAACCCGCTCTCGTAAAATATTTGAAATCTCGAACAAAACATTTTACAAAATTAAAGAGATTCTTAAACTTTCGCCACGTTATATCTTTTGGATTTTGCAATTAAGTGAAGGTAAATCACCCTCGCCGGGGTCAGGTTGGATTCTTAATGACAGCACTCCCCTCTTCAATAGTAAAAAAAACCTGTATGTTTATTGTTTTTCTATTGTACATACTGACTGGACTGGACTAAAGTGGTTACACTCCGTGTTCTGTATTATAAGCTCAAAACAGTTGTCACTTGTTTAGTTCACCATTTTTTGTTGTTTAAATCAGTTCTTAAAATCTCTTCAATCCATAATCTTGTCAATGAAACCATATGGCTTCCTTGATTTTCCCTGATTTTTCTACAATCCAACATGTGTTGGATATGCTAGGTAGGGGACTGACTAATTTATAAACCGCTCCAGATGTACTCCTATGCGAAGTTCAAGTTGCTTGGGACAGTCTTGAGATCGATCACCTGATTCGAGTCATCCCGAGACAAGTTCACGAGATGTAAGGTCAAGGGGTCGTGCAACTCATTGTCATATTATTAATAACTTTTTTATTCGTTAAAGTTTGCTTGGAAATTTTTATCATTTAATGTTTAATTACAATAAATAATTTCATGACATTAATAATGATAATAATCTTATTTGGCAATTTTGGTTTTAAAATTAACATACGTTATTATACCTAATACATCCGGTGTAAATTCAAAGTTTAAATCTATAAATAGACAGCTACTTAACAACCATATACTACTCTGGTAATAATTTTTTGAAGGTGGAAAGGATAAACAAAAGGAAAACTAAACAAAACACATGGCATTATTGAAATAAATAATCAAAGAGATAGATAATTAAAAAAAAATATATAATAAGACAATACGAGAAACAATCAAGCGTATTTATAAACATGAAAAACGTATGTTTGGTAACCGAAGAACTGCTGGAAGCATTCATAATGATTACAGTAAAGCAGTAAGAAGCAAAAAGCCAAATTGTCGTTTTGGAACGAAATACGAACTGCAGTCCACATTGAATGGACAAGTCAGTAATGTTTTAGTGTTTGGTATAGTTGGATGCGGCGAGAAAATGTGGTGACTTGAAAAAAAGTCAAGAGGAATAAAATGTATTACTTTTGGCAGTTACCTGATCTGCTCGAATCGAAAACCTTTAAAATATTAATCAGGGGGTGTTTCAACAATTATTTACACTGATATCTCAAAATCCAAAGACGATAATTGATGCGCTTTCTTCATTCCTTTTAATCGCGAAGAAATTAAGTTCAAACTTGACATAAACTGCTTTATTTTTACCTTGGAGGCAATTGCCATTTATAAAGCTTTAAGCTATATCAAAGAAACAATTTCAAAGGAAATAATAATCTTATCTGACTCCCTTTTGGTTCTTTCAGCTATTAAATAGAATTACCATTTTTCATACCAAACGAACCCATATATTTTGAAAATGAAATCTGCTGTTCACAATATTACATAATCTGGTAAATTCGTCACATTTGTCTGGGTCAAAGCCCACATAGGCTTAATATATAACGAACACGCCAAAGTCGCCGCCACTAATGGGATTCTATTAGATTATAAACTATGCCTAACTGATTTCTCTAATCTGTATAAAGTTCAATTAAAAAAATAAATGGAATCACACCTGGGAACAATACGTCTTAAATAATTCATACCACAAAACACTAAAGAATTTTTGCTAGAAATTTTTAATTATGTCTGGGTGAAAGGCGAATCCATTGATTCCTGGAAGAAAATTGTTGTCGTCCCTATACTTAAACCTAATAAGAATCTTAATCTCGTATAGACCTATTTCTGTTCTGTCATGCATATTTAAAACTTGAACGTATGATAAAAACATGCTAGAGTGTTGGCTTACATGTAAGTATCCACTCCCAAACGATCAGTTTGGATTTAAACGTAAGTTCGGAACATTGGATGCGGTAGGTAATGTAGTTTCTGAAATATATGACTGTTTCATCAATAATAATTACAATACAGTAATATTTTTAGACGTTAAAGATGTGTACGAGTCAGTAAATCTTCATATTCTAAGGGACAATCTGTTCAAATTCAACATACCTCTTCATATAGCTGCAACTATAACAAACTTATTTAATAATAGAGCAATATATGTACGCCAGGTTAATAATGAAAAATTAGGGCCCCGTTTCACATCATCGGGTATCCCTCAAGGCTCTGTTCTGAGCCCTATTTTGTTCAATGTATATACTGCCGACTTCCATTCTCTCAACCATAAATTAAGTATCACTCAGTACGCAGATGACTTTGCTCTATCATACGAACATAAAAAAAATTACATTTGTAAGAGCACATTAAATAGAGAATTCACCAAATGTTATTCTTGGCTTTTAAACAAGGGTTTTGAAATGTAACAATCTTTACTAGGCACAACATTGAAAGTGTTTCCAACATAAAATTGGGCAAATTCAATTTCGCAATAAAAAATGAAATAAAATACTTGGGTGTTATTTTGGACAGAAAACTAACCTGGAAACCTTTTATAGATAACATCGCATCTAAATGTGACAAAGGACTGAATTTCCTTAAAACCACTACCTACCAAGACGTGGTGGGGTTCTGATCAAAACACATCTCTATTATTTTGTAAATCTTATATTAGATCGATTATAGATTATGGCTCAATCTCCTATAAAGCCGCCTCAAACACAAACCTTAAACGAATTGATATAATACAAAACAAAGCCCGCATTTGTTTAGGAGCTCTGTCATCTACTCCAATTGAACCACTGCACATAGAATCATTAGAACCACCTCTGCAACTAAGGAGAGAGTATCTCGCGCTGAAATTCATCCTAAAGTCAAAAACCAAAAACTCAGACCTCTTGAATAAAATTTACAAAACAAGTATATCAGATTTGACAGAAAAATATTGGCAGAAAAAAAACTCCCCCCCCCCCGCCTTTGTGTGCCGCGTACATAGATACTTATGGCCTTTTCAAATTAATGGAACCTGTATACCCCCCTACACCTGAATATGAGTTTTTTGACCTTGACATTATTTTCCAACTATTGTTGAAAATTAATTGGAGAGCCATAAAATTGTTCTACAAAACCTAAATCAATGGTCACATTACACAAAAGTATATACAGATGCATCCAAATCTGCCCAAGGAACAGGATGTGCATTCATAATACCCCAATATAATATCTCCACCAAATTTAAATTAAATCAAGAAATCTTTTCAGCAGAAGCAACTGTCACTTACAAAGCCATTGAGCATGTCACTCACTCAAATATTAATAATAACTATATTATAATCTCGGATTTCTTGTCAGTTTTAACAGCTCTTAATCATAGTTATCCGCCGAATATTCCATCAAATCCATTATTACTAATATTAAAAAACTCATTCGACAGTTATACGAAAATGGGGGTCGCATAGCTTTCATGTGGGTCAAAGCGCATATTGGTATTCATTTTAACGAAGAAGTCGACTCCATCGCTAAACAAAGCATTTCATCCGGTTTAGAATCTCCAAAACAATTAAGTTACGATGATGCTGTGAACTCCTATAAACTTTTAATAAAAAGAAAGTGGTCAAAGATGTGGCAAGAATTTATTTTTACCAACCCCACAAGGTACACTAAAATTAATCCTGAAATACCATCCACATTTTTGCATGACAATTTTAACCTACCTAGAAAGTACATAACAATTATCAATGGAATAAAATTTGGACATGGTTGTTACCCTTCACATCTCTTCAGAATAGGAATTTCCCCTACAAATTTGTGCGATACATGTAACCTTGAGGGTGATTTAGATCACATATTTTTTAACTGTAACAAACACACAGACGCAAGTAATGAATTGTATAAACAACTTATAAATTTAAAGATAGAACCCCTTTCAACCTACTATATTTAATATGTCTTAATAATAACGACATTCTAGACTGTTTGATATCTTTTTTATATAAAAGTGGCATACAAATTTAGGTTAGAGTTGTCATTCCTGTGTTAAAACCTTTTAATATAATCCGAGGCCTTTACCTGTGTTGTGAAAAATCAAAATACCTTGACGAGCCCATAGGCGAGAAGTGTGTGCCCTTGTTTAATTTCCATTGTGTTCTTCTAAAAACTTTTCTTGTTAGAATTAGATTTAGCTTTTTAAAATAATAGGACAGTGTATCTATGCCCAAATGCCATAAAAAAAAGAGATCCTCTATTTATCTATCTGTCTATCTATCTAGAGGTAGTAGGGATATATCAAAAATATACTTTATGATTTGAATGTACATTATACTTTCAAGCATTTTTGACAAGGTGGGAAGCATAGTTATAGTCTGATGATTCTTAATTTATCTAGATTTGGTTTCTTGGACAACACGGTTACAATACCATTTTTTTATGCAATCGAAACAGTATCAAATAGACAAATGTTACCTATAAGAGTTAATTCAGAGTTGTTAAAGAAATGATATGTAGACAACCCAAATTTATTATTTTTAAGTTTAGTTCATCACACCCTGTAGCATTTGTCTTTATTTAATTATTACTTTTTAATATAAATGTCTCCGCGTGTTGAAATTGGGATCAAATAATGAATCATTTTTCAGTTTGTTTAGAACAGACTTTGATAATTTGATATGGATCGATTATAGACTGAATATTATTGACCCAATTATATAACATTTTAAGGAAAATGATATAGAAACAGTTTGAACAAATCATCAAATAAAAGTAAATAAATTATTTTTTAAAATTTGTATCAATATTACCGTCCCTTGCTTCTACCTTAACCCAGTGCTCTTCTGATTTTAGTCGCATTTTTGTATAATTAATGATTGTACTCGTTGTGCCGTTGTTTATATATTTCTCCTTTTATATTCCACCATTTATACAAAAAAGCCAATAATTAAAACTTTCTGTGAGGCATAATTTTTCTTGCTAATGCTTAGGGACTGCTAGCAAATAACTATTCCACCGATTTAATTTGCATTTTAATTGGGACTTACTGCGTTCTACAAACAGAGGCGTTCGCAGAAAATTTTCCTAAATGAGTTGAAATTATAAAAAATCGCAAAGACGCGAGTACGTAATAAACAGTTTTCTGCACAATCATAGTGCGGTGTACTCGAAATCTGCACTATCACTTGTTTCTGAGTCTTCATTAAAAATTATTACAAAGTGGTCTCGATTGGAATTATTCACATTTTTTAAAATATTCATCAAAACTTAAAATGCGTTTTAGAAAAATCTGAATAATGCTATTTCTTTGGATATTTACTTCTAATGTTGCTAGTTGTGAGTGGTAGGGGTTTGAGTTTTCAAAACAATGGAATTTTACTTCCATCTTTGGAAGGAAGGTATTTTTGAACCATTCCTTAAAAATTAGTCACATTTCGGTGATAGTCAATATTTGAACAAATTTCTTTTTGTGCACATTAAGGCAGTTAGTTATTATTCATCGTTTGTCGTCAATGCTTATAGACATAATCAGACCTGATTCGGAACATCTTCCCTTAATCTTTTGGGTACAAGTTGCTCGTGTATCAAGTTAATTGTTCTCTCGATCTTATTTTCTTATCGTCCAACACTCCCATGGTTATTTATAGGCTAACAATATAAGTAGAAATAACAGACATATACTCTAGAACTAACTGCAACATATTTTCCCATTTCCGTTCCCAACGTAGGGAAGGTTTTTAACAAATCCTTGCCAGTGGGTCACCAAATGGTAACTAGAAATTCTTATAAAACATTTTGCATTCAAAATGCATTTGTATTTTATGTTGCAGGTTATCCTCTCATTTCTACACCTCCCCCCGTGTGGAGGTGGTTTTTCAAAAAAAAATTACTGATAAGGCCTCTGCATGGTAGTTAGCAGTTGAATGTTAAAGATTATTTTTGCATCATCTGTTTTTACTTTGGTTTGATTTTAAGAGGTTGTTCAGCCGTCAAGAGTATTATAGAGTGTGTCCTTGTTGTTCTCACTGTTGGCATACTACTTCGTCCTACTTTAAGGCGGGTTGAAAGAGTTGTTTACCCCTTCGGGGGGTTATGAAAATGTTTCCCCGTCTCCTTGACTATTCTAGAATCTATGCTATGATACAATTTGGAAAGGATTTTGGCCCTTTCGCCTTGGAGGTAGAAAAACGCCTATTCTTGACATTGTCCTTTGTAGCTCAACATGATCGACTTAAATTGATTAAATTTTTACCGCCAATTTCTTGAAGTTAAATATTTTTATGATCCATTTTAGTGTGATGTATAATTCCCCTTAAAGCATGCAATATTGAGGCACAGGTACTTAGTGTCATAGCGCGTTCAATGAAAATTTGTATTATTGTGAACTTTGAGTCAGTCGTTTCACACATATAATGAATTAACTCTATATTTGTTCAGAACATTATGTAGTACGTAGAAATATTGTTATGTGCTGCCCTCTAACGGAGAGAGATGTAATTAGTAACTGGTACACAGTGAAGGGAAACTTGTTTAGTTGGTTGCCGGTAAAACAGCGCCATCTGTGGGCCAATTGACAAACTGCCATTTAGCACCTAGAAAACTATAGAAATTTCCAGCATGTTCGACTGGTTCGGGAGGGAGATTAGACTGCGTTCGATTCGTCTATATAAGGAATAAATTCGAGCAGAGAGAACACAGTTATATATTAGATGACAAGTGATCAGATGACATAACGAACAGTAACAAGTTGCGATTTAAAAGTTCTGATTTAGAGTAGTGAATTTATTTTAGATTCAAGTTATTATTAGATTGTCATTTTTTTAAGGATTAATTATTGCAATTTAAGTGGTTAATAAAGTAGTGGTTAGTGGATTTTTTAAAAACTTTTATATAACGTCGGTCTATTTCCGCTACTGAGGCTTAACACCGATGCCTGTAGGTGAACTACCCCCAACCAGGCATTTTGCCGAACCGTTTCTCTTAAGAAGAGTAAGGATTTTTTACTTGCCTAACATTTAATAGACAAGGTACCGACGGCTTTACATCCCCTCCGAAGGATGGTATATCTCCTATACAACCCTCGCCTAAGGTTGTATAGCTTCCGCGCATACACTGATATACAAGTCGCTGGAAGATGTGAAATAAATTCAAACGATTCCATACACTATAGTCGCAGAATCAATTGGAATAATTCATTTTAATTTACTCTCAAGTCAAGTCAACATTCTTTCTATTGCTTTTATTTAATAATGTCAATGCCAATTGTAATTTTTTTCCTCAGTAAATAACCGTCATTAATCGATTAGTAGTGAAGCTGGCCGACACTTCTAATTTAAGGGTTATAAATTAGTTATTATTAATCACGGTAAAAAATTCAAAATCTTTAACATTTTGAACAAAATGTAGTGTCTTGCCTATTTTCGACTACGGATTTAATTTTTACCAAACGTTGGTAAATTTCTAAGCAATTTTAGTCACATTATTGTGTCATTAAAGGGGTTATCAGTTGATCAATATTCATTATTGCTGAAAAACGTTAAGTGACCGAGCGAAGCAAAGAGCGTCGGACTGGGCCTAAGGGGTCCGGGTGGCATTATGATTTTAAGGTCCCGCTGCCCGCCTAGGATCAGGGCAGATGAGAGAATCAGGCAACCAACAAACCCAATGATAGTAATAATCAAATAGGTAAAAGTTTTTAGAAGTTTTTATTTTCAAAGACATACATTTTTGTGCAAAAAGTTCCGATTAGTTATAACTGAAGCCAGCCAATCAACATTTTTTTAAAAAGAGGAGAAGTTTCGGCTAGATTGTCAATAACTTGTTCGTAAAAGCTGCTATCCCCGTCATTCTTGATAAGATTCGATTCTGTGTTTAGGACAATCAACAAGTTCTTGTCCAAGTAGAGAACAAAGCCTTGTCTTAATGCGCGTCAGCGGAGAAAATCTTCTTTCACAAGTTACTTGGGTAAATGAGATAATAAGGATTACAAAATAAGCGACGTATACGTTTGAGTACGTATTGACGTGCATCTTATATTGGGACACAACTTTACATGCACATAGTATGCAACTTCGACAGGCATCCGAACCTCTTCGAGACAAACGAATAGCGTTCTTTGTTGTTTGATCTAAACTTCCTGCTCTTCGTCTTCTTCCTCACTCTGAGAATCAGAATCCTTTGTGTGTTGCTACCTAGGTGGAACGTCTTCGTCCCAAATTGTTTTAGAGGGCCCATTAAAACTTTTCAAAAAAGATTCTTTTGAAAATAGTTCTCGATGGATATTAGCAATTGAGCGATTAACTTTAATACATCATTAGGAATACCGTTTTTCTCAATTTCGTAGAAGTTTTTCGATCCGAACAAGCAGCATCCTTCATCGTTGCAGTTGAATTTTTCATCTATATTAATTAGAATGTTCATGATGACTTTGACTTTGTAGGCAGTAATAGAGTAGAATATCTTTGATCCGCAGACAGTAATCCCACTTCGTCTTGGCATAACTCATCGTATTTTTTCAGTTTCCTAGATGTTCTTCGTAACGGCAGCGTGATCTGTATTTCAACGTCGATGTTTTAGCTTGAATTAATTCTTGAACTTGGGATGCAAACAAACTCGCAGCACGGAAACCGTCGTCATAATGATCTAGTTGTTTCTGCAAATTCTTCTCCAAAGTGTTGATAAGTCCCCAAGTTTTAAGGTAGTAAATTGAGCATCTCGTGCCGTGATGTCACTTAACAAAATGTCAATGGCAAGGGAAATTATCTATCATAATCAACTATACTACATCAAATAATATTAACATATTTAATCTAACGAACTAACCTAAAGAAATACTCGTATTACGTATTTTAGTTGTTAATAAATTGTAGTAAAAAAGAAAGTCAGATTCGAACCCTCGCCCGTGTGAGAATCTGGCTATCTTCCCACTACACCACGGACTGCTGATGACAAACTGTTACATGGCCTATGTCCATTTAACAGTTAACTAGTGTTTTGTTTATGTTTAGCACGTTGTGCACATGTGCACAGTGTAACATTTTGATTCAGTTTTTGTAAGTGAAACTGTTTTCAACTAACAGAATTTTACTTGCATAACTGCTAAACCATTTCACACTGTTTTATGTACATATTTTTATATCTTAGGAACTCAGTCATGTTTTTTTACACTATTATGTATTTCCGTTCTATTACAGCATTATGCCAGGAAACAATTGTCTACAAAACATTTATTTACATCAGATACCTATATTTTTGTTTACTATGTAAGTACATATGGTTATTTTCCTTACCTTTTCTCGTTACTATATATAGTATATCCTATAAGATGTAATATATTTACTGAGTTCTCACAATAGTCACAATTTTTACTATTTATTACAGCTGTTCATATTTGTGGTTATGTATAAAATAGAAATTACAAATTGTGAGGCAAAAGCAAATCAGCTGTGGTATGGAAGGAATAAAAACTTTTATTATAGATTCCTTTTATCGATCATATGCCACTATTTTAGTTGTGAGTAAAGGAACTTGTAGAATTTGCGACCTGCAAGTTGTTGCGCTTAACTCAACCATTGACAGATGGCCATACCTGTACTATTTCTGTATTTTATAGCTTTCAATTTAATTAAGGAATTAGATTTCTCAAGTTTATTTGGTAGCATTATTTTGCAGTAAATAGGACAAAAAAAGTTTACCTTATCAGTAAAACTCACCAGGCATTTGCTTGCAGCCTTTGCACTGATTCGAACGTATATAAATTTTAACTGTGGTCTTCAGTAATTGATATTACATTTTTATATCCGCGTTAACAATAACATCCAGGCAATTTCATTTATTACTCATTTAAAATTTAATTAATCTTCAATTTTTGTCTGATGTAATTTCAATTATTTTTAAAATAAATTTAAATTCAAGGTCAATTCTTTTTAATTTAATAAGTAGTTAAAATACTATATGTACCACATGCTTTTAAAATATTTTTTCCTTTTTCATTTTTTGGCAATTTATAGTTTATGAAATCAGCTTAGATACTTAAATTCTTAAATACTTATATACTTATATTCTTATATATGCTTTTATATAAGTACTTATATATTTCTATATATTTATATGTACTTATATGTTTATGCATATATATACTGATACATTTCTGTATACGTTTCTGCATAGCTTCTTCATTCCTGCATAGCTTTTGCACAGCTTATCTTTCATATAGATAAAATTTCGTTAACATTTCATAAACCACCTAGTCGGTTAATTTTCCTACGATTTTCACTCCATTTCATTAAGAGACGTAAATTGCAAGGAAACTTTAGAATCCATTCTCGCAACAAGAGACAATTGTGGGCCTGGATTGCTGTTCTAGAACCAGTCACCTCAACAATAGTCAATCTAGGATCCTGGTATAAATTTGTTATATATATATATATGTATATATATATATATATATATATATATATATATATATATATATATGTTAGATAGTGGATTGTTTGAATAACTTTTTAAAAACTTTATTTATTACACTTGAGTCAACGTTGACTCGTTTTAATAAGATACAATAATAATTTTTGAAGTAGTTTAATCTGAAGTGAGTATAAGACTGATTACAAAAAGGTTGTTGGTAATATTTATAATGTTTTGAGAACAAAGGAAACAGTGTTGCTGATTCAGCACAATCAGGATTACTTAGAATTGAAATACAATGCTCATGCAGCGTGAGCGGTTATTGAGGAGAGCTGTTACGCAGTATGTAATACGATATGTTTGAGAAGGTTAAGCCTGTCTCGATAATATTATATATCATAGTATATTTCTAATATAACAGCTTCCCCCTTATAAAAAAAGTTGGTGTTTTATGCAGCAACTTTTGAAATGAATATAAAATGTATATAAAAGGTAATTGTGCAATTTGGAAAAATATAAAGAGTACAAAAATATTAAATCGTAAGGTTTACAATACAGAATATAGCGTCTAAAATATGAAATGCAAGCACAATAAGCTTGATTCATAAAATAAAATAACATAAAAATGCTAGAGTTAAAATATAGCTTTAGCAAGAAAGCGTAAAATACAAACATACTAGGTTTGAATTGTAAAATAGGATAAAATATTCCTAAGGTTAAAATATAGCTTTACTGTGAAAGCATAAAATATAAGCATGATGGGTTTGAATGAAAATGACGTAAAAATGTTAATAAAATTGAAATTAGAAATGAAATGATAGAAAATAATGAAATATAATGATTAAACAAATGAAATAAAATTCACTGAAGAGTCCAGCACTGAAAGTCAGTAAAAAGGCACAAAACAGTTTGTCTTTATGTAAGTTCTATGTCTTCGGCTTCGTTGTCTTCTCTTCTTAAGGTAGGTCGTCTTCGTGAAGGAAATAGGTTAGCAAAGGTCCTGTAGGGTTTGCTAGGCCTCGGTGGAGATGGGGGTGATGCAGAAACATCGATGGCTAGTCTTCGTCTTTTTGTTCTGCACTTACAAAATAGGTACAGAAATAACAGTCCAATTATTAGCACAATGATAAAATAGGTGAACCAGGATATGTGTTTTGTTATAAAGGGTTCGTTGATCAAATCATCTAAATCTCTGGAGTATTGGTCCAACTTGTGTTTGGCAACTTCGAGGTCTTCCGTATTGAGATTGTTTAATTTTAGTGGTTTAAGATTTGGAGCTCGGATTTTGTCTGGAATATGTTTACAACATTCAAATGGAATTTGGATTGGATGAGTGTCGTCTTTTACATCGGTTACTTCATTGGTACTGGCTTGAATTTTTGTGATGCCTATGAAGGCGTAACAATTTGGTTGTAATTTTACTATTGAATTTTTGTAGATGACTTCAGTTTTTGAATTTCTTTCTGGACAGTTGATGGTTGTTTGTAGAGGTTCTGCGTTAATAACTAACCAGGTGTTTTCGTCTATTTTTTGGGCGTTGTAGCCTTGGCTGATGATAAATGACGTCTGGCAGTTTTCTGGCAGAGTTTTGAGGTTCTTGAAGAGACGGGCTTCGCATATGGCATTGTTGTCAATAGGATATGCAAATAAATTTGGACATAATTTGGTGTTGAAATAAAGTGGTTTGCATTCTTCAAGGTTCGAGATAGGTATGTACATTAATGAATCATCATCTCTCGCGATATATTTTTGAGAAGTTGATAATACATGATATAAACCAGTTCTATTATCCAAAATAGGAATAGGGTATAATTGAAATACTGAATATGTTTGAGGGTCTATTAAAGGTATGTCTAACACAAATATTAGATCCGAATTTGTTTGAAAAGCTTTTAGTTCTATAATGTCTAAGTACTGTGCAACCTTTGATAGTTTGATTGGAAGCGGTAAATTGTTCCTTTGTAGGTTTTGCGAAATTTCCTGTAGAGA
The DNA here is from genome assembly GCA_963675555.1 of Leptura quadrifasciata. Classification (NCBI taxonomy): domain Eukaryota; kingdom Metazoa; phylum Arthropoda; class Insecta; order Coleoptera; family Cerambycidae; genus Leptura; species Leptura quadrifasciata. The sequence continues at coordinate 110,537,950 of OY776676.1, read as the reverse complement.
ATTTACTAAGTCTTTTGGATTTATAATTGACGTGTGAATTATTTTAAGCCTCGCGAAAGTGATGGAATTTAGGATGTCATTTAGGTTATCCTCGATAAATAAATAACTTGCCATAAGTTGTTCGCAGATTTCGATAAATTTCAGTTTTGCATGGACGTTTTCTATGTCTTTAGTCATGTCTAAAATTGAGGTTTCGATTTCTTTAATATCCTTATTGAAAGTTTCTTCGTCAACTTGCAATTTTTGAATAGTTGCGTTGAAATTTTTGATTACTGAAGTTGTAACGGATATTTGGTTTTTAATTAGGTTTTCGAGTTGGTGTTCGTCATTATTCAATTTGTTGATACAATCAGAATAATACTGACCGTCTTCTGCGTCTAAATTTCCGGTTATTGATTTGAAAATCGTTCCGATGCCATTTAGTATTCCTCGTTTGTATCGTTTCGTGTCAAGGTAAATTTCGTCAAATTTTGATTGTATTGATTGGGAAATTTGCGTCAATAAGCTAAGGTGAGTTTTTACATCTCCTGAAAAGACGTTCATGTAATGATATGCTGGGTCGAGTGTGTTGTATAGTGTCTGTAAGATCTTGTCGTTTTTGTCGAAAGCTGTCTTAAAGGTAGATATGTTTTTGTGTACCAGTAAAGTCCATTTCTTGTGAGAAATCACAATGTCCGTGTCTTGGTGATAATATACTCCGATCGTATTGTTAATAGGTGTTATTTTAAATTGAGCAAGTGCTGATCCGATCAGCAGGAGAAACCTGAAAATAAATTTAATCTTCAGTATATGGTTTCATTCGATCAAAATTTACTTTGGTTGTTTGGTTTGTTTCGAGATTTAGTAATGTAGCGGAATTTTGAAAGATTTCTGTAATTTCAAAGGGACCGTTGAATTTATTTTGTAGTTTATTTTTTATTTGTGATTCTTTGACGTACACTTTGTCGCCAATATTATATGTGTGTCTATTTTCGGGAATGTTCTTGTCGAATCGAACTTTGGCTTTTTGTTTTTGTGCTTCTGTTCGACTTCGCGCAATTTTGTAATAATGGGATATTCGATTATTTAGGTCTCTAACGTATTTGGTGATCAGGTCTTTTTGGTTGTAAAGAGTTTCAGGTGGTCGGTTAGCTGTATGTCCGAAAATAAGCTCGTATGGCGTAAAGCCATGAGTTTTGTTTACCGAGTTATTGTAACATATCACCGCATAGGGTAATATAGTAAAGGGATGTTCGTTGGGATTTTCGGTTTTGTGTATTCTTATCATTTCTGCTAGGGTGGCATGGAATCGTTCGATAGATCCGTTGGATTGAGGATGTCCTACGCTTGAGTATGTTAGTTTTATGTCGTAAAGGGTGCAAAGGTCTTTTAATAAATTATTATCAAATTCACCGCCATAATCGCAATGAATTCTTAGCGGGGTACCATAATGCTGAAAATAAAGCAACAGGGTATTTACGACTGATTTTGCGCTCTTGTCTGGGACTGCGTAGGCTTGAGTAAATTTGGTTAACTCGTCGCGGATAGTTAATGCATAGTTTCGCGTGGGAAATTCGAATAGATCAATATTAACTCTCTCAAATGGAGTTTTAGGGGTTTCGGTAATCACTAAGGGATTGTTGAGGTTCTTGCGACAGACTTTTGTTCTTTGACATGTTTCACAATTTTTTATAAAATTTTCGACGTCTTTTGTTAAGCCTTGCCAATTATATTTATTTTTGATTCTACGTATCGTTTCATTTATTCCACGATGTAAATTATTTTTTCCGGTGTGATGCTGGTCGAGAATGATCGGACGTTGGTCTTCATCGGGAGTTCGTACTAAATTTTGACAAATAATTAGTTTTAAGTCTTTTTCTGCAAAAATAAATGATAGGATTTCGAGAATTGGAAAGTCTAAGTTATTTTCAACATGATAAGTTTTGGAAAGGTCTAATTTGTTTCGATGTTTGTACAGTGTTAGAAATAGGTGTTCTACCACAGACTCTGGGTCGAAGGGTAGAGCGATAATGTAATAGTTTCTTTGTCGGGTTGATTTACTGGAAACGATATTAATTGTGTTGTTATAAAACTCTGGGTTTTCCTCGAAAATATCTTCGATAATTTGATGGTGAAGATCTGTCAAATTGTTTTGTTGGAAGAACGTTATGATATTTTTATTTTCTCGATCTAATAGTTGTTTATTTGTAATTTGAATTTTGGAATAATCTATTAGAGATTTGGTTTTGTAAAGTCGGGAAAATGTGTCAAATTCTCGGGCGATTTGTTCGTCGGTAATTTCGTCGTCATTGTCTGAAATTTCGTCTTCATCTGAGTCTTCGTTTGCGGCTAGAATTTTTGAATAAAATTTGGAACATTCTGAAAAGTGATTAATTTTTATTCTGGACAACGCGTCCGCGTTTTTATTGATCTTTCCGGGTTTGTATATTATTTCGTAATCGTATTCTTCGAGTTTTAAGCGCCAACGCGCTAGTCTACTACCTGGGTCTTTTATGGAAAATAACCAAGTGAGTGGTCGGTGGTCGGTGACGAGTTTGAACTTCCTTCCGAATAGATATGGCCTAAAATGCTTTACACTCCAGACCAAAGATAAAAGTTCACGCTCAATGGTTGAATACTTAGTTTCCGCGCCGCATAAAGTTCGAGATGCGTATGCGATTGGCAAATCTTTTCCTATACTTCCTTGTGAAAGTACAGAACCTATTGCAAATGCACTAGCGTCTGTAGTTAGGACAAAAGGTTCATCAAAGTTGGGGTAGATCAATATCGGAGTAGTTGTCAAAGTTTGTTTTAGGGTTTCGAATGAATTTGTACAGTCATTGTCGAAATTGAAAGGTATATCTTTTTGTAGCAACTTAGTTAAGGGTTTTGAAATTTTGGAGAAATTAGGAATGAAGCGTCTATAGTAGCCTGCTAGACCTAGAAAAGATTTAATTTCTTTCTGATTTTTGGGTTGAGGAAAGTTTAGAATTGCTTCGACTTTGGCAGGGTTTGGTTTTACACCATCCTTTGTAATAAGATGCCCTAAATAGGCGACTTCCTTGCGAAGGAATTCGCATTTGTCTGGCTGAATTTTGAGGTTGGCTTTTTGTAGACGTTTGAAGACTTCTGTTAGTCGAGAAATATGTTCATGGATAGTAGGGGAATAAATAATAATATCGTCCATGTAGACGAGACAGCGTTCATTTTGGATGCCTAATAGAATATTGTCCATGACCCTCTGGAAAGTGGATGGAGCATTTTTTAGACCGAATGGCATACGTACAAATTCGTAGTGGCCATTCTCTACCGTGAAAGCTGTTTTTTGGATGTCCTTAGGATCGATTTCAATTTGGTGGAAGCCAGAGGCCAAGTCTAGAGTCGTGAAATATTGACATCTGCCTAATTGGTCTAGAAGATCAGAAATGTTGGGCAAAGGATACTTATCACCTATCGTTACTTCGTTTAATTTTCGGTAGTCAACTACGACGCGCCATTTCTGTTTACCAGAAGCGTCTAGTTTTTTGGGGACTACCCAAACTGGGGAGGACCAGGGAGAAATTGAAGGCTGGATAATGCCTTGGTCGAGCATTTTCGAGACTTGTGATTTTACCTCTTGTTTATGAATTTGGGGGTAACGATAAGATTTAGTGAAAATTGGTTTAGAATCGTTAGTGTCTATTGAATGTTTGATTTCATTGGTAAATGTCAAGTTGTCACCTTCTAAATAGAATATGTCTGAAAAGTCTAAACAGAGTTGAGTAATTAGTTCACTCTCCTCATCGTTCAAGTGATCTAAGCGTAATTGGTTTCTTATTTCGTAATTTCTGTCTATATATTGGGAATCCGGATTTTGAAGATTTACATTAAATATTGACCTAAATTTTTGGACGGGTTCAAGTTTAAGATTTGAAAATTTTATTGTTTTTGGAATCGCGTTAGCGTTTATTATCGTTGTCAAAAATTCACCATTGTTGTCTATTTTGACAATGGCGTTCGGTAAACGTACCTTTTCGTTTTCCTGGGCTATTAGTATAGCTTCGGTATTTTGTAAATCGCATTTAAGTTTAAAAATCTTTTCTGTGCGTGGTTCGATAGAAATTACATTTTGGTTTTTTGTTTCGTTTAAATTTTGATTTTTAATCGGGCTCCAGAGTGTAGTTAATATATTATCGGTAACTTGATACAATGGTACGGTTTTGAAATTAGTGATTAATTGTCTGTTTTTAATGTCTATTAAGCAATCGTAATGGTCCAAAAAGTCGGCACCTAAAAGTCCGTCAAATTCTATATCTAGATTATGAATGTAAACTTTGTATGGATCATTCGGATTGAAAGGTATGAGAGCAGATTCAGTGATATTAATTTTTTCGTCTGTTATACCTTGTATAATTACATTTTCGTGGGATCGACGTTTATAGTTTTCTGCCGTTTCGGGTTTGAATATAGAGATACCTGCGCCTGTGTCTATCAAGATTTTGAAACGTTTAGTGATGTCTTCTATGTAAAATAAATTTTTTGAGTTTACGATATTTAGTTTGTAGCGGGGTGTTTTTACATGAATTGGTTTTCCGGGAAGTTCAGGTTTGGGCCGAAACTGTCCTGGAGGTTTATCGCTTGGACTTGATGAGAAATTTGGTCTACCTCGTCCGTTTGTTGTGTTGGAGTATTCATGGAATACTCCGGGCCTGTGCAAAAATCCGGAGGATTAACAGTATAATCCTCGTATTGCTGAGAATTAGCAGTACAATTCTCATATTGTCCATTTTGAAAATCGTAGTCATCGTTATTTTGAGATTGATAATCAGGAGAATAATTTACGGACTGATTTGCAGAGTAATCTTCGTATTGGTTTGGGTAATCTGAGTAATTATCATAAGGTTCTTGATTTAAGTGATGTGTTTTTTGTTGATTGAATCGATTAAAATTCGGGTTCGGTTGTATGGCAGAAGGTCTCTGCTGCTGGAAGTTAGGATTTGGCCTGATAGCTAAGGGCCTGTTTTGTTGTGGATAATTACGTTGTTGATTAGGCAAATTTTGGAAATTCTGTGGTCTAAAATTTGTTTGGTTAGGTAAACTCTGGAAGTGCTGTCTAGGAACTTGTGCCTGATTGGAATAGGCGTTTGGTGTGAAATTGGGGTGTGAAAATTGGTGGTTTTGCCTCGTGCGGCATTCGTTAAAGCTGTGTCCATTCCTTTTGCAGAATGTACAAAATGGTGGGAGATTTGGGCGTCTTTGCTGATTTTGAACGGGATTTTTGTTTAAAGTTCTATTTCCAAATTTTTGAGATTCGAAATACGATAATTGTAATTCTCGTTTGATGCGATTTATTGCATCTAGCATATTGCCGGGGTTACCAGCCCTAATAATTTGACCTAATTTTGGTTCGAGTCCAGTGAGAAGAGTAGTTAACGTCATATTTTCTATTAAAGTGGATTGCGCGGTTTTTTCCTCTAAAGTTAAATTTTGTTTTTGTATTGCCGCGTGCATTTTTGCATTATGTGTTTGTAACCTGGACACAAATATTAAAGCTGTTTCGTTGGGTAATTGACGAATTGTTTGCAAGTCTTGTATCAAGGCTGTCAAGTCACGAGAGCCACCAAAATGTGATTCGAGCAAATTTTTTATTTCCGCCCAAGTGACAGGGTTTCGTGAATTTATCAATTCTGCGGCTTTTCCGCGTAATTTATTTTTTATGTGAAGCGTTAATAAGATGCGCTGATCGTCGACAGCGATACCCTGAGCGGTTATGCAAGCTGAAATAAATGTTTGCAAGAATATGGGGTTGCCGTCAAATTCGGGCACTATGGAAAATATTTCGTTTAACCTATAAGGTTCAATATTTATTGTTTCGTTCGCCGTGATTGAATTGTTTGCATTGGAATTGCTTACGTTTGTAGCCATTTTATTTATATTATTTAGATAATCGAATAACTTAAAACACCTTTTCAATTTGAGCTAGTACGCTACTGATAATTGGCAATTTTTTATTATATGTAAAACAATGTACTGTTTATTTTATAATATTTCAAAATTTAATTACAAGGATAATTGGATTAATTTAAAAAGTGTTTTTAGTTGGGAATAATGTCACTGAAATTTTATATACTAATGTGCATTTAAACAGTATAGAACATGTGGGTTTTATTTTATTTCACAGTCAAGTAAGGCGTAAACTTAACCTTTATATGATATATGATATTATGATAAAAATAATGTTAAGATAAAATTGGTATGTGATTGTAGTTAATTAGATAAATTCGCACTTGAGGAGTATATGATATTACCATAAAATAATGTTACGATAGGAACAGTGTATGATTACGGTTATTTATATAGGTCACACAAATTATAATCAAGATATTTTGTTTCAAGTTTAAATAAAATTACTATTTTAGATATTAGAACTGTATGTAGCAATGCAATGTATTTTAATAAAATATAATGTAAAATTATGTCGTTGAAAATCAATAATTGCGAGACGATTCAAAAATGACTTACCCTAAATTTTTCATTCCTCGTGGTCCAGTTGAATGCGACTTCGTGAGCTTAGCTTCACCAAAGGTCTCTCTCTGTCAGGGGTGTCACTGGGTGTTCCTTCCACAGGGTTGCCTTTGATGCCGAAGACACCAACGATGGGACGGGATGAAATTCTTACTTGCTAATTGTTGAATCGTGTTGATTTGAAATGTTGCTTTGCTTGTATTTCTTGATAATTATTATTGTTTCGCTTCTGTGCATTTGAGAATAATGTAGGTTCTTCTGAACAAAGGATTGGGATCCACCACTACAGCTAAGAAGTTCTCCTTGTTCCAGAAGCTCTTTTCGTCCGGTTAGGCACCTTTTTCAGATGGACTCCTTGTTCCCTCGGATATGTTTGCTACTGGTTAGGCTCCCGAACTGTGTGTTTTTCAGATCCGCCACGACTGCGCCAATGTTAGATAGTGGATTGTTTGAATAACTTTTTAAAAACTTTATTTATTACACTTGAGTCAACGTTGACTCGTTTTAATAAGATACAATAATAATTTTTGAAGTAGTTTAATCTGAAGTGAGTATAAGACTGATTACAAAAAGGTTGTTGGTAATATTTATAATGTTTTGAGAACAAAGGAAACAGTGTTGCTGATTCAGCACAATCAGGATTACTTAGAATTGAAATACAATGCTCATGCAGCGTGAGCGGTTATTGAGGAGAGCTGTTACGCAGTATGTAATACGATATGTTTGAGAAGGTTAAGCCTGTCTCGATAATATTATATATCATAGTATATTTCTAATATAACATATATATATATATATATATATATATATATATATATATATATATATATATATATATATATATATATATATATTAAAATTTCAATTAGTCTTTACAAACCGATTTGTCTATTATTCATGTAATATATTTTAACATTCATTTTAAACTATATTTTTATTTCTCTTACCAACAATTTCAGTCTGATCTATAGTTGACTGGTTATTCGAGAAAAAGAGACAATTCTACTTATTTTCACTATAGATGGTGCCCAATTTAACATCAATTTTTCTTTGTCTCCTTTTCTTGAAATGAACAGAAATCTGTCGCTTATGCTGTACATATCAAAAAGGGTAAGTTTCTCCACTCTTACGAATACTCTGGATCCACGGCTCTCTGCTCCGACTTAAACTAGCTAGTCGTCCGCATATGTCGCCTCAATTCTTTCTCAAAAATAAATAATAAGGGAAAGGAGTTAACAAAATTTACATACTTATTACTATATCAATACGTCAATCGCGCAGTCTCAGATGCAGCGGCACGAGATGCTCAATTTACCGCCTTTTGAAGTTTTGAAGTTTGAAGGTATTGGTACTTACCGGGGTTGATAAATCGAACATTTTCTTGAATGCGAAGGCTATTAGAATAGTTTCAAATTACAAAAAGGAATCCATCAATGACTGCTTGAAATGAAACCATTGGCTCGAACTCCGTACTCTAGCACTTAGGGTCTTTATTAACGCAACGTATCGAGTTTTCTCCGTGATGGTGGTCAAGGCTTTTTCTTTGGCCCACCATTCGCTTTTCCGATGTTCTGTAATCGTCTCAACTTGTGTCTCTACCAGTTATTATTTACGCTATTTTGTCCATCTACACAGAGGTGCGCCTGAATGATTCGTGAATAAATACACTTGTAGACTCCAAGAGGCCGAATAAATTTTTTGCTTCAGTACATCTTAACGTGGCTCCTTCCAGAACTAAATTCAAAACATGCGCGTAACAATGCGTGAAAAATAATTTTCGCACCTCTTCTCGTATGACGTTTCTTAAATAAAAAAAAATAATTATAATTTTTTTTATTAATTAATATAAGATTTTAATCAAGAATTTCTTAAATATAATCGTGACGTTGATGACAAGCTGAACTTCGAATCACATGACATAGGATACTCTCCGATAGTCCAGTTTTTTCATGCTCCTCTTGAAATGACTCAAGGGAAAAATAATGGTATAGGATAGTCGCATTAGAATTGTGGGACATATGTGAATTTTTCACGTACTACCATCTTGCGACGAGATTACCATGCAGAACAGTAAGTAATTTTCCATAGACTGGCTTTATAATTTTTATGTTTAATTTCGCTCCATGTATGAACTATTTTTTTGTGAGTAGGTAGTAATGCTGGGGGGAGGGGGGTGGTAAACCCCAATGTTTTCAAAATCAAAAGATTCCGACTCCAGATGATAGATAGATAGTTTAGTTATTTTGTTAAGACAATAAAATTGTCTACATTCGTCACATCCATTTACAAAATCATCATAAAAAATATATATATAGCAGTAACATAAAATTTAGCACTACAACTACAGACATTTAGATACAATTAATTATAATTAGTAAAATTAATAAAATTAAATAACATTTTCACCTTATGTTTAAAACTTTTCAAATCTAAGAATTTGATCTCATCAGATAATTTAATGAAGAAAGTTGATCCAAAATCGTTTACGCCATTCATTGATTTCGTGAGTTTATATGCTTTTTTGATATATTAGTTTTATTGCGGATATTGTACGAGTGTATATCTGTATGAAATTTATAACTGTCAATGTTTGTTCTCACATAAACAAGACAATCATATATATACATACAAGGTAAAGTAAGTATTTGATATTGAATAAAATAAGGTCGGCAGTGTTCTCTAATATTTACACCCGCGATGACTCTCACAGCCAGTTTTTGCATTCCAAATATATTTACTTTGTTGGCACAATGACCCCAATTTAGTAAGCCATATTGTAGGTGGCTGTGAAAGAATGCAAAATAGGCTGTGCAGACCATTTCCGGGGAGACAGAGCTACTCAGTTTCCTCAACAGAAAAAGGTTGGACACCAGTTTTTTGGATAAACTTAGTGTACGAGCTCTCCAGTGTAATTTGCTATCAACATGAAAACCAACAAGTTTCACTGGATCTGTATTTGTGTTATTCGGCTTCAAACTTATTGTTATCTTCTGTATTTTATCAGTATTCATTTTTAATTTCATGGAGGAAAAACATTCCTCTGCTTGGATTTCAGTTAAATGTTAGCGGCGACCTTTTTGACAGAGTATACTTTAAAGGAGATGTCTACATTTTAAACAGGAAAGTTTATTTTGTTTACCATCGCCTCGAATGATATGGGCGGGGAATAAGACAAATTCATGCGACACAATGCACCAAAGAGAAATAGTGTGTGCAATTCACTTACAATGCGATGACTGTCTTGATGTATTAAGTATGCTTTCAATGCCGAGAAATTTCATTCCAGTAATGTGTAGAGCAGTGTAACGCAATCTTTGGAATACATTCTCTTTGTATGCCCTTTAATGGAGTGTGTTGTAGAGTATAACACATTTGTAGAGTGAATACATTTGTTGAAAGATTAAATTTGAATAGAAGTATTAGGTTTATTCGTCTCCAGATGATGCCAATTTAGTTGGTGAAACGCACTAAAGTATATGTATATAAAAACAATTAATTTGCTTTACTCCAAAAAAGGGTTCTGACAATACCGTTCAAGATTATTAAACACATACACAATGATTTTCCTGATATGCTTATTTCACATCTGATCAAGGTAATTTATTAATCAGATTATGCTACAGTAGTCTGCACTAAGCCCTAGGATATTTGAACTCAGCGAAGTGTCTACAGTCTGTCGAGGTCACTTTAGTACAAGTGCAAAACTTACATGCAATGCCTGTCCGTGTAGAAAGAAACGTTGGCTGCCATAGAAAATAATTCTTAGGTCATAATTACGATAAAAAATCAAAATATACGAATTTAATTACTTTGATAAATAATGGCTATATTTATTTTTAGTTAAGTATTCTTTATTTGTAAATAATAAAACATATCGACTTTTAAAAGGTTATCAAGGATATTTTATTTTGCATCAGTCTTAATACAACATGTTTGCATAAATACATTTAAATACCACAGAGTACCTTACAAATAGTTAATTATACATAAGATATTCTTATTCAGGGTGATTCAAAATAATATGATGTTTAAATGAAATACAACCACAATCTGAATGAGATGAAAGTCAATAATATATCTGAATTTTCATGAGAAGGACATACTTTAATAGGAGGGAGGTAGAGAACATCAGTGGTAATCAGAACCTCCATAGAAATTTTTCATTGGGGCTTCACTACGAAGTTACAAGGCGTTTTATAATTTTTGTCAAAAACTACTATTCGTCGTAACTTTGACAGGGAATTGAATAACGGATTCGTATTTGGTAAAGCTAATACAGTAACGAAGTACATGTAAGTTATGACCATTGATATTTTTTCTAAATTTCTCTACGATATTCGAAAAGAACACAAAAAATGAGCAAAATGGCCTATTTCACTATTTGTTACATCTTTGTGGTTATTTAAATACTGTGTTAAATGCACAAGAATATGGATTCCAGAACGATATTAAATAAAATTCACGTGAAATAAATAATTTTTTAACTATAATTTGCAAAAAATGTATTGAGGCTAGGTGGTCTGGGCGAATCCTTATTCCGACATGTTTTAAATATCAATTTTGGGAAAAAATATAGCTCAGCTCTAATCGGGTATAAATGAACAAAACATTTTTTCAATGATAGTAGGCTTAATTCAGAGTGACAGATAATAAAAAGAAATTTCATAAATAGTTGAGTAATTAATTGTAATTTAATATGTCAATAATCCACATTTAGTTTGTGAAGTACATTAAATTCTGTAAATTCGTGTAAAACATTTTAACTAGTACAACTTACAAACATTGAGTATGCTGGCATAATATTATTTATCTATCGTCTCTGTCATGGAAATAGTAGGTCGACAGAAAGAGAATATCAGCTGCGTTTTCCTGGTCGTCGACGCCCTAATCACAAAACCTTTAGTGCGGTATTCCAGAGACCATGGAAAGTTTCCTACTTCAGCAGCTGTGGGGCGTGTTGTACAATAAAAAACGTGCAGGAACAAAACAATATTTAGACATAGTTCAACAAAACCCAAATATTAGCACTAGGCGAATCAGTTCGGCAACTAGTACTCCTCATTGGCGAGTATGGAGAACCCTAAATAGAGAACCTTATCATCCATATCATATCTAGCAGATATAGAGTGTTGAACAAGGCGACAACATCCGCCGCCCGGCATTTTATCGTTGGATGTCTAACCATTGAAACAGGGTGCTTTCTATTTAAAAATAGTTCCTTAGTTTATTTCAAATTTATGTAAACATTATTTTTCCAACAACTATTAAGCAGTAATTATCATTACATCCTACAAGAAATTAAATTCAATACGAAATTATAACAGCTTTTCGAATGTTATAAAATCTCCAGGCGTAAGTTTAGATAAATATAAAATAAGGTTTAAAAATTGTCTTCAGCATAGGGTGTTAGTTGTTATCTAAATGACGTTAAAATCAACAAAATGCGGTTATTGGAATTTATCAACAAAACAATGTTACGGGTTAGTGTCATTTGGAGGAGACGAAAATAATTATCCGTCGATAGAGGAATCTATCTCTCTACGGATAAATTATCAAACCATTTGCTGTACAAGTTATTTCTACATAACTAATCTGCACACAAATTAGAAATAATCTATCATTTTCACATGTTAGAGGATACTCTTCGGGCATATTATTAACACCAAAATTGTCGTCGCGACGTAGCCATCGACAGTGAACGCATTTACTTCGACCACATTATTTCAATATTCGAGTTGATGCTGCCGTACACTGCACAATGACAACGTATACAGGCATCTATGAGGACATCGATAGTCTCGGGGAAAGAAGTAGAGTCTATATTGCCTCAGGTAAATTTGTTTCGGACTCTGCGTTATCATTTAAAATTGAATTTACATTCTGATATCGGGGGAGAAACGGGTCATTTGCGAGTCTGTGGTATTAAAAGAAATATTAGCTTTCATTTTTAACAATAAAATAGGATAAAATTATACTACAATTTGCTCAGTTATTATTTTCAATAATGAGGTTAGGGAAAGTTCACCTGCTGAATATTTTATTAGGGAGATTTAAGTTTGCTAAATAACACGTTTATATTCTTCAGAGTTTATGCAATGACAAGCAACTTTAATTTCAGTTATACTTCAGTTGATGTATTATCAAAGGCTTACCGTGTGCCCACTATATTGACATGTAAGATGTTACAGGAATGTTTGCCTTTCAAATTACTGTGTGAGAGTTCTCACCGGTGGTTACTTGGTTTTCTATGATTGTTTAATAACAATTCGTCACTATAATTACTTTTTTCCCAGTTTTGGCTTTGGATATACTCCTAGATACTATAACCGACAGTTACAAAAATGTGATGCTTTACACCCATGCACCATGTGGGTGGCTCGGTAACTCGGTGGAGATGGCGTGGTCCAGATTTGTTGTTGTCAGTGACGAAATATTTGATAGTTTGGGCACCACTTTATTTTTTGATTATTTCGGGGATAAATAAAGAAACCCTTTTAACTTGGCACTACCATTTATTGTAGAAGCGATAGCCTGGAATGGCGGCTGGCCGAACAAACACACAAATTAACAAACTCAATGGGCTTTCAACAATTTCCCAATTACATGTAACGTACAACTAAGTTCCGCCTATTTAGCGTAATACCCTGTATAGGTTTACTTTTTATTATTTACAACAAATAAAACTAGCTCCCTCGACAGAGGACGATATGTTCGGTACTTTTCCACGTGTCTCTCCCGACTATCCTTTTCGCCGCACCGGTCAGTGCCGTGCGCCGTATTTTCACCCTATCAACGTTACACCCCCTCTTTCGTAAATAAAAAAAACAATATATATATATATATTAGTTTTTTTTAACCCCCATTAAAATAAACTGATATAAAACTAAAATTATTACATTTACTTAACCTAGAAAAGAATTATTTTCGTCCGAACCATTAGGTGTAACTTTTATATCTTTTATATGCCAATTCCCTAGCGTATGTCCATTTAGATCTTCTAGATGGTATACATTGGAACCAATTTTTTTCTTGACCTTACATTCACTATATTTAGGTGCTAATTTGGCACTAATGTAATTAGCAGCATCGGACAATACTGGATTCTTTTTCCACACTATTTGACCTGGTCCGAGAGTAACATGACGTCGACGTAAATCGTAATGTTTCTTATTTTTTTCATACGCTTTTTGTCTATTAAGTTGAACTTTACCATACAAATCTGGAAGTTTCGTGAGATTGTTAACTAACGCTTTTCTGTCGGCCACATCGAAAGGTTTATTCCCCAAACATGGAACATACTGATTCCCAAAAAGGATAGGTTCCCTACCGAAATTCAATAAAGCCGGAGAAAAACCCGTAACTTCGTGAGTTGCTGTGTTAATTGCGAACGTGAATTTAGGCAACAACTTATCCCAATCGCGATGATTATTATTTACGTATGATCGAATCATAGTTCCAATGACTTTGTTCACCCGTTCAGTGGGATTTGCTTGAGCGTGGTACAAAGGTGTATAAGAAACTTTACTTTTATAAGAGGCTAGCAAATCGGTAACTTTTTTACTGATATATTGCCTTCCATTATCTGCGATAACATATTCAGGAGTGCCAAACATTAACAATACGTTATTCTCTAAAATTTCTGAAATTTTATCACCTGTAGCGTTACGTAAGGGAAACATGAGCGTGTACTTCGTAAAATAATCGGTAATCACTAACAAAAATCTATTTTTGGAACGAGATAAAGGAAATGGACCCATAATATCTGTACTAATGACTTGAAATGGTCTAGAAATTGTACGGGAGGTCATTAATCCCTGAATTTTACGTTGTACAGGCTTATTCGCCAGACAAGTTTTACATTTATTGACATATTTCGCCACTTCACTCGACATTTTTGGCCAAAAATAATTTTTACGTACCCTCTCGATCGTTTTAAAGATACCCATATGCCCTGCCGTCGGTGCGGAATGACATAATTCTAAAATTTCTTTCCTACGTGATTTTGGAATAACTAGTTTCCATTTATCCCCCTCATCTAAAGAAAACCTATTTTCTCTAGCTAACTTGTACAATTCGTTATTCTCAACCCGAAAATTTGAAAACTTATCGGGATTTTGTGTAACTTTACTAATCATGGAAGAATACCAAGAATCATGATCTACTATATCTATCTGAGCAAGTACGGGTGGAGCTCTTGAGAGTGCGTCCGGCACGACGTGGTCGCGGCCTTTACGATGCTCAATCACAATATCATACTGCTGCATTTTCAGTGCCCACCTACTTAATCTACCAGATGGATTTTTTAAGTTATTAAGCCACTTCAAACTGTAGTGGTCAGTAATCACTTTACACGAAAATCCTTCAATATACGGCCTAAATTTATCCAATGCGTACAATACTGCCGCGCATTCTATTTCGGTAGTGCTATATTTCTTTTCCGCTGGGGTTAAGGATCTACTGGCATACGCAATTACCTTTTCCCCGTCGTCCCCGTCATTTTGCGTCAGGACGGCACCAAGTCCTACCATTGACCCATCAGTCTGAACACAAAAAGGCTTGGTAAAATCGGGACAGGTAAGTATAGGAGCAGATACTAAGCATTCTTTCAACTCAAGAAATGCCTGTTCTTCCACCTCAGACCAGCGCCATCTAACTGACTTTTTTAAAAGGTTAGTGAGGGCCGCTGTCTTTTCAGCAAAATTCGGCACGAATCTTCGATACCACGACACGAGTCCTATAAAACGTCTAACTTCCGTTATAGTTTTAGGTGCCGGGAAATTTAAAATAGCCGATACTTTGTCGGGATCTACATGCAGACCGGATGCATTCACAATATAACCTAAATATTTAAGTTCCTTTTTTACAAATTCGCACTTTTCGCGATTAACTACCAGTCCTGCAGCTAAAAGTCTTTCAAAAACTTCTTTTAATATTTTTAAATGTGTCGGAAAATCTGGCGTCGAGATAATTACGTCGTCTAAGTAAACGAAAGTGTATGGCACTAATTCTGGACCTAAAACTTTATCTACGAGCCTTTGCCAAGTGGCTGCTGAATTATGTAGCCCAAAAGGCATTCTGACAAACTGAAATAGGCCACGCCCTGGAACTGTAAAAGCTGTTATTTCACGACTTGATTTTTCCAAAGGGATTTGCCAATATGCGTTTTTCAAGTCCAAACTGGAAAGATACCTTGCGTTACGTAAGCGATCTAAAATTGATGAAACATAGGGTAAAGGATACGCATCTCTTTTTGTTGCGGCATTCACCTTCCTAAAATCTATGCAAAAACGATAATCCACCCCATTTGATTTTTTTACAAGTACCACTGGTGATGACCAAGGACTCTGTGAACGTTCTATTACCCCCATGCTCAACATCTTATCTAATTCTTTATCGATGATAGCTTGTATCGCGGGACTAACAGGATAATACCTCTGTTTAATAGGTTTCGCCTCCCCGACATCTATGACATGTTCCACACAACTAGCTTTTCCTAAACCTGAACCTAACTTATTTAAATAAAAAGAAGTTAAAGAATGTAAATCTTCTAATTCCGAGTCCGATAAGTCATTACTTTCCATCACAAAACATGAATCTGAACTATTATCCGAAAATTGCCAAGTACTGTTCTTAAAATTCGAAATAATTCCCATCTTATTTAAAAAATCTATTCCTAAAATTAAATTAGTCCTTACATTCTGAACAACTAGAGTATTAATTAAAACTACCTTATTTTCTAGACAAAAAGGAATATCTATACTCCCTAAAACTTTACAATTTTCCCCATTTGCCATCCCGACAAATTTTGTACTCGAACTATTTAACTTAAACCCCAAATTAAATAATACTTCACAAAATTCAAAATTAATACTAGTTTTGGATGCCCCTGTATCAACTAAACCAAGAAAATTTCTTTGCAAAATAGTTACATTTAAATATGGTCTTTTGTCCCCCTTAACTGAGGACAATAAATAATTAATTTTAGTTTTATTGTATTCTTGCGCCACGAATGATAGCCATTTTTTCCACTCGCCCTTAGTTGTGATCGGACAATCTGTTTGACAAGTCACTGTCCGATCCGCGGATGACTTGTCCTTGAGTTTACCGGATTACACTTGCGACAAGTTAACTTAGTTTTATTTGGAGCACCACAGCTAAAACAAAATTTGTTTAAAGGAAAATTACAATTTTTATATGTATGATTTCTCTGAGAACAGTTCCAGCATAATAGTTTTCTATCATTATTAGAATTATGTTGATGCACCTCGTATAATCCCACTGAAGTTGATTTTGTTTGACCACTAGTCGAGGACGGGTTTGATTTAAAATTTGTAGAAGGTTGAGTGCCCCCATGTGGACGATTTCTATCCGCTAACATATAAGTTCTTTCTAAACTTTTGCACCTTTGCAACAAATCATCGACCGTTGATATTTTATTATCACTATCAGATACCCCCAAATCATGAATAAAATCTGGTAATAAATTACATTTTAATATGTATAATTTTTCTGACTCAGGCAAATCTTTATATAACCTGCTAAAAAGATTTTGCATTGAGGCAATATAAATAGTAACGGATTCTTTTGGTTTTTGTTTCTTATTTTGGATATGATGTAATAATTCCCTTTCATAATCATCAGAGAGAAAATTAGCTCGTAGTTCTCGCACCAACTCTTGCCAATTCGTTACTTTATTTTTCACCGAATGACCATGTCAAAGCATCGTTAGAAAAAAGATCGCAGCAAGAAAGGTACAATTCGTAGTCGGAAACATTACATGCTAATTTTAACTCATCTACCCTTTCTAAAAAGTCTACAATATTTAATCCTTTACCATCCCCAGAAAAAGTTAAATTCCATTGACAAACGGGTATTTGTTTACGTGTAATTTTTATTAAACCCTCTGAATTATCCTGTCCAGCTACCTTACATTTTTTTCCTGGTACGGAACTCTTCCCCTGACTTAAGCGGCATAATTCTTCGACACTATCCTCTATCCCAGTTAATTCGGAAATATACTTATCTTTTGTTTGATTTACATCGACGTCATCACTCACTACTCGCATCAGCCTACTTAATAAATGAGCTAGTTTGGTCACAATAATGTTGTAATCAACACTATCTCTTAACCCATCTAAAGATTCTAATAAGGACGTCAAACTATCGATTTTTAATCTACAAAATTTTAATTCTTCGGAAAAATCTAACTTTTCATTAGGGTTAGGTAAATGTACACCAAATTTCTCTTTTTGTAGTAAAGAACTTAACTTACGTTGCATCGCACTCATTGTAATAGCATCAGTGTTATCATAATTCCTAATTAATAATTCATATTGAAGTTCGTCGCGCGATAGATAGTGGGGATCCATCATTAATAATACGCGTAAAAAGAACTATATCTGAGACTTCAAAATGTCAAAAAAAAATTACCTTTATAATAAAACGTTAAATGGCCTAGCTTAAATTAACTTATCGAGGGAACCGTACAAACTTTCTAAACTAAATTAAACAAAAATATTAATATTTTCCATTGTACACTATTCAGCAAATTAAATAAGTAACATGTTATGCTATATATTATCTGTGATAAAGTAAACAAAATTATTTGTTATCCAAGCATCTAGAATCGCAACTACTTTATTTACATTACTTAAACCTAGTTTAAAATATTTATTTCCTGTGGTACCACCAGTAAAAGAAAATAAAATAAACAAAAATCAATGTTCTTGACAATTCTACAGTAAACAAAAAATATTTAGATCCGAAAATATTTTATTGCTTATTTACGGGCAGTTACTCAAAAAATTTTTACTAACTTACACACTAACTAGACTAAAATAATTTGCAAAATTCATAAAAGACTTAGGAATACGTCTTTTGGCATATTAAATAATATATTTCGCCATAGATAAACAGAGTACCCTATAAACAATCCCACACAAAATAATAGAATACGCAAAAATTATGATTAATTATGATTTTCGATGTATTACAGTGTTTTTCTGCTTTTGTTATATTTCTAATATTTTTTTTTTTTTTTTTTTTTACATTTATTTAACGTCGGCCTATTTCCGCTATTTGAGGCCTAACACCGACGCCTGTAGACGAGCTACCCCCAACCAGGAATTTTGCCGAACCTCTTCCCTTAAGAAGAGTAGGGATCTTTTACTTGCCTAACATTTAATAGACAAGGGACCGACGGCTTTACATCCCCTCCGAAGGATGGTATATCCCCTATACAACCCTCGCCTAAGGTTGTATAACTTCCGCGTATACACTGATATACAAGCCGCTGGAAGATGTGTGAGGCGAGGACCCGGTCTTCGTTGGAACGGTCACCCATTCCAAGTACTAACCGCGCCTTACGTTGCTTTACATCGCACATCGAAGTATGTACATAGTAAAGACGCACCCACGCTCGCCCCTTCTAATATTTACTTTTCAGTGTCAAGTACATGACCGATATAGAATGCGGGTAAAAACACTCACTTATAAAAAGAGACCTTTTTATCACTTCACTACACTAGTTTGTGGCAAGTTGACAAAATGTAAATAAAGGATAAATAAAATTTCTGACCTTTGATGGCTTCTTACGTATTCCAGCGAGGATGTTAGGATGCTGCTGATGATGTCCTTACCAATGGCGGTCGTCGCTGCTGCACTATATATGATGATAAATAGCCCTTAGCGTTGCGGCGCCAAATTTTATAACTGACAGTTACAAAAATGTGGTGCTTTACACCCATACACCATGTGGGTGGCTCGGTAGCTTGGTGGAGATGGCGTGGTCCAGATTTGCTGTTGTCAGTGACGAAATATTTGATAGTTTGGGCACCACTTTATTTTTGGATTATTTCGGGGATAAATAAAGAAACCCTTTTAACTTGGCACTACCATTTATTGTAGAAGCGATAGCCTGGAATGGCGGCTGGCCGAACAAACACACAAATTAACAAACTCAATGGGCTTTCAACAATTTCCCAATTACATGTAACGTACAACTAAGTTCCGCCTATTTAGCGTAATACCCTGTATAGGTTTACTTTTTATTATTTACAACAAATAAAACTAGCTCCTTCGACAGAGGACGATATGTTCGGTACTTTTCCACGTGTCTCTCCCGGCTATCCTTTTCGCCGCACCGGTCAGTGCCGTGCGCCGTATTTTCACCCTATCAACGTTATAATACTCTAACAAATAATGAAATTGATCCAAAAGGAAAAAACGTAAATAAGCGTAGCTATGTAAATTCATTCCCCCCCCCCCCAAAAAAAAATAATAACCCTCCTAACTTATTGTCCCATAAAATACGAATTAAGGATCAAGACAAGGAACACTTGTTGCGCATGAAAGGGTCCATCATGGTGACTTCTGATAAACGAACAAGAAATAGACCACGGATAAAAGGTTTAATAAACAAAGGTTAAAAGGAATCACAAAGGTGACAAATACCTAAAATCATCGCAAGTTTTATTGTTTGATTTTTATATCTGTATATTACAATTTCTGAGAAATTCCATGATAATAATATATATATATATATATATATATGTTATATGAAAATATACCCTGTATCTCTGAGACATTGGCCTCACCACTCTCAGCGGTATTATATTACATAGATATCAGATAACGACTCCTCTCAGCATCCGCTCCCCCGAGAATTAGATAAGATTGTATTCTTGCAAAACTGCATAATTGCAGTTCCTTTGTTCCCAAAGGTTATAAATGGGAGTAGTGTACTTTCAGACAGTAGTCTTAAACTCATGTTGGAATAAACAAGTCAAAATTATTATTGTTCTAATTTATAAAGAGTCAACGTTGACTCCATTAATAAATAAATAAAGTTTTTAAAAAGTGATTTCTACAATCCATTATCTAACATTGGCGCAGTCGTACGGATCTGAAAAACACCCTGTAACCTAGAGGTGGAGGATTTCAATCCTTCAATCAGAAAAGAATCTACGAGAAGCTAGAAAAATACAATTTTAAGCAGACAAGCAACGTCTCAACAAGCTCACAAGAAGCATCATATACACATCGAGAAATAATTAACAAGTAAGAAACATTCCTGGCCCCTGAAAGTCGGTGTCTTCGGCACTTGGAACACGTCGCCGTGGATAGGGACACCTAGTGATACCCCTGACGGTACATCCCAGTGTAGCAACGCTCACGAAACCGCATTCGACCTTCCATCTGGACCCCAGGCATGAAGATAGTAATGTAAGTAATTTAAGAATCATCTCGATTTATTTTCTATTTTAAAACTGCACTAAACAATTATATTTTATCATTCGTATATTACATTCACATTTGCATTAAACCCACGACAGTTCTGCAATCTAATTTAGTTGAATGCACTATCTAAATATCGTATTACTTTAACCGATATTTTATTTTATTTTAACACATAAATATTTTCGTTGCAACTTAATATAGGTCAAGTTAACTTCTATATAAAGTTTAGTTCTATATCAAGTGTAATTTTTATCTTGTAACGTTTTTATTGCAATTTAATACTACAATACTTTAACCTTTATACCATATGACTATAATATCTGAATAAGTGCAAATACCATCGCAAAAATAATTTGTTACATATTTTATAAAGAAAGGAATACAATCTCATTTCCTTTTATTCATTATTATTGCCAGTGGCGTACTCTTGCACCTTTTACAATTAATTTTTATTATTTTTTGTGTGTACCAAATTAATTTTTGTTTGTTTATCTGAAATTTATATACGAATCCCAATAATACAAAATGGCGAACCAACCAAATACTACAGTAAATAATACTACAGCAAATAATACCAATAATACAAATAACGCCGATGAAACCCTTACCATCGAACCCTACAGGTTAAGTGAGATTTTCTCAATAGTGCCAGAGTTCGACGGGAACCCCATTTTCCTACAAATCTTTATTTCCGCGTGTGTTTACGCGAACGGGATGTCAGTAGAAGACCAGCGTATTTTACTCACTCTGCACATTAAAAACAAACTTCACGGAAAAGCTGCCGAGTTAATAAGTTCAAGGAACCCTGCCACTTGGGCAGAAATTAAAAGCCTATTTGAGGCGCATTTCGGTGATTCACGCGACTTGACAGCCCTTATACAAGACTTACAACGGATTCACCAACTACCTAATGAAACTGCCCTGACATTCATATCTCGTTTACAAACACATAATGCCAAAATGCACGCTGCTGTGCAAAAACAGACTTTGACGTTGGAAGAAAAGACAGCCCAACCATCCCTAATTGAGACCATGACTCTAACAACACTACTTCCCAAACTTGGACAAATAATCCGTGCTGGAAATCCTAGCAACATGCTTGATCATAGAATCAAACGCGAGCTCCAACTGTCCTACTTCGAGTCACAAAAATTTCCAAAACAAATAATCAACAAAAACCCTATTCAGAATCAACAGAGGCGTCCCAACTCCCAACAATTTTGTAATTTTTGTAAACGGAACGGGCACAATTTTAATGAGTGCCGTACAAGACTACGATTTTCACAACAAAATCAGAACTTTAGACAAAACAATTTTGCCAGTCCCCCACAATTTTCTAGACCGAATTTCCAAAATTCCTCTAACCAGCAATACCAAAGAAATTTCACACCGCAACAAAATTTCCAACAATCAAGTAATTTTCAACAGAATAGGCCTTCTGTAATAAGACCTAATCCGAACTTTCAGAGATCCCCAAATCAACAAAATTCAAATTTCAATCCTAACTTTAACAGACAAAACCCGCAGAGAACACATCACGTTAATTTTGACAATCATTTCGACTCTCAAAATTATGATACTAATTTTTACCATGAAACTGATAATTTCAGTAATCAACAATTTAATGACCAACAATTCCATAACTTCGGAAATTATCAAACTAATTCTAGCCTTGATAATACGGCAAACATGCCACAAATAAATTATGAAGATTACCCCCATTTCCCGCAAAATAACGACAACATGCCATACCAAAATGAGAATTATACAGCTAATTCTCAGATGTCGCAGGATTATACTGCTAATCCACAGGATTTTCCATTAGGCCCGGAGTATTCCATGAATACTCCAACCCAAGAAATAAATTTCGAAGTGGACCAAATATCCAACCAAATCCAAACATTAAACCTGAACGACAATTACAACCCCCTACTGAATTTCTCAGACCAGAACTTCGCTTAAATTGGCCTACACACACACTATTGACCGTGAATTCTAGTAATCTTTATTTCATAAAAGACATTTCGAACAAATTTAAACTCTTAATTGATACTGGCGCAGGCATTTCGATTTTTAAGCATAAGGCGGCGGAAAATTTAAAAAATAGATCTCCAGAAAACGCGATTATACAAGGCATAACCGACGAAAAAATTAAAATCAGCGAATCTGTTCTTATACCATTTAACGCACGCGACCCGCACAGAGTCTATATTCACGACTTAGACATAGACTTTGACGGACTATTAGGTGCCGACTTCATGGAACACTACGAATGTAGAATAGATTTCAAAACCAGGCAACTAATTACAAATTTTAAAACATTGCCCATTTTCAAAGTAACTGATGATTCACCAACACCCGAAATCAACAAAATCCGACAAAATTATAATTCTAGTCAAAATACTATCCAAATTGACGGTCGCACGGAAAAGGTTTACAAACTAAAGTGCAACCTTAAAAACACTGACGCTATACTGTCAGCGAAGGAAAACGAAAAAGTTCGTTTGCCTAACGCTCTTGTTAGGGTAAACGAAAACGGAGAATTTTTGACAACCGTAATTAATGCAAACGCCATTCCGAAAATTATAAATTTTTCTAATCTAAAATTAGAACCATTACAAAAATTTAAATCGATTTTTAATTTAAATGTTCAAAACTCCGACTTACACATACAGACTGACAGATCATCTGAAATTATTAATCAGTTACGTTTACATCATTTAAACTACGAGGAAAGTGAACTAATTACACAACTTTGCCTAGACTTTTCTGAAATATTTTACCTGGAAGGAGACAACTTGACTTTCACTAACGAGATTAAACATTCGATCGACACAAATAATTCTAAACCTGTATTAACAAAATCGTATCGCTACCCTCAATGCCATAAACAAGAAGTCAAAATACAAGTTTCTAAAATGCTGGACCAAGGCATAATCAGACCTTCAATTTCTCCCTGGTCATCTCCCGTTTGGGTTGTACCCAAAAAACTCGATGCCTCTGGCAAACAAAAATGGCGAGTCGTAGTAGATTACAGGAAATTAAACGAATTGATTATTGACGATAAATACCCTCTCCCAAATATTTCTGACCTTTTAGACCAACTAGGCAAATGCCAATATTTTACCACACTAGACTTAGCTTCCGGATTCCACCAAATAGAAATTGACACGAAAGACATTCAAAAGACTGCTTTCACAGTCGAAAACGGTAATTTCGAATTCGTTAGAATGCCATTCGGTTTAAAGAATGCTCCATCAACGTTTCAAAGAGTGACGGATAATATTTTGTTAGGAATCCAGAATGAACGCTGCCTTGTTTACATGGACGACATTATCATTTACTCCCCTACTATTCACGATCATATTTCCCGACTGACAGAAGTATTCAAACGCTTAAAGAAAGCTAACCTCAAAATTCAACCCGACAAGTGCGAGTTTCTACGCAAAGAAGTCGCTTATCTAGGACACCTTATAACAAAAGACGGTTTTAAGCCAAATCCCAGTAAAGTAGAAGCCATTTTAAACTTTCCTCACCCGAAAAATCAAAAGGACATTAAATCTTTCTTAGGTTTAGCGGGCTACTATAGACGCTTTATTCCAAATTTCTCTAAGATTTCAAAGCCCCTGACCAAGCTACTGCAAAAAGACACTCCCTTTAACTTTGACGATGATTGTATGAATTCGTTCGACAACTTAAAGCAAACATTGACGACGACTTCGATATTAATATATCCTAATTTTGATGAGCCTTTCATCCTAACTACCGATGCGAACGCATTCGCCATCGGATCGGTACTCTCTCAAGGAAATATAGGCAAGGATCTACCAATTGCATACGCTTCCCGAACCTTATGCGGTGCGGAAACAAAGTATTCCACCATTGAAAGGGAATTATTGGCCATAGCATGGTCAGTAAAACACTTCAGACCATATTTATTCGGTAGAAAATTCAAACTAGTCACCGACCACCGACCACTTACCTGGTTATTCTCAATAAAAGACCCAGGAAGTAGACTCGCCCGCTGGCGAGTCAAACTGGAAGAATACGACTACGAAATCGTTTACAAGCCCGGAAAAATCAATAAAAATGCCGATGCCCTCTCTAGAATCAAAATAAACCACTTTTCCAAATGTTCTAAATTCCATTCCAAAATCTTATCCGTGAACGAAAACGCAGACGATGACGGAAATTCAGACAACGATGAAATCACCAACGAACAAATAATTCAAGAATTTAACACTTTCACCCGACTATACAAGACCAAATCTTTAATTGACTACTCTAAAATTCAAACTTCGAACAAACAACTCTTGGACCGAGAAAACAAATACATCATAACTTTCTTTCAACAAAATAACTTAAGAGATTTTCATCACCAAATTATTAACGACATTTTCGAGGAAAACCCCGAATTTTACGACGACAAAATAAATATCCTCTCCAGTAGATGGGTTAGACATAGGAAATACTATATCATTTCTTTACCCTTTGACCCTGAATCCGTAGTAGAACATTTGTTCTTAGCAATATACAAAAATCAAAATGAATTAGATGTTTCTAATACTTACCATGTCGAAAATAACTTAGACCTCCCCATACTCGAAATTCTGTCATTTATCTTCGCAGAAAAGGACCTAAAACTGATTATCTGTCAAAACCTAGTACAAACACCTGACGAAGACCAAAGACCAATAATTCTTGACCAAAACCATACCGGCAAAAACAACCTACATCGCGGAATAAACGAGACGATGCGTAGGATCAAAAATAAATACAATTGGCAAGGATTAACCAAAGATGTTGAAAATTTTATTAAAAATTGCGAAATTTGTCAACGGACTAAAGTTTGCCGTAAAAATCTTAACAACCCTCTAGTAATCACTGAAACCCCGAGAACACCTTTCGAAAGAATTAACATTGACCTATTCGAATTTCCTACACGAAATTACGCAACTTACAAAATTCACACAAGCCTATGCAGTACCGGATAAAAGCGCAAAATCTGTGGTAAACACCCTATTGTTATATTTTCAACATTACGGTACCCCACTAAGGATTCACTGTGATTACGGCGGTGAATTCGACAACAACTTACTAAAAGACCTCTGTACCCTCTACGATATAAAACTGACATATTCTAGCGTAGGACACCCCCAATCTAACGGTTCTATAGAACGCTTTCACGCTACCTTAGCCGAAATGATCCGAATTCACAAAACTGAAAACCCAAATGAACACCCTTTTACCATATTACCGTATGCAGTAATATGCTATAAGAATTCGGTTAATAAAACGCATGGTTTTACACCATACGAACTGGTTTTTGGACACACAGCTAATAGACCACCAGAGACCCTGTACAACCAAAAAGACCTAATAACTAAATATGTTAGAGATTTAAATAATAGGATATCTCACTATTACCAAATTGCACACAGTCGCACTGAAGCGCAAAAACAAAAAGCTAAAGTCAGATTCGACAGAAATATCCCGGAAAATCGCCCCACGTATAACGTTGGAGACGAAGTATATGTAAAGGAATCCCAAATCAAAAGTAAGTCACAAAATAAATTCAACGGCCCTTTCGAGATCAAAGAAATTTTCCAAAATTCTGCCACTTTGTTAAATCCCGAGACAAATCAAACAAGTAAAGTAAATTTTGATAGAATGAAACCATATACTGAAGATTAAAATTTATTTTCAGGTTTCTACTGCTGTTCGGATCAGCATTTTCTCAATACGAAATAACACCAATAAACAATACTATCGGTGTTTACTATCACAAAGACACGGACATTGTCATCTCACTCAAGAAATGGACGTTACTCGTACATAAAAATATATCGACCTTTAAGACAGCTCTTGAGTGAGCGAGTGAGGTTAAAACGCATTTAAGCCCCCTAGGACAAATCTCAAAATCCATACAAACTAAATTTGACGAAATACATCTCGACACGAAACGCTACAAACGCGGAATCATAGACGGAATTGGCACACTATTCAAAGCAATTACCGGAAATTTAGACGCTGAAGACGGTAAATACTACTCTGTATCAATAAACTAAGCTAAGACGAACGTCAAATAGAAAACTTGATGAAAAATCAAATATCAGTTACACATTCAGTTATTAAAAATTTCAATGCGACAATTCAAAAACTTCTAATAGACGAGGAGACATTCAACAAAGACATAAAAAAATCGAATACGCAATCTTAGACATTACGTATAACGTACGAGCAGTTGAAGCAAAATTAAAATTTCTGGAAATTTGCGAACAACTCATGGCGAGCTACCTATTTATAGAGAACAACCTCAATGACATTTTAAATTCAATCACTTTCGCGAGACTCAAAGTAATTCATACGTCTATCATTAATCCCCAAGATTTGGTAAATTCATTGCAGGAAATTTCACAGAACTTACAAAAGAACAATTTGCCACTCCCAATTAAACTTTCAAAAATTGCACAGTATTTAGATATTATTGAATTAAAAGCTTTCCAAATGAACTCAGAATTAGTATTTGTATTAGATATACCCCTAGTAAACCCTCAAACGTACTCTGTTTTCCAATTATACCCCATTCCTATCTTAGATAGTAGAACTGGTCTGTATCATATTTTGTCAACTTCTCAAAAATATATCGCGAGAGATGATGATTCTTTGATGTACATACCCATCGCTGACCTCGGAGAATGCAAGCCACTCCATACCAATACTAAATTATGTCCAAATTTGTTTGCATATCCAATTGACAACAACGCCATATGCGAAGCCCGCCTTTTCAAGGATCTACAAACCCTACCAGAAAACTGTCAAACGTCAACTATCATCGGCCAAGGATACAACATCCAAAAACTAGACGAAAACGTGTGGATGATCATCAATACAGAGCCACTACAAATGAATATCAATTGCCCGAAAGAGACTTCAAAAACCGACACCATCTTCAAAAACTCTATAATTAAATCCAAGCTAGCACAGACGAAACGACAGACGTGAAGACCGACGCTCACCCCATACAAATCCCTTTCGAGTGTTGCAACCAGGTTCCGGACAAAGTTCGAGTGCCCAATCTGAAACCACTAAAACTAAGCGATCTGAACACCGAAGACCTCGATATCGCCAGACACCAATTAGACCAGTATTCAAAAGACTTAGACGACCTAATCAAGGAATCCTTCATCACGAGACACATTTCTTGGTTTACCTACCTTACCATAGTGCTAATTTTCGGACTCTTATTCTTGTATCTATTCTGTAAGTGTAAAGCAAGAAGACGAAGACTAGCCATCAACGTTTCCACGACTCCTCCATCTCCACCAAGGCCTAGTGAACCCCTCAGGACATTTACTAGCCTATTTCATCAACGAAGACGACCCCCACTAAGAAGAGAGGACGAAGAAGGTGAAGACATCGAACTTAATTAAACCAGACTGTTTGTGCCTTTTACTGACTTTTTTTACCAAGACTCTTCAGTGAATTTTTACTTCATTTCATTGTTTATTTAGTGTATTTTATTATTCCCATTTTTGTTAGTTTCAAATGACTAACATTTTAACATGCTTTTCGTAACACAAACAAGCTAATACGCTTGCGTCTTACGCCTAGCATTTTTACATTTTATGCTTCTACATTTTACGCTTTTTGTATTTTTACATTTTATATTTTATATTTTTATATTTTTCAATCTTACAATTTTACCATTTTACATTACTTTATATTTTTGAATTCTTGTTAAATCACAAATTTTGTTCAACTCAAAAGTTGCTGTATAAACAACAACTTTTTTATAAGGGGGAAGTTGTTATATGAAAATATACCCTGTATCTCTGAGACTTTGGCCTCACCACTCTCAGCGGTATTATATTACATAGATATCAAATAACGACTCCTCTCAGCATCCGCTCCCCCGAGAATTAGATAAGATTGTATTCTTGCAAAACTGCATAATTGCAGTTCCTTTGTTCCCAAAGGTTATAAATGGGAGTAGTGTACTTTCAGACAGTAGTCTTAAACTCATGTTGGAATAAACAAGTCAAAATTATTATTGTTCTAATTTATAAAGAGTCAACGTTGACTCCATTAATAAATAAATAAAGTTTTTAAAAAGTGATTTCTACAATCCATTATCTAACATATATATATATATATATATATATATAGCGAGAGAAAAATCTTGTATATATATATATATATATATATATATATATATAGGTTTAAAACTCAAAATATAGTTTACACTTAGTGGCATAACAAGATTTTTCTCTAATAATTTTTGAATAAAGATATTAATTTCCCGTTCGTATCTAGGGCAACCCAGAAAAATATGATTAATATCTCCCGAGCTCCACATTCACAAAGGTCATTTTCTTTAATACCGATTTTTGCGAGATGAGAAGGAAATCTTCCCTGATTCTAATGTAATCGGGTGATTGTAGTGTAACTATTTCTTTTTATTTCTCCATTGTCGTAATATAATTACTTACGAACTACAAACTGTACAGGCCAGCGGTCAGTGCTGGGTCAATTGACTCTGTTACCTTTCCCTGGTTGAGGGGGTTACTTTTCGTTGAGTGCTCAACCGGGACAACGTCTTGTCTGTTTGAATTACATCGACTAATTGCGCTTTACATTGTTGGACAATCATACACAATTTGGTAGTTACCGTTTGTGTAATCAATTATAGGATATTTCCTCAACATTCTAGGATATTCTACATGAGTATTTAATTCTCATTTACAACGTAAATTGTACGAACATGACATGATTATTGTCCTCTGTTTTGTATTAAGTTTTATTTTGATCATAGCGATTGCTATCACACTAGCTAATCAATATTTAACCGGCATATTTGTCACATCTTTAATTACTACAAATTAAACGGAATTAACATTGTATAAATCATGATTCTTGTTATTTGTAAAACCAACTTTGAAACATATGTAGTATGTCATTACTAGAGCGGCGTAAACTTTCCTATATAATATTTAGACAAGTGTCTTAAATATTTGGATTGTTTTAACTTCATGTCACCGTGTCCTCGCCTCACATATCTTCCAGCGGCTTGTATGTCAGTGTATTCGCGGAAGCTATGCAACCTTAGGCGAGGGTTGTGTAGGTGATATGCCATCCTTCGGAGGGGATGTAAAGCCGTCGATCCCTTGTCTATTAAATGTTAGGCAAGTAAAAGATCCCTACTCTTCTTAAGGGAAGAGGTTCGGCAAAATTCCTGGTTGGGGGTAGCTCGTCTACAGGCGTCGGTGATAGGCTTCAGTAGTTAAAAAAAAAACTTCATGTCCGGCTATTTGCCACAACAATTATAATAAAATGAAATGGTTTTTGTGAGTATTGTCCTGGCGACTATTGTCTTTTCTTTCAACTTTACTTTTCTGGTAATACAAGTAATAAATTCAATAAATGATTTTATTTCATTCAAATAAAATAGAAAACAAACTTCAGTCATAAATTCACAGTGGAATCTTGAGTAATAAAATAATGATTTAAATGATTATCCAAGTTTCTCAATTAATATACAGTGTGTTCAAATTTACAAGGTATTTAAATTAACAGAGTGATTAATTTTCTCAGGTAGATAATATCAGACAAAGAAATCGTAATATTGAACTTCATATAAAGAATTTGGGTAAATATAAAAATACTACAAACACAACGTAAGTTGGGTTCTAACTTTGTAAAACTAGACGATCACATAATTGGGCAATTTGTTTATTTGTCTTGACATAAAATTGAGATAAATAAATACTGGGTGGGATTTAATATGTTCTTGATTGCTTCACGATCAAGGATTTTTGTTATTCATTAATAAACTGGGGAGGGAGTCGTTTCACCACCGCCCGGTCATTTACAGAACCTTATTTACGGATGAGGCATAATTTACGAAAGATAGGGCCACATTTTTTTGAAGGAAGATGATACCGGTATTTACTGTAATTTTCTTCAAAACATTTTATCGAATATGTTAGAAAATATCCACATTAGAGGCACTTTGTTTCAGTACGATAGAGCCCCAGCACATATTAACATTCACGTAAGAGAACATATGAGTATCGTAATAAATGGATTGGTCGCGGAGGTCGACATGAATGGCCACCAAGGTCTCCTGATTTTTGATTATTTTGTGATTACTTTTTATGGGGCTACTTAAAAACCGAAGTTTATAGCGTTGAAATTGATAATAGACAACAATAAATCCAGCGCATCGTTACAACCTTCCACGAAATACAGAATAAACCAGCAATGATACGTCGAGCAGTTGGTGATCAGGCACAAAAAAATGCATAGAAATTGGGGAGGACACTTTGAAAATTTACTTTAGTGTAAATTATGTTTTTTTTAAACACATTTAATTATTGGTTTGTTGTTTATTGCTACCTGGATGGAAATTATTTTATTTAGTTCAGTTTTAGTTCTGCTTTCCAATTTGCGAATATTGAAACATTTTCTTGATTAAAGTAACTTGTTACTTAGGCCTAAATAGTTTTATTATCTGTCACTACTATCATTGAGTATATGTTTTGTTAATTTATACCCGATTACTTATTAGGGCAATATTTTTTACCAAAATTGCTCTTTAAAACGTGTCGGAATTAGGATTCGCCCAGACAAAACAGCTTCAATACAATTTTTGCAAATTTAGGTTAAAAAATTATTTCACGTGAATTTCATTTAATATCGTTCTGCAATCCATATTTTTGTGCATTTAACATCGTATTTAAATAACCACAAAGATGTAACAAAAAGTGAAATAGGCCATTTTGCTCATTTTTTGTGTTCTTTTCGAATATCGTATAGAAATTTAGAAAAAAATATCAATGGTCATGTCTTACATGTACTTCGTTACTATATTAGCTATACCGATTCAATTCAATTCAAAAGATATTTATTCATATTAACATAGAAACAGTTGCCTCTCCAGGACCTGTTCCGGAACCGATCGTGCAACCACCGCGTTGACGCGGTGGAGGATTGCAGTATCGGGCGGAACTGGTCTGGATCGGCGAAAACGACAAGTAAAAACAACTAAACCTTAACTAAACAGGCCACTTTGCTTATTTTTTTGTGTTCTTTTCGAATAGCGTACAGAATTTTCGAAAGAAAAATTATGCAGGGTCATGTTTTTAAAGGTACAGAAGAAATATAAATTTTAGTACTTACATGTACTTCTGAAGGATCGTTACTGTATTAGTTTTGCCAATTATGAATCTATTATTCCATTCTTTATGAAAGCTATGACAAAAAGTAGTTTTGCCAAAAATTATAAAACACCCTGTAACTTAATAGTGAAGGTCCAAGAAGAAATGTCTATGGGAGGTTCTGATTACTACTAATGTTCTCTATAGTCTAGTATACTTTAACTTGGCGTGTGTATGTATGAGTTAATATTTCCGTACGATTTCATTTTCTCTTGTAAACAAAGATCCAGAAATATTGTCCACGTAGACAATGTTTCTGGACTATTGCTTTAACTTTGTGTACAATATGGGAGAAAATGAAATCGTACAGAAATATTAACTCATACATACACACGCCAAGTTAAAGTATACTAGACTATATCTCCTATTACTGTATGTCCCTCTCATGATGCAACACCCTGTATTTTTGTAGGTACTAAAATCAGTGCCTACACGTAAAATGGATGGTAAATGGTGCGATTCTACCTAAATGACTTGCATTATGTTTCACTAAGATGTGAGTAAACGATAAACACAATTTTCTATTTTTGTTTATGAGTAAGTAAACTATTCTTTTTTGATTTTTAACTGAGAGATGCCCAGCTCGGGTGTGTGTTTCTATCTGTGTGTCTATAGGTGTATGTGTATATGTGGTTTATCATAATCTAGATACTATTGGTCTAATTTGAATAGATTATACCGTCACGATCTCAAAGTAAGGAAGTAGGTAGGAGGGAGAATTGAAATGTTAAAAAGTACTTTTAGAAATCACCGGATCCTTCGCCATTTCTTAGAAACATCTACTAACAGGCCATCACAACACAGAAATAATCTCCGGTTAGATTGATAGGCGGGGACTGTGACGATAGAATAGCCCTCGGAACGCGCCATATTTTTATCGTTTGTTTTCATTGTAAATGTTCTACAAATGCTAGATATATTTTTTTATTTTCATTGCTCAAATAGGTATTCGCAGTCTAGTCGGCGACGTTCGATTACCAAACTTTCACTCATTTCCTAATAGTCTTAATTAAAAATATCTTTAAATAAATTTAATATTTCACCTAATTTAAAGTTCGTTCGTACTTGAGAAACATACTGTATCGTATCTTCGTATTTTTGTGTGCAATGCTATAACCTAAAACCTTGCAGTAACATATATTTTGCTTTAAAATTATAAGCTAGGATGACAGCTTACACGCCTTTTGGCTATGTTAAAACAAGAAATACAGACATTTTTGTGCAGCAACTTAAATTTTTTTGTTCGATTATAGTGCGTCCCAAATTAAATTTGTATAAAATAAATAATAGTTCAAATGTGCTTTTAGAGGGCGGAATATTAAAACATATTCGATGCAACAAACACCAGCCGAAAGACTGATCCTACTTAAAGGTACTCTCGTGCCAGTCGTCACACACCACTTGCAGATTGCAGTTTCGAGCTGTTGGCTCTCGTCAGTGCAAGGTAGGCATGTGACGACCGACACGAGGATCGACTATTTAGTACATTTCGGTATCTTTGGGATAGCGACATGTAAAATAGTCAGCAGGCGCCATCTAGCATTAGCGTTTTGATGGTAATATGCTATTATTACACTTAACGCGCCAGGCTTGTAACTTGTAATTCAGCGCTCAGCGGAGCACATAGTCCGGAGAGTAGCTGTTGGTTGCAATCTGGTTACGTTCCTTATAGTAAAATAAGGATTTTATAGAGAAGTTTGTGACTAAAAATATTGTGTTTTAAAATAAATAATGCCTGTTTTTAATTAAAAGATTTATTATTATTAAACTTGCAATGTTAGTTAGTTTGTTTAGGTCAAATCTTGTAATCAAAATTTCGATTAGTTCTCATTAAGCTAGAGCTTTGAAATTTTGCTCGTGTATAAGTCCGATGACAATACACTTTAACATCTTTATATAAAAAAACAAGATGGCGGACTACTACTACTTTATCGTTTATGATCCGATTCGACTCAAAATCGATATCTGAGGGTTTTCGAGATCGCCAATTACAAATTCTTGGTCAAAATTTAGAAATTGAAAGTGGCGGCGCCAATATGACGGATGACTTTTGTCGTTTATGGTCCAAATCGATATCTGGCGGTTTGGGTTGGCCGATTACGAATTTCCAGTCAAAAATGTAGTTCAGGATGGCTACTTCAAGATGGCGGGCGACTTTATCGTTTACGATCCGATTCGATTCAAAATTATTATATATATGGCATGTGATATATCGTTGAAAAAGGAGAAAAATACTGTATTTAATGCTGCCGTTTTAGTAAACTACTTAGGGAAAGATCACATAAATGGAATATAATGTACATACAATGTTTAATAAAAATAATTGGTAATTTCCCGTCCGCTTCAAAACACCCTGACGAGAAAATCTCGAAATACAACGCGTTTGAAAATATTTAGATAAAACTTCGTTGAAATACTCTGTTTTGCAAAAAATTGTCGTATCTCTTCAAATAACGGAGCCATTTGGCTTAGTATTCCGCATTTTCGATATTTTCCGTCATAACTCTTAAAGTAGGCCGTGGATTTCAAATGTCTTTTAACCATTTTGTAGATTAAAAAATCGGTACAATTTTCGTAGAATGGGAGAATCGGACAATTACCTCACTAAAAATGTACCAACTTCTGTGCAAATAATGAACAGGCCACAGATAATGAGATAACACAAATGTATTGTTGTTACTTATTATGAATCCCCAAAAATCAATCTGATGTAGGTTGCTTCAAATTCAATTTTACAATTATTACAATACAGTTCATAGGGCGAAAATAAATTAACTATCTCATCAGTCCACAATTATTCTAAATCTTGTATTTTCTTTATTTCACAATACAATACACAATAACAGGAATGGTATCACACACTTGCATTACCTCACCAACTCTGACTATATAAATAAATAAAGAAATAAACACCACAGAAATTAGACAACCCCCAATTCCAGAAGCTAGGGCTTGTGCGGAAGAGGGTTACACATTGAAAAAACGCGGACATACAACCATTTCCTCCAACAGTGCCAATGCCGGAGCAAGGATTCGAACCCGGTGGTGCGATGTCCGTGTGATTAATCGCGATTGCCCCATCGGGCCTTAACCCACTCGGCTATCTACCAGACTATGGATAACTAAACACTGAACACAAGCTGCTTTGTTTTTCTATTAGTTCCTGTGTTCCTGATAATTCATGATGAGACTTGTCTAGAAGGGCTTTGAATGAATTTTAAAAAGAGCTTGCAAGTACTATTGAAATACTGCAAGCATCAAAAGGACTTTTGATTGATGATTACTTTTCAAAGTAATTGAAGTACTAAAAAGTAATTGAAACACTTTCGGAAGTAATTGAAGTCCTCCGAAAGAGCTTTAAAGCCCCAAGTACCTATGCAAAGTAATTCTAATGTCAAGTACCAAATACTCTCTCTTAAAACTAATTGAAGCACAGTGATTAAAGCCCTAAAAGTGCTTCAAGTACTACTCAAAGCACTTACCAGAGTACTTTACCCAGCTCTGTCTACATTGCGCTCTTTTAAATTTCGTGCCAAGAAAAATTTTGAGACCCTGACTTTTCGTACATTCCCTAAATTACAATTTTATGGACTCTTACCTGCTTGCTTTGCTTATTTACCCCATTTACCCCCGGACCCTCCAACGGAATTACATTAAAATATAATCTAATACCAGATCTCGTTACAATACATACGTGTACCAAATTTCAAGTCAATATCATAAACGGTTCCAGAGTAAACGTGCGCACAAAAAAGTTACAGACCGACGGACCGACAGACAGGAATTTTTTTTTCGCTTGTAGCATTGCATATGCTACATTTTTGATTTATAATAAATTTAAAAATTAAACTAGTGCATAGTAAGTTAGGCCACCCAGTATGTGGATAAATGTATTACTGGTTGTCGTGAAAAATCTCATGAAAAGGAATTTATTAGACAAACATAAATGTTTTTTTATTCTTTCTTTCCTGCAAAAACATGCTTCACATGCAGTAAATATCTAAATAAATAATAATGAAAATAATGCGGCACCGTTTCAGACAATTATCACTGCACTTACAACTTGTTGAGGTTGAAAAGCACTTGACACCTTATTTTGGGTTAACACCGAAATATGGTAAACACACGACGTCTTCTCTTCCTGGCTGGTTTAACAGCATGGTTTTTTTATATACTTGTTTTATTTATTCCTTCAGAAACACATAGTAGCACACTCTCTATTCTAAGGTTATGTTGTTATAAATTTCAATTTATTGTCTCCTTCTTCTTCTTATGTTTCGATTTTGCCAAGTGCACAAGTCTGTGACTTGGGTTTGTAATTAAGACCTGCGGGTCGGATCGTTTAGTTTTTTTAAATTCGCAAGACCGTGTTAGGAAGCCAAGTCATCTTAGCAGCCCTTTCAGGCGTGATCCATTGAAGGAGCAGGTTGTGCTTAGGCTTGGGGCTGTACTCTGTTTTGTTAAGCCGTAATTTTTTTTTGATTCACGCCATAAGCTTAGGCTTATTGTCGAAACTGAGCCCCCACAGGTCACTTGGGGTAAGTCTTGCGAATTGATGTTTTAAATTCATTTTTGTAAGGTGTATTTTTTTATATCTTAAGGTTGCCAGTATCCCTCATATGAGGCAATTTTTTTGGTGTGAGATAATTGGTATATCATCTTTCTGATGTAACGGCCATATGTATGGTCATGTTTTAAGAAGAGAGGTCAATAATTGATGGAATCTGAGTCGAGTCGATTTTTTTTTATCACGTAGACAGTGGAGACGAATTTGAGAGTGGAGGCAGCGTGTTGCAGAGGGGTCCTTGCAGTAATACCTGATTTTGAAACGAAGCTACACCAGGGCCTTCTGTTTGGTGGTATTGTTTATAACATTTTTTGTTGATTTAAAATTTCACTTTTCATATATTTTTTAGTCTTGTAAGAAATGGTACCATTTTAATTAAATTTAACGTTTTCAAATATTCATACAAATTTTCACATTAATATTTTTACCTGTAATTTTTTTGAATAATACTTGTTAAACCTTGGTCATAATTTAATATATATTTTTTTATTATCAATCATTCAAATTTTAACTTAACTCAATTTGTTTTACTATTGCTTATTAAATTTATTCAACTGTCCCATCATCAAATATTAAAGTCAACTTATTATTAACATGTGTGTTTTCTTTCTTTTACTAATTTAGCTGGATATATATTATTGGTGAGCTTATTACATAACTTAGGTACTCAGTATTGTTTTCCTTACCTTTCACAATACTCCTGGTTCATATAATAAGTTAAGGTGGCGCCCTGAACATCTATTTTTTTATGTATATTTATATTCACTATTTTATATTTTTTTATATATACAGCAAGTTGTCCAATTGAGTAACTATCGAACCATGACCTCGCTTTCCTATAACCTAGAGCTGCCGTTCGCACAATTGAAACACTTCCTGGTTTTAAGCCAAGGGGCGTTACACGCTCAAATTTAAAATCTCGACGTATCATGACATTTTAAGCCTATTTCAACAAAAAAAAAATTAATTTTTTTTTGCGTTACTATACTTCCACTGGACGTGGAAGAAAATGAGGGTTGCCTTTAAAAAAAATTGATGATGCCGTAGCTGTCATTACATTCAATATAAAACTATTGACATCTCTGATATGGAATATAAAAATTTAAATCTTGAGTATTATTATAGTTTGTTTAGAAAAAGTACATTTTTTTACCTGGAATGCATATTCATTATATGAGTTCTGTGAATATTTAATCCAACTTTGGAATTAATATATTTCGGTGCAATGAGCTCTTAAGAGTATAGCCACGAGCAATAGGTAAAGGCAGCATAGAAGCATCTGGGGTGAGTCGGTGACCTGGTTTGAATTGGGCCGTCGAGACGCCGCAATAACAACATTGGTGTGCTGAGCGAGACGAGTAAATCGATTTCCGATACTACGAGACAGGGCTCGCCAAAGGCACTGCGCACGCTTACGCTTTCACCTGTACGGAAAATTTAGGCGGGTAAACAATTCATGAAGAAAAACCCGCGAATAAATTCGGTTTCATCGGGTTGGTTTTGTATAATAAGGCCATATAGCAGCGAGGGAATTGCCAGAATGTAGTCACGCTCACGCATTCCACGTTTGTTGAAATATGATTATGTTGGTTAGTGTTTACTGAAGCCTGAATTATATAAATTACATGTCGGGTTGAAATAATGCCCCTTCTCACATACAGGTTCGACGCATAAATTTTATTTCTACTTTAAATATTTTGATTTGCTGTTTTTTAAACGTTTTATTTTAGGAATTATTTTTTATAATATTTGTTAAAAAATGACCTCGCAGGAATGAAAATCTGTCAAGTAATATAGGTATTAATTTATTTTATTTGTATTGGGAAAATACGAGTTCCAAAATGTATGTAAATATTTACCAAAAATCTTTATTGCGAATATTTTTATTTATATTTACTCTCCCATATTATTTAAATGTTTTCTTGAAACCTACTAGATTGTTCTTCGATTTTCTCAGTGTATTTGTTTCTTCAAATTATTTGTATGCGTATTATACTATTTATGTTTATTAAATGCTGGGCACTTTAATTACCATAAACAATCAAAAATATGTTTATTTAGAATATTATTATTTTACAATCATATTACAAACTAAGAGCATAATATACTAAGATGGGTACAGAATATAATATTAAAAGGTACGAATTAATTTTATTGACTTTTCAGCTATCAGTATATTTTCAATTTTATTCAGGTTCATGTGTTAATACATTTGTTTGTTACGTAGGGTCAAGTTATGCGGTCAGTTTTGACCCATTTCTATATATCCAATCGATTTGAAGTTTGGCACACATACGTAGTTTCAGTGACAATACAATTTATTATACATGGTTTTGAGACCACACTACCTCTTAATTCCATTTAAACTTTTTGTCATAAAACATACACATACACAATATGGGTACCTATGGAAGGTCGTAGAGGTTACAGTTCTATCAGTCAGTCCCCCATAATTTCCAGAGCTTAGTCCTTTTCGAAAAGGACATAATGATTTGTATATACAGGCTGTCCATTTTATCAGTGCCATCGAAAATATCTCACTTATTATCGGTCGTACAAAAAAAATGTTTTTACGACAATTGTGCCGATTTATATAACCTACACAATGGTTTAAAGACATTTGAAATCCATGTCCTATTTTAAAAGTTATGGCGGAAAATATCGAAAATGCGGAAAACGTCTAGGCCAAATATCTCCGTTATTTGAAGAGATACGAGAACAATTGTAAGGCGAAAATTTTTTGCAAAACAGAGTGTTTCAACGAGGTTTTATCTAATTTTTTTTCAAAACCGTTGTATTTTGAGATTTACTCTTCAGGCTGTTAAACAAATTATTTTAAAACGGGCGGTAAGTGGCGCCATTAAATAGAGTATTTTCTTCCCTTTTCAATGATATATCACATGCCATATTTATTCATTGGTACTACGTTAGTAATTATAAAAACTTTTTTTTTAAACCAATAAATTTTTTTTTAACAAGCATTATACTTGCCGTGGAGAAGTATGATTAAATAAAACGATAAAATAATTCAATAAGTTGTTCAAATCTTTGCTATAATAAAACATTAACACAATTAAAAAGAATAAAGTAAAAAAAACAAATTAATAATAAAAAGAATATAGCACACAGAACATTAATATTCATCTAATCCTCAAAATAATTTTTAAGATACCATATCAAGTGTTCAAAGTGTCCACTGCGATTTCTTATGTACAATCGAGCGCGGCGAGGCACTGCATTTAAAACATTACTCAGCATTTCGGGGGTAACTGTAATACATGCCTGTTGAATTCGAGCTTTTAGGTCCTCTACATTTTGCGGTGTCGTCGAAAACACCTTATCTTTAATATACCCCCATAGAAGAAAATCCATTGGGGTTATATCTGGAGAATGAGGGGGCCATCGAATAATTCCATTGGTACCTATCCAATGTTGAGGCAAAATTTCGTCTAAATAATCTAGGCAAATCTGGGAATTGTGGGGAGGAGCTCCATCTTGTTGAAAATATTGAAAGTTTTGTCGATTGTCGAAAGGTAGGTCATCTAAGAATTCATTAAATTCATTTCTCAAAAAGTTTAGGTACCTTTGACCGCTGAGGTGACCATAATAAAAATAAGAACCTATTAAATAATAATAATAATAATAATATTTATTTTTTTAACTATAATACACAAATTCAAGTAAATTATTACAACAGATAATGTGCACTTAAACTCTTATTATGAGTTTGAGCGCGCAATTGGTGCCTAAAATACCTATCCACATATTTATTGAAAAACGATTTTGAAACACGGTCGGTCTATGCCAGTGTGTATTTTCAGAAGTCCATTTGTAATGAACATTGCGATTAAAAAATCCAATATTGGAAAAATTTGCCTCGTCGGACCATAGTATTTTACTACATATTAAAGGATCGGCACGCTTCTTTTCCAACAGCCACCCGTCCTCCTTGGTTTGTCCCCCGCTTGTAAATTGTGACCTTTTTTGGTTTTATAACACCGGTAACCATTTTTCTTTAATATTTTTCTAGCACTTGTTTTATTTATGACAAGCAATTTGAATTTCTCTTAATGATGTTTCCAAATTTTCTGTATTTTTATTTCTTACATAATTAATAGCTCGGTTTACCTTATTTCCATTATCAGTAACACTGTTCAACCTTGTCTTCTTTTTTAAAAATGAACAATTATTTTTCAGTTTCGTAGTTAATTTTCTGAACAGAGTTTTATTCGGCTATAATGCTTGTGGAAATTCTACTTGAGCTAATCCAGAGTTAACATTGCATTGGCAATGTGTAACGAACATATTATAACGATCAATGTGAGTGAAAATCATTTTAGAAAATTCTAAATTCTTAAACGAGTGTGATTGAGTAAGAGTTTAAATATTGACTGAGATGATCTGTCAAAAAATTAAATTGTCAAGTTTGTTCATAGCCAACTATTTTAAAATAATTGAAATAATAGTGAAATCATGAAATACAAACAAATGGTTATTATACTTAAATTAATTGGTAAAGACATTTTAACTTTCTGAGCAAGGAGTGACGCTTTTATGGAGGACCTCTATACATTGGCATAACTGCGAATACTCTTTCCATAATTGCTCCATGTTGCTTTCTTGATTATTATTTTGTTTTTGTTACCTGAATTTACTTTATTCTTCTTAATTGTGTTAATGTTTATTATAGCAAATATTTGAACAACTTATTGAATTATTTTATCGTTTTATTTAATCATACTTCTCCACGGCAAGTATGATGCTTGTTAAAAAAAAATTATTGGTTTTAAAAAAATGTTTTTATAATTACTAACGTAGTACTAATGAATAAATATCGCATGTGATATATCGTTGAAAAGGGAGGAAAATACTCTATTTAATGGCGCCATTTCCCGCCTGTTTCAAAATAATTTTTTTAACAGCCTGAAGAGTAAATCTCAAAATACAGCGGTTTTGAAAAAAATTAGATAAAACGTCATTGTTTTGCAAAAAATTTTGACCTTGGAATTTTTCTCG
Source organism: Leptura quadrifasciata (assembly GCA_963675555.1). Lineage (NCBI taxonomy): Eukaryota > Metazoa > Arthropoda > Insecta > Coleoptera > Cerambycidae > Leptura > Leptura quadrifasciata. The sequence goes on along the minus strand of OY776676.1, from coordinate 110,496,427 downwards.
TATCTTTTGAAATAACGGAGATATTTGGCCTAGACGTTTTCCACATTTTCGATATTTTCCGCCATAACTCTTAAAGTAGGCCATGGATTTCAAATGTCTCTGGACCATTTTGTAGGTTATATAAATCGGCACAATTTTCGTAAAAATATTTTTTTTATACGACCGATATTAAGTGAGATATTCTCGAGTGCCCTGATAAAATGGACAGCCTGTATGTTACAGATCATCGAACAAATCATCCATTTTATTATGCTCATGTATTGAAAACTAGTATAACAACAAAATAACATATCTGTCAATAACAACAATAACGGTATTAGTAACAAAATAACATATCAATAATGCACATAATAACAAATTAATAACAAACTATGAGCGGATCAATATGTCTGAAAAACAAAAAAACAACAAAAATGCAAATATTGTGATAAAGAATGTTCACAAATAAGAATTATAATTAAATTTTTTGTTCAAAATGTCCTCCCCCAGCTTCGGTGCATATTCTGGTGCGATTCACGAGATGACCGATTGATATTCTTATCATAATTGGGTTATTTCTAATATCATTGCAACATTCAACAATCCTCTGAATTAATTGAGCCCCTTCATTAGTGGCTGTATTGTAGACCTCCCTCTTTAAGTGACCCCATAAAAAATAGCCAACAGGATTCAAATCTGGTGACCTTGCCGGCCATAAATGAGGACCTCCGCGACCAATCCATCTGTCCAGTGGTCATTTAAATGATTTCTAATTTGGTTGCAGAAATATGGTGGGGTTCCATCACCTCGAATATTTAAATTAGATTCGGTAACGTATGTTGTAAAAAATTAAGATAGACGTTACCTCGGACGTTACCATTAAGTGTACCTTCAAAAGAATGTGGCCCTAACAAGTTACCGCCTACAAATCCTATCCAAATATTGACTAAAAACCTGCGTTGTGAACGACATTCACGTTTTGTGCGTGAGTTCTCTTGGGCATTTCTCGAATTATTTATTCTGTCTCTTGTAAATTGCGCCTCGTCTGTGAATAAGGTTCTATAAATTACCTGTCGATTTTCGGACAGCCAACGACAAAAAGTCAGTCGATTGACGTCGTCGCCTGGTTCAAGACGTTGTACAAATTGAATGTGGTATGAGTACAAATTTTTTTTGCAATGTCCTCCATATTCTAGTGTGACACCAATCAGAGTACTAATTTTTCGTGTACTTAAACTTGTATTTTCGTGAACCATATGTAAAATATTGTTTTATAAGTTTACCTATTGTTCTATATTGCATTCGTAATTAAATAGATGATTTGTTCGATAACCTGTAACATTTATGTTTTTATTTATTTCTCTCCCTCCCTTATATCATACAAGTGATTAATGTTAAAATTTATTATTCCATTCCATTACAAAGGAATGATCAAAAGAAATTTTGTCTAAAATAGATAAAGTTTGTTACATACAATGGTTTTAACTCTCAGATGATTATTGCTAACTCTGGGGTCCCCCAAGGCTGCAATCTTGGTCCATTGTTCTTTTTGTTATTTATTAACGATTTATTTAACAATATTAGTTGTAATAAATTGTATTTTGCCGACGACTTAAAAATCTCTACGAATATCCATACCATCGAGGACTGTATACGCCTACAGAACGACTTGAATAGTATTAAGGTTTGGTGTGATGTCAATAAACTGCATTTAAATGTTTCGAAATGTTAAAGTAATGACTTATTCTGGGAAACATACACATGATATATATACTATTGATGGTAACACTTTAGTCAGAGAAAACACAATAAAAGACTTAGGGGTGATTTTTGATTCACAAATGACTTTCATCCAGCATATAAATACAAAAACGTCTGAACCAGTTAAAATGCTTGGATTTATTATACGCAATTGTTTATCGTTTACTAATACCGCTGCTTTAAAAACACTATATGCCTCATACGTAAGATCTAAACTGGAATACGGCGCTTTAATTTGGAATCCTTACTATTATTGCCACAAATATGCCTTAGAAAGCGTGCAAAGAAGATTTTTAAAATTTTTGAATTTTAAGACAACAGATAATTATCCTGAGCGGGGAATAGATAATAATTATTTACTCCAATGTTTTAACCTCCAATCCTTAGAAACTCGTCGCAAATACAACTCCCTATCTTTCCTTCACAAACTGTTACACAATGAAATCGATTGTTCTGACCTTCTGGCTGCATTAAATTTTTTAGTTCCAAGGCAAGAGTCGAGGCAGAATCTCACATTTCATATTGATACAGCTAGGACAAATGTGTTTTTTAATTCACCAATACACACAATGTGCATTAATTTCAACAGCATTAGTCACTTATGCGACCTTAACCAATGCAATTTAATCAAACTAAAAAATATATGTTACAATCGGGTTTAACTACACACTAATATTTTTAGATGCCGTTATGTATGTATTCTTACAATTAATTAAAATTGAGATATTTTAACTCTTCAAATATTTAGATGTAGGTAATTATAATTTTTATGTTAACTGTTTTTATACTCTCACTTGTCATATATACGCTATACTTCTTTACATTTGTGGTCTCTATTGTGTTTTTTCTTATTGTATTTGTTTCTTTTTTTCTTCTCATACTTTTAGCTATTACATTAGTTAGTAGTACTATATTTTGTACACTTCAAAGTGTCCTGTAATTGGGCGTGAGCCTGTTGGACAATAAACGATTGTTTTATTATTATTATAAAACACCCTATATTTCATCAACGCGTGTCCAACCAGCCTTATCTATTGTGATTACCCTCGGTGTCGTCTGTCTCCCATTAAACCATGTCCATTTTCTTGAGAAACACCCTGTAAACATCCTCAGCAAAATTCTAAAACACGTCAATTTTTGATTCTAAAATGACATTTTTTGAGCGTAATTTTATATCTCCCCTTCAACACCCTAGAAGTAATAGACCCCTTTAAAATTTTTTAAATGGAACGAGGGTGCGTGTGATAGCTTATTTGAAATGGTGAACTAAAGAGAATTTTGCTAAGCAGGATTTGCAGGAAACAACTACCCAGGGAGAAAATGCACCGACCTGTATTTTATTACGCCTGCAAATCCTGATCGATCGGTAGCCAACCATCATTTGTCAATTCCTAACCAGACAGACTGGTTTCAAACTCTTTATGTTCTTATTAGTATGCCATAGGACATGGAAGAGACAAATGAGAGGATAAGTAATCAAGAATCTTACTACCCTTGTGTATAGCCAGGGATTATTTTAGGTTCAGTTTTCAGTTTCTCCCACACATCTGTCTGTACCTTTTCAGGGTAATCGCTACTAGCTGTGTGACTTTTTGGTCAAGGATGACTCCTAAGTATTTTGGCTTACAGGCAAATGGAATTTCCATTCTATCGAGTATTAGGGGTTTTAGACCTTCTACTGATATTTTCTGCGTGAAAGTAACGGTTGTGACATCGCGAAGATTTCTTTATGCTATCTGTCGACAACATTTAGGAGTTTTTGCGATATCTCTGATATCGTCTTAGCAAATCTCTCCTTGTCCTTTATTGCTAGATTGTCTTAGACAGTAGAGGTCTTCTGCACACAGTTTTAGGAGAAGTTTATCAACAAGGGTTACCCACCCACAGCATTGGAGATAATACTTCTGCTTGGGCATATCCTGTATTGACCTTTGCCTTAATGGTAGCTTCACCTAGATTGGATATTATAATCCTATTTTCTGGCTTTAAGCCAGTGGAGAAGTATTGTTGGGACTTCTCTGTTTGACAGTGTTTTTGTTAGTGAGTGCGTTGTTGCATTACTGATTGCCCCCTGTACATCTAGAAATATCGCTACTGATATTTCTTTGTCGTCTAGTTTCAACAGTCTGATTAGCTCATCCAGCGCGAGAAGTATGCATTATCGTGTTTAATTCATCCATACATCTATCATGATCCATAATTGCATATGTTACGATTCTTCTCTGCTCTGCTCGACTTATGTACACACTCAATCTTGCGAGTGTATGATCAGTGTCTTTGACAAGGGTGAATGTTTCTGACATCGGCCACAATTTACAAAAAATTCCGGGGCATTCCTGGAATAGAAACACTGCGATCAGGACTAAGATAAATCGATAAATAATTCATCATTTATATTAAAAATAAAAATTCTTGTCACGCCTGCGGTGTCAGTGATTTTTTTTATTAAAGCAACGTACATCTTAGAAATTAAGTATATCGGTTTATGTTACTAAATTATTTTGACAGCTTTTGTTGTAACTCTGTATAGAACAAGAATAAATAACATAAATAAAGTAAAAAGAACATTTGGAGGAAATTCTGTATAGATCATCAAAATGTGGCTGGATTGTTGCCCAATGCCCATGTAGTCAAAGATAATAAATATATTTAAGTTTCCACTAGAATATGGTCTATAACTTTCAAAATAACTTCAAATTGATTATTTTGACCTACATTTTTTCTCCCAGTGAATTGTTTGTGCAGTTATCTCTGTGCCAAGTTTAACGGGGTGTTAGTGTGTTTCTCGGCCGTGGCACAGTTATACTATCAGCAACGGGGAAAATTTGACTCGCAAAAATGTTCTTAAATAAGTAAATAATATTGTCGGACTCCTATAAGCCAATTTATGGTAAAGTTTATAGAATTTTAGTATTCATTAACGTACAATTTTCTTAGTAGCTTTACTGATTAACTAAAACGAATCATTAAAAAGTACTGCTGTCATTTCTATATTCGTTCTTCTATAACTTACGTATTTACAAGTACTCTAAAATTTAAAAACGTAGCGAAAGGTATTACTCCGGATAATGAATATACAGATAATTAAAAGTGTAAATACTTGGTATTCTACTTCCAATATTTTTGCTTTGATAAAGGTTCACATAGGCTTTCAAATACACACATATAAAATCATAAATCTTTTTATTTGTTAGGATTGACGAATCAAACAAACTAGATTGCGTTGCTCTGTAAACAAAGTATTATTTTAATTAATTATAAATTCTATTTCACTATTTACACTATTGAATTTATATTATATCCTATATTTACATATTGTTATGTATATTTAAACGAAAGGTTTAGAGAAAACTAGATGAGAACAAATGAGCTTGTTGATGGCCTGTAAGGTCACCAGACCATACGCCGCTTGTTTTTTTATATCAGGCCACCTCAAGTTTATAGGACTCCACCAACAAACAGAGAAGACATGGAAATTAGAGCCAGGAAAACAATTAATGGAATTACTAAATTACAGTTAGATAACATGCTCTAGATCTAGATTAGATATCAATTGTATTGTTAGTCATTGATAAAAGTAGAATTATAATTAAAAAAAAAAAATATAGTAAAAAGCACCCCACGCTTTTTACAATCTATCGCTGTTGAACAAAATCGTAATATTTAAACATTATTATTTTTTAGTTCGATTTTTAAGGAGCGCTTTTTTAGTTTTTTTAAACTATAATTTTTTTTACCGACCCACTCCCTTGTCAGAGGATTGAAATTTTGTAATATAGTAAATAATGCAATTAATCGTATCCTTTTTATAAATAACATGTTCTTCGGCCTTAGATATATTATTTAGAGTTGTAGTGACATAGTAAGTAGCCCTGAGATCACCCTTAAGAAATGAATTAAGGGGTTGAAAAGGGGTTAGAAAATTGTGTAGTAATTATATTAATTTTTTGAAAACGTTTTTACGTACATAAATCGTATTTTTGAGCATTTTTCAATAATTTGCAATATGGAAATTGTGTCCTTGATGTATAATTACGGGGGAAATTTATCGGTACCAGGACAATAAAACGACTTTATTCTATCGCCAACGTTTCATTTACTATGTGCAAACTGTAAACTTCTTCAGGGCTACAAATTATACACTAATTAGGATTACTTAAATATTTCGTAAAAGTTAAAAAAAGTTAAAAATGTTTTTTATTATTTATTATTTTAATTTTACATTGACTCAGTAGTTAATTTCAGAACTAATGTAAGAAATTTAAATGTTATACATAATAAATTGACTAGATAATAGTTATAATACCAATAATTCAAATCTTAATATAGTTCTGTTTGTAGTGAATACGACCAGAATTGAAACCGTATAAAAACTAAAAGCCGGCAAAAACAGCCGGCATCTCTTTATTGTTTTTCTTATGACAAGCAACAGATGCCGAGTGTTTTTGCCGGCTTTTAGTTTTTATACGGTTTCAATTCTGGCCGTATTCACTATACTGTTAGATATTTCTATTATTACATAGTTTTTTGTATAACTTAATCGACTCCTGTTTTTGTTAAAGGTTTTTACTCTCAACAATAGATAAAGTGTAAACGAATTTAATTGAAACCGTATAAAAACTAAAAGCCGGCAAAAACAGTCGGCATCTCTTTTATTGTAAATGGGCGGAGGTAAATAGAAATGCTTGTCATAAGAAAATAATAAGATTTTCGGGCGTTATTATATTATCCTCTGTTTCAAATGGTCTCCAGAAAGCCATGGTAAATTAGTAAATAATTAAAATATTTTACCTTTTATATAGTAGTAAATATTTATAAATATGAACAATAACTAACTAAACTCCTACGCTTGATATTATAACAGGTATTTACGCACTGCACTGGCACATTAACAGCACAACAGAAGTCCACCTTTGACTATTGAGAAGCGATTTAAAAGTTTTCTTTTATGCTAGTAGGCCTGTCCGTTTTATTATCTTTAAACCAGTGCAGTCGTAGATGGTTCATTCAGGCTGATTACATTGCCAGTCTCAGACTCGCTTGCACAGTTTCAACTACCATTCGAATCTCGATTCCATTGCTAAATATATAGGACAAAATATCAAGTTCAGTGCACACGGCCCTGTGCTTTAACACGGACCAGTTCCAATTATCCTCGTATAAAGTATACCATAGACATTTGGCTATTTTTATCTGTTTGTAGGAATGTGAATATTAATGTGTATATTTATTACGGATATTATTTTAACTAAAGGACTTGTTATCTATCCATGTTTGTGACTTATTTAATAGTGTATTGACAAATGAGTTCCTTCTTCGCTTTTGTTCTGAGGTAAACATATTTTAATATAATTATCATTAAGTTGTAAAATTAAAAGTAGGGATGAGCAAAGAAAAAGAAGAAATATAAAATTAAAATAATAAATAATAAAAAACATGTTTAACTTTTTTTAACTTTTATATAATTATTTTAGATAATCCTAATTAATATATAATTTGTAGACCTGAAAACGTTTACGCATAGTAAATGAAACGTTGGCAATAGAATAAAGTTGTTTTATTGTCCAATCAATCAATCAAAATAACTTTATTTATATTACAGAACAAATATCTAACCACATATCTACCTCGCATTTGGCCCTGTAACCAACGCATATTGTTTGTCACGTTGGTGGTAACAGGGTCCAGCGGAGCAGCGCTGGTTCAATTTATAATCTTGTTGATTGTATCTTGAGTACATTTAGTGATGCATTCAAGACACAATCAACACACTCATTCTCCTATTTACAAAAAAAAATTTAAAATGAGTAATATAATAATTGTACACTACTAAGTAGTTGAAAACAGTTAACAATAAAATTTGATGGTATATCACTTATTTAATTTTGTGCTACTGGTGCGGGTACCAAAGCCTATAATGATGGATCCCGTTGCAAGATTTCCAATGGCGAGCAGAGTTACTGCTGAATCTTTTGTACTCTATAATTTCTTGTCTAAATATAATTTTGATTTTACGATGCACTAGAGATAAATTTATATAACAAACAAAACAAACAAGAACAAATAAAACAAAAATGTACAAACATAAACCAAGAGTAATAGGAAAGATTTAACAGTTATGAAATATCAGTACAGATAGGTAGGGGAAGAAGAAGTTATAGTTGGTGAAGGTTTGGCTATAGAGGTTGCCGGAAGATGGGCAGCGTCTGGTAAGGTAAGGTGTGTTTTATTCGAAAGGGGGCATTATGCTGTCTTATTTGTGTTATATTTTGGGTTAGCGGACTATCACCCAGTTTGAAGGTGTAGAATTTTTGAGATATATTCTGGATGTACTCCGCTATTGGCGTTATGTCGTGGCAGCGTGCATAGAGATCTCTGAGGGAGGTGTACCTGTTGGAATTCGAAATGAGGCGCATAAATTTGCGTTCCAATACTTTCAGTTTGTTCATTGTCGTGGCCGACGTGCTGCACCACACCGGCGCCGCGTATGTGATTGCTGGCCTGATCACCATTGTGTACAATAATTCTTTATTTTGTCTGTTAAGTCTGCTACCCCTGACCATGAGCGGATACAGACTCCTGGACAAGGAGTAGACCGTCCGTATTGTCTCATTTATATGCGTGTTAAACGTCAGTCTTTGGTCCAGTCTTACCCCCAAGTACTTCACGCACCTTTTGGTTGGAATTTGGTGTCCCCTGATCGAAATTGGCGTCAGAATTTTGTTCTCAGTGAATCGGCGCGTGAAAACTATCGCCTCTGACTTTTCGACGTTTATCCGAATCTTCCACTGACCGTAATAAGCCGTGGCACGAGCCATGTGCGCCTTCAGCAGCATATTAGCCGCTTGTGCGTTGTGCGAATGCGCATACATGGCTGTGTCATCGGCGTACTTGGCCAGCTTAGTATTCGGGAACTCCGGAAAATCGGAGACGTAAATATTGTACAACTTTGGTGATAGGCACGATCCTTGCGGGACTCCCGCGCGAATATCCCGCCGTGTTGATAATTTATTATTCACTCGGACTTGCAGGGATCTGCCAGTCAGGAACGAGTGAATAAGTTTAATGATATAAGTCGGAAAGTGGTAGTCGTGCATTTTGTAGAGTAGACCTGAGATCCAGACGGTGTCGAAGGCCTTTTCAATATCGAGGAGCACCATGGTGGTGCTCTTCCCGAGGTTGTATTGCACTTTTACATCGTTAACTATCCTAACGACCTGCTGCACCGTGCTCCTGCCCTTTCTTATTTATTTTTATTGTCCTGTTACCGACACATTTTCCCCCGTAATTTTTCAATAATATTCGTGTCGTGTTATTTTTTACCATTCACTCCCTCCGCAGAGGAATGAATTTCATGCATTAATAACTATATTAGGTACCATACATAATAATGCAAAGATATTGTTACGGACCTCTAGCGTATGCGACCCACCATACGCTTTAGCGTTTTGTGGGTCGCATTATAACAACTGCTATACGTCCGAAACACATTTCGCTATTCTCCACGGGAGGGCGACACGTGATCAGCAGAGGAAACGGAAGCAACCATTGTTTTTGGTGTGGTGGTTGGTTGGCATGGTAGCTTAGTAATTAGTTGTTAATTCTGTGAACCTCGGTTTTATCCAAGGCATCCTGGTGAATTTTAGAATAATCAACTCAAGAAAATTTCCTCAATCTGTTGTTGTTCCGTTTAGCGGAATATTTTGTGTTTGTGAGTAAATTTTATCTGCGGAAGCAGGATATTAAATTACACAAGGTAAGCTAACCTCTTCACGCCATCTTGCCCGTTCTCTACCCACGTGTTTCGCAAATTTGCAGGCTTTCCTTTGGAAATACCGTGTCAACCTGAAAGGCGGACTCGACCCCATTCATCAGACTGTGGCTTTTGGTGGATTGTTCCCTCATCAGCGAGGTAAATTATGTTTCATTTATAGGTTATGTCAGAATTACTCACATTAAGCACGCTTCACGTGTATTTCTGACTGTAAATTAAATCGTGATATCTTTAGGGTTCTACGGACGGGGCTTCTACACACGTCAGTGAAAGTTCCATGGACGGGGCATCCACACACAGTGGAAGGTGCCAGGGCTGGTGAGGCTACCATCAACCCCATCCTTGGGTCCATTTCTTGTGTCCCGAAGACATCTCCGTAGGGCTACAGTTCTTCCACGTCCGGACTCGGTATCGTACCACCCTGAATAAGTGTGTTGTGTTTTATTATTTTTACTTACCGGGGACCACCTTCAGTGGTTCGGCTGGATACTTTTGCATTTTTAACTTGTACATATTTAGAGATTTTATGCATATATTTACATATACTTAAGGAGGTTCTTTAAATCAAACCTTTGTGGCAGAATCTATGACAATTTTTGATCATATTGTAAACCGATGTGTAGCTACACGAGGCATTTTATGAATGTGTTGTAACTTATTAATCGAGAAATTTGCCACACCTTGTGAACATCGCCAGGTTATATACTAGAGAACCAATTTTGTAAATTGAATAATATAGTGCATTTCATTTTTAAAGAAAGTGTCATTATTTCGTCTGCAACCACTTCGTATGGAAGCCTCAGTAATTTGTTAAGTAAGTAAACTAATCATTTATCATAGTTTATGTAAGCTTGGGCTTAACGCCCTGAGATAGTCTGAGCTAGAGAAATTATATCGTAGGCACGTACATCACTTTCCGGGTTAAGTAGTGCCTACGATATCTGCTACGCTACAGTAGCCCAAGTGATTTCGTTACGTAATATCTTATAATCATTTTTTTATACATTTATTTAACGTCGGCCTATTTCCGCTACTGAGGCCTAACACCGACGCCTGTAGACGAGCTACCCCCAACCAGGAATTTTGCCGAACCTCTTCCCTTAATAAGAGTAGGGATCTTTTACTTGCCTAACATTTAATAGACAAGGGACCGACGGCTTTACATCCCCTCCGAAGGATGGTATATCTCCTATACAACCCTCGCCTAAGGTTGTATAGCTTCCGCGCATACACTGATATACAAGCCGCTGGAAGATGTGTGAGGCGAGGACGCGGTCTTCGTTGGAACGGTCACCAATCCAACTACTAACCACGCCTAACGTTGCTTTACATCGCATATCGAAGTATGTACATAGTAAAGACGCACCTACGCTCGCCCCCTTATAATCATTAATATCCAACGTATTTATTTGTTTATGTACGTGTAATCCGTAGCAATATAAAAAATCTCGCTAAAAATGTAAAGGAGACCGAATGCATATCAGTTTCAGTTTAGTTAAGTCGTCGAGTGAACATCCAGGGGTGGACTAATTGTTTCTTTGCCATTTAACGTCGGCCTATTTCCGCTACTGAGGCCTAACACCGACGCCTGTAGACGAGCTACGACTAATTGTTTCTTTGCCATGAAAGTTTAATGAAAAAAAATTATTGAATTTTCACATTATTGTTGATGTAAATAGTTTATCTTGAAACTGAACAGTAAAACTAAAGTTTACAAGAAAATCAATTCTTAAAAATCGGTCCGACACAACTCGGACAAACTTTTCCATTTAGGAGTAAGAACAGTTCTGGAAAAAATAATTTCTGAAATTTATAAATCCTACCCTCCACAGTATTTCCCTCTATTTTAAGAGCAATTAGTTAGACCATCGTACACTTATACTGAGGGAGAGTGTTCAAGTGAAACATTTAATCAAAATTAGAGCCGTTTTAGAGAAAAAAACATTCTTTAAACCTTACCCCCGCAGAGCCCCCCCCACTGGTTTAGTCGATACAGAGAAAAAAATATATTAAATTCTTTAAAACCTACAACCTCAGTCCCTGCATTTTCTATGAGCGTGGTCATGCCATATGATACTGGTATTAAGGAAGTATGTATGTGATAAATTTAATCAAAATCGTTTGAGCGTTTTAGAGAAAAAAATATTATAATTTTTTTTACCGATTTTTAGGGGCGAACTTCCTCCACATTTGAGCTAGGACCAATTTTGCTATTTTGCCTTGAGGTGTGGCCGTCTTGAATATGCATGCCAAATTTGAGCAAAGTCGATCTAGTGGTTTGGGCTCTAAGTGCATTCACAGACGACAGAGACGAACTATAGAGAGGCATTTTTTAAGAATCACTTTTTTGCATTCAGGGGACTTGATAATGCGTAAATCTACCAAAAATTCAAAGTCGATCCTTTTCATGATCACAATAAGTAAGTTTAAACCACTAAAATCTCCTGGGATGGACGGAATATATATGCAATTTTGCTCCAAAAGGGGCTAGAGGTATTAATACCTTACTTATGTAAAATATTCAGAGCCTGCTTGGCTTGGAAATACATACCAAAAATATGGCGGAAGGTGAGAGTCATCTACCTACCGAGGTAGGTAGGTAAATTATCGGACCAAACGCCCAAGTCATATAGGCCTATAAGTCTATCCTCTTTCCTACTAAAAACGATGGAAAGACAGATAGATAGGTACATTAGAGACGAACTACTAAGGGAAAATCCCCTGAGTGAACGTCAATATGCATATCAGCCAGGGAGGTCGACAGACCTTGCGCTGGATGAATTAAACAGACTACTAGCAAAGTCCCTAGAGGACAAGGAAATGGCAGTAGTTACATTCCTAGACATAGAAGGAGCGTTTAATAACGCAACAACGCACTCACTAACGAGTGCATTATCAAACAGAGGAGTCCCAACAACGATCTGCCGGTGGATTAAAGTCAGCCTAGATAATAGGATTATAATACCTAATCTAGGTGAGATCTCCATCGAGGCGAAAGTGAGATGAGGGCAGATCCCATTCTAGGCATGCCCACGGATGTAATGGTTCAACAAGAACTTTCAGACTGTTATACCAGACAGGGAGGATTGGAAAAACGGTCCTCCCATAACAGCACAAACAGCCTGGTACACTGACGGCTCCAAGACAGAACAAGGAGTCGGAGCCGGGATTTACGGGACAAGGTCAAAAGCCAATATCCCGATAAGTCTAGGGAAATACGCAACGGTGTTTCAGGCTGAAGTGATCGCCATACACTGTTGAGCAAGGGAGATAATAGGACAACGCACTGTTAACCAGTCGATTGCCATTTTCTCTGATAGCCAAGCGGCAATAAAAGCAATCAGTTCCATGCAAATCAACTCAAGATTGATGTGGAACTGCTTGACGGCCTTTACAGAGCTGGGAAGCCAGAACAGAGTGACCCTAGCATGGGTACCAGGACACGAGGGACACAGAGGAAACGAAAAGGCTGACCAACTGGCCAAGGAAGGCGCACTTGAAGCCCCAATAGGACCCGAGCCCTTTTGTGGCGTGGCAAAGCCATGCATACGAGCAGCCATTAAGGAGTGGGTGCAAAATAAATCTCTGGAATGGTGGAGGAATCTCCCAAGACAGAAACAGGCCAAGGAGTTCATTAAAGAACGTTCGGCCAAATTTACGGAAGACCTACTAAGCCAGAATAGGAAGGCCATGAGAGTAATAGTAGGCCTTCTAACTGGCCACTGCCGGCTCAATAGACACATGAGTCTAATGGGTCTGGCAGAGGACGCGACATGCAGATTCTGCCAAGAGGAAGTGGAAACCTCAATTCACGTATTGTGCCACTGTGAACGCCTGGTGATGCTGAGATTCCAAGTACTCGGAGAAGAAAAGCTAAGGGCGGACAGCCATACAAAAGGGCCTTTATCAAAGCTGTGCAGTCTAGTACAAAGGACAAAGCTGGATGAGTTACTATAAGGAAGATATTCTGGGAGCATCACAATAGACCTGAAAAGGTCGCGGTGGTAAAGGCTAAACATCCAGCTCCTTTGTTAATCTAATCTAATCTAATCTAATGATCACAATACTTTCCATATAAACTTCGTATTTGGGTAAGTAAAAAGAACATCGTGATCATTTTTAATTGATCAGTGAAAGATCCCTCGACACTGTGGAAGTACACCATGCTATTTCGATTGGGCAGCAGCTCGATATTGTTCTTGTAACTATAATTGTATTACTATATTATGTATTACATGTTACATAATTATACATGCTACATCATGTATCGCGTATTATGTATTGTGTGTCATGTATCATTTTTGATTGAAAATGAGAATTGTGCCTAATTTATGAAAGAGTGAATGGTATCCTTCTAATAAACCTGTTACAATTGATATTAATTAGTACAGGAAAATAATTTCCATTACATTTCTGTTTACTTCAGTCAAACTTGCCTAAACTGTTGAAAGAATTTTTGAGAACATATAAGAACGCTTGTCTATGCAGACAGTCAATGATCGAAATAAGTTAATTCAGGATATTTATGAGAAATTAGTACAGCTGAAATTCGTCAGAATTATCAGCTACTAGAGGATGCGACCTACTACATATCGTGCTTAATTGTGTATTTCTAAGTCTCGAGTGGCAATTTTCAGCAATTATTGTAGCTTATTTAGTATTCGTCACAGATCAGCAAAATACATAGATGGATAATACGATGCAAAATGAATATATTTAGTTTGAAGCCTAAATAAACAACAAGTTAATAGAAGGGATAAGGAGGGGTTATGTTTACATTGGTTCGTCTACAAAGGCGTATCGTTTGAAGAGGGGTCAATTATGAGAAATAACATAAAACTCATATTTGTCAAATTAGCTCACGGGTGGATCTCTCCTCGGAGACAGGTTGCTTGAAAGTGCAGCCCTGAGCGGGTGGTAAATTCCATATGATCACGAGACTGATAGCGAACAAGTGCCGTGTACTGTGAACAGAAAGTTGAAAAGCATTTTGAAGAGAGGGTTCAAGAGTACGTGAATCCGTTCAGGGGTAAACCTGAGAAAACCGAAAGGTCGACTGGAAATTTTACTTTGATAAAAAACAACAAATACATTGAAATGTTTCTAGCTCATATAACGATACTACATAATATATTATATTTATGAATTTAAAATACATGTTGCTACGTAGTACCCACGCCCTGCGTTTATGTACACGTACAAATACGTACGTTTGTTGATCTGTGACATGGAATGCATAAACATGAAAACTTCATCAGTGCATCATTAAACCGATTTATAAGTCTGAGGATAAATCAGAGGTAACCAATTAGAATCAATATGACTGTCACTTATATCAAATACGAGGTGGGGTAAGTTAGTCACCGGGGTAAGTGGGCCATCGATATTTTTCTTAAAACTAAGGTAATGAAACGTCCCGTACTATGATTATATGGGCGATTGCTTCAACTCTAATCTAAAACAATAGCAAACATTTGACCGGCCATTGCCGCAACTCTAACTTCAATCAAAATAACACGGAGATTCTACTGCACAACATGGTTCTTGTTATTTGCATAACCAACTCTGAAACTTATACAGAATGGTCATTACTGTAGCAACGTGGGCTTTCCGACATAATATTTAGACAATTGTCTTAAATATTTGGGTTGTTTAACTTCATGTTTGGCTATTTGCTTTGTTATGAAATATAATAGTTCCTGTGACTATAGTCCCAACGATAATATATGTATCAAAACGATATCTGCCTTTTCATTCAACTTTAACTTTTTGAAAACACCAGTAACAAACTAAATAAATGATGATGGTTTAATCACTGTCAAATAAAATCTAAAGCAAACTTTAATCTTAAATTCACAGTGAAATCGTGAATAATGAAATAGAAAATAAAAAAAATATATATTTTTTTAAAACTTGCTTTTCGATAACAAGTCGTACTAAAAAGTAAAAAATAAAAAAATACTAATGTACGACTGCAAGAAAACAAGACGTGCGCACTTTGTATGATTGTACGCCATGATTGTATGAAAGGGGTGGAATCGTTGTATAGATAATATACTTAAATACAAAGTGCGCACGCCTTGCTTTTCTTGCAGTCGTATATTAGTATTTTTTATTTTTTACTTTTTAGTACGACTTGTTACAGAAAAGAAATTTTTTTTTTTTTAAAATGTATTTTCTACTTTTCAGTCATACTTTTTGGGGGGGTTTAACTTCCCCCTCTGCGAGCGCTTAATAAAAATTCGTCTCTTAACGATTTGTTTTGATTTGTCGCTCTTTCGCTTTCTCGTTTCTTCGTTTTGCAGATTTTTTAATTTTCATCCCCGCGCTCCCTATATGCAGATATTTGCAAAAGCAATGGTGGAATACCGTATTGACAATCGATCTTAGTAACTGCAAAATTTCATCAATTGCTTACGTCAGGAAGTGCGTTAAATAAAGGATGCAATATTTGAAGACAATTTTCACCGCCGCGACCTCTACGTGCGGATATTTTCAAAAGTAATGGTGGAGTACTGTATTGTTATCCGATCTTAGTAACTGTGCAAAATTTCATCAATTGATTATGTCAGGGAGTGCGTTAAATAAAGAATACGAGATTTGAGCATAAACATTATGCACGCATTTGAGTTAGAGAAAAGCAAGTAATAAATAATCAATTAGGTTTCTCCATTAATAAACAGAATGTTGAAACTGGCCAGACATTTTAATTAAATAAGGGATTAGTTGTCTAAACACATAGGAAATGAGTATCCGATCTGGTAGGAAACCGTGATATCAAAATATCTGTGTCCCTTGATTATATACAAAAAATACACATGCTTAAACTTAAAAAGTTGTAAATTGGGGTCCGATTTACCCCACCTTACCTCCCCTCAGTAGGGATGGCGACGGATATGTTTGAAACGGCGAGTCACACAGATTTGCTAGATACCTTAGATAATATATAATATACGGTGTTAATGTCATGGTGTTTGTAAAACATTGTAGCATCGTCGGCCAATAAAATGAAATTAGGTTCAGATGTATAGTTAGCTAAGCCTTCATGTAAATAAGGAACAGTACTGACCCAGAACTTCCCTTGGGGCACACCAATGTTTGTCTCGATTAAATTTAATTTCATGTTTAGATACTGTACATATTGGGACCTATCCTCAAGATATGATTTTACCAGATTATTACTACTTAACGAAAATTTGTAAAAGGATAATTTACTTATTAAGATGTTATGGGACACGCAGTCGAAAGCTTTGCTCAAGTCCAGAAATTGCACATTTGAAAATTCGCTATCCTCGAAACCCTTGTTTATTAAATCTATTCAGGTGTTTATTGCCAACGTTGTGCTGATCCTTGCTCTAAAGCCAAACTAACAGTTATTAAAAAGATTACGGCTTTCAAAGTAAAACGTAATTTGTAATTTTAATACTATTTCAAGTAGTTTAGTAAACGCAGAAATAATAGCAATTGGTCTGTGGTTGACAGGATCATCAATACAGTTTTTCTTGTATACAGGTACTGTATTGTCCTCCGATCTTAGTAACTGTGCAAAATTGCATCAATTGATTATGCCATTAAGTGCGTTAAATAAAGGATACGAGATTTGAATATAAACATTGTGCACGCATTGTGAGTTAAAGAAAATCAAGTAATAAATGATCAATTAGGTTTCTCCATTAATCAACAGAATGTTCAAACTGGCTAGGCATTTTAAAGACATAGGAAATGAGTATCCGATCTGGTAGGAAACCGTGATATCAAACGTATCTGTGTCCCTTGCTTATATACAAAAAATACACATGCTTAAACTTAAAAAGTTGTAAATTGGGGTCCCATTTACACCCACTTACCTCCCCTCGGTAGGGATGGAGACAGAAATGTTAGTGCATTATGAATAACCGTTGACCTCGTCAAAGCATTTGAAACGACGAGTCACACAGATTTGCTAGATACCGGCACACTTTTGCAGCTGATGCGAATTTACCTGACTAGATAACAACAATGTATTAATAAAGAATTAAGTGAAGCATTAATGAGTATTTATGGGGTTCCACAAAGATCTCTCTAGAACCAATTTTAATGCCTTGTCTAAATTGCCCAGTAAAGAGAATGCTTTTCACTTTTCAAATGATTCTTCAATCTTTTACAAGGATAAAACACAAGAGCGCCTTAAATAATAAAGTGCAAAATGAATTTAAAACGTTGATAAATTTCTCTAATTCAAAGCCGTTAATAGTTAATGTGGAAAAAACTCAGTTTGAAATTTTACGTGTTATCCTAAATATCTGCTAGATTTTAAAACACTTTAGATGACTTGTGAAGTGAATATAAAATAACATTTATTAAAAGCCTTAACTACCTTGAGGTTATAATTGACAGCCATTTTAAATTGGCCGTACAAATAAATATTCTCATAAGCAGATTAAGATATTTCATTATTAGATTTAAATTCTTAAAGTAGAACGTTCTTAGAAGTACCTTTCTTGAAATGTGCATTGCTTCAATCTTATTGGATAAGTATTTTAATACATCAGTACAAAAATAATAGTGACCTTAAAAATATTGAACATACTTATATACATATGACATCAACAAGTAATTCGAGTACCAAGAACTGACAAAACAGTTATCGAAATGAGCTTATTATATCGGACCAAAAGTATATAATGAACTACCAATGGAGCTTAAATAAAGCAACTCTCAAAAAATATTTAAAAACAAAGCGCACAGGATTATGAAAAAACATAGATTATTTATAATCCAAATTGTGGACAAAAAAAAATCCATTAGATCCATGAATGCGTATTACTCAAAAACATATACTTGCGAAATATATTTTCAAATCAAATAGATTTCTTACAAGTATGTACACACTGTTTACATACCACGAGTACAAGGTTCTCAGAAATCTTTTAGAGTTTCCTTTATTGCATTTTAGTTTTAAGTTTATATAATATTTTATCACCGTTGAAAACATTTGAGGTTGAAATATTACTTGTTATTTATAATACGTATATTCTTTGTAGATCTGCGGTATTCGTTTGTTCAAATTACTGACTCTTAAATAAAAAGGGTTACTTCTGAAATTTCTTGTGTTTCTTATCAATAAGTCATGTATTATAATCGAACGTATACCGGTACCTGTAATTTTTTAAAATTACTCAAGTAACATATTTCTAAAGTTTGGTGGATTCCTCCCTGAACACTATATAATATATATTTTTATTTTCAAGAGACCTTTGGAAAATAGACAGCTACGGCCTGCGGGTCGCGTAGTTGATACTTCGCCTATAACATAAAACTCGCATTTCATGTATCTTGTTTCAACGTTATCGTCTTATGTGATTAATCTAGAAAGAAGTAATTTTTTGTATGTATCTGAAGAATCGAGTATTTCTATTTCTTTTTTATAGCTATGATGCAAATAGAGTGGAATAGGATTTGCAGTCAGTAACCCAGATTTAATGCACATAACATGTTTATGCAAATGAACTGCTTAAATATGTGGGAGACTGGCCAGGAATGATTTAATCGAATTTTATATTTATTTATGAGGCTTCTTTCACACAACTTGTGTTCAGTGATTTATTGTATTACAGTGATATTTCATCCTATTCTCAGCGTACGATCAATTAATTTATCATTGTAACTGTCTTCGTGCTTTGTTATGGCAAGTTTTTCTCATAGATAAACCTTTGCGAAGTTGACTCCCTCAGAATCTTAATTGATTGCAAATTGTTTACTCATGATTGCTGGTCAGTTGATTCCTTTTGCTAGGTGCTACTTAGAATGACAGTTCTCTTCTGTTGAATGTTTGTTTGCGCATTGTTTGTTCATAGTTGCTCATATATTATATCTGTCTATTATTTAAAATGAAATAAATCATTTATCAAACGGAGGGGAAGTATCTAAAGTAACGAGTAAACGATAAACTCTGGCGAGTAACTAAAGCATTAAGCAAACAATAGAGAAATGCTTCGTATTCGAGAGATTTTAGTTTAAAAAATGGGTCTGGGGGAAACTCACCTAGTACAGTGGCCGACTTTTCCAAGTATTTGGCTAAAATTCCGTCCTTCCAGACACGTGGACTAAAATTAATATCCCCATATTTTACGATACAGGCAAATGTTAGGTCGAGATTATTTTGTTTCATTGCATTTTAAAACATGTTATTTAAAATATCCAGTATAGATATCTTGTATCACAAAAATACTTTAGGGATAGTTTTGTCAATAAAAACTGCTAATACGTTATGTATTAGTTATCCTACATAACTAAATATTTAAGCAAGTTTCATTGCGGATTTCTCCTCATTCCTTACAGAGAGAATTAGGTCGTTTTACATTTTTGGGCCATACACTTTGTTTATTTGCAAATAGTATTTTTAGCTCTATTTCAAAGCAAATTTTATTATGATAAGTCATGCCATTAATTGCGTCTATTGTTTGTCCAATATCTCTAGAGAACAAACATTTGTGTTGGCTTTGAGTCTGGTAAGTCACCAGTCAACATTCATCCAGTCAATTATACTTCCATTAAATAAAGAAAAAAGGTTGGTTCCCGTGTCCATCGTATATCATGTAAGATTTGAAAATAATGCTTTGGTTTCAAAATATTCTGTGACGATACTCACCTTGCAACCACAAGGATGCTTGGTTGTCTTATGACACATCTGCATGCAAGTAAATATCGTAACTCAATTAATCGAACATATATAGTGAGCCAATGAAAGTTTGAAGCATTATTTCAGTCACTGCGGGATAGTTCATTTTTCAGGCTAATTCAATTGAAGGGTGATACAACGCATCCTTCAACCTTCGCGAAATCGCGTTTATACTGCTGTACGCAACTTTTTGGTTGTCCTTTGGTTCAATTACGTTAAAAAAATTACCACAGCATTCTACGATATTTTATGCGAGTGTTTAAACTCTCATTTACAATTCAATTTATATTACATTGACGGTGCTACAACTCTATTTTCAACGAAATGATAATCATTATATTGGCGATTGCCGCAACTATAGTTTAAACAAAAATAACACGGAAATTCGATTGCGTAACATAGTTCTTGTTATTTGCATAACTTACTCTGAAATATATACAGTATGGCCATTACTGTAGCAAAGTAAACTTTTCTATGTCATATTTATACAATTGTCTTAAATATCTGGATTGTTTTTTATATAAAATAGAATTATTTTGTGACTGTTATTCCAACTTGACAATATATGTATTAAGACGGTTAATGTTTTTTCTCTCAAATTTGACTTGGAAATGTAATAAATAATACTTATATAATATTAAACTAAATAAACTCAAATCAATAAACTAAGTAATTGATAATAACTTAATTCCAATAATATTAAAATCAAAACTAACCTCAAATACAAATGTACAGTGCAATATTGGGTAATAAATTAGATTCAAAATAAAATAAATAATTAAATCGTTTTGTTAATTAATAGATAGTGTGTTCAATTTTACAAAGTGTAATTAAATTAAAGGCAGAGGAAAATCATATCAGAACTAAGGAAACAAATGTTATCAAACTTTATATCAAGGAACCTGGGAAAAATAATAATAAAGTTGGGTTACTACAAACACGTGTTTTGAGGCTAATATCAACAAAGTAAGAATTTTAATAATGGTATATCCTTTAATCTACAAAAGCTATATTTCATAAATTCATTTAAAATTTGCTCGATTGTTTAAGAAACATAAAGTTGTATGATATTTATTTTACATAACATTAAAAAATAACAACTTCTGATTTTAAGAATAACTAACTAATATCAGTGCCACAAAGAGTAAAAAAAATAACCATTGCTCGTTAACTAAGAGTTAATTGAAGATATGTTTTAATTACTACCTTGTTTTCATCAGATATTCAGTATGCTGTTAAACAGTATCCAAAAAGCATTAATTTTAAATGGACCTGTATCTAGATTTCCTGCTACTTAAAATTAATGCCAATAGAAGATTTTACCTGTAAATCGTCAGATTGAATATCCCAAAAGTCTTTGTTGGTAAATATGAAAATTTATTTTTTTATTATTTAAATTCATTTCAATTTGAATATTAATTTGCTATTTTACTGCAAAGAAGTTCTACATTTTTGTGAAGATATAGAAAAATTATTGATAAAAAGGTGTGGTAAAATATAACATATAAAAGCCAACAAGTGGCCATTACGAATGAGACAGTATTTATAATTTCTTAAATGTTGTTTTGTTTTCTTAAAATGTTTTTTTAACCGCCTCTCAAGTTATCCAAGTAACCCCTTGGAAGATCTCAAGGATCTTGTGCTAGGCAAAGAGAGACGAGGCCCTACAGTTTAATGTGGACTCCGAACCACTCTTGGAGCAAATTTTTTTTACTGAAAAATTGTTTCGCCTTGCGGGAATCGAACCCACTTTGCTAGGCAACTCAGTTTGCTAGCTAGTCGCTTTAACACACTGAGCTACCATATCTAATTGAACGTGATGCTAGTATTGTTTACATGTCTAATAAAGCCAGTTCTTCTCGATTATCATTATTTTATAAAATTGCCAACTCTTTCAGTATTTAAGTGGACTAAATTGCAGCGAAATCCATCCATGCAGCCATCCTTAATAGATGTTTTTTATTTTCATTTCCGTCTTTATTTAACACACCAAGTAAAAAAGAGAGAAACTGTGCAAGGGAGAATCAAAACGGCATATAGAATTACAATTGCAATATTAAAAATATAAACCAAGGTGGAGCCTGACTAAGAGAATAGACAGCCATCATACTGCCAACGACATATATACAAACATTCGGGGTTAAAAATGCGGCAACGATGAAAGTAAATAGAAGAAACCTGGGAATAGCAGAAAGATACATCGTATGGTTAAGTACTTTCAAAAATAGGAGTAATGAGAAAGCAGAAAACGTGAACACTACTAGAAGAGAACACAATTACAATAAAGTAAACACATTTGCAATGAAGTACCCAACCAAAAAACCCAACACATCTATTAAAGAGCATCAAACTAAAAATATGAAGACCATGCTACTACACGTGGCTAACAACAATTGATAGAATCACGCACAAACTAGGAAACGACTAAACATACTGGGAACGAGCAGCGATGAAAAAGGAGTACCCCAAAGAGATCGAATTAATATACAATAATTCTCTATAATTTTGCATTGTAATTTTATATATCTGTGGTCTTGCTTCTTACTTATGCTTATCGCTTGCTGTCCCTGTCACTTGAGTTATCTGGTACTACTAACTTTCGTTGCACCGCTTGCCCTCATAACTACATTTAGTGAACAAGTAGATTTGTATGTAGTAGGTTTAGTTGAATAAACAAACATTATTTATCAAATTCTGAGTTTTACTTTTATGTGTGAACGTCTAATTTCCCAAAATTGACCCACTGTAGTACCGTTTCTCCACTTGAGCTACTCAGACTCGCGTATCCGGCTTTTGGGCAAATTAGGACTAGCATCCGAGGTCCGAGCTAAAACCAAAACCCGTCTCTGGAGCTCGAGTTTCAAAGAGTGGCCCTTTTCTCCTCGTCGCCGACTGAGGTGGAGAAAAACGCATCACAACGGAGGAAACGGAAGACTTAAAAGAAGAATAACTAGAAGAAAATGAAAAAGACGGACATATACATTCTATATCACGACGCAATGTGGAAACACATTTCACAAACGCCGAAACTTCCCATCCTATATTCCTGTACCATGCGTCATCTGGCTCACGCTGCTGGCAACAACAAGCATGACCTCAGTCCATCAGCGTAGAGGCAGTCGGCCCGGCGCCGGCGGTGTCTTTGGTAAATCAAAGCAATTCTTTAATATCAATATTGCGCGGAATTAAATCACAGTACTCGACTTGATGATCCAACACATATAGTATATATTTATAATAATAATAAAACAATCTTTATTTAACACAACAGCTACTACATGCTACTCTTCAAATATGCGCAAAAATGTTTGAATTCTGTTTAGAGCAGCGCGTTTTTGTTACTAAATATTGTCTGAAAGTACGAAATTAAAAGAAAAACATGAAATGGTTATACAACATATACAGATTCGGCAAAAGTAGTTTTATATCTCCTGAACGAGTGCGAGAAAGAAAGCAAAAATCCCTGACATGAAAGCGAGACAGATGATTATAGTATTACCAGCGCACCAATGAAAGTTTCTCGATCTCCTGTCTCACAGCGACCGCATTCTGCACCATTTGTCACGACAACAACGATGCCTTGCATTGAAATTGAAACAGAACAAGGGAAGAAAAATAAGATTTCACGAGTGTAGCGTGCTACTACTCGTATATCCTACTTTCTTTTAGCTAATTTTGTCGTTTTCTCTCTCGAATTCATTTACTTCAGGATAAATGAAATTATTTTTGCCGAATCTGTATGTATGTGTACAACAACAAATATTGTGCCAGTGGATTTTTAAAAAGGTTGGTCAATTTCTAGTATCAGGTACTATCTTTCTCTAAAATTGGAATTGCTGAGAAATATGTAAAAATGTAGCTGTAGAGCGCCCTACCGTTTGCTATATTTCGTATCTAGTATATCTATGTATATGGTAAGATATTTGTCTTAAAGATCTATATATTTTGCATATACTGATAATATGAATAATGTAAATAAAAATTTGATAAAAGCGTGTTATTCGTTGCGTGTCCTCCATTGCAATTTTTTAAATGTATTATGGTTTTATTACCTATAGGAAATGCGATAAGTAAGTATGTAATTCATAGTCTAATAATTATAATTTGTTGTGATTTGCGATATTTGTTTTAAATTAATTTTCTAACCTCTCAAATGAGAAACAAGGTCAGTCATATTTAACAACTGTGCTTGTGATTGCCTCAGATCGCTATAAACTCGAAGGCAGACATCAAAGCTTTCACGTGGGAAGATTAAATCT
Source organism: Leptura quadrifasciata (assembly GCA_963675555.1). Taxonomy (NCBI): domain Eukaryota; kingdom Metazoa; phylum Arthropoda; class Insecta; order Coleoptera; family Cerambycidae; genus Leptura; species Leptura quadrifasciata. Next base: position 110,471,994 of record OY776676.1, on the reverse strand, counting down.
CTTTACGATGCCCTTTATTGCCACGACGGGTCAAATGGATCTTATTAAACTAGAATTTAGGGAGGTCAACGCAAGTGACACTAATGTATTAGCCATAAGCAGTGTTTTAATTTCATAACAAGCCACCTAGTATAAAAGCCCAGTCAACGAAGGAACAATTAAAACAATAACAAAGTTTTGAAATTTGAAACAATTGTCAATAGACATATTATTACCCAATTTAGGGGTGACTCATTGGACGCTGGACTTGCGACAGTTTGTTTAGAGGCAGGGGTCGCATGTGCTTTGGCTAGGCTATTCATTAACTCTGAAATGGTAAAAACCCGCGTTAAACTGAATTAATATATTACAGTGAACTGATAAAAGAAAACCAAGAGTTACATAATAAAATATGGCAGGTAGCTCATCCTTGGGTGGTGGCTGTGCAGGAACTTTAACGGGGAGAAGGAATCGATACTAATTTTCGAGCTTCACCCTTTTGGGCCTTTTCTCATCTTTCGAAGATATTTATATATATTCAATTTAAATTTAGTATTACTCCACCCCGAATTTCCCTTGAACTTGAAAAACACGTATCTTGCCTCGATATTTCCCAAATATCTTAAAATCTTCATTAGATTAATTGTAAATACCAGTATTCAAAGAAAATTAACGTATGGTATGGTCCGATTTTCCTTGATAACTCGTTAAATACTGAGCGATTAGTTAACTTTTTTGATACGGAGTTTTGGGATGCAGTTGACAATCTTCCTCTTAATATGCGACAGGAAATGTTAGATGGTACGTCAATTTATAATTCTATAATTGTTCGTCAGCGGTTGAACGAACTATTTACAATGCACTGGTTAGGAAGAAATAGCCCTTTTGAACTTTGACCTACTAGATCCCCCGATATTACACCACCCACTAGATTTTTATATCTGGGGAACATTGAAGAATAAAGTTTACAAAACAAGGCCCAGACATCTAGAAGAATTTTGTGCTAAAATATGATGAGCCGTTGCGAATTCAGCATTCCAAAGGTGAGGAGAGAGTAGCCAATCATAATCGTAAAATAAGTGAAAAATATATTCAATTTGAAGGTGGATTAGTTGAGACAGGCCATATTCGATAGTTTCTTCAACTTTTTATTTACGTGTAATGAATAATAATCTCAAATACTGATTGTTACTTTACATTGATGTTTCTTTAATTATTCCAATTACCAAAAATTTATTGTTTGTTTTCTTTTCTCTTAAAATATATTTTTTGTCAAATCAACATTTCAATTCAATATTTTTTTCCATTCTAATGGCATCCTATTAAATTGAAAACCAAAATTGTAATCGTGTGTGTGTACTTTGCGGAACATATTATGGAAAAAAACTGAAAATGCGAATATCGTAATGAAATTTGGTATTAAGACTCAAAATTAGATTCTGAACCACTTTTTCTAATAATTTTTTTTTCTATATCTTTAACGTGAAGCAAAATATCGGGAATGGGCCTCAGTTTTTTATTAATCAAATTTAAATTGGTTACCTCGAAATGTACGTCTTATATAGGGCTATGATTGTGCCAAAAGTCAAATACGGATTTCAAAAATGACGAAAACATTCGGGTGCCTTCATTTTAAATGAGACATTGTAAAAATATTTCTTTGTCAAAATTATTTAGGTACTTTAGTCTTATTTTAACCCCTTACCGCATGATTTTTACAATTTTGGTGAAACTTTCAAATTCAGTGTATTTAAACATACTATTTACGGGAAAAATACTTAAAAAAAATTAATATTGAAATTTCACAAATATATTACAAAAAAACAGTTTGTGCCATATTAATCCAGGTCAGATAGCAAAGTAGTATGATTTTTTTCGAAAAATTTCTCTTTCCATTTTGTGAACATGATAATTAGGAGAAAAATAGTGGGAATTTGATGTATATGTTTTGGAAAGAAAATTTTATTTGGAACCTGCTGAAAAAAAGGCATGAAAGTGCTGAAAATAGGTTTTTTCACGTTTTCGATGCGGAAGAAAAAAAATTTTTTATACAAAAAATACTACGAAATAGCTCGTAAAAAGACGAAAAGAATGAGTTTTTGACCATTAAAATCGGTCAACAACTTTTTGCACGAAACATTAAAAACCGCTAAATATGTCAATTTTTGCCATTTAATTACAGGTACTGTAATTATCGTAGGAAGTTGTTTCGGAGCTTAAATTGTAGGTTTTGTTGGTACCTACCTACTCTAAAAATTTCATGTAAAAATATTAATAACCGTTAGCGGAAATAGCGAAAATGTAAAAAAGGTCTTTCTGAAAGACGGCGTGGAAATGGTCAAAAATAGTCATAGAATGATTTTTTAAAAAGGTATTTGTTCCTGTTGAAATTCTCAACCCTATTATCTTTAAATTTTTGTAAGGTTTCGTTTAGTACCTTAAAAACGCATTTGAAAATCGAGCTATCTCTGAATTTTGGACGTTCGGTCGCTCCAGCGGAGGGGAAGTGACGAGTGGTGGGGAAGTATCTCCCGCAGCCGGACTTGGGCCTCTTCCGCACAGGGCGCGATCTGATCGCGCGATTCGAACGCTTGCGATCTCGTGTTATAATTATCATATTTGGCTGTTTTATTTTTTGCGCAAAAAGTTATTGACCGATTGTAATGGTCAATAACTCATTTTTTCGTCTTTTTACGAGCTATTTCGTAGTATTTTTTGTATATATAAAAAAATTCTTTCGCATTGAAAACGTGAAAAAGCTTATTCTTATTTCAACAGGTTCCAAATAATTTTTTTTTCCAAAACATATATATCTAATTCCCAATACTTTTCTCCTAATTAACACGTTCACAAAATGGACTGAGGAATTTTTCGAAAAAATAAATTATCTGACCTGAGCTATTATAAATGGCACACCATGCAACAATGACATTATATATTTGTGCCGTATATGGCACAAACATATAAACTTCATCATCAGACATATCATCTTCTTCACTAGCATTTCCATTCGGTATATCTACTACATGCCCATGACCATACCCATAAAATCCTCTTACATTCATTATTTCTGAAATGATAATTCGAATGAAAATAAAATTCAATATTCTTCCTTCTGATTCCTTTACTGCATGTTGTGCCGTATATGGTACACATTTAATTTCCCACAAATTATAACATCTAAAGAACATATCTTCTTTATTTCACTTGTGCACCACTTGATAGTAACTAAACTTCCCCACAATATTTAATGTATTGGAAAATATTCATAAAAACACTCAAATTGGTTACAAATTGAGGTTAGGACAGATGAGCTGTTACTGCGGCGGCCATTTTGAACAAAAGTGTTCAATTAGTTTACAAATATATATTATATATATATTTTAGCTGTTAGTAATGTTTACAGATGTCGCTAATAATCTGTTTATTAATGTAGGCAGGATATTTTAACGATATTTGATAGATGGCACTAAATACACTGAAAATAATTGATTGTGCCGTATACGGGACGGTATGCGGTAAGGGGTTAAAAAAAGGACATTGTGTGACTTTGGAGCGATGTAGTGCATAAAATATTGATTTTAAAGAAATGTGTTTGAAACAATAGTATCACTTTCAAATCATTTGATTTTCTGTAAAAAAGCTCTTTTGAAAATTAACGTAGAATACACCGTTTATTAGAACGCAATAAAACGCGTTTCCAGATTCCATGAAGCCAAAATAGTGGTTTTAAAAAAAAATTCTAATGTTCGGCGTCTGCGGTAGCACCTAAAGTCCAAACTACTTGATCGATTTTGCTAGAATTTTCTAGGCGTATTCAGAACGGTCTCGCCTCAAGAAGAAATCGTAAAATCGATCCTAGCTCATGTGTGAGGGGAGTTAACCCCTAAAAAGCGATAAAAATCGAAAACTAATTTTTTTTCTCAAAAACAGCTCTAGCCGATTTTTCCTTGATGGATTTTAACCATAATTTGGTCAAAATCTATACAACTTTTCAAAAAATGCTAACGAACAAAAAAGTTGCATTTTCAAATAAAGATTAAAAGAATGTATAACAATTATTGGTTTCACTCCATCGCTTAGGATGTTAAAGACTACGATAAAACCCTCGATGTACTTTTCGAAACTGTAACAAAATCCGAAACATTTCTCATGAAAATATCGTTGGAAGAGGTTTTTATATTTTTAATCATATTCTCGCTCTACGGAGCGTTTTTTTTATGCAAAAATTTCAATAACTCATCAAGGAGTGTAATTTTAGAAAGTGTAGTAAATGTCGCTGCACGGGGACGTAATGTCGCCCCGACTACCAAAATCTAGAAACAGTAACAAAATTTGACTTGAAATTTCGGAAATTTCAAAATTAAAAACCCTTCTACGAATCCACGTTGTTAAGCACTGCAACTCATGCGTTGTGTTAAATATGAGGACAAGTTAATCCAGTCTCTATTCAAAGTATATCGAGAGTTTTAGCGAAAATAGCCTTTAGCGATATGGGACCCCCATCATTTCCAGCAGTCGATTTTGACGGGAAAATGATGGGTTTTAACGGAATTTGCCCCAAACTGGTTCCTTAGTGATTTGGTGTCAGAAAAGTATCTTTAAATAGAATTCAAAGTCGTTGCGATTGCGATTTTTAAGCTCCGAGGAGCGATTAAAATTGGTATTGAACTGTAAATACGTAAATAGACAGGTAAGCAAAAGCCCACCAAAAATTTATAAACATTAAACTTTTCTTGAATCTTTTTGTGTAATCGTTAGCTCAAAAACCGGATATTGGATGGTAGTTGGTACATTATAAGTCGTTCCGTTCCTCACCATGTGTTGTACACGGGCCAGACTATAGTTTGTCAAAAACGTTTTTCTTGAAGTTGTTGTAAAACATGAATTTTTAAAGAGATTTAATATATATTTTTGAACTTTATATTGTCTTTTTCTTGTGTTTTCAAAATTCCCTTTCAGATTTAATTTTAAGAAAGTGTTAGTACTTACTGTGTTAGATTTATAGTGTTACGACGTCCAATTGATACCATCAGAGACGCAGTTAAGCAAAAACGAACAGTAAGTATAAATTTTGTATTATTCTCCGTCTGAAACAGTCGTTTTGAAGCCTTATTTGTGAACGTTAATATTCATTTTTGGAAAATATATAAGAAGTCCTTCAGACGCAAAAGATGGATCGTTCACAAGGACTTAGGCTTTAATTTTAAGAGCATCCATTCTAAATATTTTCGCGACCATGTTTAATCAAGCTACATCCATTGTAAACAAACACAATGTTTATATGATAATACAACAGATAGAAGAAGTATCACAATAAAAAATATACCTATACAAAAGAAATATCACAAACCAGAAACAGTTAGGGCGTATTTTCTTTGCTCGAATAGACACTGATCATATGTACTCTCATTATTGTTTAAATAACGTGAGATGTAGTGTCATTAGTAGTTTGTAAATGCAAGCATGTTAAAAATTGTTTACTGACATTGATCATGTTTATATTGCTACATCACATGTTCATAAATATAAGTGTATCTGAATACTTTTGAAGGATAATAATTTATGATAATATTTAAAAGATTAATACGTAATTTAATCACGGCTTGCTTCTATTTTTACAAGCGATTGAGTAAAAGCAATATTATTATACATTCTTATATTATCGTATTAAATTCAAATCAAATGTTTTCTCAAAGTCCAATTATCTTTGGCTATATTGATACCACAAAAACGAAAATCTTCCATTTACCACTCTAAACCAGAACGTAAATTCGATTTTAAATTATGCAGCGAAACCCTCAAATAAATTATGCGAATAAAATTGTAGCCCTTATTCCATTACGAAGTCGTGTTAATTGCTATTTGCTTTTTATTGTATATATCATTTGTTTTAATTATTTCTAGGTAGCATTCATATCTTTCTCTTAAAATCTGAAGAAAGCCTATTTTCTCTTGCTTGTTGTAAAGTTTCTTAGATCTTTTTAATTTTTCCAATTTTGTAGGGTTTTGTTTTGTTTATATGCGATGCTTTGTCTCTAATTTTAATTAATTCTTTTCATCACTAATCTTTGGTTTATATGGTTTTTTAAAAACACAAGTTTTAAGAGGTGCATATAAATTCATTAAAGCTGTGATAGTCTCATTAGAAAAACAACTTTAGAGTCTATATTATCTAAATCGTAAATATTATTCCGCGATATAGACTGTAAATGTGCATAAATCTGATGCTTATCAATAGTTTTTATATTTCTGTAAGTAATTGCTCCCCATCACTCGTCGGCCTGCTACTATATTAATATGAACATAAACTAATTCATGATTGATCAGCAATCAGATACTGAAGTGGAACCACATTTGGAATAATTTAAATCTTTTGATACTAGAATAAAATATGTTAAAGTTATAAGCTTTTACTAGTTATTCTTGTGGAAGTGGTAATTTGTTTCAAGCTCTAACCATCTATAATATTATAAAAATTTAAAACATTTGGAGAATTTAAATCTAATAGATTTTGAAATCCCCAAGACATATGATTTTATAAGATACTAGTATTAAATTAATTAAATCATCCTCTAGATTGTTGATAACCTTTTATAACAATAATTAGGAGATCTATAAATACAACCTATGGAAAATTTTATTTTAGATAATTTACTTACCCAAATATTCTCAATATTTGCATTAACATCTAGTACATCAAAAATAAATTTATTACATTAAAAAGCCCTAATAAATTTTGAATAAAAGCCGCCTTCATATCTTTATTCGAGTAAAAACCTGTAAAGTAATATAATTCTTTAAAACATTTAGCGGGTTTTTTTTTTTTAGGACGATTTTGTTCTACTAACTTAATCTCTTCTAGAGCCTTCCGGGATAAAGGGGGTCGTAATTACCTGTGGTGTTATTTAAACCACAAATATACACTGCATTTATATGTCCGTACATTAAACGACAATCTCAGCGAACTGGCAACCGCGCTTAAACAGTGAACACTACAAACGAACCGAACAGTATTCAACTTGGTGTAGGTTATGGATGGATTGCGTGCTTCCCGTCAGACTGCCAACGTACCGTAATGCTTTGTTTACACGCATTCCCATTGAAAATATTATTTATGCAACTACTAGACATGCATAGAACGGCAAAATAAATGTAAGATTATATGTTTCATGATGTTGGATACGTATCTAAATAGCTAATTCAACAACGCATCGTTGCAAGTTGTACAGTGTCGGCGTGTGGAAATTATCAAAAGTAATTGATTTATTTTGGAATAAACTTTCACAATTGTTTTAAAATCTTATTATCTTCTAGCTTATAGTACTTAGTACTGCATTTAAACATATACATTACATACAGGATGATTTATATCAAGAGAAATATTTACGTTTTTGTCTTAAATGGCTAAAGAAAACTAAATATTGTTATGTGTTTACAATCTCCAAGTAAAAACTTCCAAGCGTTAGGTTCAAATAATTGCAACAAGGATTTTCACTAACCACTACTTCATTTAATACTTAATTACAATAATTAATCGTTATCATAACACACTAATTACAACTAATGTAATTCACAATTTATCACTGTTCCTATTTTATCTGTTCACTTGTTAATCTCATATAAAGCTGTCCTCCGTGCGCGGGATCCACTCCTTATATGGGTGGTGCTTTATTCTCAATATTTCCAGTCCATGACTCGAGATCTTTCTAGTCCATCTTCCACCGTTTTCTCGTATCTGTGATAATGATAGTTCGCCATTTGGCCCAGAGATGGCGCCGTTTTACCGTGGAGGCGGGAGTCCCGCAAGGTTCGGTGCTGTTGTTAAAGAACGCTATAACCCCGATATACTTTTCGACGTTGTAACAAAATCCGACTTAGGAAATACTTCGTAAGAAAAGCGTGCTTCACGTAAAAACGCCGTGGAGGAGGTTTTTAATTCTTGGAAATATATTTTTGCTCTTCGGAGCGTTTTTTATGCCAAATTTTCGCTAACTCTTCGAGGAGCGTTAATTTGCTAAGTGTAGTAAATGTCGCTGCACAGGGACGTAATGTCGCCCCGACCACCCAATTTTAGAAAGTATAATAAAATTGGACTTGAACTTCCAAATTTCCAAGATTAAAAACCCTTTTACGAATCCACGTTGTCAAGCACTGCAACTCTTACGAGGTATTGAATATGAGGACAAGTTAGTCCAACGACTATTCAAAGTATATCGGAAGTTATAGCGAAAATAGCCCTTAGCGACATGGGACCCCCATCATTTCCTAGCAGTCGGATTTGACGGGGAAATGATGCGTTTTGACGGGGTTTGCCCTAAACCGGTTCCTCAGTGATTCGGAGTCAAAAAAGTATCTATACCATGTACTCACACGTGCATGGGATCTGCCTTGCCTGAACGTAAAATTTGTTATTGCATAATACAAACGAAGTAGAAACGCTTCAAGCAATTTTAAGCTCCGAGGAGCGACCAAAATTTATGTGAATTAATAAATACGTTTATAAGACAGGCAAGCATAAGCCCACCAAAATTTCAGTTACATGAAACTTTTCTTGAATCTTTTTGTGCATCGTTAGCTTTTCAAACTGCATATTGGATGGTAGTTGGTACCGTATGAATCGTCCCGTTCCTCACCATGTGTTGTACACGGGTCAGACCATTGTTTGTTAACATTTTCTCTGAAGAAGTTGTTGTAAAAACATAAATTTTTAAAAGATTTAATATATATATTTTGAACTTTATATTGTCTTTTACTTGTGTTTTCTAACAAAATTCCCTTTCAGATTTAATTTTAAGAGAGTGTGAAACAGACAGTGTTAGATTTATAGTGTTACGACGTCTTCCAATTGATACCATCAGAGCCGCAGTTAAGCATAAACGACAGTAAGTATGATTTATCCATTAATCTCCGTCTGAAACAGTCACGTTGAACCCTAAAAATTTTGTGAACGTAATATTATTATTTAGAATTTAAGAAAAGGTTGAGGAAAAAGAAAATTAATTTTTTCTTTTTTCTATTTTTTTTAATTTTTCTAAGTTTTTCGAGCAGAAAATACGTCCTTCAGACTTCCATCAAAGCATGGATCGTTCACATGGCGCCCGAACAGGGACCATGCCGTCCCCAAACCCAACTAATCCTTTCTCATTCATGGCGGAAGACTCCGAGGGGTCGACCCCAAGAGAATTTTACGAGCGAGTCACCGCACCGCTCGTCGACGACGGTTCTAGAGGGATAGAACCACAACGACTGTTTCCAGAGGGAAATAATGTAAATTTATCTGCTTCACAGCCACAAACTGCTAATTCGATGGAAAGTATGTTTCTGAAAATGGCAGAGGGCTTCGTGCAGGCGATACAGAACGTGTCGACCTGTACGCCCCATGAGAGACAAAGATGTCCGAACGTGACGTTCCATGGGCTTGATCATGAAGATCCAGAAGCTTTTCTGAAAATTATGGAGGAATATTTCGACAGAGCTCGCATAAGCCACGACTATGATCGCCTCCATAACGTAACCGGCCAACTGAAGGGCGAAGCTCAACGATGGTCCGAACAATTTAGGACGTTGACTACTTCGTATACCTTATTCAAGGAAAGATTCCTTACGAGATTTAATTCTCCCGACATACAGTGACGAGCTATTGCTCAACTGTATGCCGTCAAGCAAACGTCTTTAGACGACACGGCAGTGTTTATTACAAGGAAAACCTGTCTTTTCGATCGTATTGTTATGTGCTGCCCTCTAACAAGGAAAGATGTGATTAAGTTCATGTTCAAAGTTTTCCTCAGAAGCTTAGTTACTTCCCTGACTAGTAGGGTGGCGCCGTCTATGAGCCAATTGACGAACAATCATCTATTACATGGTAGAAAACTATGGAGAATTCTAGAAAAGAGTTCTAGAAGGATTCCAAGTGTGTATATAAAGAGGTGACTCCAGCAGATGGGGGAACAGTTCAGTTGAGTGAAATATGTAGTTTAGTGAAGTAAACAGACAAGAGAGTTTTTAGGTTAAACAAGAGTTGACAAGTTTAAGAAGAACAGTAAAGTGCTTAGTGTTTTAAAAGTAGTGAAATTATATTAGATTAAGTTATTATTAGTTGTGTGATTTTTAAGTATTTGCTAGTGTAATTTTAGTGATTAATAAAATCAGTGGTTAGTGAAAATTCTTGTTGCAAGTTATTTAAACCCACAGTGTTTACTGAAGACTGTAAACACGTAACAGTATTGATCCCTTCAAATCCGAAGCCATCAGAGCTCGGGTCATCATGGACCAACTGCGTCCAGAAATTAGGTCACGCTTGAGAAGCAACCTAATTTCATCCACAGAGATGTTAATAGCAGCGGCTACTAACGTCGAGCGGGATTCAGCTGACGAACAGACGTCGCTAATCCAGCTAATCGATCAACGCTTGTCCCGCGCGTCTTACTATCAAGAGCCGGGACACATGAGTCAACAAAATTCTAGTAACAGGAGCAATGGAAGCCCAACTCCGACAGCACCGAGGGTGCATTTCCGAGAGGATGTCTCTCGACAGGACGGTCCAGGCAGAGCGCCTGGTCGTCCTTTTTTTATGCCTAATTCTTCAAGCGGATCAGTGAATCCTGACCGCAGGCAAACCAATTTCAATGGCGGATCGGGGAAATTCCGAGTACCCGACCGACCGGCAACCCCGTGCCGATACTGTACAGACACAGTGCAGTGGCACTTCCATAGCCAATGCCCGAATAACCCTCATCTCAATAGGAGACCGGGAAACTTTCGAGGGGCCAGAGACCCAGGCCAGGGTCCATCTGCAAGATCCCCGGCACAACGGCCGAACCAAGGCGGCAGCAATGTCCATTAAACATTTCTAATACTCATGACCACTACGACGCTCCCATGCACAAGACAAGGGAGTCAATAAATTATATGAGCGAAGCGTTCCCTTTGCCTCGTATAAAAGTTCAGATAAATGAACATACAGTCGACGCTCTGATCGATTCAGGCTCGACGCGAAACGTTATCCATCCGAGGATGTTGGATAATTTTAAAAATCTCACGACACGTCGATCATTTGCTATGGCGTGCGGAGATCGAATGGTGGACTCTCTTGGAACGACAAAATTAAAAGTAATAATTTCAGGCACTTCTTTTGAAATTGATTTTCAAGTAATCGAAAATTTGAACGAAACGATAACATTAGGATCACCATTCTTATATATGAACAACGTCGCATATGATTATGGCCGAAAATGCCTATATGCCGGCACGGAAGAGCGTATTACCGTCTTCTGGAATCAAGCTTCTCAGAGGGAGAGACAGCAGGCAAAGCTTCCTGAAGAGCTTGTTATTAAAGACAAATTTCTACGGCCGCTGTTCGAAGAATTTGTCGACCTGTTCACTGCGGAACCGACTCAAGCAACCACAGTGACTGTGAAACATAAAATTACAGTAAAAGACACGAAACCATTTAATATCAGACCATATCCGATGTCTCCGAGTACTAAGAAAATTATGTACGACCAAATCGAAGAGATGTTGAAAGCTGGCGTCATCGAACCTAGCACTGCCCAATATAGTTCACCACCCGTGATAATAAAACGCTCAGACAAGAAACCACGATTTTGCATCGACTATCGCCATTTGAATGAAATGACTGAAGACGAGGCTTCTGTATTACCAAAAATACACGAAAGTATTAAAGATTTAGGCAATTCGAAGATTTTTTCTGTGTTGGATTTAAAAAGTGGATATTGGCAAATACCGCTAGATGAAGCATCAAAAGATTTCTCGACTTTTACCACTCCTGATGGGGCAGCTTACAGATTCAATGTCATGCCTTTCGGCCTCAAGACAGCTCCCTGTACCTTTCAGAAATTCATGGCAAAGGACGTTTTAACGGGTTACCTGCACCATTTCTGTAAAGTGTATTTAGATGATATAATCGTTTACAGCGTAAACGTGAAGGAGCATATGTCCCACTTGAGGTTAGTCTTTGAAAGACTACGTCTGCACAATCTAAAAGTGTCACCGGAAAAGTGTGTAATAGCGACGAATGAAATTCAATATTTAGGCCACACCATTAGAACTGATACTTCCCAACCATTAGAAAAACATGTCTTACAAATTCAAAATTATCCCGTTCCAGTCACCAAAAAGCAGCTACAAAGTTTCCTAGGACTTTGCAACTGGGTACGAGAATATCTACCAAATGTGGCGATGATCACGAAGCCACTAACGAAACTTCTTTCGAAGGAAAATCGTTTTCACTGGAACCATACATGCGATGAAGCATTTAGAAAATTAAAAGAATTATTATCCGGACCGCTGGAACTCCATCGGCCGGATTTTTCACGTCAGTTCATTTTGCAAACAGATGCATCCCTACAAGGCCTTTCGGCCGTATTATATCAATTAGGCGACAACGGCGAAAAATATATAATTTCGTATGCAAGCAACACGTTATCTCCAGCAGAGAGACGTTACCACATAAACGAGCTGGAATGCTTGGCGGTGGTGAACTATATTAAAAAGTACAAGATGTACTTAGCAGACAAACCGTTCTTGGTGAAGACGGACAACAGGGCGTTACTTTGGTTAAACAAACATAAGGACGACAAAACAAAATTTACACGATGGTCATTACTATTGCAAGAATATGCATTCAAAATTGAACACTGTCCAGGAAAGGAGAATTTATTAGCAGATTTTCTAAGTCGTAACCCACAAAACCAGTATGTCGAGACAGACGATGAAGAGGAAAGAATGTTCCTACCAAATTATAAGTGTCAAGAACGTATTTCTGTTTTAACGCACTCAGAAATATACGAAGATATCGTACAGGCTCAATTGAGTTCAAGAGATATTCAAGACAAGATCCGCCGTTGGAATGATCTATTTCAACAGGAACAACGTTCCGATGCGGATCTTATTTTTATGAAAAATTTTCACGTCCAAGACGATGTACTTTTTAAAGATTGCGATCGAAATTTTAAATTGATAGTTCCAAAGAGGAAAATAAAGGAATTGATTTACCATTATCACGACCGAGATGAAGCATGTCATCCAGGAAGAGACGAGACTCTCAGGAAAATAGCAAAACGCTACTATTTCAATAATATGGCCAGGATCGTAGGCAGATACATCAACGACTGTCTGATATGCCAATCTGTAAAGACAAGACAAGCCCAACCCAATGCTCCACTTAGAAGTCATGCACCACAAAATGCATTTGAAACCTTGAGCGTCGACGTAATTGGCCCGCTGCAGAGGACTAAAGACGCCGAAAATAGATATATGATTATCGTCGAAGACGTTTTCAGTAAATGGATAGAGGCAAAGGCATACATTCAGGTCGATGGCAGAACGATAGCCAAATTTATTGACGAAGAAATAGTAGCAAGATTCGGAGTCCCTCGAGTCATAATTTCAGACAATGGAGGTCATTTCAATTCCGAATGGTACATCACGTTTTGCGAAAGAAATGGTATCGAACGATACTTAATTCCGGCATATCATCAACAATCCAACCCCGTGGAACGACGGGTTCAGGAGTGCAAAAAGATATTAAATACTCTTTTATTCAAAAAGCCAAACGACACTTGGGATCGCTACGTGCATCAGATGACATACATCTTAAGAAATCGTAGGAACGCCGCTACAAATCAAACACCTAGCATGGTCGTGTTAGGATATGATCCAGCCGAAAGAGGCGAATGGGATTTGTATGCCTGGAGGCAAGAAAGAGCCAAGCAACAAACGCTTCCACGATACGAGCGAGTCAAGGAAGCCCGTCAGGCCCAACAAAATTACAAACAAAAATATGCGCCGAAAGAGGCCGTCACTCCGATCGTTTTCAAAGTAGGAGACAGAGTCATGAGTAAAAGAAAAAGGAAGGTACATACCTTCACGCCGTCTTGGTCAGGCCCAACCAGAATTCTGAAGAAGTTTTCAGACGAAGTGTATCTCGTGCAAAAGGGAAATGTAACGACAAGAGTACATGTGAATGATTTGAGACCAGCCCCGCCAGAGGAGCACAACTTGGAAATCGAATCTTCCGATGAAGAAAATGCTAGTCCAGGCGGAACATCACTCGATGGAAATGATTCCCCGTTCTCAGACGATTCCACAGAACCTCCACCGCCGGAGCAAACGGTTGTACAAATTCATGCACCGCCACGAGATGCTTCCACTTCTGATTCAGAATCAAGTTCTGGAGATTTAATTATATTTTTATAATATTTTTCAACCTAGGCTAAGTTTTAACTTAGTGCTAGGTTTATTTTATATCAAAATTTCCATACCAACTTCTTGTCGTGTCAGGCAAGAGTTGGTATTTTTTATGCATTTTTTACAAGTTATTTTTATCGAGGATATTGTATCGTCCATACAAATCTTCCAACTTCACTGCAGCAACTCTGACCGTGTCCGGCAGAGTTGGTATTTTTTTATGATTTTTTTTTTTCAAAGTCCTCAAATGTTATTAAACATTCATCTGTAAGCAGAGTCCGACCCAAAGGGTCCAAACAAATGTTCCATTGGCACGGCATGGAAAGACGACGACTCTGACGCAAGGGCGCGATTCAGACGAGTCTAGCAACTCAAGGGCGAGATGCCGCCACGTCTGCTGGAGGGGCAGATGCAACGATCCGACGGATGCAGATTCTGTCGCAGATTTCTCCCAAGTCAACAAAATTCAGTGTTCCTATTCTCAAAGACGACGATATGTTATCGGTCGCAGATCCCCAGACGGGATGTGAACAAACATTTTACTAAAATTTTGTTTTATATTGTTTCATATAAACTGAGCAGAGCCATAGTATAGCTGGAGCCAAGCAGTCCGAGGACCACCTAAGCTGTTCCAGAAGGCAGTTCGACACCGAAGGTGATCGACGAGGCATAGACACGAGGAGGAGCAGACGCAAGCCCGCATTAGTGGAAGAACACTAAGAAAGATAAGTGCGTCGAAAGTGTTTGTGTTGTGTCATCGAAAATCCGAGGATTTTCGATTTTTTCTTTTTTTTATGCCATTTTAGAAACCAAATGTTCAATAATTCAATCGAATGCTATGCATCGATATATGTTCAAACTTATAATCATTTTTAGATTTACATCTATGTTTTGTTCAGATAGGCCGGTCTGAACTATAACCGAATACAACACATGGGAGACTACATCCAATGATCCATTTTATTTTCAAACAACCAATTTACCAAACGTTACACAAAAAGATTCACGGAAAGGAGGGGAGTGTTAAAGAACGCTATAACCCCGATATACTTTTCGACGTTGTAACAAAATCCGACTTAGGAAATACTTCGTAAGAAAAGCGTGCTTCACGTAAAAACGCCGTGGAGGAGGTTTTTAATTCTTGGAAATATATTTTTGCTCTTCGGAGCGTTTTTTATGCCAAATTTTCGCTAACTCTTCGAGGAGCGTTAATTTGGTAAGTGTAGTAAATGTCGCTGCACAGGGACGTAATGTCGCCCCGACCACCCAATTTTAGAAAGTATAATAAAATTGGACTTGAACTTCCAAATTTCCAAGATTAAAAACCCTTTTACGAATCCACGTTGTCAAGCACTGCAACTCTTACGAGGTATTGAATATGAGGACAAGTTAATCCAACGACTATTCAAAGTATATCGGAAGTTATAGCGAAAATAGCCCTTAGCGACATGGGACCCCCATCATTTCCTAGCAGTCGGATTTGACGGGGAAATGATGCGTTTTGACGGGGTTTGCCCTAAACCGGTTCCTCAGTGATTCGGAGTCAAAAAAGTATTATTACCATGTACTCACACGTGCATGGGATCTGCCTTGCCTGAACGTAAAATTTGTTATTGCATAATACAAACGAAGTAGAAACGCTTCAAGCAATTTTAAGCTCCGAGGAGCGACCAAAATTTATGTGAATTAATAAATACGTTTATAAGACAGGCAAGCATAAGCCCACCAAAATTTCAGTTACATGAAACTTTTCTTGAATCTTTTTGTGCATCGTTAGATGGTAGTTGGTACCGTATGAATCGTCCCGTTCCTCACCATGTGTTGTACACGGGTCAGACCATTGTTTGTTAACATTTTCTCTGAAGAAGTTGTTGTAAAAACATAAATTTTTAAAAGATTTAATATATATATTTTGAACTTTATATTGTCTTTTACTTGTGTTTTCTAACAAAATTCCCTTTCAGATTTAATTTTAAGAGAGTGTGAAACAGACAGTGTTAGATTTATAGTGTTACGACGTCTTCCAATTGATACCATCAGAGCCGCAGTTAAGCATAAACGACAGTAAGTATGATTTATCCATTAATCTCCGTCTGAAACAGTCACGTTGAACCCTAAAAATTTTGTGAACGTAATATTATTATTTAGAATTTAAGAAAAGGTTGAGGAAAAAGAAAATTAATTTTTTCTTTTTCCTATTTTTTTTAATTTTTCTAAGTTTTTCGAGCAGAAAATACGTCCTTCAGACTTCCATCAAAGCATGGATCGTTCACACTGTCACCGCACTTGTTCGCTATCTACACCTCAGACCTCCCCAGGACCGACCACACAGCCCTGGCCCTGTATGCAGACGACACAGCAATAATTGCCAGATCCTGGAAAACCAGGAACGCAACCATAAAACTCCAGGAAACGGCCACACTCCTGGAAGAATGGTGCACGAAGTGGAAAGTCGCCGTCAACGGCGACAAAAGCCAAGCCATTCTCTTCAGACGAGTGCGGAAAGAAATTCCCACAGGACACGTCTCCATGAACGGCGAGGACATCCAATGGCACGACACCGTCAAGTACCTTGGCGTGGTCATGGACAGAAGCCTAACGTGGAGACAGAACACGGACGCTATCACAGCCAAGGCCCGGCGCACGACAGCCCTCATCTACCCGATGATGGGAAACGGGAGCCGTCTCAACTTGAGGAATAAGCTCACGCTTATCAAGACCCTCATCAGGCCGCAGCTGACGTACGCCTCGGTAGCGTGGGGCTACCAGGCAAAGTCCTACATGAAGAAAATCCAGGCAGTGGAAAACATCACCCTCAGGACGGCAGTCGACGCCCCATGGTACGTGAGAACCGCAGATATCGTCAGAGACCTGGAGTACACCACGGTCACTGAAGTCATCCGGGAACGAGCGAAGAAGCTGTACGCCCAAGCCGAGGAGCATGAGAATCCGCTGATCAGACAGGCCACTGATTATGACCCTGACGACGCCCCGAGGCATAAACGGCCGAGGGTACAGCTACTGGACAACGGGATAACTTATATTTCCCGCTAACCGATCTGTTTCAGATACCCCAGGACGGACCACCACTACCAGAGACATGACGTTTTTCTACCCTAACCCAACCTCCTTGCGGGCGTCGGACAACATACCGTCCAACGCCCGTTGTCCCACCTGCTCCGTGGAGTCCGAAAGTGCTAAAATAAGCACTTAGGGTCTCCACACTCCCGAGCTACACAGCTCATATCCTTATCTTTCCGATGATCCGGGGTAGGATATCAATTGATGTCCTACGTACCGGCAGTCAGTCCCAGCCAAAACTTCCTAAACCCAACTCGACCGATGACTACCCCCGGGGGTGACAAGCTGGCGAAGAAAAAAAATATCAAGACAAGAAGAGCGCCAGAAGAGACCTCAGCCAGCGAGGTTCAACAGCCAGGACCAGCGGAGGTCCGTAGAAAATACCACGACACATCTCGCATTTGCGAGCTGGGTCTGGTAGAAGTAAGCGGGCCCACCTATCACGAAGGCCGGTCCAGGTCTACAGAGATAATCTAGGAGCAAAGAGTAGTAGTCCTACTCGGCCCTAGTTATCGAGACCGACATCCAGCCAATGGATATTGGCGCGGCGCCGTTTTACTAGTAGCCAACTAGGCGACTTCCTTTCACTCTGCTACTGGGGAATGATTCAACCTCTCTCCGTTAGAGGGCGGCATATAACAGTATATTCTGCAAAGAATATTATATTCTCACTAAGGACTACTCAAAATTAGAATAGAAACAAAAATCTGTCGACACGGCACTTGATTTTTTTTAATAACAAACCACATTCATTATTTTTTAATTTGGTATATTTTTTTAAGTCAAATTTTTCGATATTTATTTGTTACAAAGTTATAATATAATATAGTCAAGAGAAGTGGGTAGATACGTAAAAAAATATAAAACTTTGTGATTTCTCAGACAATTAAAAACAAATTAAAATTTCATACTTGAATATTGTTATGTTACCCTCCCTTACGGACAGGGGTCTCTGTGGTTATTTCCTCTTAGTAGAAGCTTGTTTAAGTAGCTACTCTACAGACAGTTGGTTGAGAAATCAGCCCATAAATGGCGTTACTGACCCAGAGAACCATTGATGTGTGAAAGATCTAACCTTCGATCGAGTGCGTTCCAAAATCCTTTAGAACAGTCCAGATACGAATATACAAATGTAAAGGAAAGGGGAAGAGTTGCACCAAGTAGTTCTATACTGAATAGTGAAATGAACAAATCAGAAAGGAAATAAAGTGATCAAAGTAGCAAAATAGACAGTAAATAAAATAATGACTTTCATAGCGAGAAGTGAATTATTTATTGGTAAATAAATTGAAATTTATTGATTCCACATTTGGAGTTTTTACTAAAGGGTGTAAACAAGTAACAATTGGTGTCAGATGCAGGATTACAACAGACAATTCTGGAGTACTCAGGGAAATTCCAGAGAGTTATATTTGGAAATCACTGGAGATAGACCAGTTCAAAGACAATGACATAGACCTTAGATAAGACTTATTTGTGTTAGTGTACGGAAATGTCCAGAATATCCTATTCAGAAATTGGTGTAGCTAATTAAGTTATTTCAACTGAAAGGTTATATAGATCTTAGATAAGACTTATTTGTGTTAGTTCGAGCAAATGTTTAAAACATTCCATTTAGAAATTAGTGTAGTTAATTAAGTTCCTTCAACTGGAAAGTGCTATAGATATTGTGACAGTCTGAAAACGTTTTGAAACATTCTTCTTCTATATTTGTAGAAATATTTGGTGTACCTAATATAGATTTTAAGAAGATTTGTTAGTGCTGTTTCAAGGACATTCTTATGGAAGAAGTATGGCTGCTGAAAAAACAAACGCAAAACACGTTTGCAGAATGTAGAAAAATAATTTAAGACAACGCAACAAGAAAAAAAGGCGCCAAGAAGAAAAATAACAAGAAAAGATACGTCAGAAAGAAAAAGAAGAACAAGAGACATCAAAAAGAAAAAGAAGAGCACGAACGACAATGTAAAGAAGGCAAAGGTGAACTAAGAGAAATTATGTAAGACCTGATAATAAGACTTCATCAAGAAAAACATGAAGAAAGGACACGTCAGGAAGAATTATGAAACATATAGAGATACAACAGCCACTGAAGACCTCAAAAATTAAATCAAAGAAGATATGTGCAGCGTGAAGGTTGAAGTGAAAAAGGAGGCCAATAAGTAGTATCATCAGGTTCTTGATTACAACCGCCCCCCTTTGATGGTCAACCAGTAAAGGACAGTTTGAGGCAGCTGCATGTGCTATTAACTGTAGTGTTAAAGGCAAAGCCATGACACTAGATTTAGCATTAAGGGGACAAGCATCAGAATTGCTCCAGACAATCCAAGTAGCGCAGCAAATGTTGATTTTATAGTTTTGGCAGCTGCGTTATACTTAGAAATACCCCGACCAGCACATGCCTAAGTACATCGAATTTAGTGGATGCTACAAAGGAGTTCCAGGAGCTACTGGCAGTTAGGGCCTCAATTGATGAAGAACGATTAGGTGATCCTTCGTTTATGGAAGAATGGAATAAGAGTAGCAGTAAAGTTTTGGTACGTACACTTGAGGTGGAGACTGCCTATATGGATTCTTTATAGCAGAGAATACAAGCTGCCTCTATAGCAGAGATCCAGTCAGAGAAAACAACCCTGGACATCAAATTGAGAAACACGCATAAAATTATTAGTCAAGTCAATTTCTGACCAAATCCGATTCTTCAGAGAAGCAGGAAAAACGAGATTGTTGACAGCGGATCCTAAGAAGGTAAATGCGGCAAGGGTAGAAGAGGTTCAACCAAACAATAAGAGACTGATTTCTATACTAACGCACATAAGTAAAACGGTCACTCAAGTACTAACCAAATTAAAATCGCAACCGGAGCCGAAGCAGCAAGGAAACAATGAAAAGCTATCCGCTGTTCTAAATGCGGCATATTGGGACATTTTAAGAGGCATTGTCGGCAGAGGTACCTTAAGAGGGTAAATGTAAAGAAACAGCAGGATGTGGCAACACTGAAGACGGTTAAGGTAGAGATTCCGAATAAATAGATGAAAGTAGTTCTAAAGAAAGAATAACTGGGCCTCCACTGAGGTCGAAAGAATAAAATTATGCTCTAAAAAGTAGAAAATAAACTTTGAAGTAAATCAAAGCCATCATTTTGTTAGATTATATAATTTTTTTATGCTATAAAAGCTTGTCGCAAGATTTTCCTGTGTAAAGGAGATTGCTCGCGACAAGCTAATCCATCATATTTTGATTAATAGGAGAAAACTTTATGATGATTGTTCTCAGAGCTGACAAATGAAAATAGGTAGAAATAATTCTAGGTATCTGAAAGTTGAAATGGTGAAGAATATCATTGCAGCCTATTTTACTATTCAATAGCTGATTAAAGAAGATTATTTGAGATGTCGTACGTCTATTCTTAAGACCTTCAATGGATAATCTCTCTTCCCTTCTTTCATTAGGAAATTCAATAGAGGAATACACACTATCTTCTATAATTTAAAAATCTTCTTTCTATGTTTTCTGCACTTTCACATAGAGATCATAGTAGGGACGCCATATTGTTGTGACACATTCAACACGAGACCTTACAACAGATTTTAATGTATTATTGCAATATTTGCAATTCCTAATGATAAATCCTAACCTGTTATAAGATTCTGATGTTAGATTAATAATATGATTTTTGAAAGCGAGTTTATCGTCAAACGTAACTTCCAGATCTCAACTAGTATCAGACCTAGATAACCTTGATTCATTTATTAAGTAACTATAGTTTATTCTATGTAATTTATTTGTGAAGGACCTAAAATGACATTTTTGAACATTTAAATTTAATTTATTTTCCGTACATCATTGATTTATCCTAAGAAGATTTTATTGTAAGTTATCACAATCAGGCGTATTGCTAACGGTGGAGGAGATTTTCATATATCGCCAGCGAAAACATATAAAAAACGTTTAAATCAGATCCAATATCATTAATAAATTTGTTAAATAACAGTAGACTCAGGTTAGAGCCCTGTGGATCTCCAGAGGCAGAGGCTATTCCAACAGATTGGTAATCATTACATTGCACGAGTTGTTTTCTATCGATACGATAGGACTCGAGAAATGCAATACAAAATCCATTATTAGCAAGTTTTCCTAGTTCTATAGTTCAGGAGTTTATGGTCGAAGGTGGTGAAAAATTTGTATAAATTACATCTGTCTGCATGCCAGCACCTAATGAGTCAGCTAGAGATTGTGTGACAGATAAAAAATTAGTGATGGTTGAATTAGAAGTAGAATTTCAAGAATTTTGGAGAAAATTTGTTATAATAGTGATATCAGTGATAGGATATTATTATTGCGATC
The DNA here is from genome assembly GCA_963675555.1 of Leptura quadrifasciata. Classification (NCBI taxonomy): domain Eukaryota; kingdom Metazoa; phylum Arthropoda; class Insecta; order Coleoptera; family Cerambycidae; genus Leptura; species Leptura quadrifasciata. The sequence goes on along the minus strand of OY776676.1, from coordinate 110,450,376 downwards.
GTCTTTTTTCAAAATTGATGTAATTGTAGATATTTCCCAAGTTCTTGGAAACGTGTTCGTTTTTAGAGCTAAATTATAGATTACAGTCAGAGGATGTGTAAATACATTAGCGCAATCTTTTATTGTAAATGCAGGTATATTATCAAGCCCCGAAATGATTTAAGGTTCTAATCTTTTGGCGCAATTATTGTATACCCCTGACTTAATAACTTGCAATATAAAATAAATCTATTGGAAAGTTACCTTCTGAGGAATTGCTCAGGTGTTCACGCGGTATGTATGAACTTTGCAAGTAGTCCGCAAAAGCGTTAATAATGCTTCCATGATCCCTGTACAGTACTCAAAAATTCAAAGGTACGCCGACTCACACGACTACAGGAATTTCTTTCAAGGAGTAAAAGCAGTGTACGGCCCCAGTCGGAAAAATATGTGCCCTATTAAAGATTTAAATGGAAATCTCCTCAAAGAAGACCAGGAAATAAGAGCCCGATGGAAAGAACACTACTCTAACATTCTTAACCAGCAAAGTCAAGCCGATCACGATATTATAAATCTTATCCCTCAATATGACACCTTCGAAGACTTAGATAAACCACTAACAACGGAAGAGATCTTAACCGCCATTGGGTAGCTAAAAAATAACAAATCTCCCGGCGCCGACTCACTCCCAGCTGAGATCTTTAAAGTTGTGTCGTCAGAGGTCATACCCTACCTCAAAAAACTGTTTGATGTCGTGTGGGAAAGCGGTCAAGCTCCGCAGGAGTTTCGTGATACACTTTTAATCAACCTCTTCAAAAACAAAGGAAGCGCTGCGGACTGTGGAAATTACAGGGGTATATCTCTCCTGGCTGTAGGAGGGAAGATACTAACTAAAGCGATGGCAAATAGGCTAACACCTGTTATGGAAAAGTTACTTCCTAAAACACAGAGTGGCTTTAGACCAAACCGAGACACATCGGATTTAATCTTCACACTTAAACAGCTTCAAGAAAAAGCACTCGAACATCAAGGAGAAATTCACATGGCCTTCATTGATTTAACCAAGGCGTTTGACTCGGTGGACAGGGAAGTGCTCTGGAAAATTATGTTCCGCTTAGGTATCCCTAGCAAATTTGTGGAAGTATGTCGCAGTCTACATACAAACAACAACGCCCAGGTTATGTATAATAATGAGGCAACCGAACCTTTCCAAACCCTCACTGGAGTTAGGTAGGGATGTGTCCTGGCACCCCTACTCTTTAATTTGTTTACCACTGCTCTAACAATTATTGTTGACAACAAACTGACAGTCAGAGGAATAGGTCTCAGATACCGTTTTGATGGCGGTCTCTTTAACATACGGCGCTTTAGAGCTTTCACGAAGACACGCACACGATTCATTTGTGATCTCCAGTATGCGGATGACTGTGCACTTTTAGCCTCTACGCCGGAAGAGCTTCAAGAACTTTTAGATGTGTATGCCCAGAGCTATGATTCCTTGGGACTTAAAATCAACATTGGAAAGACTAAGATTATGTCAACTCCTCATCAAGTGAACCAAATAGACATTACACTTAACGGAAATTCTCTTGAAGTGGTGGATCAGTTCAATTACTTAGGCAACGTTGTTAATGACAAAGCAAACATGGACAGCGAGATTCGCAATAGAATTAACGCTGCATCTAGAGCACTCTGGGGACTTAGAGAGAGAGAGTATTTGCCAACCACGACCTTGCTTTGTCAACGAAAATGGCTGTCTACAGAGCAGTTGTCATTCCAACACTGCTATATGGATGTGAAAGCTGGGTCACTTACCGTCGTCATGTGAAAGAATTAGAACGTTTTCAGCAAAGACACCTCAGAAGTATGATGAAAATCCGTTGGTTCCATCACATATAAAACGTGGAAGTACTCAGGAGAGCAAACAGCCTTCCAATTGAGGTGCTTATTTCAAGAGCACGCCTAAGATGGGCAGGTCACGTTCATCGTATGCATGATAACCGCCTTCCTAAATGTGCACTTTATGGTGAATTGCTAAGCGGTAGAAGAAGGCGTGGCGGTCAACGAAAGAGGTTCAAAGACGCTCTCCATGAAAATCTAAAATCCTGCGGTATTGCAGACGAACAATGGGAACAACTTGCAGCGGACAGAACCGAATGGCGAGGGGTTGTGGTCAGCTATCAAGGAAATGTTGCTGCAAGAAGGCCGAATCCAAGACCTAACCAGGTCTATGTTTGTCCTGACTGCGGTCGACATGTGCTCTCCCGAATTGGCCTCTATAGCCATAGTCGTGTGCACCGTAGAAGAATGGGAATTACAATAGACTACACCTTTTACTTGTTTTTTATTGTACACAATCTATCGACTGTAACATTTTTATACTCGGACTCGAGTAACGGCTAACGACTCATTATTGAGAACCATATAGTTAGGTATAGCAGATGTAGTTCATTTGTTTTATAGAAAAAACGGAAAGATATGTTTTTCACACAATATAATATTACAAGTTAGTATTGTTGACAGTATAATTTATAAACTTAGAGAAACGCTCGCGGCTTCACCTAAAATAAAGAAGGGGCTGACAGGCTCGCCAGTAATTTCCTCCTATCACCAGTAAACGCTGTTTTACCTTGCTTGTAATGTAAAATACTATTACTGCCCCTTAGAGCTCGTTAGCGGCAATAAGAGACTAAATAAGCCGGACTGACGATATGTCATAGAAATGACAGTTTAGTTTAAGTTTAAAACAATTGTCATAACCGTTATAAGTTTGAAGTAAAAATCTTTAGAAACGCAAAAGTTTTTAATTCATTCAGTGGTATACTAATCCTTTTAAACGTACTCTGAAGTACCCCACCACTACGCCTCTGATTAATGTATATAAATGTAAATTATCGAGAACATGACAATAATTGAGAAACATATTTACTTAAACTGAATAAAATGAAAAAATAGCAGATAAATTAATATCTGATGTGGTACATAGCCACTAAACATTGAAAGTATCTGCATAAAGGCCGTCTCTACAATCTGTTATAAGGATTTACCGTCTGACCTCTAATTAAAATTGCTACGCTGCTATGGAAATAAGGACATTTTTAATATAACTACGCAGATCTTCAAAACTGCTCGTTATTAAAATTCTAGTGATTGGTTTGCAGTAGACATACAATGAATATTTAATTATTTTCATGTTTTTGTCTCTATTTTAAAGATATTCCCAGCTAAGGTCAGAGTTCAATATATTTGAATTGTAGATACAGTGGTATGCGTTCCCCGCTCTTCCAGATTTGAAGAGGCAACCAGTGTTGTTTATTAGTCGTGATGAAACCCAATTCTAGTTTCAGAAAACTACTCTACGCGGCAGGTCGATGTCCACCAGTCCACCCAGCCCAACAAGTGAGGATAGCCGTTTTTTATAGTTTTTATTTTAGATTTACATACCATCCCCAAGGGGATCGGTGTACGGTGGCGCGTTGAATGTGACTGGCGAGTTGCACTCCATGACCTTGCTGCCAAGGCGGCGGCGTCGGCGTCGCTAGTGTTGTGGCGTCAGTAAAAATACTTTGCATTGCATTCATTGGATTGTTCTCGTTCTAATCTGCTTTCAATATTTTACACGTTTTACGTTGACCACCTCCAGTAATGAATTTATTTACATTATAAAGGAAATCTGAACATATTTGTAATATAACAGCTAATAGAATATTTATATGAATAATATCCTGTCATATTATTCACTAACAAAAGAATGAGCTAATTATGCACTGTTCTGATATTTAGATCTGTTTTAATCAATTAATTTTCATTCTATCACAGAACAATTAACAAATGACAACCTCTATTTGTTTACAATTATTTCAAGGCTAGCGAAATTAATAATAACTTTTGTTGTTTTGATCTTTTTTATCACTTTTATTTTTAACCTCTAAACGACTTCTTGTTTGCTTAATAGTTTACACCTTTCTGCTAAACTGTTTCTATAAATAATATTGTGGCGAGAATTGTAAGATCAGTTTCCAACTTAATTAGATAGACTGGTATTTAAATGCAAACCTTTGAAAAGTTTTACAGTACAAATTGCCGACAATGAAAATTGCAAAATGCAAAGCGGCTTTCAGAAAAAATTAAAGACCAAAATCATGAATGTTATAATTATTTTTTGCTTTAAGCAGTTGTGTTATTTTTGTTGTCTCCAATATTAAATCGATATTAGCCCAATGTCCAAAGGTTTTAACTAACTTGTCGTTGAAACCAAATAAGATAAAATTTCATATGCTATAGTCTAGTATACTTTAACTTGGCGTGTGTATGTATGAGTTAATATTTCCGTACGATTTCATTTTCTCTTGTACACAAAGATCCAGAAATATTGTCCACGTAGACAATGTTTCTGGACTATTGCTTTAACTTTGTGTACAATATGGGAGAAAATGAAATCCTACGGAAATATTAACTCATACATACACACGCCAAGTTAAAGTATACTAGATTCTAGTAGTTTTTACTGCTTTAAATTAAATACCAAGTGTGTGTATATACGTGGAGCAGCTCTTAATTAAGAAATTAAGAAAACTGCAATTGAAAAGTTTTTAATAATTTTTTATAGAAGCAATGGCAATGGCCTTTGCGTAAAATATGGTTAAAAATTTGTATTTCTCTCGATACCTAAAGAGCGAGCGAATTACCAAAAATTTAACAAAAAATTCACACATTTTCATAAAGGAAAAACTTCTTACCTCGTATGAAAATTACTGTAGGAACAACGAAAAAATAGATAAGTTTTTAATTGGTTATATTGACGTATTATACTCAAGTGTGATTTCAGTGATTAGTAAAAAATGTATAGGGTGATGACCCAAAAGATACAATAATAGTATAAGATGCTACATAGATAGTAAATTTTAGAGTATATTGATCTACACATTTTTAAACTTTAACGTGTTTACAACACCAACAAGTTTCTTATACAGTATCTACCCACGTATAGATCAAACAACAGAAAAATTAATAGTTTTTCATAAGAAATTTTGCTTATATGTTAATGCAGCTAAAAGTACAAAAATATGTACCGGATGTTAAAAAAAAAAAATTAAAAGTAAACGTGGTTCAAGGGATATTGAACATAGATATGCAACAAGGCACCAACACACACGAGAGGAGTTTTCAGGAATTTAACCTTAAGGTTTTCTTAATGTACATAAGTTCTAGTTTTTCTCGTTATTTCAAATAGTTCCTATTTATATTCAAATCTTATGTAAGTAAATACTATTTTCTATAACGATTAAACAGTCATTACTACATTACAGGTAATTAACTTCAATACTGTAACGAGATGGGTTCATATTCGTTACAATTTTTAAATTTGAAAACTTTAGTGGCTTAATTTCTCGGCCAATCCGAATTCTCCACCTCTACATTGGTACGTGGAACGCTAATCGTACATTTCGATTTTTCCTTGTCGAATCATTTTTATAGTTAAAAATTTAGTTTTGGAAAACGGTTTGAATAACAGCTTGTCGAGTCATTTATTACGTATAATATTTCATGGTTTGAGGGTAAATTTGTATTACGCATGTGCACTTGACTGGTATTTCATTTTGAACGGACCGTGCCACCTTATTTTCGATAAGAACCTTTCAACCAATCAGCTGCGTTAAGCCTGAGCTCCCGGTAATTCAATTTCTTCAAAGGATATCGTCCACGTGACATTTTAATTGGATTTTCGTCAGGATTATCATTAATAAATAAAAATCCGTTATAGTGTAAAAACAATTTATAGACAAATACTCTTTCATTTTTTGTCATGTCATGTACTGCGAGACTTTGCGAATCTCCTCAGGAAGAGCATTATACAGAGTGATGGAGTTATAGTAGGGGGAACGTATAAATGCACTTGTATGATAAGGAATACTGAGTTCACCATATCTCGTTACATAGTTATGAAAGTTTACTGTCTGTCTAAAATGTTCCATGGTAATTTTAGTAAATGTAAGACATTTTAAAATATACAGGCTCTCCATTTTATCAGGGCTTTCGAGAATATCTCACTTAATATCGGTGGTACAAAAAAAATATTTTTACGAAAATTGTGCCGATTTATATAACCTACAAAATGGTTTAAAGGCATTTGAAATCCATGGCCTACTTTAAGTGTTATGGCGGAAAATATCGAAAATGCGGAAAACGTCTACGCCAAATATCTCAGTTATTTGAAGAGATACGAGAAAAATTCTAAGGCGAAAATGTTTTGCAAAACTGAGTGTCAACGTGGTTTTATCTAATTTTTCTTAAAACCGCTGTATTTTGAGATTTACTCTTCAGGCTGTTAAAGAAATTATTTTGAAACGGGCGGGCAATGGCGCCATTAAATAGAGTATTTTCCTCCCTTTTCAACGATATATCACATGCCATATTTATTCGTTGGTACTACGTTAGTAATTATAAAAACTTTTTTTTAAAACCAATAATTTTTTTTTAACAAGCACTATACTTGCCATGTAGAAGTATGATTAAATAAACCGATAAAATAATTCAATAAGTTGTTCAAATCTTTCCTATAATAAAACATTAACACAATTAAGAAGAATAAAGTAAATTCAGGTAACAAAAACAAATTAATAATAAAAAGAATGTAGCACACAGAACATTAATATTATTTATCTAATCCTCAAAATAGTTTTTAAGATATCATATCAAGTGTTCAAAGTGTCCACCGCAATTTCTTATGCACAATCGAGCGCGGCGAGGCACTGCATTTAAAACATTAAACAGCATTTCGCGGGTAACTGTAATACATGCCTGTTGAATTCGAGCTTTTAGGTCCTCTACATTTTGCGGTGTCGTCGAAAGCACTTTATCAACACTTTATCTTTAATATACCCCCATAGAAAAAAATCCATTGGGATTATACCTAGAGAACTAGGGGGCCATTGAATAAATCCATTGGTACCTATCCAATGTAGAGGCAATATTTCGTCTAAATAATCTAGGCAAATCTGAGAATTGTGGGGAGGAGCTCCATCTTGTTGAAAATATTGAAAGTTGTGTCGATTCTCTAAAGGTAGATCATCTAAGAATTCATTAAATTCATTTCTCAAAAAGTTTAGGTATCTTTGACCACTGAGGTGACCATCATAAAAATAAGGACCTATTAAATTGGTGCCTAAAATACCTACCCACACATTTATTGAAAAACGATTTTGAATCCCAGTCATTCTATGCCAGTGTGTATCTTCAGAAGTCCATTTGTAATGAATATTGCGATTAAAAAGTCCATTATTGGAAAAATTTGCCTCGTCGGACCAATGTATTTTACTACATATTAATGGATCGGCAGGCTTCATTTCCAACAACCACCTACAAAAAGTCGTCCTCCTTGGTTTGTCCTCCGCTTGTAAATTGTAAACTTTTTTGGCTTTATAACTCCGGTAACCATTTTTATTTAAAATTTTTCTAGCACTTGTTTTATTTATATGGCAAGCAATTTGAATTTCTCTTAATGATGTTTCCAAATTTTCTGTATTTTTACTTCTTACATAATTAATAACTCGGTTTACCTTATTTACATTATCAGTAACACTGTTCAACCTTGTCTTCTTGTTTTTAAAAATGAACCATTATTTTTCAGTTTCGTAGCTAATTTTCTGAACAGAGTTTTATTCGGCTGTAGTGCTTGTGGAAATCTGTTTCTATATTCTACTTGAGCTAATCCAGAGTTAAAATTGCATTGGCAATATGTAACGAACATATAACGATCAATGTGAGTGAAAATCATTTTTGAAAATTCTAAATTCTTAAACGAGTGTGATTGAGTGAGAGTTTAAGTATTAACTGAGATGATCTGTCAAAAAAATTACATTGTCAAGTTTGTTCATTGCCAACTATTTTAAAATAATTGAAATAATAGTGAAATCATGAAATACAAACAAATGAATATTATACTTAAATTAATTGGTAAAGACATTTTAACTTTCTGTGCAAGGAGTGACGCTTTTATGGAGGACCTCTATACATTGGCATAACTGCGAATACTCTTTCCATAATTGCTCCATGTTGCTTTCTTGATTATTATTTTGTGTTTGTTACATGAATTTACTTTATTCTTCTTAATTGTGTTAATGTTTTATTATAGCAAAGATTTGAACAAATTATTGAATTATTTTATCGTTTTATTTAATCATACTTCTCCACGGCAAGTATAATGCTTGTTAAAAAAAATGTATTGGTTTTAAAAAAATGTTTTTATAATAACTAACGTAGTACCAATGAATAAATATGGCATGTGATATATCGTTGAAAAGGGAGGAAAATACTATATTTAATGGCGCCATTTCCCGCCCGTTTTAAAATATTTTTTTTAACAGCCTGAAGAGTAAATCTCAAAATACAGCGGTTTTGAAAAAAATACATAAAACCTCGTTGAAACACTCTGTTTTGCAAAATTTCGCCTTAGAATTTTTTTCGTATATCTTCAAATAACGGAGATATTTGGCCTAGACGTTTTCCGCATTTTCGATATTTTCCGCCATAACTCTTAAACAAGGCCATGGATTTTAAATGTCTTTAAATCATTTTGTAGGTTATAAAAATCGGCACAATTTTCGTAAAAAATATTTTTTTTTGTACGATCGATATTAAGTGAGATATTCTCGATGGCCCTGATAAAATGGACAGCCTGTATATAGACGGAACAGTGAGAATTGATTTTTTATAAATATATCTGCAAATTTCATTAACTTTCAGATCAAAGATCAATTGGAGAATTTTTTTTTACCTATAAAAACCATCTGCAATTCTATAGTTATGCCCCATGCCATAATATTAAATAGTATTTGCTGTATGCCATAGAATAATAAATATTAACTAAACCATCTTTATCGAGAGTTGATTTCAACTGTAACATTGTAAAGTGCGTTATATTGAATTAGTTACATACATGGTCAACATGGTTAGTCCAGGATGATTTGTACATAGATAATGTCATACAACTCGTCAGCTTTTTCATAGCAAATTTATACGATTCCAAAAGAAAATCTAAAGCCAATCGCAGTGATATTAATTCGTTACGTTATAACTTGGCAATCGAAAAAAAATTAAACATCGATAAACTTCCTCCATCAAAATCAGCTATGCTCAAATATTGTTTAAGAGTTCTTTGGCAATTAAACGAATGGAAGCAAGCTACTCGATCGACGATTATTTCCGAAGATGTTTCAAAATGTGGATGGTTAGTGGAAGGAGGAAAATTGAAAATTGATTATTATGAGAGACCAACAGCAATAGAAACGTTGCAGAAATACTTTTGCTCTTGCAGCGGTAAAAATTTTTGCTCAGCTGTTTACCCATGTATAGCATCTAATTTAAAATGCTGTGATGTTTGTAATTGTAATGATTCGTGTCAAAATATTGATTAAATAAATGAATAGTTTTATAGTAATAAAGATCGTTTTCATTTCAATACAATTTAAATTCTATGCTATGTATATACAAATTTAATTATGTAACATTGATGTATACATATACACACATATATGTACCCTATTTATATTTTAAAACGACGATGTCCGTAAATAAAAGCAATAAACGCTTTTTTACGCCTACCGATGTGATTAGCGCGCGCCAAGCGTGCGCGCCCGGGCTCGACGCTCAAATTCATATTCATATTTTTTTTCCATAAAACATTAAGGGCTGAAACTTTTCAAAAAAACTTCCTTATTAATTATATTTTAATACCAAACAATTCGTTTCTCGAAATTTTAAACTTCGTCACTCAACTTTTGCGATAGAAAGTCAACACTCGTAAAATGCGTCCGTGCAACTTTAGAAATTAGTCATTTGAATATCAAATGCTTTAAAAAGGTCGGGTAGGGCTTATTTTTTTGCTACTGCCATCAGAAATATGCAATTAAAATTTCGAAAAGAAATCATGAAATCCGCCGGACATATAGCGAGTTGAAAGTGAAAAATTATGAAAAAATGTTTGCTTCATTTTTCACTAAAAAGTTGATTTAAACATAGACGCCCCATTTTTTTAAAAATAACATCGGATTCGTATTCAACGACCTCGAAAACATAAGAATAAACTGTTTTTGGCGATTAGGAGTGATTGTCATGCTCACTATAGGGTCATTTTAGGGGTTGCTCCCGCTCGCCTATTAACTCTATACTTAATTTAAGTTATACATATATAAAGATAAACAAGTTAATAAACTGTTTATATTTTGGTCAATTTGGATTAATTCATTTAGTTATTAAATTTCTCACACTACCATATTTTGTTATTTTTATACAAGTACTTGTAATCTGCTATTTTTCCTCGGTTAAGTTGGAATAGCAGATGTGCAACGTGTCTGTACGAACTTCGCTTCATACTGTATTATGCTATGTACAATTTCGTAGTTGCTGAATAAAGTATATTATTATTATGCTATAGCTTGCATAAACCACAGTTTTGAGGGGTAGGTAGGTCAAATAAAGTAAGTGGTAAACTTATTATTGAAATTTATTGAAATATTACAATTCTGTATCTTTTGTATTTTCTGCAGCCTCAATGCTGATATCACTCATTGGCGGTGGAACATTGTTTGTAGATGTCGGTGAACCTTTTATTTCTGGATTGTTTTGTTGTGAATAAACATAACGCCCTGAATTCCCTGTCTGACTTTGCATACGAAAATCTCCGTCAATATTATTTGTAGTTGGTTGTTCACAACCCTGTGGCGTAAATGGTATAGAGATTGAGTGCGTTTGAGCACGATTGATTACATTCATAAGTTCTATTTTAGTTGATAATCGCAAGTGTTCTGGAACTGATTTGAGCGGTTTTAATAAAGAAAGTAAGAACATTCTATCTCCGTCTTCCTCCAAGCATTGAGCGTGATGCCTTTCTGCTGTGTTTTTTTGAAGCACGTTTAATAATCCTTTCTTCGTAGGTTTAACCACAATTTTTCTTTTTTTCCTTGCAGCGCTACTGGTAGGAATTCTACGTGGACTATACCTAATTTCTTGTTCACTTTCGCTCTCCGTGATCGCCTCATCAGATATCTCGGGACTTTTGCTTTGAATTACGTTTTTTAAAAATAATAACTGATTATAATATACATAAGAGTTTTTCCGAGGCACAGCAGACCCTGATTTAATTTTTCTCAGTCTATTGATTTCTCTATTGAAACAATCCCGTAAACTTTTCCATTTGCGTCGAAGATTTAGTTCTGCAACAAATAAAGTTTAATTATTTTTTAGGTACTTAGTGTTACATTTTCTAATTTAAAGCCCTCCCGACAGTGGTTCTTTTCATTTTAGTAATAGTAAGAACGTTTAGTTACATAAAAATAAAAAATGTTTTACGTAGGTATGAAATAAATATAAACACTATTTAATCCGCATGTAAATAACCGTGGAGAAAATACACGAGGGATATTTTAAAGTATAAGTCAAATGACACATAGATCACGAAAACGTATGGAACTTGGTGGTGCGGTCACTTTGAAAATAGACTGTGATTCAAAAAAATTTATTGGTTAATTTGCTTAATTTCTAATGTTGCAATTAGGTAAAGTCGAGTTCATCAGTTACCGGCACTCAAACCTCATTAAAATATCGGTACTCTCTGTACTGCTGTTCGCAAATTGACTCGCTTACCTTTATAGCTTTTTAATGTGCGTCGGCTTGTTTGATGATAGAATGCCTCTTGGCCCAACGGCGATAATAATTATGTCGTAAAGTTTTTGTTGCGTTTTTTGAGTGCCGGGAACTGATGAACTCGACTATAATTGTTAATTGTTATTTTACTAGGTATGTGTGATAACGAATACAAAGAAGTGTAAATACAGAACAAGAAAAAGGAATATATTTTTAATACCTGGAGTTATTTTTTTATACATTCAAAATGTTAAACGTATTTTAAAAACATTTTACAAGATATATTCGAAATTATTTAAACAAAAACCGCTGCCCAAGGAAACACTACTTCCACATCCAGATTTTTCATCCAAGTCCCAATTTAATTTTTTATTATCTTTAATAATAGGGTGGGAGCGGAAATGGAAGTGGTAGAGATTATAGCTAATGCCAAAATAAATTCTAGAGGCCCTTGATTCTCGTACAAACACTAAATCCCAATGTAATTTTTACACCCTTTAATTATAGGGTGGGGGTAGCAGCAATGGGGGTGGTAGAGGGATTAACTAATGCCAAAAAAATTGTATGAGGCGTTTCGTTCTTGTATACATACTAAATCGCTTTTTTTATTATTCCCTTTCATAATAGTGTGGGGATGGTTATGGGCTTGATAGTGGGGGTGACTGTTGTCAAAATAGTTTTTGGACCTTGACTTTTTGTACATGCCCAAAATCGTAATTTTATGGACTCTTGCTTGCTCGATTTGCCTATTTATCCTCGAACCCTTCAACGGAATTAGATCAAAACATAATCTAGTTCCACATCTCGTTATAATACATAAGTATACCAAGACAGACAGACAGACAGACAGACAGACAGAAAAATTTGTTTCGCTCAAATTGAAAATCTCTACATTTAAGACTATTTCGAGAAAAAAATGTATTTTTTTGCGTTACTATACTTCCACTGAATGTGGAAGTAATTAAATATTTTGAAAATGTCCGTTCGTGTACTCACAAGATACTTACTTCAATAACATCGTGAAAACTTTAATTTTAAATTATCTATTTGAAAGTTTGATTTTATTTAATTCCTCAGTGCAAGACTGGTTGAGCCGACACTGTTCGTTCCCTGCTTCAAGTCGTCTCAGACCATACGCTTCTCGTGACGTACATGCCATAAACGCTGAGACCGACTATATATGTGTCCTGGTTGAATGGTGGAATAGCTAATGTTAAATAAGCTCCGCCAGGATGTTAATCTAAACAAGGCGTTAAAATAACAAAATATTTAAAAAAACGCCTTTTATTTAATGCTCTAAAAAGTAGAAAAGAAACTTTTAGTAAATCAAACCCATCATTTTGTTTAAATTATATAATTTTTTTGTCGCGAGATTTTCCTGTGTAAAGGAGATTGCTCGCGACAAGCTTTTATATCACAAAAATTATGTAATGTAACAAAATGATGGGTTTGATTTACTTCCAAGTTTATTTTCTACTTTTTAGAGGATTTAAATAAAAGCTTTTTTAAAAATATTTTTTAATATAATTTTATTTTGTACTTTTTAGTCTTTTGATATGCTGTAATCCCCAGATATCGATTTTGAGACGAATCGGATCATAAACGGTAAAGCCGTCCGCCATCTTGAACTAAATTTTTGACTAGAAATTCATAATCCTTGACCCCGAAAACCCCCAGATATCGATTTTGATCGGTTTGGATCTAAATAACAAAAATCGGCAGGCATATTGGCGCCGCCATTTTGATTTCCCGAATTTTGACTAAAATATTCATAATCCGCGACCTAGAAAACCCCCAGATATCGATTTTAAGTTGAATCGGATCTTAAGCGGTAAAGTCGTCCGTCATTTTGAAGTCGCCATCCTGAACTAAATTTCTGACTAGAAATTCGTAATCGGCGAACCCGAAAACCCCCATATATCGATTTTGATCGATTTGGACCATAAATAACAAAAGTCATCCGCCATATTGGTGCCGCCATTTTGAATTTCTAAATTTTGGCCAAGAATTCATAATTGGCGATCTCGAAGACTCCCAGATATAGATTTTGAGTCGAAACGGACAAAGTCGTCCGCCATCTTATTTTTTTCTTATATGAAAATGTTAAAGTGTATTGTCACCGGACTTATACACGTGCAAAATTTCAAAGCTCTAGCTTAATTATAACTAATCGAAATTTTGATTGCAAGACTTGACCTAAACAAACTAACCAACATTGTAAGTTTAATAAAAGCTTTTAAAAATAAAAAATCCTTAGAAATAAAGAACAATGATATTTGTCAAACTAAGTAAAATAAATATGTAGCCAAAGACAAAAAAAGCAAAAACAACAAAGCCTGGTTAGCGATTTAGTAAAGTTAATTTTGCAACCACAGTGGAATAAATTTTAAAAAATTATCTAGTAAGAAAAAAATTATTTCTTTATTTAAAAAATTATTTATTTCTGTGTATTTTATTACCCAGACCATGAAATCGAGAGGTGCATTGACCTTAATCCTCTTATTGGTAGTCTTAAATATGTGAACTGCACCTTAAAAGTCTTCGACGCGATATCTCGTACAGCAACCACCACAGCTAATCATTATTAATGCTCATGGAGTGGAGGAACTTAGTATAACTACATTATACGCTTCGATTATTTAAAATTACTCGTGAAGACATTTTGTTTTATTGTAGACCGATTGACATTGAAAAATACATGCACCGCATTTTCATGGATTATTATCCTTGTAAATGCCCACGGTGTAAGTATCACGTATTTTACAAAGCCGAAGGTGGCAACCCTGCTACTAGCAACTCTTTTTTTTATTGCGGGAGCCGACACTGTTTGGTAAGTTAGTTACGCCACTGGTAGTAGAAGTTTAACAATACTCGTCATTACGTAGGTAATGGGTTCCGTTACATTATAATATTGTAAATAATGAAATTACTAGTAGTAATTAAATTACATTTTTTACGTAATTGGTAATTAATTACTTTTAGAAAGTTACACTATAACTTAATAATATTTGGAATGCCTTATAAATGTGTATCCAACGGTATAATTAACAATATGTTCAAATAATAATTTTGCTTATATTTAGACCACAGTAGTTTTAGGCACTCTCTTTATAACCATTATAGTATACAAAAGAATGAAGTATAATAAATCAACTAATATTTTAATAACAACTATTTCTTACATTTATTTACCTATCTCTTTTCTTTCTATATCTGTAGTTGCTTCTTTGCCTCCAAACAGATTCACTAGTTCTTCCCAGCATTCCATTTTAATATCACGATTCGTATAATCACTGTCGCGCGTGTCCCAAATAGCCGGACGACTTTTAATTTGAATTATAAACCGTTTTGTATCAAAATTCGTGTCCATTTCTATAATGATTTACTAAAAATGTCTGCCTGGACGCGTCTTCGGTGGCTTGTCGACTGAATACAGGGGAGGGCGTGCGCACTTACGTGTAACTTGACTGGTGTCGCCACCAAAGAAAACGCCGGCCGATCCGACCGTTAGGGACAGCCACACAGTTGCTGCCAGTGGCGCCGTTAGTTTGGTCGTGCGATAACGTGCTCCAGCGTTGTCAGACATGATAAAATTCCATCAAATCTGACGGAAACTTTTTAAATTGATATTATTTTAGAAATACATCATCCAATAGTACAAGTACTAATTATGGGATGTACTACATATAAAAAGATACAAAGCAGAATTGAGGATGGCAAGAAGAAAAACAAAAAAGAAATAATGAAAATGTTAGGAAGTACTAAGCCTTTCTCCATATGATGTTAAACAGTAAATAAAAATTATTTTACATATTAGGAGTTTAATTTTTTTTATCTTATTGCATTTGAATTTGTATGAAAAATATTAAATCTGTCTTGCATATGGTTGTAGGTATTGGAAATAAAATAGAGAGGAGACAATTTTCGAAGATTTATTTGAGGCGTGAACCTACTGGCATGTCTAAAATTAATACGCGGTAAAGAAATTGCAGTTTTTCTGAAAACGAAATCAGTCATCGACCGGGAAAGTTTATTCGGATGGAATATTTTTGTGCCTTGTTCAAAATGTGCTCCTTTATAAGAAAGTACAATTTAATTGTTTAAACAAAAAATTAGATAAATTTACTTTTTCATTTCGGAAAAAAACACAATATACTATATACCGGGTGTTAGAAAAGTATGGGAACGGTGGAAAATCTCGAACAGTTTGCATCAAATCGAAAAATAAAAAAATACGTTTCAAAAATTTTTCAAAAAACTATCTACTCATACCAAAATTACCTCAGCACCCACCACCCTGTGGGTGGGGCGAGGGGAAACTTTAAAGTTTCAAATGGAAACCCCTATTTTTTTTATTGCGGAATCGGATTCTACGGCAAAAAATACGTAAATTTTATTCCAGACATTTTTTTTATTCTTGCATGGTGTCGCTGTAATCGCACAAAATGAAAAGAAAACATTACTGTTTCAAGAGTAGCGTCTTGTGCCCATAAAAAAATGTCCAATTCAAAAACTGAAAAACACGTTTTTGTTATTTTTACGAAATCTATCCAATGACATTGGATTCGACTCTCCCACCCCTAACCCAGTGGGTGAGGCGGGGGGCAACTTTGAAATTTGTAATGAAAATCCCTATTTTTATAGCGGATTCGGATTCTACGGTCAAAAATACGTGAATTTTATATCTGGCATTTTTTTCGATTCTCGCAAGGTGTCGCTGCAATCGCAAAAAATTGAGTGGAAATATAAAAGTTTTGAACGCATATTAAAAAAATACGAAAAGTAAAACTACTGATCTCAGAGTGAATGATTTCCCTAGCTGTTTTGAGAACAGTGATTTTACACGGTCGTGCGGAAATTACAACAACTATTAACATTCTGTAAATTTATTAGCAGCTAGTAATTTTCAATTAACATTTTTTACAGGGCAATAAAAAACTCGATTTAAAAAACTAACAGTGGTTTTACCTCTTAACTCAGCCACTTCAGACAAGTTCTTGATCCCAGCCAGTGAAGGCAAGGAGGTAACTCAGCCATTTAAGGCAAGGTGAGGATTTCGGCCAGTTGAGGCAATTAGTTTACAGCTTAACTGCTACACTAGCAGGTTTTAATTTCAAGATTATAGCAGGTGTTCAAAATGGTGCCCATTGACTTCTTGGCATTGTCCGAGACGAACGTAAAAAATTTCAATAGCACTTCTTATCATTTGAGGTGGTATTTCTGCAAAAATGTTTATTATGCGTTGCCTCAGCTTTTCCAAATCACGAAGTTTAGTGAAATAAACCTTACCCTTCACGTAGCCCCAAACAAAATAATCAAGTGGCGCGAGGTCGGGAGATCTTGCTGGCCATTCGATAGTTCCTCTTCGACCTACCCATCGATTTTCGAAAGTACCATTCAAATAGTCCCTAACAATATCCCGATAGTGTGGAGGAGCCCCATCTTGCTGGAACCAAACATTATCGAACTCATCACCAGCAATCTCTTGACTGCGGGAATTATTTGATTTGTCAACATTTCCAGGTATTTTTCTCCATTCAAATTTCCATCTATGAAAAACGGTCCTATGATTCGATCTCTGAAAACTCCTGCCCAAACATTTAATTTATATGGATACTGCGTGTGTGTTTCAAGCATCCAGTGAGGGTTTTCGTCACTCCAATATCTGAAATTATGGCGATTAACTTTTCCACCGAGTTCGAAAGTTGCTTCATCTGAGAAGACAAGTAGAGAGAGATGACAAAAAATTTGGGTTTTGGTTGCTCCTTTCCATCATTAATTCACTAAATTAAAGTCACCGATCAAAATTACCTTCATTTAATTCTTGGTGAAGGTGAATTTTGTAAGGATGAAATTTCAAAAGTTTCAAATTCTTATTAACTGAAAATGCACTCATATCAAGTTGTTGACTGGCTTTTCTGATTGATAACCTTCGATTTTCAACAAATGCCTGGGCCACTTCCATTTGCCGAGCTTCCGATGTTTCAGATTTTGGTCTTCCAGATTTTGGGCGATTTTTATTTGTCCTTGTGTTTAGGAATCGTTTGATGGTACGGGACACAGTAGATTTCGAAATTCCCACTTGATCTACACGGAAAGTTTCGTTGAATAAAATCACAACTTCATCATAGGACCTTTCTTTATCGCCCCACCCTCGCATCATTAAAAGAGAAACTCTCTTCATCTGTTAAAGTAGCCATTATGCAGAAAAAAAACGCGAGAACTAATGAAAAATGAAATAACTTTTTTCGTACGAAAGTGCGCTCCTACCACTACAAAAGTTGGAAGGAACTGAACATTCTCGTAGAAATTTCACAAAACAAATACTGTTATTAAGAACACTTTTAAAAAAACATTCATAAAAACCAAGATATCACAGATATTGTGTTTAAACGGAATATTTTTTTGTCAACACGAGCAGCTAGAGTTTGTAAGTATTTACAAACTTATGGACGGTTAAGGTTTATTTCAATTTTATGCGATTACAGCGACACCTTGCGAGAATTGAAAAAAATGCCCGATATAAAATTCACGTATTTTTGGCCGTAGAATCCGAATCCGCTATAAAAAATAGAGATTTTCATTACAAATTTCAAAGTTGCCCCCCGCCTCACCCACTGGGTTAGGGGTGGGCGAGTCGAATCCAATGTCATTGGATAGATTTCGTAAAAATAACAAATATGTGATTTTCAGTTTTTGAATTGGACGTTTCTTTATGGGCACAAGACGCTACTCTTGAAACAGTAATGTTTTCTTTTCATTTTTTGCGATTACAGCGACACCATGCAAGAATCGAAAAAAATTTCCGGAATAAAATTTACGTATTTTTTGCCATAGAATCCAATTCCGCAATAAAAAAAATAGAGGTTTCCATTTGAAATTTTAAAGTTGCCCATCTCACAGGGTGGTGGGTGGGGAAGTCATTTTGGTATAAGTAGATAGTTTTTTGAAAAATTTTTGACACGTATTTTTTTATTTTTCGATTTGATGCAAACTGTTCGAGATTTTCCACTGTTCCCATACTTTTCTAACACCCGGTATACAATTTTGTTATTCTTTAGCTTAAGTGCTTGTTTTTTAATTGTTAAGATGTGCGCGCAGAATCAAATAGATCAATTTATTTTCTTAACTTTTCAAATACTTCACTAATTATGTCATGTGAACAATTTAGATATATTTCTTGTTCATTCGATAAATCCTTAGAAATAAGAAAAATACTGTTTCAAACATGCGTATTTCACGATCTAAAAGATTTTCAACACTATCGTACGTACAAATTCTCGTTAAAACTTTGTCCGTTTTCAAACGACTAGTAGACATCAACTTTTTAGCAGTATTATAGTCTGATAAGAGGCAAGTCTTAGAACATTTATTTTTACTTTACTTATAGCAAATAACACAAGTTTGATTGTCACCATTATTTGGCATAGAAGAAGTTAGTCTGGCATTGCTTATTGACCTAATAGGCACAGTACAATTACTATGATTAATATTTTTATCACCAGCACCATCTTGTGTGCTGCATTTGCAATTTCTACCGGTCGATTTTTAAAAAAAATTGATTCACATCTTACTAGTCCGGGCAAAATATATAAAAATTAACGTTTTTTAATATAAGAAAAATTTGTATCTATTCTTTGATGCTTATGCCACAATACGCTGTAAATATATTTTGTTATTCTTTAGCTTAAGAGCGCTCCGGATATAAGCCGGAAAGACGGTGCAAATTACTCTCATATAAATCATTATTTTAAAAAGCGGCTTTCACTGAAAGACGTTAAAAACATGTTACAATGTGGGACGATGAGAGAAAAAAAAGTATATATAAAAAATTTTTTTTTTTCTTCTATTATCGATTTGCAAAAATTATTTTTATCGTCCCGCATAGGTATCATTAAAATAAACATTTTCCCTTTTGTAGAACTAAAATAGAATTAGCCCTAATATCCTCAAATGCACAGAGAAATTTAAAGATTAGGTATAATAAATTTGTCCAATATCATATTCTACTACATCTCTATCTCTCGCCTTCCAAGCACACCGTACATTCAGCTGCGTCATTTTATTGACGTGAAGTCATTTACAATTAAAATTGGAAACATGGATGACTAATACACTCCGACCAACTCTTAAGTGCCTGTTTTTTAATAGTTAAGATGTGTGCGGGCGCGCGCGCGTCTGTCAGCGTAACGGCACACCTCACAATGTATATTTTACAGTGAAAAATTTATTTTCTTGAAAACATAAATTATAAAATGTCTTCCTCAGTAATATCTCTTAAAAGAAAACATTCTAGTGATAGTTTATGGTGCATTATTTGCGATCTTCCAAATAATGTGCAGAAATCAAAAACAGATTCATACATTACGTTAAAACCTCCAGCCTTGCGAAGAAGAAGTAGCTCAGCGATTTACTGATTTATTAGACCCAAGTCTTTTCATGGTATACGACTTGTTATGCCTCTTATACAAGCAATGTTTTAAATGGTATGTTAAAACGTTTAAAACTTTCTTCAACTGAAATTAAATTTTACCAAGTTACTGTATCTGGTACTACTACTTGATGACAGATGGCACTCTTAAACGGATTTTACCGCACCTACAAATAAAATTCTCAGTTTAGTGCATGCCGGCCACTGAGTCACTGATCATATGAGACATCGTAACTTAATCTGCGTATTTTATATTTTACAAATTCTATTATAATGTAATAAAGAAGTCTGTTTATTTATGCGCACTATCGTATACCATTGTGAGACCATCATCGGTACTTTTCCATAAACTCTAAAATAATACATTTGTTTAAAGCATCGCACTGCATTTTAAATTGTTGTTTAAAACGTCGCATTGTGTATTAAATATGTTTTAAACGTTTGTCTAAAACACAGTGCGATGTTTTAAACATTTGTTTAAAACATTTTGTTTTAAACATGCCAACTCTGTTTACATTCCAAACACTAGAACTAGGCTAGTGCGTTGGTTCCGCTTTATTATACTGCGTGATTCTTATTCCAGATCCTTCCCTATTTTGCTAGTTCGTTAATCAAGAGAGGTTGCGAACTAACTAGTATGAAATTTATCTATGCTAGTAGTGCCATCTTCTTTCTACTAAGGGATACTACCTATACGACCTCTGTCTGTAAGGGAGCATACACATAACAATATATACGAAGTGCCGATTCGTTTTTGTTTAATTTATTACAGGAAACCAACACTACAACTCAAAAATTAATCCACTTGCAAAAGACATTGGCATATAATACTTAAATTTTGATCTGGAAGAACTAGACTAATGCTCTAACATTTGTTGCTGCAATTAAAGAGGATAACGCAGAAACACCTAATTAGACAATGTAATTATTCAAACTAAGTTGGATACTTATTTCTAAGGATCAGCCACCACCCCCCTCCCCCCACTATCACCCCCAATACCATCCTACACTATTATCAAAGGGAGTAAAAAAAATAAAATGTGGTTTAGTGTATATACAAAAACGAAACGTCTAAAAATTTTGTTTACCGTTATCTATCCCCTCTACCAACCCCATTAGCACCCCCACCCTATTACTAAATGGGGTAAAAAAAGTTAAAATGTGATTTAATGTGTATACAAGAACGAAACGTCTCAAAAATTTTTTTTGGCGTTAGCTACCCCCTCCACCACCCTCATTGCCACCCTCACCCTATTATTAAAGGTGGTAAAGAAAATTAAAATGTGATTTAGTGTGTATACAAAAACGAAATGTTTATAAAAAAAATTTTGACGTTAGCTACCTACCTCTACCTCCCCCATTGCCATACCCACCCTATTATTGAAGGAGGTAAAAAAAATAAAATGTGATTTAGTGTGTATACAAGAACGAAACGTCTACAAATTTTTTTTTTGGAGTCCAGCCCCATTGCCACCCCCATCCTATTATTAAAGGGAGTAAAAATTAATGTTTGTACGAGAACCAAAGGCCTCTAATTTTTTTTACATTAGCCACCCCTTTTACCACCCCCACTCTATTATTAAAGGGAATAAAATATTACATTGGGATTTAGTGTGCAGAAGATTGGATACAAAATCTGGATGTGAAAGTAGTGATTCCTTGGGCAGCGGTTTTTTATGACATGTTAGATTGTTAGCTATGCCTATGTAACTGCATATATTGTTATTCGTTTTTCCGGATGTGTTTCAATACTATTTAAAAGACATTTGAGTTAAAGTGCTTATCGTACGGCTACAAATGACGCCATATATATATTCAGCCTCTGTTCAAGAGGCAACTACAGAATGTTGCCCTTTAATAACTCAATATATAATGTGTAATATAAGATATGTTAGGTCTAGTTTTTGATAGCTCCGTCCACTGGAGAGGATTTGACAGTGGATGTTGAACAGTCAAGGCCAGAGATGTCAGATGACTCCTAGTTAGTTCTAAGAAGAAATGTTGTATAAATTGTTGTTAGGCACTCTTTGAATAAAGTTTGTGAAGCATCAATCGAGTGTTAACTACTTGCTAATTGTAGAATAGTACATATAAGGCACTCTTAAAATAATTTGAATACATAGCTTGTTGTACTTTTTTAAATTTTTATCACCACCTCAATCAGAATCTACACAGCCAATAATTATATCACTGTAATTAACTCAACTAATACCAACCAACAATTTAAAAAAACCAATATTGTTACACAAAATTTACACAAAAAATTATTGATAAAACAAATGAACTTCAGTAAGTTAAAAAAAAATTTCTTGTGGATATCCTGAAACTCAAATGTTTGCAAAACGTCATATTCAGCTGCCATAATGGTGAGTTCACTCGTTCTTGTGGCATTGAAGTTCGATGACAATTTATCACACACATATCCAAATAAATTCGCTTCCATTGATTTCAGATTTCCAATTAAATTTGAAACTGTTAAAATTGTTTTTTGGAAACTTTGGCGCCCTCTACCGCTCGAAATATTAACTTCTCGGCATCGCGGTAATTACCGAAAATATGTAAAATTTTATTTACCACAATTTTTGTTCAAATAACTTTTTCCGAGCAACCAATAGAACACGAGATAAAACGATTCCAAAATTTTACAAGATGGCTGCTAAATCAATAGGAGGGGAGGTCACCTTTTTGGTTTTAGACCTTCTAAGTGGTCTTGATAATATTGAGCATGACAAATTCGAGCGTGCAATTTCTTCCAGGTCATGGGAATATTTGGTACATTTTTACTGTACTAATTGTGCATCGATCTTCTCATTTTCCTTCCTCTCGTAGCCATCAAATGTTTTTCTTTTGTGTTGTTAAAAAATTCAGCAGTGATTTCAGAAGATCAACGGCGGCTTGTCTATTGTTGCCGATCATAGGGATTTAATGGCTAATGGTTAATCCTTTCTAAGAATACAGCCCAGAAGCCTGCAGTGGCGTAACTATCGCCTGAGGGGCCTTAGGCCAAGTTCATGTTAGGGAGCCATCCTTTTAAAATTTTTGACTATCAAAATAAATTAAGTAATTTTTATTTGCCATAATTTATAATTTACACATTTCTCTTCATATAAACTTCAATATTATTAAATTTGTACATGGCGAACTTTAATGCTTATAAATATGTCAATAATCTTATCCAAATTTCTCTTTAAACTGTTTCTGATTTCAAGTTTAGTAGCCAAGATACTTAAATCACTGTCTGTCTTGACCTATTGAATTTCGCAGAAAATTTTTTGACAGTTCTAACAACCAATTAAATTTCGTTATTTCTTTTCAACGCCATTCAGGGAAATTTTCAATCACTATGACAGCAAAATTATTTAACTTTGACAACCTCATAATAACTCCCAAATAAATTTCAAAATGTTTTGGCAATGCCAATTCTCAGTCTATAAACGCGCTAATCAAAGAAAAAATTCCAAAATACCACAAAAATTCACAAATACACATGGAGAATATTTATAGAGTTTTTTCAATTCTTTTTTCAAAAAATTTTCTGACCGAATATCCCTCTGACATTGACAAATGCCTCACAATTTTATGACAAATTTCTCAAGCAAGTTGCTTGGTAATAGCCCTCCGCCTTCGGCGTCGAGCTATTACCAAGCAACGTACTTTCTATTGTCATAAAATTATCTCGTACATTATCAATCTCCTAGGGATATTATAGCTGATAATTTTTTGATATTTTCAATTTTGAAAAAAAAATGTTCTGCTGTTGCAACGGTCACCGGAGTAGTTAAAAACAAAAAAATAACTGAGCAGTGAGCAGACATCCGGAAAACTGACTGCAAGCGTGAATAAACTGGAAATATATTATTATGTGAGAGTCTGCGCATCAATTTATGGAAAGGGTTGAGGTGGGTGCAGTTTGGTATTAAAAACTTTAAAAACAATAGATCAGAGTGCCATGCAGCCTCTTTCCTAATTTAAAAATTAAATACCGACCTGTTTCAGTATTCTTCCTAAAAGTTACGCTTAAAAGGAACTTATTTCATACATATAGACCGCACTGTTTGTACATTAATGGTAAATTTTAAAATTGAAGATATATTACACTACACTACACGTGATTTGCCAAATGCCTCCCAACACTTAATGATCTTTTTGCGGAGCGTCCTTTCAAGCATATTTTTGAAATTAAAAGTGAAAGGTTTAGCCCACGTATGTATCAAAAGTTTGATGTTGGAATTTGTTCAGTTTTTCATTTCAGTAGTTTATGGTATTCAGGACGTAGAAAACATGACAGTGACCTGGAAAGCATAATCGAGCGAAGGTTAATTTACAATGCGATAATATGATTATGGATCAGGAAGTATTTTGTTTACATAGAAGTAGTTGCAAGGCCAGATGATTCTCATCTGGTGCGTGAATAATAGAACGAGCTTTGGAAAAGTGAAAATGATTAATAAATTTCAAATGCAAAACTTTCTAAGAAACAATTTATGTGTTGAATTTCGATGGTAATAGGACAATAAAACAAGACTATTATTAAATCTAAGTTCAGTCGGGATTGGTCAAAAAGTGTTTAAACAATGGCACGTAGTCGATTTACGATTCTAAACAATGACATTCCTTGGGATTTAATATTACGAAAGGTTAATAGCATGAACAAATTAATTCAAACCTCTATTAAAAACCTACAACACGGTGCTCTGGTCAATTTAATTACAAACAATTTGTTGGATTGTTCCTTCATCTCCGTTAATCATTGCAGGGTCATTTAGAGTGAATAAAGTAATAATCAAATTTTATGAGCGTCAATTTTTTAAAAAAGGTTGAATGAATGTGGTATATGGTACAAGATAAGATACAATTGAAGTCTATTGACCGGCGGATTATTATGGTCCTATGTAGCCAATAAAAATACTTGTTTAATACATTCAGATTTTATTAAATAATTTAAATGCTGAATCATACTACTGACATATTTTCTTACCTTTTGGATATAGCGCGACTACTGTACTGAAATTATTTAACTCGGCGTGGCGTTAAGTCATAATAAAAGTTCTTTTTAATGGCAAATTAAGGTAGATAGACAGATAAAAGCTTTATTCTGTAAAATATCCATATAAGGCATAGAACACTGTGCTTGTCAAAGAACTTACCTAAAAATACCCAAAAGTCATGATGCTTAAAGTCAGCAAAAATCTCCTCCGAAAGAAATTTTTTGAAACTATAACGAAATCCGAAATATTTTGCATGAACCGCGTGCGACACGTAAAAATTTCGTCGGAAGATATTTTTGAAAGTACTAAGACAGTTTTTCGAGATCGTAACAAAAAATTTATTGCTCACAACTACAACAAAAATTTCATTTTTGAAAGTTATCACGAAAAACCGTTTCAAGTGGTGTAATTCTTGCAACTGCAATAAGCGACGTTTCACGGAGTGCGATTTGTGGAACTTTGACAGGGTGTAAATTTAGCAACTACCTCGAAAACTGATTTTCAAATAATTTTTTTTATTATTAACTGACGTTGTGTAGTATTGCTCCTCATGCATGGTATCGTCTATGACGACGAGTTAAAAGTTCCCTATTAAAATTCCTGAAGGGAGATTTTTTGGCGGGCGACAAAATTTTCGATCGTCATTTTTCAAAGTTAGTAGTCGTTTTTAGCGGTAAACTTAAATGTTTTTCGTTGTATTTGCGTACACATGGTTCCTCAGTGATTCGGAATCGATGTCACTCTATTATCATGTACATAGTGCATGTGACTGTCAACAGGACTGGCGTTGGGTTGATGTAGATTTCGCCCTTATGGCGGACGTCAGGAGCTCGGTACGAATTTCTTAGAGACTCCTTTGGTTTATATAAACGTCAGTGTCAGACTAGGTTGTACCTTAGGAGAGAGTTTGTGCCCAGCTTCGGCGTAGTCACTTATATTTTAGATTTTGGACAGGGAAGGAGTCCCTGATGATTCTTACTTTATATTCAGGGAAGTTAGCTCTGCTAGGGAAGGTATTCCTAGACATAGGTGAGTGCCAATGAAATGAAAGTCACTTTTTTCAA
The DNA here is from genome assembly GCA_963675555.1 of Leptura quadrifasciata. Classification (NCBI taxonomy): domain Eukaryota; kingdom Metazoa; phylum Arthropoda; class Insecta; order Coleoptera; family Cerambycidae; genus Leptura; species Leptura quadrifasciata. The sequence goes on along the minus strand of OY776676.1, from coordinate 110,424,271 downwards.
AAGCTAGTATATTAACACTCTATTTAAAATATTTACAAAATGGAAAAACGATTTATTTTGTTTATTAAGTTTACAGTTGGATTTTAGCAAGCACTTTTTTGTAGCTAAGACGTGTTATTAGTTAGGATGTCGTGGTTAAATAGTCGCGGCGGACTGAGTAATGATAGGTTAAGTCGCTAGGGACAGAAGTTGATATGTTGAACGAGCGCAGTAGACTGTTTGAACTTCACTTTTTGTTAAATGCGCGATGGCAAAATGGTTTAGAGCTTTTTTACTTGGTATACCCAAGGAAGCAGCTGCAGTGGCACGGTTATAGAGATAACGTTCACGGCGCACGTAACGAACTGGACTTTCTTTTTTGTATTTCACTTTTTATTAAATGCGCGATGGCAGAATAGAATTGAATTAAAACTCTCGGTTTCGGCCAAGGAAGCAGCTGTAGTGACACGGTTATAGATTCAACGTCGCGGCGCACATGTCGAACTGGACTTGCTCAAACTCATCGTGCTCTATTTTTTATATGGTTTGTTGGAGACGACTCGGGGACTTCCGTGCGGGCACGATTGTGCGATATTGCATCAGAAACGGCCGTATCGGCATTAAAATGGGATTTTTTTTTATGTATGAACGAAGTTCGAATCGACTTGAATTCAGAAGTTATTTACGGAAATTGGTTGAAAATATTTATTAAATTTGAGACAACTTCTTAGTGCCGTCCTGAAGGTCTTTGCACAATCTCATATCATATTCAATATGATATGAAATTGTGCCGATGCGTTCACGGTGAATGAATGACGTGTATTCAATGTAGTTTGATACAATACATAGCTTATGTTTTAGGAAGTAAGTTTTCATAATGATGGGGACATAATTAACGGTATTCTATTGGGACAATTTGAATGGAGATTGATTGTATATTGATATTTAGAACGCGGAATTGAATGAACGGTGGAATTGAAAGGAAGAATAATTTATAAAAAGTTTGTGATTGAAATAAAATATTTTGATTGCGGATATGGAAAGTAGTTTTGACACTAATGAGCCAGCAAACGGAACATAAGAAATAAAAACAAGTTTTGATGTTAATCGGAACATGAGCAAATGGAAAGAAGTTTTGATGAATAAAAGTTAATGAAGTATATTTTGATGTATGAATTGAAACTTGAATGGAAATTTGAAATTGAGTGAAAAATGATTAATAAAAATTTGTAGAAGTGAAACATAACATTGTAGTAATAAGGGTATATAAATATTAATGTTTTAGAAAGTAAAAATGTTGTAAAACATATATAAAACAGAATCTCATAATAATAATGATCTTTGTATACAGCGAAGAGTATTGGTTTTGTATAAAGTGAATGATTACTCCTTCCCTTCCCTCACAAACATAGGTTAAAAAAAATTGAAATAAGCAAACGCCCAGAATAGTGTTTGCTCTTACTTGATGTGGAAATCTTTTAAAATGTATATTCGGGGCCACCTATTATATCCATATTATTTATACTATTTAGTTTTTCAACAAATTGTTAGTGAACTATCTCTATAAATAATTGAAAAGCAAAAGAAAGTAGTAAAATCTATTTTGACCATATCTATTTCTGGAAACTCAAGTTATTTTATATACTATAATATCTGCATTTTAGAGAGAGTTAAATTTTACGTCTCCATGTACGAAGTTATAATTAATGAGAGTTAATTAAAAATTCCCTATACAAATAATAATAATATTGTGGGCAATCACATGAAATCTTTCACATTTATCATTAGTTATTTACAAATGTTAATATTAAAAATAAATCTAACATCGTGCATCACGCTACATAAATAAAATTCCAGTAAATATGTGTTCTCTTGTGACATTTCTTGGCCAAATAAATAAAACAGTACCATTGTTTTCTGCACATTTGAAATGTTTTTTACTCGTCAACTGTTTGAAGTGTTTAACCAACAAAAATAAAGTCCTTGAGATGAGAGAAATAACTACAATATTACGAATTGTGGTTATTCCAACTAATATTGTAAAAATAGATAAATAACAGAAAGTATTTATTGTTTATATAATATATTAGTGTACAGGATACAATAAATTAGAGATGTGTACAAAAAATTTATAAATCAAACCTGGTTAAGTAAAAACGACATTTTATATGCACACGAATAACATTTAATATGTATACCTGAAAATATTTATACCGTCTGTCTATTTTACGAGGGCCACACCAAATATCTTGCTTAATATCTATTGTGGAAGAATAAAGTTTTAGAAACAGTTATTCCATTTTTTGTGAGCTACATTTCAGTAAAATGAAATTTGAAATCCATAGCCTCCTTTATGAGATATATTACAAAAACTTGTAGGAAAACCACAAAACGTTATAGCTTCCTTATTTGAGGAGATACGAACAAATTGATGAAAGTTGACGGCAAAGATGACAAGAATAATAATGTGTGTCAAAAAATTCGAATAACGCAATTGGCTTTGATATACGCTCTTGTGCAAAAATGAAAAGAACAAATCTGAAAGTAGGCCAAGACACCATTAATTCCGTTTGTTTTTTCTCTTTCCAATGATATAAAATATGTCACAAAAATTTTAACCGATAGTGTCAATATTTAATATTTTACTAAAATCACAATTCATATCATTGAATCGTAAAAATCAGCTATACTAAATTTGACAGATTGTCACTGTTGTATGTTGCGTTGTCGAGTTCTAAGACAAGTTTTATATCAGTAATTATGGTCTACACCAATAATAACAAATTCGATATGATTAACATTTATTGTCAGTGCAATTGTGACGCTGAGATGACAGTCACGGTTTACGGAAATAGATTTCCAGATGCTCCGCAGCCAAATCGAAGTATGTTTAGGATGTTAAGTTCAAATTCTAAAAACGCACGGTTCAGTAGTAAGGCGAGGGAATGTTGCGGATAAAGTAAGAAAAGTGAATAGAGTATTGAATTATATTAACCAAAATGAAGAAATCTCTTTGAGACAAATTTAGAGGAACTGTTGCATAAAAAAGACAGTGCAAGAAAAATATATATAAAAAAACGGATTTCGATGCTACAAAATGAGGAAAGTTCAACGTTTAAATGAGGGAGATAGTCCGAGGAGAGAAGATTTTGTAGATGGCTGTTAAATAAAAAAAAGGAATGAACCGCTAATGTGTAGCAAAATTCTTTGGTCGGAATCAAATTTTTCTAATAATGGATTTTTCAATAGAAATATGCATTATAAGTGGACACGAGAAAATACACATTGGTACAGAGAGACTGCTTTCCAAGAAAGATTTTCTACGAATGTTTTGGGTGGGTCTTTTAGGGACTAAAGTAATTGGACCTTATTTTTATGATGCCAAATAACCACTCGCAGATATCTTAATTTCCTGCAAAATGAATTTAAAAGATTTTCTTTATGAATTAACAGCGACAGAAAAATTATTCATATTTTCAACAGGATGAGACTCCAACTCACACTGCTGTAATATGTACAAATTATTTAAATAAAGTTATACCAGATAGCTGGATAGGCACCTATGGACCCATTCTATGGCCAGCTCGATCACCAAATATTACTACCTTGGATTTTTTCGTCTGGGGTTACATTAAAGACAAGGTATTTCAAACTGCCTCTGAAAATATTGAGGACATCACAATTAGAATTAGAAACGCATGTGAGACAATTACTCTTGAAATGCTCAAAAATGTAATGCATGCCGTGTCTCGTAGAGCACGTTTGTGAATTAGGGCCGGTTTATCAATGCAATAGGCCGGGTCCGGAAGCGGAAAATCAGTCCAGTTCTGATACAGTAACACAATATACGTTCCCCTACGTAATTTTTCTCACTGAATCGATTGCGCGGGGTCCCAGCACCCTAGCCCTCTAGTTTCACCCCTATTGGCCAAGAACCACCCCCGGAACGCGTTTTCATGGGAAGGGGTGGTTTCATCCCCTCCGTGGCTTCTCACCCGGGCTTCTGGACTGCATCATTTTCAGAATATTTTTGGAAAAAGAAATGAAAAAGAAACCAGTCCTGCACCGCAAATAGCGGAAAACGTGTTCCGAGGGTGGTTTTTGGTCAATAGGGGTAAACCTAGAGAGTTAGGAGAGCTGGAACCCCGCGCAGTCGATTTAGCGCGAAAAATTATGTAAAGGAACATATATCGTGTTACTGTATCAGAACTGGACTGATTTTCCGCTTCCGGACCCGGCCTACTAGGTTAACTAGTAACCAAAGGATAACTGTCAAACAAAACGATAGATACCCATTGTATCGTTTGATATTTATCCTATAGTTAAGTGTTAACCCTATATTGATAAACCGGCCCTTAGAACGCATAAATACACACTTTTTCTTTTCAGTATGGTAGTAGGTAGTGCTGCTATACATAGGTTTTCGTTTTTTTGGATATTCATTTTGTACAAGTATTTTTATTTATGAGATATTTGTTTGTTTGTGTTAAATTGTAGTAAATAATTACTGACTTATAATTATTATAAAGTGAATTTTTACTATTATGGCATAGCTGATTTTTACGATTCAATGACATGAATTGTGGTTTTCGTAAAATATTAAATATTGACACTATCAGCCAAAATTTTTGTGACATGTTTTATATCGTTGGAAAGAGAAAAAATAAACGGAATTAATGGTGTTATGGCCTACTTTGAGGTTTGTTCTTTTCTTTGCACAAAATCGTATGTCAAAGCCAACTGCGTTTTTCGAATTTCTTGATACACATTATTATTTTTTGGCGTTAACTTTCATCCCTTTATTTTTTTTCGTATCCTCAAATAAGGAAGCTATAACCGTTTGAGGTTTTCCTATTTTTCAGGTTTCATGTCGAAATATAATAAATAAAAATGTTTAACTCGAAGTTTCCTGTAAAACCTTCGCTAAAGAAGCACTTTCTAAAACTAATAACGCATATCGAAACATACCTATTACGCAGATATAATTATCTTCTTATTTATCATAATAATTAGTACTTGTCCACTAAGTTAACAGGAAAACCTTCTCACATCACCACCTCACTACACAACGTAAATTTATACAGAGTACTACTGTGAAGTAATGCCATGTAATGCGAAGTGTTGTGAAATAATGCGAGATGAACTAGTGGTATGCGAAAGTAATTAGTGATAACGGAATGCACAGCAGTGTATTGTTACGTGTTTACACCCTCCAGTAAATACCCCGACCGTAGGTTCAATAAATTTCAACAAAAACTCTCACTAACCACTGATTTATTAATCACTAAATTACAATGACTAGTTATTATAATAACACACTAATTATAATTTTAGCCAATTATAGACTCACTATTTTAATTCAAAACTCGTTACTGTTCCTTATCTTATCTGATTACTTGCTCAACTAATTCATAACTGAGCTCCGTGCGCTAAATCAGCTTCTTATATATCCGTGGCATTTATTCTCGATTCATTCCATTTCACTCCATGCTATTCCAGTCATTCGGGATGATTCTAGCTTATCCGTGATAATGGCGCCTCCTCTGGCCTCTGCTACTGGGGATTAAACCCCCCTTTGTAAGAGGGCGGCACATAACAGCATTATCAATGTAAAGTTATAGAGTAAGATCCCAGAGCCCTCAGACCTACGTCATTTTAGCAAAGCTAAGATTTTCACAGTAAATGTGTAATACGTAGGTATAAACGTATTGCGTACTTGCTAGCTTGAAAGCGGGGCCCTTTTTGCAGGTAATCGAATCTTACTATTACGTTCATATAACAATATAGCAAAAAATATAAAATGTCATTAACAGTCGTTGAGTTACCGGATTTTTAAGCGCGCCAAGTACGCCGATGACACAGCCATGTACGCGCATTCTCATAACGCGCAAGCAGCAAATATGCTGCTGAAAGCGCACATGGCTCGTGCCACGGCTTATTACCACCAGTGGAAGATTCGCTGAGAAGTCCGAAGCGATAGTCTTCACGCGTCGGTTCACTGAGAACAAAAATGATTTTTGTGTTATGAAACACCCATTATCTAGTCGATAGCCGAGTGGGTTAAGGTGCGAGGTGGCAATCGCGATTAATTACACGGACATCGCACCACCGGGTTCGAATCCTGGCTCCGGCACTGTCAGAGGAAATGGTTGTATGTCCGCTTTTTTTCAAATGTGTAATCCCCTTCCGCACAAGCCCCTGACTTCTGGAATTGGGGGTTGTCTAATTTCTGTGGTGTTTACTATTTATTTATTTATTTCGATCAGGGGAAAGAAAATCCCAACCAAGAGATGCGTGAAGTATAGTGTATAAGACTAGAATTGAAACCGTATAAAAACTAAAAGCCGGCAAAAACAGTCGGCATTTCTTGCGGAGGTAAACAGAAATGCTTGTCATAAGAAAAACAATAAAGAAATGCCGACTGTTTTTGCCGGCTTTTAGTTTTTATACGGTTTCAATTCTGGTCATATACTCTATACTTGGGAGTAAGACTTGATCAAACACTGACGTTCAATACCCATATAAACGAGACAGTACGGACGGTCTACTCCCTGTCCAGGAGTCTGTATCCGCTAGGGGTATTGTTGTACACAATGGTGGTACAAACGGGGAACACTTTAAGATCTATTTTAACAAAAACAAAACCGATAAACAGGGAGCAGAATTCAAAAAACTGTATTTACAATATCCCGTGCGAATGTGATAAATGTTATGTGGGTGAGTCATCCAGACCTTTCAGTGTGAGGTTGGATGAGCACAAGAATTACATTAGAAAGAATGAAATTCAGAAGTCAAAGATTTGTGAACATGCTTGGGAAAACGGACATAGAATAAACTGGGACTCGGCAAAAATTTTAACAAAAGAAACAGATACCAAAAAAAGAAAAATTAAAGAATCAGCAATAATCTTATTAAATGAAGATAAGTGCGTATCGAATTGTTCTGTAGATATTTGTACAACCTGGCTACCAATGTTAAAAGAAGAACTTAACAAACTCAACATTATCTAAAAAATATCATCAGTTCTATGTTCTGTGTAAGTAGTAAGTATCTATGGAAATAACATAAACAGAATCTTAAAGCTGTGTATTTGACATACATAGCAAAATAAGAGTTCTTCAAAAAATAGCTTTGAAAACGGAAAGAGGTTACTTTCCGAAACGTCAGCAAAATATATTATTTTTGTGTTTATTCCGATTTATATTATTTGCAAAACATAACCTCTGACTTTTCCTTTGGCGTAAACGTCACGGGCGCAGAGGCCTTTTTTCCAATAATTCTATTATTTTGTAGATTCGGTGATTTGTTTTGAAGAGGATAATAGTACATGTGGTAGAAAACCCAAATAATAGGAAAGAATATGGTGGTCAGGCCGTCCATCACATACGTGGCACCTGTGTGGTGCAGAATACCGGTCACGACAATGAAAAAATTTCAAGTGTTTGAGCACAAATTTATGCGCCTCATATCGAATTCTGGAAGGTACACCTCCCTCAGAGACCTATACGCACGTTGTAACGACATAACCCCGATAGCGGACTACGTCCAGCATATCTCTCAAAACTTCTATTCGTTCAAGTTGGGCGACAGGCTGCTAACAAGACACATAATACAAATTAGACAGCATGATGCCATTTCGGATTAAACACCCCTTACCATACCAGACGTTACCGATTTTTCGGCAACCTCTGTAGCCAAGCTTCAACAAATATAACTTTCGCTTACCCTATCCACCTTTACTAATATTTCATATCTTTGCCTATTTTTAAATCTTTCCTGTACCCCTCTTCTTTTCTGTTGGTATCCTTTTTGTCGCGTTTATTATTCTTGTTTCTTTTTGTGCATTTTTGTCTCTAAATTAACTTCTCGTCACGAATCTCTAGGAAATTAAAATATTATGAAAACAAAATTCTCAAAGATAAAAGTTTAGGCCAGCTTTGCGCAGCCCGACGTTCATGCGTTTCGCATTAGATTGAGGTATCTGCGTCAATTGAAAAAAAAAATTAAAAGTGAACAAGTTGTTTAAAGTATGTGTAATTTTAAGTTTTTTAAAATCTTTTATATTTGATGTTTTTAATGGTATTACCTTTTTTTATTTGCGTTGCCAAAAGGTGTTTAGGTTAAGTTTTAAAATTTGTTTTTAACCAAGCCAGATCCGGTCCGCCCAGCCTTGCAAGCGACCATTGCGATCAGTGCGGTGGTTGCACGGCCAGTCCCCGGAGGGGTTCTGGGGCGGTATTATTATATTAGAATTTTGAATAAATCTGTTTTGATTGTTTGTTTGGATTTTCAAGCGCGAGGTAGACGGTTCGAATCTCGTCTTTTGCATTTTTTAAAAATATTTTGTACGAGGTGTATTTCGGCTCGATTAGCAACTGAAATAATTAATACGAATATTTCTTTATAGATTAAGATCCCAGAGCAGCCAGACCAACGTAATTTCAGCAGAGCTGAGAAATTCATCATAAATGTGTAATATGTAGGTAAAAACGCATGCGTAGTTACTTTTACGTTAAAGTAGCATAGCTGGTTTTTATATATGTTTTACACAATATTATTAGAAGTTATTATTGCCGGACGCTTTCCGTGTGCCCTAACTTCCGCTAGGCGAGGTCACCCAAATAATATATATAAAATTCAGGCTTGCTACTATAACGTAGGTACCCCAATTTTTTCTTCAGCTTTAAAGCATCTGGCGGAAGTTAGGGCCCACGGAAAGCGTCCGGCAATAATAAATGTTCGTTCGTAATAATATTGTGTAAAACGTATATAAAAACCAGCTATGCCACTTTAACGTAAAAGTAAGTACGCATGGGTATATGCCTACATATTACACATCTATTGTGATTATCCAGCTTTAAAGCGTCTGGCGGAAGTTAGGGCTCACGAAAAGCGTCCGACAATAATAAATATTCGTTCTTAATAATATTGTGCAAAATATATATAAAAACCAGCTCATTCATTCATTACAGAACCGGCATAGATGGAAGCCCCTCAAAGCCGCCATAACTGTACGACAGTTATTTTTTAACCTCTTTACATTTTTTGTTTCAACTCAAAGACGTCAGTTGGTAAAATGTTATACAATAATATATTGTTTTATATAGAGTTAAAGTAAACAGCCGATACACATAAATCACTTTACTTCACATATAATCTATAATTTCTCTATGGCTATAACCTTCACATCACTAAAAAAAGTCGAAGTCTTCAAACACTAGAGGACCTCTATTCTGTAATTATAGGGAGAGTGAGCATTCATCGTGCGAAGCGAGAGCAACATCACACGCAACTAACCCGATTGTTCTAGACTGTATTCTGTAAGTGCTGTGAATAGGTGGTGAACGTGAAGGGATTCAGCGAGACTAGCGGAATTTACAACCAATTAGGTTGGCGCAAAAACATCAGCTGTTCAGTGCTCAGTTGTTGTCATTGTTATATCACATGTCATTAATTAAATTAGGTAAAAGGTAACAAAATAAATTTTTATTGATCAAAAATTCCGTAAGGGTTATATATATTTAAAAAAATATGACTATAATGAACTAAAATAGTAATTGTAATATTTTATATTATATTTTGTAATTTTATTATTATTACCTCGTTGGCGATGGGCAAATCCGCAATGTCCATTTTGATTGACAGATTTGACAATAATAATTTTTGGCCGACGCCAACTGTCATAAAAGTACGGTTAGGATCGTCATTCTCCCGAGGAACTGGCGGATTCCCTCACGATTTACCAGTAGAAGTAAGTTCACTCATTTTTCGCAAGATGTGATTACTCCCGTAGTTATAGAATAGACTTTTATACATTTTCAAGCGAACTCCGCCCACTGCTCACGGGAATGGGCTTTCACGCTTTTACAGAATAGAGGTTCAGGAGTACCAAAAAAATGTTTGTACTTCAAGGACTCTATGCTCCAGTTATTATTAACAATTTAATTTTTTAACCGCGTTTTTCAACCTAAAAGTGCGAAAAACATCGAGATATATAGGGGATCGGAGGGGATCGGGACAACATAAAATAAACAAATCTTTGTAATAAAATTTTCTACAAATCTACGTTTAGTGTGGGTTTTAGGAGTGCAACCATAACCTACAAAAGTGACAAAACTGGCCAAAAATCGTTTTTTCTTCATTTTGCTACCCAGAGCCGCTGGGTGAAGCGATCAGCTTCAAATTCTGCATTTTGCTCTAACAAAAACAACCTGAAAATTTGGTGCAAAAATATTAACTCCAGTGTGCTTAATTGAATTTGTTATTTAGAATTTGAATTGGCCGCCATTTTATGCCATTAAGTCCAAAACGGATAATTATTTTTAGAAAGTTATGCCTTGATGCCAGCTTTTTGATGCCGTAAAATTTTTTTTAAACCTATTTTGGCCATTTCTTGCATTTGTTTAAAACCCAATAAACAAAAATGAATTTTTTCGGTTATTTTGAACTCTTTTTTTAACAGATTATAAAGAAAATTTTAATAGCTTTACTTTAATAAACAAAAGGGTTTATTTTGGTCAAAATTTTTTCAAAATGGAGGATAAAATTAATTTTTTTGTTAACTGGGTTTTTAAACAAATGCAAAAAAATGCCAAAATAGGTTTAAAAATTTTTTTTCTTACGGCATCAACAAGAGTTGGCGTCGAGACCTAACTTTAAAAAAAATTATTAGAGCAAAATGCAGATTTTCTGATTCTGATGATTTGTAGAAAATTTAATTACAACGATTTTGTTTCTTTTATGGTGTCCCGATCGAACCTATATATCTCGAGTTATTTACATTTTTAGGTTGAAAAACGCGGTTAAAAGAATTAAACTGTTAATAACAATTGAATTGAATTTTTGGGTACTTCTTTGGGCACCTTCCCAACAGAATCCAACCATAAAATTTCTTATGGAAAAAGTTCCACTTCAAATCCTATTTTGACTATTACGTCGTCATAGAAAGGATAGTTTAAGATTACGAAATTTTTCATAAAAGTTATGTTTTTCCGTGTTTTTCTGACATTTGAAGAAAATTTTATGGAATTTTCAAACTATAACGTAAAAATGGGTGAAACAGTGAGACTTTGAGATGCCTTCTCGGAAAGAGGGAGTATGACATTTTATGCCAGTCTAACAAGTTTTGACAGGCTATATCTCTTAGACTGTTCGTTTGTGGAGGTCATGATTATCGAGACTTTTGTTTAGGACGACAAAATCTACAACATATCATTTTAACCAATTCGACGGGGATCCGTTTACCATAAGATTTATGCGGGGTTCTTTATGAACGTTACAAACATAACGCAATACTGATCAGCTGGCAATTGGGAAATTAATAAAAGCAATTCATCAAGGTATTACTAATACTTCCAAAAATTAGTTATTACTTTTTGACGACTTATAATTCACAGATTTAACTCAGATATAAATAGGATATTTCCGAGGATATTTCTGTATTATTAAATTTTTAATAAGCAGATACCAAAACGCTTATAACTTTATACCATTAATTTAAAATAAATTTGAATATAAATTTGTTATGGTTTATAGAGATTAAATTCATTTTATGAAATTCCCACCGCGGTACGAATCATGATTGTGTAATAAAAAGAGTTTAAATTCAATTAGTTCTCGTTTTGTATGTGATTTGAAAAAAAGTTTGTAGCGCCAGTTTACTGACCTTCAATTCAATCAGTAAGTATGTTTGATAAATATTTTAAAATGTACATATAACCAGGTCTAGTATTCTTAATTTATATCGGTCGTTTTATATTCGCCTTTTCAATAAATAATAATAGGAAAATGTGAACAAGTGCCTATAGTTTAACTATAAACTGTATCACTGAATCTTGTGTCAGAAATAAATGTTATTAAAAGCAATGTTCAATAAGGGGTAAAACGACAAGTTTGTAGAATATTTTTTATTACGCAGAATAACAAAGAAATAGAATTTTGTCACTTGAAATTAATTGTGTAGATGTTTGGGCAGAATTTTCTTGTAAACGACAATTGAAAGGTACAAAATTTTATTTATTAATACCTAATTATTTTATTCACAAGATGTATAAACTGAACTAACTTTTAGGTCAAAATACCAATTGTTTATTTACAAATACAAAAATCTAAAAAGTTTCATATTTCCGTTACAAATTAACATTTAAAAAAAAAACCGATGACAGGGGCCGGTCGGAAAGGTAAATTTCGTCCTATATTGTTCTGCATAGCAAGTATATCTTTATTAGAGCTGCCCAAGTTAAATTTATTGTTATCGATTTAACTATTAGCACGTAGGTAGTCTTCAAAATATAATAAGTATAATAAGCTTTTTTAAAAATTCTTCTCTGTTTTAGAAAAAAAAATTAACACAAAAGATGTAGGTCTAGATGAGTACTATCCAACGATGTATCACATGTACATATTTGATTCGAAATGAAATTTTGAGAATTTTTTTAAGACTTCCGCCAAATATATCTCTTTCAATATTATCGAAAAATATACGTCAAAAAAATTCTATATTGTCAGACCCTCCTAAAGAATTAAGAGCCGAATTTTCAAATTTATAATTTGTTATAAATCTTTTAAGTAAATATTTTGATTTGGAACGGTACTTTTGGTTTAATACGAGGCATATTTTTTTACTAAATATGACATGTAGCAGAGTTTAAAAATAAACTATTAACAGAAACAATTTTTGATATTTTAGTTCTCTCAAAAATTCAGTCGCGAGAAAGCGCATGATTTTATTTTCTGATATGACCGGATTACAACCGAAGATATTCTACAAAAAGATAAAAATAAGGTGCTTCAAAAATAAATTATAATCAAATATTATGATGAATGGTTCGAATACAAATTTATATTATTTATATTTTACGTATAATTAGAAAACGCATAGTTGTGGAAAAAGGATTTATGTAAACCATTCAATCTTAACGACTTTTGGAGCAGATGTTTGAAGCATTGTGATATGTAGGAGAAGGAAAAGGCGAAGGTTAGAATGGACTGATAAACCTGAGAGTGCCTTGTACCTCGAATCTTCAGTACGCTAGAAAACGTTTATGAAATACGGTAAAGATAGACTAAAAAATATAAAAATATACGCAGGTACGTTATTACTAAACAGAATTAAATCTGCGTGAAAGTGTTTCTGTAGATATGGGAGACAATAGGTGATTGTTTCATTTGCGAAAAGAAGCTTTAAGAAGGTGAAGCTGTGCCTGTTGAAAGAGGCTTGGTGAATTTAATAGCCGTTAGCAAAGCTCGACAGGACGATAAATATAAATAGCTTCGAAATATTACGGCTATATATATATCAAATTCAATCTTGGCGAGGAGAAAACTTGGAATCAACGGAATGGGTTTGAAAGAATGTGGGCAATATTTTAGCTCCCATTTACACCACTAAGTTACCAGCATCAATTTCCACCCTTCGGCTAGTATCTTACAGTTGCAAAAAGGGTTGCGGAAAACGATGTACCTGTGTTAAGGTTCGATTGCGCTGCTGAACAATATGCTCTAATTGCCATCGGAAAGGATGTTTAAATTTCGAATTTGAAGAACCGTTCGTCGATGAAGAGCTTTCTAATGAGTAAAATTGGACAGAATATTAGTGAAACACGCCTACAGGGTAAAACACTTTAAAAAATGCACCGAGAGTTCAAATGCAAAAAGCATCTTTGTGGAAAAAAGAAGAAAATAAATAAAAATCACTTACGTCAACATCCGCTAGGCATACATATTATAGAGAACATTCCGCTCTATAAATTCATTCTTGGGCATTTTTATTGTTAAATCATCCACTTTTGAGATATTCGCTGTGCATTTAACGACAAATTTTTATTTCCTACACTTTTTTCTCTTCCAATGGACGGTTTACAAGATAAAAGTGAAAAACTAGCGTTAAGTTCCCGTTAGGGGTGGTTTTTTGCAAAAAGGAGACTTTCCGTTCCTGAATGGGGTGGGAACTTTTCGGGTATCTATTCCTAACCCTATCTAGAGTACGCATCTCAAATATTATTTCTTTATAAATAATTTCTTCTAAAATATCTAATTTGCGTGAATAGGTCTACCTCTATATCTCTTCTAACATAATTTTATGGGATAAATCCACACCCATTAATAGAGTGTTTATATTGCAGAAGAGGATACTAAGACTTATATTTAATATGAAATACAATGTTAGAATAGTGCTTTTAAGGACAATAAACTCCTTACAGTACCCAGCGTTTACATTTATAAATGTTTGCTTTTTGAGAGGAATATGGCATTATTTGACACTCTTGGTATAGCTCATAGTTATAGTACGAGACATTGTAATTTAAATGCAATACCTCTACATAAAACGACAACATTTAAAGATTCTCCGTACTATAATTGTATGATTTGCTATAGCAGCTTACAAAAAAACGTGCGTGACCTACCGTGCAGACGTTATAAAAAAACTGGTAAGAAAACTGCTAGTAGAGAAGACTTGTTACCGAATTAATGAGTTTTTAAATTCTAGCTAGAATTTCTGACATATGAACTTATCTGTACGTCAATTTCACTTATATTGTAAGGGTAGATATAGTCTAGTATACTTTAACTTGGCGTGTGTATGTATGAGTTAATATTTACGTACGATTTAATTTTCTTTTGTACACAAAAATCCAGAAATATTGTCCAAGTAGACAATGTTTCTGGACTATTGCTTTAACTTTGTGTACAATATGGGAGAAAATGAAATCGTACGGAAATATTAACTCATACATACACACGCCAAGTTAAAGTATACTAGACTATACACAGGGTGGGGCAATAGTGCCTCGAACCTCGATGTCTCGAGTTCTACGATAGCTAGACATTTTTAAAAAATTGCAAGTAAACTAGATAAAAAAAGTCTATAACTTGAAATTATTTTCGAACATACAGGGCGAGCCAAGACGAAATTATAGGACCAAGTGCCTTTTTTTTAAATGGAATGCTATGTATATCAGTACATTTCTTGAAGCCTCCTTCTAGGCTCTATTCATTCTTATATTAGCATTGAATATCTCCCAACCACTTGGATGTAATTAATTTTTTTGTTGAAATAATGCAATCTGCAGATTGATATTAAAAAAATCACTACAGTTACAATTATGGGTTTTAAGAAAAACTTATGTGAATACCAGTTACGAGACATCTAAGTAATGTTTTTGAATCATTTTCATTTCCTAAAAATGTACACGTGTTGCCCATTTTGATTGACACACATCTCTATGCGCTTTTGAAATGAGGTTCCCACTGTTCCTAAAACTGCCGGTGTGATAGATGTAAAGGCAGTTATTATTCTTTTCTTCGTACTTTGTACCGTTGTTTTTTTTTATACATTTATTTAACGTCGGGCTATTTCCGCTACTGAGGCCTAACACCGACGCCTGTAGACGAGCTACCCCCAACCAGGAATTTTGCCGAACCTCTTCCCTTAAGAAGAGTAGGGATCTTTTACTTGCCTAACATTTAATAGACAAGGGACCGACGGCTTTACATCCCCTCCGAAGGATGGTATATCTCCTATACAACCCTCGCCTAAGGTTGTATAGCTTCCGCGCATACACTGATATACAAGCCGCTGGAAGATGTGTGAGGCGAGAACGCGGTTTCCGTTGGAATGGTCACCATCCAAGTACTAACTGCGCCTGTCGTTGCTTTACATCGCATACCGAAGTATGTACATAGTAAAGACGCACCTACGCTCGCCCCTGTACCGTTGTTGGTGTCTCTATAAACAATTTCCTTTACGTATCGCCATAAAAAAAATCCATTTTTTATAAGATCGGGGGATCTAGCAGGTCATTTGGTGGGTCCATTTCTTCCAATCCATTGATTAGGTTAGGTATTATTTAAGTGATCTAAAACTGCATTTAAATAATGTGGTGGAGCACCATCTTGCTGAAACCATATCCTATTTCTAATTCTTTCAGGAAGATCTACCAATAATTGTGGCAGATAGTTTTCCAAAAAATGAAGATAAATAGCTCCATTCAATGCACCATCAAAGAAATGTGGTCCTATTACATGTTCTCCAATAATTCATCCCCTAACGTTTATAGACCATCTGTTGGTTATCAACTTGCATAAAAAAGTGAGGATTTTCCGAAGCATAATAATGGAAATTGTGTCTATTAACAAATCCATTTTTATGGAAAGTTGTCTCATAACTGAATAAAACAGTATTGAAGAAGTTGACACATGTTCCATTTCATCTCTGACCCAATTACAAAAGTTGTAGGCGCTTTTGAAAATCGTCATCAGATAATTCCTGGTGTATTTGAATATGATATGCATGCAACTTATTTGTTTTTAAGATTTGACCCACAGACCGTCTATTTATTCCTATTAATGAGC
Source organism: Leptura quadrifasciata (assembly GCA_963675555.1). Taxonomy (NCBI): domain Eukaryota; kingdom Metazoa; phylum Arthropoda; class Insecta; order Coleoptera; family Cerambycidae; genus Leptura; species Leptura quadrifasciata. The sequence continues at coordinate 110,407,939 of OY776676.1, read as the reverse complement.
TCATTTCTCTTTGACTAACATGGGGATTCTCAACCGTTGCCAGCACCACAGAAAACTCATTTTCTTCGTTCACAACACGTTTTACTCTTTCACTTTTTTTTGTATTCGACATTTCCAGTTTCCAGAAATCTATCGAGAAGGTTTTGGAAGCTGCTAATATCAGAAATCCTTCTTTCAGGATGACGTTGGTGATAAATTATATTGGCAAGTAAACAATTTCTGTCTGACTCGCCCAAAACAAAAGTCATGTCTACAAGTTCCGCTTTATTAAAATACATATTGTAAAATTCCAAATATTTTAAATTCAATACAAATTGTAACGATCGATAAGTGTGATAAATGCTCCTTTGTACACGACCATTTATACCAAATTGAGGTTTTATTGCTTGTCGAATAACGAAAACAGCAAAAAACTCGATTAAATACTATTTACTCATTTCAATGGATTGGAAGAAATGGTCCCACTAAATGGCCTCATTTCAAAATTGCATAAGGACGTGTGTCAATCAAAATGGGCCACACGTCGAACATCTATTATAAATTTTTCTAATGAATTATTTGAGGCAACCTCCTTTTTTAAGTTTATTCTTGAATTTGACACTTATTTATTTATAAAACGAAAATGGTTGCAATTAGCCATAGGGAAGGACTTACAAAATTGTTCGCTTTTCATTTTTACATCACATCGTCGAAAAATATACGGGGTGTTCCATTTGAAAAAATTGAGAAAATTCAATTTAAAATGTTCTTAATTGAAAAATAATTGTTGGCCACATTGTTGTATATTCTTAGGAAATGAAAATGATTCAAAAACATTAATTAGATGTCTGGTAACTGGTATTCACATAAATTTTTCTTAAAACCCATAATTGTGACTGGTGATTTTTTTAATATCCATCTGCAGATTGCATTATTTCAACAAAAAAATTCATTACATCCAAGTGGTTGGGAGATATTCAATGCTAATATAGGAATGAATAGAGACTAGAAAGAGACTTCAAAAAACGTACTGATATACATAGCATTCCATTTAAAAAAAGGCCTTTGTCCTGTAATTTCGTCTTGGCTCGCCCTGTTTGTACGAAAATAATTTCCTGTTATAGACATTTTTATCTAGTTCACTTGCAATTTTTTAAAAAATTTCTAGCTATCTTAGAACTCGAGATATTAAAGTCCGACGCACTATTGCCCCACCCTTTATATATTAAAACATTTTTTTGCGGTCGCAAGCTCCTTTATAAAATCCTTATTTTACTATAAGAGACGTAAGCAGACTGCAACCAACAGCTACTCTTCGGGCTATGTGCTCCGCCGAGCATTGAATTACAAGTTACAAGCCTGGCGCGTTAAGTATAATAATCGCATATTACCAACGGAACGCTAATGCTTCGATTGAAACAAACACCAGCCGAAAGACCGATCCTACTTAAAGGGGCTCTCTCTCTCTCTCTCTCTCGTGTTGATAATATGCGATTATTACACTTAACGCGCCAAGCTTATAACTTGTAATTCAGCGCTCAGCGGGGCACATGGCCAGGAGAATAACTGTTGGTTGCAGTCTGGTTACGTTCCGTATAGTAAAATATGGATTTTATAGAGGAGCTTGCGACAGAAAAATTATATTTTAATTTTCTGTTCTCTAGGAGCACATTTGATATATATTTATATATTTGTAGATCCTGTATCGAATATTTTAATATGCTTATTTCATTGTTTCTAATATATTTATTTGTTTGTATGACGTCCTGTAATTTTTTTGTTCCATACGTAAAATTTTTTAATTATATATTGACTTGCCAATGTTATTTATTTGTATAGAATTAGGTAATTGATATTTTTATTGTTTTTGAACTGCTTAACCAAAATATTATATATATCTATACATGTGTAGCGTTAGTTTTTTCATGCTTTATTTTTTACATATTTATTGTTATTTATTTTTATTTTGATATGTCCTATATCATTGTCTATGATCAAAAGGATAAATAAAGATTATGATGAAATTACAGAGTTGCCAAGTTTGCACAGAATGACTCATTTTAAATAAAATTCAAAATGTGAACACACAATACTGATATTATATGTAGTGTTTAACAAGAAAATAAACTTTTTCAAAAACTTATTAGCAATCCATGTCTCCTTAAATGTTGCACAGACCTGACAAAGGTTAGTGCACCAGGAACACGAAAATTGTTGTCAGTTGAGCTTAACTTGCATTCCTTCCCGCCCTCTCATAACAAAGCATTTATCCATTCAATGTTTGTAAAATGCTTCATTGTTAAAAGTGTAAAGACAGTAAATTTACTATTATCTCGTACGCGTGTAGCCAGTGGTACACTATTACACTATACTATTCAAAGTTTAGTTGTTTACGGGCTGTATTTCTTTTGGAAACAAGCGCAGATGAAGAAAGAGTACAATAAGGAAACAATACTCAGGGGTGTATTGGATAATTGTTTGCTATTCTCAAATTTTATTTTTTCGGTTATTTTTGAGAATTTTAGTAAATAAATATTTTTACGTATAACAGGAAGTTCTGATCATTCATAAATCTGAATATATGTATGCATTTCAAAAACATCCTGTATAATGAGTATCAAGTGACTATATTATAACAATTGTCGGTAGTTGTTTAGTAATTGTTGTCTTTGGAAATTATTTAATTTTATATTTATTTTAATATCTTTGTTTCAGGTAAGTACACACTTTGTTGTTTATAGTTTGGAGTTTGCGGGACAGGGTAAGTACACCAGTTTAACAAATATAAAACAGTGAAAAAGCGGGATATGAATTTTTTAATTTTTAAAAATTTTAAAATATAATAGGTAAATGTATAGTCGAGTTCATCTTAAAGGCACTTTAAAAAACGCAACAAAAACTTTATGACCTCATTAAAATATCGTCACTCTCTGTACTATTCCGCCAACAAATTGACTCGCTTACCTTTATAGGTTTTTAATGTGTTGGCGTACTTGATGACAGCATGCCGCTTAGCCCAATGGAGATAATAATTATGTCGTAAAGTTTTTGTTGCGTTTGAAGCGTTTGTGACCCCCTCTGTATATTTACTAAGAGAAATCCTAAACATAATATTTTTAGTCGCAAACTCCTCTATAAATCCTTATTTTACTATAAGGAAAGTAACCAGACTGCAACCAAAGTTACAAATCTGGCGCGTTAAGTGTAATAATTGCATATTACCATCAAAACGCTAATGCTTCGATTGCAACAAACACCAGCCGAAAGACTGATCCTACTTAAAGGAGCTCCCTTGCCAGTCGTCACACACCACTTGCAGACTGCAGTTTCGAGCTGTTGGCTCTCATCAGTGCAAGGTAGGTATGCGACGACCGACATGAGAATCCTTTGACTATAGTACATCCCGGTATTTTTACAATAGCGACATGTAAAACAGCCAGCAGGCGCCATCTAGCGGTCCAGTGTCTGTTGCAATCGAAAAATAAATAGCCTGACTTGGCTTAGAATAGTTCAAATGTGCTTTTAGAGGGCGGAATATTAAACATAATATTTTTAGTCGCAAACTCCTCTATAAATCCTTATTTTACTATAAGGAAAGTAACCAGACTGCAACCAAAGTTACAAATCTGGCGCGTTAAGTGTAATAATTGCATATTACCATCAAAACGCTAATGCTTCGATTGCAACAAACACCAGCCGAAAGACTGATCCTACTTAAAGGAGCTCCCTTGCCAGTCGTCACACACCACTTGCAGACTGCAGTTTCGAGCTGTTGGCCCTCATCAGTGCAAGGTAGGTATGCGACGACCGACATGAGAATCCTTTGACTATAGTACATCCCGGTATTTTTACAATAGCGACATGTAAAACAGCCAGCAGGCGCCATCTAGCGGTCCAGTGCTGGTGTTTGTTGCAATCGAAGCATTAGCGTTTTGATGGTAATATGCAATTATTACACTTAACGCGCCAGATTTGTAACTTTGGTTGCAGTCTGGTTACTTTCCTTATAGTAAAATAAGGATTTATAGAGGAGTTTGCGACTAAAAATATTATGTTTAATATTCCGCCCTCTAAAAGCACATTTGAACTATGCTAAGCCAAGTCAGGCTATTTATTTTTCGATTGCAACAGACACTGGACCGCTAGATGGCGCCTGCTGGCTATTTTACATGTCGCTATTGTAAAAATACCGGGATGTACTATAGTCAAAGGATTCTCATGTCGGTCGTCGCATACCTACCTTGCACTGATGAGAGCCAACAGCTCGAAACTGCAGTCTGCAAGTGGTGTGTGACGACTGGCAAGGGAGCTCCTTTAAGTAGGATCAGTCTTTCGGCTGGTGTTTGTTGCAATCGAAGCATTAGCGTTTTGATGGTAATATGCAATTATTACACTTAACGCGCCAGATTTGTAACTTTGGTTGCAGTCTGGTTACTTTCCTTATAGTAAAATAAGGATTTATAGAGGAGTTTGCGACTAAAAATATTATGTTTAATATTCCGCCCTCTAAAAGCACACTTGAATTATGCTAAGCCAAGTCAGGCTATTTATTTTTCGATTGCAACAGACACTGGACCGCTAGATGGCGCCTGCTGGCTGTTTTACATGTCGCTATTGTAAAAATACCGGGATGTAGTATAGTCAAAGGATTCTCATGTCGGTCGTCGCATACCTACCTTGCACTGATGAGAGCCAACAGCTCGAAACTGCAGTCTGCAAGTGGTGTGTGACGACTGGCAAGGGAGCTCCTTTAAGTAGGATCAGTCTTTCGGCTGGTGTTTGTTGCAATCAAAGCATTAGCGTTTTGATGGTAATATGCAATTATTACACTTAACGCGCCAGATTTGTAACTTTGGTTGCAGTCTGGTTACTTTCCTTATAGTAAAATAAGGATTTATGGAGGAGTTTGCGACTAAAAATATTATGTTTAATATTCCGCCCTCTAAAAGCACATTTGAAGAGAAATCCTGGTCACGGCACCAATGAAGAGGTTGTGGAGTATGTGTCTTTATTTCACATAAAATCCTGGTAATTATATCACCAGTAAACTAATTACTATTTATTTATCTGAAGAATACATAAATAAAATTTGTCATTTGCGTGATCGTCAAGTTTTTACAAAGTTAGGACCCAAATTTCGTTGTGTGTGTAGTAACCTATTTTTAATTACCCCAGGTTCTTTTATATAAAGTTTAATATTACTTGTTTCTGTCTGATACTATATACAGGCTGTCCATTTTATCAGGGCCCTCGAGAATATCTCACTTTATATCGGTCGTACAAAAAAAATACTTTTACAAAAATTGTGTCGATTTATATAACCTACAAAATGGTTTAAAGACATCTGAAATCCATGGCCTACTTTAAGAGTTATGGTGGAAAATATAAAAAATGCGGAAAACGTCTAGGCCAAATATCTCCGTTATTTGAAGAGATACGAGAAAAATTCTAAGGCGAAAATTCTTTGCAAAACAGGGTGTTTTAACGAGGCTTTATCTAATTTTTTTCAAAACCGCTATATTTTGAGATTTACTCTTCAGGCTGTTAAGAAAAATATTTTGAAACGGGCGGGAAATGGCGCCATTAAATAGAGTATTATCCTCCGTTTTCAATGATATATCACATGTTATATTTATTCATTGGTACTACGTTAGTAATTATAAAAATATTCTTTAAAACCAATAAAAATTGTTTTAACAAGCATTATACTTGCCGTGGAGAAGTATGATTAAATAAAACGATAATATAATTCAATAAGTTGTTCAAATCTTTGCTATAATAAAACTTTAACACAATTAAGAAGAATAAAGTAAATTCAGGTAACAAAAATAAATAAATAATAAAAAAAATATAGCACACAGAACATTAATATTTATCTAATCCTCAAAATAATTTTTAAGATATCATGTCAAGTGTTCAAAGTGTCCACCGCGATTTCTTACGTACAATCGAGCGCGGCGAGGCAGTGCATTTAAAACATTATAGGTCCTCTACATTTTGCGGTGTCGTCGAAAACATCTTATCTTTAATATACCCCCATAAAAAAATCTATTGGGGTTATATCTGGAGAACGAGGGGGCCATCGAATAAATCCATTGGTACCTATCCAATGTTGAGGCAAAATTTCGTCTAAATAATCTAGGCAAATCTGGGAATTGTGGGGAGGAGCTCGATCTTGTTGAAAATATTGAAAGTTGTGTTGATTCTCTAAAGGTAGGTCTTCTAAAAATTCATTAAATTCATTTCTCAAAAAGTTTAAGTACCTTTGACCACTGAGTGACTATCATAAAAATACCGATCTATTAAATTGGTGCCTAAAATACCTATCCACACATTTATTGAAAAACGATTTTGAAACCCAGTCGATCTATGCCAGTGTTTATTTCGAGGTTTATCCATTTGTAATGAATATTGCGCTTAAAAAATCCATTATTGGAAAAATTTGCCTCTTCGGACCAAAGTATTTTACTACATATTAATGGATCGGCACGCTTCTTTTCCAACAGTCACCTACAAAAAGTCGTCCTCCTTGGTTTGTCCCCCGCTTGTAAATTGTGAACTTTTTTAGCATTATAACACCGGTAACCATTTTTCTTTGAAATTTTTCTAGCACTTGTTTTATTTTTATGACAAGCAATTTGAATTTCTCTTAATGATGTTTCCAAATTTTCTGCATTTTTATTTCTTACATAATTAATAACTCGGTTTACCTTATTTACATTATCAGTAACACTGTTCAACGTTGTCTTCTTCTTTAAAAATGAACCATTATTTTTCAGTTTCGTAACTAATTTTCTGAACAGAGTTTTATTCGGCTGTAGTGCTTGTTTAAATCTGTTTCTGTATTCTACTTGAGCTAATCCAGAGTTAAAATTGCATTGGCAATATGTAACGAACATATTATAACGATCAATATGAGTGAAAATCATTTTTGAAAATTCTAAATTCTTAAACGAGTGTGATTGAGTGAGAGTTTAAGTATTAACTGAGATGATCTGTCAAAAAATTAAATTGTCAAGTTTGTTCATAGTAAACTATTTTAAAATAATTGAAATAATAGTGAAATCATGAAATACAAACAAATGGATATTATATTTAAATTAATTGGTAAAGATATTTTAACTTTCTGAGCAAGGAGTGACGCTTTTATGGAGGACCTCTATACATTGGCATAACTGCGAATACTCTTTCCATAATTGCTCCATGTTGCTTTCTTGATTATTATTTTGTTTTTGTTATCTGAATTTACTTTATTCTTCTTAATTGTGTTAATGTTTTATTATAACTAAGATTTGAACAACTTATTGAATTATTTTATCGTTTTATTTAATTATACTTCTCCACGGCAAGTATAATGCTTGTTAAAAAAAATTATTCGTTTAAAAAAAATGTTTTTATAATTATTAACGTAGTACCAATGAATAAATATGGCATGTGATATATCGTTGAAAAGGGAGTAAAGTACTCTATTTAATGGCGTCATTTCCCGCCCGTTTGAAAATAATTTTCTTGACAGCCTGAAGAGTAAATCTCAAAAAAAAAATAGATAAAACCTCGTTGAAACACTCTGCTTTGCAAAAAATTTTCGCCCTAGAATGTTTCTCGTATCTCTTCAAATAACGGAGATATTTGGCCTAGACGTTTTCCGCATTTTCGATATTTTCCGCCATAACTCTTAAAGTAGGCCATGGATTTCAAATGTCTTTAAACCATTTTGTAGGTTATATAAATCGGCACAATTTTCATGAAAAAAAATTTTTTGTACGGCCGATATTAAGTGAGATATTCTCGAGTGCCCTGATAAAATGGACAGCCTGTATATATATATATATATACCTTAGAAAATTAATCACTCTGTTAATTTAAATACCTGGTAAACTTGAACACACTGTCTATTAATTGAGAGACCTAGTTAATTATATATGTTATTTATGTAGTATTTTATTACTCAAGATTGTACTGTACATTTACAGTTGAAGTTTGTTTTCTATTTTGTTTTGAAATGAAACCATTTGTTTAGTTTATTACCTGTATGACGAAAAAGGTAAAGGTGAAAGGAAATACAATAGTTGATGGGAAAAAATAGTAAAAAAAAACCATTTTATTTTGTATAAATTGATACTGTACTGTAAATATTATGCATGAAATCAAAAATAATTCAAATATTTGAGACAATTGTCTAAAACATTATAATAGGAAAATTTGCGTTGCTATAGTAATGATCATACTATAGATATGCTGAGTGTTTTGATGCAACTAAACAAGAACAGACTTATACAAAAGTATGCTGTGTTATTTTAATAGTAATTAGAGTTGTAGCAAATGTCCGAATAAACATATCACATGTCTAAATTGAGAAATTAATCTAGACAAGAATAAGAGCAGTGACAATAGTCTATGATAAATAATAATTAATAATTAAACTACACAGAAATTAGACAACCATTTCCCCCGACGGTGCCAAGGCCGGAGGGATTTGAATCCAGTGACGCGATGCGATACTCGTATGATTAACAGCGATTACCACCTCGCATCTCAACCAACACGGCTATCGGCCAGACAATAATTATTTTGATCACATGCGACAATAGTCGGTATATGATATAACCGGAGTGAATAAATGTCAAAGATGTTACTTCGAAACAGTAAGAATGCAACTGCAGTGTCAAAGTTTACGAACATAACAGATAATAGGTGTTTCAAACTAACAAAAGTTATTTGATATTTTCTTTTTCAGTGAAAATACTCACTGACTGTGGAAAAAATCCCTTTTACAAATAATCAAATGATTCTATGATTCGATCCCTGAAAACTCCTGCCCAAACATTTAATTTTTTTGGATACTCCGTGGGTATTTCAACTTAAATTATGGCGATTAACTTTTCCACTGAGTTGGAAAGTTGCTTCATCTGAGAAGACAAGTAGAGATGACAACAAATTTGGGTTTTGGTTACTCCTCTCCATCATTAATTCACTAAATTCAAGTCGCCGATCAAAATCATCTTCATTTAACTCTTGGTGAAGGTGAATTTTGTAAGGATGAAATTTCAAAAGTTTCAAATTCTTATGAACTGAAAATGCACTCATATCAAGCAGTTGACTGGCTTTTCTGATTGATAACCTTCGATTTTCAACAAATGCCTGGGCCACTTCCATTTGTCGAGTTTCCGATATTTCAGATTTTGGTCTTCCAGATTTTGGGCGATTTTTATTTGTCCTTGTGTTTAGGAATCGTTTGATGGCACGGGACATAGTAGATTTCGAAATTCCCACTTGATCTACACGGAAAGTTTCGTTGAATAAAATCACAACTTCATCATAGGACCTTTCTTTATCGCCTTACCCTCGCATCATTAAAAGAGAAACTCCCTCTTCCTCTGTTAAAGTAGCCATTATGCAGACAAAAACGCGAAAACTAATGAAAAGTGAAATAACTTTTTCCGTACAAAAGTGCGCTCCTGCCTCTACAAAAATTGGAAGGAACTGAACGTTCTCGTAGAAATTTCACAAAACAAATACTGGTATTAAGAACACTTTTAAAAAAACATTCATAAAAACCAAGATATCACAGATATTGTTTTTTAAACTGAATGTTTTTTGGTCAACACGAGTAGGTAGAGTTTGTAAATATTTACAAACTTATGGACGCTTAAGGTTTATTTCAATTTTGTGCGATTGCAGCGACACCTTGCGAGAATCGAAAAAAATTCTCGATATAAAATTCACGTATTTTTGGCCGTAGAATCCGAATCCGCTATAAAAAATAGGGATTTTCATTACAAATTTCAAAGTTGCCCCCGCCTCACCCACTGGGTTAGGGGTGGGAGAGTCGAATCCAATGTCCTTGGATAGATTTCGTAAAAATCAGTTTTTGAATTGGACGTTATTTTATGTGCACAAGACGCTACTCTTGAAACAGTGATGTTTTCTTTTCATTTTTTGCGATTACAGCGACACCATGCAAGAATCGAAAAAAAATTCCGGAATAAAATTTACGTATTTTTTGCCGTAGAATCCGATTCCGCAATAAAAAATAGGGGTTTCCATTTGAAATTTTAAAGTTGCCCCTCGCCCCATTTACAGGGTGGTGGGAGGGGAGGTCATTTTGATATCGGTAGATAGTTTTTTGAACAATTTTTGACAAGTATTTTTTTATTTTTCGACTTGATGCAAACTGTTCGAGATTTTCCACCGTTCCCATAATTTTCTAACAGCCGGTATTGCACGTTCTCGTCGAACATGCAATATTGTTTGGCTCGTAGTTTAGACGGCTGATGTAGTGAAAATATCCACAGAATAATTGCTTAAGCTTGGCGAATTAAAAAAAATCTCGAAGTGTAGAATATTGCAAAGGCAGGTATATGAGTTTCGGTGAAAATTTACACGGGAACTAACTCGACACGGTACGTTGGTCTCACGCTTGGAAAATGTTTACATTTTAAATTCCAATGCCTACATGCGTCGTAAGATTGCAGCGTCCTAGTCACAAAATCACCATCCCTCTGTCCTGTATTAGTTGAAGTTAAAAAACGACATGCGATTTCACACTCTGGGAAGTTACAGAAGTACTTGACGCTTATCGTATCCAATTGTAAACCAACTGTGGCTAGACTCGATTTTAGTTGAATTCTTTTCGTAAAAACGTAGCGTTTTATGTTGCTTTAAAAGAATGTCATTTTAAAATGCATTCTGATAACTTTACTGTGTTCAATATTAAATGGATAAATAAATAAAAAAATGAAATGAATTAACTGCAATAATTACTTGAATTTGAAAAATGAATAAGAAAAAATTGAATTTGTATATGGGGTATATACAGGGTATTTCACGTTTTTGAGTGCCGAGAACAAATGAACACGACTAAAGTCGAGGCAAGAATTCAAACGATGCACATCACGAGTGATCTCATTAAATAAATTTTAATTTTTAATGATTAATTATATTACAAAGAGTAATTCTTGACGCCCAGTTATTAAGCTTTTTTCAGAAATAGGTACAGTTTAATGGGGCTTCATGATTCTTACCAGTGTTGTGTTATTTATAGAATCGATCTGTGACGTGCATCGCTTGAATTCTTGCCCCGACTATATACAAATTATCTTAGAATCATGCATATTTGCTCATGTTAGAGGCGTAAGAAAAGCACAAATTACGTTTGCAATTTCTGGTAATTAAAATTTGTAGGAAATTTCGAATCAAACCTGCTGATACGTATTTGATAAAATTTTCGCCCTCCTTGTAAAACTGCGTTTTTAGACACTCATATATACCAGACGAAATTTCGCATAATCTAAGATAATATCCATGTTAAATATTCGTTGCCGATCATACGATAACTTTCGTATAAAAAATTCAAGAATAACTATATAAATTCAGTGTATACAGTTGTTTACTACTGTATACACTGTACAAAATTCACAGGTTGATGTTAAATAATTCATGTCTTAGACCACCTGGTCTAAATCTAAATACCGTTGAGATGTTACAATTCGGATGATTCAAATTTTTTCTTATTAAGCAACCAGTTAACATTAGGACAATATTATGATGTGTAGGTACCAAGAATATTGCTCACATGTTATTTTGAAAGTGCAGAAACAAATTATCAATTTCCGCAACTGTTCCTCTAGAGATGATAGACTAGAGGGACATAGTAGGGTTGTTGTGCATTCGCGTATGTCGTAATGATGAGAGCTAACAAGCTCGAAACTAGTCTGCAGCTGGTGATGCAAAACGGCCCTGCACTGTAGTCCTTTCTGTAGGATTAATCTGCCTGCTGGGGGTTTATTGCAATCAGATTTTATTTTGCGTTTTCCGATTGAAGGCAAATGTCGCAAATTATTGGACATTATTTTCAATTGATTTGGAAACGCACATTGTGCACCTTGATTGGTGGCAATGAATCGATTTCCTTTTATAGGAAATAGTGGAATACTGGACTGTCGTATTATGTATTTTACTACACATTCATTATTTTTGAAATTTATATCAATTTGATTACACAGTTCTACAGGATGCTGCAGTATCAATTATTGCATTATTGCTAACTTGTATAATGTTAGCCTACATTAATATGATTACTAAACAATTTAATTGTTTATGTAGTCTGTTGACCTGTAGTTACTTAAAATATACAATTTGATTACATTTATTTATAATTATTATGAAATATTCTAATAAAGTAAAGTAAAGTAAATTTATTGATGCTATTAATACAGGGATTATTACACACGTCCAAAAAATAGTATTATACTCTATTAGCTCTTCATAACCACATATCAGGCCAGTGTAAATCCAAAATACGCTGCCTAATATGTGCTGGCGAATATTATGCGAAAGACTGTAATAATCGTACATTATTAAATTGTCCCAATTGTTTGGACTATTCAGCCATCAACAAAATTGAGATCAATGTTGAACATGCGGCCTGGGACCATAATTGTTTTGTACTCAAACAAAAAATTAATGATTTTAAGACAAAAATGTCATTCTCTGCATAACTAGACATGGAAACATATAAAAATAGAATCTCAAATTGCAATAGTCCCGTGTATGCCACGTCCTCTAATCAAAACTACGTGGGTTAAACACAAAATTGAAAGACTTATCTTTAGCCGCTACAACATGCCATTATGATATATACGCGTTCACGGAGACCTAGTTGAATTCACATGTTCTGAATACAGAAATTCTATCTTCACACTACAATGTTATCCGTTGTGACCGAAATTTTGCAGAAATCAGTAAAAGAGAAGGTGGCGGTGTACTAATTGCGCTAAATGATAAGTATATATATATATGATGAACTTGATGTCTTGTACGCGAAGCATTCCCTCACATAGATATTGTTGGTGTTAAGGTAACCTTTCACTTTCGAAATATTCTTATTTTCATTTTTTATGTCCCTCCTAACATACCATATATATCCTACGAGGGCTTATTTGAGTGTATAGAGTCCCTAGATTACTTAAATGATGAAAATATTTATTTTATAGGAGATTTTAATATTCCTGAGTATAATAAAGAAAATACTGCACCAAGCAAGCAATCGTGTAACTGTCTTGCAACGCTTTACAGAATTTTTTGACTTTAAACAATTTAATAATGTGTTAAATATTAATGGGACTGCACTTGATTTGGTACTGTCAAATACAAACTGTGACGTTAACAGATCATTAGAATGCCTTCTAACTGAAGACTTACATCACCCCCCTTTAGATATATCTCTAGAAATTAATAATTTTCAACCTGAAAATTTCCCATGTAATTTCATTGAAACTTATAACTTAACTTATAAGCCGATTATCCTCTTCTATATGAAAGCCTATTTGAAACAAACTGGTCATTTCTAACTGAGCTGAATGATGTTAATACAGCGTGTACTGCTTTTTATTCTAAATTAACAGAAATTTTCGATAAATTGGTACCTAAATCTATTCCTAAACAGCCTAAATATCCAATGTGATACACAAATGATATAATAAGAGATATAAAGGAAAAAACTGTCTTAGAAAAAAGTATAAACAAACAAAAAATGAAGATGATTATAATGCATTTAGAAATATAAGAGAAAAAATAAAGCAGGATGTAAAACAATCACACGAGAATTATTTATTGAATGTGTAAAACAACATAAAAAATGATCCAAAAAAATTTTGGTCGTATGTAAATAGTAAAAGAGGTTGTAGTCCAATTGCGGATAATATTACATATAATAAAATTCAACACACGAATCCCCAGAACATTGTTAATGCATTTGCTACTTTCTTTCAAGCGGCATATTTGAACCCTAATAATAATAGCAGTAAAAAAGCCCCTAGTGCCGATTTATACAGTAATAATCTATGCCTGACGTCATTTTCGGAAATTGAGGTACTAAAATCTCTCAAGAAAATTAAACCCAAATTTACCAAAGGACCGGACAATATACCTACATTTATAGTAAAGGACTGTGCACATGTATTTGCCAGGCCACTCACAATTATTTTTAATTTGTCCCTAAAATTGCAGGTATTCCCTGATGTATGGAAATACTCTCGTCTGTGTCCAGTTTATAAAAAAGACAACAAATATAATGCGGAGAATTATAGACCAATAACCATCATTTGCAATTTTGCGAAAGTTTTTGAGTTTACTCTAAACACGTCATTATCTAGGCACGTACAAAACCAGATTGTAACAAATCAATATGGATTTGTACCAGGCAGATCCACTGAAACTAATTTAACTTGTGTTACACAGTATGTTTCTGAAAAACTGGATGATAACAAACAGGTTGATATCATTTACACTGATTTTTCCAAGGCATTTGATCGTCTAGATCACGGTATTCTGATACAAAAGCTAAGTAAATTCAGATTTTCGTTGGCATTATTAGAGTTAATTATTTCATATTTAGAAAATAGGCGGCAATTTGTAGAATATCGTGGTTTCAGATCGTTCGATATCTTAGCTAGCTCAGGTGTTCCCCAGGGATCCGTACTGGGACCGTTACTCTTTAATGTTTTTATAAACGATATTGTCTCAGATCTGGACGTACTAAGCTTATTATATGCGGATGACTTGAAAATATATTCTGTAATTGAAGCTGAGGAAGACTGCGAGAAACTTCAGAATAACTTAAATAAGATAAATGACTGGTGTATACTAAATCATTTATCTCTCAATGTATCTAAGTGTATCGCATTTACTTTTTATAGAGCTCGCACTCACATCAGTTATAATTACCATTTAAATAATCGACAGCTACAAAGACCACATACAATGAAGGATCTTGGTGTTACCTTCGACAGAAGCTTAAGTTTTAATGAACATGTAGATTTAGTTGTGTCCTCAGCATTAAAAAGCTTAGGATTCGTAATTAGAAATGTTAAGGGTTTTAATAATACAGATCTAATGAAATTGTTATATTTTTCCTTTGTGCGGTCAAAACTAGGATATTGCTCACTAGTATGATCCCCGGGATACGCTACATACATAAACAATATTGAGAACATTCAACGCCGTTTTGTTATGTATATGTGTTTTATCAAAGATGGCAATTATCCTACAATTGGTTATCCACAAAGCATTATGTTAGAAAGGTTTGACATGTCGAGTCTACAAAACAGAAGAATAGCCCACTCTATAGTATTCCTATATAAAATTATTCATAATACCTTTGATTGCCCGCTTATTTTGGATCAACTATGTTTTCGTATACCTCGTATAGAAAGTGTAAATCGTGAAACATTTTATCTTGCTATTCCCAAGACTAATTTATTAAAAGTTTCACCTATACATTTTATGTGTAGAAATTATAACTCGCTGCAAAATGAGCTTGATATATTTAATTGTAGTCTTGCCTCAATTAAACACTTTTTATCTGTTTATTATGGTCAGCTTAGTATTAGTATTTGTATAATAATTGTATTTTCTTTTGTTTTTTCATCTACATTTTAACATTTATATTCATATATACAAATGATATACTGCACACTTGATATTAACATTTTTTATACTTTTAGTGTTTTATCAAAGTATCTTCCCCACCCTGTAACTGGTTACCTGTTGGGTGGTTGTATCTAAAAATAAATAAATAAATAAATAAACTTAAAATATATATGTTAGAATAAAATACAATACAAAATACAGACACATACATATAAAATATTAACACATTAAAATAGTCATTTTTGTTCACAAATTCTTGTACATTATAAAAAACTTTCGCTAACAACATCTTTTTTATACTTAATTTATAGTCATTTATAGGTAATAGTTTTATGTTTTGTGGAAGCTTATTAAAAAATAAGGGGCTATAGTAATTTGAGGCAAACCGCGTACATCTCAATCTGAGATATTCTAGTTGGATATTATTATTTAGTATTGTGTTCATGATAGTAATTATTTCTTGAATATTTATCTTGATTATTGTTTGCGAATATCAGACATTCATAAATGTATCGACATGGTATTGTTAGTATATTCAATTCAACGAATTTATCACTGATCTCTTGTCTATAGCCTAATCCAGAAATCGCTCTGACAGCACGCCCTTGTAGTTTAAAAATTTTCTCTGAATGACAAGAATGTCCCCAAGTTAATATAGCATAGTAGCAGACTGATTGAAACAGTCAATGGTATGCCTGCAAACATTCTCTTTGAGGTACTAAGTTTTTTAGGTTTTTTAGGACAAAAATGTTTTTAGATAACTTATTTGCATTGTGACTAATATGGTTATCGACAGTAAGTGCAGGGTCAAGATATACCCCTAAAAATTTTACCCCTTCTGGGTTGCTTACATTATCAAGTTGCCTTAGGCTAAAAGTAATGAGTATTGTCTTTGTATTATTTAGTGCCAGAATGTTTGAAGTGAACTGGTCATTATATTTGGCTATATTTTTCCGAACTCTTTTTGTCAGTACATCATAGTCAACATCTGTGTCAGAAAATGTTGTATCATCCACGTATAGTATTAGTTTTAGGCTATCCACCGCTGACCTTATATCATTAATATATATAAGAAAGAGGAGTGGTCCTACTAGAGAGCCTTGCGGCACTCCGTGTCTAATATCTGTACAATCAGAAATGGTATTTTTAAAATAAGTGACTTGTTTCCTCTCTAGAAGGTAACTTTCTAGGATCTTTAAACTATTTTTGTTTAGGCCGTAGTAAGCCAATTTGGTGATCAATATATTATGTGATACGCTATCGTAGACCTTCGATAAATCACAGAATATTCTAAGAGATCTAGTATGGCAAGGGTGGTTGATTTTTTTGCTATATACTTTGAGTTTACTTCTTTTTTAGCTTTATTTATTTCTTGTCTGTATGTACACCTAAATTAATTGACAGGTTTTTTCAGGTCTGGATTTGGAAAATTTTTATATAGATAATTTAAGAGCATTAGCATTTCTCTTGTTTGTCTTAGATGTTCATTAAACCAAGTTATATTATTTTCTCCTGCCTTATCTATTATGTATATTGTCGGAAAGGCAACTGTCATTGCATTATTATAATTTGTAGAAATATGTCAACTTTTACGTTTGTTGAGTAGTTGTGAGAATTTATAAATGCCCAATCTTGATTGTTAATAAAATAATAATAGCCTGCACTCCTGCATCGGTTCCCCTGTATGGAGGGAGAAGCATAAGCATGAAATATTAGTAAAATATCTATTATATATATAGGGTGGGCCATTAATAATAGGCCATAGTTCAGGGGTAGATTCTTTGGGCCAAAATATGAGGATATAACCAAATATGTTTTAGTAAAATGTTGCTGTTAAAAAAGATACAGGGTGTCAAAGTTCAAATTATTTTTTAGTAACTCAACAGCTTCTTGACTGATCTTCGCCAAATTTGCTAGAGGAACTTTTTCATTCTAAGAAACAATAATTTATGTATTGTATCACGTTAGATCATAGACGGCGCCGCAGGACCTGTATCTAATGATGAATTTTTTTCATATTTTTTTTGGCGAAAGTTGTGATACTTCTGACCAGAAAATCTGATGGGCGTCATTTCCACGTATAAAAGGTACACTTGGTAGAACTTGATAACTACAACCGTTTTCGAGAAAAGCGCCGTTAAACGTTTCAATAATCTTTTGAACGAAAATTCAAATTTAATGAAACAAAGTATATATATTGAAAAAAGTACAAAACGTAAGGGAAAACAAAATCGCAATAACAACGTAAACTCTTTCTCACTTTCTTATGGACTAATGGATTATTTTCATAGTATTGAGATAAATACTTAAATCAAAAGATTGTCTAAAATAAGATCTATTGGAAGACCAAAAAATAAAGTAAAAGTTGACTTAATTACATTATAAACTTTCCCCTCATGCAAAATTCCCATTGCTGCAACTTAAGAGTAAATGTTCCCTGCCTATCCCAAGTCAATGCCCCTCAGGCAGACATCAGCCTAATACCTTTTCTACTACCAAGTGTTGGTGGCAGTCTGTAGTTGTTCAAATCAAAGAGGATTAGATAGAGTGGAAACTTTGCGTATAAGGGCAACAGCACCGTCTGTCGAGTCGAATGCGAAAACATTCAAGTGAAAATAACACTATTTAAATGACAGTTGACATAAAACCGGATCAGAGACAGTGAGTGAGTCATAGTAGGAGTAGTGTGAGAAAGTTAGTTAAAAATTGTGAAAAAGTGTAGTGGAAAATTAAAAATCAGACATTAAAATGGTTGTGACCTGTTCTTTCCGAAATTGTGGTAGAAATAAAGCAGATGATAAAGAGCACGCCTTCTTTCTGGTGCCGAAGAAACCCGCAATGTGAGTAGTAATGTAGACACACGACCTGTTACATTGTACCCCAGATACCTAGTTGCTAGTTTGCTTTGTTATTGAGAGCTAGCAGATTATAATTTTATATATATATATATATATATATATATATATATATATATATATATATATATATATATATATATATATATATATATATATAATATTTTTATACATTCTTCTAATTAAAAAATCTCAAACAATTTAACTTATTTCAGTCGCAAAAAATGGATACAATTTGGTGGATGGAGCAAGGTTTGTACCTACTATCGTTTGTGTGAGAACCATTTCGAGCCAAAATGATTTGGAAGAGACATCCGAGGCCACTGCTAATTGCAAATGCAATTCCGACAATTGGAAGTTGTATTGTCAAAAGAAAACATAAGCATCAGACACACGTTGATACATATAACGAAGGTATGTATTATCATCGTCATAGGTATATGCAGAAATTCACAATATTTATTTTTTTCCCACCTACATTCTGCCAAATGAAATAAAAAACAAATTTAAGGATCAGCGAAATTTTGTAAATATTTTAAGAAAGGAGAGGTTTAATACACCTTTGCCTTAACTATTTAGTGTAAAAATCCCATTTTTTTTTGCAGACATATAGGTGCATAGTATAGGATGATACGAAATAATTTATTTTGTAAAACTTGTAAAGAACTTTGATTTATACCATACAAAAATGTTACATCTTTTTTTATACCAGCACCTTCTTGTTAAATATTTAATGGTAAAAATTGTTTATTGTATTACAGTGGGGGGAATGAAAAGGAACTTCATGAAAATGCATACCCAGTGCCTTCAGGATCGTCTGAACCAGAGAATGATGATTCAACCACTGAGGTTAGTCGCGGGTTAACTCCTCCTTGTTCGAATTCACCCAAGAAAAAGCCTAAGTCACCAAAAACCAGGCGAATTAATTCCCAAAGAAGAACAATAGCTGCGTTGCGTAGTAAAATTAACGGGCTGAAACAGATGCAGAATGGTAGACCGGGAAATAAAAACAAAAAAGTAGCCGAGATTGAAGATCTCATCCAACAGACTTTTCTTACCCCGAGAAGCGCATAATTTATTAATAACACAGCAACGCTTGAGTAGATGTACGAATCGCGGCCAAAGATATAATGACGAGTGCAAAGATATTATGTAGTTAAGATGTTGTTTGTGTAAAAAATGTATATAGCGTAGATGTTTCTTTTGCTTTCTAATATTTGATGCATGGTAGAGTAGTAAACTAGAGCCCGATGTTCAATCTTGCTATTGATAATGTATGTGTGTAGCACATTACCATTTTAATTTTTTATTGTAGGTTTATGGTGTAAAATTGTGTACCTACTCACCCTAAATAAGTTGCCATCAAATTGTTTGGCCGAAAAGTCACCATGTACATAATGGTAAATAGAGTTTTTAATGTGTCCAACCACCTTTTAACATACATGTACGATAATGAGTATGTTATACAAATATTATTTTTTCAATGTATTAAGTATATATAAATAATTAAAAAATATTTTTATATGTTTATCTAGAGCTATTTAATAGGAATGATGACAATGTCATTATATTTAAGTATTGTTAACTGTTTTTGGCTTAAATTAGCGTATAAATATCTGTACATCATATTTATGTACAAACTATATTTGTATTTTAGTTAGGTATTTAATAAAATTATATATATTTTTTAATAAATATGCTTTTTCCTTCAATTTTCTCCCGTGTTACGCCACTGGAAGAAATCCTAACCACACTAATTCTTAATTTAAATTTGCCGGTAAGGCTCAAGGTTTGTAAAGTAAGATAGGTAGCATGGTAACTTGAACGGAATGGAGGGGTTACGATGAAGGCGGCCACCTTCCGCGTCATCGTGCCTGCCGAAACTTAATTGTACCTATGTATTTTTTTAGACGTTGCGCTTATTTGTTGAGTTATTTCGAAATATTTGTTGTTTTTGTGTTTATAATCGTGCAGTTATAGTTATTTAGTGTATAATCTAATTGACAATTACTGTTAAAGAGAAAAGACTCATAGTATATAGAAGTTTGTATGTATTTACAGAAATAATTTTAAGGTAAAAGTTTTTATTATTTTCCGTTCATAATAATAAATAACAATGTTACATACAATTATTAGATGACTGAAGGAAAGGTTTGTAGTGTAGCTGTTTGCAAGAACAACTCAAAAAAGGCAAAAGAGAGTGGTGAGATGTTGATGTTTTTTTCCTTCCCTAAAAAAATTACTTAATACACTAAATAAAATTTATTTTCATATGATACAAAGAAATATTAGAAAAAAACCAATGAGTGATTTTTTCTTATTAATTGCTGTGTCTAATATGACATGATAAAATTTAATGGCCCTCTTGTTAAATTTTATTAATAAATTATTGTATGCACATCTAATTCTAATAAAAAATTTGCATTAAAATTTTTTAATACTACATAATTGTAAATGTTGGCCTGGGGAAAAATTTCTACTCTTTTAACTTTTTTTTCATTACATTTTAGAAAAAAACTATGTATTTGTTTATTATTATTTACAAATTATTTATTAATGTAAATATTTCAAAAATTATTTATTAAGTAAAGCCAGGAATAAAACGGTAGTCGCTACATGTAACGCGTACTCAGTGTGCGCATTGCGCGCGAAAGCGCAATCAAAATACATTCAGCAAATCAAAAAATGTTCGTTTTGAGATGTACAATAAGAATGTATAACTCAATTGCTGATATTTATAGATTAACTTTCCTCAAAATGCGTATAAACAAATTACTTATCTTTCTTCCGCAAAAATTTCAGGCTCTCATCAGTTGTAAAATTTTTCAAGAGCATGGTGGGATATTTCACTATAAAAGATTTTAAAGCTTGAAGCTTTAGCTTTAAAATGAGACCTGGTAGAACTTTCTACGTTCAATAGGAGGCGAGTTATGAGTGAAATAGTGCGAAAAAATCGTAATTATGCAATTTGTTAATAACAAATGTGCAATATCTCCGGTTCTAATCAGTCGATTTTAATTTTTCAAAAAGAGTTTTCTTTGTTTTTGTATCAGAAATCATAAAAAATTTGAAAACTCTCCCTTCCATTGTTAACTTTGAAGTTATAGCCTTATAAACAATTAAAATGTTAATAACAATTTTTCTTGCATGATTCCGTAAAATTGAGTTGCATATTTAGATTCAGCATGAAAAAATACGTCGAAAACACCTATTTACTCGTCGCGACCTCAAAGGGTCACGGGAAGGTTCATGGCCCCCGTACTATAGGGCGAAAATTAGTATCATGTATGTTTCTTCATCTATCTTATAACTTATTAAATTCGCTAAGAATTATATAAAGCAATGAAATCAAAACTGAAGTCTCGGGCAAGAAATTGCACACAAGATTAAAAGAACCTACTTCAGTCCCTTGATATAAAATGTACTTCTTTAACTGCATACATTAATTAGTTATAAATTTGATATATAGTAATGTCAATATTAAATTCCAAGGAAATCGATGTTAATAATCATTAATCAAAAAAGTCAATTTATTAACTTGTGCTTGTACATTAAAAAATACAAAATACGGAATTCAAATTCATAACTAATTATACTTCTATACTAATTGTTTGAATGCCAGAAATTCGGATGGGCAGGCAGAGTGACGCGTTCCCGCATTTTAAATAGTGATCTCTGATTGGTCGAAAGTTACCATGCTACCTATCTTACTTTACAAACCTTGGGTAAGGCTGACAGACGGTAGTGGGGGAATTTAGTTACGCATCCGACTCGCCGCGAGCGCTGAAACTCGTGTACGAAAAAATACATTGTGGTTTTATGAAAGTTTCCACTCTATCTAAATGTTTGTAATCGCCAGATTTATGCACTGGTGTCAAGTGTAATTTCTTCAATTTCTATAACACATTTCACTGGCCTTCAAAATACCAAGCTTTTTTCCCATTTAAGCAACTTTGTAATTGTTATGGTTTGCGAAATAGCAATACTGTTGAATTTTATATTCAACAGTATTGCTATCTTGCAAACCATAACATAACTTTTTATAAGTAGTCACCCTGTATACCTAAAAAACATTGCAGTCACTTGGGACATTATTTATTCAAACTGAGTATACCCACTTACCTTCATCATATCTCGGAATAAAACTACTGTACTGTATATTCAAATTCGTTATTCACTTAGCGGCGCTATCCGGATTGATTTAATTGAAGGTCTAAAAATAAACTAAACCTGTTGTACTCTATTGTCAGAAGTGGTTTACCAACCGGCATCGTTGCGGATATTCACTCTATTTGTGGCACGTACGATAAAATTCACTTGTTCTACGAAGTTATGAATGAATGGAAGTCCGTCTGAGAAATTCCACTCACTTATGTTACTTATATGGAGGTTCATATTAAGTTTCGAGTACACACAGTCAATAATACCCGTGAGAATTCCACGTGCTATAGAATGGATATTTAATCATAAGCACTATGGGCGTTGATGTCCCTCTATTTTATGGTCTATTGTCTTGACTTTTCGAAAAAATAAAAGAAAACGTTTTGCATTACCTACTTAAAAAGTTGTGAATAAAGTCGATAAAGTATTCCTGAAATTAGTTGTTTGTGTTGATGGGCCCTTGATATACCGTAAAGTTGATCTTTTTTGGCTGAAACGATGTTTGAGACCGTAGCACAGGCGAGGCCAAGCAAACTTCGGATAGGGCCGAGATAGATCATTTGGCTGAGGTGCACACAACAATTTTTTAGGCATCTGTCTCAAAAAATAAAATCATTTTTAAAATTGTTTCCTACGAATTGCTGGAAACATGGACAACATGTTGCAAGAAGCCTACTAGGCCTACAGTTTTAATTCGTTGTCAAGTTAATAACGAAAACAGATGAAAACGTCACTAGATAGTTTATTGACAAGACGTGACATATTTCAAATATTAATGATGATCAAGTAATACATGCGGCCGTGAAGTAAACGTGACCAAAAAAATAAGATTGACAAATGAGTACAAAGAAATGACATTTTAGGAATGCTGTCAAATCCGATCAACGTAATTTTTTGTGACAGTTGCCTAAAAAAATATTCTGACAGCATTCCTAGGGTGCCATCTCTTTATACTCATTTGTCAATCTTATTTGTTTGACCGCTTTTACTTCACGATGCACTAATTTCAAAGTATGCAGTATTCACATGAAGATATTGTACAGGAACCGCAAAAAATTATTTAAGTCGAAAGACATTTCTTTCTAGTTTTTTGGTTATTTATCTGCCTTATACCATCAGTCGTGCATATTTTTACCAAATTTGAGACAAATAGTTTTCATACTTTCAGAAATATTTTAGATTTTAGTTTGGAGATTGTACATTTTGATAGTCACATGTGGAGATTGTACACTTTGCATCCAGCTAACGGTCAATTGTTGAGCAAGATACAGTATTGAATAGGCGCGTGTAACTTTATTATCTAAAAAAAAAACGATTTGTTATTTCAAAATAACTCGAAAAATAAAGTCTTATTCAGAAAATATTATTTTTTTAATGTAATCTTTACTAAATACTGTATAAACTTCAAAGATGTTAAAAGTAAATATATTTTTCTAAATAACAAGTAAATTATCAAATATTTTTTAATAGTAAAAAATATGCCATACTTAAATACTATACTGCAGTATTTAGGGCGTTCATCAAAGTCTTCGCATAGTCTATTAGCTGAATTTTTCGAGGGATTTCCCTCAACCTGCTCTTCTGCTTCTTCCACAACAAACTAATAGAATTTAAGATTCCTGGTCATTTTTACAATTCACTCCAAAATGTGCAAGAATTAGTTGATTTACATTAGCCTTATTTTTTTGATGGATGACAATCTGTTTAGGATCTACTATTAGCTTAAGATCTCGTATAATTTTTCCTCTTTTACACACAGATTTTGCACTTCCTATATCCAAATTATGTGCATTTTCGCATTGAACCAGTATAAGTTCTCTTTATTTTTATTGATAATCATTTCTACAGTAGCTGAAAAGATAGCGTTCTGCTGCATCTATACAATTTTTTAAATTCTTCCTGGCATGTCCTTTTTTCTAGTTTTTCTAACACAATTTTTCTCAGCTCATATATGTCTTCTTTACATTGTCCATTCTTGCTCTTTTGTCTCTTCTTGACGTATCTTTTCTTGTTCCTCTTTTTCTTCCTGTCTTCTCTTTTCTTGTTCTTCTTTTTCTTCTTGGGGTTCCTTTTTTGTTTTATTTTCTTCTTCACGCCTTTCTTCTTGTTCTTCTCTTTCTTCTTGCCGTTTCTTTTCTTGTTTTTCTCCTTTATGTCCCGTTTTCTTGTCTAACATTCTTTTTCTCAGTTCAGCTAACATGCTCTGCATTTGTTTTTCAGCTGTCATACTTCTTGTTTCCATTAGAAAGTTCTCGAAGCAACACTAACTAGACTAAACCTCTATCCGTTAGGGACTACTCGTTTTATCCATCTTTTATGTTATAGGCACTAAAGGTTTATAATAGTTATTTGTTATAAAATATGATATAATTTATGCGGAATATGATAAAAAGTATAAAAGAATTTATGATCAAACTCAAACAAAACGATTGAAATTGAAATCAATAACCAATTAAATAGAGATAAACCAAAAATCTCGAACGAATTTAATTCTTACTGGATAAACTAACCAGTCCCTTGATACACTGCAATGTAGCAAAACTGATATTCCAATACTATCTAATAATGAAAAATTCGATATATTATATACTCACAACCGGTCACAACTTCGGAAATGATTGAGATACCTATATAATAATTTAAAAGTTTCAGTCAGTAAGATGATTTAAAATAATAAAGTGCTGTCCATCAGCTAGCCGAGCATGACATATTATTAATCAATAGTATCAATACTTCAATAAGGTTTGTTTTGATAATTGAGGCAAAGGAAATAATACTTGCTTGACATGAAGGTGGTCAAATTTTTGACACACTTAACGCGTCTGAGTTTTTTCCGCAGCAGTAAAAATGTCTGCTAATAATAAAATCAATCATTTCCACCAAAATATCCACAAAATATCAACAAATTAACTTTGGTCTAATGACGTGAACATACTTTTATTACTTCCACGTCCTGTGGAAGTATAGTAATGCAAAAAAATTATTATTTTTTTATCGATATACGCTTAAAATGTCGTGAAACGTCGATACTTTAAATTTGAACAAAAAATTCTGTCTATCGGTCTGTCTGTAACTTTTTTTTGTGTGCACGTTTACTCTGGAGCCGTTTATGATATTGACTTGAAATTTGGTACACTTATGTGTTGTAACTAGATTATATTTTGATCTAATTCCGTTGAAGGGTTCGGGGGTAAATAAGAGTAAATAGGCAAAGCAAGCAGGTAAAAGTCCATAAAATTGCAATTTAGGACATGTACAAAAAGTCAAGGTCTTAAAATTTTTTTGATATCAATCACCCCCCCCCACTATCACCCCCAATACCACCCCTATACTATTATGAAAGGGAGTAAAAAATATTAAAATGTAATTTAGTGTGAATACAGAACGAAACGTTTCAAACAAATTTTTTGGCATTGGCCACCCCCATTGCTCCCCCCCCATTGCCACCCCACTCTATTATTAAAGGGAATAAAAAATTAAATTGGGATTTAGTGTGTACACGAGAACAAAGGACCTCTAAAATTTTTTTGACATTAGCCACCCCCTCTACGACCCCCATTGCCATCCCCACCTTATTATTAAAAGGAGTAAAATATTACATTGGGATTTAGTGTGTATAAGACTAGGATGTGGAAGTAGTGATTCCTTGGTAGCGGTTGTTTTGTTCAGAATCGTAAACTGAATATAAGAAGTACCTACTTATTAAGTATATTTATATATATTAAGATTTACTATTAATTAATGAAAAACAAATCTTTTTTAACTTTAACTAAAACAGAAGAATGTGATAACGAGTAAGATGTCTGTCAAATATGTTTTACAAAAAATATTTTAAAAAAATTAGACAGAAATTCTGTTATAACTAGAGAGTCTGAATAGGTATTAGAAACGTTTGTAAAAAAATATAAAAAAGAAGCAAATCAATTTATAAAGAAACATCTATCTAATCTAATTATTATCTTTTCATGCCGAAAGTAAACACACGCTAAATTTCTGTAGAAGTGGGCTCAATTATCAATAAAATCACATAATGTTTCTGGGTTCGTAGTCTTCTTATCAGTCCCCTCAAAGCTTTGAGATTCTTTTCTTATGTTTTTTTTGTAAATTATTGACTGATGCTTAAATTTGTATTAGGTTTTGATTGTAATGTTTAATTCATCCTTAATTTAATTGTGCATGGTACAGCTTCTTTTCTACTCTATGGAACTCGCATACTCTCCCATCTGATAGTGAAAAAAATAAGTCACTTTTGTATGAGTGAGTAAAAAACTGCAGTACTATAATATTGGAAGTTGATGTAACGGTCCATTTTTTATCGTGTGTAAATTTAGCGAAATACTAGTAAAATGTCATATATAAATCTGTACAAAGCCTATAGCTTGCGATCTATTTATATTTTACGCCAAAGCTGTGACTGGTGTATTTTTGAATCCGAGGCCCTGATTGGTTTAGGTATTTTAACGTTGTTTTGATGAAAGACAGAGGACGTGCTAGGCGAGGTCCCTGTTGGGGTCAGGTCCCCGGTTGGAGTCAGAAGGGTTCCGCCGATGGGCAAGGCGGAACCGCAATTAAAATATGCTTAAAAAGAGGAATTGCAATAATGTGTAAAGTTGAGTTACTGGTAAATTCTTCCGATGTTCATAAGTTCCAGTTTAGAGAGCAGTTTTATTTGGCTAGCGAAAGCCACCATGTATTTAGAATGTAAACAGCAAGTACACCATTAGCAGCACCCCTTAGTGAATTAGGGGTTCATTTGTACATTTACGAACAATATGCCCTCCAAGTAAGTATTTGGTAGATGGAAGAAGTGACAAAATGCAACATAAGCTGTAAATGCGTTCTAGTTAAGTTCCCCGAATGGTTTTCGGCTTTTTTTACCAAAAAAATAAAATCCGTGGCACCCAACATTCCTTTCGAGGCTTTTACTTTAAGAATCATAATTGTGTGTTAATGTCGGAGTATCTAACTATTTTTTTTTGGTATAGCATTTTTTTGTCATGCTGGTATATTACCTTTTGTTACTATGAAAAATTTAGTTTTTGTTCATATTTGTAACTTACCTTTGTTGCTGTAAAGTTCGCTGTATTAATTTAGTTATTTTCTATGACTTGACTGCTTATTCGAAAGTAGTAGATTTTAAAGAACCCTTGATTTGTTTTTTTTTGACATTGATATATTTTATGTACTATGACCTAGGGTCACCCATGTTATTGTTGAAATATAGGACTAAATTTTACATTGTTTGTGTATCATTAATCCAGTTTTCCCTCACACCCTTGCTCTTGAGCTAGGTAGGGCAGTTTAAGTAGAAACATTCGTAAAGAAATTTATAGTCAAAATTATAAATTGTTTCACTGAAAAACTACCAAATTAACCAACAATCTTGTACTTTGGTTTATTTTGATCGATTTCCTGCTGTATTCACAATAATTATACCCGCATGTTTTTCTTTTAGTCACTTCGTTGTATATTGCTCGTATTTAAAATGAAAATATCCTTAGACTTCGACTAATGCATGTATTTCAGATACCACGCAATGCCTCTTGAGTTAGCGGACGTATCCATCAATCAATGCTAAGGCGACTTGAAACCATATATTATGGACAAGCTGATTTTTTCCAGAAACAGCTACAACTTTGAAATAATGTAGACCTTCCTAGTTTCTGCATATTTAATAAAATTTCAAATGAGAGACTGTCCAACATTTAATATACCATTTTTTTTAATATTTCAATGATTTCGTTTCATGTTCTTTGGATATGCGGTTTACCTTACAGCTGCTTTAATTCGTTTATCTGCACGTGTAAATGAATTTCAGCACATTTCTAGAATGCGACACAGTTATAAAATCTGTTTGACCTATTTCCGTAAATAGAGCTTTTCAAAGTAACCCTAGAGACAGGTGTGAGTAGTCCATCAAGCGCAGCAATTTGCAGACAGCATAACAAATGAGTCAACTGGGGTTTCCCTTTGCGAATAAACAAATTATTCCATTCACACATTTTGCACGTGTGAAATTTAAGTAGTCTGGTGAACTATGTGTTGTTTTTACTTTTCCATAAACGAAGTATGTAGGAAAGTATTGTGTTTGTGTAAAAATTCGATTTTGAGTTTTTAGTCATTTCCCTTGAAACCAAAAAAGTGGTTCTTAAAATATGTCTGTCTGCCATCTGTGGTCAAATATTGTGTTAAGAACGGGCACACCTCGAAGCGAAATCACAAAATTGATCATAGCTCAAATGTGGTAGTTAACCCCTAAAAAAAATATAATTTTTTCAAAAATAGCTCTAACGATTCTGACCAAACTTAACACATGGATACTTGTTTATCACTAGTATGAGATGACAATCCGTTACTCGCGAAGATCGCCAAGCTGATGGGATCTTACCTTCTCTGAAGGAAACTTCGGGTGAGGGTAGAAGGCGAGCTATCCAACTGTCTAAGCACGGAAGCCGGTATGCCACAAGGTTTGATACTCTCCTCATACATGTTCATCTTTACTTCCAACCTACCCCGAAGACTGACAAGATCACTCTGGCACTCCTATGCGGATGATACGGCGATCTTCGCGAGATCCAGGCGAGCGGGTCTGGCGATCCACACCTCTAAGAGGCAGCATCCTTCCTAGAGGAATGGTTCGACAGATGGATGGTGGAGATCAACGCGGAGAAGAGTATGGCCATACAGTCCAAAAACAGATCACACCTCCGGGAGCAGGCATGCTGGCGAAGAAAGAAGAATCAAGAATAGAAGCGCAACAGAATAGGCGACCCAGCCGGCAGGTTTCATCAGCGAGGACCCGGCGAGGTCTACCAAATCGCCCACACCGCCTGCATTGCGGGTAAGGTAGGTGGTGGAGCAAACACACCATTCACGTAGTTTGATGCAGGTCCATAGCACTCACTTAGCACTAATATAAGATGACTTAAAAAAGTATTTCCTTTCTATAAAATGGTTTCAATGATTTTGATGAAATTGTTTTGTCTTTTTTTGAATTGCAAAGAAATACAAATAGGTCTTGCTATAGTAGAAATTCAATTTGGCGTCTATGCTGGCGCAGAGCAACAGGTGAACTGAAAGTTCAGTGTAGAAATAGCATCAACCTTGTCTATTTGTTATGTATAAGAAAGTAGGCTTATATTCTCCAAAAGCAGGAAGTTACACCTAAAGATGGACTGGGGTTTTTAATTGAAAGAAAATAACCTACATACTTTCATCTAGCACATTGAGAACCCTTAGAAATTGCAAATATACTATATGTCTGTTCGCAACAACTTTACCCTGTCAAAGTTAGGTCCCGTCGAATGACTGACAGCATAAATTTCTCAATATCTTAATTGTTACGCTTATGGCAAAAAAATATATAAACATTTGTGTCAATTAATTTTTTTTTCACATAATTATGTCAATAGCAGGACAGATAGAGATAGCAGAAAGTCATTTTACATCTTAATGAAATATAGATAAATAATAGATAAAGTTTAAACTTTGAAGATTTTTAAGTTTACTCTTTTTTTAACATAATTGACAAACCGCTGTCGATTATTGTCCCGCCAATGAGGTGACAGGAGTTCGTTTTGCTGATAGGCTACATGATTACGTTAAAAAACAGATAAACCAAACATAAACCAAATTAGCAATGAAAAGTATCGCTAGCTCCTACACAATTAAACTCAACAAAGATGTTTTGTTTCAAAATACATATTTCAGGCACAAATATAACGTCATACTCATTATTCTCTTTCGTGATCTGAAATTCATTTCTAAAGTTACTTGTAACTTATTGCTACTTCGTATTTGCTGGAATCATATATCTGATTGACTTTCAAAAAAATTGCAAAATAATATATTATTCAATTTACACGGCTGAATAGGATGCGTGAAATTGCAGTATCATGAATGATTCAGAGATGCAAAATATAAAATAGATTGTATGTATCACGAGATAGTAAGCGAAGTAAGTGAACTTCAATACTTACCTAAGAAGCATAATAACGAAAGATGGACGATTCAGTGAGGAAATAAATAACAGAGTAAACCAAGCGAAACGATCTATTTAACAAGATCAAATTGAATACTATTAGAACCATATCGCCTCTATGAAAGCAATGAAAATATCTACACATAGAAACACAACACATTTCAGTTATTAAACATTTCTGTACTTTTTTTCTAGTACTATTGTTAAAAATGCTCGTCTTGTTATATTGCACCTATTTGATAAGAAATCTTTTCAGCCTATAGTTCGTTTATTCGTTGTTTATTTGCCTATTGCCTAATCCAGCCATTAGTAGTTGATCTTTCGATGGAAGCTTGTCCAGGGCCAGTGTTTTTGTTGGTTTATTTTGTTTGTTCTTCCTCATGTGCATGTTATTCTATGAGCCCGTATAAATCCACGTATACATGTAAATTCACACACACACACACACACACACTCATATACAGGGTGGACCATTAATAATAGGCCGTAGTTCAGGGGTAGATTCTGTGGGCCAAAATATGAGGATATAACCAAATATGCTTTAGTAAAATGTTGCTGTGGAAAAAGATACAGGGTGTCAAAGTTCCAAATTATTTTTTCGTTTTTTTTTTGCAATAACTCGAGAGTCTCTTGACTGATCTTCGCCAAATTTACTAAGGGAACTTTTTTTTATTCTAAAAAACAATAATTTATGTATTACATTACGTTAGATCATAGAAGGCGCCGCAGGATCTGTATCTGATGATGATTTTTTTTCATATTTTTTTGACGAAACTTGTGGTACTTCTGACTAGAAAATCTGATGAGGGCGTCATTTCTACATATAAAAGGTACACTTGGTAGAACTTGATAACTCCAACCGTTTTCGAGGAAAGTGCTGTTAAACATTTCAATAATTTTTTGAAAGACAAATTCATATTTAATGAAACAAAGTGTATTTATTGAAAAGTGTGCTTTTGTTACGTTTTAGTTCCGTCATTTATGTAATTTAATCATTTTATTTTACTCTTGTGTTCCTCAAGTTATTTACAATGCCTAGACATAATAATTTTTCAAATAGGGAAATGAAGGGATATGATATGTATTTACGCACAAAATAATTTTAGCGGACGTGCTGCAGAGAGGAGATACTCATTGCAATATCCAAATAGACTACAACCAACCATAAGATTTTCAAAAATCTGTTTCGTTGTGTGGGAGAAACAGGTTCACTTCGCCATAGTAGGACGACCGAAACGAACTACTCCAGATCAAGAACTAGAAATTTTAGTTCGTGTGGATGAAGATCCTCAAGTCAGCTCAAGTCGTTTAGCAGCGGCAACAGGGGTGAGTAAACCAATCTGTCCTAAGAGTCCTCCGTAAAGAACGCTTCTACCCATATCATCTCACTCCTGTACAAAACTTACTTCGAAGGGATTTTCCACAAAGGCTACAATGTTGTCAATTTGTTCTAAATAAACACAACAAGGATCGATATTTTGTTAAGAACACGTTATCTACCGGCGAAGTAACTTTCACTCGCCGAGGTGTTTTTAACTGGAGAAATACCCATTACTGGTGAGTAGAAAATCCTCATGCCGTTAAAGAAAGGCATTTTCAGCAGGAATTTAAGACTATCGTTTGGTGTAGTATCATCGGCGATCAATTATTGGGACCATTTGTCCTTCCCTCAAATTTAAATGGACAGTCATATCTGATTTTTCTTCAAAATACTCTCGCTGATATATTACATGTTTTCTTGCTAGACATACGGAACAGAATGTGGTTCGTGCAAGATGGTGCTCCCCTCATTTCTCCATTGAAGTCGGAAATTATCTTTCCCACGCACATGGATCGGTCGAGGAAGTGAGTTTGCTTGGCCACCAAGGAGTCCTGATTATGATCCTTTGGATTATTATGTGTGGGGATATGAAGTCCT
The DNA here is from genome assembly GCA_963675555.1 of Leptura quadrifasciata. Taxonomy (NCBI): domain Eukaryota; kingdom Metazoa; phylum Arthropoda; class Insecta; order Coleoptera; family Cerambycidae; genus Leptura; species Leptura quadrifasciata. The sequence goes on along the minus strand of OY776676.1, from coordinate 110,375,613 downwards.
TAGTCTATGCAAATACTATCAACTCAAGAGAAGAACTGTGGGACAAAATACAAAACGCAGCGAATTTTATTAGAGGACAGGAAAATATATTTTTCAATGTAAGAAAATCTTTTATGAATATAATTAGAAAAGGCATAGAAGTAAGTGGAGACCATATCGAACATTTACTCTAAGTTGCAGCAATGGGGTTCTTACATGAGGGGAAAGTTTATAATGTCATTAAGTCAACTTTTACGTTATTTTTTGGTCTTCTAATAAGTTCAGATCCTTATTTTAGACAATTTTTTGATTTATGTATTTATCTCAATACCATGAAAATAATCCATTAGTTCATAAGAAAGTGAAAAAGTGTACCTTACGTTTGGTACTTTTTTCAATAAATACATTTTGTTTCATTAAATTTGAATTTGTCTTTCAAAAAATTATTGAAATGTTTAACGGCACTTTCCTCAAAAACGGTTGGAGTTATCAAGTTCTACCAAGCGTACCTTTTATACGTGGAAATGATGCTCTCATCAGATTTTCTGGTTAGAAGTACCACAACGTTTCGTCAAAAAAAAATGTGAAAAAAAATCATCAGATACAGGTCCTGCGGCGCCGTCTATGATCTAACGTGATATAATACATAAACTATTGTTTCTTAGAATAAAAAAAAGTTCTTCTAGCAAATTTGGCAAAGATCAGTCAAGAGGCTGTTGAGACTACTTAAAATTTATTCGTCGAATAAAAAATGACACTTATTTTCTTCAAAGTATGAAGTTAAATTGGGAGATAAAAGGGAAAATAAATAGAAAACTAAATTACCGAATATTCATCAATAATTTACATTTTTTCCATCTCTATGGTCTTGTGTAGTCACCATGTAATTTCGTGTAATCAGCATATAGTTTTATGTAGTATGTAGTTTTGCTACGGGCAATTGTCAAGTAACAGTCCTCTAGGGATTTGGTAACTGTAAATATAGTTGAGATTAGCAGTTCCCTTCACATAAAAAACGCAACAAAACATTACGACCTCATTAAAATACCATCACTCTTCGTGCAGTCGAGCAAATTGACTCGTTTACATTTATAGTTTTTTAATGTGCGTCGGGTTGTTTGATGACGATAATAATTATGTCGTAAAGTTTTTGTTGCGTTTTTTGAGTGTCGGGAAGTACTGATTTGGACTATACGAAGCTATTTTTTTAAAATACTTAATAATAAATAATTAATTTCTTTAGGTTGCCATGTACATTTTCCGTTCGCATAGACTACAAAAATGTGTCATGCCCATCGCTCTCTGATCCAAGATTGAGTTTTTAAAAAAGGTCTAGTTTTAAGTTTTATTAAATCTGTTTTCAGATAGTTTTAATTTTATAACATAATTACAGCAGTAGAGCGTAACTAGCGCTATCTCTCGTTAGTGTCGAAACAGTCCAAATCGAAAACAAAATTGGTAATCATCACTGAATAAGCAATTTTACAGCAGAAGGAAACTTTATAAAAATGTAAAAATAGGAATTATAATATTCCAACCTATCTGCGACCCAGGTTTATCGAAAGTATACTGACTTGCACTGCACTGACGAGACCCAAAAATAGGTCGAAACTGGTTTGCAGTTAGTGACATCTTGACATGAAGGAGGCTTCGCATCTTCCTCGTAGCATTCGAGCAATCCAAGTTAATGTATTTTAGTGCTAACTGTGTTAGACAAAATACGACAACATTCATCATTTAATTCAGCGCTCGTCGTCGGCATATAGCTGGGAGAATAACTGTTTTGGTATACAAGCTTGAATAGAAACACAAACTTATTACCTATGATTTATGCTAAATAGTAAATTCATTTCATTCAAGATTGATTACCAGTTTCCATTAGTTACGGGTAGATATCCATCAGTTTATCATGTAATAAGTCTAATTTTGTCGTCAGTCATTACATTCTAAATTCAATTAGTAACTAAGCAGAACTGTGCAATTATTTGGAGATTTTATACAGGAAGCAAGGATCTTTTTTACAAGTTAATTAAATTATATTCTCATCAAAATTTAACATATAAATTATATGTTTGCTAAGTTTTCGTGAGGTGCTGGTATAATTAAATATACATTAACGACTTGGTTGTCACATCCGTTGGTTTGACCCTTCAGGACATCGATCTTAATAGTGTAAGTGTAAACAAGTTAGAAACAGTTGAACAATTGAACTGGTATATCAAACAAAGTTACGTTGTTTATTAAGTTTTGTGTTTTTTTCTAACTTTGTGTTTGTGTCGGAAACTATGGAGGAAATGGGTAAGAAATTATGTATATCCGATTCGCAAAGCGTAGATCTATTAAGCAATGGACGAATTAAGTTAGTTCTGAGTTAAGTTTACAATAGAAACGTTGCTGAAGTTTCGTTAAAGTAGTGTTGCGTGAGGATTCCCAATAGGGTTGAGAAGTAACTCACACAGTTTTCTTAACGATTCGCTTGAGATTTATTGAATAAGTTCGAATTTTCGGTTACATTGTGCGCAAGAGGTTCGATTACAGTACAACTTTTAACAAATTGAAACATGAACCGGATAATTTTTTTATGAATTTGGGCATGAGTGTCAAAAGTACGCGGTGGTTACTCAAATGCAGGATCTTTTTGTTAATGTTGACATGATGCCAGAGTATAAAGATGTGCTTACTAAGATATCTAATCTCGTTCGTTACCGAGGATGTAGGAAAATTAAACTAAACAATAATTTTAAGACTTTCTCAGGTGTATTCAGCACCTGATTTACTGCCAGGAGCTACTGAATGAAAGCTACCGCTAGTGGTGCACAATATGGAGTGATTTTTTTAAACTTCAGCCATTCTATTTATTTACTTTCTTGTTTTTTTTTGTACATTAATGTTTGTTTACCGGCTCAGTAGTTCAACGCTTACGTGTTAGTCTTGCAATGAAGGAGTCCCGGGTTCGACTCCTGGCTAGGGTATGGATGTTTAGTGGTTGTTTTTCGCGTGCTACTGATTTGGTAGCAGTGGACTAGACTAGGTTGTGTGAGAGACAACACGACTAGTTGCGGTACCACTCCTGAGTTCGAGTCTCAGTTGCGGCAGATCGTAATGTCGCAGGGAATGGTGGTTGTATAATTGTCTATGTGTATGTGTCCTAGTTGAGCGGAGGAATAGCAAATGATAAATTCCGTTAATCTAAATAAGGCGTTAAAAAAATGTTACTGTTAAGTTATGAAATCGAAAATAAGAAATAATATTTATTTTAAAAGTAAACAACGCAAAATAGAAAAAAATTGGTCTCGAACAGATCCATCTCACCATTCTGTATCCTCAATATATTTTTAACTTGCTAAACTTCTTTAGTAGAACGTAAAATTAACTTCGCAATTTTTCTTGGGAGATGCCGAGAAATTTTCAAAAAACTTTTTGAGCTCTCCCTGATACCGCCCTTGGTGCTTTGGCGAGAAGTTTGAAAAATAATTTCTTGGTGCAGTTTTCGATTCGAGAATTCTACAAAATTACAATTAATCTCCATGTTAAAAAGTCTTTATAAATCTGTATCTATTTAATTTTTTTAGAGGGAGGAGATTCGCCAAAAAAATTGGTTTTAGGTTCTCTCCGAGCAGCTTCTAGTGCTCTGACGAGAGACATTTTGCAGAATTCTGCAGAAGACCTTCACGAATAATTTTTATTAGGAACAATTTTTTTCAACAAAAAATTGTTGGTTTATTTCGTTCCGAGTAGTTTCGGAGTTATGCCATTATAACCTTGTAATTTATAAATTGAATTTGTTGTTTTGCCTAGTCCACTTAGGGACTTTTGAAGTTTCTGTTCACCTTACCAACACTCGAAGTGAAATTCTGTAGTATCTGCGACTATCCAATGACGTGCCTGAATTTCTGTGTTCCACAATAATTGTTTCATCAGCCATCCTTTCAAAATTTGTCTACTTATATCTGTAATTATTTTATTGACACCGGAGTTATTGCTAAAGACCTTTTGGATTGTCCAGCAATGGTTTAGTTATTATTTCAAGTTACAAGAAAATCAATCATGCACGGTTATGAGAGCATGTGATTCTGTACTGTGTTCTGTCATATTCGGTTTGTGATGTGATTATGGCGTCGACGGAAGCGATTTGTTTTTTTGGAGAGCGTTTTTTCTCTTGGGTGCGGCCCCTATCTTTCTTTCTTCGGCTGACCACCAGCAAGAGTGCCTGGAATCATTTTGGCTATATTTTAATCTTCGATCTTCTTGATCATCCGCAGGGGATTTATGTACGTAGCCTTTCGGAAGTTATTCTCCACCATTGTGTGTTGCTGTTGATAAATTTTGATGTTTATACATGGAGAGAAACTTAACCTCGTGGGATTTTATGGTCTAGGCAAGGGGCATACCCACCACTACACCTTCATTAATCAGTCCTAATGACGCAATTATCTTCTTTTAGGTATTTAAAATGGCTCACTACTGTTCTATGTAAATTGGTTTTAATACTTGGTTTTAAAACGTACTTCCTGGCGTTTACTATCCGTTTTTATGAGTCGGTGTCCCTGGTTATATGCTCAAATCTCCAGAAGTTTCAACGGAATTATTAGTACCCTTAGAAACCCAGTTGCCTGTAACCCACCTGTAGCTACACCTGGGAAAGTTGTAACTATATTACCACTAGGTGGTAAATTTGATACCGTTACATGTTATTTCATTTTGACTCAATTTTAACAATAGTAATAGTCTGTACTCCTGTATCGGCTAAATTTGATGCTTTTGTATGTTATTTCATTTTGTCTCAATTTTAACAATAGTAATAGTTGTGCACTCTTGTATCGGTTCCCACTTTGTGGAGGAAAAAGTATAAGTATCAAAGTAAATGAATATATATATACCTTGTAATACTCGCTCTATGATACTCTAGTAAACTTTAATATATTGAATATTCTTTTTGTATTTGCTGTAGGCTGGTCGTAACTAGACCCTGAGGTCGTTCAGAGCTAGCCACATGCTCTACTTTGGGGCACATACGTGTGGTAGTGTTTGTTCTTTCCCCCCTTTTTGCTACCTACCCCAAGTCAGTTCCCCTAGGCAGCATCAGCCTAATACCTATTCAACTACCGTAGTGCTAGTAGCATTGTTTTGAGCATTTCCTGGAACAACTCCTGATGGCGACGAGAAATTTTAAAAATTCCTCCAATTTGAACAAATGTTTACTTTAAACTCCTTCCGGGTAGTCGCCCCTGGTGCTCCGACTAAAAATTTGCAAACATCTTTTTTGTTGCAATTTGACATTAACCTGCATTTAGTTACATTAAAATATTGTTTGTTTATTGCCCACCCTGATGTTGCAATTGTACTAGAAGGAGGAACCATTATACATTAGACTCTAGAGTGAAAATAAAAGGTGAGAAATGCTGCTAGAGAATCTGAGAATCCGATATTTGTTAAATTTTTGTATGGCGACTGAGTGGGATAATTTATCAAAAACCTTTAAAACAAAATCGGTGTATACATCAACTTAGCTCTACTTGTCTTAAGACTCTGAGACAACTTGAGTAAAATATGTGAGGTAGTTATAAAAGAGCGATTTTCCGTAAAACAATGTTGATAAGGAAATATAAAATATTTTACTTGATATAATTGAGAGTAAATGGAAATTTCAAAGACCTTCGATACATTAGAGATGATGGCAATAGGTGTGTAATTAACATTGACGGATTACCAGTTTTCATAACGGGGCCTAATCTTGCTATTTTCCATTTATTTGGAAATGTGCGGATTTGAAGCGGTATGCGGTGGTTACTCAAATGCAGGATCTTTTTGTTAATGTTGACATGATGCCAGAGTATAAAGATGTGCTTACTAAGATATCTAATCTCGTTCGTTACCGAGGATGTAGGAAAATTAAACTAAACAATAATTTTAAGACTTTCTCAGGTGTATTCAGCACCTGATTTACTATACCCGCTGCCAGGAGCTACTGAATGAAAGCTACCGCTAGAGGTGCACAATATGGAGTGATTTTGTGTAGTGTAATAAACTTTAATATATTGAATATTCTTTTTGTATTTGCTGTAGGCTGGTCATAACTAGACCTTGAGGTCGTTCAGAGCTAGCCACATGCTCTATTTTGGGGCACATACGTGTGGTAGTGTTTGTTCTTTCCCCCCTTTTTGCTACCTACCCCAAGTCAGTTCCCCTAGGCAGCATCAGCTTAATACCTATTCAACTACCGTAGTGCTAGTAGCATTGTTTTGAGCATTTCCTGGAACAACTCCTGATGGCGACGAGAAATTTTAAAAATTCCTCCAATTTGAACAAATGTTTACTTTAAACTCCTTCCGGGTAGTCGCCCCTGGTGCTCCGACTAAAAATTTGCAAACATCTTTTTTGTTGCAATTTGACATTAACCTGCATTTAGTTACATTAAAATATTGTTTGTTTATTGCCCACCCTGATGTTGCAATTGTACTAGAAGGAGGAACCATTATACATTAGACTCTAGAGTGAAAATAAAAGGTGAGAAATGCTGCTAGAGAATCTGAGAATTTGGAAATGTGCGGATTTGAAGCGGTATGTGGCTCCATCATCCAGTGTGGATTTTCATGTGGCCAATATCGACAATTCTGCCTATTTATACGCCATGTAAACAGAAGATGGCCTTATCAGAGAAAAGTACTCGTTCCATCAAGGCTGCAAAATTCTACTCTCTGGCCGAATTCCTCTTCGTTAAGCTCTTGAACTAGATTTTAAAACAATTGACTGAGTAATTGACTACTTTGCTGCAACTTCGCGATTTGGCTTGTCAAGATTGTCTTCTACTGTCAGTAAAACATCTAACTGTGTATTTTCTGAAACGGCCTTTCATGAAATTATCTCTTACGTGACCACAATCTCGGAACTTCTTTTCTATTTTGGTAACAGTGGATTGTGTAATAGGTCAATCAGGGTATTTACCATTAAATAATTCCTAAACCAGAGTTTGTGTTCGAGGCCTGTCCCCATAGATAATCATCATCAAAATTTCAATTCGTTGTGTCTCACTTAAACGTTCCATTATCAAAACATTAAACATAGTGTGACAAGCAAAGACTACCAAGTCCGCGTTGCTAAGTAAATGAAGAAAAGCGTAAGAATGGAAAAAGTGTAAGTCGTAAAAAGCTTCTCTACCAGGGTTCGACCATAAGTAATGTTCGTGTTTGCTAGTAATGTTAAATGATTTTTTTTTTCGATAATTTCATCATGCAATATGTCATAAATTTTAACGTACTGTATGCAGAAAAATGTGCTCTTTCATATGACATTTTTAAAAATTGGGGTTGCCTTTGAAAAAAACTGCGATGACGGCATAACTTTTTAAAAAATGTTTTTGGATTTTTGTTTGAAAATCGACATCTGAACGAATTTACAAAACATTGTAACATTTTAAGGAATTTATTCGAACCTGTGCGTACTCTCTGTATGTGCCAGTTCTCATTGCAATTTCACTGCAAATTATTTCGTATTTGTGTAATACAATTAGTACATCTGGAGATATGCAATAAAAACAACCCAAAGAAATTTACCACCTAAGTTATTTTTTATATGAAGCAATTCCCGACTTCTTAAACCTTAAAACAATATATCTCTCACTAATTCAAAGGCATATAAACTAAGCAATTGTAGGGAGGAGGAGGGGAGGGAGGGAATTAATAACAATCACCTGCATTCACTAAATACTATACAAAAATGGAGTTTAAAAATAATCTCCAAAAGAAACTATACATACCCATCTGATTTATTGTATAAAGAAGCAAGGGTGCTGGATGTACGCCAGTTATTTGGCCTAGCCACGTGTACGAAAGTATTTAAAAACAAAAACTTGTTAATTTTACCAAACATCATTACGTCACGAGGGCAAAACCTTCATCCACCCTGGATACATACAATGCACTAGAACAGTTGATCAAAGATGTTACACCTAACTGTGCTCTAAAATGTACTTCATATTACCACAAAATATTAGAAAATTAAATACAATTCATTCATTAAAGAATTATATTAAAAAATGGATGTTTGATATTCCCAGAAATGTAATGCATGCGATAATAGAGAAAACATATTACTATAACTAAACTTAACCTGCAACTGTGATAGATGTTGGGGTGATATGTTAGGAAAATCTTCCCACATATTATGTTCATCGAAATCTAATAAAAATAAGTATTGTTTGCGTAGTTAAGAAACTAAGTAGGTAATTAAGTGATAAGAAATTGAGTTCTATTATTAGAAAAGATCTTATTATAAATATAATATACAATAAATAACAAACTATTTTGGTATATGAAGTGTATCTCACAAACAAGCACTCATAATCCAGGATGAGTGAGTACTTCGTGAGTTTCCTGTACGTTTATTTATTGTTATTAAAATGTAGTTAATGTTATTTTATATTTCCTTGGATGAATAAACGTTATTATTATTATTATTCCTAATTCTATTCTAAAATATAATTTGACACCTCTAATCACTCACACTCCTGATATGAATTCTTTGAAAATATACAATACTTATTTCTATCGGATATGTTAAGCAGATTACCTTGTCTGTTACATAAAAGGAAGATATGAAAATAACACTAATAAACATATGATGCTTAATACCATGTCCAATAAAGTGAGTCATAGATTATTTCTGGATGAAATTAATTATTTAAATGGTGTAATTCATTCAATTAACCAAATGTAACCTGTCATTTGGGTCCGTCTCATAATACCGAGAAATATTTCACCATGTGGAGGACACATGATTGATGACGAAACAGTTGCGGGTATAGAAATAATGAAATTTTACTTTTATTTATTTTGTATTGTTGGAATCTGCGAAAAATAATTCTTATATAATATGCAAATTGGAATTACTCTGTAATACTTGAATATGCTCGTTTGTTATAAATTAGTCAATGTTACAAAAACAATTTTATTTACTGTCACCGTTGTATCTTTAGTCAGACAAGTCTAGATCTTCTAGATTTAAGTCAGGTGACCTGAAAGGCGGGTAAAAACAACAAATATTGTATAGCAGTGGATAATTCACAATATTATTGTATAACAGTAATAATGAGGTATGATAGCGGTAAAAATTTCAGTTTGTTTTCAAAAAAACAGTATCATGGAAAATACAGCTGAGAGTATTTATTTACAAAATAAATAGTCTGCGTGCCCGCCGACATAAAGTGCCACTCATACATAATCGCTTATAACTTCTTGTGTGGCTTAATTGCGTCTAGTCTACCATCTGTTCCATCTATCAAAATTTTCGCAATCGCGGCTTTTTCTCTGCCATTTCTCCGAAAGTCGTCAATTTGGTATTGTCTGAAAGTTATTTGTGGCATTCTATGAATATTCTTTCCTATTATTTGGGTTTTCTACCACATGTACTATTATCCTCTTCAAAACAAATCACCTATCAATTTGGTATTGTATAAAAAATTTATAGATACTGTAATTTTATAAAATATAATTGCAAGCAAAATTCATGAAACGCGCGAGAACAAAATTGTCCGACAAAAATTTTGGAACCTTAAGGGTGTCTAGCAACAGAAATAGGTAAAAATTACACCTTTGAAAAATTTATCGATAACCAGCTGATTTTTTTCAGGATTGTTTAATAAAAATGTGTGGAATCCAATTATTGAATTGTCCGACATCGGTTTCACGAGAACCCAAAATTTATTGATAACTGCCCCAGAGAAGTACTCAACATGTAGTACAAGTGTCGGATAAATATGTCGCGGTCAATCCCCAGTCGGACAAAAAAACATCAATTTTCAACAGTCAAGTACACTATGGTTATTAAATTTTATATGTTGTAGTAAATATATTGTGGGTTATATAAACACTTTATAAGATGTATTTTGCTGAATAATATAAATTACATTTTATTAAAAAAGCAAAAAAATATAGAATATTCAGAATTATGAAAATAATTCATTGTTTGTCACTTTTCATCAGTGTCATAGGGGCGAGCGTAGGTGCGTCTTTACTATGTACATACTTCGGTATGCGATGTAAAGCAACGTCAGGCGCAGTTAGTAGTTGGATGCGTGACCATTCCAACGGAAACCGCGTCCTCGCCTCACACATCTTCCAGCGGGTTGTATATCAGTGTATGCGCGGAAGCTATACAACCTTAGGCGAGTTTTGTATAGGAGATATACCATCCTTCGGAGGGGATGTAAAGCCGTCGGTCCCTTGTCTATTAAATGTTAGGCAAGTAAAAGATCCCTACTCTTCTTAAGGGAAGAGGTTCGGCAAAATTCCTGGTTGGGGGTAGCTCGTCTACAGGCGTCGGTGTTAGGCCTCAGTAGCAGAAATAGGCCGACGTTAAATAAATGTATATATAAAAAAAAAAAAAATCAGTGTCATCATCATCATTCGAACTTTCTTCATCTGAACTACTTGAAAAATTGTCTGCCACGTCATCATCATCAGAATCGGAAAAATTATTGATTTTTGAAAGCTATGGTAAATGTAACATTAAATTGTAAAACGTTAGTCATAACAACGAAATTTAGTAATTCCATACCTGCAATATTTAAAGATATATCTTCAAACGAAGGCCCATCAAACTAATAATGATGATAATTATTATTTATTATAGTCTACCCACAATTTTCCGGCTTCAAATTGGTGGGACATCTCATATTACACCATATACTACATATGTATATTGTTCGTTTAATTTGTTGCAATACAATCCATTATTTACAACGATATTACTATTAAGGAGATTACGATGCGGGAGCAAATGGACGCTACCGTTACACAGACTCTACAGCACTGTATAGTCCACGTAAGGATTTCCCGAGACATAAAAAATTGAACAAAAACTTGACGACCTCATTAAAATAACATTACTCTTTGTGCTACCTCGACCGCAAATTATTTCGTTTACCTTTATAGATTTTTAATGTGCGTCGAGTTGTTTGATGTAGGCGATAATAATTATGTCGTAAAGTTTTTGTTGCGTTTTTTATGTCTCGGGAAGTCCTTACTTGGACTTACATATACATCCGTAGACACAGACTCCGAAAAATACGGAGCAGGCGTAGATGAGAAAACGTTTCTAAGAAACGGAATGTGGAGTGCGGTATAGCATCGACATATGCTATCCGAAGGTCAGAATTTGAGAGCGAAATTGAAACTTACCAAACTTGGAAGTATTTGAATTTTAAACATGAAATTTTAATAGTGCGAAATGAGAAAACTTAAAATTGTGAGAAAAATAATAAAACTTTCTTTTCCATTAAAATAAATTTAATACACCAAATACAATGATTTCTGAATAATTTACATGAACTGAATATATACATATAGCAAGTAAACTAGATAAAAAAGTCTAGAACTGGAAATTATTTTCGAACATACAGGGCGAGAAAAGACGAAATTACAGGACCAAGTGTCTTTTTTTAAATGGAATGCTATGTATATCAGTAAATTTTTTGAAGCCTCTTTCTAGGTTATATTATTCCTATATTAGCAATGAATATCTCCCAACCACTTGGATGTAATGAGTTTTTTTGTTGAAGTAATGCAATCTGCAGATGGATATTAAAAAAATCACCACAGTCACAATTATGGGTTTTAAGAAAAACTTATGTGAATACCAGTTACGAGATATCTAATTAATGTTTTTGAATGATTTTCATTTCCTAAAATGAACATGGTGTCCAAAAATTATTTTTCAGTTAAGAGCATTTTAAATTGAATTTTCTCAATTTTTTTCAAATAGAACACCCTGTATATTTTTCGACGATGTGATGTAGAAATGAAAAACGGATATTTTTTGTAAGTATTTCCCTTTTCGTTTTGTCGAGCAATAATTACAAAATTGAAAAATAAACTTAAAAAAAGAGGTTTCTTCAAATGACTCAGTAGAAAAAATTATAATAAATGTTCCACATGTTGCCCATTTTGATTGACACACATCTCTTTGTGCTTTTGAAATGAGGTTCAAACTGTTCCTAAAACTGTTGGTGTGATAGATGTAAAGGCAGTTATTTTCTTTCCTTCATATTTTGTACTGTTGTTGGTGTGTCTCTATAAACAATTTCCTTCACGTATCCTCATAAAAAGAAATCTATTTTTGTAAGATTTGGTGATCTAGCAGGCCATTTAGTGAGTCCATTTCTTCCAATCCATTGATTAGGGTAGGTATTATTTAAGTAGTCTCTAACTGCATTTAAATAATGTGGTGGAGCACCATCTTGCTGAAACCACATCCTATTTCGAATTCTTTCAGGGAGATTTACTGATAAATAGCTCCAGTCCATATACCATCAAAGAAATGTGGCCCTATTACATGTTCTCCAATAATTGCTCCCCAAACGTTTATAGACCATCTTGTTGGTTATCAGTTTGCATAAAAAAGTGAGGATTTTCCGAATAATAGAGGCATAATAATGGAAATTGTGCCTATTAATAAATCCATTCTTATGAAAAGCTGCCTCAATAAAACAGTATTGAAGAAGTTGACATCATGTTGCATTTCTCCTCTGGCTCAACTACCAAATTGGAGGCTCTTTTGAAAATCGTCATCAGATAATTCCTGCATGGTGCATTTGAGTATGATATGCATGCAACTTATTTGTTTTTAAGACTCAACCCACAGACCGTCTACTTATTCCTACTAATGAGCTCACTTCTCTTTGACTAACATGGGGATTCTCAACCGTTGCCAGCACCACAGAAAACTCATTTTGTTCGTTCACAACACGTTTAATTCTTTCACTTTTTTATATTCGACATTTCCAGTTTCTAGAAATTTATCGAGAAGGTTTTGCAAGCTGCTAACCTCAGGAATCCTTCTTTCAGGATAACGTTGAGGATAAATTCTATTGACAAGTAAACAATTTCTGTCTGACTCGAACAAAACAAAAGTCATGTCTACAAGTTTCGCTTTATTAAAATTGATATTGTAAATTCCAAATATTACAAATTGTAACGACCGATAAGTGTGATAAATGCTCCTTTGTACACGACAATTTATACCAAACTGAGGTTTTATTGCTTGTCGAATAACGAAAACAGCAAAAAATGTACAAAAAAAACATTACAATAAAGGACCGGTTAAATACTACTATTTACTCATTTCAATGGATTGGAAGAAATGGTCTCACTAAATGACCTCATTTCAAAATTGCATAAAGACGTGTGTCAATCAAAATTAGCAACACGTCTAACACCTATTATAAATCTTTCTATTGAATTATTTGAGGGAACCTCTTTTTTTAAGTTTATTCTTGAATTTGACACTTATTTATTTATAAAACGAAAATGGTTGCAATTAGTCATAGGGAAGTACTTACAAAAACTGTTCGTTTTTCATTTCTACATCACATCGTAGAAAAATGTACAGGATGTTCCATTGAAAAAATTGAGAAAATTCAATTTAAAATGTTCTTAATTGATACATAATTTTTGGCCACCCTGTACATTTTTAGGAAATAAAAATGATTCAAAAATATTAATTAGATGTCTCGTAACTGCTATTCACATAAGTTTTTCTTAAAACTCATAATTGTGACTGTGGTGATTTTTTTAATATCCATCTGCAGATTACATTATTTCAACAAAAAAATTCATTACATCCAAGTGGTTGTTAGATATTCAATGCTAATATAGGAATGAATAGAGCCTATAAAGATGCTTCAAAAAATGTACTGATATACATAGCATTCTATTTTAAAAAAAGGCACTTGGTCCTGTAGTTTCGTCTTGGCTCGCCCTGTATGTTCGAAAATAATTTCCAGTTATAGACTTTTTATCTAGTTTACTTCCAATTTTTTTAAAAATCTCTAGCTATCGTAGAGCTCGAGATAACGAGGCCCGATGCACTATTGACCCACCCTGTATATTTTCATTGAGTTAGGAAAAATGATATTCTTGGACAATTTATTCATTAGATATGTTTTGTAGCCATTATAGAAAAAAATTGATAATTTTATCAATAAATATTAAGTCTTCATGAAACCGATAATTTCCACACGTCGGACTGGAAAATTGGAAAACATATTTTGTCGAACAATTCACTAATTGCATTCTACATACTTTCATTAAGCAATCCTGAAAAATCAGCTGGTTATTTAAAAGTGGAGTGTACATATATTCACAAACGCATACACTCTAAACTTTCGTAAGTACCTAAATAAAAAAAAACCAATTTGTTCGTTTTTTACATATAGGCTTATACTTACTGTCGGACAACTTATTCATCGTGAGGTATACTTCATTTAAAAACAAAAGATCAAAAAGAGAAATTGTTATTAATAAATTTTGAATCCTCATGAAGCCGATGAATCAGCTTCAGGTTATCGATACATTTTTCAAAGTTGTAATTTTTATATATTTCTGTTGGTAGACACCCTTAAGGTTCCAAAATTTTTGTCGGATAATTTTGTTCTCATGCGTTTCATGAATTTTTCTTGCGATTATATTTTATAAAAGTACAGTATCTATAAATTTTTTATACAATACCAAATCGACGAATTTCGGAAAAATGATAGAGGAAAAGCGACGATTACGAAAATTTTCAAAGAGTTGCACTTTATGTCGGCGGGCACCCAGACTAAAAATCAAATAATAACTATAATTAAATGTTCTATTTGCCACAAAGTCTGAATGTTGAATTTTAAATAGGAAACTAACAAACTTACTCACAGTTCTATAATAGTATATTGTATATCGAGCATGGAAAATGACAAGTGGGAATGTTGACGCAAGCGGCCACAGACAGAGCGCGAAAATCACACAAGCGTGTAAGACACTTTCCAGCGAATCGTGTAAAATATTTTTCCTACTGCGATCAAAATCACTTTTCAGGTAATTACGCATTTAATTTATAGTCGAGTACAACTCTGCTGTGCACTCAAAAAACGCAACAGAAACTTTACGACCTCACTAAAATACCATTACTCTCTGTACTATCTTACCTACAAATTGAATCACTTATCTTTATAGATTTTTAATGTATGTCGGCTTGTTTGATGAGACCATGCCGAATGGTGCACCGGCATTAATATAATTGGCTCGTAAACTTTTTGTTGCGATTTTTGAGTTCACAGCAAAATTGTAATTGTACTCGACTATACGAACGTCCTACTTTTGTTGCGACATAGCAGGTAATGGACTTACAAGGTGCTATTTGCTGCTTTGATGGCACTACAAGCCTTTTTTGTTGAAATAAAAAATTGTTGAATGGAGCTATGGAACTAGTAGAGACTCTTAAGGCCTGCGTGCACAAAACTTATTTGAATTTGAAGTGGGGGGGGTTGCTCATTAAACTGTTGGACAAGGTCAAAGGTTACACCTGTATAAGTCCCTCTGTGTCGGCTTTGCCCTGTATGTAATTATAAATTTTCCAATTATTTAGCTAATTTTAAATATTTTGAGAAATTTTCTCTCTTTTATGAATGAAATTTACTATAACAGGGTACATTCCGTAAAATGATCACGATGTGAACCAATATTCATATTTTAATATTAAAACTGTTCAAATTATAGACCAAGAGTTACTGAATTTTTCAATAAGTGTCTGAGAACCTCCGTTAACTTGTACTAGACTACAGTGCGTAGTCCTGTCTAAGGAGACTACGCTAAATTTGTAAAAAATGATTGGTCAACTAAAGGAGAGTGCGATTAATCAATTCGAGGGGGTGAGCAAAGTGGGGATCCTGTTAAACTAAGTGCAAAAAAGTGTGTCCGAGAACCGCTGAAAATTGGATAGAAGAGACTAAGAAATCATGTTTCAAGAACTTTTAGGGAACCGAAATCAGTGATAAACTGCGTTTGACGCAAAAAATTACCCGTTTTTAAATCTTTTTCAATCCATTGAAAAAATTGATTCTGCAGTATCAAATTTCCTTAAAATAGGCTATCAGTATAATATGAACATTATATAGCGTAAAATTCCATTTGAAAGAATAGGTCTATCGTTCTTTAATGAACTATTTGGCTTGTCTCTGTCTTGAGATATACTTTCACCAACTCAGAGATTTATCTTACACGTACTCGTTAATGGTTGCTCGTATTGGATCCTATTTTGGCTTTAAGCACACCTTCTCTGACTAATTAACATGTATGAAGTCGATTCATTTTGGAGTTTAACCTCCGATCATTCTTCCACATTTTCCTGCACCTTTCCAAGGCAATTGTCGTTTTCTCTGTGATTTTTTTGATTGTGGGTATTCCAGGTTAATTTTTGGTCAAAATTGACCCCTATATATTTCGACTCATAAGCAAGTAGAATTTCCACTCCATTGGGCGTATGGGCCTTTAGGTCTTTCAGTGCTCATTGACATTTATTTTAAAAGTGACAACTGTGATTTTGTGGGGATTTATAGAGAATCCTTCCTTGCCACACCTTCTGTTGACAATATTTAGAGCTCTTTGCTAACGTTCTGATACCGCGTTCGTAAATCGCTTTTTCACTACTATTGCTGGATCGTTACCATCTCCTAGTCAGGAAAAGCTTTCCGCTGACAATTCATCAACAAGGGCTGCCCACATCAGTAGAGATAAAACTCCTTCCTAGGGACAGCCTGTTTTCCCCCTCTGATAACTTCAACAATTGTATATGAAGTTCGTCCGCTCCGGGAGACTTGCTATTCTTCCTGATTTTTATAGTCCTGATAGTCTTTAGTATTTTTTTTTAATATTTGAGGTGAGTTTTCCAATTCTCTAAGAATGTCAAATATACGTGGCTCAATACTTTTGAATAGTTCTTAGATCTATTATTTTCAATACGTTTTACTATCCATGATGACTTTGTTGGTTTCGTCAGCTAACACATTTGTTTGGCGTATCCTACCTCGATCTATGACTTCACGTACTTATTTGTGTACGGCAAAATGATCATTTTTCTTTGCGGCTGTTCAATTTCTTTACATTTCTCCTCTATTCATGGTTATTGGCCATTCATATTTTTCTCTATATCTCTCTATCTATTTTATTTGGGGTATCACCTGTTACGAAACAACTCCCGTGGCCTGCTGATACAAACTAGAAAGACTGTTGTTTCATAATTGAAGGAATTAAGAGAATGTTATAAAATAAAAAAATGATTATAAAACCACGTAGGTAAATGACTGACAGCTCTAGGTCTAAAGTGTTATATGTCACTACAGAGGTTGCGGAACAGTTTATAACAAGGATGACTTTAAAGGTCAAGCTTGATCAGTGCAGTGTCGTATTTATTCAATCTCAGATGAGGTGCAACTGGGAGAGGATAAGGATGGCAAAGTGAATTAATTTAGTATACTATACAGCGAACTAATAAATCAGCATAAAAAATAGTTAAATTTAAGTAAACGATTCATTTTAAAAACATAAAAATAAATAAATAACGAATATAAAGAACTTTCAGATATACTTAAAAATATATGCCTTAATTGCCAATTGATAAAACTATCATAAATAAATTTTTTAAGGTAACTACTTGAGTAGGTCCAAACGTTCCTGGCCCTCGTGAAAACGCCACTTATTTATTAGTCGCGATAAATGAGCACGATTATAAGTAATCATTGTAAGCTAATGTATTTAAATCCATGCATTGTTTTATTTAAAATCATTATTCCAGATATTGATATACTTACAGTATTATCAAACTAGGAACAACTACGCAGATGAGGTTACTAGTTAAACGTTTTTTTAGATTTGAAACAAGAAAATAGCTAAATAAGAAATTTTGCCCTTTACTCTTGAGGATAGAATTGACACCTATAGGCCACCATCTCAAGATGTCGAATATTTTTTGTCTCAGTTTGAGGACGCTCTGGGTATTATATCATGTAATGCTACTAATATTATATGTACTGGAGACTTTAATATAAACTTATACAATTTAAATAATGCACATGTTGAAAATTTTTATTCGATTCTAGATGAATTCAGTCTTTCTCAAATAGTCGATTCTCCGACGAGGATTACCAATACGTCCGCTACGCTAATTGACCTTATACTTGTTTTAAATGCAGAAAATATTTTTGAAAGTGGTGTCACGGATAGTGAAGTATCGGATCATCAATTGGTATATTGCAAGGTAAAGGTTTATGGTAAACATAATGAGCCCAAAATGGTTACGTACAGAAACTTTAAAAAATTTAACTACAATAATTTTGAACTAGATTTATTTGCTATTCCTTTTTACAGAATTTTTGATTTCAATGATATAGACTCAAAAGTTAACTTCCTTAATTTAATGCAATTGTTTGACCATCACGCTCCACTAGTAACATCAAAATGCACAAAACAATATGCACCTTGGCTTACCGACGTACTAAAGATAATGATAAAGTTAAGAGACCGGGCTTTAAGTAAATATAAACGTACTAAAAATAACGAACACTGGTTATTTTACAAACAGTTACGTAATTATACAACTCAAGCAGTACGTAGGGAGAAGAAAGCATATTTCAATTTTAATATTAACAATGTGAACGCCAAACAGTCTTGGAAAATTTTAAAATCAAATAATATCATTCCTACTTGCAAAAATAGTAACATTCCAGATCACTTAAACGATGCTGGTCAAATTAATAACTTTTTTGTTAACTCTCTACCCGCCACATCAATATCAAACGTTGTTCTAGACAAATATAAAAATGATACATTAATTGATCCCACTTTTAAATTCCAACAAGTAGATGAATTTACTGAACTAAAACTCATTAGTGAAATAAAAACTAATGCTACAGGGTGTGATGGATTAAATATAAAAATGATTAGTCTCTGCTGCCCACATATCATTCCTTACTTAACACACATAGTAAACGTTTGTTTGCTTGATAGCGTTTTCCCGACTGTGTGGAAAAATGCCGTGGTAACCGCATTGCCCAAGAAGCCAAATCCATTGGAACTAAAAGATCTTCGGGCCATCAGTATACTTCCTACCTTGTCAAAAATTGTTGAAAAGGTTATGGATATTCAAATTAGGGAGTATATTTGTGAAATATCTGTACTGCCTCTAACTCAGTCTGGATTTAGGCCAGGACATAGCTGCACCACGGCACTTCTTCATATCGTCGATGACATCATGAGAGCGACAGATCAAGGTTTATGTACAATCTTGATCTTACTGGACTTTAGTAGGGCTTTCGATACTTTGAATTTTGAAATTTTATTATCAATATTAAAATATATTGGGTTAACAGATAGTGCACTTAAATTAATTCAAAATTATATTGAAAACAGACAACAGAAAGTTGCAATTCAAAATAAAGAATCAAATTATCTAACCTTAAAGTCTGGTGTACCACAGGGTTCCATTCTGGGCCCTCTGTTGTTTACCATATACACCAGCCAATTAATTAAATGCCTTCGTTACTGTATACACCATTTATATGCTGATGACACTCAGCTTTATATTTCATTTAAGTCTGCTGATGTAGATAGAGCTTGCTACCAAATTAACCAAGACCTCAATATGTTTGTTGCTTTAGCCAGGGATCACTGCTTGATCATAAATCCAACTAAAACTAATATTGTTACATTTGGTCCAAAAAATATGTGTCATAATCTAAAGAAACATATCAATATAACTATAGACCAAAATAAAATCCATATAGTAGAAGAAGCAAAAAACCTAGGAGTTGTGATTGATAGTGATCTCAGGTTTAACAGTCACATTAGCAAACTTATGCAAAAATCATATGCAAAAATAAAGTTAATTTATGGCAGCAGGCACTATCTCACAAGGCAAACTAAAGTTATGTTATGTGAAAGCTTAGTGTTGTCATTATTAAATTTTGCAGACTCTATATATGGACCTAACTTAACCTCTGTGCTTAAACACAAAATACAACAAATTCAAAACTCATGCCTGCGTCTAATCTACGGTATTCGTAGGCATGAGAGAATAACTTATAAGCTGACTCACACAGGGTGGTTAAACATGGAGCGTCGGAGAATGTTACACGCGTGTCTATACCATACAATTATTATACGTAAAATACCTCATTATTTATATAATAAGATACAGTTTAGAACAGATGTTCATACTATTAATATAAGATTCAAAGGTTTATTAACACCACCTACTCATCAGCATGAATATTTTAAACGGTCCTTCAGTTACCAAATATGCAATGTTTATAACAAACTTCCAAATTGTTTGAAAGAAATGGGCCTGAGTCAGTTTAAATCAAATTATAAAAAGATTTTATTTAAAGAACAATGTGAACAAAATTAGCCCTTTAATATTTATTTTCATCTATATGATTTTATGTATTCTTCTTAATTTTTTAAGTATACTATTTGAGCACTAATAAAAAATTATCAATACTGTAGCATGCGGTGCAATTTAGGTTAAGTGGTAGAACAAATCTATAATTGTATTATAGATATTGAACTTCGCCTTTTATGCCAAATGTATTACATTAATCTGTAAATTTATTGTACAACCAAAGTTGGCTAATAAAGACGTTTATTATTATTATTATTATTATTACATAGACTACTGCGGTTTAGGCTTTTTTTCAAGACAACATAGGAACAACATAAAACAATTAATAACTTCACAAGAAGTTGAGTGTACAAAATTTGTGTTTAGGAGAAATTATATTAGAAATGTACCCGCGAAAGGGCATCAATTTATTCTGGGTCTCCGGGGTTGAGACAGCCCTTGATAACACAAAATAATATCAGATACGTCCAAAAGTTGCGTTTATATTATAGGTTGTATTAATTTATTAGAAATGTGTGTGTGTGAAAGCGCATTAATTTGTCTTTGTGGTGTTGAAATAACTCTTGATGAAAAATAATTAATAACTTTACAGCTATGTGTGTCCAGAGAAGTTATTCGAAATGTAAATGTAAGTGTGAAATTGCCATTGGTACTCGGAGTTGAACCATCCTGTTAATATCTAAAAAAATAATCACGTTATAACCACTTGAGTGCCCACGCATTTAGGAAATATTGTATTAAGCTGTTCCAAATATAACTAGGAAAGGCCATCAATAATGACTTCGCAACTAGTTGAATGTCCAAAATTTGACTTTAGGAATTAAGATATTAGAAATGTGCCTGTAAAAGAGCAGGCTTTTTATTACCGTCAGTTGCATCAAGTAGAAATAATGATAATAGATATTGATGGAGTAACAGATTATTACAGAAGTGACGAGTCAAATTCTGTAAAATATTTTTGGAATACTGCGTTATAAGAAATACTAGAGGAAGTTCATAAGGACCTAGAATATGAAAGTGATCTGGGTATATGGAGAAAAAAATTGACAAAAAGTACTGTAATTTCTCAGTATCAGTTAAAAATAAACTAAAGAAAAAAGGATTATCTGGATTTAACAAACGAGGTCTGGTCTTACACCATTCAAGCGCGCCGCTTCGCGCTGGATGGACTGATATTGAAAACTGTTCCTACATTATGAAATAGAAGAGTAGATAGGCTAGGAGTGTGCGGGACCAAAATCCCATGTATTTTCTTATGGAGGTTCATTTTGCAGAAATTTGCATTTGGGGCAATGAGAACGGGGTGAGTTTGGGGCAATGAGAACCGTATGTATTCGGGGCAATGGGAAATCACACAAGCCTCTGACTTAACATTAGTATATAGTATATAGGGAGTATATATTTAACATACAATTACTTATAATTTGAATTGAAGGAATTCGGGAAATTAGGAACGGTCATTTTAGAGCATAATGAATAAAATAGCGAGGAGACAGGAGGATTCGAATGCGCACACTTTGAATTGCATTATTTTTTGGTATCGATACAACCGATGACGGACGCTGGTGTTACCATCTCTTAAAATATGGCTGATATTCCAGAATTTGAAGAATTTCAGTTGGACTTCCAACGTTCTAAAATTATAGTGTATGCCTATGATAGTAAAAGGGCAGGACGTTATCTTCAAGAGGACGAATGAAGAGTCCTCTTTGAATTTACCCCATTACTAAAGGCGTTATCATGTGATAACATCGTCAGCGGCGGCCATTCTTGTTGTAGTTATTACAGCGAAAAGTATAATATCACTAGGGTTTTTGATTTGTGTTCTCATTGTCCCGATGTAAAATTCTGCAAAATGAACCTCCATAAGAAAATTCAAGAGATTTTGGTTCCGAACTCTCCTATTCTATCTACTTAGGAAACACTCTCTGTCTCTTAGTTAACGGAAATGAAATAGTGAGCAAGTACATGTACCATGATAAAGTTTGGTCGGGTCCTACCCACGCTGCGGATTGTACACATATTTCTCCACCGACGCGACAGTTGAAATTTATATTTTAATGAATTTATAATAAGAGGATAATGAGAAACTTCAATCTATTCATTAAAATTTAATAAATGACCTGCAGCATGTGTAGTAGTTTTTTACAGAATTATAAACAGAATGTGGATTTATTCCTGACCTTAATATTTGACAAGATCGCAGTATGGTCATTTTAAATGTACTTAAGGATACGATTATTACATATTTTAATAAAGGATACGTTCATTACATATCGTGACTGTCAAAATATTCGGTAAAGTGTAAAAGTAGCTTTGGGTTAAACTTCGCCAAGCACCTCCAACATATCTTATATTGTGAATGCGCAGAATTTGTATTCTACTTATAGAAATAAAACATTAATATAATTACTAGGCAAAATACATTTTTGAGATCTAAGTGTTATTCACTATCAACTCCTAAAAAGATCAAACATCGTTGGTAATTCCTGTTCACTAGTTTCAGCTTACTGCCAATAATCCGGTTGAAATATTAAATACTGTGGAATTGAAAACAACATGCAAAATTAATCAGTTCTTGACATTTACATTTAGCCATTTGTAATAATGTGAGTATAACTATAATTAGAAACCACAAAAACATAATGCAGCAAATTAGACAAAACACCAAAAACATTGAAAGAAAACAAACAAATATTCTCTTAATGAAAATTGATAACTCTAGCCTGGAAAACATCAGTCCTACACCTTTCTTAAAAATAGGAACGTATAAAAATATTTAAATGAAAATAACAGAGTGCTACGCAAAAACATTTACAGGTTGTAGAGAAATGATAGTTATTCTAATTGGTATTACATATTTTTGTTAAGGTAGTTATATTCAGGCCATAACTTTTTTCTTAATATTATTATATTACGAAAAAACCATGGGGCGACTTAGTAGCACTATGACAAGAGTGGTGCTATGAATTTTCATTCAGTAATTTCCAAGTTTTACCAATATTTATTTCGGCAGGTTTGTACTATTTAGGAAAGCATTTGTCTATATAAAGCAATAACTCGGTCACACGTTGTGCGTGCATCCATAGATTTATTATATCGAGTGTACATACTTCTAGGGGCGGCGGGCCGTGGAGGACCACTTGTGTATTCAGGAACGGCCATTGAAATTTTCCTGTCGCTCTTAATTTCTGAGATACAGAGTGATAAACTGATTTTGGTATAAAATTATTTTGGTCAGAACGTTCTTATTATTGATCGGATTTTGTTTAAGTTTTAGTCACTTTATATACTTATCACAGTTGATAGATTGCTATGATAATTTTTTTAATTTCCAGGGCCGGACTTTTTAAATTTGTTTTTTTCAATTCCTGTAAAAAGATCACCCTGTACATATTTTTAACATTCAGTTGCCAGTTATAAAAGCCCCTACAGCACTAAATAAAACCATGTGATTAAATTTTTGTCGCACTTTGATTGTTTTTTTTTTACAAGCGATTGAATTTGACAGAATGTTGAATTTGAAGAAAAACAGCTTCATTTGCTTACATTAATTGTCCAAATAAATAAAAATGGTTTAATAAATATTTAGAAAAGTATATTTAAAAATATTATAAATACTTAGAGCAAATTTTCAAAACGAGAACCTCCAGCTTCTATACATTTTTGTTGCCAATAGATTTTCTAAGGTAAAATATTTTGTAAGAAATCTAAATACACCTAACTATAAAGCTAACTAAGCTTTTCGGGAAAAATATGTGGGTCATTTAGGTCGCTGTTAATCATACCATACCAAACATTTACCGAGAACTTATGTTGAGAATGGGCTTCTCTTATGGCATGAGGATTGTTTTGGCCCATTTATGCGAATTTGTTGAATTAAATACGCCATTGGGCCTCGTCTATGAATAAAGTTCGATATGTAATCGGTCTGTGATCAATAATCCACTGGTAAAATTCACCCTGTTGAAGAATTTGCGCTTACTGAATACAGGCCCGTGCGGTGGGTTTTTCAAAGGTGAGGCGATACTTGCGATTGCCTCACCAATCTCTACATCAATATTATTAATAAAAACATTAATTTTGTATACAGGTTTTTAATATAAAAAAACAGTAACGCAAGCAAGCAGAGTGATATATAAATAATCAAGACATGTATAATATTAAATAGAATAAATAGAAAGATCTCCAGAGTAAAAGAAACAAATTAAACATTTACAAATGAACTCGTTTAACTTTTTGCTTTGCAAAATTGCTAATCAGATCGGAATAATCTAACTCAGCTGCGATTTCAGATTCTATTGAAAGAAGAGCTAAAGATGATAGTTTGGTTTGGTTTAAAGTTGATTTTAGATAGGTTTTTATTAATTTCAACTTTGAGAAACTACGCTCACCACTAGCAACAGTTACCGGTAAAGTTACTAAGATGCGCAAGGCAACGACAGTATTTGGATATAAGACATTGTACCCCGTAGAGTTTAAGTAATTTAAAACCTTCATAGAATTCTTGTTGCAGGGTAAACACAGGTCACTTAATTCTTCTTTTAACTCCGCGCCATCCACGTCGCAGTCTTCACCATCCTTCAACATAAGATGTAGATCATCACAACTTGCTTTTATAACTGTTTCATTCATATCTTTTATATTAAAAATGTTATATAAAAACTGAAAATTATTACTGTGGGAGCGTAACTGCAAAAAACGTTCTTCCAATGAATTAAGCGTAACATCTAAGAGGAAATTAAATAACTCCACCTCAAACTTCACCCAAAGGCACTTCATCAGGTGTCTAATAAAAAAAAATTGGCGCTTCTTGCGACGTGGTCTAATATCTTCTACTAATTTAAATTCTTTTCGATTTCTAATTCTTCAGCCACTTCTTTGGCTGAGACCCTTATTTGCACAAAATCGTTCGATCTATAAGATTTCAAAAGCTGTACTTGAAAGAGAATATCATACCACAAAATTATACTACAAATAAATTTACAATCTTTGACCTTTTTTGCCAAACTCTTTGCCCTTTATTTTTAGTATCAGCATCTATCACATTTTCTTTTATAATTGCCACCAGTGCATCATAGATTGCACGTATTTGATATCTTGGCTTTAAGCCATCGATTCTGCTGGATCACATTCTGGTACTTAGTGATTTAAGGGTTAGTTGACTTAAGTGAGCCGACAGTTCTTTAATCAGCACAGTCCATCTCTTTGGAGATCCAGATAAAAACACGTACAACTCCTGGACAATTGAGAAATAACCCAAAATTTCTCCGGAATAAGCAGCTGCATCGTTGACAACTAAATTCATCGAATGACATGCACAAGGTACAAAAAATGCTCTGGGATTTTTCGATAAAATTCTGTTTTGCACACCTTTGCGATTGTGAACTCCCTTCATATTTGAACCATTGTCATAATCTTGTCCTCTAATATTTTTAATGTCAAGGTCTAATTCTTCAAGATGTTTGACAATAAGTTCAGTGAGGCCCTCTCCAGTTGCTTCAAAAAATCCGACGAAAAATTCTTCACACCTAAATTGATTAATAGTGGATTCCAAACATACTGCTCTCAAAATTAAAGATAATTGCTTATTATGGCTTACATCAGGTGTGCAATCATTATTATTATTAGCCGTTACTCGAGTCCGAGTATAAAAATGTTACAGTCGATAGATTGTGTACAATAAAAAACAAGTAAAAGGTGTAGTCTATTGTAATTCCCATTCATCTACGGTGCAGACCACTATGGCTATAGAGGCCAATTCGGGAGAGCACATGTCGACCGCAGTCAGGACAAACATAGACCTGGTTAGGTCTTGGATTCGGCCTTCTTGCAGCAACATTTCCTTGATAGCTGGCCACAACCCCTCGCCATTCGGTTCTGTCCGCTGCAAGTTGTTCCCATTGCTCGTCTGCAATACCGCAGGATTTTAGATTTTCATGGAGAGCGTCTTTGAACCTCTTTCGTTGACCGCCACGTGTGTGCAATCAACGATAATGGGAAAGTACTTTACTTCTTTAATCTTTCCCACAATTTAGCAAGAACTTTCTTTCCCATCAATTGTATTAGTTCGTCTTGAGTCCTACTACTTAGATAAGTTACAGACCATATCTCTGAATTATTCCGAATTCGTCAAAGATGTTCCTCCATTACGGCGTCAAACACGGAAAATAATTCGATAATTTTTAAGAAATTTCCATTGTTTCGCTGAAATAATTGTTTTGTAGATCCTCGAAAAACTAAGCATTGACCAGCCATCATTCGTATCACGGATATTATTCTCTTTAAAACATTTCTCCAATGTTGAATTTCCAAATGTAATAATTTTTGATATTCGTGGTCAATGGTTTTAAGTGATTATCAAATTCTTTCCATTTTTTAAACGAATTTCTGTGGGACCTACTGCCCTCGTGTGATGAAAGTGCTCGTGTTAAATTCTTCCAGTTTGAGTTGCCCTTTTGACCAATGCATACCAGAGGATTGGTCAAATAGCATACAACAAAAACAAAAAATTGAATCCTTCTTAGAGAAAATATTAACCACGGTCTTTCTACTTTTTCGTCATTCTTTAAAATTTTTATATAATGGAAGGCAGAAAAATGACGATTTGAAGCATCTGGCGGAAAATTATGTTCTCTTACTTGCAATGGGCCATTTTCGACAAGTATTTGACGCATTCTGTCTGTCATAGAAGTAATATTCCATAAAGTCGGGTCAGATGAAATTGCTATATTCTCTTCTACTACAATTATATTTGAGTTGATGTTTTCAGTTTTCTTTTTATTTTCCTCTAGTTCCACAGTAACTACATTATTTACATTGTCATTGTTATATGTGTTTTTGTCAAAATCAAGACCTTCTTCGGGTATTTTCGAGCAACTAGGCGGAGGGGAATCAAGAGAGTAGGTATCAGCATTTGGATTTATTATGATCTATACTTCCACTAACGTTACTTTCGGTGGTTGATGTGGACGGCTGATTTTTATTCAAATATTGTTGTGAACGGTTACTCAAATATCATTCCTTGTTTGATTCTCAAGTCGTTTAGTTCTATAGTGATGACCTGAGAGTCTTCTTCTCTTTTTATTCAATTCCATTATTTGTCACGTAGGTAAGTAACCGTAAGTATTATATATCAGATAATTTTAAGGTTGGTAATAAATATGTGAGGATTATAGAAAATAAATTACAATATATCTTCTTATTATATTGTAAATAACGCGGAACACCTATGAACTATAATATTGAAGTTTTTTAAATCACACAATTACAAAAAAACGCACAGCACTGGTAAAGCAACGTAGCAAGCTAATAGTTTTTGTCTTTGGTCACAGCTTAATTTTCGATCGTTAAACTTATAAACAAACAACCCACGCCCCACGATATTGTCGATATTAAACATAAACTCTAGTTACACCATGTATTTAACGTGCATTTATTCTCGACCCGAATTTTAGTAGGTATCTATTATATTATATGTATAATTCAAACTAAGTGTTAAATGCTAACTAACCATTTCAGAAAAGTTTACTAAAATTTCACTAAACAAAATATTTTTACGGCACTCGTCGCTCGTCGTCGGCACTTTGTTATTTGTCTATTAAAGGCGAACCGCCGACACGTGTTATTGATGACAAATTGTGCACACTGCACATTTTTATGATATACCTATATTGGCTTAATTTCATACTCGCCTGTTACAGCACCATGCTTGGGTCATTGGTTAGCAAACTAGATGGGCGCTCACAAACTGTATTACAATACTCTATTGGAGTTTCCAAATGGCCAACAATCTGTATTTGACATTTTTATGATTAGTTGAAAATTCAGAGAATTTTAGAGATAACTATTATTATTTCTCCTGGCATTATGGCATATTATCAAATAAACGAAAGACTAAGAAATTATACAACAGAAAACGTGTCAGAGGATGCTAAAACGCCGCCCCTGAATCGTGCCGTGTTGGGTGGTCGCCTCGCCGCCTCACCTCACCGCACGGCCCTGACTGAATATAGTATAGATGTAATCTTTCTTTATTTAGAGTCCTCCAAACCCGCACATGAGGAACTGCTAATTGAGCACTTATTCGTTGGGTACTTACTTCAGGGTGTTCTTGAACAATATTAATGATATTTTCTTGTTCCTCAATGTTTTGAACAATATTTCGTTCCACTTTTGATGATGGAAACTTGCCGTGCTCTCGCACAACGATGCACAGTTGAAAACCTCTGATGATTTGGTGTTCTTCTGTTAGGAAAACAAATATGGTATTCCTCTGCGGCTTGTCTACCATTACCATCACACAATCCATAAACATAAATATCGGCATATTCACATTTTTAAACTTATAAGGCATGATTAGTTGCAGACTAAGTTAACCATTATAAGTACACTAGTTCTATACAACCTTAGGCGAGGGTTGTATAGGAGATATACCATCCTTCGGAGGGGATGTAAAGCCGTCGGTCCCTTGTCTATTAAATGTTAGGCAAGTAAAAGATCCCTACTCTTCTTAAGGGAAGAGGTTCGGCAAAAATTCCTGGTTGGGGGTAGCTCGTCTACAGGCGTTGGTGTTAGGCCTCAGTAGCGGAAATAGGCCGACGTTAAATAAATGTATAAAAAAAAAAAAGTACACTAGTTCTAATGTTTATGTCAACAAACATGGAAATGTCAAACTGTCTAGGCCTACTATAATTATAATAAAAAGAAAACTGTTTAATGATTCCTATTTTAAAATGTACCTACTTACTTTCTTTGGTATAAAAAAAAACTTGGTTTTAATTTTTTTTTCCATAATGAACTTTATTTACCGAGTTTAATTTGAGCATTTCTATTTATTTGGACAATTAATGTAAGCAAATGATGAAGCTATTTTTCTTCAAATTCCCCATTTTGCCAAATTCAATCGCTTGGAAAAAAATCAATAAAGGTGCGACAAAAAATGTAATTACTTGGTTTTGTTTTGTTTGAATTTTATAATTGGTAAATGCATGTTAAAAAATATATACAGGGTAATTTCTTTTACAGGAATCGGAAAAAATTAATTATAAAAGTCCAGCTCTGGAATTAAAAAAAAAATTATAATAGCAATCTATCAACTGTGATAAGTGTATAAAGTGTCTAAAATTTAAACAAAATCCTACCAATAGTATGGACGTTCTGGCCAAAATAAATTGAGACCAAAATCAGTTTGTCACCCTGTAGCTCAGAAATTAAGAGCGATGGAAAAATTTCAATGGCCGTTCTTGAATACCCAAGTGGTCGTCTGCCGCCCCTGGAAGTATGTACAGTTCCTCATGAAACACCCTGTATATTATAGATTTCACACAACTCAAATCGCTGTGGTTAGAGTAGTTACCACGTTCATTTCTCGCCCCTTCGCCTTTTATTATGTAAGCTACCTATAAAACTCTCTCTCTTTGGGATATTACAGAACCTTTTTCTTTCTATTTCGTTACCATTGGTCTTCAATATAATTAAATGACTTTGATGTCTCTAACAGCTTTCCTGACCTCTAATACAATACAAACACAACGATTAATCATGTTAAACAGAATAATAATCGATGTATCTGTCTATTATATAGATAGTAACTAAACATTGATACTATTTTTAAGCCTACCCTTTATAGAATTCGTTTTCTTTGCATTTTACTGCTTGATAGATTAGTACTGGAGAAATATATTATTTATGATTTACTCAAGCAAAACTTCCAGATTGATGTCGTTTTTATTTATAAACGTACTATCATAATAATGGTATTAATAAATCAAAGTTATGTAATAACGATTATCTTAAAGCAGTAACCAAAAAAAGAACAAAAAGTGTTTTATAAATAGCGTAATTTAAACAGAACAAAAATAATATAATTAAGTTTTCGTAACACTGCCTAAAAGTAACTTTCATACAACAATAAAAATTATCAAACCAATAAAAGTTCTCATTAGTGCTATTAACAGACTATCCAAAACAAGAAAAAAATATTCGAGATGAAAGCAATAAATTATTATCGATTGCCGTAATGAGAAAAACACATGATAATATAAAAATATCACTAAATAAATTTCAATAAAAATAGTCGTATATAAACACGATGATGAATTTCCGTAAGGACGGGAAGAACATTTATTATCTAAACGAAACTTGGGTGAACGAGGGACACTGACAAAAGTATGGCAAGATGAAAGGTTCTTAAGAAGCATTTTTAAATGGACGGTCAATAACGTTGAAGCCATTTTTAGGAAAAGGGAAACGATTAATTGTCACGCATATTGGCAGTGCCAATGGTTTTATGGATGGAGCTTTGCTCGCATTCGAATCTAGAAACAGGTGACCATCACAAAGCCACAATAGGACCCGAGCCCTTTTGTGACGTAGCAAAGCCATGCATACGAGCAGCCATTAAGGAATGGGTGCAAAATAAATCTCTGGAATGCTGGAGGAATCTCCCAAGACAGTGACAGGCCAAAGAGTTCATTAAAGAAGGTTCGGCCAAATTTACGGAAGATTTACTAAGCCAGAATAGGAAGGCCATCAGAGTAATAGTAGGCCTTCTAACTGGCCACTGCTGGCTCAATAGACACATGAGTCTAATGGGCCTGGCAGAGGATGCAACATGCAGATTCTGCCAAAAGGAAGAGGAAACTTCAGTTCACGTATTGTGCTACTGTGAAGGCCTGGCGAGACTGAGATTCCAAGTACTCGGAGAAGAAAAACCAAGGGAGGATAGCTATTCAAAAGGGCCTCTATCAAAGCTGTGGAGTCAAGTACAAAGGATAATGCTGGATGAGGTACTATGAGGAAGATATTCTGGGAGCATCACAATAGACCTGAAAAGGTCGCGGTGGTAAAGGCTAAATAACCAGCTCCTTTGTTAATCTAATCTAATCACAAAGATATGAATGCAGACGTTTTTGAGGAGTATTTTACGTAATTGTTGAAGCCCTTCCGGATCTGTAGTTGTAATGGATAATGCTAGTTATCACTATGCAGATTGAACTGACCCCTACGAGTTCTTGGCGGAAAGCCGATGTAGTTCAATGGTTATCTGGGAAAACCATCTCTACTACCACTTCCACGACTTCCAAGAAACAACCAATCCTTATTGATTTTTAGTAAAACATAGTTTGAAGATAACAGTTAATATTTAGCCATTTGTTTCAGACGTCAGATCAAATGCTAGATAATGGCGAAAACAACAAAAGTTTTCTGAAATGAGGGACCTGAGAATTACTTTAGTAAAAGTTTATTGTAGGAAACTTTCTGTACGTGATGCCCAACAACGAATTTCTAGTCGAAAATTCAACATTTAATGGCTGCAAATCACAATTATTAGAAACAAATGAAAGGCAGATGGTGGCACGTCGTTATGCACAGGAAAAGAAAATAAGTGCCGAAGAGAAAAAACTACAAGGAACATTCTTACATACATAAGGAAACTGAGTTCACTGTTCTGCGAGCGCGGAGTAGGTTCATCAAACATGTGCTAGCATATTCCAAATCATGAAGAAATGCATACGTGACAGATTTCAAATATTTTAAGGACCTTGGAATCTCACTTGATCCTAAATGAAACTTTATTGATAACATTGATCATATTATCTCTAAGGCTAATAAAATGTTAGGATTCATAAAGAGATCTACATTAAGCTTTAAGAGTGTTCAAGCATTTCGTACATATATTTCTTTGGCGAGGCCGGTAATTGAATATTGTGTGATGGCCTGGGAACCTTCTTATAAAATTCATATTTCACATATAGAACACATACAGCACACATTTTTGAAACAAGCATGCTACAAGCTTACCATGCAAGGAATCCATATGAATATTCTAAATGCCCCTATATATCTTAATTTGCCCACCCTCAACAAGAGACGTATAGTCTACGATTTAAGCTTCATTTACAAGTTAGTCAACAACCAAATTATTTCCCCTTATTTGTTATCAGAAATTAATATTAACGTTCCTCCTCGGAATACCAGAAACCCACTCATTTTCAAACCTAATTTCCACAGAACGTCTTATGGGTGTCATACACCCTTAAATAGAATGGTAAATAATTTCAACACATATGCAGCACATATCGGTATTTTTAATATTAATTATAACACATTTTGTAAACAGGCTCGCCTCATTTATAACCAATAATACCTTTCTATGCTGTGTTTGTTTCCACTCCACACGTAAGTCAAATCAAATTCATGTCAATATATTGTTCTATATATGTCAGTTAGTTTATTTAAGTGTTTCAACGTTTATTCCTCTGTCATGTTTTATTTTATTTATTGTATTTTCATTGTGTAAAATTGCTATTTAATCATATTTTGCAAATATAAACTGTATACTGTTAATGGACCTGTATGTCCGTAAATAAAGTATTATTATTATTATTATTATTATTTCATCAGAGAACAATAATTTTTGAGTAAGTTTACATCTTTTCCCTTTTTATCATATACCACAATGCAGTCTTGTGTAGTCAGTATGTAACCTCATGTAGTATGTAGTTTTTGGGGCAGGCAATTTTCAAGTTAAAACACCCTCGTAAAAACCACTGTTCAGCCAGGAGAGAATCCGCTCTTCTGAAAAACCAGTACAGGCTATTTATATATTATTTGGAATCATAGTATACAGCATGTGGCGTCGTCGTGTGGCGTTTGACGTATAGTTCAGTGTATTTATTTCCTGCACTCAAAAACGCAACAAAAAGTTTACGACATAATTATTATCGCCCCTGGGCCAAGCGGCATACTGCCATCAAACAACCGACGCATATTAAAAACCTATAAAGGTAGTCAATTTGTCGGCGGCGTAGTACAGAGAGTAACGATATTTTAATGAGGTCGTAAATTTTTTGTTGCGTTTTTTATTTACACAACAAAATTGTACTCAACTATACTACCTGATACGACGATACGACGATACGCCGTGCGGCGGTGTTCGGTGAAATATCCGCCGTCAACATATTAATTATTGTGAATAAATAAAACAAGTTCGCTTTATTCACCTACAGCTCTCAAACATTCATTCTGGTTCAAGTCAATGAAATGGCTAAAAAGCATTAGATGATCAGTTACACAGTGGAAGTTGCCTTACTCCTGTCAAAATGTGCACTTGTTCCTCGATAACTCCATGGTTGTTTACAAAACGGCCACAAGAGCGTACTTTTTTGCCCCTGAATAGGAAGGCAAGAAGTATGTTTATTGCGTGTTTATAAAAAAAAGTTATTTGTATATCAACAACGAAAACAAATAAAAACGCCACTAGATAGTTTATTGACAAGCCGTGACATATTTCAAATATTAATGATGATCAAGTAATACATGAGGCAGTGAAGTGCGGTCGTGAAGTAAAAGCGACCAAAAAATAAGATTAACAAATGGGTATAAAAAGATGACACTTTAGAAACGCTATCAGATACGACAAACGTCATTTTTTGTGCAGTTGCCTAAAAACATCTTTTTCTCTGTCCACAGAAAACTGTGACAGGGTAAATGTCGATGGTTTGCACGAGTTTGAATTTGTACGTTTTGAGTCTTTAATCGCACAAGACTACATTTAGCCCATAGTAAAATACAATTTTTTAAAAATCGTAATTGCCCTATTATTATTAATGGACAGGAAAGTACGTTTTTTGTGCGAGTCATAACAACCATGTACTTGTATATGCACAATTCCACACCTATTATATTTTTAGCAATGTATATTGTAACATAAAAATTTTGAAACAACATACACAGAATATACACCTAATACTGCAATTAATAAAGCCCGTATGTCCACATTTGTATTTTTATATTTGTATTTAAGACTGACTATACGTAAATATAAAAAAATAATCAGCTTGTTATTAGAAAAGTCATGCCAGCCCTGTATATTTGATATAATTTAAGATTGTGTCGTAAGAAAAATGTTATCTTGCATGTTTCTTTATTTATGTATCAGTAATGGACTGTCGTTTTTACTAGAAACACGGATGTTTTGTAAGATATTATTTTCGTGGAAAATATTTCTCTAAACGATCGCTGCAGGTACCTAAAATCGAGACATATTTCGTTGCTTTTAATTGGTTTATTTAAACTAACATCGGATTGTTAATGTTTTAAACGTTAAAATAAAGTGTAGTTAGCAGAATCGATAAATATGTCGAAATAAATGATAACTTAAACTTATTTCATCATAGTTAACTGCTCTTCAGTGTTTAGTGTTTAGTTGAGTGCAATAAAGTGAAAAGTGTTAACTTACATAATTATTTTTGATAATTAATGATTAAGTTAAGTTCGACTTTAAGTGTACTTCGTTCTAAGTGTGATTTGGTCTCCAGGATGTTCAAAAGCTTACGTAAGTTGTATATGAATTAGTCTATTGTAGATATTTTTATTATGGAAAAAAGTAGCCGAATCATATTGATTAATTAAATCTTAGCACAAATCTGTGCACCGCATCAAAGGCAAAAAGCATTAAGGCACCACAAGTACAAATAATAATTTTTACAATAATAAAAATTGTGCTTTTTACATCTGTTATAAAAAATCGTTTGATATTAAGCGTTCTAAGTAACATTTTGTAAAAAACGTGACGACGGTGTTACGATATAATATACGACTTACGTTAAAACGTGACTACCTTGTTAAAACCTCTTCTTGATCAAATCTAGACGGTTAGGAAAGGGTTGTCACGACTTTACATGCTTTTATATGACTGAATTGGTTATGACCTTTATAGGACCATTGGGTTTTGTGAATTTAAAGACTTCTTAACGTCATAAAGAAGTCATTACAAGGTCGTGACTACCTTTATAATGACCTTCATACGACCAGAGAGTCATAAGAATGGAATGCCATGTTGGAAAGTACGAGCCAATATGTCTTCTATATATTTTACCTTCATGTATGTCTTTTACTTGTTAGTTTAATGCTCGGTTAAGTAAAACGCCAACGATCAAACTGCAATGTACGAAACTAAACATGTGGTGTTATTTAACAAAATAGTTCAATACAATTATTTATATGTGTGACCCGGAACAAATTAACATTCGAATAAGACCAGTGCAGATTGTTGGCTTTAAAGGTAATAATTAATAATAATAATAGTGTCTTTATTTAAATTTCACATACTTATAACAAGGATAATTTAAGAGTAGTGGCGAAGTTCAACATCGTTGCTCTTCCACTTAACCACTTCGTAGTACATAAAAATTAAATAATTGATACAGAATAAAAAGTATATATATATATATATATATATATATATATATATATATATATATATATATTGGTATAGTGGTGAGAGGTAATTGAATCCTCTCATGTGGTCTAATGCTACTATACACCAGACATGATAGATGTCTCCGTGGTGCATAGCGACTTGCCATTTTGCAAGTACCGAGGGCGGCGACCTTCAGCCCTTGGTGGACTTAACCTATATACTGTTATTATACATGATTTGCAGGAAACAACTACTCAGCGGGCAAATACCCCGACCTGCATTGAATTACACCTTACAAATCATGAAAAATTGGTAGCCAATGTCATTTGTCAACTCCCTGACCAGACATAGACCGGTTTCGAACTTATTAGTTCTCCTCAGTATGCCATAGGTCATGGAGCAGACAAATGACAGTGGCCAACCTGCTAGTCTTATACAGACTAATGTAAATGGTATAGTGGTGAGAGGTAATTGAATCCTCTCATGTGGTCTAATGCTACTATACACCAGACATGATAGATGTCTCCGTGGTGCATAGCGACTTGCCATTTTGCAAGTACCGAGAGCGGCGACCTTCAGCCCTTAGTGGACTTAACCTATATACTGTTATTATACATGATTTGCAGGAAATAACTACTCAACGGGCAAATACCCCGACCTGCATTGAATTACACCTTACAAATCATGAAAAATTGGTCGCCAATGTCATTTGTCAACTCCCTGACCAGACATAGACCGGTTTCGAACTTATTAGTTCTCCTCAGTATGCCATAGGTCATGGAGCAGACAAATGACAGTGGCCAACCTGCTAGTCTTATACAGACTAATGTAAATGGTATAGTGGTGAGAGGTAATTGAATCCTCTCATGTGGTCTAATGCTACTATACACCAGACATCATAGATGTCTCCGTGGTATATATATATATATTTATATACAGGGTGTTGCATCATGAGAGGGACATAGCTTAATAGGTGGTAGAGAACATCAGTGGTAACCGGAACCTCCCATAGAAATGTCTCATTGGGCCTTCATTACGAGGTTGCTGGGTGTTAAATAATTTTTGGCCAAACCTGTTTTTTGTCATAACTTTGAAATGAAATGAAATAACGGATTCATATTTGGTACGGCTAATGTACTAACGAGCCCCAAGAGGTACATGTATAAAAAAAAATATATCCAGGTCCGGACTCACTATAATTTATGTTTCTTCTTTGCATCAATAAAACATCACCCTGTATATATTTTTTTGAAATTTCGATACGATATTCGAAAAGAGCAAGAAAAAACAAACAAAATGGCCTATTTCATTTTTTTGTTACACCTTCGTGGTTATTTAAATACGTTGTTAAATGTGCAAGAAAATGGATTACAGAACCCTATTAAATGAGAGGCACGTGAAATAAATAGTTTTATAACTAAAATTTGCAAAAATTCTATTGAGCCTAGGTGGTCTGGGTGAATCCTAATTCCGGCACGTTTTAAAGGTCCATTTTGGTAAAAAACTGTGGTCCTAATAAGTAATCGGGTATGAAATAACAAAATTTTTAATCAATCACTGTAGGCTTGTTCAAAGTGACAGATAATAAAAAGAAATCTCCTAAACAGTTGAATAATTGTTTGTTAGTAATTTAATGTGTCAATAATCCGCATTTAGTTAGTGAAAACTTGTGAAAATATTTTAACTATGCCAGTAAAATTTACAAACGTGGAATATGCTGACATAATATTCATCTATGGTTTCTGTAATGGAAACGGTAGGTCGGCGGAAAGAGAATATCGGCTGCGTTTTCCTGGTCGTCGATGCCCTAATCATAAAACCTTTAGTACGGTGTTCCAGTATGCAAGACAACACGGAAAGTTTCCTAATTCTGCAGTTGTGGAGCGTGTTTTACAACAAGGTGTGCAGGAACAAGACAATATTATAAACGTAGTTCAAGAAAACCCAAATATGAGCACTAGACGAATCAGTTTGGCAACTGGTATTCCTCATTGGCGAGTATGGAGAACCCTAAAAAGAGAACGTTACCATCCATATCATATCCAGCAGGTACAGCGTCTTCAACAAGGCGACGATATCCCCCGCCTGGCATTTTGTCATTGGTTGTCTAGCCATCGCCCAGTCATTTACAGAACCTTATTTACGGATGAGGCACAATTTACAAGGGATGGAGTAAACAATTCACGAAATAATCATAAATGGGCACAGGAAAACCCACATGCGGTACGCCAACGCCGTTCGCAACACAGGTTTTCTGTAAATGTTTGGGTCGGACTTGTGAATAGACATTTGATAGGGCCACATTTTTTTGAAGAAAGATTGAATGGTGAAATTTACTTTGATTTTCTTCAAAACATTTTACCGAATATGTTAGAAAATATCGGTATAAGAGGCATGTTGTTTCAGCATGATGGGGCCCCACCACATTTTAACCTTCAAGTAAGAGAACACTTAAACAATGTGTATCCTAATAGATGGATTGGACGCGGGGGTCCACATGAATGGCCACCAAGATCTCCTGATTGTAACCCTTGTGATTACTTTTTATGGGGCCACTTAAAAAACGAGGTTTATAGCATTGAAATTGAAAGTAAACAACATTTAATCCAGCGCATCGTTACAACCTGCGACGAAATACGGAATAATCCAGAAATGATACGTCGAGCAATTGGTGACCTTTCTAAACGCGCAAGAAAATGCACAGAATGTGGGGGAGGACATTTTGAAAATTTACTTTAGTGTCAATTACGTTTTATTTTTAAACACATTTAGTTATTGTTTTGTTATTTATTGTTAATTGAATGGAAAATATTTTATTTATTTAGATTTTAGTTTGTTCTCTTTTCCAATTTTTATTAAGTATAAAATGTTGATGATTTTCTTGATCAAAGTAACTGGTTGCTTAGGCCTAAATGGTTTAAATTATCTGTCACTTTTATTCTTTGAACAAGCCTACTGTGATTGATTAAAAATTTTGTTATTTCATACCCGATTACTTATTAGGACCACAGATTTTTACCAAAATGGACCTTTAAAACGTGCCGGAATTAGGATTCACCCAGACCACCTAGGCTCAATAGAATTTTTGCAAATTTTAGTTACAAAACTATTTATTTCACGTGCCTCTCATATAATAGGGTTCTGTAATCCATTTTCTTGCACATTTAACAACGTATTTAAATAACCACGAAGGTGTAACAAAAAAATGAAATAGGCCATTTTGTTTGTTTTTTCTTGCTCTTTTCGAATATCGTATCGGAATTTCAAAAAAATATATACAGGGTGATGTTTTATTGATGCAAAGAAGAAACATAAATTATAGTGAGTCCGGACCTGGATATATTTTTTTTATACATGTACCTCTTGGGGCTCGTTAGTACATTAGCCGTACCAAATATGAATCCGTTATTTCATTCCCTGTCAAAGTTATGACAAAAAACAGGTTTAGCCAAAAATTATTTAACACCCAGCAACCTCGTAATGAAGGCCCAATGAGACATTTCTATGGGAGGTTCCGGTTACCACTGATGTTCTCTACCTCCTATTAAGCTATGTCCCTCTCATGATGCAACACCCTGTATATACAGGGTTACTGGTAATTCGATACATTCCTTTGGAGATGTGATGGGGCATGATCTAAGAAGTAAATTTAGCCCTAACATATATTATGCAAAACTCAATAGTTTTTGAGATATTTAATTTTTTTTGTTTTTCTCAAAAAGTAGATCTTAATGTCCTAAAGGTTAATTTTTGAAAAATTTATTTGACATTTTAAAATTTTTTCTTACTGGATTATTTGTCCAATATTATAGATATCCGTTTGGAATGAAAATTATCTGGAAACATTTCGATCATGTGAACATCTGAAATAAAAACTTTAAAATT
The DNA here is from genome assembly GCA_963675555.1 of Leptura quadrifasciata. Classification (NCBI taxonomy): domain Eukaryota; kingdom Metazoa; phylum Arthropoda; class Insecta; order Coleoptera; family Cerambycidae; genus Leptura; species Leptura quadrifasciata. Next base: position 110,336,333 of record OY776676.1, on the reverse strand, counting down.
TTTTTTTAAAATCAGCCATGAAATTTACCTATTAGGTTTTTTCAAAAAAATATTAACGTAACACGCGTATAAATTATTATAAAAACTGCCTTATTTCAATAGCTATCTAACAAGGTACAAATGTTTAATGTATCCTTAATAGTTCTAACAAAATACTAGTAAAAATAACACAAGTAGTACGATTTTTATATTTAGATAAACAGTAAAAAACATTTTAAAAGTAGAGTTTAATTCTTCATTAATTTCAAAGTTGTACTTTATTTTTTGTATGTCTTGCTCAAAATGGGAGCCCCTGTTCCGTATACAGACACGGCATCGTCTTCTTATTTCCGTCCTTGTTACTCTGGTTGTCAGATTATGCCTTATGTGTTGGGCAGCATCGACTATCCTTTGTCTAAGGTTTTTCTATAATATTGACTGGTGTGGCATAGACCATCTCCTTCATATGACCCCATACGTAATAATCAAGGGGTGTTAAGTCAGAGCTTCGCGCTGGCCAAGGTATTGGGCCCGCTCTTCCAATCCAACGGTTAGGGAAACGTTGATCAAGTAATTGTCGTACTGTCAGCCGATAATGTGCTGGACAACCGTCGTTCTGAAACATCATTCGCTGTCTGACGGCGAGAGGAACATCTTCTAAAATCACCGCCAGACCATTTCTTAAAAAATTTTCATAGATTTCTCCGTTTAAATTTTGAGGAAGAAAGTGTGGCCCTATTAAATAGTGGCCAATGACTCCCATCCACACATTAATAGAAAACTTCATTTGGAAACTAGTTTCACGTGTTAACTTGGGATTTTCCTCTGCCCAATAACGTAGGTTGTGGAAATTTGTTATACCCTCGCGATTAAATTTCGACTCGTCCGTCCATAAAATTTGCACTTTCTGCATCTGAATTTAACATAAAGCGGCAGAATTCCACTCTCCTTCCAGGATCACCTTCCTCCAAGCCTTGGACAGGGGTATAGTGGTAAGGATGGCATCCAACTCTACGTATCGTAGACCAAACTTTCCATTGTGACGCTCCGGTTAGTCTTGCAACTTTATTAGTTGAAATAGTTGGGTCTTCCTCAAAATACCTCAATATCTCATCTTCATCATCTGGTTCATAAACGGGAGGAGCACCAGCGTCACTTCTTCTACATTTCATGGAGCCAGTTTCAGCGATATTTCAATATGCCGTACTAAATACACGTGCATTTGGTAAACGGCGGTTAGGGTACCAAAGACCATATTCTCGGCGAGCTGCCACAGTCATAGACAAACAAGATATCAGCGTATTCTGCGTTGGCATACGCGCCATGGCACAGAAAATACAATAACAACAACTACGAGCAAAATCAAAATCTTCGATAACTAATTTAACAAGACCAACAAACTTAAGAGACACGGAGATAAGAATGTCAGTTAATGACATATATGCACAAACGTCAAAGTCAAGGACTGACTGACTTAAACGAAAATGAACGCTTAGTCGTTTATAAATTCCGCCACCAGCATTATCTTAACTAATTTTTTATTAGAACTATCAAGGGTACATTAAACATTTCTACCTAGTTAGATAGCTATTGAAGTAAGGAAGTTTTTATAATAATTTGTAGGCGTGCTACATTAATATTTTTTTGAAAAAACCTAATAGGTAAATTTCATAACTGATTTAAAAAATAAAAAATTTACAAGTTCTTATTTTAAATGTTCACATGATCGAAATGTTTCCGGATATTTTTCATTCCAAACGGATATCTATAATATTGGACAAGTAATCCAGTAAAAAAAAATTTAAAAATGTCAAGTAGATTTTTCGGAAATTAACTTTTAAGGCATTAAGATCTACTTTTTTGAGAAAAACAAAAAAATTTAAATATCTCAAAAACTATTGAGTTTTGCATAATGTATGTTAGGGCTAGATTTACTCCTTAGCTCATGCCCCATCACATCTCCAAAGGAATGTATCGAATTACCAGTAACCCTGTATATATATATATATATATGTGTTGTTTTTTTAGGTTTTCGCGGGTGTTAAATGAAGTGTTATTGTACTTCCGGGTGCTCTCCCGCGTTGATGGTCGACTGACGGAGTCACGGTTGTCTACACGACGTTTCGGCAGAATCTCATCTGCCATCTTCAGGTTCTCACTGAAAGTTGCGTTGATATATATATATATATATATATATATATATATATATATATATATATATATATATATATATATATATATATATATAATGTTATATATAGGCTGTCCATTTTATCAGGGCCCTCGAGAATATCTCACTTAATATCGGTCGTACAAAAAAAATTATGGTCAAAGATTTAGTTCAAGATGGCGGACGACTTCCCCGTTTATGATCCGATTCGTCTCAAAATCGATATCTGTGGATGATTACAGTATATCAAAAGACTAAAAAGTAAAAAATAACATCATGTAAAAAAATATTTTCAAAAAAGCTTTTATTTAAATGATCTAAAATGTAGAAAATATACTTTGAAGTAAATCAATCCCATCGTTTTGTTATTATAAATTTTTTTATGATATAAAAACTTGTCGCGAACAATCTTCTTTACATAGGAAAATCTCGCAACAAGCTTTTATATCATAAAAAAAATTATATAATATAACAAAATGATGGGTTTGATTTAGTTCAAAGTTTATTTTCTACTTTTTAGAGCATTTAAATAAAAACTTTTTTGAAAATATTTTTTTATATAATTTTTACGTATAATTATCTTTCTCTCTAGAATCAGATGCATCAGAAAAATGAAAAAGTATTTAATGCACGAAATGTAGGAGGGGCAGTCCTTTTTTAAATATTGTGTTCTAGTTTGGACAATTCGAACCACCTTAAAATATTGTTGTTATCGCACTAAAGACTGAATACGCTGCCAATATTGTAGAAAATATATCCAAATGATATATGATTATATAGATACATAAAACAACCTCTTAAAAATCAATATCAAAAAGTCCGCAGAGGCATTTATGATAAAAATATTTATCACTTCTATAACATCAATTTTAATAATCATTGAATACATTTTACTATGTATAATAAAAACTAAATGTACACTAAAAACTAGATGTAAACATTTTCCACCGGTCTACTGATGTAATTGTTGAACACTCTACATGACAGTTTTCGCAACTGAAAGGGTGATTAACATATTATACTACGCAGAATTCGTGTTTTTTATAGAATCTTATTAAGGGGTGCAACACTCTTTATGTTATGGTGATCAGTGCCGTAATTCCTGGGACCGGCAATTATTTTAAATTGCTGTCCTGCATTTTTTGTGTCCCATATAATATACCGTATTTTTCGAAAAACTCGCGTAATATCTAGTTCTTTTCTCATTGTTGAAAATAATGTTACGTGTTTACACCCTGTAGTAAATACTTCCAAGCGTAGATCCAATAATTGCAACACGAATTTTCACTAACCACTGATTTATATATCACCAAATTACAATAATTAGTCCTTGTAATAATACACTAATTATAACTTTTATCTACTATAGAGGCATCTACTATAATTGACAACTTGTTACTGTTCTTTATCTTATCTCCGTAAGAGGGCGGCCCATAACAATAATTTGTGAAAGTTGTGAATTTTTAATGATGATTATTTATTTGTTGGGAAGTTTAATAGAAGGTATATCAGATTACTAATGGGATTTAAAGATTTAGGTTTTATAAATTGGTAACAGAAATGATTATATTCCTGATTTTTATATAACTTTAGGTAACTAGTTTTTACTATAACCAAATAACAATTTATATACTTTTTAGATTTATTTAGGTTTTACTAGTGCTTTATAATGGTCACTTTATAAACCAATGAGTTATACCAGATTTAGTAAATGCCAAATAAACTTAAAAGGTAGTTGTGTCTTGAAGAAATTGTGACATGCCATATTTCGCTGGTTTCTGCAAGTTAATAAGTAGATTAATTCACCAACCTATAGTAATAAATTGCACTTTTACCGATAGTTGGCACGTCACTTTACCACCTAAATTAGGCTTCCTGCCAACAGATGGCTCTCACTAGGTAAAATTTTAACAAGTATTAAAATAATTGTGTATGTCATGAAAATTTAATATATAAGCTATTACTATAATTAGCGGTAAAAATTGTCTACAATACGATACTGTAAATATAGTTAACGATGGAATGTCCATAAAAATCGATTTAGTTCTTAACATTTCAGAAGTTAGTACTCTGGTAGCCGTATTGTCGAACTGTCAGTTTAAGTCATTTTCCCGTATTCTTGTGAATTAAAAAGATTATAAAATCAGCCAAGTTGCTTCAAACTTGCTTTTTAAATCAAGAAACCGAGCCGAAAACTTTGCCAAGGATTAATTTAGTTAAAAGGCGCGTGGTTGGTAGTTGGTTTGATGCCGGATCAAAAACTAAATTTAACCTAATTTTCAATTAATATTTTGGTTTGTTTAATTGAAATTTCGATTTATTCGGATTAAAAAGCAGGTTATCGCCTAGAAGTAGTATTCTAGATGATTTTAGTAAGGCCTGATTTCAATCTTGGTACAACTATTCTGTATTTGGATTATTTGGATTTTGGACTTTTGGATCATTTGCTATTTTTTTGTACACGATTTTTGGCATGTGATTTACACATTACGATTGAGAAAAACCCTATTTAATTGTGTTGTGAAGATTTCTACAACCTGCAAGGACCTCGATCGACAACCTTCAAGTCTGAAGCGCCTGGAACTGCCCAAATTTTGTAAAAGCTAAGTAATTACTGTATACATATACAGGCTGTCCATTTTATCAGGGCACTCGAAAATATCTCACTTAATATCGGTCGTACAACAAAAAATATGTTTACGAAAATTGTGCCGATCTATATAACCTATACAAAATGGTTTAAAGACATTTGAAATCCATGGCCTACTTTAAGAGTTATGGCGGAAAATATCTAAAATGCGGAAAAGGTCTAGGCCAAATATCTCCGTTATTTGAAGAGATACGAGAAAAATTCTAAGGCGAAATTTTTTTGCAAAACAGAGTGTTTCAACGAGGTTGAAATAATAATGAAATCATGAAATACAAACAAATGGATATTATATTTAAATTAATTGGTAAAGACATTTTAACTTTCTGAGCAAGGAGTGACGCTTTTATGGATGACCTCTATACATTGGCATAACTGCGAATACTCCTTCCATAATTGCTCCATGTTGCTTTCTTGATTATTATTTTGTTTTTGTTACCTGAATTTACTTTATTCTTCTTAATTGTGTTAATGTTTTATTATAGCAAAGATTTGAACAACTTATCGAATTATTTTATCGTTTTATTTAATCATGCTTCTCCACGGCAAGTATAATGCTTGTTAAAAAAATATTGGTTTTAAAAAAATGTTTTATAATTACTACCGTAGGACCAATGAATAAATATGGCATGTGATATATCATTGAAAAGGGAGGAAAATACTCTATTTAATGGCTCCATTTCCCGCCCGTTTCACAATAATTTTTTTAACAGCCTGAAAAGTAAATCTCATAATACAGCAGCTTTGAAAAAATTTAGATAAAACCTCGTTGAAACACTCTATTATCCGCCTTAGAATTGTTCTCGTATCTCTTCAAATAACGGAGATATTTGGCCTAGATGTTTCCCGCATTTTCGATATTTTCCGCCATAACTCTTAAAGTAGGCCATGGGTTTCAAATGTCTTTAAACCATTTTGTAGGTTATATAAATCGGCACACTTTTCGCAAAAATAATTTTTTTTGTACGACCGATATTAAGTGAGATATTTTCGAGTGCCCTGATAAAATGGACAGCCTGTATATGTATACAGTAATTACTTAGCTTTTACAAAATTTGGGCAGTTCCAGGCGCTTCAGACTTGAAGGTTGTCGATCGAGGTCCTTGCAGGTTGTAGAAATCTTCACAACACAATTAAATAGGGTTTTTCTCAATCGTAATGTGTAAATCACATGCCAAAAATCGTGTACAAAAAAATAGCAAATGATCCAAAAGTCCAAAATCCAAATAATCCAAATACAGAATAGTTGTACCAAGATTGAAATCAGGCCTTACTAAAATCATCTAGAATACTACTTCTAGGCGATAACCTGCTTTTTAATCCGAATAAATCGAAATTTCAATTAAACAAACCAAAATATTAATTGAAAATTAGGTTAAATTTAGTTTTTGATCCGGCATCAAACCAACTACCAACCACGCGCCTTTTAACTAAATTAATCCTTGGCAAAGTTTTCGGCTCGGTTTCTTGATTTAAAAAGCAAGTTTGAAGCAACTTGGCTGATTTTATAATCTTTTTAATTCACAAGAATACGGGAAAATGACTTAAACTGACAGTTCGACAATACGGCTACCAGAGTACTAACTTCTGAAATGTTAAGAACTAAATCGATTTTTATGGACATTCCATCGTTAACTATATTTACAGTATCGTATTGTAGACAATTTTTACCGCTAATTATAGTAATAGCTTATATATTAAATTTTCATGACATACACAATTATTTTAATACTTGTTAAAATTTTACCTAGTGAGAGCCATCTGTTGGCAGGAAGCCTAATTTAGGTGGTAAAGTGACGTGCCAACTATCGGTAAAAGTGCAATTTATTACTATAGGTTGGTGAATTAATCTACTTATTAACTTGCAGAAACCAGCGAAATATGGCATGTCACAATTTCTTCAAGACACAACTACCTTTTAAGTTTATTTGGCATTTACTAAATCTGGTATAACTCATTGGTTTATAAAGTGACCATTATAAAGCACTAGTAAAACCTAAATAAATCTAAAAAGTATATAAATTGTTATTTGGTTATAGTAAAAACTAGTTACCTAAAGTTATATAAAAATCAGGAATATAATCATTTCTGTTACCAATTTATAAAACCTAAATCTTTAAATCCCATTAGTAATCTGATATACCTTCTATTAAACTTCCCAACAAATAAATAATCATCATTAAAAATTCACAACTTTCACAAATTATTGTTATGGGCCGCCCTCTTACGGAGATAAGATAAAGAACAGTAACAAGTTGTCAATTATAGTAGATGCCTCTATAGTAGATAAAAGTTATAATTAGTGTATTATTACAAGGACTAATTATTGTAATTTGGTGATATATAAATCAGTGGTTAGTGAAAATTCGTGTTGCAATTATTGGATCTACGCTTGGAAGTATTTACTACAGGGTGTAAACACGTAACATTATTTTCAACAATGAGAAAAGAACTAGATATTACGCGAGTTTTTCGAAAAATACGGTATATTATATGGGACACAAAAAATGCAGGACAGCAATTTAAAATAATTGCCGGTCCCAGGAATTACGGCACTGATCACCATAACATAAAGAGTGTTGCACCCCTTAATAAGATTCTATAAAAAACACGAATTCTGCGTAGTATAATATGTTAATCACCCTTTCAGTTGCGAAAACTGTCATGTAGAGTGTTCAACAATTACATCAGTAGACCGGTGGAAAATGTTTACATCTAGTTTTTAGTGTACATTTAGTTTTTATTATACATAGTAAAATGTATTCAATGATTATTAAAATTGATGTTATAGAAGTGATAAATATTTTTATCATAAATGCCTCTGCGGACTTTTTGATATTGATTTTTAAGAGGTTGTTTTATGTATCTATATAATCATATATCATTTGGATATATTTTCTACAATATTGGCAGCGTATTCAGTCTTTAGTGCGATAACAACAATATTTTAAGGTGGTTCGAATTGTCCAAACTAGAACACAATATTTAAAAAAGGACTGCCCCTCCTACATTTCGTGCATTAAATACTTTTTCATTTTTCTGATGCATCTGATTCTAGAGAGAAAGATAATTATACGTAAAAATTATATAAAAAAATATTTTCAAAAAAGTTTTTATTTAAATGCTCTAAAAAGTAGAAAATAAACTTTGAACTAAATCAAACCCATCATTTTGTTATATTATATAATTTTTTTTATGATATAAAAGCTTGTTGCGAGATTTTCCTATGTAAAGAAGATTGTTCGCGACAAGTTTTTATATCATAAAAAAATTTATAATAACAAAACGATGGGATTGATTTACTTCAAAGTATATTTTCTACATTTTAGATCATTTAAATAAAAGCTTTTTTGAAAATATTTTTTTACATGATGTTATTTTTTACTTTTTAGTCTTTTGATATACTGTAATCATCCACAGATATCGATTTTGAGACGAATCGGATCATAAACGGGGAAGTCGTCCGCCATCTTGAACTAAATCTTTGACCAGAAATTCGTAATCGGCGACCCCGAAAACTCCCAGATATCGATTTTCATCGATTTGAACCTAAATGACAAAATCGTCAATCATATTGGTGCCGCCATTTTGAATTTCTGAATTTTGACTAAAAATTCATAATCGGCGACCTAGAAAACTTCCAGATATCGATTTTGAGTTGAATCGGATCTTAAACGATAAAGCCGTCCGCCATCTTGGAGTTGCCATCCTGAACTAAATTTTTGACTGGAAATTCGTAATCGGCGAACCCGAAAACCACCAGAAATCTATTTTGATCGATTTCGACCATAAATGACAAAAGTCGTCCGCCATATTGACGCCACCATTTTGAATTTCTAAATTTTGACCAAGAAAGAATTCATAATTGGCAATCTCTAAAACACCCAGATATTGATTTTTAGTCGAATCGGATTATAAACGGTAAAGTCGTCCGCCATCTTGAACCCGCCATCTTGTTTTTTTCTTATATGAAAATGTTAAATTGTATTGTCTGGTCGATAGCCGAGTGGGTTAAGGCGCGAGGTGGCAATCGCGATTAATCACACGGACATCGCACCACCGGGTTCGAATCCTGACTCCGGCACTGGCACTGTCGAAGGAAATGGTTGTATGTCCGCGTTTTTTCAATGTGTAACCCCCTTCCGCACAAGCCCTGGCTTCTGGAATTGGGGGTTGTCTAATTTATGTGGTGTTTATTTATTTATTATGTGGTGTTTATTATTGTCACCGGACTTATTCACGTGCAAAATTTCAAAGCTGTAGCTTAATTAGAACTAATCGAAATTTTTATTGCAAGATTTGACCTAAACAAACTGACAAACATTGCAAGTTAAATAAAAGCTTTTAAAAATATAGGGGTATAGTCAATAAACTGACACACGGCAAATTTATACTAAAGTCGAGGCAAGAATTCAAGCGATGCACGTCACGAGTGATCTCATTAAAGAAATTTTGATACTAACATAATTTTAACCTCTCCACAATAAAATTGTGAGAGGTTACTAAAATTGGTTCAAAAACGGAAATTGAGATAACATCAAATCTTTACGTTTTGAGGTTCTAGGAACCCAAAAAAGTGGTTTTTGAAAAATGTCTGTGTGTGTGTGTATGTGTGTTAGCACGATAGCGCCGAAACTACTAACCGGATTTGAATGAAATTTAGTACCCCAGAAGATCTGAAAAGGTTTTGGTTGAGATCGGATTACGTTTAGTGCCATTTTGACGCAACAAATTGTTTATTTTATAATTACTTTCAATTTGCAATGGAACCATTGAAAAGCAGTTAAAATCCTGATTTCAACGATATATCACACTTCCACCCTTTCGATTTGGTTTCCGTGAAAAAAATTAAAAACAAAGCAAATATGGCATAGATCGCATTTCGCATGACATGATCGATGCGCGTAGCCGTTACGTCGTGAAACTGGTTACATCACGTGTCAATTCACGTGTGAGGGTTTTTTACTGCTCTAGAAGTAGAGCGGATTACGTTTAGTGCCGTTTTTAAATATATATACAGACAAATCGAAGAATTAAACTGCAAATATTCCTCTAAAATCTAGTAAAATTACTGAAATGCTAATGTTTCATTTAACAAAGACAGCCGCGAGCGATCGAATTGCAATGAGCAAATTTTGACGATTGTCATTGTCATCGTTTGTCATCCGATAACGTTGGTGTCATGTCATGTTAATAAGATTTCGGCATATTTGTAACTTTTAGTGGATTGTCACAAACTTTAAAGGTAGATGTAACAATATCAATATCATATACTATCTGTACCTTCGTTGGTGCATTTATTATAGATTATCACTTTACCAATTTTCAGTTTGTTGCTTTACAAATCGGTAGTATTTAGGATAACTAGAATTTCTTAGTCGTTCAAGTGATGATAAAGTTGTTAATATCCTAATAGTATATTATTCAACGAGCGATAATGTAGGTAATAACTCGCATAGATGATTGTAAATTCATTAAGTTGAGGGTTTTTTTAGTGCCCCAGAAGATCTTAAAAGATTTTGGATGAGATCGGATTACGTTTAGTGCCGTTTTGTCACACAATTTAATGCTCTTTTCAGCTTCAAAGATGCACCGAGTGGGGAGGTTCCAGCCGCTTCCAGTAGCTGCCGATTTTTAATCATTAATTACGTTAAAAAGGGTAATTCTTGACACCCAGTTATTAAGCTTTTTTCAGAAATAGGTACAGTTTAATGGGGCTTCATGATTCTTAGCAGTATTGACTTATTTATAGAATCGATCTGTGACGTGCATCGCTTGAATTCTTGCCTCGACTATATATGTATTATTAAGAAATTCGTATAGTTGGATTTTATGATAATAAATACTTGCCTTAATTATGCATCCGAATTCAAACAGGAAATGACTGACTTTAAAATATTTCTGATAAGACCACGTGTATTTATTTTTACACATTTGGAAAGAAGTTGATTACAACAATATATAAACCGAAAAAAATTTGTAAGTATATATTTTTTTAAACAAGCTTTCAATGAAACGTGCTAAAAACAAGAAAATAACAATTGTTGTTAGGCATACGATGCTTCTCCCTCTGATGATACTAATAATAAAGGCGTGGCGCATTCCGGATTAAGTTATGCCGGCTCAGTGACTTGATGCTTACGTGGTGGTCAGGCCGACCATTACATGCACGGCATCGTTCGTGATGCAGCACGTCGACCACGACAATGGAAAAACCCAAAGTTTTGGAAACCAAATATGGGCACGTATCTAATTCTATTAGGTACATCTTCCTCAGAATCCCGCTAACAAGAAACATTGCACAAATCAGACAGCATAATGCTTCGTGTAGAATAAACTTTACCTGACACTGCCCATTTTCCGGTAACCATTATAGTTAAATTTTCACATACTAACTAAAACTTTTTTTTAAACCATCAACTTTAACTGGATTTTCGTACATTATTCTTTCTATCCCGCTCTTCTTTTCTGTTTGTATTCTTTTGTTCCATGTTTGTAATTTTGTTCTTTTAAATTCATCTCCTAAATCAATCAATTTAATAAAGCCACAACTTCATTTAGGCTAGACCTTTAGAAAACAACAGATAGCGCAGTCCACGGTAGTTACTTCAAAAGGAGTTTTTCACTTAGGTTTTTCCCGTACTAGCTACCACTTTACCACATGTCTCATAGAGTAGTTTGTAATGTTTTCAGTGTTTTTAATCTTTTTATATGTGTCCTCAATATTATTGCTTGTTTTAATTTGTTTGTGATTAAAAGACGTTCAAGTTGTCTTTTCTAATTGTTAATTTTCTTTCTCACCGAAGGATATCTGCTTCCCCCAGACATACAATCACCGTCACGCACGATCGGTCCCGGGCTGGGCTCTGGGGAGGACCTTTATGTCCTTTATAAATAAATGAATTTATTTTGAGTTGAATTTAATTGTCAGGCTCATGATCAAAGAGTCTCGGATTGAAATCCTGGCTAGAGTATGAATGTTTAGTAGCGTTATTAATGTGTTACTGAGTTGGTAGCGGTGAACAAGATGGGGTTATGTGAGAGGCAACATGGTTGGACGCTGTACCACTCCTGAGTATCGTAAGGAATGATCTATGTGTGTTTGTTCTCGTTGTGTGGTGGAATAGCGAATACTATATCCACCAGGACATTGATCTAAAAAGATCTGTTAAAAAAGTGTTAGAATTGTATTACGTCATCAATACTATATATGTGTGCAAGTTTTCAAATCTATCGGATATGTGAAAGTGAGGTTTTATTACGACGAGCCTACTTAGTCACTAAACAAAAGTAATATTTATATAACGAAAAGAAATGAAGTGAATGTAAGCAGTAGCGTTCGAGTCGCAGAGGCTCGCAACAGGTGTGCCGAGGGCTAGCTCAGCTCTAGCCGGTGAGGGGGTAGGTTAAGGTTCATACACAAAAAAAAAATAATAAAGCATATACACATTAGTTACTCATGTATATGCATAAAGGGCGCCACTAGCTAATAAAGTGACTGCGACCTAGCTAGAAGGCTCCCAAAATTTCCAAGGGTGCCCAAACGTTATACTATATTTATTCGTGGTATGAATTTAAAAGAGAACCAGTATGTAAAGTTAGAATTGGATATTAAATTTATTCAGTAAAAGGGTTTTCACCTGGAGCAGATACATATATTCACAAACAATAAATATATTTGAATCGGTCCTTGGTTATATAATTTAATCTTACCGTGCGTGATACCACGAAGGGTTCACATTAGGTTCACACGAGATAATAAAAGTCGTGCATATGAACTTATTTATATATACTTATGTATCATAACTTATATAATATACCTCCCCAAGTGATAAAAGGTTTGAATTGAATTACCCGACATGTGAATCTATTTACATTTAACATAAAAAAAAGGAATCATATCCAAATACTTAAAATTTTGAATAGCCAAAAAAAATTATTTACAAAATACAGGCATAATATATTTACAACTCATACCCTACATATAAAAGAAAACTGTGCCCAAATACTTAAAATTTTCAAATAGCCAAAAGTGAAATCACAAATTATGTATCCCGAACTCATACGCTAAGTATAAAACCTGTATCACGAGCTGAGTAGCTGCCTCCCAAGAAGTACCACGAATCATCGTCCAAATTGGTCGCATAAGTTGTCGTTGTTAATTCCCATCCATCGAAAATGATCCAGACCACGAATCGTTGTCCTATGTCAAAGCCTGCAGTTGTCAATTCAGTTCCATACCTGTTTTCCAAAACCCCGAATCGTTGTCCAAAGTGAAAGCAAAAGGTTGTCAATAAAATTCCAATTAGGCGTCCACAAGTGGAGAACAAGAATAGGTGACCGAAACCCAGGCCTCTCTTGCTCCGGAGATGGGTTACGCAAGGCTCAATGATTATGTGGGGGGAATTGGCAAAATTCGGGATTGAATATTACGAAAACAACAAAAAGTAACGTAAACACAAAAAGTTGAATAAAATAAAAAAATAAGAAGAAGAAGAAGCCCTAAAAAAATAATTTCATAAGTATACCAAAAAAAATTAAAAAGATCTTTATTCCTTACTCAAAGGTGTAGGGCGGCTTAAAATCGGCGATCCAAGAGATCAAACTTGGAAGTAATTCCTCGTGGGACGGCTTTCTACAATTACCGCAGAAAATGCGTTAGGGAGACATGTGCTTGCTTCACAAAAAAAATAACGTACTTACAATTCAAAATCCGAATTAGTCGAATAAGGTGTGTCGTTCTAAACAACCATAACGAACACAACCAACCATGAATTTCCAATATCCCATGGAAAGCCCCATTAACGGCAATTAAAAGTAAAATTCACAAAGAACGCCAAGCGCACTGCTACCTAATGTCTACCCGTCCAAACAACTCCTTCCTTCATCTCGTGACCTTACAAGCCGACCGACGCAACCCCTAATACCTCTACGAGATGCCTACTGTATAGCCAAAAGATGCTAGTCTCAGCTACAAAATTTAACAGCGCGGCAACCCTGGATACACCTCTCAATAATTACTTACTGTCTACCTAAAAGGCATAAATCAGCATTTAGCACGTAACATTATGACAAAAAAATCATAACCCACGTAGGTAATTGTATTGTCATCGGTACTACATCTGATTGCCTTCGAATCAACTAGGTATATGAACTGTAACTAAACAAAGAGAAGAGGAACAGTGACATAACTCTCCTCTGTCTCTTTCCCTGTTAAGACCTATTTCGGACCGCTGTGCGCCGGCGTGCCGGAGATAAGAGATGGGAGTTTGCGTGTGTTCGGTTCATATTGGACCTTCTCCAAGTGCTGTTGTTTCTTCCACCTCATATTCTCTCAATGCTTTAGTCTCCTTAAGCCTATGCCCAATGCATGCTACAGCAACCGGTATGTGGACAAAATTCAGATCGTTCGGATATGTGAGTCAAAATTCAATTTAAAATTTGTAATATTGGTGCGTTTAAGCTCAAGATCAATAAACTCGGCAGGATAATAAACGTCTACGCCAGGCGATCGTAACTAAGGTGGAAAAATCCTGCATATTACTTATACCTGGTACGCTAGTACCCTAGTACCTATGTAACTAGACAACAGTTTTATTCGCATTCCCAGACTTAAGCAATTGTAAACTCTACTTTGTTAAAATTTTGTTAAATAAATAACTCTTTCTGAAATGCGCTTTTATTGGCTGCACGCGCAACAATCCCAAACTACGTTCGTTTGACTGACAATTTTTAAAAGCCCAATGCCCTCTCGCCAGTCCGTCTACGCGCCACGTTTCTTTTATATTTTATTTAAAAAATAAATAAATAAAATATTGTAGGTACATCACACGCAAGGTAACAATAATTTTTACTGGCTCTAGGAGGTGACAGGCTCGCCTGACGACTCGCCTGTCATTTCCTCCTATCACCAGTAAAAAATGTTTTACCTTGCTTGTAATGTAAAATACTATTATCTGCTGTATGACTCTACCTTATTGAAAATAATCAAAAGCCGTTTTATTGGCACTAGACTACTTAATGAGAGGGGTTAGATCCTCTTCAGAAAATCTCTGTTCCCTTAAAATCCCATGAAAAATTAGTCAAATCATTCTTCTCATATTAATGCGAATTATTGCCAATAAAGGATCTTAAAATTTCGGGTTTTCAGTACTCTGAAGTTTTGTCAAAATCACTACAGTTACCTGACTTACAATAATTTTAAGTACATTTTTCATTGTTATTCTTACATTTTTAATAAGTTCAAGTATGCGTTTCTTTGACCGACCACTATCTTCCATTAGTTTTACACTGCCTGTCTCACAGTCGGTCAAGAATGTTTTGTGCAGAATACCATTACAAAAGTTTAAACACGTTCCTAAGCGTAACAATGATATCAGATATCGATCTGTATTTTCATTGGTATGGGCTATTTAACCATCGTTTATTAAACACTCGGTATTATTAATTTTTGTTTTAAGCACATATATTGTTTCAAAATTAATCAACAGAAATACGACGACACAAAAAGTTTTAAATTACTGTAGCGATAACGAACTAAAATAATGCGTGGATCATAAAATGTTTCTTGCGATTTTGTACAGATTCATAGGAAGAAGATGCAGCGGATCATAATAAAATACATTTAAGGCAAAATCTTTCAAATAGAGGAAAGCTCACTTCCATAATACGTTCGTTAATTGTCGGTAACAATCTCATTGACATCTTTAGTGCTTACATTTCCACACTACATTATGTAATGCAGCTATTTTCTCGTTTAATTAAATTATAATTCGCCGGCCTTAGTACATACACAGTTATAAGTCACTCAAACATGAAAGCAAGTAGTCTTAATGATCATCGAGTCCGCTACATATTTCTTAGCCCGTCTTGTCACCAGACTTGTTACAAATGGATTTTGGAAGTCGGTACTTTTACCAATTAGTTTCCATTAAGTGTAAATTAATTCTCTGACAGCCATTAAGGAGAAACAGTGTTACGTACTGGCCGTCCTTATATTGTCTAATTTTCCATATAAATAAATGTGTATATTTTTTAACATTATTTCTGACGCTACACCTCCCTAATGCGTGTCTGAATTTTTATAGGCCAGTACATAACATAGGGGTGTAGCTTCAGATGAGTCAGAAATAAGTCATGTTCCTATTATGTTAGTTACTAGTTAACATTGATATTGTATTGTAATTTTTTTTCCATCTCTTTCACTTAAAACATAATATTATTAGTTACAAACTCCTCTATAAAATCCTTATTTTACGATAAGGAACGTTGTTACAATCGAAGCGAAGCGTTTTGATGGTAATATGCAATTATTACACTTAACGCGCCAGGTTTGTAACTTGTAATTCAGCGCTCGGCGGGGCACATAGCCCGGAAAGTAGCTGTTGGTTGCAGTCTGGTTCCTTTTTTGTTGTACTTCCAAGAATAACTTCCGAAGCTGTTTTTGCGTGGAGCACGCGCTTCGTGCGAAACATTTCGGATTTCGTCATAGTTACGAAACAAATTTCTGATGAATTTTTTTGCTTTTAGATAGAGTTTGGTGTATTCTTTGACGGTTGCACGGTCGGTCCCGGAGCGGGGTCTGGAGAGGCAATTGTTTAAATTGTAACTTGAGTAAAAAATTGTTGAATCGATTGAATAGTATCTTCACTGTAATTACTGTCCGTCCAGTAAAGTAAATATATTACTATCCTCTAATTAGGAACTGGCTCTCAGGTATAATACCGACTCCGTATCGTCAGACGCATTAAGATCACAGTGCGCCTTTGAAAAACGGTATTGTTTTTGACTCGGTGAGTAGTATAAGCCTTGGCTTCATATATTGGACAAACATCCTTACCGTGTGAACCAATTACCCCTTTGAAATTTATACGGGACCTGAACATTTACGCTGTTTTTCCTTCTCCCTTAAAGCTATGGTTACCCAAGCAAGTTAAAACTTGTTGATTTACCTTGGTTTGATAGTCAAGAACTAAAACTGTACGAAATATTACCAGACTTGACAGTTGATGGTATGTTTATTTTATTAGAGACTCCGTCTAAGGTCGTCCAATAATCATCCTAGGCATCACATTAAATTAATCGGTTTTCGGCTTAGGTCTAGATGTCTTTAATATTTAGTCTAGTTTACGTCTCAGTCTCAGCTGCGACAGATGGCAATGTGGCAGGGAATGACTGTTATGTAATTGTGTGTACGTGTGTGTCCTCGTTGTATGTGCGGTTAAACTCCGTCTAGATTTTAATATAAATAAGACGATTAAAAAATATATATTTTCTACAGTTATTACCTTCTTTTGTCACACGGCGTTCAGTCCGGCTCTCAACCCTCAACCATGGACTGATCTGTCGCATCGGCCTAGCGTGCAGCTCGTTTGTCGCAAGTACATCAAACGTAGAGTCGACAGTTTACCACCACTGGCGGTACACCGTGCTGAGTATCACGTGTGTTATTTATTTGAATTATATTGAGTTATGAGCCGGTTCGACAGTTGCTGAGTCGACCGACGACGGTGAACTCGAGCAGCATTCAGAAGAAAAAAGTAAGTCTTGTCAATGAACCTAGTGCCTCCATGTTGTTATAAATCAGACCGCATCTTGTGAGTTATTTACTATACATGTACGGTCTGAACAGATTTCGTCAACTTTGATGGAAGCTGAACTATTTGTTGGAGTTATATCTGAGCCAGCGCCAGCGTCTTGACAGCTTTCACGTCATCAATTCGAAAGCCGTGAATTATTTGATAAGTGGTGTTGCTTCTTATTCAGGTATGTGTGGATCCTAACGAAGGATGGTATATGCATCCTTGGAGGTCACTAGTATTACTTAACGGGGTAAGGTTCCGTCTTCGAGCTACGCATATTGAGAAAAATGTATCGCATCATACTCTCTTAAAATACACATTTGTTTATAATAATTATTATTCACTTTCGTTAACACATCAATTAATTATTTTTATTCTTATTTTTATTATGTGTCAATTATCCTATAATTATTTTAATTATCATATAAACAGTGTTTAATACACGATTTTATTTGACGTAAGTGGATAATTATGCACTAGATTTCATGTAATTTATTAACGAAAGATAACAGCAAAATCTCTACTGAGGAGCAGTATTTCAACGAGTAGAAATTGCAGCCTATGGAAAACTGTAAATGCCTATTGAATTTTTAGTTTTGTTAAGGCATCAGTGGCATTAGTTTTACGTGGTGCCACTGAGATTAATTGCATTAATAGCTTATTTTATTGTTCAAATACCCATTCACAGTATAAAACTACAACTTTCACTCTTTTCGTAGTAACCTTATTAAAACGCCTCAATAACATTTTAAAATAAAATTCATATAACAGCCAATCTGCTTAAAGTTTGTTCAAAGTTGCGCGTATTACAGTTCCAGTATTTTGTGCATCTTTTTATTTTTGTAAATTTAATAACATTTTGCTTTAAAACTGGAACTAGTTAGCTTATATAAAATATGGTAGTTTATACATCTCTAGAAATCACCCCGTGCGACGGATACGTTTCAATTACAAAGGTGATTATTGAGACGATCCGCCCCTCGGTCAATTATTTTTGAAACAATTCCTTATTTTATTATCAAAATTTAATTATTTTCCTTATATTAGCCATCACTTGCCAACAGAAATTACGGTAGAATAATAAACGATGGATTGCAAAAAAGTCCAATTTTAAAACCATATTTTACATAATATTTCATTTCCTAAATTTAATAGTTTTATTTTGTACAATATAGTGAAATTCTGAACTTGCCACAAAATATATTTTAGCGTGAAAGTTCAACTAAAACTTTAGATTTTTATGATGGTGTTTACACAAAATAAACAAGACGATACACTTCAGCAATATACGATATAGCTATTTGTCAGTATTAGATTAGTCAAGTGTATATGCGCAGACTGCGGGAATATTTGAATTTGTTGGTCCTCTCACTCCGATTCGTTATCTAAATGGGGTGCCGTCACACACATAGTGGGATAAATAGAAACCGTGGTTTTGCTGTTAATTCAGACAATGTTCTTTAGCAAAAGTATAGTCCGCATCTTCTTGAAAGTAAAAGAAATTCCGCTGGCAGTGGACTTGAAATAAGATAGAGGTCACACCTGCCTAAGTATTAGACAGCACGCAGAAAATACATAAAGTCCTAGTCTCACAGATTCCGTTTTGAAGTATTTTTGTTTACTCGGAGGACTAGCTTGACAGGCCGCCCCCAGGCACAATCTGGAGATCTGCTACAGTATCTGAGGACGTGTCGGAGAAAAATGAATCATAGTTTTAGGTTTATCAACACGGTAAATACATTTTAATTTCCCGGGAGTCGCTACCATCATTTTATTTGTTCCTAAATTAATGAATCTAATTTACTTTAACTGCGGATTTTCCAAATTTTACAAAATCAATGATAATAAATTTGATACAATATTTTTATGACTTTATATCAACGATGTGGTCAAACATTATACAAAACACTCAGGTTCTCTTATGGTACCAATATAACCAAAGATAATTAGACTTTGCACAAGTATTAGTGTACTATCAGATAATTTTCCAACAATTATTTTCGATCAGAATAATGAAGTTAGTTGAAATTTCACTATTGTTCGATATGTTCAATTCAAGATTTAATTAGGAGAATTAACTTTTATGAATTGACAATTTTTTGTCACAGCTACGGTGTATGATCCAAAGACAAGAGATTTTATCATAACTAGTTAACTTCAATTATACTTCACAGCGTCGAGCGTAGATGCGTCTTTACTATATACACTATATACATATTTCGATATGAGATCATATCCTCGCCTCACATCTTCCAGCTTCTTGTATATCAGTCCAGTGCTATGCAATCTTAGGCGAGGATTGCGTAGTAGATATACCATTCTTCGGAGGGGATGTAAAGATGTCGATCCTTTGTCTATTAAATGTTAGGCAAGTCTTAAAGATTCCTACCTTTCGAACGAGAAGAAGTTTGCACATATACATACACATTAAACATATATATTTTTTATACTATATTCATGTTCAGCAATTGATTATTTATGTTAAAAACTTGCTTTACGACAGTTATTAAAAATTATCCGTTTATAATATATACCTACCTGTTTGATTTAACCAAGTAAATATAAAGTTATATACATGGTTACATTCTGCATATTTTCAAAAAGCAAGCTTTATTGAAATATCCTGAAAATGATATAATATTTGTTTTGAGGCATACGGTGCCGGTCATACTATATTACTAAAAATAAAAGGGTGACGTGTCACGGCTTCTTTTCATATAAACTCTACTTCTCCGACCTTCTACTTGCTTCTGAATTTATCGAGCTTGTTTCTTTGTGCATTTTTTGTCCTACTATTTTAGATGACGAAATCTCTCATATCCGTGGATATAATACTTATACTTATTTAATATTAGTTGCAGACCTCCACAGTTTTCTATAGTTTTCGAGGGAGAATTACACCTCGCGGAGACCTAGCGTCGGGTACCTGTTTTTATAAGAAGGTTTCAATTCCGTCGCATAGTTCAACTCCTTTTTAATTTGCCATTTGTTTAACATCAATGAAGGCGCTCAGTAATTTTTCAATCTCTGCCACAGCAATTTCTCATATCGTACAACAAGAACCATTTTCACGATCTCGACATACATTCTGAAGCTACGTCTGTTATTTATGTATAGCCGGGTACAGTTTTGCTGGACAGTCAAAAACGCAACAGAAACTTTATGACCTCATTAAAATATCGGTACCCTCTGTACTATCTCACTTGCAAATTGAATCACTTATGTTTTTAATGTAATGGGCTTGTTTGACGAGACCATGCCGAATGGTTCACCGGCGTTAATCGTTAGCTCATAAAGTGTTTGTTACGTTTCTTGACTGCTTGGCAAAACTGTACTCGACCATACTTCTTATTCCCCGCTTTTGACTAGACTGATGAATTTGATAATCCTAAATTGAAAAGAATGAAATTAAATCAAGGAAATTACTCTGTGAGCATTAAAAAACACTTCCACTTCCAAAATGAAGTATTTTACTGCTAAATTATATTAAAGAATTATATTTAATTGTATTGAAGAAAATTAAACAAAGATTTAATTAAGCTGACCCCGCGGCACTTCGTGTTGTTTGTCAATGACATTTTTAACAGATCCGCATATGTAGGTATCATTTTTTTCCATACATACCGGACCAAGCAACGGCGTGCGTTATATTCATACATCAGTAATAATTAATTATCTACATTGAAAAGTCATTTAAATGTTAAATGGAGACGATAACTAAATATATATATAATTGGAACATATGCATGTAATCACTAAGCTTGATCTAAGTGGTATTAAAATCGCATTGCAAGTATTTTATTACTCTTACTTGACAGTAATTAATCAAAAGTAAGTTATTACATGTCATGTGTTTACATATTAAACACTTATTACCATAAATTGTAAAGAAAGGTGTTTTATAATGTATGATATTTATTTTCGAAAAACCCATTAGTACGCAAACAACGGCGTGCCTCATATTGCAATACCCTTAACCGAAACTCTATAATAATAATAATAATAATAATAATAATACCTTTATTTGCCCAATAGGATATACCCAATTACAGGGCAAAAATTACACAATTTAAGGATAATTACAAACTTTACAATAATTGAAGAGGTTACAAACAATCACAAAAAAATTAAAATTAAAAAAAATTAAATATTAACTTTGTATATAATATGGTAGGTATACATATATAACATAAAAATAGAATAAATCAGTTTGTGTTTAACCTGTTGCTAAAATATATCTACACACATATAGACATATACATACATACATACATAAACTGGAAATTTCACATTGACTATGTAAGCAAGAAGTGTGCAAGTATTTGTTTTGCACTAAAGAGATTGTGCCAAATTTCAAGTAAAAATGATGGTTTTGTTCCCCCATCTGCTGGATTCACCTCTTTATATCCACCCATAGAATGTACCAGAATCCTATTCCATAACATTCTATAATCTTTCAGAGTTTTCTACTATGTGCTAGATGACTGTTCGTCAATTGGCTCATAGATGGCGCCACCCTACTAGCCAGGGAGTAATTACACTCTCCTCTCTGTTAGAGGGTAGCACATAACACTGCCCCCTCCTTAAGCCTGAACGTCCCGGTCAGGCAATTCAGATACCCCAGCATACTTTGCCAACCTGTCCAGGTGCACGATCTTCATCTTGGACTTCTTTCTACGTTGAATCTTATAAACGACGTCGTTGATCCGAGTGATGACAGAATACGGTTCTTCCCAAGGTGAGCGAGGCTTCGAGAATCCTTCTTCACTCCGCTGTGGGTTATACAGCCAAACTGAGTCCTGCGGAACTGGCATTGCGGTCATATCTAGCCTTCATTCGGTCACCACTCCCTGTAGGTGACCTATT
The DNA here is from genome assembly GCA_963675555.1 of Leptura quadrifasciata. Taxonomy (NCBI): domain Eukaryota; kingdom Metazoa; phylum Arthropoda; class Insecta; order Coleoptera; family Cerambycidae; genus Leptura; species Leptura quadrifasciata. The sequence goes on along the minus strand of OY776676.1, from coordinate 110,314,090 downwards.
GGCAGCCACATTCGCACAAACCTTGCAACTGCGACACCAAGCCTCTACATCCTGACAGCTATTTATCCAGAAAAATTGTTCCCGTACTCTAGCCAAGGTCTTATTTCTGCTAAAGTGCTCTCTGGATATTCCCTTGTGCACTTCCCGAAGTACTTTTGGTACTTGGCACCTGGGTATCAGCAACCGCATGGTAACTTCTTTCCCATCCGGGCTCTCCCATGCTCTCCGTAATAGTCCATCTATAACCCTAAGGGAATCCCATTGCGCCCATAAAGCCTTCAGTCCAACACTTACTGGAAACGTCCTTCCATTCCGGGCGGATTCCTTTTTCTTTCGCCTTCAACATTGGTCCAATTTCATCGTCGTTCAGTTGTTCCTCTCTTAGAACTTCTTTTGTCCAGTCATTCGGAACCTCTATCTTAACTGCCTTCACTTCTGCTATATCCTGCTGCTTCTTTGCATTCTCGGCATTCACTTCCTTAGGGCTCCTCTGGCGACAGTACCTCTTGACATGCCCCAATTTGCCGCAATTATAACAACGGATTCCTTTTGTCAGACCTCTAGCACTTCGCTGCTGCTTCGGCTCCTGTTTCGGCAGTTGCGGTTCCTGTTTCAGCTCCGGTCGTGAACTTAATTCGTTTAGTACTTGTGCGACCATTTTCTGTATGTCTGTTAACATAACAATCAATCTAATCTTATCAGAGAGGACTTCCTCTTTCTTGGCAGTGTTTACTTTCCCATGATTCCGTTTTCGACACTGTCGCATCATATGTCCTGGTTTGCTGCACTGATAACACTGAATCACCTTCCTTGGCTGTCCATCGCTCTGTTCTCTTTCCTGCTTCCTTGGAGCATCTGGTTTGGTCATCAACTGGCATTTTGTGCATGTCAGCCTTCAAAGATTCCATATTTGATTTTTTCAAATGGTCCTCTTCTTCTACTTTCACGGCTCGTACTCCCGGACGGGTAGTCTCTTTGTAAGCGGCTTCAACCTCGAGGGCATGGATCAAGGCTTCACTACCAGTCTTATCTCGAGATAATCTAATAACTCGCCTGATCTCCTCATCTCTTATGCCATCAATGAAAATACCAACTATTAATTGTTCCTGGAATTCTTTGGGTGCATCCGGGTAAGCCTGGTATGTCAGTCGCTCAACAGCTGCTTCAAAATCTTGTAAACTTTCCCCAGCCTTTTGTGTGCGTAATTTGAGCTGAGTCCGGTATACTTGGGCGAGGTGTTGGTCGCCATATCTTAGATCTAGTGCAGCCTCCAAAACTTTCCCGTTGCTGCGTCACTGGGATAGTCTGGAGCAACTCTGAGGCTTGACCTCTTAATGCTAGCACCAATGCCATAGCTTTGTCTTCATTACTCCAATTGTTTGCGCATGCCGCTGCCTCAAATTGTCTTTTGTAGGTTGCCCATGAAGTTTAACCATCAAAGGAAGGCGGTTGTAATCGAGGACCTGACGATAATACTAGCTGGCCTCCTTGCGCTCTTAACTGTCGCTTAAGTTGTTCTACCTCTCTCTTAACTACCTGAAATTTTCCTTCTATATCGGTAACTTTCCCTTCGACGCCCGTAACTTTTTCTTCGACACCAGTAACTTTTTCTTCGACGCCAGTAACTTTTTCTTCGACGCCAGCAACTTTTTCTTTGACGCCAGTAACTTTTCCTTTGACTTCAGATACTTCCTCTTCAACCTTATTTACTTTTCCTTTGCCATCGCATATTTCAGTCTTTATGTTGCCCATATTCTCTTTAATTTCATTTTTGAGGTCTTCAGTTGCTGAAAGGATAACATCTTGTTGCCCCTGTATAATTTTCCTTAATTCTTCTTTACGTTTCTCTTGTTCTTCTTTTTCTTCCTGACGTCGTCTTTCTTTTTCTTCTTCACATCTATTTTTTTCTTTGTTTTCTTCTTGGCGTCGTTTCTCTTATTCTTCTTTCTCCTCTAGCATCATTTGTCTAAATTGCTCGAACATGTCTTTCATTTGCTTTTCGGCAGCCATGCTTCTTGTTTCCATCCAAAAAGTTCTTAAAAAGGCAGTAACAAATCTTATTTAAAGTCTATATCAGGTATAAGTCAACTATTTCTACAAAATTCAGAATAGAATGTTCTATAAATTTTTTTCACACTAGCACAAATTGGTCTTGTCTAATGTCTATATCACTTCCCAGTTCGACTCACTTCACTATCTCCATTGTTTTCCAAATAGAACACTATGGAACTTCGTCGAATTCTTCAGAAATTCTGTTGCAATCCCACTTCTGACACCAATTGTAACATGTTTACAGTCTTCAGTAAACACTCTGTAGGTTCAAATAACTTGCAACAAGAATCTTCACAAACCACTAGTTTATTAATCACTTAAATTACACAACTAATAATAACAATCTAATATAAATTCACTACTTTTAAATCACAACTGTACTTTACTTTTCTTCTTAAACTTGTCAACTCTTATCTAACCTAAAAACTCTCTTACAAGTCTGGCGCGTGAAGTGTAATAATTGTATATTGCCATCAAAACACTAATGCTTCGATCGCAACAAATACTAGTCGAAAGACTGATCCTACTTAAATGAGCTCTCGTGCTAGTCGTCACACACCACTTGCAGACTACAGTTTCGAGCTGCTGGCTCTCGTCAGTGCAAGGTAGGCATGTGACGACCGACACGAGGATCACTTGACCATTTAGTACATTTCGGTATCTTTCGGATAGCGACATGTAAAATAGTTGCAATCGAAACATTAGCGTTTTGATGGTAATATGCAATTATTACACTTAACGCGCCATGCTTGTAACTTGTAATTCAGCGCTCGGCGGGGCACATAGCCCGGAGAGTGGCTGTTGGTTGCAGTCTGGTTACGTTCCTTATAGTAAAATAAGGATTTTATAGAGGAGTTTGCGACTAAAAATAGTATGTTTTAATATTCCGCCCTCTAAAAGCACATTTGAGCTATGCTAAGCCCAGTCGGGCTATTTATTTTTCGATTGCAACAGATACTGGACCGCTAGATGGCGGCTGCTGACTCTTTTACATGTCGCTATCCCAAAGATACCGAAATGTACTAAATGGTCAAGTGATCCTCGTGTCGGTCGTCACATGCCCACCTTTTACTGACGAGAGCCAACAGCTCGAAACTGCAGTCTGCAAGTAGCGTGTGACGACTGGTACGAGAGCTCCTTTAAGTAGGATCAGTTTTCGGCTGATGTTTGTTGCAATCGAAGCATTAGCGTTTTGATGGTAATATGCAATTATTACACTTAACGCGCCAGACTTATAACTTGTAATTCAGCGCTCGGCGGGGTACATAGCCCGAAGAGTAGCTGTTGATTGCAGTCTGGTTACGTTCCTTATAGTAAGATAAGGATTTTATAGAAGAGTTTGCGACTAAAAATATTATGTTTTAATGACATATTTTGTTATAATTGTCGCACATTACATTTACGGGACTATTTAATAATACATTGGTTCTAAAATAGGAACAGTAAAATGTGAAATTGTGTCTGGAATTCTGCCGTGATACTAGAAAGCTTAATTGAGATAATAAACTCGGAACATCTATTAGGTTATGAATTAATTTATATAAAAGTAAAACCGAGTTACATTCTAGACTTGTAACGTCATACCGTGTAAGGAGTGATTCATGATCACATCCTCTCGCAGAATACAAACCGTCCTCTTTATATACTACCAATTTTAAGAATTTTCTCTGTACATTTTCAAGAGCGGATATATGACAAATGTAATTTGGATACCAAATAAGAGATCCATATTCAAATTTCGAACGAATATATGAAAAATAGAGCAATTTTATGGCTTGAATATTATTGAAATTTCTACAGTTTCTGAAATAAATCCTAACATTTGAATGGCTTTAACTGATATGTTGTAGATATGCTCTGAAAAGCTTAACTTTGCATTAAATGTAATTCCAAGATCTTTGACTAATTCAGAGCATGCCAGTGTGTTTCCATCGATCTTGTAAGCGAATGCTAAATTAGATTGTTTTCTTGTACAAGATAAAACCTTACATTTAGAAACATTAAGGCTAAGCTTATTGGAAACATTCCAATTATGTACTTGCTGTAAATTACTTTGCAGTTTTACACAGTCCTCTAAACTGTTGATGCTCATAAAAATTTTCAAGTCGCCCGCGAAAATGAGTCTTTCGCAATCAATCATGTAAGTAATGTCATTGATAAATTACGTGAACAGGAGGGGTCCAAGGTTAGAACTTTGAGGCACCCCGGAGGTTGCATTAATGACTGTGGAATTATAACTGTTTCAATAGTAGAAGTACATTCAAAAAGTAGAAATTGTGGTAAGAAGTAATAATAATAATATTTATTTGTGAAGAAAACACAAATAATTTTAGTCTGGCACACCGGAAAATAATGCAAGGACCTGGGGCAGGAAACACAAGAAGTATGTTTTATTTAACACGAAGTACCCAAACAAATCCATAAGCCAATCAATAGTGAGCAAAAATGAAAGGAAATATAGGGAAACTGGTTCCGTAGATGATATACCAAAGAAAGGTCGTCCAGTTGTTGAGAAGGATACCAAATTAATTGTTGTTTTGGCCATGGAAGAAAATCCATATAATAGCGTTCGCCAGCTTGGGCAATATTGTGATATTTCTTTTACTTCTCTATACAAAGTGTTAAAGTAAGAAACGTGGCGTTTTTTAAAGATACATCTTCGGTTAGTACTTAGATGGGTGACCGTTTCAAGGAAGACCGTGTCCTCACCTCACATCTTCCAGCGGCTTGTACATCAGTTTATGCGTGGAAGGTATGCAATCTTAGGCGAGGATTGTGTATGGGATATACCATTTTTTAGAGGGGATGTAAAGTTATCGGTCCATTGTATATCTAATGTTATGTAAGTAAAAGATCTCTACTCTTCGAAAGAGAAGATATTCGGCAAAATTTCTGGTTGGGGGTACCTCGTCTCCAGGCGTCGGTGTTACGCCTCAGTAGCGGGAATAGGCCGACGTTAAACAAATATTTAAAATAGATACATCTTGTGCAACAGTCATCTGATGATGCTCCAAACCGAACAAGGGAATTCTGATAAATATTAATGAATATGTACAATGATAATCTCCGTCAAGTAAAAAATATTATTTTTTTGGATGAGTCAAATGTGCTATTTTGAATGAATATTTAAACTTAACAAAACTTCCGTATCTCGAAAACCATTAATTTTCAAGGGTAAGTATTGGGGTTGTGATGCTTGTTTTGCTCGGGTAGCTGGTTTGGAGATTATTCCAGGGTTCAATGTTAATATTAATTAAAATCCAGATCCAAAATAAGACATTTATTCTCCTAATAATTATATGTACAGTGTGGCCATATCTTTTATGGCTTAGGTTGCGACAATCTTGTTATTACATAAGTACATCATAGTAATCGGAGAGAGAGAGAGAGTGTAACATATTTCCTCTATGTACGTCGTCGTAACCCCGATTCTCTAATCGAAGTTCCAGGACATAACAGACGCGACTAAGAAATCTGTTTCAGGAGAGATCCAGTTCAATACACTCGAATCAATCTGACAGGAGGTTCAGTTCAACGCACTCGAATCCTCCCTAACAGATACTTGGCCAGCGGCTGCCACGGCGCCGGAGAAGTTTGATCTTCCGGTTATCTCAGTTCAATACACTCGAGAAAGGTGAAAGTCAAGCTCTGAATTTACTGGTTTCTGGCTAGCTATTTTATACCCAAAAATCACGGTCACGTGGTTTTGCACACGGCACGAAATGCACGCGGCACACAAGTTGTGGCCTGGTGAAGTTAGAATTAAAAGTTAAAAAAGAACTAATCAGGTATTGAACTAATCTAAAACTGAACTACTTGATCCGTGCATGATTAAAATAAGTTAAACTGGAATGAAAGTATACAGTATTCCTGTAGTATTGTATACTTCATTACAGGGTGTCCGTTTAGATTTGGGACACCCTGTATTTTGCGAAACGTAAATAAATGCCTTTTTTTCCTAGAGTCATACTGCTGTTCATTCACAAAGTTCATAAAACGCCATTCATTTTCTATCCTCGGATTCCTCCTGCTTTAGGCCGTTTCTACGTTACAATCGTTTGAAATCTCGTATTACGACGTCGAGTGAAATTTATCTTTCATTATTCTCAGCCCTTGTTCTGCTGTCGCTCGAACTGACTCGCGTCTTGGTTCATTTCACTACCCCAGCAATGTAACAATTCATAGAGAAATGTGGACTTGATTAAAATCATGCAGAAAAATTTTCACTTACTCTAAATTATTATGACTGCTATTTTTACTTTTCCATATACAAGTTATATAGGGGGAGACTTTCTGCTGATGCAAATATTTGGTTTTAAGTTTTTGGTGAGTTTATACGTTTTCAAGTTCCTCGAACACCAGAGTGTTATTTAAGAAATATCTGTATCGTCCGTGGTTGCACGTAAAGCTGAAAACGACTGTAACGATTTTGATTGAATTTAACACTTGGATACTCTCGGTTCCAATTTACGATGCCATGCCCAGTTCCTCTTAGAAAATGCAGAATGGAAGTCTAAGGGTTAAAAGCTATAAAATGGCTCTATCGATTTTGAGTAAATTTCTTTAGAGAGCTTTTATGGACGCGTTTTGTGTCGCGCGTTTGCAGAACGGCAAATTGCAGCCCATTTCAGAAGTCTGTTTATGCACGCGATATTTGCCGTCCGCAAAAATATCGTATTGGTGCTGCCACACGAATAGTTGCTTGGGATTTGTTCACCTACCGTCGGACTTCGATAGTGGATGATCGCTGTCGGTATTTTGTTGCGACGAGTAAAGACATTTTATATCTACGTTCTTACTATAATACAGGCAACGAATGGGTGTAGAGGGAAATGTTAGGGACAGAAAATTTGACTTCGGAACTTTGTTTGGACTAGTCTGGAGATGAACATATCAAAAGTCCCCACTCCTAAGTGGAGAGCGGGAGGTCCCATATTTTGTTTTTCGCTTATATCTCGGAAACCGTGCGTCGTAGTGGTTTGACCGTTCTATACAAAATTGAAGTTGACAAAATTTGCTACAAGAATCACTATTTACATTTGTCAATTTCTGTTCTCGAGATATCCGCCCTCAAAATTCGGAAATTTTAGGGAAAAAAATTTTTGGCTCACGTTTCCTCACTGCCTCACTGTAGTCTCTGATGGATACACTACATCATCTTCAAGTACCAAGGTCGCTGAACAGCAAAGGAGGTACCGCCTCAGCAAATCTGCCAACATTAATTTCGGTGAGGATACAGAGACAAATGTGAAACAGGAAGATTTTCTTAAAAACCTCTTCAACAAAAGCCGACTTATCGACATGCTGAAATTGAAGTTACAGGCAAAGGGAATCAGAGTACTTCAAGCCCGGAAAGATGCAAATGTACTGATTATAGATCAGGGCATCATTTTTATCAAACCTGGGCGTGGAAAGATCAAAACATCATATTTTTCTACCCAGGAGCTTCAGACGTAGGGCCTGCGAGATATTTTATTCTTGCATGCTTTCACAGGGTGCGATAGGACCTCGTCTGCATTCCGTACGAGCAAGGTTGCATTTGCAAATCTTTATCTGAAATCCTCCGAGCTCCAATAGGCAGTCTTCAGAAATGCTTCAGCAACGAAAGAAGACATAGAATAAACTGGGAACAAGTGCCTTTTGAAATGGTATAAGGCCCAACCCAAAGAAGAATCTCTCAACGCTTACCGGACCAATCCTTCGTTAAATCAGTTGCTAACATCAGACCGGATATTTGTTGCCTTCCACCTTCTGAGGGGGCTGCGAAACAATATTCCCTCAGAACTTTCCACCAAGTTCAATTGTGACTGGGAAATGATCTGCCCCCTCAAATGTATGGATGGAAGTGGCAAAACAACCTTCTATCCCCAGTGCATAGCGAGTTGTTGGTTGCACCTGATGAAATTTTGAAAATGATATTTTGTAAGTGCACAAAAGATTGTGCAACTACAAAATCTGGTTACAAAAAAGCATTTCTGAGGTGTTCTCTTGCCTGCCAAAACTGCCAGGGAAGGGTTTCAATGGAGGCCCTGCCTTTGACACGGTTGACGAAGAAGAGGACACAGATCCACTCCCGGTTATCCTCGATGAAGATCAAACCGGCCCAGATGAAATAGAACCCTGTTCCCTCGAAGAGCCAGGACCCTCCCGCCCAAAGAGAGCTCGAGGGAAATGAAGACACATGAAAACATTATATTTATCGTTAAACATTACATTAACATTCGGTTTAACATTACATTAAAACATTACGTTTAATGTTATACGCAGATATTTTATTACAATTACAATAAAGTTGATATGAAATTTTTGTTAATTACTTAATCTACCCTTATTCATCTACAGATAATATGCTATGTAAGTATTTTTATCATTTATGCATAGTGTACACTATGTACATATATGGCTACTATATTTTGGTACGTTTAATGGAGTTGGAATAAAGAAAAAGTGAAAAATACGGACAATATACTAAAATGGCTATAACTTTTGAACGGTGTGATTAAAAAAATCAAAATAATATATACTCTTGAAGGAAATTTAATTCTCTACAACTTCTTTTTTTACGACTTTTTCGTGGGAACAACATTTGAAAAGTTATCTTAACAAATAGAGCAAATAACGTGAGGCGAAAGAATTGTTCTCCGCAATTTCCGACTTTCGAGGGCGTATGTCTTGAGAATAAAACAACATACCTATCGACAATGTAGCAAATTTTGTCAGCTTTAATTTTGTATAGAGTGGTCAAGTCGCTACGATGCATAGTTTCCGAGATATAAACGAAAAATCAAAAAATAGGACCTTTGAAGTGCCCCCCTCCCCTCCGCTCACGACCTAGGCGTGGGGACTTTTGATATGTTTATCTCCAGACTAGTTCAAACAAAGTTCCGAAGTTAAATTTTCTGTCCCAAAAATTTCCCTCTATAATCATTCGTTACCTGGCCTACTAGTTACCTTTTTTACATTGAAAGGTAGATGATGAACCCGTGTGTTATTTATTATGCGTTTATCTAGAATAAAATAATTTCACATTGCGGTTGGCAGCACTGATAGCGGACGGCAGAAGACGCCGGGATTGCATAAATGAACCGATAAGGTGCCGTGTACTTAAAAATGTTGACCGGCATTTTTCAGCTTGCGTTTCCTAAAACACGACGGCATGTTTAAGAACGCGATGGCAGGTTAAACGGACGGCAGTGCATAAAATGACCCATCTGTTCCTTTTGATCTAGACGGCGAGCCAGAGTTTGCAGTCACGTTACGGGCAACACAAAATGCGTGCATAAAAGCTCTCTTAGATAATTTCTATGCACGCGTTTTATAAAATAAATGCCCCATCCACAAATCTAGCACGGTCAATGTGATGAACAGCCCATCTTCTCTTTCGTCTTTTCATTAAAATGTATCGATACGCATAATAAATAACACACGGATCTGTCATCTACCTTTCAATGTAAAAAAGGTACTGGTAAGAACGTAGATATAAAATTTCTTTACCCGTCGCAACAAAATATCGACGGCGATCGTCCGCTATCGATGCCTGACGGCAGGTGAACAATTTCCAAGCAACTATTCGTGTGGCAGCCCTGATATGATATTTTGGCCGGACGGCAAATATCGCGTGCATAAATAGACCTATTGAAATGGGCTGCAATTTGCCGTCCTGCGCTTGCATAAAAGCTGTCTAAGGCCAGTTGTCCATATACGCGACATTTGTTTGCAACACGTCTGCGACATGTCGTTTCATTTTAAAGCACTTGATTATTAACCGAGATTCGTACATCTGACAGACATGTCGCGAACAAGCTCTAACTTGCCGATGACAATTTTCATACACTGCATGTTCCAATTTCAAGCGTCATTTGTCGTTTATATCTTGCGGTGCATGCAGTATTCCTTAGCAAATATGAAGGACGATCCGGTTTTTAATATTAAATTCGTAAATAGTGGCAAAATATGAAGTGTTATATGATTACAACCAAGATTATTAATTTTTCCTCTCGTGAAATAGCTTCATGAAATTTTGAATCTGTCTTCTTGATTTTTGATCCAAGTTTATCAAGAAGTACGTTAAAGCTCACCTGTGTCATTTTATAAAATAATACAAATTTTGCCGGATTATCCATTATTTCTTTTGATTAACTACTTTTGAATATACTGCAAGCTGAGCTGAATATGGATGTATCCAAAATGTTCCCTTACTTATATTTCTTTCTCTTTTCTATACTAATTCCACTAGCAGTAATGCATCCTCATACGACGATATGATTCACTCAAATGGACGAGGTCTGTAATTTATTTTCTTTACGACATATGTTTGATGAGATGTGTCCACTACATGTCTTTATCAAAAAAGTTGCAGACATATCACGTATATGGACGACACATTTTATGTCGCGTGACGCACAACTGTAAAGGTGCTATAGTTTCATTTCTACGCAGGCGACATTTGCCCTCCATCAGAAATATTATGTTCGTGCTACTATACAAATAATCGGGAATGAATGTAAAATTTTTTACGTGTGAAGTACCTCGTATATAGCCCATATACAAATGTAATCTTTTCTTATTTATTTTCCAAATTCAAGTAATAACGCATTTCATTTTTACATTTATTTAGTCATTCAATATTGAACACAGTAAAGTTACCAGAAATGCATTTGAATTTACATGCTTTTAAAGCAACATAAACGATACATTTTTACGAAAGAATCCAACTAAAATAAGCTAGGCCATAATATTTATTTACAATGGGCGAGATGATTGCCAAGTACTTTTGTTTCATCACTTGGGGTGAAATCGCCTACCTTTTGAGTCAAGAAAGTTACAAAATTACGGCACACGTAGGCATTGGAATTTTTGTTAATGTAAACAATCCAAAGCATACACATCGAATCCGGAATCTTCCGGGTAGACTGTGACGTCATTACAATATAAAAGAAGACGACGCTGCATAACAGGGGCATTGGAAGATAGACGACCTTTTTAGTTCGCCGAAGGCTTTGAAAATTAAAACAAACACCATAGCGACCTCTTGTACTTCGGCGAAACTCCTGTACATGCCTTTGAAATATTCTCGACGAGGCTGTCTAAACTACGAGCCAAGCGAGATTTCTGTAGAACTTTAGACTGTTCGCCGGACTCACTAGATTGTTTGTGGTCATTTTTGCCAAGTAATGCCACACAAAATGCACTCTACGCCTATACAAACTTATCTGGCTGTCTACCACGCAATTCACACAACGCCAATATAATTTTCTAAGTATTTTACTTGATTAATTCTCAGTTTATTATTGAATCTGCATTCTGGTTACAGGTTTATATTCAAAAGCTATATATTTTCAGGGTTTATGCAATAACAAGAAACTTTTACTTCCATTATTTTTTATTTTGTGTACTATGAAGGCTACCGTGTGCCTAATTTTGATATATAAAATGTCACAGGAATGTTTGCTTTTCAAATGATTGTGTGAGATTTCTCATCAGCGACTATTTGTTTTTTTAATACATTTATTTAACGTTGGCCTATTTCCGCTATTGAGGCCTAACACCGACGCTTGTAGTTGAGCTATCTCCAACCAGGATTTTGCCGAACTTCTTCCCTTAAGAAGAGTAGGGACCTTTTACTTGCCTAACGTTTAATAGACAAGGGACCGACGGCTTTACATTCCCTCCGAAGGATGGTATATCCCCTATACAACCCTCGCCTAAGTTTGTATAGCTTTCGCGCATACACTGATATTATTATTAGCCGTTTCTCGAATCCGAGTATAAAAATGTTACAGTCGATAAATTGTCTACAATAAAAAACAAGTAAAAGGTGTAGTCTATTGTAATTCCCATTCATCTACAGTGCACACGACTATGGCTATAGAGGCCAATTCGGGAGAGCACATGTCGACCGCAGTCAGGACAAACTGGATGGAAGCTGGACTGGAAGATGTGTGAGGCGAGGACGCGGTCTTCGTTGGAACGGTCACCCATCCAACTACTAACCGCCCCTGACGTTGCTTTACATCGCATATCGAAGTATGTACATAGTAAAGACGCACCTACGCTCGCCCCCTACTATTTGGTTTGCTATGATTGTTTAATAACGATCCATCCACTCAATTATCTTTCGCACTACAAACTGTACAGGCCATCGGTCAATACTAGGTTAATTAGCCCGTAAACTTTTTCGTATTCTGAGGGGTTTACTTTTCGACGAGTACTGAACCGGGACCCGGGACGTCTCGTCTGTTTGAATTATATCTACCCACCTCGTGTTCCGTTGTTGGAAAGTCATACAAAATTTGATAGTTTCCGCTTGTGTAATTATAATTAAAGGATATTTTCTCAACATTCTGTGAAATTTTACATGAGTATTTAATTCTCATTTATCACTTATACACTCTAATTATTCATTATCATTATCAGGCGCTTGCCACAACTCTAATTACTATTAAAATAACGCGGAATACTTTTGTATAACTAAATTCTTGTTATTGCACCAAAACACTCTGTATATATATAGTATGGTCATTACTAAAGCGACGTAAATTTTCCTATTATAATATTTAGACAATTATCTCGAATATTTGAATATATTTTTGTGGCTATTTGCCACATCAATTATTATGTAATAAAATGTTGTTTTTTTTTACTATTGTTCCCTTCAATTATTTATTATTATTTTCTTTCACCTTTACCTTTTTCGTCATACAAATAATAAACTAAATAATTGGTTCCATTTCAAATCAAAATAGAAAACAAACTTAAACTATAAATGTACAGTACAGTCTTGAGTAATAAAATACAACATAAATAATAAATTAACTAGGCCTCTCAATTAATATACAGTGTGTTCAAGTTCAGCTATTTAAATTAATGGAGTGATTAATAAGCTATATATTATCATACAGAAACAGGTAATATTAAATTTTATATAAAAGAACCTGGGAAATTAAAAAAGGGTTACTTCGTTGTGTGTGTCAGTCACAACGAAATTTGGGTCCTAACTTTGGAAAACTTGACGATCACGCAAATGGCCAATTTTATTTATCTATCCTTCAGATAAATAAAGAGTAATTAGATTACTGGTGACATAATTACCAGTTTTTTATGTGTAATAAAGAGACATACCTCATAAACGTCTCACTTGTTATCATCCAAAGTAATAAAAAAAAATAATGACACATTATTCATTAATTTTTCCAGAGGTAATATTTGTTTAATTAAGATAATCCTTTAATAAATGATTATTTCGCATATTTCATTTTCTTACAAAGTATAAAACTCATTCGCCTCAAAAATCTATCTTTCACTAGTTTTGAAGTAAATTTCAAACCAAAATGATATTCAAATAAAATATCTAAACATTTAGTTCATTATCACATTAAATGGGACATTTTTATAATACATTAATTAACTTAATAATAGATAATAAAGCGGTAAGCAGTGTCATGAATAAAATATAAATTATGCGTATAATAATATGAAGTGACATGCAAGCCGTAACAGTAAACAAACATTTTTTAAATGTTATTAGCCAAGATAAATCAGTCACTTGTCACTTAGTTTATTTTGTTTATTAGTATTATTGTATTACTTGGTGATAGTTTTGAAATATATTTTAGAGCGACATTTATTATACGGTCGGACAGTTCAGTATGTCGAGGCGTTACCACTCCAGAGTACTAGGTGAAGAATAGCCAATACTTCGGAAAATGCTCGAATAAGTTTAATTTTCTGAAACCTGTCTGTACATCAAATATCATTTACAAGAAAACGTGGTTAAGATTTCAATAATAACCACCCTCTGGATTTATTGTCGTATATTTACATAATTTGGTAGTAATAATGACGCTAATTAAGCTTTAGACACATTTTTATCCAAAACACTGCTATGGGAAATGAATATTTGAATATTTAAAATTTGGTGGCTCTTATTTAAAATATATATAGAATTCAAGTTAATTGTTGTCCAACGATATTTAACTTAAATTTGCCATTCAATGCAACTGTCCAATTAATTCCAAAGCACTTTATATTAACAAAGATATCAAACATTGTTAATATGAGCTTGTCTTTTGCGATTTTTTTAATGTTATTAAAAACCGTTGAATGCCAAGTTTCACGGGTATCTGAAAAAATTTTGAATTTTAGCAATTTTTGTCAATCTCTTGGTTCAATGTGCACTCATTCAAATTTCGAAATTCTCCAGAACAATTTGGGAACTTACCTTGTCCCTTTGTCGCCCGGTAGAATATTTTTCTAATTATGAATAAAACAATATATGATACATAATTTAAAAAATTAATAATTTTGTCAATATTATGAAATATCAGCTTCTAGTAATTCTAAGCACAATACATATCTCTTATATATCCTCAACATTACAATTTCCACTGAATAATAACTCTTTGATATCAGATTTTTAGAGTGTTATTCATTTTTTCTTATTTCTGCAGTTTTAATTAAAGCACAATTTGTGTAAACTATATTCATTTTGTTTTTACTTGGGTTTTTATATATTCTCTTCGAGATGCTTTTAATCGTTATTAATAAATTTTATTTTGTTTTAGAATGGTGTCGGTTCCCGAGAGGAAAGTGTTCGTGTTCACAGGGATTGCGATACCTGAGGTTACGTGAACGTGTAGAAGAAGGGTGGGGAGAAGTCAGTTTTAATGATGAAGATACGCCGGCGCCAGCACACGAGGTAGGTATAATATAATCAAAGGGAAATATATTAATTAATTATATTTCAGCTACCCATTTTAACTCACATTAATGATTTTTTGAAAATTATGAATTTCTACAGACAACGTTATCACTTATTTGAAATAAATTCAAGATAAATATATGTTGGATATTTTGTCAAAGGGAGTCGGATGACTAAAAAGTTAATGGATCGAAATAAAATGCACTGTAAATCCTATATTGAAAAAGAAATTGAAAATATTTACTAATTTCACTGATCTTCCCAAACCTCATGTACCAGGAGGAGTCTTAGTGTATTGTGCTGGTCATATGAGGAGATTTAGTTCTTCCCAATTTTACCGTAATAAGTATTTTCAAAATTAAAATAAATTTAAAATTTCTTGCACTAAAGTTATCAAAAAAAAACAAAGAAACAAGATACGAAAAACTATGAAAAAATATTTAATGAATTTTGAACTATTTGAATTTTGAACTATTGGAATCAACAAAATCTTAGAATAAAACATTAGAACATTAAAATAGGCTATGGAAAAATGATAATAATCATTTCTGTTGAGCTAATAAAGTACTAATCAAATTGTAACTATTTAAAAATGAGAAAACTAAAAACAAAATTATTGCGTAGATAATGGAAGACCGATAGATCTTAATCACAGGTCTTTTATAAAATCCATTTTAGTACTCAGATCAACTATTCGTATTATGTTGCACTCCAATCCACTGAAATGTGGAGCAGCAGAAGGAATTAATGTCCAATTAGTGCCATGATTTGCGAAATTATTTTTACTGCTAACATGAAACCACCAATTAGATTTATCAACAATTGTATTTGTGGTGCATGATGAGGAATATAATATGTGGACGATGATTTTCCAATACATTAGTCATGTGACCTTTTTCTAAATAACCTTGAATAATTCCAACATACTGTTTTCTAATGATGGGGTAACTATTCAATTTTTTCTCTAAATATTCTTTGAATTGCTATTGAGTGAATTTCCTAAAAACGAAATATTTGACTTGAACGGTAACGCTACGGTATACCAACCAGATGATGAATCTCGATTATAAGTGGATTGAAAAATTCTCTGACACTTTAAATCATCTAGGTCTACTATTGTAACTTACATCTATCTTATGAAATTGTTGACCTTCATACATAGCAATAAAAGCAAATTTCTAGCTAATGGAGATGTTCACTCCCACAATACGAGAGGTCGGAACAGACTCTGCTGCACATTTAAGCACGATCATGAATATTTAAAAACATCGCCACGCTATGCTGGCATAGTTTTTTATAACAAGCTACCTTGGGAAATTCAAAATGCTAAATCCATAGAAGTCTTTAAAAAAATTCTAAAGGCTCTTTTATTTTCTGATGTTTTTTATAATCTTGGGGAGTTTTTATTATTTTTTAATAATATAAATTGATTAGTTCCACCTTTTATATTTACTATTTTGTTTACTTGAATTTTGTGCACTTGTATTTGTATATTTTGTTTTATATTACATATATTGTGTCGTTGTTTCACATTTACTGTGTATTATGTTGTATACATTTTTTTATATCTTTATATTTTATACATTTATCTTTGACAATTTATGCCTGTGACTTACCACATATACAAGTAATGTATGTGGTTAATAAAGATTATTATTTTGCATTTTGCGGATTCATTGTCACATCTGACAAGTAGTTACAGTACCCAAATGCCCGTTTGGGGGCAACTTGAATTCCTCTCTATTGTGTTTGATTGAGAAATGCGCGGGTCAGACTGCATGTATCAATCAGGATTGCCTTTTGCATCGTAACATAGGCATTCTCTTTTATTCCTAACAAAACTTTAACTTCTTCGACCAGGGGCAGGTACTTTGAGATTTTTTCCCTGTACTTCTTCTCTATGTTTTCAGGCAACGGGATTGTAATGTCTATAAGGTAGGATTGCTGCGTTTGCCTATTTGTGAATACTATATCCGGCCTATTATTTGGTATGTGCCTGTCCGTGTGGATAGTTCTGTTCCAATATAGGATATGATTGTCGGTCTCATTTACAGATGCTGGTTGGTAAGTATAATAGGGTACAGGACAATAGTTCCAATTTACTTGGCTTAACAGAGCCTGATGCACAATTTTGGCAACGTTATCATGCCGTCCCGTATACGCAATTGGTGCTAGTGTCGGGTACCCACTGATGATGTACTCTATAGATACGGCTGTGGTCGGGCATCTGTCAGAAGTGACTGTAGGATCCCGACCTACATATTTCATATAGTTTCGGGTCGCCACTACTCGGTCTTGTATTACCACTACGAACCCTTCGGTTTCCTCGAAGATGTTTCCGTGTTTGAGCCAGCTGAGAGATGCGCTACGGTCAATGTGATCTGCAGCAAGGATGTTAGGGTACTTTCCGTGTAGGGGCTTTGCTAACCACTGCTCAATTTCTTGCCAGTATGTCTGATGTCGGGATTCCTGAACTGCAAAGGGCATATTAAGCTTATGGGAGTAAGGTTGTTGTCTACCGATATTATTGCATTATGGAGGCAACTAGTCTCAGCCCTCCCTTAAATATACTGATGTAAGTTGCGAGTTTGCCTCTCGTGCATGGTAGCCAATTTCAGTACGCCTCTGTCTCCTTGCGACCGTGGTAGGTGGAAACGTTCCACAGAACTTTTGAGGTGATGTGTCCTGTACTTCGTAAACAGAGTCCGCGTCTGTCTATCAAGAGCTTCGAGATCGGTTTGAGTCCACTTAATAGTCCCAAATGTGTATACAGCCACTGGGATGGCGTAGGTATTGATGGCTTTGATTTTATTTATAGCTGACAGACTACTCTTTAGGATTTGTCTCATCCTTTCCTGCATCCTCTCCTTTATTCTGCTTTTCACAACCTTCTGCTCTAGTATACACGTTTGCTTGTACCCCAGATATTTGTACAGCTCATTTTCGTCCATGGTTAGTATCTCCCCATCTTCCTCATCAACTTGGCACGCTGTTTCTTCAGCCCATTTCCCCCTGTTCATTGTGTTTATTCGGCACTTGTCTAGCCCAAACTCCATCTGGATGTCTGTGGAGAATTTGGCAGTAAGCTTAAGTGACTTATCGAGTTCCTTTCTAGTGGCCGCATATAACTTAAGGTCGTCCATATATAATAGGTGTGTCAAGCTTTGTTCCGATGTTATGGGGTAGACTTGACTGCATCTCTTTAGCGCTTCCGACAATGGATTCAACGCGAGGCAGAACCATAGTGGGCTTAGCGCGTCACCTTGAAATATGCCCCTTTTGATTTACACTTTTCCAATTTCGGTCGTTGTGTCTGACTGGGTCAATTTCAGGTTGGTATTCCAGCTCGACATGATAAAAAGTTCTGTATATGGAAGTCTATTTTATAGGCACTGAGGACGTCTAGTAGCCCGGAGTGCGGGACACTATCGAAAGCCTTCTGATAGTCGATATATGCCACATGAAGAGGGCTCTTAGTTTTCTTTGCATGTTGAACTATAACCGAGTCTATAACGATTTGTCGTTGCAGCCCCTAGCGTTTTCGCTGCAGCCTTTTTGCTCCTCCGCTACCAATTGGCAGTTATGGGTATGCTTATATACCTTCTCAGTTATGACGGATGTCAGTAGTTTGTAAATGGTAGGGAAGCATGTTATAGAGCGGTATTTACTTGGATGAGGATGTGGCAGAAGATAGGTAATTCCTGTTGTGAAGAAGTGTGGAGTGTCTTGTAGGTGTAGGATGAGGTGAGAAAAGAATTTGGCGATTTTCTGATGAGTGGCGGTGAGTACTTTGTACCAATAATTGTGGATGTCGTCACAGCCTGGTGCCTTCCAGTTGTGTTTTACGTATGGCTTTCGTCACATCTACGAAGGTGACTTGATGATCTGTCATTATTGATACTTTTTCCGTTCTTCTTCTCTCATATTTAATCCATGTAGCTCTTTGATTGTGCTCTTGTGGCCGCTCCCATATCTCTGACCAGAAAGTGAGCATGTTGGATTTCTGTGGTGGTCGGTTGTCTGGTTGCATTGGCTGCAGGTTGGATCTTCAAGTCCCTATAAAACTGCTTTTGGTTCGTTGCGGGGAGTTGGTTTTGTATCTTTCGCTTATTACTCTCCCTATATCGACGTAGCCGTTTAGTGATGGCTTGCAGTTTTTGCCTTATTAAAACAAGCACTTCAGCAGGACTGGTATTCTCAGTATCGTTATATTTCCTATAGATAGCCTCTGCATCGCAGGCAAGCTTGTGCCTGGGAATAGGTTGTCCAATATACTGCGTTACTTTTCCCAGTTCCTTCCTATATCCCTCTATCTCTTTGGCAAGATGAATCTCCCACGCTGGAATTTTCTTTTTCTGCTTC
Organism: Leptura quadrifasciata; assembly: GCA_963675555.1. NCBI lineage: Eukaryota > Metazoa > Arthropoda > Insecta > Coleoptera > Cerambycidae > Leptura > Leptura quadrifasciata. The sequence continues at coordinate 110,294,976 of OY776676.1, read as the reverse complement.
TGCTGGGTCCTGATTATGCAGGTGCAATATGGTGACTGCAGCCGTATATAAAATACTGTGAAGATCTGCAATGTTTTCCGTGTCTGGTAACTGTTGTTCGACTATCCTATTTACTATGGCTGCTGTTTGCTTGGTGGTTTTATTGAATCTAAGTTTAGGCAGGCGCGGTTTTTTGGTAGGATCAATGCCATTGTACAGAGTGTGGAAGTGAATAAATGTGTTATAGGCGGCACGTTCTTCTTCAAGAGGTTCAATGTGGATCGGTGGTACGTCTTCTTCCACTATGTCTGTTGCCAGTCCCAACTCCCTGGCTACCTCCGCTCTAATACGATCAATCGTTTCCTGGTTGATTCGGTTTTTAATGAAAAGTATTCGTCGTTGGTCTAAAATATCCCGTATGGTCTTATTGGCCAGTTGCGGATATCTCTCTGTTAGTGTTCTATGCAGCTCTGTCCCGTACGGATTGTCTGACGTTTCGAATTTAGTAATGAGGAGATAGGAGCGGTATAGGAATTCGTTTATGTCGTCCGTCCATTTAAACCGCTTCCTACCTTTTGATGTACCTGGTAAGGTGGCCTCAGGCATTTGAGGAGCAGCCTCCTCCAGATTGGCCTCTATGAGTTCTTGGTTACGGCCATTTGTAACGAAGCGTTTTTCGTTACAGAAATCTGCATAAGATTTAACTTTAACTGTACTCTATATAATTATGTTTCTTGTTTTCTATACCGCCTTAAGCGACTTACTGTATATTATCCGAAAATATTCACTATTTGAATACCTGAGTATTTATTTAAAGCAGCAAATATTGGTAAACAGAATTATTATTTATTGTTTGGCGTAATTAATTCAATAATTAGTTATCTGTGGCCGATTAAATCCGTTTCTTTTTCGTAGTTGGTTAGAATAATTATTTGAAACCGATTCTGTACATTACAAAAGTCAAAATACTTTATTTATACTAACCAACGCGCGTAATAATAATTTACCGGTAGTTTAATAAACTGATATAGCCGTCCTCGCTGGCTTGTATTCAATACAGTGGGCCATGCGCGATACTAGAGCACGTGGGACTCCTCGCGTTGCCCCGCGTGGGAACCTGGCTATAAAACTGACCGAAAACTCCTGTAAAATCAGAATTTGTTCCAATTCTCGAAGCAACCAGACGTCTACCAGCTGCCCAGGGTCCACCGCTGCTACTGTAAAGAGTAAGAAAACTTATATATATTTGGCTAGTGCATTTATTATTCCGTATTTATTCTGATTGAAATTTTTATCCTGTTTGAATATTTTTGGTATTTATTTCATATTTACTGACTGATAATTTTTAACTCTGTCACCGGGATTTTACTGCTTATATTCTGATTGAAATTTTTATCCTGTTTGAATATTTTTGGTATTTATTTCATATTTACTGACTGAAAATTTTTAACTTTGTCACCGAGATTTTATTGCTTATATTCTGATTGAAATTTTTACGCTGCTTAAATACTCTACTATTTATTTCATATTTAGTGATTGCCGTTTTGACACTTATTAAATTTCACTGTTTATTTTCTGATTGAAAATTTTATACTGTGCATCCAGAAGTTTGTTACCTATAATTCGGTTTCAATTCATATTTAATTAGTTGAATATTTTAATTTTAATATTTTCACCTCGTGACTACCTTTTTACCCTTACTTGTATCTCTAAGGATCTACAAGTTCCTACTTGCCTGCCTTATGACCTGCGTCTGGCTAATCCTTTATTACTTGTACTCGGATTTGCGTCCCTACAAGTTCCTATTTTCCCCCTGTATTTTAGGACTGGCTTCCCTACAGGGATCTCTCACCTTTTTTTTTAGTCACATTATTGTTTGCTCCGAACTAAATAAACCTTAGTAAAAGGCTAGTTTTAATTAAGCTTTTGTTTGCACAGTGTATTGAGTTCATGACAGAAAAATTTGCTCACTCTGCCGATACTTAACCTCCGGTACTATTAACAAGCACTAGCCAAATTTTCGGTCTGTTTTATAAACTGTTTTATTACTATAAATAATTCTGCTTGCTTCGCATTTTCTGGTATCCGTATACTGACTGTCTGCTTAACAACCGTTTTTTTTTATAAACTCGCTAAATTCACCGCTTACACGCTTTTGCCGCTAATATTGTTTCATTGCTTGCTACTCTCCCTCTACTGTTATTGTTTATATATATAGCTGTACATGAATTTGTGTTAATTGTGATTTTTTTGTTTATTTAGGACTGTAACCACAGGTCTACTGTAATATATACTTAAACATTATTGGAACTTCTGCGTTTTACTGTTGTGTTTGTGAAAGTCTATTTTTCCCTATTGACCCACTGGAATTAACTGATTTCTTCACTGAGCTGCTTAGTCTCGCTCATTCGACTTGTGGGTAGTGTTGTTCAATCACTTCAAAACTTGATCTGGCGCCCGAGTACTGAATAAAGCTCGAGTGTCAAAGTGACAGCCTTAGTTCTCGCATAGTACGAGAAAAAGAGCGTCACACATTGTCTTCTTGTAGTTGTTCCAATACTCGTTGTCCTCGATGTCTGCATTGGTCAGTTGCAGGTAAATCTTCCCGACGGTTCCGATCCGGGTCCTGCTGCCCCGGCCCGTCTGAATATCTCATATGTCTAGTATTAACAGCACTATACGAGAACACGGCTTGAGGTTGCTAGCCGGCATGACGGTGTGCCAGTTTTTCTTCCACGGGGAGTATTTTATTTCCTCCCTACCCTCTGGCACTGCTGGAGGCAGTGTCAGCGAGCCTTCCCCTATTCACAAGGGGACGCGCCCGGTAGATCAAGTTCCCAAAAACGTTTAAATATGTTTTTAAATTTCTGATTTGATTGAATTTTTTAATAAATAATGTTACACGTTTTTCTCCACCTCAGTTGATGATGAGGAGAAAAGGGCCACTCTTTGATACTCGAGCCCCGGAAGCGAGTTTTCGGTTTAAGCTCAGGCGCCAGTTCTAGTTTTAGTGATAGAACACACTACCCATAAGCCGGATGCACGAGGCTGAGTAGCTCAAATGGAGAAACAGTATTTCAGTGAATCAATTTGGGAAATTAGACGTTCACACACCAACAGTAAAACTTAGAATTTTCTAAAAAAAAAAAACATTAGTTTAACCCACTATATACAAATCTTTAACTTGGCGTGTGTATGTATGAGTTAATATTTCCGTACGATTTCATTTTCTCCCATATTGTACACAAAGTTAAAGCAATAGTCCAGAAAAATTGCCTACCTGGACAATATTTCTGGATATTTGTGTACAAGAGAAAATGAAATCGTACGGAAATATTAACTCATACATACACACGCCAAGTTAAAGTATACTAGACTATACTTGTTTACTAAATGCACTTATGAGGGCAAGTGCTGCAATGAAAATTAATACCAGATGACTCAAGTTACAGATAGCAAGCGGTAAAATTATGGAGAAGTTATATACAATACTTGGTTAATACCTCAGTTTACTTACTCCTCCATGGAGTTACTTACTCCTGCGCTTACGGTCGGGCACGTCTGCTGCGGTGGAGTGGTCGAAACGGAATGGATTCTGCAGAGCTTCTCAGGTTCTTTTCTGAAATGAAACAACTTATTATAGGAGCGGGAGTAGACGTCAGACGGATCCGCTGCTGGTCGATGACGTAATATGGACTTTGCCAAAATCCTGCTGGTTAGCGATGATATATGACATCAACGGTATCTAGGTTTGGTTCTCGTCTGCTACCGATGAGTCGCTTTGACTGACTGCGAACACGGGATGAATTCAATTATTTCCTTCGAATACTTACAAGCGGCGGTAGGGGTTCATGATGGATCGACGTGACGTTAAAGGGACTTAGAAAATATTTCGTTAGCAGAATTAATTCATTAACTTGACTTTTTGAACTTGCCAATATTTTCTTTGCAGATCGGAACAGGTAGAAGATACGTCTATCGCGGAGAATGGCAGCCAGTGAACTAACTACTGAATATTTTCAATTATCCCCTTGTAAGGGGAAATATGACGTCAAATTAGTGACGTCTGATCGCGATAATTTTGCGGTCGGCTATTCCAAACGGTAGGCACTAACATCTAATTCGCGTGGCGGCAGTAACCAGAATGTGAGTGGAGTTAAAATTCCAAAAATTTTAAGTTAATAATGCGAATTTTGCAATGGAACCCGGTACGTAGGTAGGGTTTACATTAGATTGTGAACAACTTTTTATGGTAACTTTTTGCCGTATCTCGTACGTGAAGCAAAATACCGAGGTCGCAGTAGGCTGGGCTTGCAAGTGACATTTGAAATGAACACATTAAAAGACCATAGGGTTCTAGAACTGTATAAAATTTAAAAATTCCAGTACTGGAAATAACCAGCATATGGGGTGTTTTCAGGTTATATGCGATACACTCTAGATATAGACAAAAATCTATATTTTCAATACTTATTAATAGGCTAGTCATTACGGACTTCGATAATGGAAAGTTCGACAATAATTGCAAAAGTTTTTAAATTTTGAGACAACATTGGAGAAGGTAAAAAAATAACAAATCCAGTTTTGCACCCTCTTCCACCCCCCGGAACATTGTTACTTAAATTAACAAAAAACGCAAATTTGTAATAATTTTTTGAAAAAAATTCCGAAGTTTATGCAAACTTTGGAGAACATTTGAATAATTATTAAACATCTTCTGTCAAGTTTTCACCCTGCTACGATGACCGTAACATTGCAAATAGTTGTTATATACTTTGGTATATTTTGTCGAAGAAAAATTGGAAAAGTTATGGAAATTATTTTGTATACGGTAGAATATGGTCACATACCCGCTTGTAGCTTTGCATAAGTTTTTTTTATCCCGGAAGATTTTTCTCACAATATTTTTATGGGGCACGTCCGTGGCCGTGGTAAATAACAACTATTTGCAATGTTCGGGTCGGGTGGATTGTAATAGGGTGCAAACTTGATAGAAGATTTCTAATAATTATTAAAATGTTCTCCGAGGTTTGCATAAACTTCGAATTTTTTTTCAAAAGATAACTTTTTCACGTTTTTTGTTAATTTAACAATGTTCCGGGGGGCAGAAAAGGGTGAAAAACCGAATTTGTTATTTTTTTTATCTTCTCCAATGTTGTCTCAAAATTTGAAAACTTTAGCAATTTTTCATACCTTTTTTACTCTAATGACTGGGGTACAAATGACAACAAGGTGACCACGTCTCTTAACGCTTCTATTAATATCGCTTTACTTTATGCCACCAAATATTTTTTCTCCTACAAGTGCCCACTACCAATATGTACAGTTTATTGGCGTCACGACTCCATTTACCCTGGTCATTCCTAAACAGTTTTAAACAACCATCCAATAAAGTTGCCGAAGGCGGATACTTTTTAAAAGTAAAACAATCAAATTAAAATCAGTCACAAAATGAATATATAAAAGCTAAAAAATTTTTACAAATTAATATACCAATAATATACCAATAATCACATTATTTATATAAATAAGAAATAAGATTGACCCCAAGATAGATCCTTGAGGAACACCGTGTTAATTAAAGTAATTTACATACTGTTGACTGTCTGAAAGGTATTATTTCAGTAATATGCTTTCTGTAGTGAAACCGTAGTAGTTTAGCTTATTTAGAAGTATGTCGTGCGACACACGGTCAACGCTTTTGTGAGGTTTAGAGGTGAGACGATATGTATTTACCGTCCTCAAAATCAGAATTTATAAAAGTTCATTTCTCGATCGTTAGTATGGTTGATAGTTTTGTCTGAAAGTTATTTGTGGCATTCTTCGAATATTCTTTCCTATTATTTGGGTTTTCTACCACATGTATTATTATCCTCTTCAAAACAAATTACCGAATCTACAAAATAATAGAATTATTGGGAAAAAACCTCTGCGCCCGTGACGTTTACGCCAAAGGAAAAGTCAGAGGTTATGTTTTGCAAATAATATAAATCGGAATAAACACAGAAATAATGTATTTAGCTGACGTTTCGGAAAGTAATCTCTTTCCGTTTTCAAAGCTTTTTTTGAAGAACTATTATTTTGCTGTGTATGTCAAATACACAGCTTTAAGATTCTGTTTATGTTATTTCCATAGATACTTACTACTTAATAGTTTATTTATGAAATCATACTGATCAGAGTTAAAAAGAAAACTACTTTCAAAATAATTGGATAGCTGGATTTCTAGGACAATTTCTTACATTTTCGCAAAATACGGTATAACACAAACTGGTCTGTGATTTGAAGGATCATGGAAATCATATTTTTTATATATAAGTACAACAGTCGAGATTTTTGCAATTTGGAAATATATTATCAAAGGTGTATATAACACGTGTTATCCCAGCGACGTAAAAGTACTTTGAGTTTTTAAACTCATTCGTGAAAAGTTTTATGTTCTATGGAAGACTTTTCCGTGTTGCATCTTTCATATAGTATCTAATTTTACTGTACGCCGTATATTTTACACAGTAAAGTATTTTTAATTTACATTTATTATACGTTTAACATATTTTATTTAGCATACCAGAAATAATTAAATATATGTATACAAAATACTTGCCTTTTTATAATTTAATATAATATACAGCATTTATCTTGATCGCATTAGCTTCAATGTTTTAAATTTAAGTGATACTTTTTGCTGTTTATTTTGTAAACAGTAGCTTACTATAAATAAATCCATTCAAGTTTCTGTAGTAATATTTATTGTAAGGTAAATATTTACCTTAATAACTCGAACAATCTCTAGTGATTTATGTTTTGTTGTGGAACAATCTTTATACTTATATATAAATTGTAAATAGTCAAATATTTTATTTCTGTAAGTCAATCCAGAGTAATAAATTTTTATTAAAACTAGAAGTTTGATGAGAGAGTTAAATTATAAGTCTTATAAGAAGTTTGATTTGGTTTATATAAATATTTATTTAACGAAATATAAACTTGAACATGTAAGTTCCTTTTTTAATAAAGTAAGGTCATAATTATTATCTAGAATAATTTTAGAAAAAATTGGTCTTATGTATAAATTAACAATCTCAAAAAGGTTTCAACCATTAAAATTTAACACTAGATTTTTTTGGTAATGTCTCTTTAATATGACTTGTAATATAGGAAAGATATCTTATGTCGCAGATAAATAGACAACTGGGAAATGCTTTTTTGATTGGAATTAAGATTATTGAAAATTAAACTTTTTCGTGTAACAAGCAACATCAGGTCAGTCATAATAGTCTTAACTAATGACGTCTTGTTACTAATGTTGAAATATGAAAAAGGATTCTTGTTATAGACTATCAATAGATAAATAGATTATCAGTAGATAAATAGACTTTTGTTAAAATTATCTAGTATGTATATCACATATAAGCAATTACACAGGCACCCCGCTAGTGTATTCCTATGTTTTTCCAGCTGAATCCGAATCTGAGGTCAAGAATTTCAAATAATAAATTCAACATTCATAACTTACACAGGTTTGGTGACGATGTAGTTCACATAAACTACCATTAAATTTTCAAGAGAATAAAATGCATTGGGAAATAGTCAATAGGAAATGTCAAATATTATTTTACATATTACAAGCCACCATTTTTTCAAATATCTCTCTTTGATATTTTAGTGAGGTTGGTAACACTGAATATAAGGAAAATCTACTGGCTCAGTTTTTTTTATGCGGTTGATAAGAGGCCACCTTCATAAAATGACTGCACACGCATACGATCAATAACCAACTTTAAATACATTATAAAACATGCTTGTAACACAGTTGTACTTTATGGTTATACCTCCACCCACAAGAGATTATGTAGGAATGTTTTCGGAGAAATAAGTTTGTTACTATATCAAATTTTACAGTGTGCTTAATTTTCTGAAGAGAGATATTAACCTAAACAAAAAACTACTTTCATTTAATAAGGAAAACGCAAATAGACATGATTTATTTAGATACCAAATCTTTGTAAATGTAGGTACAAATCAAATGATATTGAGAGATCCTTCGAACTTAAAAATATTAAGTGGACAAAGTTTAAATAGAAACTCTGATTTTACAGGTTTACTATCTATTTTAAAGCCACTGACCAGCATACTTATAGGGCATATTGGCAGGTGCAAATATGGCTTAATAAAAAATCAATTCCCCGAGTGGAGCTGAAAATGCAAAAACCAAGTATTCAATTTGAATCTGTAAAAATGACTAATGAAAATTGTACAAAATGTTCTGATATGTATAGTCATTGCCATGGCATAAGCTGTGCCAATTTAAATACGGTTAACAATATTGAAGGAGAAAATGCCTTTTATTTTTTAAAATGTCAACTTTACAGAAGGCAATATTCTCGGTAATGTATTTGCAAATATCAAATTATTCTTTTAAATCCAAGGAAAAGGAAGACAATTCACACAATTCCCTGCCTTTATTTGTAAAGTATTCGGCAATTTTTTATTTTTGAAATAAATTTGAATATATTTTTTTAATACTTTGAATGGATTATGCAGTTGGTTCCTTGTGAAACTTATTCAATATTCTAAGTACAAGTACAATTAAAGTATAGTAGTTTTTAAATAAGAAAATTTTTTTTTGACGAGGACGGGAAACCCTCATGGGCTTCCAACCTGAGCTAGCTTACTGACTAATACATCTCCTCACAGGGTTGTCTGTAAATACTCCCTGTTCCGATCTGCACTGCCCATTTTAATACTCCTATGTCACCGATCAGGTGATACAGGTCTGAGAATGGGCGAGTTTTAATGCTTTCCAAGTCTGTTTGTGTTTGCCCGAAAATATTATATCTTCTGCGGGCTAGTGCCTCACATTCATATATAATATTGGCTACCGTCTCTGGTACCTTGCCAGATAATCTGCAGTCAAGGTCGCCATCGAACTTTCCAATTCTGTGCAGGTGCTTCTTAACAAGAAAATGTCCCGTCAAGAGACCTGTTACAATTCTCAATTATAACCTGTCCTTTGAGAGCAGTTCTACGGTTCATTTTGGGCATGGTCCTTTAATGAGTATTTTCCCATGTCGATTAACTGGTGTATTCTTCCAGTAATGATTGTGTTTGTTCCTGACCCAGTCTTTAATTACTCTTCCAGCTGAGCCTTTGATAATGCCCAGCGCAGGCTCTGGGCCATTGAATGTATTAGCTGCTTCTTGTCTAGCAAGTTTATCAGCTTCTTCATAGCCGTCTATTCTGGTGTGTCCCGGCACCCAGAGTGGTTTAACTCTGTTCCGTTCACCCAGAACTTCGAACTCCTTGTGGCAATCCCACACTAGTCTGAAAGACTGGTATGGAGCCAATACACCGTACCAGGCTTGAGCCCCATGTTTTACCATACAATCGTCTACATATAGCCAATGTGGTTACCGATTTATGTATTACCCTGTCTAGAGGTTGGTTCCAGGTAAGTTTTAGAGTCTATGATGACTCTAAGATACTTTACCTCCCCCAACATCCTGAGTTGTGTGTCTTGAAGAACCAGAAGATCCAATCCCTACAGGTTTCTCCTTCTAGTAAATGAAACGATATTGGTTTTTTAGGGACTTACTCTCAGCCCCTCCTCATCGGTCCATTTCTGGACCATATTCGGTGTGTAACATTTTTAAAAAGTGGAGAATAAACGGTACGATTAGTAGAAATCGTGGATCAGGGCGACGAAGGATATCAACTCAACAACAAGACTTGCAATTGGTAAATGCTTTAGTAGAAAATCCATTTTACTCAGTTATTGAGGCTGCTGAAGAAACGAATTTTCCTGGATCGAGTAGTACTGGTCGTCGGCGAGTATGAGAATTGGAGCTATGTTGTCATGCAGCAGCACAGAAATACTTACTTAAAGCCGAACATAAAGAAGCTCGAGTAGGATTTGCGCTTGAATTTTTAGCGCATGATGTAAATTTTTGGAACAATGTAATCTTTACAGACGAAAAAACTTTCCAGTCAACACACAGCGTTCGTATTCGTGTTTACCGCCCTCCGAATACTCGATTCGATGAAACATATATATCTAACAATGATAAAAGTGGTAGATTTTCCGTCAATATGTGGGCTTGGATATCGGCACGTGGTCCTTGTGTTTTGAGGCATATTGAGGAACGATTTAATATTGAAACGTATATTAGGATTTTAGACAATATTATGCTCCCTTTTGTGTCACAATTATTTCCTAATAATGAGTTTCATATTTCAACAAGACAATTGTTCCGTTCATACTGCTCATACCGTAACTAACTGGTTTCAAGATAACAACATAAATGTTCCTAACTGGCCCAGTCATAGTCCAGATGTTAACCCCGTGGAAGAAGTATGGGGACTACTCGTAAGAAGTATCCAAAAACGAAATGTGAGACCACGGAATGCCGAGGAATTACTGGAAATAGTAAATAATGCATGGGAAAATATTATTACTAATGATTATTGCATAAGGTTATTTAATTTTATGCCAAACAGACTTTTATATAGAAGTTATAAATAGAAATGGTACAATAACGAAATATTAATAGTTAGTTTCTTGTTAAGTAGGATATCCTTTGTCCTTTGATCCAGGATTTCTACTAATCGTACCGTTTATTCTCCACTTTCTTAAAATGTTACACGCAAATGTTATAACGCAGTGCAATTTGTCTCATTAACCATCCATCATTTACTATAGCAATAACTACAGCATTAAAATAAAAAATAAATTAAAAGTATTATCTGTTTTATTTCGGCTACCCATTACATATTCAAATAGAGACATATTTACATTAGAAAAAAAAGTTGTCCTATTTTTTTTTGCTCACGACGGTACTTAACAGTTAGTATAATTGAACCTAATAAGCCTATTAAATTATGCAAATATTGTGATATTTAACTATACTTAAGAATTCAAATAATAAATACTAATATTACGCTAAGGAACCAAGAAATTCTTAGAATTTAAATATAGGACGTTATGACTCACAAATATTTGCTACTCATCAGTTACATTCTTTTCTTTTTTTTGCCTTTTGTTTCTGAGTGTAATAGTTCATCGTTGTTTAAATTTACAAAATCATTGTTTTCTATACAGTGTGTTGACATGCCAGTGCTACATAAATGGACTTTTTATGTTCCTCTAGTAATTTTTTCAAGTTTCGATTAGTTTGACCGATGTATACAGCATCGCAATCATTACAATTTAGTCGGTATACACTTGTTTGATGTAGTTTTTCTGTTTTTTCTTTATTATTAATTAACATTCTTCCTAGATTATTTTTACTTCCACGTCCAGTGAAATTGCAATTTAGGGCATGTACGAAAAGTTAATGTCTCAAGCCGTCCCCCCCCACTATCACCCTCAATACAACCCCTACAGTAGTATGAAAAGGAGTAAAAAAATTGTGATTTAGTGTATATACAAAAACGAAACGTCTAAAAAAGTTTTTTAGCGTTATTCGCCCCCTCTACCAACTCCATTGCCACCCTCACCCTATTATTAAAGGGGGTAAAAAAAATTAAAATCTAATTTGGTGTGAATACAAGAACGAAACGTCTAAAAAAAATTTTTTTGGTTTAGAAATCTCCTCAACTGTCTTTCTGAACATTTCCAGATATAAAACACATAACCAAATTCCGGGTCCAGGAAAACACGTTCATTAATATGTTTTTTCAGTCAAACATGAAAATTTCAACTAGTAACGGTGATATAGACGAAGCCATAGGTAATCCATCTAAAAATTTATAAACAGAAAAATAAGAAAAAATAGAAAACTAGTATCTACCAGTATCGACTTAGATTTAAAACAACAACTAAATGTTGTGATAAAAACGTGCACTATCCATAATGATTTTAAATTTAACAATGAACTTTAACCTTTTTCGGCTTATTAGCATAAGATTAGTATTTATTATTTGAATTGTTAAGTAGTTAATGTACTAATTGTTGTGAGAGTACCAAATAGAAATATACAGGGTTGGGCAAATGTGTGGAAACACCCGAATTCTCACTAAACTAATATTTCGAATAAAAAGTAGCCTTAACAAAAGTTTTTGTTAAGGGCGAGCGTAGGTGCGTCTTTACTATGTACATACTTCGGTATGCGATGTAAAGCAACGACAGGCGCAGTTAGTACTTGGATGGGTGACCATTCCAACTGTTGTAGGGTATGTCCCCTACAAGTCAAAATTAAAAAACAAAAAATTCTAAAATACATCAAAAAATCAAATAATCTCATGCCATCTGGCAAACTATATAAAAAAAGTCAATCAGACACCGTTAGCATCAAAAAACCACATTTCAACTCAAAAAAATCTGAGAAAATTAGCCAACCATCGATAATTCACAACTAACCCAAATTCACCAAAATATAAAGTCAAACATTCATTTGCACTCATCCGTAACCGATTCATCGCGAAACACGTCACTCAAAATTACAGCCCCCGTATATTCATCGACTTAGTTGAATTCTCCATCCAAACCCAAATTTTCATCATCGCACTTCGATACGTCCCTTTTTTATAAGCAATTCCCCTTTTAAAAAAATTTGAACTTCTTGACCACCCCTCGTATATGTAACTACATTAAAATTAACCGTCGAGTCCATTTCCCCACGTTCTTAAAATCATTTCGTAATTTTTCTATTCTTAATTTTCGATCAACCCCTGTATACGTCAAATCACGTTCCGTGCCTCGAGTCTCAAAAGTCTAAATATCTTTTCTCCAAAATTCCCCAATCCAATTGCTATTATAATCTTTCCCCATTTTCGATCACCCCTGTATAATAGCAGACACACATACTATATCTACGCTCAGCTCGATTCGTAACCGTATTGAACCTTTTTAATATCTTATCTTAATATCGTACGCACTAATGGGAAACCTTTTAACGGCGTTACAGTTTGTTAACATCGGACCTCCGTTGATACCTTACGGGGTCGCGCCAGAGATTACACACAAAACTTCGAATAACTTCTAAACGAAAATAGATTCGACTCTCATTCAAATTTTAATAAACTCCCCTTTGCATCGCCGATTTTTCTATATAAATTTTATTTTCAAATTCCAAAATTTTCAAGTATTGCGCAACATGTCGCAATCGATGACTCATCCTTGCCCGCACGGAGCGATTTCAAACCTTTCTAGCTCTCCGCAAGACTCGATGGGGCGAGAAAAACGAAACTTTCTGTATTAGTATAAATACCGGTGCATCGCGAGCCGAAGTAAAGTTCAGTTTTGACAGTGACTCTTGTGTTAAGTATTCGCGTAGTGTTCTAGTGGAAATTATAAGTTTCAAAGTTAATCTTTGTGTAATAGCTGTTGACGTTGGGTCCGGTTACTATTTAATTTATATTGTAGATACCCGCTTGGCTAGGTTTTCTTATTCCCAGTTCCCTGCAATCTTTTTGTGACGAGCTGTTCGATTCTAGCTTCCCAGGCCGAAACCTGGTTAAAAAGAGTTAGTTTTTAAGATCTCGCCTTAAGTGGCCCCTTTTCATTTTTGTTTTAATACTTCGCCTTAAGTGGCCCCCTCTTTATTTTATAACAAAATACTTCGCCTTAAGTGGCTCCCTTTTCAATTTTTTCCCTTCGCCTGCGAGGCTTATTCATAAAGTGAATTTTTCAGATTTTTTAAAATATATTTTAAGCACAACCTAAGACAGAATTTCTGTTGTCGATTAGTTTCTACACCAAAAAGAAACTGTAAAAATAAATTAAATTCTATCCAACTCTGTTCAATAACTTTCAATAAATATTTTTGTATTTCCTTTAGACCATCGTGTTATTTTTTCTTAAATAAAACAATACAACATACAGGGTGTAGCCGTTGACCCTACAATAGCTATATAATAATCAAACCAGTGCTAATTTAAATAAAGTGATAAATAACTAGTACAAACTACAATATACAGGGTGTAGCATTCGACCCGAAACAGCACTTACTAAAACCAACCCTGAGGCTCAACCCATCGAAAATAAGTGCACGGACGCCTCTGGGGTCTCAGCTCTAAACCCCCACCGCTACCAATTTTTATTTTCAACGAACCAGAGGTCGTTTGCGTGTTCACAACGGAAACCGCGTCCTCGCCTCACACATCTTTCAGCGGCTTGTATATTAGTGTATGCGCGGAAGCTATACAACCTTAGGCGAGGGTTGCATAGGAGATATACCATCCTTCGGAGGGGATGTAAAGCCGTCGGTCCCTTGTCTATTAAATGTTAGGCAAGTAAAAGATCCCTACTCTTCTTAAGGGAAGAGGTTCGGCAAAATTCCTGGTTGGGGGTAGCTCGTCTACAGGCGTCGGTGTTAGGCCTCAGTAGCGGAAATAGGCCGACGTTAAATAAATGTATAAAAAAAAAAGTTTTTGTTGTATTTTTATTCTATTCAATGACATACTTATGATTTTTTAAATGGATGACCCAATATATTTTTACGTTTTCAGATAGACACTTTTTCATCAATTATAATGATATAGGGTTTGGTGGGTATGCGATTTGTGGTTTTCTAAATTTTAATTAAAATAGTAAAAGAAAGAAATGGCTGTTTATATCTTAATTATCAAAGCTATCTGATAAAAAATATTCCTTTTTTGTTACCCAAATTTATGTTTTCTAAAAATCGTTGTATTTTGCCTTTTCATTGCTGTTAATTAACTTAACTAACCTAATAAAGAACTATATTTTCTCAATAATACTCTTATGAACTTGAGTAAAAATGGCACTAATGATGCCAGTAAATACATAGATATGAAATTGTAGAAAAATATAATGGGATTGGATAAATATATGAGAATCAGTTTATTATGTAACTCACTCATTGATTCGAATAAGTCAGGATTTTCAATATTAAAATATCTTCTCAAATAAATTGAAACAAAATAATGTGTCTGGCAATTCATTATTTTTCCAAAGTACATGCATTCTAACTGAACTACTTCTTTGCTGGACTGAGTAATTGCCTTGTTGCACTTTTTGTCAACTTTACCACAATATTTTTTTGTTTCAGGAGGAAATGCAGTTCTACAACGACGACGAAAGTTTTCAATCAGTCATTGTGGAGAAGAATCTGTGCGCCAGCGATTTGTGTCAACTTTTAGCGATAAAAAACCAAGTCTCCAAAAGCGTCCATTGGAGTATTGTCGAGCAGTGGGTTGATCTAGGGCTCGGTAAGTTCAATTAGAAAATTCCTTTGTTTATAGTCAATTTATTGAAGAGAGGTTACCTCAGAAAGCGATTATCGAATATTTTTCTAAAATGCAAGTACCTATTTCTAATTCCTTGAGGATAATTAGAATAATACCATTCCTATTAAATATAATTTTTGAAACTGTAAGTTTAATTGAAATAACCGAAGAAAACAAAAATATTTTATTCAAAGATATCTTGGTCAAACTTACAATTTGCCAAATAAAAACAACTTGTGCATTTAGCCCCTAATATCCTACAACAACACTTAATACTGTACTGTTAAAAGCTTTAATATAAAGTAAATGTTTTCTTTTTCCAATTTCTTTTACCATTTTAAAAATAAGAATGGAATTCACTGAAGTTTAAGACCCTTGTAGTAATTAACTGTATTATCGCTATGCCTAATATAAGTGTGGAATTTATAAAATAATCATTAATTTAATTGATATTTGCTGAGTTATCAAGAATTGTTTTATTTCTGTTGGTACTTTACATATGCAAATTTTGAAAAGCTTTCCAAACAACCTTGGTATTCACTTGAAGTGAATGTCGCATATAAGCAGCTTTTTTTCTCTACGCATGGAACTAGTTAAAATCTTTTTCAATTATTATGTAATTTGAAAGGTTGAGGAATCTTGGTTTTTGAAATTTTTGCAGAGCTTCGTCTATTAAACTGATAAGTGTCTTAATATTATATGTAATCCAAGCCTAATATGGTTTTTTAAAGTATAAATTTTGAAAGGTGCATGGATGTCCATAAGAAGTTTTATGTTTTCATTAAATACGTCATTTTATCATTAATATTATCAATAGCAAGTATGTTTGAACTCCAAAATATCAGGTAAAACTACTGTATCATATTTAGAAGAACTATATGTTCCTCATATATTATCATGAAATCTAATAAAAATACGTTATTTAGTGTAATTCTTGTTGGATTATTAACGATTTGCTCTAAACCAATATTTTCTGAAAGATTCATTCAATTTATAGTATGCATTAAAAACTATAGTTCAGTGACTTCACCATTTATATTTTAAAAAATCCTGGTGAACTGATTTCTTCAAAACTTCTTTATATTGATATTATTCCATAGTCCATTGCGACATTGCAAAAAAATTACTCAAGGTTAGTGGTTACGAGAATCAGTTTTTCTCGAATATCTCGTGATATACAGGGTGTCCCAATAAAAACGCCCAGACTGGATGTATTCTAAACGAACAGAGATATTTTAATTCTGTAAAAGCCAGTTTGTAGAGTATAAAGAGAGCTTCATTTTTGAATATAACTGTTTTTTGAATATATCAGTATATAGATGGCGCTGTGCTCTAAAGAAATATTTCGATGGGAGAAACTTTGAAATGAGGTTTATGTGAAAGAAAATGCATTTCTTTAAATATTTTCTTCCAAAATTTGTAAATTAAATACAGATTGTCCAACTTAAAGGACTGAAATGTTGAAGAGATTACAGTTATTCAATATTGGCAAATGCCAACATTTGGACTCAAATATTTCGAAAACGGTTAGTTTTATGGTATTTTTTTAAGAACATAATCTGCTTAGAAATGCATTTTCTTTCACATAAATCCCATTTCAAAGTTTCTACCATCGAAATATTTCTTTAGAGCACAGCGCCATGTATATATTCAAAACAATTATATTCAAAAATGAAGCTGTCGTTATGCTCTACAAACTGGCTTTTACGGAATTAAAATATCTCTATTCGTTTAGAATGTATCGGCCAGAAGTTTTTATGGGACACCCTGTATTGGTGTAAATCTAACTTTGGATATTATGAAAAATGTTTACTATGAAAATCGGCACCAAAAAGATTTTATATAGAATATTCTTTCCTATTATTTGGGTTTTCTACCACATGTATTATTATCCTCTTCAAAACAAATCACCGAATCTACAAAATAATAGAATTATTGGAAAAATAGCCTCTGCGCCCGTGACGTTTACGCCAAAGGAAAAGTCAGAGGTTATGTTTTGCAAATAATATAAATCGGAATAAACACAGAAATAATGTATTTAGCTGACGTTTCGGAAAGTAATCTCTTTTCGTTTTCAAAGCTTTTTTTGGAAGAACTCTTATTTTACTGTGTATGTCAAATACACAGCTTTAAGATTCTGTTTGTGTTATTTCCATAGATACTACTACTTACACAGAACATAGAACTGACGATATTTTCTTTTATATAATGTTGAGTTTGTTAAGTTCTTCTTTTAACATTGGTAGCCAGGTTGTACAAATATCTACAGAACAATTCGATACGCACTTATCTTCATTTAATAAGATTATTGCTGATTCCTTAATTTTTCTTTTTTTTGTATCTGTTTCTTTTGTTACAATTTTTGCCGAGTCCCAGTTTATTCTATGTCCGTTTTCCCAAGCATGTTCACAAATCTTTGATTTCTGAATTTCATTCTTTCTAATGTAATTCTTGTGCTCATCCAACCTCACACAACTAAGCAGGAACATTATAGAACAGGATTATCAGTTTATAATCCGGAATGTCAGGTTGAGTTACGAAAAATATTTTAATCTGCAAAAAGGTACTCATTTACATAAATTTAGAAACTTAATAAGGGAAAAACAGATTAGGCAATTACAAAATATAAATAATAATCCTTTAATTGACAGGACTGTCATTAGTATGTCAAAAAGACTTTTGTCCATTTCAGACAGGCTTGTCCTATCAAAAGGATTAAATTTTGCAATAAACCCGAAAACTGTTCCAAAATTTGATATAGTAGCGGCAATAGAAAAAACGGCTCAAAATTTACCAATAGATAATGGTAATGAATATCGCATACGGGCAAAATTGCTTTGGAGAAGCAATACAAAATTAAAGATAATTTAACTCCAGATGAAAAGTTATCGATACATTCTTTAAAACGCGATGAAAGTATAAAAATTTTGCCAGCAGACAAAGGTAATGCCACAGTCATTATAGATGTAGATATATATAACACAAAAATCAGGACTCTTGTAAATGAGGGACGCTACTCAAAACTAAAGAAAGATCCAACAAAGTCAATAGAGAGCAAAATTTACAGATCTTTGTTTAAATACAAACATGAATTTAATGATTTTGAACGAAGGAAACTTACACCGCATCATAGTAGGCCTCCTCATTTTTATGGCTTACCAAAGACACATAAACAAAATATTCCTTTAAGACCAATTGTTAGTTCTATTAATTCACCATGTCATAATTTGGCAAAATTTTTACTTAAAATTATTGATCCATTATCTGGAAACACCGAATCATATATTAAAAATAGTAAACATTTTATAGAAAAAATTTATGAAAACGATATTCATGAATCACACCTGATGGTTAGTTTTGATGTAGTTAGTCTTTTTACCAATGTTCCGGTAGATGAAAAGTTAAAAATAGTTAAAGACAGGTTACTAAATGATAATAATTTGGAAACTAGAACTAAATTAAGTAAAAATAGCATAATGGAACTCTTAACACTGTGTATAAAAAGAACCTATTTTCAATTGGACAATGAGTTCTATCAGCAGGATTTTGGTATGGTTATGGGGTCTGCATTATCACGAATTTTAAGCAACATATTTATGGAGAACTTTGAGAACACACATGTTCAAAATTGTATAAACAAACCGGTTGTGTGGTGGAGATATGTTGACGACATCTTTGCAATTTGGCCTCATGGTGTCGATTTACTAGATAGTTTTTTGGAAAATATAAATAGTAAGGAACCGTCTATTAAATTCACATTAGAATTAGAAAGTAGGAATGAACTACCGTTTTTAGATGTTTTAATTAGAAGGGTAAATAATACAATTGAAACAAGCGTTTATAGAAAACCAACACATACTAATAGATATCTAAATTTTAACTCAAATCAGTCAATAAATGTTAAAAGGGGTGTTGTAAAATGTTTATACGATAGGGCCAAAATAATTTCATCTAATAATGAAATATTAAACAACGAGAAAAAATTTATCAAAGAGATTCTAGTACAAAATCAATATCCTGAAGCCTTTGTTGATAGAGTTTTCATAAATGTTGAAAATAGGGACAATCAGGTACGACAAAAACCTGAACGTCATTATACAGCAATAATTCCTTATGTATACGGACTATCCGAAAAGCTACGCCATATAGGTGACAAATTTGATGTTAGGATGGTATTTCAAACAGGGAACACTTTAAGATCTATTTTAACAAAAACAAAACCGATAAACAGGGAACAGAATTATTCAAAAAACTGTATTTACAATATCCCGTGCGAATGTGATAAATGTTATGTGGGTGAGTCATCCAGACCTTTCAGTGTGAGGTTGGATGAGCACAAGAATTACATTAGAAAGAATGAAATTCAGAAATCAAAGATTTGTGAACATGCTTGGGAAAACGGACATAGAATAAACTGGGACTCGGCAAAAATTTTAACAAAAGAAACAGATAACAAAAAAAGAAAAATTAAAGAATCAGCAATAATCTTATTAAATGAAGATAAGTGCGTATCGAATTGTTCTGTAGATATTTGTACAACCTGGCTACCAATGTTAAAAGAAGAACTTAACAAACTCAACATTATATAAAAGAAAATATATCAGTTCTATGTTCTGTGTAAGTAGTAAGTATCTATGGAAATAACATAAACATAATCTTAAAGCTGTATTTGACATACACAGCAAAATAAGAGTTCTTCCAAAAAAAGCTTTGAAAACGAAAAGAGATTACTTTCCGAAACGTCAGCTAAGTACATTATTTTTGTGTTTATTCCGATTTATATTATTTGCAAAACATAACCTCTGACTTTTCCTTTGGCGTAAACATCACGGGCGCAGAGGCTTTTTTTTCCAATAATTCTATTATTTTGTAAATTCGGTGATTTGTTTTGAAGAGGATAATAATACGTGTGGTAGAAAACCCAAATAATAGGAAAGAATATTCGAAGAATGCCACAAATAACTTTCAGACAATATTATATATAGAATTTAGGTAGGACCAATAGTTTTAGGGATAGTGATCTTTGAAATTTTTGAACAAGGCTTCATCCTGTCGTATTATGGCATAAAGATAACTTTTTGTTGCCTTATTGTCAATCAATATAGCTATTATCTACTAAATCATTATGGTTCTAATATAGATGTGGTATTTGATGGTTATGGTAATAATACTTGAACTTCGTAAAATGTACAAGACTTAACAAGCCTGTATAGTTTCATCACTTCATCCATAGCAGCACCTGCACAACAGCATTTGTATAGGGTTTATTATCTGGTTCAAACATGGCTGGGAAGGGACTTAGATCCTAAACAATATGGTTGGATTTCCAATGAAAATTCTTTGGAACCAATTCCTACTCTACCTCGTCCTGCACTAAAAATTTTACTTCGGGCAAATCAGAGTTCATATAAATTAAAAATAAATGATGTGGAGTGGTTGAAAATACGTGACCGCCCTTAGCTACTCAAATGCGGCATATTCTCGAATAAAAATTCTTTCTTAGATCTACTCAGTATTAATTAGAACCAGATAGTTAATTTCTTATGTATTTTGGAAAGAATAACGTTTCTAAAACGGCGATATGACTATTATTAATTTCTTTAGCTTTATCCAAACTACCTCATTATAGGTAATGTAAAAAATGTAATGTTTATTTTATAACTAGTGTTATTTATGACATGCTTACAAATGACCAAACTGGTTTTCAAGTTTTAGCACTTTCTGCAACTATGCGCGGAGTTATTCACCTTGGTTGTCATTAAGTATGAACGTATGGATGCAGTTTATTATCATTGTTACTATAAATATGAGGCATTAGTGTTAATTAGAATATGAATAAGCCTAATTAACATTTACAATTGACTATAATTTGATTATCTCAAGTTAAATCTCAGTACAACATTCAACAAATTATATAAATCTTGGGTTGAGTTGTTCAAATAAAATTGGTTTAGTTTTTCTAATGTATTTTCCTTATTCACAACCCCGTGTAATTCGTGTATTAGTCTACTTAGCCTCTTAGCTTTATGCATATTTAGAGCATCTTTGTGCCTATTTAGAGCCTCCCATTAGCCACATAAAGATTCGGTTATTATTTTAAACATTAATTAAAAATTTGGACATAAGAATACAGACATTGGCATAGTACATATTTCAGACAAATTATTTATGATGATCATGTGAATGTTCATGTCATTTCAAGTGTTTAAATATTTTTATTCTTTATGCCGATGCTGGAGAAAACTGTTATAGAAAAAACTGTTCAGTAAATAGAATATAATTATATAAAAAAAACTTTTTAAAACAACGCTTTTATGAATGTACTAAAAAGAAATTAATATATTTTTTTCTAATCTTATAACAATTTTTTAAAACCTTATGTAGATTATTACGAGGATTATTAAAACTAAAAGCGTTCAGCGCGAAAAGGTGCTGTAGAAGTTATTTCGACAGTTCTTAGGTACAACTTCTTGCGCTCAACGCTTTTAGTTTTAATAATCTATGTAAATTGTATAAACCCTTTCATTTGATACCCATTGGAATTGATTGGAGGGTGGTCAAAGAAAAATATTGAGCCACAGCTCTTAGGCCCCATCGTAGAGACGAATTACTAAGGGAAGACCCCCTGAGTGAACGTTAATATGCATACCAGCTGGGGAGATCGGCAGACCTTGCGCTGGATGAATTAAACAGACTACTAATAGAGTCTTTAGATGACACCAAACCAAAAATTAACATGGAATTCCTGCACCCAAAAAGTCACAGAGAAAGTAACAATCGCCCTGGGAAGGTGTAGGCAAATGTGTGAAAAAGACAGGGCTAAGTCCCAAAATGCTCCTACGGTTGCATTTGCACTTGAGGTTCTCTTGGACCTGCCATCATTACGTATATTTATACAAGGTGAAGCTCGGTCAGTGGTGCACAGGTTAATTCAAGGCCAAACGTCAATTAGCCAGCAACACGGGACGGAGTACCAGAAGTTATACTCAGAGATGAGGCCAGATCCCATTCTAGACATGCCCACGGAAGTAAGGGTCCCAAGGTATAACTTCAATAAGAACTTTCAGGCTATAATACCAGATAGGGAAGACTGGAAAAACGGTCCTCTCATAACAGCAGAAAGAGTCTGGTACACTGACGGCTCCAAGATAGAACAAGGGGTCGGAGCCTGGATTTACGGGACAAGGTCAAAAGCCAATATTCCGGTAAATCTAGGGAAATACGCAACTGTGTTTCAGGCTGAAGTTCAAGGGAGATAATAGGACAAGGCACTGTTAACCAGTCGATTGCCATTCTCGGATAGCGAAGCGGCAATAAAAGCAATCATTTCCATGCAAATCAATTCATGGTGATTTTATCTAGAAATGAGATATGCAATGGAGTTATTTCATAATTGGTACTTCCGTCAAATTTGCATTCTAGGCCTAGTAATAATTAAGTATATGTAATGGCATCTCTGTACAGAGAATAATTTTAAATTCGGTTTACAATTTAAAGAGAATATTGACCGACAAAAGCCGTGATGTCAATGGTTTTGCATATGCAGTATATATTACATTAAACATTAAATTTATAATAATATGGTAGCCCTGAGTTATGAACTTCGCCATTTTTGGTGTGCCATTTGCTATCATATTGACATCTTGTCATTAGCAGGGGTTTAGCTTTATAGAGATAGAGCACACGATGGTCAGAATCAAGCGTGTTAGCCATGATAGCTGTGTTCTAGGTCGATCAAATATGTTACCGCTATCCGGACAGTCTTGGCTTTGGCGGTTGTTAGCGAAAGGGCGAGGATATGTGCGTCTTTACTATATGCACATATAGGAGGAGTTTTATTGTATTTTAATCTTAATAAAGTTATTCCATGTCATGTCATGTCATATTCCGATATGCGATATAAAGCAACGTTAGACGCGGTTAGCACTTAGATGGGTGACCGTTTTAAATGTTATAGTATATTCCATAAATGAGAGACAGAGAAAATTGTAAAATTCTCAAAATTTGCCAAAAAACCAACTTTTTTACCCCACCTAGTCAAACTATAATAAAAAAAATCCATAAGACACTTAATTTCAGGAAAAATTACAAATTTTTACGAAAAAATCTGAAAAAATTCCCAAACCAACGATAATTCTCAAACAATCCAAATTCATCAACAGAAGTACTCAATCTTTCAAATTAGTCATTTTACAGCCCAACCATCACAAATAAACGTACTTAGAAATAGCGCCTCCACATGAACTTAAAACACATCAAAACTACTTTCCATACCCGCAATCAAAATATTTTATTTCAATCACACAAACTTTTCATAAATTATTCTTGCGTTCTATTCCACCGTTCATTCAATTTAGCATCTTAAATATCAACATACAATCAATCTTCATTCAAAATGTTCCAAGAGTACCGGTACTACCGTTTCCCATCATTATCAAAACTTACTTTCATTGAGTCCCCATTTGCTATCAAAGTTTACTTCCCTTCGTTCACCGCGGATCTATCGGCACAATTTCATATCGTTTCAACTCTAAGTGCAGGACCTTCGGGACGACTTTTCGGAGTCGTTTCAAATTTAATAAATATTTTCAACTAATTTTCGCTAATATCTTCTAAAATCAAATCGATTCGAGCTTCGTTCATATATCAATAAATTTCCCAATTTAATGCCGAGATAGTCGTATAATTTTCATGTCCGAATTTTCCATCTCTATATTTTTTTTATGTAATATTGCGCAGTCGTTCCCGCACGGAATGGACGGGGCCATTACCAGACCTCCACACGCCAAGTCCTGACAAACCACTTATAAGGCCGAGCAGGATGAGCTCGAGCAAATCTAGTTCGATACGTGCGCCGCGAACTAGCCACTACAGCTGCTTACTTGGCCATAACCAAGTAAAAGAGAGTCTTTAAAT
This sequence comes from Leptura quadrifasciata, assembly GCA_963675555.1. Lineage (NCBI taxonomy): Eukaryota > Metazoa > Arthropoda > Insecta > Coleoptera > Cerambycidae > Leptura > Leptura quadrifasciata. Next base: position 110,270,892 of record OY776676.1, on the reverse strand, counting down.
CAATTATATTCTGCCCTCGTGCATCTGACATAAAAATGAATTTTTCTGACTTTACAAAAATCGTGTTAATACATTTTTACATTTAAATCGCAATATTTCATAAAACGGAATTTCAGTGTTCGAAAAGTTTCGTTTTATAACTTTGTGAATTAAACATTTAAGTTAAAATTTTGTTCAGTTATTAAATACATTTTTCATAGTGACAAACAACCTATTTCTAATGGATCAACCAACTCCAGGGCTTATAGAGGGTGTAGCATTTAACCCTATATATCCAACATTTTATGAGTTACCCCCACACTTCTCAAATTCAAAAATTAAGTGCACAAAGGGCTCTCAAGGTCTCAATCAAGTTCTAAAGCTGAACGCTTTACCGAAACTTTTTTATTTTACAAAAATCTAGAGCTCCTTCTTGTTCACAAGCAAGATCGCGTGCTTGCCTCACATTCTTCCAGAGCCAGCGGCTTGTATATAATTGTGTGCGCGGAAGCTATGCAATTTTAGGCAAGGATTGTGTAGGAGATATACCATCCTTCGGAGAGAATGTAAAGCCGTCGGTTCCTTGTCTATTAAATATTAGACACGTAAAGGATCCTCTTCAAAAGAGAAGAGGTTCGGCAAAATTCATGGTGGGGGCGTAGTTCGTCTACAGGCGTCGGTGTTAGGCCTCAGTAACGGAAATACACCGACTTTAAAAAAATGTAAAAAAAAATTAGCGGAACCTTCTAGAAGGGATGTCACTGAAAAGGCCTGTAGAAGTAAACTGCAAAAAATATATGGGTGAATCCAAAATTTAGGCTGCCGCTTTCTTTTTCAATAGGCGAAAATCACAGCAATCAATAAGCTGTATATTACTGAATGGTTTCCTATGACATCAACAATTAGTTATAGAATAGTGATAATATATAATATATATCCTTGATATACGACTTCGTAATGAACTAGTCACCGACAAGTTGCTATCATTTAAATATTGTCGCGGTATCGGTATGGTCGTCAACACATAATACTGGTGTGCGACCGGTCATATTTCCTCTTTAGAATTAATATCGGCTTCAACGAAGTAAAAATTCTTTGATTTTTGCCGTTATCTCGAAAAATGCGTAATTAAGAGCTTATAATATTCTACCAAAATCAATTATTGGATTAGTAATCTCTGTTAATATTTTGCATAATAAATTACCTAAAATATATGTTATAAAAAATACGGGCTTTTGTAAGCAACATTTTAATTTTATACCTCAACAAATATTAATATTTCTGCCGTTATCATTTCTTTATGGTTTGCGATATTGTGCTAAATTCAACACATTATATTATTTATGATATCGGTACGTTTATCAGTTAATGTCAAGGTCGAAGAGAAAAGACGTGAATGGAATTTAATTTGATTTAGAGTTTTTCTGTACACTTACTACACATTTTGTTTTGCATTACTATAATATACTTTATCTTTTAAGTTGATTGATTTGGTGGCGGTCTGTGCAAGCATCATTTTCCACATTGTCTAATTTATTACGGTCGGCAATCAACCTAATCCAAAAAGCTTTACTATAGTGGGGTACATCGTGGCAGATTCCCATATCATGTAAATAAAATAAAAATTATCGATAATCCTAATGGTCTTGTGGAGAAGTAGTTACACTCCAGCACTTGAATGTAATGAAAAAAAGAATTCAATAAACAATCTACTTGATCTGCTGTATGAAATGAATATAAATAAGCCGCATTTAAGAATCTATTAACGCTAAATAATGAAGAGATTTTATTACTTATCTACAGCATTATTAAGATTGCAAAAATTGTTATCCTAGAGTTAGTTACATTATGTTCACGTTTATTAATTAAATTCAAGTATTCTTTGCTTTTCTTCTGTGTATTTTCTTATTCCATCCGTAGTCTACTCAGTAACGTCTTAAATCATCATGAAAGAGACCTTGACTGTACAGTTTGTCTCATTAATCTCCTCAAAGGAAAAGCAAAAGAAAGATAAAAAACAAAAAAATATAAGTTATTAGAAAATGAAAATAAAAAAAATGTATATATTGAAAAAATATAAAAATACGTGTGTGTAATCATAAAAAATAAATTTATATAGGGAAATTGGGCCCACTGTAAGACTTCGTACGGAGTATTGTTGTCATCATTAGAGTGTACAAATTGTATGTGCATTTAAAATTTCAATTTGATTTAGAGCTTAAATTAGTAAATAATTTTGACTGACTAAAAATTTGCTTTAGTTGTTAGAATTTCTTATTCTGTTTTCTTAATAAAGAGCGTTGAATTAAGGCTATATATTCACTGGTCGTGTAAATGTTGTGAACCTATAAGGTGTTGTAGCATGTGTAACCACTGTATTTGAATATTCTCACTTAGCTAAAAACAGCCAATTGGCTAGTTAAACTAGTCACCCTGTAAACCATTCACGAGCATATTATCAGTGTTTTGTTTTTATGCTTAAATTAATAAATAGATAACTACTCAACACAACGTAGTAAAATATAATCGCGTGAGCCACGTTATATTGATATAATTATTATCATGTTAGCAAAATATAGAAAAAAAAAAAATCAAAACCGCGTATCGACTATCAGCATATTCAGCATCAAATGAGTTTTCATTAAACGTTTTACGATCTTATATTCTTATAAATTCTGAGCGGTTTTTAATAATTATTATTGATCAATTTTAATAACGTAGTAGATTTAAATATAGAAATTGATAATGGAATTGCGATTTTAGTTTGCAAATAATATCAAATAGTACAGGAGCTAGTATGTTCAATCGGATCTAACATTAACCTAGAATGTTGGGTGTTAATTTTGACTGTTTCAGCGTCCGCGTTAGGATTCGAGTTGCTCATAGAAGCTCTTTATTTTCACCAACTTCGGTGAAATCATTCCGTATCGCAAAGATACTCAGTTTTGAATATTTCGGCCATTTCTAATGTGCTTTAATTTTTTTTCAAGATAACGGATTGATCTTTGAGTAACGTACAGGCACAGATTTCTTAAGAATTTCAACTCTAAAGTTTATTATACTTTTCACTTCTAGGATATAAGCTAGAGTATGCATCTCTTGTTTGGTAGCCCTGCTATAATACTCATGTTACGAAACTAGAAAACGTGCAGCCACACTTTCTTAAATATCTCTAATTACATATCCGCCTGTTGGTATTCCTCAATTAAACCTGCTTGACATGTTTTTTATGTGCAACTTAAGTAATAGACGTAATAACTTCGCTATCAACTTTTTGAAGAAAGTCATTCACCATGAAATTGATTGCAGAGAGATCCTTCACAAATTGAACTTTCATATTCCTAGAGATAGTGGAGTCAGACAAGCAAAACATAAGGAATTGTTTCCCGTGTCATTTTTTTTTAACATGTTAGTTAGTTACATCGAATACTTTACGAAATGAGCACTTTCTACCTCTAGCAACCGCCGCTACGCAAGTTATCGGCGATTTTGTGAAGAATCTACCATTTTGGTCGTTCTTTCTAAGTATAGATGAGTATATCTCGGTATGTGTCAGTCCAAAAAAATCGAAAAAAATTGAGGCTGTTAGCTGTGATATAGGCTCTCAGCGGTTACAATATGAAATTTTTATCTGCACACATAAACTTAAAAAAAAATAAAAACTGAAAAAACTGCAAAATTTTGGTTTTTTGGTTATAACTTCGGATGTTTTAAGTGAAATTTGATGAAATTTTCAGAAATTATATAATTATATTATATAATGTAAACAATAACTGGCTAAAATTTCAAGTCAAAATATCGAATACAAGTCTCAAAAATTGACTTCAAATTTTAAAATTAATTGGCCAATTACTTTTGTGCATCGCATCGTACGAGATTCTTTTTTAAATGTAGATTTCCTTGTGTACTTTATGATGGTGAACAAGAAAAAAATTTAAACTTGAAAAAAAAGTGGAAAAAATTGATTTCTCGTATTTTTTCGTCAATTTTTTCCAAAAATTTCATGTCTTTTTGATAAAACTTTTAATTTTTGACATATTCTGATTTAATTTGTCGAAAGAGCATTAAAAAATATAAAAAATCAATTAATCCACTATTTGTTATGCAAAAGTATATTTATTGTATTTAAATACTGTATAAAAAAATGGAAACATTTTACGCGAAGTTGAAAATATATATATATACGTGAGCAATTATATTAATCGCCTTCGTTTTGTCTCACTTGATAAAGAATCATCAGACTGATTTCCAGTATCGCTTGAAGCATAATTATAAAATGCATCATCATTTTCATTTCAATCAATTTCCTGATCAATCAACCTATCAGTAGGTGATAATGAAGAAGCTTCGCTAACACTGTCCTCTAACTCTGCATTGGTTCCACATGCACTTAGACTTTCAGTTACAGAAAATGTTTCAGAATTATTTTCCAATTCTTCATCCAAGTCATTAATTTCTTCTGTTTCAAGCATCAAATCTTTATTTTCACAGTTAAAGCAATTTAAGCCTTACATTCTACGGTGCATTTTAATCCCAGTTTTTTACAAGAACATGCTCTAGTCTTGCACTTACTACCTATTGATTTGCAACTGCATGCAATTTATTTTATAAGTGTATCTGGTAGTGGTTTACCATTTCTCGGAAGAGTCACAGGTAATAAGTCACTGGAGGTGATGTGCCATCCGCAGTTGCATGCAGGCTTACTATTTTCTGGGAACAACCATTTTTGGATTTGATAATACACTCTTCAAGAATGTTGATTTGCAGTTTGTGGGGTGGATGGTAGCGAGGTCAGCTTACATGCTGTTGATGTATGTGTATTTTTGAAAGCAATTAAATCTCAATTTTTTCAAACTTGTTTTTTTAATTGCTTTCGATCCATATAACACTTAACTGCAATCTGCGGCTACTGAAAATAGCATAGTCTCTATTGCTTCAAGATCATACAAAACAAGTGTGTCTTTTTCAAAAAATTATTATTTTGCAAAGACAAATTTTATTTTTTCCAATTCCTGCAAGTGCTGACGTAGTATCGCAACCACAAAAAGCATGTATAAATAACACATATTTTTTTAAATCTGTTTTTTTAAATAATATTGTGAATAATATTTGTCTTTCGTTTTTCCTATCATAGGTTTATAAAAATAAATATTTTCTGATAAAGATTAAGAAAAATTTGTTAATAAAACTAGCAAATCTATATATTGACCAACAATTACATTATCGCATTCTCCATTATTATTATTATTATTATTCGAAACAGTGGTACGAATAATATTTGCATCAGCATCTTCTTTGCATATTTCATGTTCAATATTTCTGCTTTTAAATTGATTACACAAAAGGGAAATAAATTGCTGCCTATTTTTACTGTGGAGTAGAAACATTTTTTGGGTTATGGGAGGTGCTGTATGTATATCAATTATATTTACTTTAGTTGAAAAATTATTGTGCAATCTCCTCAAACGTTCTGAATTTTTCGTGCTATTGCAATCAGTACTATATCCATAAAAAATTATACAACAATTCATAGTGAGACAAATTATTATAACTCATGTTTAAATTATGGCGGTTTATTTCATTTAAATTATTTTTCAAATGATGTGCCGACAATTTTGAATTTCTTATCATGATAAATATTCATTTATTTTTAATTGTTTAATTTTTTAATACTATTTGCACAGAGTATAAATTTTTTTTCGAAAAATTAGATCAGCATATGTCAAAAATGAATTATTAATACAAAATATTGAGTTTTATCAAAAAAAGTGGAATTTTTTGAAAAAATTGACGAAAAAATACAAAAAATCTATTCTTTTCATATGTATGCGTATTATTCTTTGACATATAAATGATTTTTTAATGCTCTTTCGAAAAATTAGATCAAAGTATTCCAAAAATTAATTAATAATACAAAAAAAATTGAGTTTTATCAAAGAAAGTGAAATTATTCGAAAAAATACAAGAAATCAATTTTTTCAAGTTTAAATATTTTTATTATTCACCGTCATACAGGGAATAAGAAAACCTACATTAAAAAAAGAACCTCATACGATGCGATGCACAAAAGTAATTGGCCAATTAATTTTAAAATTTGAAGTCAATTTTGACTTGAAATTGTTATTATTATTATTAGCCGTTACTCGAGTCCGAGTATAAAAATGTTACAGTCGATAAATTGTGTACAATAAAAAACAAGTAAAAGGTGTAGTCTATTGTAATTCCCATTCATCTACGGTGCACACGACTATGGCTATAGAGGCCAATTCGGGAGAGCACATGTCGACCGCAGTCAGGACAAACATAGACCTGGTTAGGTCTTGGATTCGGCCTTCTTGCAGCAACATTTCCTTGATAGCTGGCCACAACCCCTCGCCATTCGGTTCTGTCCGCTGCAAGTTGTTCCCATTGCTCGTCTGCAATACCGCAGGATTTTAGATTTTCATGGAGAGCGTCTTTGAACCTCTTTCGTTGACCGCCACGCCTTCTTCTACCGCTTAGCAATTCACCATAAAGTGTACATTTAGGAAGGCGGTTATCATGCATACGATGAACGTGACCTGCCCATCTTAGGCGTGCTCTTGAAATAAGCACCTCAATTGGAAGGCTGTTTGCTCTCCTGAGTACTTCCACGTTTGATATGTGATGGAACCAACGGATTTTCATCATACTTCTGAGGTGTCTTTGCTGAAAACGTTCTAATTCTTTCACATGACGACGGTAAGTGACCCAGCTTTCACATCCATATAGCAGTGTTGGAATGACAACTGCTCTGTAGACAGCCATTTTCGTTGACAAAGCAAGGTCGTGGTTGTCAAATACTCTCTCTCTAAGTCCCCAGAGTGCTCTAGATGCAGCGTTAATTCTATTGCGAATCTCGCTGTCCATGTTTGCTTTGTCATTAACAACGTTGCCTAAGTAATTGAACTGATCAACCACTTCAAGAGAATTTCCGTTAAGTGTAATGTCTATTTGGTTCACTTGATGAGGAGTTGACATAATCTTAGTCTTTCCAATGTTGATTTTAAGTCCCAAGGAATCATAGCTCTGGGCATACACATCTAAAAGTTCTTGAAGCTCTTCCGGCGTAGAGGCTAAAAGTGCACAGTCATCCGCATACTGGAGATCACAAATGAATCGTGTGCGTGTCTTCGTGAAAGCTCTAAAGCGCCCTATGTTAAAGAGACCGCCATCAAAACGGTATCTGAGACCTATTCCTCTGACTGTCAGTTTGTTGTCAACAATAATTGTTAGAGCAGTAGTAAACAAATTAAAGAGTAGGGGTGCCAGGACACATCCCTGCCTAACTCCAGTGAGGGTTTGGAAAGGTTCGGTTGCCTCATTATTATACATAACCTGGGCGTTGTTGTTTGTATGTAGACTGCGACATACTTCCACAAATTTTTTAGGGATACCTAAGCGGAACATAATTTTCCAGAGCACTTCCCTGTCCACCGAGTCAAACGCCTTGGTTAAATCAATGAAGGCCATGTGAATTTCTCCTTGATGTTCGAGTGCTTTTTCTTGAAGCTGTTTAAGTGTGAAGATTAAATCCGATGTGCCTCGGTTTGGTCTAAAGCCACTCTGTGTTTCAGGAAGTAGCTTTTCCATAACAGGTGTTAGCCTATTTGCCATCGCTTTAGTGAGTATCTTCCCTCCAACAGCCAGGAGAGCTATACCCCTGTAATTTCCACAGTCCGCAGCGCTCCCTTTGTTTTTGAAGAGGTTGACTAAAAGTGTATCACGAAACTCCTGCGGAGCTTGACCACTTTCCCACACGACATCAAACAGTTTTTTGAGGTAGGGTATGAGCTCTGACGACACAGCTTTAAAGATCTCAGCTGGGAGTGAGTCGGCGCCGGGAGATTTGTTATTTTTTAGCTGCCCAATGGCGGTTAAGATCTCTTCCGTTGTTAGTGGTTTATCTAAGTCTTCGAACGTGTCATATTGAGGGATAAGATTTATAATATCGTGATCGGCTTGACTTTGCTGGTTAAGAATATCCGAGTAGTGTTCTTTCCATCGGGCTCTTATTTCCTGGTCTTCTTTGAGGAGATTTCCATTTAAATCTTTAATAGGGCACATATTTTTCCGACTGGGGCCGTACACTGCTTTTACTCCTTGAAAGAAATTCCTGTAGTCGTGTGAATCGGCGTACCTTTGAATTTCTCTGGCCTTGCTTGCCCACCACTCGTTCTTTATTCTTCTGATTTCGCGTTGCGTTTCATACTTAGATTGGGTAAAAGCTTCTGCTTTTGATAAGTCGTTGGGGTGGTTGATAGCGTTTTGGAAGGCAATATGTTTGCGGTCAAGAAGTTCTTGTATAAAAGCTTCATTATCATTGAACCAGTCCTCCTGTTTTTTACTTGCTGCAGTGCCAAGAATTTCCTCACTCGCACTTTTTAAACTGTCTTTAATTTGTGCCCAGGTAGCAGCGACATCTACAGAATTGGTTTCTTCTAGTGCACTCAAATTCTCTTGAACTTTTTGCTTTAGCTGTTCGACGGTTTGTTGGTCACGCAATTTACTAATACAGAGACGGAGTCTACGTTTTACTTGAGTTCTTCGGTGTTTGGGTCTCATAACAATTTTCATTTTAGAGACAACAGGACGATGATCGGTCCAACATTCGCTATCAATGCGCGCCTTTGTAATTTGGACGTCCTTGAGGTGCTTCCTACGTACGATAACATAGTCCAGTAGATGCCAGTGACCTGATCTGGGGTGACGCCAGGTGCCTTTAAATTTATCCTTTTGTCGGAAAATGGTGTTTGTTATAACTAGATCATGTTCGGCGCATTTAGTTAGGAGTAGTTGACCGTTAGCATTCATGTTGCCCAAACCGTTCTTGCCTATAATGCCTGGCCAGGTGTCTGCATCTCTCCCTACTCTAGCGTTAAAATCGCCAAGAATAACGAGTCGTTCCGTTTTAGGTATTCTACAGAGGGTTTCTTCCAGCTGTTGATAGAAGCTTTCCTTGGTTTCGTGACTGGCATCCAGAGTGGGAGCGTAGGCACTTATTAAATTTACCGCGTTGCCATCTGATAGCTCATAGCGTAGCACCATTAGACGCTCGGATAGGCCTTGTGGTACTTGTGTTAAGTTGGATATAAGTTGATTCCGAACGGCAAATCCTACTCCATGTTGTCTTCTTGAATTGGTGGGAAGACCTTTCCAATAGAAGGTGTAATATTTTTCTGTGAGAGAGCCTTCCTCCAAAAATCGAGTTTCGCTGAGAGCTGCAACGTCAACATTGAGCCGGTGAAGTTCTCTATCTATTAGAGCAGTTCTTCTTTCAGGCCGATCGGTGCGAGTGCTGTCGTTCAAAGTACGAACATTCCAAGCGCCGTAGATGAAAGAATTAGTTTTGTTGGATTTAACTTGCCGGTGTTTTTTCGACATTCGATGAGGTGTCCCTGTGGGCACCCTCCCCCGGAGATCCGATCGGGAGGGTATTTTACCTCCGGATGATTTTGTCCCACTTGAACGCTCCATCATTTTTTTAAAGCCTTAATCGACTGAAAACGAAGCTGCATTTGAAGTTTTAGCTGGAGCAGGTATGCAACTGACCAGCTCGGTTGCGGAAGGCGAGTGGTGTGGTCCCATGGCACAGAAGGAGACTGCGACGATGGGGTAACCAAACGATTCCAAAAGCAACCTTTGTGTGCGGTGGGTTATTTTTACCGCACTCTTCGTGAGAAGGTGGATGTGCTCACGGCAAAAGGTAAGGGTTATTCCGCCCTTACTTGAACTTGAAATTGTAGCCACTTATTGTTCATATTATAATGTATAATTTCTAAAAATTTCATCAAAGTTCACTTAAAACATCAACAAGTTATGTGTGCAGATGAAAATTTCATACTGTAATCGCTGATAATCTATATCATGATGAACACCCTCAGTTTTTTTCGCTTTTCTTGGACCTATACATAGCGAGATATGGTCATCTATATTTAGAAAGAACGACCAAAATGGTAGATTTTTCACAAAATGGCCGATAACTTGCGTAGCGGCGGTTGCTAGAGGTAGAAAATGTCCATTTCGTATAGTATTCGATGTAACTAACATGTTAAAAAAAATTGACATTGGAAACAATTTCTTTTTCACTAAAATTTGATGCTTATCTGGCTCCACTAAGTTAATTCACGTCATAATCAAACTGTTACATACCTAGAGCTCGGACTATTGTCCTAAAACTCTCACCTATCCTGTTACAATGACAATCAGAATGTTGATATTTTTTAATAATGGGGCTTGCTGCCTATGTTCGCCTATCAATTTTGGTCATTATAATGTATATATTCCTTATGTATAACAATCTTGCTAATTTTTCCATGCACTGTACAGTTTTTCTTAGCTGCCTTTTATATCTTTTTTGTTTCTCTAATACTAGTTAGTTTAGATTTTAGTCTCAAGTTAATTCTTTATCTCCCACTTTATTATACAAGGTCTCCCGTAATAACGTGCAAATAATTTAACTGTAGATTCCCTGTCAAAAATTAAGATGGTTCTTCGTATAAAATTTTTCAAAATAACCTTTTCCTGTCCAGCTACACCCCCTTAAAGGGGTGTGACAATAAACGGTTTTTAATTTCCATCTCAAAATAACGTAATCGGAAAATGACGAAATTTAGCACATCTCGGTTAGTCGTCAAAATGCATCTAACGAAATCATTTCATCCATTTAGCGTGTATACAAAGGGGTGAAATTAACTGCCTGCTATTTTTTTTTTCAATTAAAAAAATAACATTATGTTTCATTTAGAAACTTTTTTATCTCTTGAAAAAATTTCGTAAAATCGACCATTTTTGAGAAAAAAATTAAATTACGTCTACCTAAGTGATCAACCAAAAGCGATGAGCACAATTATATTAGTGTAAAATACTAAAAGTAGGCTGGTGTCAAATTATAATTTGACAATATTACGTACTGATATGAAATTGCACGAGACATTAACAATTAAAGACGAAAACATTGAAAAGCAAATTTATTTGTAAACTAAAAAAGAAATTAACACAAAATACACAAAAGATGAATTTAAACAGTAAAAAAATTTAAACATGAAGGCAACGATTATTTTTTTTAGGCCTCCAACGTAAATATACGTTTGAAATCGTTCCCTAAAATTGTCATACAGCTATTTAAAACATGTGGAGAGTTTCGAACTTCATTGGCAGCATTAAAAATTATATCTCTTAAAACTTCGACATTAGCGACAGGTGTTGAGTAAACAACATTTTTCAAGTGGCCCCAAAAGTAAAAGTCCAATGGATTTATAACTGTGGACCGAGGGGGCCATTTAATTGTGGCTTCTCGCCCCCTTCCAATCCATCGATTTCTAAATGTTGAGTGTAGCCATTCTCGAACCTCTAAAGAATAGTGAGATGGCGCTAGGCGCACCATCCTGCATAAACCACAGTGTTTGACGTAATGTAAGAGGTAAATCGTCTTTAAGTTGATACAGGTCATTTTGTAAAAAGTTTAAATAAGTTGGATCTGTTTGGAAGGTAACTCAGAAGGCCCTATTAATTCATTGCCTATAATTCCGGCCCAAATATTTATTGAACAGTTGTATTGATATCTTCCATTTACAATAGCGTGAGGATTATCGTCGCTCCATAAATACTGGTCACGAAAATTTTAAACTCCATGTCGGGTAAGGCAGCATTCATCTGTGAATAGTACTTTTCTTGTAAAATGTAACGGCTTCCTAAGTATAATTCTACAAAAATTAAGTCTTACTGGAAAGTCACGAGGGAACAGCGTTTGTATTCTCTTTAAATGATGAGGTAAAGTCCTTGACTTTTCGAATTCCTCCATACTGATGTTATGTGGAATTGGAGAGCAGCCTGTCTAATACTACATTCGCAAAAATAATGTAATATTTGTGCCCCCATTGCATCTCCAATTTGTCTCCGACGACCACAATCATGACTTATTTTTTAAAACCCCCTTTTCTCCTAAGTAGTAGAAAAAGTACGAACATTTGGCACAGTTCTTTTGCCGCTGAAGTATTTCCTTTACATTCACGATAAATTAAATGCATGTCTGCATATTTCTTATTACTAAAACTATGCATTTTAAAGTCTGGTTAGAAAACTACTAGTATCAAGTAGTAATAAATGATTATCTTATTATTTCAAAGGCAGGAAATAACGTTTTATTCTCAAATTATAATTTGGCACCAGCCTACTTTTAGTATTTTACACTAATATAATTGTGCTCATCGCTTTTGATTGGTCACTTAGGCAGACGTAGTTTAATTTTTTTTCTCAAAAATGGTCGATTTTACGACATTTTTTCAAGAGACAAAAAATCGTAATGTTTAGTTATTTTTTTTTAATTAAAATAAATAGCAGGCAGAAAGATATTTACAAAATTTCAAGAAGGGTAGTTAATTTCACCTCTTTGTGTACACGCTAGGTGGATGAAATAATTTTGTTAGATGCCTTTTAATGAGCAATCGAGATGTGCCAAATTTCGTATGTTTCCGATTGCGTTATTTTGATATAGGAATTAAAAATCATTTCTTAGCACACCCAAGGGATGTAGCTGGACAGGAAAAGGTCATTTTGAAGAGCCCGTCTTAATTTTCGACAGGGAATCTACAGTTAAATTTTTTGTACGTTATTACGGAACACCCTGTATATATTTAAGCTACTCACTGTGTACTGTATATTAAATATGTGTTGTTTCCCCATCTTGTAAATGGATTTTGTACTGTTAGACGGTGTATAAATAAATAAATTCCATCGTGGAGAAGTCAGTATTTTTGTTATTCCGTTATTTTTGCTGAAGCGCGATATATTACACAGAAAAGTAGAAAATATGTGTAAGTTTTTTAAATCTTCTCCCATGTGTGCTATGGTAGTGTCGCAAATACAAGTATTTGTGGTAAATGCGTATAATTGAATTGATTCTTTCCAGCGTAATTGCCATATTCTTGTTCAGGTAAGTGAATTTGTAACAGAACATGCTATAGATACCTATTTTTGCCGTTATTATTACAATATGAACTTTTGATAACGAGCGTAATTATTTTCATTATCTGCTTTTGATAAACAAAATATGATCATCGCCGGATTTAATAAAATTGTTTGATGATATACCGGGTGTAACAGGATCATGGTATACCCCCTTTTGTCCTTTAGTTTTGAAGATAATTGATTGAAATTTAGGATATACTACATACATAATAAGCGGAACTTTTTGACATACAATTGATTTTTGCACTTCCGGTTTCGCTGGAAGTGACACTAACTTTCGATTTTTAAATAGAACACCCTGTATATTATTGCATTTTTGAATTCTGCATAATTTTCTGAATCCAAGGATGTCAGATAAATGGCATTTTAAATATCAATTTTGTTTATAATATAATTTTTAGTTTTCCATTTAAGTGTGGAATGACGGTTCCGATTTATTCTAAATGACTCGTGTAATGCTACAAAAATCAAAATCCCGTTAAAAACACTAAACTATGTGATTTATGAGCAAATAAAATTCACTAAAATTGTTTTTGGGGAAAAATTCATTTTATTCAAATGGAACCATACCGGTACCGTGGTACCATTTATTAGTACTAGTAATAAGGAATTTATTCATATATCGTATTAAAATGTGCGATAAATACAAATAAAATTACAGCTAAAAGAAAATAATAAAATACAATTTTGTTCTAATTAAATGTTGATAAATGTAGAAGTAACTAAGTTGGCTTTGAAAACAATGAAATATTTAGCTTGTCAAACATTTGTTGGTTTAACGGCGTTTTTATTGTGTTTTTAAAAATTGTTTAAAATTCTTATTAAGAGCGCTCCGGATATAAGCCGGAAAGACGGTGCAAATTACTCTCATATAAATCATTATTTTAAAAAACGGCTTTCACTAAAAGACATTAAAAATATGTTACAATGTGAGACGATGAGAGAAAAAAAAGTATATATAAAAAAATAATTTTTTTTCTTCTATTATCGATTTGCAAAAATAATTTTTATCGTCCCGCATAGGTATCATTAAAATAAACATTTTCCCTTTTGTAGAACTAAAATAAAATTAGCCCTAATGTCCTCAAATGCACAGAGAAATTTAAAGATTAGGTATAATAAACTTGTCCAATGTCATATTCTACTACACTCAATCTCTCGCCTTCCAAACACACCGTACATTCAGCTGCGTCATTTTATTGACGTGAAGTCATTTACAATTAAAATTGGAAGCATGGATGACTAATACACTCCGACCAACTCTTAATTGTACGTCAAAAAATGCCGCTTATTATGTATGTAGTATATGCTAAACTTCAATCAATTATCTTCAAAGCTAAAAGAGAAAAGGTGGGTATACCATGATCCTGTTTCACCAGGTATATAATGATCAATATCTCCCATTGGATTTTTTTGATGAATGTTTCATTTGGCTTTGAATTATATTGTTCGGTTAAGCTCGTCATTCGATTTTGTTTCTATGGGATGAATAAACATTTTCATTATAACAGATTCGGCAGAATGAAGCATCCATTTTCAAAGTTAATTCATGTCATTATAATGAGATATAAATTCAAGTTAAGTTGTCATAGCGTTTGCGGGAAATGTCCGTTTAGCTGGCTGTGACAATGGAGCGTGCGTCAAATAGTCAACTTTCTTTTGCGGTTAAAGCTTATTTAGAAAATAACTATTCTGTTGTAATTACCCAGCGTTTATTTCGTCATTACTTTCATTTAAATCCATAAAATCCAGTTCCTAGTCGAATAACAATTAAAAGCTGGGTACACAAGTTTCACAGTACTACTTCATGTGCCAGACAAAAACCAACAGGAGGAACACGTTCTGTAAGCATACTTGAAAATGCTAAAAGGGTAATAGCAGCTGTCCTACGAAGTCCTAAACGATCTGCAAAACGACAAGCATCAGCACTCAATAATTCGAACCGTAGTTATCTCCGCATTCTGAAAGACTTCTGCCTTAAAATTTTGAAGCACGCGTTGATTTTTGCTAATTAGACCAGTCATTACGGACTTCGATAATGGAAAGCTAATAAAGAAATAATAAATAAAAGAATAATTGCAAAATTTTTTAAATTTTGAGACAATATTGCAGAAGGTAAAAAAATAACAAATCCAGTTTTGCATCCTTCTCCGCACCCCGGAACATTGTTACTTAAATTAACAAAGAACGCAAAGGACGCACATTTCTTATGGGAAATGGCCCACGGTGAAACTCGCTGGAATTGATATATGTTATTTCTCTTGAGCACCTGATTAAAAGCCCTCATGGCGATAAGATCGGAAAATGTATAGTTTTCCAGATACGGGGGTTGAGTCGATTTTTCGAGATTTTTTCAGTAATAGTATGGAGCCATAGTCTTTTTAATGCGGCCTCGCTAGTGCTCTACTTGAGTTTTTCGGGTCGCTGATTTCAAGTCCGATGTCAAAGGTAGCATTTGACAGCTGTCAGTGGCACAGTCAACTCGCCTTATTCCCCAAAAAAGATTTATTTATTTATCTTTTTTATTGTATATACATATAAGAAGTTTTTTGGGTCGCTGATTTCAAATTCGATGTCGAAGGTGGCATTTGACAGCTGTCAGTAGGATTATTAATTGGATTGTTTGCATCTACTTTTAGCGTGACCCGGGAATACTGTGATAGATCTTTTCCGGATGATACAGCTAACACTGCTACTGACAGCTGTCAACTGTCCATCGACATCGAATTTGAAATCAGTGACCCAAAAAACCGCTTGTATTATTCTGATAAATCTTTTCGAGAAAATAAAGCTAGTTGACCAAAGAGTTGGAGTTGACAGCGCCACTGGCATCTGTCAACTTTCAAATGCTACGTTTGACATCGGATTTAAAATCAGCGACTCGAAAAACCCAAATAGAACACTAGCGAAGCCGTATTGAAAGGACCATGGCTCCATACTATTAGTGAAACAATCCCGACTTTTTCAAAAGTTATTACAAATTCACGTTTTTTGTTAACTTAACAATGTTCCGGGGAGCAGAAAAGGGTGCAAAACCGGATTTGTTATTTTTTTACCTTCTCCAATGTTGTCTCAAAACTATTGCTTGCTGATTTCAGATGAAGCTCATTTTCACCCTTCCGGATATATTAACAAACAGAACTTTCGCTACTGGACGACGGAAAATCCTCTGCAATTGCACGAAGTATAGCTTCCTTTATAATTGTAGTTAGTAGAGGCTGACCTGGGATTTTTCTTAATTCGAATGTGGTTGCCGTGTATGGCTGCCATACGATTTGATATATTCCACAAATCTTGAAAGCGGTCTGATATTTCGATCCGTTGTATGATTGGTGGTCAAGAGGTGAGCGCATTTGCCTCTCACCCAAAAGTTCCGGGTTCGATCTCCGGCCGTGGCAGTGGAAAATACTGTGAGAGGGATTTTTCCACTATACACGGATAATGAGATGTGTATTCCTTGTCTCTAAATGTGTCTATATTATTGAATCAGTTGCGTCAACTGCATCATATGTTCAATATAGGTATGACCTGACTTCAATTAAACATCGATAATTAGTAATAATGAAACATTTGACAAGGAAAATGATCACATGAAATGTTTTTATTTGCAATAACAATATATCTCTAATGTGTTATTTGAAGGCTTCTTAATTATTAATAAAAACCTATGAAATACTTGTGCTCACATTGTATACTAATTTTATTTGTGCAGTATTTTTACGTACCTGAGGGTAATCAGCAATCGCTCTGATACTCCAATAGCCTTCCGAAACCTCGTGTTTTTTTTTCAATTGTTGGACCAACTAACCTCACCAACTCGTCGAAACTTGCAACAACAGACTTGTAACTTGTAATTCAGCGCTCGGCGGGGCACATAGCCCGGAGAGTAGCTGTTGGTTGCAGTCTGGTTACGTTCCTTATAGTAAAATAAGGATTTATAGAGGAGTTTGCGACTAAAAAATATTATGTTTAATATTCCGCCCTCTAAAAGCACATTTGAAAAAATAGAATGGTGCAATTTTTCAAATCTAACGGTATATTTGTTCAAAATCGGTATGGTTACAGGGAAAATAAATCTACCTTAAAAGCTATTGTCAGTATAACTCAAAAACTACTAGAAACAATCGACCAATCAAAGTTTTTGATTGCGTAACTCATGAATATCTCTTGTAAAAGCTCGGCTATTTTGGCATATAGTTAACTGCTTTGAATCAGATTAGATCGTATTTACATATTAGAAGTCAGGCAGTAGAGCTGCCATCAGGTGACCCATCAAATACACTACCAGTAAATATTGGGGTACCACAAGGATTAATATTGGGACCAATTTTCTTCTTAGTTTTTATTGATGCTCTACCAGTTAATGTACGCTCAACACATAACACTTTATGGTAACAGATGCTGTTAGTTGATTTGAACAAAATAAATTAACAAATAAATCCGATAAAACCCAAACAATTATATTTTTCTCCAAAATTAAAAACCACTTGAGCAAAATTATAGGGTGTTTACATAGGCTTCCAGCTAAAATGGCACAGTCATATTGATTATTTAGCAAAAAAATTAAATCTGGTGTATTTAGATTGCAATGTATAATGTATGTTAAAGAAAGTAACTCCCTTCCTACTAACTCCACCTATCATAATTACGATACGAGAAACAAAGAAGATCTAATTAACCATATATCAGCGGTTATATAAGATTCAGCAAGCTATTAATATTAGACTGAATCCGATAAAATGTACTTTACGGAAGTAAGTTCAGGTAAAGTGGCAATTTAGGTAATGTGGCAGTTTCTGGACTATAAGTACTACAGATTGAAGTCATTTTCTTTCTGAATGGTTACCGAAAACAATATATTGTTTTATATGTAGTAAAAATGACATTTTTGTGTCGAGGATGTACGAGAGTAGCAAGTCCGGCCCAAGCAGCTGAGACACAAAAAGTCACTTACGCCACATCTAACATGATATTTTTTTCTTTAAACACCAGATATGAATTAAATAAATACTAAAATTTTTAATTCAAATACTTTTAGTGCTGCTCGTGAACAGCAGTGAAGGATTTTTAGTGCCGCTCAATTGAATTGTTAGAGAAATGACATTTTAAGTTCAGGAAACTTGTCATAAAAGTCATGTCCTTTGATATTTGAAGAAAAAATTATTTGTGGGTGAAATTACAATAAAATACCCTGATATTAAGACCTATTAATATTTGTGATACAATTTTTAAGCCTGTAATATTAATTTAATAACCTTGTCCTGTATTTGTCCGGAGAAAATAGATATTTTTACTCTGTAAATAAATTGGTCCTACGCATAAACCCCGACAGTAGGAGTTCTGTTATAAATAAGAATCCTTAGATATTACTGCGAACTTCCGATACCAAGAAAATGCATTGAATGTATTTAAGACTTCGCCTATCCTTGGTGTATTGTCTGTTTACCACATTCAAGGCTCCTGCTTAATGTCAGCAGTGGTGTAGGGTGGAAATATGTATTTAATGACGCAAGATGCTTCAAAAATACATTAAAATATCTCAAGTGAAAAAGTTAAAGCTAAATTAGACCGCATGTTTACCTGTCGGTGATCTTCCAAACTATGTTATAGGGTATTCCGATAAGATACCGATAATTTTGGAGGTCTTATGGAGGACATCAATAGAAGCAGTTTATTATTAAACCCATGCCCGTAGAGGGGCCGTTATGGTCCTAGAACATATTTAATTTTCCAAGTAATGCACATGATCAATTAATATAGGACATTTAGTTGATCCTTTCTATTCCTGAACTGTATTATCATGATTTTTGTATTTTTTGCTTTATTTTTATTTTCAGATAAAAAATTAAAAAATTGATTTCCGACAGGGCATTGGAAAATTTCAAAAAAGTAGTAGTTTTACTATCAACTAGCGAGCTTAGTACCTAAGAGTTTCTTTATTAATTTATTCAAAATTCGCCTTGAAATTGGACGATAGTTTTTCGATTGAAGAACTGGTTGATACGCACCTTGCTTACGGCACAGTGAAGAGAAATGTAATGGAAGAAAAGTCGTTTGATTGTACGAAGGGGGGCATCCTAGTTATCGTTATACTGATCATACCACATCCAGTTCCATTATTCGTTGCCTTAGGCCGCTTCCATACACAGAGCAACTGGTGACGGAAACGCGACGGCAACTGAAGTTGCTGACTAGAGAGTTGCTAGTCTCTGGGGATAGGCTTACAGATGTGTTTATACCAAAGGCGACGCCAGTTCATGGTTAGTCGTCATCGCAAGAATACGTTATTATTTCTGCAGTGTTTTTGGCATGTCATCCTCAGAGGAGGAAGCTGTTGTAGCATATCTTATCAAGAAAAAAAGACTGCGCAGACGTCCACTTAGACGGTACAGCGTTCACCCTTACAATGTTATGAATGTGAACCACAGTCAGTGGCATACACTAAAAGATTTGGAAAAATACCTGGACAAATTTTTTAATTATTTCCGAATGACTAAAAGTAGTTTCGATTTACTTTTAAATTTGATAACCCCAAGTATCGAGAAAAAAACAACTAATTGGCGAAAACCAATTACACGTATTATCGTACAAACATGGGTACTTCTCAATGAACTGCGCAAATGTGATATTTTCCTGCTCTGATGCCATCGTTTAAAAAATACGTTGTTTTTCATTGAAATACCGTCGGCAACTGAGACTCGAGTGACTCGAGTTTACAGCATGTTGTGACTGAAGCAATTCTAGTTACCGCGTTGATCGCCAGTCGCGTCGCCGTCAGGTTAAACCGGAAGTCCTGCAGATGGCGGCCTGGAATGTCAATGGCCTGCGAGAAAGGAGACTTGAAGTCGAAGAGCTCCTGACCAGGTACGACATAGACGTCATGGCACTGCAGGAAACCAAGATGACCCCGGCCAAGGAGATCAACTTCCCAGGATACCACACCTACAGGATGGACTGGGTAAACAACCCTCAGCGACCCGCGAGAGGAGTGGCCCTATTGGTGAAGAAAACCATAGCCCACCATCCGACAGTACTGCCTGAGCTAGAAAACATGAACGCCACCGCCGTAGTAGTGTCCACAGCACGAAATGGCGACATACAAGTGGTCTCATGCTACCAGCCACCCCGCAGCACGCTTACCGAGGGGGATCTGGACGCAATCTTGCCCGCCAGAACACAGGTCGTCGCAATTGGCGATTTCAACGCCAAATCCCAGGAATGGAACAGCGGCATAACCAACACTCGAGGACGAGAGCTGCTGAGGTTCCTGGGACAGCACGCCGGCGAACTGATGGTGGTAGGACCGGACCAGCCCACCTTCGACAACGGCAGACACAGGCCAGACGTACTGGACATCGCGATCCTAAAGGAGATGACCTTCGAGGCAGAGATCACCACCAGAACGGAGGGATCTACCGAGCACAACCCGATCTTCCTAACCCTAGGAGGACAGGCGAGTGAGGACAACGCCACCTTCACGAAGAGACGAACGGACTGGGAATCGTACCGGCAGCACCTGCAGCAGTACATCGCACAAATTCCCAGGCTAGAAACCGTGGAGGACGTTGAGAGGGCCATCATTACCCTAGAGGAGCAGATCCTGGAAGCGATAAGGGCCAGCACGACGGAAATAGAAGTAAGAAGGCACCCAGCACCGATGGCAAACCTCCCAGAGGTCACCAGACAGCTGATAAGGGACAGAAGGAGCGCCAAGAGACGGGCTCAGAGGACCAGGCTCCCCGCCGACAGAAGGGAGTACAATGTCCTCAGCCGAAGAGTGAAAGCCGCCCTCCAGGAACACCGTCAGGAGGGGTGGCAACGCCACCTTGAGTCACTGGATCCACAGGACAGAAGCATGTGGAACACACAACGTGCCCTGCGAAACCGAAGGAAGCCTATGCGCCCGATTCACGGAGAGCGAGGGATCGTCTACACTAACCAGGAAAAAGCCGAGGCGTTCGCCGACAGCTTAGAACTGCAGTGCAGAGAGAACGAGCTCGATGACGAGGACGAGGACTGGGTGGACGACGTCGAACGCAGAGTACGAAGGATCCGTCGCCTACCAGATGACAACCACATCCGTCCGACTACCCCCGAGGAAGTCAAGGAAATCCTGAGGAGCCTAAAGCCGAGAAAAGCTCCGGGATGTGACAAGATAGGAAACATCGCTCTCAAAAAGCTGCCCAGGAAAGGAGTAGCGGCGCTAGTCAACATCGTAAACGCGATGTTAAGGTTACGGCACTTTCCAGCCAGGTGGAAAAAGGCCGACGTCATTATGATCCCTAAACCAGGGAAAGAACTAATTTTCCCGTCTTCTTACAGGCCCATCAGCCTCCTCCCAGCCATGAGCAAGGTTACAGAACGGGTCATCTTGAAGAGGCTAACAGAGAAGACAGAAGAGCTGAACATCATCCCGGATGAACAGTTCGCATAACGAACAGGACATTCCACGGAACTCCAAGTGCTTCGCCTCACTGAGGAGATCACCAAGGGGTTCAACCAGCGTCAAGTCACCGCGGCGCTGTTCCTAGACGTCGCCAAAGCATTCGACACGGTCTGGCACGACGGTCTCTTAGCTAAAATGATGAGTATGGGTTACCCCATCGAACTCGTCAAACTAGTGAGATCCTACCTACACTGCAGACAGCTAAGGGTGAAAATCTCGGACCAACTCTCCACCTACAGGACCGTGGAGGCGGGAGTTCCACAGGGATCGGTGCTGTCACCGCACCTGTTCGCCATCTATACCTCGGACCTCCCCCGGACCGACCATACAGCCCTAGCCCTGTATGCAGACGATACCGCCCTGATTGCCAGATCCTGGAAGGCCAGAGACGCAACCAGAAAACTCCAGGAAGCGGCCACACTCCTGGAAGAATGGTGCACGATGTGGAAAGTCGCAGTCAACGCCGACAAGAGCCAAGCCATCCTCTTCAGACGAGTGCGGAAAGAAATTCCCACAGGACACGTCTCCATGAACGGCGAGGACATCCAATGGCACGACACCGTCAAATACCTTGGCGTGGTCATGGACAGAAGCCTAACATGGAGACAAAACACGGACGCCATCACAGCTAAGGCCCGACGTACGAGAGCCCTAATCTACCCAATGACGGGAAATGGGAGCCGACTTAACTTGAGGAACAAGCTCACGCTTATCAAGACCCTCATCAGGCCGCAGCTGACGTACGCCTCGGTAGCGTGGGGCTACCAGGCGAAGTCCTACATGAAGAGAATCCAGGCAGTGGAGAACATCGCCCTCAGGACGGTAGTTGACGCCCCATGGTACGTGAGAACCGCAGACATCGTCAGAGACCTGGAGTACACCACGGTCACTGAAGTCATCCGGGAACGAGCGAAGAAGCTGTACGCCCAAGCCGAGGAGCATGGGAACCCGCTGATCAGACAGGCCACTGATTACGACCCCGCCGACGCCCCGAGGCACAAGCGACCGAGGGTTCAGCTACTGGACAACGGGTAAGTATAACCTTTATTTCCCGCTAACAGATCTGTTTCAGATACGCCAGGACGGACCACCACTACCAGAGACATGACGTTTTCAACCCTAACCCAACCTCCTTGCGGGCGTCGGACAACATACCGTCCAACGCCCGTTGTCCTACCTGCTCCGTGGAGACCGAAAGTGCTAAAAGAAGCACTTAGGTCTCCACACTCCCGAGCTACAGAGCTCATCCTTACCTTTCCGACGATCCGGGGTAGGATATCAATTGATGTCCTACGTACCGGCAGTCAGTCCCAGCCAAAACTTCCTAAACCCAACTCGACCGATGACTACCCCCGGGGGTGACAAGCTGGCGAAGAAAGAAAACATCAAGACAAGAAGAGCGCCAGAAGAGACCTCAGCCAGCGAGGTTCAACAGCCAGGACCAGGGGAGGTCCGCAGAAAATACCACGACACATCTCACATTTGTGAGCTGGGTCTGGTAGAAGTACGCGGGCCCACCTATCACGAAAGCCGGTCCAGGTCTACAGAGATAATCTAGGTGCAAAGAGTAATAGTCCTACTCGGCCCTAGTTATCGAGACCGACATCCAGCCAATGGATATTGGCGCGCCGTCACTTTAGAATTGCCACAGTATAAATGTAGACATTCAACTATGTGTGTTCTTACACAGCAACTCCAGTTGCCGTCGCGTTTCCGTCACCAGTTGCTCTGTGTATGGACGCGGCCTTAGAGAAAGTGACAACCTGAAGTATGCTATTGGTATTGAACGTTCAAAAACAGCACAGCACGTACGGTAGCGTTCGATGAGCGTTCCAGTTCAACGGTTTAGCGTGTTGTCTATGACATAAACTGCTTCACCCCTTCAATTTACACCCAATGACACTCATCAGATCACTTTCTACTAATGGTTATGGTTTTTAGGTCACAATTTGATCCACCCTAACTTCAGAATTATTACGTTGTCGGATGAGGCATGCTTTACTCAGGATTGTTATTTCAATAGTAGAAAAAGTACATATGCGCCCATAAATATTGTTACGTTGTGAGCTTTAGAAAACACCTGCAGCAATTTTCTATCAACATTTGGGCTGGTATTGGAACTTAATACAAAGTGCAAAGATAAAAATCTGATACAATGCTCAATAAATATGGTGTTCCACAGGGGTCAATAATGGGTCCGGTGTTCTTCATAATTTTTACCAACGATCTAGATAAGACAGTCGAAACTAGATCTATTACAACATATGCTGATGATATAACTTTACTTACCGCTAGCAGTGAAAACTTTACCATACTTGTAAATGATGTCAACATGAAACTCAACAATACTTATAAGTATCTTTCTGAACAATGCTTAGTTATAAATCAGAGTAAAACAGTAAATATGGCTTTTTATTCATCAAGTTGTAAACCACACCAAAGTGCATTGGTGAAATTAAATGGAAGCACAATAAAACAGACCTCGACTTTTAAATTGTTAGGTGTAGTGTTGGATGAACATCTAAGATGGGATGCTGATATCGATATCTTGAGCTCTAAATTGGCTAGTACCTGCTATGCCTTAAAACAGTTACGGGATATTTGTAGTTTCAATGTGGTAAAGACCTAGTATCGTGCTAATTTTGAATCTATTATGACATGTGGTATTGTATTATAGGGTAAATCGTCTATGGCAGACAGAATATTTAAATTGCAAAAATGTGCTATACGATACATGCTTGGAATAAACTTTTATGCCAGCTGTAGAGAAAGCTTTAGAGAACATGGAATACTAACCCTGCCTAGTTTCTACATATATAATATCTTATACTTTGTAAAAACAAACTTTGATAGGTTTACGCAACATAGAAATAATCATAGCTATGACACGAGGGGTAGGAATGACTTGCAATATGATGCACACCGCTGTGAGCTCTATAAGAATAACCCTTACTACCAAGGTGCTTTATTCTACAACAAACAATGCCGCTCCATAAAGCATTTTAAAATAAATCTCAAATGGTATTTAGTAAAAAACTGTTTCTCCTCTATAGATAAATTTTTAAATGCCGGATAATAATAGTAAGACTATTGAACAGTTGCCTTATCATATTTTTAATCTCAGTAACTCAACTAGTGCTGACATTATTTTAATCTGTATTATCGTAAATTTTAAGTTTTACTGTATTGTAACTATTTTACTGTATTGTACTTGAGCATTGTTTTTTGTTTTTTGACACATCCAATGTCATATTTATGAATTGGGAAAATAAATTATCTTATCTTATCCTATCTTATCTTATCTAATCGTGTACTTGCTGCCAGCTCATTTAAACACTGATATGTATCGCTAGTTCTTGCAAAACATTTTATCTGAAAATCACTCTTCACATATAAGACAAGACTTTAGCATGTTGTCCACTTTGAACGCGCGCTAGTATCTTAATCAGTGGTTTCCGAACAGATAGATTGGAAGAGGGTGTCCTGTAGCTTGGCCTGCGCAATCTCCCGATCTTAATCCTCTAGATTTCTCCTTTCAAATTTTTGTAAAATATCTGGTAGAAATCATGGCCGTTTGCGCACATGCGCAAGGTATTGCAGGAATATTTCATTCATTCCTTTCAGGGTTCGTTAATAGAAGTAACAAGAACAAAACACAAAAATTGCTTGTTTCGATAACCTCAATAACACCTCCAAATTAGTCGATATTTTATTGGGATCTATTACTAATGGAATCAATGAAGGAGGGGTAGGGGGTGGGGTGGTTAGATAGTAAACAAATTTTTTCTTGAAAAACTTTAAAACAACAGGAAAATGAATTTTATAATTATTACACAGCAAGCGCTACTTACTATCCAGTGATTACTACTTAGACTGTAGTGTTTTTAATTCCAACGTCTCTATTTGACAAAAACTTTATTATAAACTAATAAACAAACTACTTGCAAACATCACTCTTTGTTAGTTTATTGTATACTTTTTGGATACCAAAGTTAGTGTCTTTCACGGTTTTCCGAGGGGTGTGTCACTTTGTGAATCTTTTGTACTATATAGAAATCTTATAAATTCTTTCTAATTCTTTAAATCTGTGTTATTTTTTTAAATATGTTAATTTATTAAAATTTTCAAAAATCTTGTTTACATTACAAATTTGCCTTATGCAGTCTTAAGAACTTATGTGAATCTTATAAATTTTTTCAATCTTGTGAATCATTTCCAATCTTATAGATCTATATTATCTGTCCTGATCTTTCCAAATTCTGTAAAATCATCGTAAATTTCTGTAATGTATTAAATTTTTCAGGTCATTCGTCATTCTAAAATATTAAATGAGATAATTTGAAACGACAAAATCAGAGTATAACACCCTTAACACTTTTGTGTTTTTTTTTCTGAGCTGAACCAAATTGTCTACAAATATAGATTATTAGGATCTACTCAATGGATTTGGATATTTATTGGAAAATAAATTTCTATATTTTCTTATTTTAAAAAGTTTGATTTTTGGATAATTTAAACGAAATAATTTGAAACGACATAATCATTTGAATGACAGGAACTAAAGACAAAAACCCCAGATCATGGTGTATATGTAATTTCATACGTTTACATTTTGCCTTATACAGAATATATACAATGTGTTGTGCTACGTCAAATTTTAAAACTGCAATCTGACGTAC
This sequence comes from Leptura quadrifasciata, assembly GCA_963675555.1. Taxonomy (NCBI): domain Eukaryota; kingdom Metazoa; phylum Arthropoda; class Insecta; order Coleoptera; family Cerambycidae; genus Leptura; species Leptura quadrifasciata. The sequence continues at coordinate 110,244,801 of OY776676.1, read as the reverse complement.
CTAGTTGGTCGTCGTCTGTTGACTAACGGTATTTGCCGGCCGACTGACAGTGAAGATGGTCGGGGTTCTAAATTTCTTTGATGTATCAGGGCGCCAAGTAAATTTTTCTCTCTAAATACCAGCTCAAGTAGAATGTAACCTTAAATTTACTAAATAAATTACTTAGCGAGACGATAATGAAAAATTCAAATTCAGTTTTATCTTTTAATGACAATAAACGAAGTAACTTTATAACATTCAACAGTACAATAACGTAGGGTATGGTAGACAAATTCAACACTAAAAAAAATGTATCTAACTGGGTATACGCGTCTTACGTAAGTGCTTAAACCCCCAACAAATATCATAGACGTTTTGATCAATTAACAGAATTTCATAGAACGTTTAGCAAAATTTAAAATATATATATATAGGTACAGTGGTGAAATTTTTTTAAGCAAAATATACAATATATTTAAAAAAAAATCAATATATATATGGCGCAAGAAGGATACAAACTTGCAGGCAGCAGGGCTTCAGCTTCGGCTCAAACTTTAGGAATGGGCAACTTCAATTAACCCAGAAAATGGATGGCTCCTCCACAAAAAAGATATTCCAGTCCAGTAAGGAGAAGTAACATAAGTACGTGTAGACCAGTAAAAAAAAGTTATTCGTATCAGGGGAGACAAAAAAAACGTAGGAAAAACTACGAAATACTAGGCGAAACCGTAGGTGGAAAAAAAAACCTAAAAATAAATTTTTACCATTGAACAATTTACTACAAGTAAAATTTTGGTAGTTTGAATATAAAAATAAAATAATTAATGTTGTTGACCTTGGATGTCCTTGGCCTCGTGTAAATTTGGCAAAAATGGCTTTTACGTATAGATCCTTCCAATGAAGACAATCGATTTCCAATACCATAAAAATATGCACTCGTCCAAACATAAATGGATAATCGAAAAATGTAACGTTGCGAATATATCCCAAAATGGTGAAATTACTTGTTTCAAAAATCGCAACGAGCACGTAAAAATTGCCAAGCGTTCAAGCGAACTACACGTGAAAAGTGACAGAATACCGGAAGACAAAACCTAAGCCAAAAACTATTGTGAAGAAATAAATCTGTGTTACCGATCGTCAGTACGGTTATAGGAATCTACCTATAAACTAATTAAAAGTTATTGGTTGCCTAGCTTATAAGAATTACGGAAATAGAGAGCCTAATTATATGCAACACGCTACACAACAAAATGTATAATGCCATGCCTACACCTAAGTGCAACAGATTCCTTACAATTGCGGGTTCATATAGACAACTAAATAATAAATATTACGCGTGACGACGGATAACACTAATTCGTTAGACATTAAATGTAAGAGATAAAGTAATGATTTAGAGATTTTTTTTAATAACGTATAAATGTTAAATTGAACTGTAACAGTTGCACTTAAGTGTATAATACCCTCAAAACTCTGGTTTGTTTCGGAGTTGAACCAAATTGTCGGCAAATATAGATTATTAGGATCTATTCAATGGATTTGGACATTTATTGGAAAATAAAATTATAATAAAGTAATTTTAAAAAGTTTGATTTTTAATAATTCTGAACGACTTTCAGTTGTAAAATTTTCCGTTGAAAAATATCGAAAAGCAAATGATCAGGTTATTACACTTTTAAGTTCAACACACTGTAGGTAAACAAGATACATAATTAAATAAACAAATATAAGTGTAGTATTGTGATCGTGCAAAAATTTCATTTTGGGATATTTGGTTTCATGTCCCCCGAAATAGTGTTTTTTATAAAAAATATCTGTCGGTAGTCTGTGATCGCGCCTAGACTCAAATCACTGGATCGATTTTGCTCAGATTTTACAGGTGTGTTCAGGACGGCCACACCAATCTATTTAGCAATCTGAATTAAATACCAAAAGTTGATAAAAATTCTTAAGAACCCAATTTTCTAAGAATTTATATATGAAAATTAATTTGATAAGTTAAACAGAAATATTAAAACTCGCTTACCTCGTGTCTTAATAAATAAACATTTCCTTGTACTATCAAATAATCTTAGATATGTATACAAGTTTTTTCATTCTCATCCGAAATCATAAATTATTCGAAAGAAAAACTACTATTATTATAAGACAGTCTGAAGAATTGTTGCTCAGAAAACAACCTGACATGACATTACAATATTAAATTTAGCGAATATCGCAAAGGATTTCGTAAGACACAAGGGACTTGGTACAAGACAAATGAAAATATACTAGAAACACATCTAATACATGGTACATCCCTTAAGATTAGTGCACTACCTTTCATTCTCAGAGACCTAAATCAATCTCCTTTACTGAAACCCGACGACGGAAATCCCTGTGATAACTTCTGCTGCAGCAGCTTTCCCCGTGGGCGTTTTGTGGGTAAACACGTAGGCAACTCAGAAATTCATTTACTTTCAAAACAATTTGTACAGTTTATTCATTTCTGTTGTGGGACGTAGAGTTCTTTTATACGTCTCTTGCGGTTATATTATTTGTTATATATCTATTGTTTTTTTTTTCTTCGTACTGAATATTCCATTGTATGTTACTGTGACTCTGTGCTGTTATTTAGGTGACTGAAATACTAATAAAATATAATTAATATAAGTACAAAAAGACATTGGAAAAGTTAAAAATTCTGAAGTTGTTGAAATTACTAGTTAAATATTTTTTAAAAATAACACCACAGGTAATTACGACCCCCTTTATCCCGGAAGGCTCTAGAAGAGCCTTGCGTGGGAGGGGGCTACACATTTAGAGAAAAGGGACACACACCCAATATCCGTGTATAGTGAAAAAATCCCTCTCACAGTATTTTCCACTGCCACGACCGGGGATCGAACCCGGAACTTTTGGGTGAGAGGCAAGTGCGCTCACCTCTCAACCACCAGTCATACAAATTGTAGTTGATATATATAGTTGATTATAGACTTACATTTTTATTACTAAAATTAAGTGAATACCGTCTAAAATTTTGTGCTGAAGCTGGTTCCCGACACATCAAAGCGATTCGACCTTGCGTTCATCCCTGTATTAATTTTTCACCCATTATCGGTGATGCACGATATTTGTAAAGCTACAAGGATTAGACTTTAGGCGGAGATGTAATGATGTATAGTGATTACAGTGGTGATGTTAAAAATGTGTTTGAAATAATAATCTTTCAATAAAAAGATAAGCAACTCAAAAATAATGAAACATTGTAGAGGAAATTGTAACATCCAGTTATATTTTATATTTTTGAAAATATTATCTGGGTTGATTCACCAATATTGTAACAGAAGTTCAAATTTAATTTTAATGAAAGAATTTTTACAATTCGATTTATCGAATCATTAAATTACAATAATCAGTTCATATAGTGACACACTTATTATCACTTTCATCTACTATAGACTTTCTACTATAATTCACAACTTGTTGCTATTCTTTATCTTATCTGATCACCTCATCTCCTTTCATCTGAAAACTGTACTGACTGAACTGACCCCATCGCGTTGACTCTGCTACTTATATATCCGGGGAGCTTATTCTCGATTTCTCCATTTCATTCCAGGCTATTCTTGACTGCCATTTGAGATGATTCTAGCTTATCCGTGATAATGGCACCATCGCTGGCCAACTGGCGAACTGCCGTTTTATTGGTTTTACTAGGCAGACTTCCATTCCCTCTGCTACTAGGAATTAAACCTCTCTCCGTAAGAGGGCATGGGCGTGCACATAACAGTATCAATTACTATATATCGAAGAATCATAAGATGCGCTCGATTGTCGTGTAGTGCGAGATATACGTTTACTACGGTAAAAGGTCTACAGGACAGGCTCTTGCATCATTCTACATCGAAAAATATTCGAATAATATACATTAAAAAATATATAAATGTGCACAAACATTGCATAAAAAAATTATCCCTTTCAAAGTCAATGTTGGTGAAGGAATTTCGACAATTAGGCAATTACATTTGCATTATAAATTAAATAACTGGGACGCATTTGTACTATTAACTGTAAATAGATATGTTGTCAAAAGTCAACTGGTAATATACGAAGACGATTTGGCAGCATATTTCTTCTATGATGATTTTGTTACAAAATATACAGTTATTTGATAAGATATTATAGTTCAATAAGACATTTTTGTAGCAAAGTACAATGATAGTAGAACAATAGGCGTACAAGTGAATTTACAGTAACAGATTCATATCTGATTAATGCATGACATATACCTGATATCTACAGCCAGAATAATCGAAACATAATTAAATTTTTTGTTTCTGCTGCAATATTGCTCATAAAATCCAAATCTTATTTTTTTAGATAAGCGTATTATTGTAGATTTATTTGTAGATTGTAGATTGTTTAAGGGGTCGTTTGGCTCTGAGTAGCCTTACTTCACTTCAACCTAAAAGATCTTTTGTGAATTTCCCTACAACTAGTTATTGGCCAGGATTCTAAGACTTTTCGCAAAGCTTGTGATTTTATAAACTTTTTCGTTTGTCTTTGGCTTCGAGTATTCCTCCAGCAGGATTTTTTTTTGTTCCTTTTCCCATTTTTGGAACTCTTATATTATGTATTCCTTGGACAGGCCACAAAACGGTTCAGGTCCAATGAATTGTGCTTCAACTCCTTTTTTCGCAAGGCTGTCAGCAAGTTCGTTACCTTATACTCCCTCATGCTCTGGCACCCACATCAAAGTAACCTTGTTGTTGTTAGCCAGTTGCTTCAGGGATTGTCTACATTCCCAGGCAATTTTAGGCTCGAAGGTATAGGATCTTATATCTTTTACTGCTGCCTGACAGTATATAGATCTTTGCCCTTCGAATGCCTTTATTTAGACATTCCTGGACACACAGATCTATAGCATAGATTTCTTCCTGGAAGATGGTTGGAGCGTGACCGAGGGCTCTAAATAACCCACATTTAAGCCCTGTTACGCCCACTCCTACCCCTTCAGCCATATTTGATCCATCAGTATACCAGATGAGTGACCATTGCTCCAATCGGAGTTCCTCCATCTTATTCGTCAAACGGATAATCGAAGTTCTGTTCGATTGGCATTGAGTTTGTGGGTTTGGCCATGGACTCAAAATGGGTTAGCTCCAAAATCTTTAAGTGACCAACCAGATCGCCTGGTTTAAATTTAAGTGCCTGGTGCAGTCTTAAGGCATTAGGTGCTGCCTCCTTCCTCACAAGCAAGTGCAAAGAAGTAGGCCAAGCATTGCCTCCATAGCTGCTGTGGAACACGAGTACATTGCTCCTGTACTTCCTAAACATGCAAGGCATTGCAGTTTTTGCAACATTCCTTGTGCTATTTCTTCTTTTGTTTTTGGCCACATGATGCGTAGGCCACCATAGGTTTGACAACCGATGGATAGAACCAATGTATCGCTAGAATCATTCCATTTAGCATAGAAGTTCTAATATTAAGTTTTCTCCCTTTGGTGAATGGAACAATAACTGTTTTGCTCGAATTGACATTGAGCACCTCTGACGAGCACCAGTTGGATATTATGTTTAAGGTAATTTGTATGAGGTTTGAGATCATAACCTCACGGCTGCCTCTTACAGTCACCACCAGGTCATCTGCATAACCCTGGGCGTTGAAGCCCGAATTACTCAATTTATAGAGGAGATCATCGACCACCCATTCCACTTTGTGGATAACCCCTGACCGTAGTCACTGTAGCCGACTCCTCTCCCACACTTGTGGTAATTATTCTGCCTCTGAGCATGAGTTGTATCCATTTATAAGTAGAGGACTGTATCCCCTTTTTTCCGCGGCTCTTTGTATGGATTCATACGATGTGTTGCCAAAAGCACCCTCTATGTCTACGAAACCACACATAGCCACTTCTTTAGCTGTAAATGCCTTTTCAATGCATTCTTATCTGTTGATGTAATAGTTTCTCCATTGTTTTCGGAAGAAATGAGTTTAAGCTAATGGGGCGATAAGAGTGTAATTGTTTCAGCTAAAATATTTACATTCACCGATAAAAACGAGATATTTCTGTGTGGAGGAAATTTGAATTGCAGCTTTGTATAAAGCTAACGTAGTTCTACGGTGCGGCGCCGGCGGAGAGTTAACTTGGCTTGTAAAGACGATATTGAGCATAAGCTGTTCATATATCTTCCAAGAAAAGGTATTGTGCAATTAACGTACATCGTTAAAACGATTATGCGACTACAACACGGGCCTAACCAGTGGAAATGCCCGGCGGTTACGTCCATCCTTAAACCAAATAAGAACGCAAAACTAGCTGGCAGTTACCAGCCTATCTCGCCACTGTCGGCGATCTCCAAGTTGGTGGAGAAGCTCATCTTGATCAGACTTAACAGTGTTAAGGACGGGCTCCACATCAACGATGAGTGCCAATTTGGTTTTAGTAAAGGGTGTACAATACAGCAAGTCGTAAGAATAGTTAACGGCGTCAAGGTACAATACAACCTCGAGAAAATGGTGCTCCTCGATATTGAGAAGGCTTTCAACACCATCTGAACTCCGGGGTTACTGTACAAAATTCACGACTACAACTTCCCGACTTACATAATAAAACGCATTCACTCGTTCGTGTCAGGTAGGTCCCTACAGGTCCGAGTAAATAATAAACTATCAACATAACAGAACATTCACGTGGTTGGCCCCCTGTGGTCGTGCCTGTTGTCGAAACTCTACAGCTTAATACGTCTCCGACTTTGCAGCGCTCCCGAATACTAATCTGGCTAAGTATGCCGATGACACAGCCATATACGCGCATGCCCACACCGCGCAAGCAGAACATATGCTGCTGAAAGTGCACATGGCTCATACCATGGCATATTACGACCGGCGGAAGATTCGGGTGAACGCTGAGAAGTCTGAGGTGATAGCCTTCATGCGCCGATTAACTAAGAACAGGATCTTGATGGCGATTGTGGTCAGGGGTAACCAAATTGCAGTCAGAACTTGCGTGAAGTACTTAAAGGATAGACTAGACCAGCGACTGACTTTCAATACACACATCAATGAGACAATGCTGCTGGTTAGGGGTAGTAGATTTAACAGACAGTTTTGTCTTAAATATTTTAGGCCTTCATTCCGCTGGGTTCTGCAGTCGCCACTACGCTTCGCATTGTGGTTGCAGCATCGGCCCCGGAGTGAGTTCTGAGGTGGATTTTCTTGAATTTGAATAGAAATGATGTTGGTTCTCTCCTTGGCATGCCAAAGATCCGTGGTTCAATCCCGAAGCCTTACAGCCTTTTAATTTTCATAACATTCGTGCAATTATAAGTATATCATTTTTAAATATTAGTGTCTTCAATACACCTCTTTCCTTGTGTTCCCTGAGCATTCTAAATATGTCCAAGGGATGCACGCCAATGTTAATATAAACGAAATTTAATATTCAATACGGCTTCAATGCGTGTTTTGTTCAAGGATATAAAATAATTAATATCTTTGGCCAGAATAATTGCATTGCATAAATTTCCCTAAAAACTTTTTGTTACAGTATTGATCATACAACCTAAAAATATTTCTAGAAATGCAAAAAGTACCTCGATGATACATTTTTCTCTTCAATATTTTATGAGCTCCGAGTTATTTATTTTATTCTTGAAAAATAACTAATTAAAACATTACCATCGCAATCACCATATCAATTTTTATTAAGATTGAACCTATTTAAGTAAATGCTCTTTCCCTTATGTCTTGATTAAGGCACACCATGTCATGTATGTACTTATATGAGCATATTGTATTATTATTGTTATGTAACATTAATTTTTGGGAAATATATCTAATCTATGAAATCAATCTCAAAGGGCTGAAAAATTAACACAGGGCATGAACGCAAACTCGAATCATTTTGCGACTTACAGGAATGGATTTAGCAGAACATTTCACATATCATCGGCTTAATTTTAATAGTATATCCAAAAATTACATAAGACTGGACTGTCTCTGGATCCGTCATATTTTAGGAATTGATTGGTTGATGATTAGTTTTGTATTTGAAGAGTGCGTTATATTGAAAATCGCCGTGACCCGATTGCAACAATGCATTCATTGTGTGCGTATTAACTGAATTATTGAAATTTCAGAAGAAAAATATTTTCTTTGTCATGGAATTGTCAGCCTACTAAATACGTATTCTTATTAGAATGGATGATATATTTTCACTCATGCTTTCACATCCTCAAAACATCAATGTAATCACTTCCATTTTAACTGAAATGGTGTTGTTTTGATATAATGTAAACATATACTTTCACATTATACAAATTACTTATTGAGTGCGGTCGTTTATCAGTTGAGCGGTATTAATTTCTTGTTTATAAATTACATATTTGTGGTATCATAATGCCTTAAAATTTTATTTCGTGTGAAATATTTATAGTGTAAATTGTTTATGAATTGAGCGGCATTAATTTTTGTTTATAAATTACATACTTGTTGTATCACGGTGCCTTAAAGTTTTATTTTGTTAGTGATTTAGTGAAAATAAGTGTAATTGTGAGATATCATAATATTTTTAAATGTGCAAAAATGGAAGCGGTTCCCAGTTGTTCAAAAGAAGTGGTAAAAGTTCATACCCCTAGAAAGTCTCCACTAAGCTTCAAGGAGAAGAAAATTATTTTGAATGTATATCATGCATTGTAGAAAGATCATCCATGGTACAAAATTCAGGATCAACAGGTTTAGTTAACATGACTTCAAGGTATACCGGCGTTAGTGAGCGGACCATTTACAGAATTTTAAAAGAAGAAAAATATGAAGGGGATGTTCAGAAACCTAAAGCGAAGCGTAAAGTTGATAAATTCTTCTATGATAATGAAATCCGTACTGTTAAGAAAATTTTACAGTCTCTGAATGATGATGAACATATACCCAAAATGGGCAAATCGGCGTTAAAAAAATGTTTGCATGATATGAACTTTGTATTTGCAAAAGGAAAGAGAAACAGCCTCCTACTTGAGAGAAATGATATTTGTTAGCGAAGGAATTATATTCGGGCAATTAGAGCTGCCCGTGAAAGAGGAAGAAAATGCTATTATTTAGATGAGACGTGGTTAAATGAAGGACATACTGTAATGCAATTTTAGCAAGATAGAAATGTAAAAAGTGTTTATCAAGGCCATATGGAAGATTGGTCAATAGGATTAAAAATGCCAACGGGAAATGGAAAACGCTTAATAATAACGCACATAGGAAGTGATTCAGGATTCGTGAAAGATGAACGTCTATCGTTCGCGATTATCATGTGAACATGAATGCGGATATTTTCGAGAAATGGTTTGCAAAAATTCTCGCTGAGATTGAACCCGGAGCTGTCGTTATTATAGATAACGCCTCGTTCCACAGTGGATTACTGGAAAAATTACCAGCCAGTGCATGGCGAAAAGCGCAAATTCAAGAATGGTTAGATGGTAAAGGTATGCTATTCGATCGTGCTTCGTTGAAAGCCGAACTTCTAACCCTAGCGAAACAGCATTCGCCGATATATAAGAAATATATTGTGGATGAAATGGCTAAAGCTAGAAGTAAGGCTACCGCCTTACGACTGTGAACTCAATCCCATTGAGCTTATTTGGGCTGAAGTAAAGGGGAATATTGCAAGAGAAAATAGAACTTTTAAATTAGAACATGTAAAAGGCCTCCAGTTTTTTTTGGCTTTGGCAGAGCTTGTTTATCCGGCTGCGTATTTGGCCGTCTCATTATGATATGCATTATACAAACATAAACAGAATTGAAATGTGCTTCTTTAGGTAGCGCATTTTAATTCTGTTCTTCTTCACTTTACTTTGTATTATATGGAAGATGATATCCATTGTGCTGTTGGTTGTCCTCAGGCTGTGCTTTTAAATAGATTTTTGCTTTCAAATCTGACGGCTAGGAGCACAATATCACAAGAAATATTTCTTTTTAAAGTAACACATACTAATAGTCTGTAGCGCTATTTTAAGTTTTACAACACCTAGACCTGGTTCTAGGTAAAACTCATATTCTATTACCTACAAAATTAAAAAATTCTCACCAGTATATAAAATGTGTGAGAACTGTAAGACCAATTGAAATTTTAAAATTTGCAGACTACCTGAAGCTCTTCAGTTATAATAATATTATTAAATGTCTTTATTGTACAAGTAAAGTGCTTTCTCTTCCACTCAACCCGAAGTTAACCTAAAATAATAAACTAAGGCTAAAACACATATATCAATATTCAATTTCGATAATCCTTGTTTTCATTTTTAATTGTAGCAAATGATAGAATAGAAATTTGGTTGGATATCAGTAAAAATGATAAAGAAGTAAAATATAAATTGCAGTAACAAAATAATAAGGAAATATTTCTATTTCCTAAATAAGAATATGTATTACCAATAAAAAAATATATTTGTACTACTCCTGAAATATTGTCTATTTAAGTTTGTGTGGGATTAAAAATAAGCGGAATGGACTTTATCGGAAACTGGCTAATGACTTGACTGCTTTATTTACTGTTGCAATATTATTTCAACACACGCAAAGATGGAATTAGGGTAAAGGGTCTCGAGTCTGTATCTTATTTGCTCCTGTCCCACGGCGGCAATCGTAGCGCCAGTTTTGGAAATGCTGTCAAGATGAACCTTACGGAAGGAATCGAGTTATAGTAATAATAACCTCGGGAAGTGATCTTGCCGTCATAAGATAAGAATACTGAGTTGTATATGCGGTTAAAAAGTAACCGTTTGATGATAATTCGTGCATGTAAAAATGCATATATGACGATTTGAGACTTCACTTGTATAGTTCAAATCATGAATGTTGTCATTCTCGTCATTATTTTTAAATTTCCGAATCAAGTAATCTTAAGGTCACAGAGAATGGCACGCATGGGCGTATCAACGTATGCAAAAAACAAGTAATAAAAATAAAACAAGTGATAAAAATACAATGAATTTTAACGTCTGCTGCCGCCATATTGAGGATAGTTTCTTTACAAACAGTAAAACTAAAGCACTAAGAAATTGTTTACCTAATTACAGGAAACTCAAAATATCAGAGTAAGAAATATGTAATCAATACATTTCATATATGTCCAATGTACGCCATTGAATCGACAGAAAGCTGACAGAATGCTGAACGTTGGTTGCGGCTACGACTAATGCTTGTAATATTCATTTGTAAAACGTAGCGTTACGCTCGGAACTTCTGTCGTAGCCTCAACAAACGTGGCTTTCTGTTATTTGCATCCTATGCTAGAAAATTCGTATGTCGTTTATAAGTGCATAAATTGATGATGTGAATAACAACATTCGTAATTTCAACTACTATAATAATATGTGGCAGAAATAAAAATGCGATTGACACAACCACCCATTTTAAATTAACTTGACAGTAGACTCGTGTCAATGGCAATTTTTGAAATGTAGAAGTAAAGTGTAATGAAAACGATAAATGAATTAATTACTCCGTGTTATTTCTTTCATTTTTAGTTTGATATTTGTTAAATACATCATAAGTTGTAGTCACCTCTTCCTGAATCATGTAAAAATACTTACTAATCAAAATTTTCAACAATAACCCATGAAAATTAAATTTAAAAATTATGCAGTATATTATCAACAACAGTTTCCTCATTTACGTATTCCTGGTGAACTAACATTTCGTCGAGCGTGCAGCATTTAAGGGACTAAAGTGCGCTATTCTATGAATTATATTTATAATACCCTCATTTTATGCAACATGGCAACGCTTTTTAATCACCGCTAAAGATAAGTTTAAAATTTTGTTCCATTTTTGAGTTTCTAATACTCCATGAAAAAGTTGCAAAAAAGGAGTTAAAACACAAAAGTTCTGTGAGAGGGATGAAACCTGGGTACCCTCCGTTTTCGAGGGCGCTGAACACGATGGTGATTTTTTAAGGTTCCCATCCCTCAGCAACTACTCTTAAATTTGATAAACCACCTCTATTTTTCGTTTTTTCCATTCTCCCCCACACTCCACCAACCATCCCCTTTTCATATTCATTGATACTGGGCATGTGGGGACTCGTTGGTTCGGGATTTTTAAGGGGATTTCGACATTGTAAAGGGAGTTGAGTGACGAGATATGCCATCAACCCCGGGGTTAAAATTATCACTACATTTGGTGGAGAGTGAGGGAAAATCGATATTACTATCGCGTGCACCCTCAAAAACGGGGATAAACAAAATTTCATGCATTTTTATTTTTTGGGGGATATTTTAGTATTAGGGGTGGGGGTAGTTTCATCCGCAGGGGTGGATAGTTGTCTGGTTAAATTTCGTACGGCTTACCCGAATCCTGCCCAAAAAAACCGATCCGCATGCCTACGATGGAGAAAAACGCGAAATAGGGGCGATTTTTAGAGTTTAGAGACAGTTACTGAGGGGTTCGTATTCAACGCCCTCGAAAACGGGGTGGTTTCATCCCTCTCACAGAACTTTTGAGCTATTTAAAACTTTTTCATGGACTATAAATTTGAAAAGTGGCATTGATCTTTGCGCTACATAAGGACATACAAATTAAAATATATGCATATATTTAAGGAACACCCTGTATATAAGCTTGAAAATCATTGCATGCGTATATTTACAGTATGCCATGTCCACGTACCGCATGCAATGAATACATTAAATTACATTAAACGTGAACAGTCAGATAGGCGTTTATTCATACTTATTAACAAATAGAGAGTAATTTAAATTGAAGAATGTCAAAGGTCCATTGACAGATTTAGTTTAGTCTCTTAATACTCTAATACTGGGATCTTTCTAAATGTATTAATAACTACCAAGTTAGGTCACTCTGAATTAAATCTTGTGTTACCGCACAACATCGAGATTATCAGCCATCTCAAAAATACTAAAAAAGTAGCATTCAGTAGAATGAAACTTCTTTTTAAATAAATACAATATATTGAATAGGGCGCAGCATGGTTTTCGAGAGGGGCATCGACGCAGATAGATACACTAGGTCATTATCAGGACATATATGATATGGTATAGCAAAGTACAATGACTGTGCAAAAAATATGAGTACAGTTTGCCACAATGAAGTTGGGTCCGCTACTCAGTTAGAGACAGAGAACAAGGGATATAGGACAGCTTTTGAATTATCAATGTTTCCTCGCTAACAGTAATCATATCATTTCTTCGTAATTCGCTATATATTGTACGCAACGGAGACGGCTCTGTACTCCGGTAGCATTTGTAGTATTTTAATAGTCATAAAAAAAATCATGAAACTACCGCCAAAGAAACCGTCTCCACGCGTATCATTTAAACTGATAGGCGGAGTCACGCATCTGTTAAACGACGGACGATGTGATTGGCGTTTTTGTTTTTTTACCGACTAAACTGTATAAGTGGATTTAGAGTATCAGTAGAGGAAGTTAGCCGTAGGTCGGTCTCCCCCCACCACTTCACCTTGGCCTTGACCGCACACCTGTGGCCGTTGTGTTCAAGGTTACGGCGTCCCCTTAGCCCGGCATAACAGTTGCCGTGACCTTGACTTTGACCGTGTCAGTTGGGTTTCGGCTTCAAGGTCGGAGTGTTTCTCTTACTCAGAACGATCACTTGCGGTGACCTTGGACTTGGCTTGCATAGGTTTCAAGGACAAAGCTTCCTCCTTGCCAAGCAACTTGACCTCTAAAACTATATTTGTTCAATACGTATACAATAAAATGTGGTGGGGTTTGATATTTTGTGACGTAGCATACCTTTTCTATAAAATAGTGAAAGGAGTTAATGTGTGGTCATTCTTAACGTCAATTTCCTTGAGTAAAGAAGCAAAGATGTATTCTAACTACAACTAACCAAATGAAGTCTCATAAAAGAACACTGCAACATAGAACAAATTCATGTGTACGGTTGGCGGATGGTATAGAAATTATCCAAAGTGCTTTCAAATATAGAATTATAACTTACCGAGTGCACAGTGATAATGAGAAACTTGACTATATTATATTTTTCAACGAAATTAGACATAAAATATTGAATGTACTAGAATAAATACTGTTACTTCATAAAACAATGAAAGTAAACATGGAAACGTTTGCCAGCTACATATTACAAGCACAAGAAATAGCTGAAATTAAATCGTTTAATACTTCTAATAAAATTTTAGATCAAGGTGTGGATTTAGACAATGCCCTCAATACTTTTATAGACATGATGGTTACGCAAACTACGGAGTTTCAAGAACGTTATTTTATTTGGTCTATTTTTGTCATGGTTTTCCTTTAGAACAGTGCTGAATGTGTGGCTGGTTTTATGTTAACACCTGGGGGGGGGGGGGGGTTATTCGTAAAGAGCTTAACCAATTCTATATTGCTTTCTTTAAGGTCTGTTACCTCTTGTTTTAGCTGTCCCATTTCATTTTTAATGAGGTCTTTTACTATGTTGATGAAATTTATTCTAATTTCATCCTGCAGATCTTTATTTGTATCTTCCAACTGAACTATTTTTCCACTTAGCTCAGTATAATTATCTTTACTTAAGTACTTTATTGTAGAATTTAGTTTTGATAGTTCTTAATTTTGGTTTTGCAGCTTCTGGTTTTCTAGTATCAGTTTTTTATTTAATTTCAGACACTTTTCATATTCAAGTTCACATTCTGAACAGAAAAATTTCAGTTTTCTTTTGGTCAGATTCATACATCGGTCTTCGGTAGATGATAATGATGAACATTCACTACATAGTCCTTTTTGGCACAAGTCACATGCATGTAGGGATTCTGAGTTAGGGGTACTGTAGCAGGAATATACGGTAACATCGCCAATTACACAACTAGCAATTCCATTTGCGTAGCGAGGGTTGCTAGCGCATTTATTATACATCCTGATGCCCGCATCTTGTGAGGGATCAGTAATCCAGGCACTGTTTGTCGTGACGTGCCTCTTGTTCGGCTCGCTGACGAGTAGCACGTCAGCGTTATACTCCACCCTATGTTGATACAGGAGGTCCTGGGCTACCCGGCTCCTGTTAAGGTTAATTTGAAGATATAATAATAATAATAATAATAATAATAATAATAAATCAGTTTATTCTGTAAAATTAGAATAGGCCAGGTGACAATTTGTTGAATTGGTGTAAAACCTGAGCTTTGTACGATCATACATCTTTACAAAATACTTAATATATCATCACAAATTAAAAACATATAATGTCTATACAGAAGGGTCGGATAAGTTAAAAAATACATATAATGCATATATAGAAAAAATATATATATAAATAAATAAGAACAGAACAAAGTACAGCGGCTAATAATTAATGGTAAGTTGTTCCGATTTTAAGAGTTGAATTATTTTTGCTTTAAAGTTGTTTGGACTCGGTATTTTTAGATCGGATGGTAGTTGGGTAGTTGGTTATATATCTTGGTTGCTTGGTATGTGAAATTCTTCTTGAAATTCTCAGTGTGATGTGCTGGCACTGTTAGTGTAATGTCTAAATTTCTAGTTGCTACTGAGTGCACATCTTCGCGTTTCTCGATTTTGTTTAATAAGTATTCTGTTTTTTTTTGAGACAATCACATTATGCACCATACAGCATAGATGTAACCACTGTCTTTGTTTCATGTTCAGCCATCCCACTTGCTTGATATATAGACTTATGTGTTCTCTGTAGGGAACATCTTGCGCATACCATATACAGGCGTTTTGAACATTCTGTATCCTGTGTGTGTTTCCTACTTTGAGGGAGGGACCATACACGGAGTCGCAATAATTTAATTTTGACAGTACTAGTGAATCGCTTAGTTTGATTTTGGCATCCTTTGGTAAGTTGACTTTCAAGTGGTACAGACCTCTTAAACTTAAATATGCTGAGCGACACATACTTGACACTTGTTTAGTGAAATTTAATTTGTCATCCATAATAAGGCCAAGATTCCTAACATAATCGCTGAACTTTATCTCATTGTTATTCATCATCAGTTTGAGACCATTGTTGCGTAACTCGTTTCTGTTTTTTTCACTACCAAAAAGAATTGCATCTGTCTTATTGATATTTAACTGCAATCCATTTTCAAGTGTCCACTGCAAAGTGCTGTTTAGATCATCACTAATTTTTTGGAAAGCTTCATGGCATTTACTCACGTTAAAACTTAACATGAGTTGTAAATCATCTGCATAATAATGAATACAGCAAGATTCAATTTTCTGCTCAAGATCTATAATGAAGACGTTGCAAAGTAAGGGCTCAAGTATAGATCCTTGTGGTACCCCCGATTTAATAGTACACTGTTTTGAAAATATATGTGTGTCTTTCTCGCTAAGCTGAACAGTTTGCTTACGCTCTGTTAGGTAGCTTCTGAACCATTCCCACATTATTCCTCTAACTCCATAGTAGTATAGCTTAGACAGTAATAGCTCATGACTTACACTGTCAAATGCTTTTGACATGTTTAATAGTACGAGCACTGTGATCATGTTATTGTCAGTTGCTTTTATGATATCATCATGTATTTTCAGTAGTGCCGTTGTTGTGCTGTGGTGTTTACGGAAACCTGAATGGGCTTTGAGAAATATATTGTGTGTTTCTAAATAGTCTGTCAATTGTTCATGAACTACTCTTTCCAGAACTTTTGATCCAGGTGGAAGGATACTAATTGGTCTTAAGTCTTTAAGTTCTGTAGAATCTTCTTTTTTTAATGGTGGAATAACTTTTTTTTTCCAGGGAGTAATTTATAATGTGACTAAGTTGCATGAAAGTCAATTAGGGATAAGATACAGGAGTTTAGCCAATTTACTTTGTCATCAGCATTTTCTAGTTGGTATACACGTCCCCAATTCATATTTTTGGCATCTTCAGCGAATTTATCCATTTCGATATTCTTATAATTTCTGCAGAATTTTTGTTCAGTTATCTCCTCTTGGTCAAATTCCAGAAAAGCATATTATATGTCATGGTCAGATAAGTGTGTGATGCATCTTTGGTTCCAGATTCGATTACATTCCACTTTTTTATTTACACATAATATATCAATGAATGACTCGGTATCTGCTGTTATTCGAGTAGGGTGTGTTATGATTTGTTTCAAGTCAAATATGTCTAGCATTGAGATTAGTTGTTCTGTGTTCATGTTTGTTTGCAGCTTGTTATTATTTAGATCCCCCATGCATATTATGTAATCAAATGCTGTCGATATCTCTGCAAGACTATTTTCTACCTTCTCCAACGATGTTTGCATGCTTGGTCTGTATATCACCCCAGTTGCCATTGCTCTTCCTTTGTGTATACAATGAATCCACAGCTGCCCGATTCCTTCTTCAATTCTAGTTATTTCATTTAAGATTTTGCCTTTTAGTGTTGACTTAGAGTATATGAGTAGCCCACCTCCTCTGCTATGTGTTCTGTCAATTCTAGCTAAGCTGTAGCCTCCTATCTTCAGTGTGTTGTTCAAATCTTCATTGGTGAGCCATGTCTCACTAACAGCTAGTATATCGTAGTTTTCTTTTTCAATTAGTTTTTTGACCCGACATACTTTATTTCTGATGGATCTAATATTTATGTGCGCAACTTTGAGCTTATGTACACCCTCTTTATTTTGCAGCTTTTGTTTTTTCATAATTGCTATAGTGTTGGTGTCTGATAGTCGATATTTTTTTATTTATTATTTAACATTCTCTTATAAAATGGACAGTTTTCATCCACAGCTGTGTGGCCTACATCGATACCCAGGTTGAATTTGCTATTTGCTTTTGTACAATTTATGCATTTTAGAGTTCTAGAATCACAGTCTTTGTAAGTATGGCTTCCTGAGCAATTTGAGCAGCTTAATTCTGATCTACAGTCTTTGGCGAAATGGTTATAACCTTGACATTTATAGCAACGTAGAAGACTTATGTGATCAAACACCCTGCCTCTTGACCAGCCTATGCATAATCGTTCACTTGTTATTAAATTTTTGTGGATTAGAGAATCAGTTTCTATAATGAGAGTAACTTTTTTAAATTTATTTTCAATTTTTTTCATTATTTTCATATGAAATTCTTCACCTTCGTTTACACTGTTGTGCTTTACTATTTTTTTATTGTGTCTTCGTCATTTTCCTCTATATCCTCCGCACTAATATTCACCGCTTTTATTTTCGGTTTTTTAATCCAGGGGCTTCTATAGTGTAATTGTTACCCATTTCCTGTCTTAACTTATTTTGTAACAAGCCTCTCTCAGTTATGTTTTCACAGCCTATAACTACTGCTCCGTTCGACACTTGTCTGAACTTTGATATGTTAATTCCAATTTCTGCTGGGTTTACTTTTTGTTTGATTTCACTTTTGGTTTGCTCCCTTGCTTGGTCTTTGTGTGGTTTAACCACGAGAACTCGTTCTGGTTTGTGCTTTACTGCATTTGCATAACCATTCATTTCTGGTAGATTATTTTTCGATTCTGCTTCTTTTAATTTAGCTATCAATTCACTTTTTTCTTCTTCTAGTTTTTTATTTGCCTGTAAATATATCCCATTTTTGTCTTATATCTGTTGTATAATTTCGCTCAGTAAGTAATTTTCCATTTCTAGGGAAGTGAGGTTAGTCACATGTTTTGAGTTATAGGTTATGGTCTTTAAACAACAAATAACTCTAGTTTCATCAACTCTTGTGTAACTTTTTCTTGTGGAGCAGCTATTTTGAAACATTGCTCCACGTTTTACACAGACACTGATTTGATTAGCCTTCTTGTTTTTACAACATTTAAAGAAATTTTCGGGAGGATCGCCCGCGCCATCCTCACCTGCCGCCATCTTCTACACTTTTTCTCTGACCGCCATCAAAATGATTGCAGCTACCTTCCACATGGTCCTTGTCACCACACTTAGGACACCCAGGTTTAGCCTTTCGGGCCTTAGTCAGAGCTCTCCTAAAATTGTCACATTTGCCACTTCCAGCTTTATGGCCGGCCTTGTTACAGACCGGGCAGGATTCCTCATTTGTGCAATCCTTTGCGTTATGTCTCTCACCGCCGCATTTGAAGCAGGACTTTGATCTATCCGGACCATCGCACTCAGCTGCTACATGTTCCGATGACCAGCATTTAAAGCACCTCTTGATTCTAAGACGTTTTTCGATCGTACAGTTAACCAGTCCTACCCGAAATTCCTTATCCTGCAGGAGTATATTGGCATCAGCTTTGTCAATCTCCTGGGTGGCCCTGACGTTTTCGCGTGACTCGCTGAGTCTAACGGTCTTCCCATCCAAGGTTTCCCAATTTAGATTGGATTGCCTCCATGACCTCTGCCTCGACGGTGTCGGCGTCCAATCCTCGGATATGCAAAGTCTCCAGATTCTCCTCCGCCCCTACTACCCTAGTTTTGATTTCGTTACCTTCGGTCAAGATCTTATTTATTCCTTCCAAGGCTACTTTATCTTTCTCAGTCGTAATAAGCAGCTTGCCATCCTAGATACAGCTAAGCCCTCGTATGGCCTTAGTGTACTCACTATCCTTGAGTAGACCCTTTGCTTTACCCAAAAGGGTCTTGTACGTTGTGCCGCTCTGCTCAGCAATCAACGCAAAGGTATTGTACTCCCTTTTCTTCTCCTGCATAGTGAGGGCTTTGCGGGGTTGCTGGTTTGTATATATCACCACCCGGGTGTCTGTGGCATGGAATACAGCCTCTGCCATCTTTTTAAGGCGTTCAGTACTGACAAAACTCAGATGGTGGATGGCCACCCATTTGTACTCGCCGGTTTCGGCCTTGACTTTGTGAAGGTTATCCTTACCGTCCAGCGCGATTCTTATAATTCTCGTGCTCCCGGCTTCTCCTTGTGCAAGCCTCGACCACAGCCTGGTGGTTAGTTCAATCACCTCGAACGCCTCAGTAATAGTACCGAGTTCGGGGCATCTGTCCTTATACATTTTCTGTATACTTCTCTCCATGTTGCGGTCACCAGGTTCCACCAGCACCACTTTGGTGACGAACTCATTAGTATCGATGAGGTTTCCGACCTTTATCTCGACCTTTATCTCGGTGTTCTGGAACAAAGAATTGTCCCATGATTGCTGTGCCGCGTTGACCCATTCTTCATAACTGGTGATTCCCGTTAAGATGTTAAGTTCTTCTGCTGCACTTCACGCCATGGTTTGTATGCCGACTTCTCGTGTTTCTTTAGGTGTCCCGCTAGTTTGGGTATCAGTATCATGCTTGGGCACCATATTGGACACAAATCGATGGCTGGTGAACCACTCCTTTACGGAAGTGCCATCTAGGACGTTGGCCTACTTGCGCAGTCTTAGCGCTATCTCCTTTATCTCACACTTCATATTACTCTAGGTCATTAATATGCTTCAAAAGCATTTATATTGATTCAGTGATGCTGAAGGCAACAGGGCACTCAATTTTCTTGACCGCCCCGCTGTCTCCCTCCATTAACTTTCTCTTGTTTAAGCCTTCACTGAGAGAACTACATCTTTCAAGCCTGCTCACGAGATTGAGCCGGCTATGCTGATCACGCTTGCTGCTAATCGTCTTATTAAGAACGTCATCCCATATGAGATCGATTTCTTTTACACTGCCTCCTGCATTTGTTTCAAATCTGCCATTAGGTGTAACCGACACCCCAGCCTGGTAAACCACTGGAGGTATCTGGCAGTCATTGGATGACGACCCGGTTGGGGGGTCTGCCGCAGCACCCTCGCCCCGTGCCGGTACTGAGGTATCCAACGTCTGCACCGTAAACGATTTATCAATTTCCTTGTCCGTCATAGTTATATCAGTTCGCGACTATTTATATAAGAGGTTTTCCCCTCTGTGCTATCCTGTTGGTCCGCGGGAGGTATTTTATTTCCCTCCTACCCGCCGGCAGAGCCGGTGAGGGCATTCCCCTATCCGCCACCCGGGGGACGCGGAGGAGGTTACAAGACATTACTTAAAATGAGATCTAATAGTCTGTTATTAGCGTTGAGTACATTATTTTGTTGTTTTAGATTAAAAAAGTTCATAAAATGCAGCAGGGAATTATATTTTAGTCTGGGAGTTTTTGAGAAATATTCAGGGATGTTAAAGTCGCCGATAATGAGAATGTCGGATCCATACAGGTCATATATAGTGAATCAAATAACACTCATAATCATCACAGGTAGCGTCAGTGGGAATATATAAAACAAAAATAAGAAAACAGTGATTACATATTTTTAATTCTTACGCCCAGTATATCGATGCCCTTGAGATTATTAAAACCTGGACATAGGGAACGAACGTCAAGTAAATAAGTGTTGTATTTAATTTTAAGTGCCAGTAATACTTCACCTCCTCGCGTTTTATTACAAGCTTGGAAATCCCTATCAGCGCGAAATACATCATATACATTTATATCCAACAGTTCGAAATTTGACAATCCCGCATGAGCCCATGTCTCGGGGAGAGCAATACAGTCATACTGGTCAAAGGGTGAATTAGTAAATAACTCATTCTCTTTTGTCCCTAGTCCACGAACATTCTGATAACAGAACGACATAAAATAAGAGTTCTTAGCCATTGCTTTATCAATGTTTATAAATGTTTTTGTGGATAGCGCATGGTCGGAACTTAAAGGAGCTGATTGCTACCGAATACCTAAAATATTATTCCTGAACTTTGTAAGATTTTGTTGGAGGACGAAGCAATTTTTATTCCATGCTGCATGATTAGTATTAATTACTGAGTCTTTATTAGCCTTATTGAAGGTTAGGCAGTTGATACAACAAAGATCTTGTGATTTACACTCTGAGATGTTATGTTTTTGAGAACAACGCGGACAGATCACATGCTGGAGGGTACATTTATTTGACAGATGGTAAAAACCATTACATTTAAAACAGCGTCTCATTTCAATAGCATCAAAAATATTACAATAGTCATAGCAAACGAATAATTTACCCTGCTCTAATATATTACCATATGTCGTCTTATCTACTTGAAGGATAGCCTGAAATATGTTGTTGTTTTTTTTTTTTTAAATGTGACACAGATATAACCTTACACTCACTGTTAGACACAATAACATTTTTATTCTGTGACATTAGAAAATTATGGACAGTTTCAGCATCTAATTCATCCGTGACTTCATGCACACGCGGGTGTAGAGTCGCCAACTCCTCAACAACATACTTATCAGAGAGTCTTTCAGCAGCTAATTCTTTGAATTTTTGTGAGTTGTTTCTTGTGATATTACTGACTCACAAAAATTCAAAGAATTAGCTGCTGAAAGACTCTCTGATAAGTATGTTGTTGAGGAGTTGGCGACTCTACACCCGCGTGTGCATGAAGTCACGGATGAATTAGATGCTGAAACTGTCCATAATTTTCTAATGTCACAGAATAAAAATGTTATTGTGTCTAACAGTGAGTGTAAGGTTATATCTGTGTCACATTTAAAAAAAAAAAAAACAACAACATATTTCAGGCTATCCTTCAAGTAGATAAGACGACATATGGTAATATATTAGAGCAGGGTAAATTATTCGTTTGCTATGACTATTGTAATATTTTTGATGCTATTGAAATGAGACGCTGTTTTAAATGTAATGGTTTTTACCATCTGTCAAATAAATGTACCCTCCAGCATGTGATCTGTCCGCGTTGTTCTCAAAAACATAACATCTCAGAGTGTAAATCACAAGATCTTTGTTGTATCAACTGCCTAACCTTCAATAAGGCTAATAAAGACTCAGTAATTAATACTAATCATGCAGCATGGAATAAAAATTGCTTCGTCCTCCAACAAAATCTTACAAAGTTCAGGAATAATATTTTAGGTATTCGGTAGCAATCAGCTCCTTTAAGTTCCGACCATGCGCTATCCACAAAAACATTTATAAACATTGATAAAGCAATGGCTAAGAACTCTTATTTTATGTCGTTCTGTTATCAGAATGTTCGTGGACTAGGGACAAAAGAGAATGAGTTATTTACTAATTCACCCTTTGACCAGTATGACTGTATTGCTCTCCCCGAGACATGGGCTCATGCGGGATTGTCAAATTTCGAACTGTTGGATATAAATGTATATGATGTATTTCGCGCTGATAGGGATTTCCAAGCTTGTAATAAAACGCGAGGAGGTGAAGTATTACTGGCACTTAAAATTAAATACAACACTTATTTACTTGACGTTCGTTCCCTATGTCCAGGTTTTAATAATCTCAAGGGCATCGATATACTGGGCGTAAGAATTAAAAATATGTAATCACTGTTTTCTTATTTTTGTTTTATATATTCCCACTGACGCTACCTGTGATGATTATGAGTGTTATTTGATTCACTATATATGACCTGTATGGATCCGACATTCTCATTATCGGCGACTTTAACATCCCTGAATATTTCTCAAAAACTCCCAGACTAAAATATAATTCCCTGCTGCATTTTATGAACTTTTTTAATCTAAAACAACAAAATAATGTACTCAACGCTAATAACAGACTATTAGATCTCATTTTAAGTAATGTCTTGTAACCTCCTCCGCGTCCCCCGGGTGGCGGATAGGGGAATGCCCTCACCGGCTCTGCCGGCGGGTAGGAGGGAAATAAAATACCTCCCGCGGACCAACAGGATAGCACAGAGGGGAAAACCTCTTATATAAATAGTCGCGAACTGATATAACTATGACGGACAAGGAAATTGATAAATCGTTTACGGTGCAGACGTTGGATACCTCAGTACCGGCACGGGGCGAGGGTGCTGCGGCAGACCCCCCAACCGGGTCGTCATCCAATGACTGCCAGATACCTCCAGTGGTTTACCAGGCTGGGGTGTCGGTTACACCTAATGGCAGATTTGAAACAAATGCAGGAGGCAGTGTAAAAGAAATCGATCTCATATGGGATGACGTTCTTAATAAGACGATTAGCAGCAAGCGTGATCAGCATAGCCGGCTCAATCTCGTGAGCAGGCTTGAAAGATGTAGTTCTCTCAGTGAAGGCTTAAACAAGAGAAAGTTAATGGAGGGAGACAGCGGGGCGGTCAAGAAAATTGAGTGCCCTGTTGCCTTCAGCATCACTGAATCAATATAAATGCTTTTGAAGCATATTAATGACCTAGAGTAATATGAAGTGTGAGATAAAGGAGATAGCGCTAAGACTGCGCAAGTAGGCCAACGTCCTAGATGGCACTTCCGTAAAGGAGTGGTTCACCAGCCATCGATTTGTGTCCAATATGGTGCCCAAGCATGATACTGATACCCAAACTAGCGGGACACCTAAAGAAACACGAGAAGTCGGCATACAAACCATGGCGTGAAGTGCAGCAGAAGAACTTAACATCTTAACGGGAATCACCAGTTATGAAGAATGGGTCAACGCGGCACAGCAATCATGGGACAATTCTTTGTTC
The DNA here is from genome assembly GCA_963675555.1 of Leptura quadrifasciata. Taxonomy (NCBI): domain Eukaryota; kingdom Metazoa; phylum Arthropoda; class Insecta; order Coleoptera; family Cerambycidae; genus Leptura; species Leptura quadrifasciata. The sequence continues at coordinate 110,220,485 of OY776676.1, read as the reverse complement.
CAGAACACCGAGATAAAGGTCGAGATAAAGGTCGGAAACCTCATCGATACTAATGAGTTCGTCACCAAAGTGGTGCTGGTGGAACCTGGTGACCGCAACATGGAGAGAAGTATACAGAAAATGTATAAGGACAGATGCCCCGAACTCGGTACTATTACTGAGGCGTTCGAGGTGATTGAACTAACCACCAGGCTGTGGTCGAGGCTTGCACAAGGAGAAGCCGGGAGCACGAGAATTATAAGAATCGCGCTGGACGGTAAGGATAACCTTCACAAAGTCAAGGCCGAAACCGGCGAGTACAAATGGGTGGCCATCCACCATCTGAGTTTTGTCAGTACTGAACGCCTTAAAAAGATGGCAGAGGCTGTATTCCATGCCACAGACACCCGGGTGGTGATATATACAAACCAGCAACCCCGCAAAGCCCTCACTATGCAGGAGAAGAAAAGGGAGTACAATACCTTTGCGTTGATTGCTGAGCAGAGCGGCACAACGTACAAGACCCTTTTGGGTAAAGCAAAGGGTCTACTCAAGGATAGTGAGTACACTAAGGCCATACGAGGGCTTAGCTGTATCTAGGATGGCAAGCTGCTTATTACGACTGAGAAAGATAAAGTAGCCTTGGAAGGAATAAATAAGATCTTGACCGAAGGTAACGAAATCAAAACTAGGGTAGTAGGGGCGGAGGAGAATCTGGAGACTTTGCATATCCGAGGATTGGACGCCGACACCGTCGAGGCAGAGGTCATGGAGGCAATCCAATCTAAATTGGGAAACCTTGGATGGGAAGACCGTTAGACTCAGCGAGTCACGCGAAAACGTCAGGGCCACCCAGGAGATTGACAAAGCTGATGCCAATATACTCCTGCAGGATAAGGAATTTCGGGTAGGACTGGTTAACTGTACGATCGAAAAACGTCTTAGAATCAAGAGGTGCTTTAAATGCTGGTCATCGGAACATGTAGCAGCTGAGTGCGATGGTCCGGATAGATCAAAGTCCTGCTTCAAATGCGGCGGTGAGAGACATAACGCAAAGGATTGCACAAATGAGGAATCCTGCCCGGTCTGTAACAAGGCCGGCCATAAAGCTGGAAGTGGCAAATGTGACAATTTTAGGAGAGCTCTGACTAAGGCCCGAAAGGCTAAACCTGGGTGTCCTAAGTGTGGTGACAAGGACCATGTGGAAGGTAGCTGCAATCATTTTGATGGCGGTCAGAGAAAAAGTGTAGAAGATGGCGGCAGGTGAGGATGGCGCGGGCGATCCTCCCGAAAATTTCTTTAAATGTTGTAAAAACAAGAAGGCTAATCAAATCAGTGTCTGTGTAAAACGTGGAGCAATGTTTCAAAATAGCTGCTCCACAAGAAAAAGTTACACAAGAGTTGATGAAACTAGAGTTATTTGTTGTTTAAAGACCATAACCTATAACTCAAAACATGTGACTAACCTCACTTCCCTAGAAATGGAAAATTACTTACTGAGCGAAATTATACAACAGATATAAGACAAAAATGGGATATATTTACAGGCAAATAAAAAACTAGAAGAAGAAAAAAGTGAATTGATAGCTAAATTAAAAGAAGCAGAATCGAAAAATAATCTACCAGAAATGAATGGTTATGCAAATGCAGTAAAGCACAAACCAGAACGAGTTCTCGTGGTTAAACCACACAAAGACCAAGCAAGGGAGCAAACCAAAAGTGAAATCAAACAAAAAGTAAACCCAGCAGAAATTGGAATTAACATATCAAAGTTCAGACAAGTGTCGAACGGAGCAGTAGTTATAGGCTGTGAAAACATAACTGAGAGAGGCTTGTTACAAAATAAGTTAAGACAGGAAATGGGTAACAATTACACTATAGAAGCCCCTGGATTAAAAAACCGAAAATAAAAGCGGTGAATATTAGTGCGGAGGATATAGAGGAAAATGACGAAGACACAATAAAAAAATAGTAAAGCACAACAGTGTAAACGAAGGTGAAGAATTTCATATGAAAATAATGAAAAAAATTGAAAATAAATTTAAAAAAGTTACTCTCATTATAGAAACTGATTCTCTAATCCACAAAAATTTAATAACAAGTGAACGATTATGCATAGGCTGGTCAAGAGGCAGGGTGTTTGATCACATAAGTCTTCTACGTTGCTATAAATGTCAAGGTTATAACCATTTCGCCAAAGACTGTAGATCAGAATTAAGCTGCTCAAATTGCTCAGGAAGCCATACTTACAAAGACTGTGATTCTAGAACTCTAAAATGCATAAATTGTACAAAAGCAAATAGCAAATTCAACCTGGGTATCGATGTAGGCCACACAGCTGTGGATGAAAACTGTCCATTTTATAAGAGAATGTTAAATAATAAATAAAAAAATATCGACTATCAGACACCAACACTATAGCAATTATGAAAAAACAAAAGCTGCAAAATAAAGAGGGTGTACATAAGCTCAAAGTTGCGCACATAAATATTAGATCCATCAGAAATAAAGTATGTCGGGTCAAAAAACTAATTGAAAAAGAAAACTACGATATACTAGCTGTTAGTGAGACATGGCTCACCAATGAAGATTTGAACAACACACTGAAGATAGGAGGCTACAGCTTAGCTAGAATTGACAGAACACATAGCAGAGGAGGTGGGCTACTCATATACTCTAAGTCAACACTAAAAGGCAAAATCTTAAATGAAATAACTAGAATTGAAGAAGGAATCGGGCAGCTGTGGATTCATTGTATACACAAAGGAAGAGCAATGGCAACTGGGGTGATATACAGACCAAGCATGCAAACATCGTTGGAGAAGGTAGAAAATAGTCTTGCAGAGATATCGACAGCATTTGATTACATAATATGTATGGGGGATCTAAATAATAACAAGCTGCAAACAAACATGAACACAGAACAACTAATCTCAATGCTAGACATATTTGACTTGAAACAAATCATAACACACCCTACTCGAATAACAGCAGATACCGAGTCATTCATTGATATATTATGTGTAAATAAAAAAGTGGAATGTAATCGAATCTGGAACCAAAGATGCATCACACACTTATCTGACCATGACATATAATATGCTTTTCTGGAATTTGACCAAGAGGAGATAACTGAACAAAAATTCTGCAGAAATTATAAGAATATCGAAATGGATAAATTCGCTGAAGATGCCAAAAATATGAATTGGGGACGTGTATACCAACTAGAAAATGCTGATGACAAAGTAAATTGGCTAAACTCCTGTATCTTATCCCTAATTGACTTTCATGCAACTTAGTCACATTATAAATTACTCCCTGGAAAAAAAAAGTTATTCCACCATTAAAAAAAGAAGATTCTACAGAACTTAAAGACTTAAGACCAATTAGTATCCTTCCACCTGGATCAAAAGTTCTGGAAAGAGTAGTTCATGAACAATTGACAGACTATTTAGAAACACACAATATATTTCTCAAAGCCCATTCAGGTTTCCGTAAACACCACAGCACAACAACGGCACTACTGAAAATACATGATGATATCATAAAAGCAACTGACAATAACATGATCACAGTGCTCGTACTATTAAACATGTCAAAAGCATTTGACAGTGTAAGTCATGAGCTATTACTGTCTAAGCTATACTACTATGGAGTTAGAGGAATAATGTGGGAATGGTTCAGAAGCTACCTAACAGAGCGTAAGCAAACTGTTCAGCTTAGCGAGAAAGACACACATATATTTTCAAAACAGTGTACTATTAAATCGGGGGTACCACAAGGATCTATACTTGAGCCCTTACTTTGCAACGTCTTCATTATAGATCTTGAGCAGAAAATTGAATCTTGCTGTATTCATTATTATGCAGATGATTTACAACTCATGTTAAGTTTTAACGTGAGTAAATGCCATGAAGCTTTCCAAAAAATTAGTGATGATCTAAACAGCACTTTGCAGTGGACACTTGAAAATGGATTGCAGTTAAATATCAATAAGACAGATGCAATTCTTTTTGGTAGTGAAAAAAACAGAAACGAGTTACGCAACAATGGTCTCAAACTGATGATGAATAACAATGAGATAAAGTTCAGCGATTATGTTAGGAATCTTGGCCTTATTATGGATGACAAATTAAATTTCACTAAACAAGTGTCAAGTATGTGTCGCTCAGCATATTTAAGTTTAAGAGGTCTGTACCACTTGAAAGTCAACTTACCAAAGGATGCCAAAATCAAACTAAGCGATTCACTAGTACTGTCAAAATTAAATTATTGCGACTCCGTGTATGGTCCCTCCCTCAAAGTAGGAAACACACACAGGATACAGAATGTTCAAAACGCCTGTATATGGTATGCGCAAGATGTTCCCTACAGAGAACACATAAGTCTATATATCAAGCAAGTGGGATGGCTGAACATGAAACAAAGACAGTGGTTACATCTATGCTGTATGGTGCATAATGTGATTGTCTCAAAAAAAAACAGAATACTTATTAAACAAAATCGAGAAACGCGAAGATGTGCACTCAGTAGCAACTAGAAATTTAGACATTACACTAACAGTGCCAGCACATCACACTGAGAATTTCAAGAAGAATTTCACATACCAAGCAACCAAGATATATAACCAACTACCCAACTACCATCCGATCTAAAAATACCGAGTCCAAACAACTTTAAAGCAAAAATAATTCAACTCTTAAAATCGGAACAACTTACCATTAATTATTAGCCGCTGTACTTTGTTCTGTTCTTATTTATTTATATATATATTTTTTCTATATATGCATTATATGTATTTTTTAACTTATCCGACCCTTCTGTATAGACATTATATGTTTTTAATTTGTGATGATATATTAAGTATTTTGTAAAGATGTATGATCGTACAAAGCTCAGGTTTTACACCAATTCAACAAATTGTCACCTGGCCTATTCTAATTTTACAGAATAAACTGATTTATTATTATTATTATTATTATTATTATTATTATATCTTCAAATTAACCTTAACAGGAGCCGGGTAGCCCAGGACCTCCTGTATCAACATAGGGTGGAGTATAACGCTGACGTGCTACTCGTCAGCGAGCCGAACAAGAGGCACGTCACGACAAACAGTGCCTGGATTACTGATCCCTCACAAGATGCGGGCATCAGGATGTATAATAAATGCGCTAGCAACCCTCGCTACGCAAATGGAATTGCTAGTTGTGTAATTGGCGATGTTACCGTATATTCCTGCTACAGTACCCCTAACTCAGAATCCCTACATGCATGTGACTTGTGCCAAAAAGGACTATGTAGTGAATGTTCATCATTATCATCTACCGAAGACCGATGTATGAATCTGACCAAAAGAAAACTGAAATTTTTCTGTTCAGAATGTGAACTTGAATATGAAAAGTGTCTGAAATTAAATAAAAAACTGATACTAGAAAACCAGAAGCTGCAAAACCAAAATTAAGAACTATCAAAACTAAATTCTACAATAAAGTACTTAAGTAAAGATAATTATACTGAGCTAAGTGGAAAAATAGTTCAGTTGGAAGATACAAATAAAGATCTGCAGGATGAAATTAGAATAAATTTCATCAACATAGTAAAAGACCTCATTAAAAATGAAATGGGACAGCTAAAACAAGAGGTAACAGACCTTAAAGAAAGCAATATAGAATTGGTTAAGCTCTTTACGAATACCCCCCCCCCCCCCCCCAGGTGTTAACATAAAACCAGCCACACATTCAGCACTGTTCTAAAGGAAAACCATGACAAAAATAGACCAAATAAAATAACGTTCTTGAAACTCCGTAGTTTGCGTAACCATCATGTCTATAAAAGTATTGAGGGCATTGTCTAAATCCACACCTTGATCTAAAATTTTATTAGAAGTATTAAACGATTTAATTTCAGCTATTTCTTGTGCTTGTAATATGTAGCTGGCAAACGTTTCCATGTTTACTTTCATTGTTTTATGAAGTAACAGTATTTATTCTAGTACATTCAATATTTTATGTCTAATTTCGTTGAAAAATATAATATAGTCAAGTTTCTCATTATCACTGTGCACTCGGTAAGTTATAATTCTATATTTGAAAGCACTTTGGATAATTTCTATACCATCCGCCAACCGTACACATGAATTTGTTCTATGTTGCAGTGTTCTTTTATGAGACTTCATTTGGTTAGTTGTAGTTAGAATACATCTTTGCTTCTTTACTCAAGGAAATTGACGTTAAGAATGACCACACATTAACTCCTTTCACTATTTTATAGAAAAGGTATGCTACGTCACAAAATATCAAACCCCACCACATTTTATTGTATACGTATTGAACAAATATAGTTTTAGAGGTCAAGTTGCTTGGCAAGGAGGAAGCTTTGTCCTTGAAACCTATGCAAGCCAAGTCCAAGGTCACCGCAAGTGATCGTTCTGAGTAAGAGAAACACTCCGACCTTGAAGCCGAAACCCAACTGACACGGTCAAAGTCAAGGTCACGGCAACTGTTATGCCGGGCTAAGGGGACGCCGTAACCTTGAACACAACGGCCACAGGTGTGCGGTCAAGGCCAAGGTGAAGTGGTGGGGGGAGACCGACCTACGGCTAACTTCCTCTACTAGTATCTTACCGTTTTCCGTGCATAACACATGCTTGATGTTCAAAATAATCGCATCATAAAAATTAAAAAAGGTGTATCTACTAAAATATTTGTCATATAACTCAGATCACATTTTTAGAAATAGATAAATATAGGTGCTACATTTTCCTCTACAATATATCAGCACTCCTGCGTTCATATTTTTTTCTTGGAAGACAACTAAATAAAACTTTTAAGGATATTATCGCAAGCGGCATTTGATAATTATAGCATTCGAGATATTATTTTCAAAGTATGACTAAATGCTCATCAGCCTGAATGAAGACACTCTTTGAATCCCTACTTATACAACTATTTTATAGAGTAAAACTGCTCTATAAATTTAGTTTTATATATTGCAGGCGTAGAGAAAACCGTTTTCAAAAAAATCTGGCATCGGCTCAACGTTTACGTGTTAATATGAAGATCCAGGGCTTCCGGGTTCGAATACCGACTAGGCTGTGGATGTTTAGTAGCGTTTTTAACGAATTACCGAGATGCTAGCAGTGGATGGATTGTCTGTGAGGCAATATCAACATGATTAGTAGATTTCGCCCTTATGGCAGACGTCATCAGGAGCTCGGTACGAATTTCTTAGATAGGTATGTGGGCGGCAGTACCGAATCCAGGGGTTTACAGAAGCGCCAGTGTCGAGCTGCGTTGTATCTCAGGTCGTTTTCTCTTTAAATCGGGTTCATGGGAAAGACCAGGGATTTGTTTTGTGTAACGAGAGTTTGTGTGTGCCCAGCTTCGGCGTAGTCAGTTAGATTTTAGATATAGTTTTTATATTTTGGACAGGTAAGGAGTCTTTGATGATGATGCCTACTATATATTTGGGGAAGTTGGCCCTGCTAGGGAAGGTGTCCCTAGAGTGATAATGCGAATTCATTATAAGATATTTAGAGGAGTCTGCTAAGGTAGGTGTCCCTAGATGTAGGCGCGTGCCAATGGAATGAAAGTCACTTTTTCCAAAAGCTAGTATATTAACACTATTTAAAATATTTACCAAACGGAAAAACGCTTTATTTTGTTTATTTAGTTTCTAGTTAAATTTTACAAGATTTTTGTAGCTAAAACGCGTTACTGGTTAGGATGTCGTGGTTAAACGGTCGCAGCGGACTGAGTAATGATAGGTTAAGTCGCTAGGGACAGAAATTAATACGTTGAACGAGCACGGTAGACTCTTCAAACTTCACTTATTAAATGCGCGATGGAAAAATGGTTTAGAACTTTTTTATTTGGTACAGCCAAGGAAACAGCTGCAGTGGCACTGGACTTTTTCCTTACTTGAACTTCACTTACTTTAACTTTGTGCACGCTAAACTCGGCCTTTTATGTTTCGTTGGGGACTTAAGGCTCGCACAGATCTGGAAAGGCCTGGAAAAGATCCCCCGACATTCATCTCGGCTCGATTCCGCAACATTGCGCAATATGGTATCAAAAAATGTGAAATTTGAAAATTAAAATTATATGACAGTTTCGGACTTAAATTGAGGAATTGTTTGATGTATGAATGAAGTTTGAATCGATTTGATTTTTGAAGTTATTGATAATAATTGCCTGAATAAATTAATTAATTTTGAAACGACCCGTAAGGGCGTCCCGAAGGTTCTGCACATAAAGTTGATATGATCTGTGAATGTTTCGATAGGTCCAGGGTGAACGAAGTGGAGTAAGTTTTGATAACAATGGGGAACGAAAGTACCAATACTCTATGGAACATTACGAGTGGGAATTGTATTTTGATATCTAAGACATACCAAATCGAATGAACGCTGGAATCGAAAGGAAAGATAATTTATAAAAGAACTGTGTGAGCGAAATAAAATATTTTGACTGCGGATATGGAAAGTAGTTCTGATGTATTTTAAGTTCGTGTGGGTACGGTATTTTTTAGGACGTTATTTGATAATGTTTGAGCTGTAGAATGATTGGTTGGAATGTTTGAGTGATGTTATTGATGAATTTGGATTATTTGAGAATTATCGGGAACTTTTTCTAGATTCAAAATAAATTATGCTTGTTGACAGCAACACGGCTAGTGACTATATCACTCCTGAGTTATAGTCTCAGCTGTCGCAGATGGAAATGTCGCAGGAATAGTTATTGTGCAGTTGTTCTTATGTGTGCATCTGTGTGTGTCCTGGTTGCGTCGCGAAACAACTATTGCTAACTCCGCCTGGATGTTAATATAAAAAAGACGTTTAAAATAAAAAAATGCATCTCCCTACTTGAGTAGCCTGTAACTCGGAAGGAGTGCAGATAAGCTAACAAAAAATGAAGGATTTTTATATGATTTTACGTAATTTGGACCTACGATAAAAGAAAGTCACATTTATTTTTCAAAGTAGCTTATTTATACTGGAGCTCACAATACAGTTCTTTTTAAGTTTTTTCCTGTATAATGCGTTTAATTTTATTGTTTGTTGACTGTTTTATATTTCAAAATTGTTGTTTTAATGAGATGATGTTAATAATAATCATTTTAAAATCATCGGGCCTTACCATTAATATTTTGCGTCTGACCGATTGAAGTAGACTACTACGTAATACTCAAGACTACACTTGCGATGCAGATTTATTAATATACGCTTAAACGCTGAAGCATGACATGCTGCTGGTAGATCGCTAATCTAACATCCACTTACTTCGATAAGAAATACATATTCCATACTATAAACCCATGAAGGATGTAAACAATACGCAGCAATAAGTACAAATCGACTACAAGCAATATCATAAACGCATCGACGAAAACATTTTGCTTACAATAATTACCCTTAATGTAACAAACATTTCAATCACACTATGAGCGCAAGCGAGTATCGCTACACAATTTTTTGATATAATATAGTTCACGGTATTACAATTAAATTTAACAAAAGAAAAGTTGCCACTATTTTACGCTGTACCTACGTAGAATTGTAACTAATAAGTAGTAAAAATTGCATTTGATGAAAATGATCAATTTTGAGTATTACTTTTGAGATGATGATGGGCACTGTAGGCGAATTTTGATTTATATCTATAAATACATTCTTACAAATTACAAAACACATAACAGAATGAAAATTTAAAAATGTTGATTTTTTGCGTTTGACGTGGTCGTTTATATTAGCTTATGTCCTTTGTTAAATCTATTAATCCAGTCAAATAGTGATTCAATCACGGAATGAACGATAATAAGCTATAGACTTGTACAAATCTTTGTTTTGACATTTTATAAGTTAGCTCAAAAGTACCATAGAATCTCGTGTAGCGCGTCAAAACCTGTTTTTTGTAAATATCTTGTTTCCTTTGCTCTAAATCGCATTTGAAGTTATTAGAAAAGTTGTAGAGCATAAATAGCCCAGTAGCAGGGTACTTTTAGATGGAAATAATTCCGGAAATTCTGAAATTTTGTGGATGTATAGCGTGGTGCTGAATAAGAATTCGTAAAATGCAAAATGTGATCTCTTCCGCTAGCGGAATGGCGGTAAAAACAAGTCTTTCCGAAATATCTCCCTTCCGGTGCACTCTTTTGCAATAATAGTTATTACCAAAATGAAAGTACTCAATTTACAATAAGTTATGTCTTATGCATTTTTCACCTAAAGTCGACAGTTTCAGCACAGCATTCGAATAAACTTAAGCATATTCCTTTGAACTAGGGAAAACATGGATTCTGTTGTTACTTATGTTATCACCACTTTTTTCAATTTTTATTGCAAATTCACAAAGCAAAACTTGCTTTTATATGCAAAATTGTCTGCAGAATACGATTTCATTGGTGCGCGCATCATGGAATATACTTTTCTTTCAACAATACAGTTATAAAATGAAAGAAAATACCTACTCATTTCCGCACCACCATCAGGTAGAATATGCGGCGCGTTTTTTAAAATCTGGTATCCCCTGGAGGCCTAATCCACAGTAGCTCGCTTATTCCACATTCCTGCTTTTTCATCCCGTCCATCGTCCGGATTGGTCGGTATCATATACAGCGGCACTGAAGGATTCGGAGTCAACACCTGATGGCTCTGTGTCGCTATTCTTCAATTCAGTGACTTCGTCCGTGTTCTGGCGCAACAGAAACGTTTCAATGGTTGAATCGATGTTTTCCTCCTCGTCGGAATCGTCCAGTACCTCCGGTACGTTTTCACAACATTGTCCGTTGCAAAATCCGCAAATAGTTGAACATTTTAATCCGGCTTTTCTTCAACTACACGCTGCTCTACATCCTTTCGTGTAATTACATGACATGCATTTGAGCAGCGCTTCCGAAGCAGAATCTTTAGATGTTGAGATTGGAGTGAGACCTGCTTCACACTCAATAGTCGGTGGCAAAGATGCAAGGTTGACTTTGCTTTTGGTCATAAGGAAAGCATGCATTAAATGAAAAAAAAAAAACCTGTACCTGAAGTCCTTAAAGCTTTAGAGCCGAATATAACTGACAACGATGATAATGGATCGGAATAAGGGTGAAAATATTTTAGTTTTCAATCTTTATGTACATCCATATTATCAAAATTTCAAAACAAATATATTTTTTTTCTATTGCCTGTTTTTTAATCTACCTTCGATAGTATATTACAGAAAGAATTCGATAAAAGGCTTGGTGGTGAGATGGACAGTGGCGCGATCTTCCAACCAGACGGCTCGGGTTCAAAACCGGGTCACAGCAAATCGATGAGATATAGTGGATGAGCGGATCTGCTCGCGTCACCATCTTTCGAAAGAGATGTAAAACTGTGGGTTCCGCGTATCTACGATGTGAGCACGTTAAAATCCCTACCCCACGACATACTGTGGTGGTTTGGCAAAATTTCCAGGTTAGGGGTCCCAGTGCCTACACTGATGAGCTTATCCAATGGCGTCGGTGATTGGCCTTGGTAGCGGAAATAGGCCGACGTTAAATAAATGATTAAAAAAAAATCGATAAAACTGTCTACATATGGAATTTAACTTGGACAAATATTCCCCATTTTATTGTTTGTTGTCTATGTGTATGTTAAAATTGCATCTATGTTACTGAAACGGTTCTCACCACCCTCCTCCCGTTTAATTAGTAAACAAAATCCTTAATCGTATTTATCAATCAAGCACATTTTAATTATTTATCTCATTTTTATATCGAGATAATACACAAACTGGCCATTTACGTGATCATCTAGTTTTACAAATTACCAAATTACATTGTGTTTGTAGTAACCTTTTATATTTATTTACCCAAGTTGTTTATGTAAAGTTTAATATTACAGTTTACTATCTGATGCTATTTACCTGAAAAAATTAATCACACTTTAAATTCAAATGTCTCGTGAATGTTAACACAGTGTTTATTAATTGAGAAAATTAATTAATCATTTATTTTATTTGTCTTCTATTTTGTTACTCAAGATTGCACTGTGAATTATATAGTTAAAGTTTGTTGTCAGATTTTATTTGGATGGAATTAAATCATAATTTATTCAGTTGGCATTTCCAGAAAGTTAAAGTTAAAAGAAAAGGCAGGAATTGCTTAATACATATATTATCGTTGGGATAATGGTCACTTGTCATTTTATAACAACAATCCAAATATTGAAGACAATCGTCTAAATATTACATAGGAAAGTTTACGCTGCTCTAATATGTTACAGAGTTGATTATGCAAATAACAAGAACCATGCAATAGAATTTCTGAGTTACGTTGATAGGGCAATTGCCGGAAAAAATATTGTTATTGCTTGAGATTAGAGTAGGAGCAGTCGCTCAGATGTACTTTTAATATGAAGTATCCTTGTAAAACCTTACGTGAGATGTGGTGAACACGAAGGCCACCTATTTGTTTATAAAACGGCACAATAATGATTGACATGAAGTTTAACTGGTCTCTGGTAAAGTGTCTTGTATTTACATAACTCTAAATATATTCATTTAGTGATAATAAATCGTAATTCAGCAAACGTAACTTCCCCAATAAAGTTTTTAGAATGTGAACTTTTCCTGGTCTCATTATTATTATTATTGAAACTGAGTCAATTGTAACATAATTTTATTGTACTTGCTTGTTAAAAATCAAGACTAATACTCCATAAAAATCTAATGTTTCTTTAGTACCACAATACGCGAAATAGATACTCATTTCCCGCTCAAACCAGAATGTAAATTCAATTTTTTTTAGATAATATCGCAGTCCGAAACAAATTTACCCGAGGCAACATAAACCTCTATGTTGTTCTCTGGGACTCTATCGGCGCTCTCGTCGATGCTTGCGTACGTTGTCATTGTGCAGTGCACGACAGTCTCGACTCGAATATTGAAATAATGGAATCGAAGTAAATACGGTCATTGTCGATGGTTACAACGGCGATTTTAGTGATAATAATATGCCCGAAGAGTATCCTCTAATACACGAAATTATAGATTATTTCCAGTTGATGCAGAGATTCGTTATGTCGAAATAACTTGTACAGCAAGTAATTTGGTCATAAGCCTGGAGAGAAAGGCAGGCATGTAGTTCGAAAACTCCCTATTACTCGGACTAGGCAGATTATTTCCAGTTAGTACAAAAATTCGTTATGTGGAAATAGCAAGTAATTTGTTCATAGCCCGGAGAGAAAAACATTCGTCGACAGACATGTGGCGTCTCCTCCGTAATCCCGCTAACCCAAGTTTTTATAATATTATCGGCCTGGATTTGCATTTTTCACTTATTTCGCGTCATAACTCCAATACGTTTAGGCGTACGAAAAAAGTGTATATAATCTTTAAGGTAGAGAATTTACAGATGTACAACTTTTATAATAGGTGTTGTTCCCGTTTGGGCCATAAAAACTGAGTTAATCGCGAATCCGCGATTTCTGCGACCTTCCGAAGCGATTTTCACGAATTCCTCCAGGTGTATCGTGGCGTAACTACAAAGTATTATTCAGGACGTTCAAACAAACACAATAAAGAAAAAATCGTAGAGCACGAATTTAGCACAAAGGTCAATTTTGTAGCTAAAACGCCTGGTGTAATAATCGTTCTTATAAAAATAATGTTTACATATATTTGAAATAAAATAAGGAAATATTTTTAAATAGGAGGCACCCTAGGGTGTTTCATTACTTAAGTGAAATTGTAATGAAAAATCAAGTTTCTAAATTCGCACATGTGGTGGATGCGCCAGTATACACAAAACACCTATTTATTTGAGAGTTCTGCATGCTGGAAATCACAATATTTTGTATTGGTATGAATAAGTTAAATTAGATGCTATCGAGTGATTTTTGCAAAAAATTGCATCACCTTAAGCAAAATCATAAACATTACAAACGAAAATTTTGTGCTAAACCTAACCCACCGATGTTAAATTAGACGTAAAAGTGAACAAACTATAAAACCAAACGTATCGGTCACAGAATCAAAATTTTCTTGCACCCAAAACTTTACAAGCAAAAAATTGTGTGTATTGTATTTTTCTTATTAATTTTTCCGTCCTGGAAGCTGCCTTATCTCACTAGCACGATCACATAATTTCCCTAACCCGCCCCACTATTGAACCTTTCCTATTACCTTGTCCTTGTGTTACGATGGCCATTCGTCAGTGAGAAAATTATACGCACAAAAGAGCAATAATAACAAAGCACGTAATAAACGTGGGGTGCCTTTTACGAGACACATACATTTAGTTTTTATAGCTGCTTTCCAGTCACAACAAGGGACATTGTTCTCCGAACTACAATTCTGAATAAAAATTCTGCGAAGTTTATTTATGAGATATGTTTAATGGATCTTTCTTCTGCCATTTAAAGATTTACATCACTGCTGGGATAATAAACCCCAGTGAATTACCAGGCATAAAAATGATATGATTTATAATTACAAGCATCATCATAAAATCCAGGCGAAACGAAAATCATTAAAAGTTTAATAATAGACCTTTAATATTATTGCGCAAATATGTTCAACGGAGTCACGGGAGTGAATCCAAAACATCGTCATTAGGTTTTTACCATAATAAAAGGAAAAATACGCTTTATCTGCCTGTTTGAGGGCGATTTAAACTGGTAAGATCTGGAAGCAGATTGCACAGAGTGTAAAAATTGCACACAACTCTCCATCATTTCAAAAAATATTCTGCAAAAAATCTAGTCATTAGAGACATAAATAAACACCACAGAAATTAGACAACCCCCAGTTCCAGAAGTCAGAGGCTTGTGTGGAAGGGGATTACACATTGAAAAAACTCAGACACACAACCATTTCCTCCGACGGTATCAGTGCCGGAACCGGGATTGGAACCCGGTGGCGGTACACCCGTGTGATAATCGCGATTGTCATCTCGCGCCTTAACCAACGTGGTTATCGGCCAGATATAAAAGAGGAGTTTTGGTGCAAAAGGATGAATAGTTTTGAAATTTAGCAGGAGTGTAGCGTTGGGGGCCCTAAGTATGACTTACTTACATAGTTTGCGGCCTTGATCGACCACCGCTCATGCGAGCATCTTGGAAAAATGGCACCCAAAATCAAGCTTTGGAATATATAACTCCGTTCATGTAGATTTTAGAGAGAAAGTTTCGAACTGAGAGACAGAATTTGCTACAAAATTGCTCAACTCTACCTCATGAGTAGTGAGGAATTGAGTTGATAAAAGCATCGCTTTTTGTTACTTTATTGCATTAAACTGTTTTTGGTACGCTAATTGGGAATAATTGGTAAAGGGTAGTGTGCTACTGCGGCTTTTCTGCAATTTAGAAAACATAACTCGTAAAGTACAGTTTGAGGAAAAAACTTATAGCAGCAATTTTACAGCAAATTTTATCCTCTAAAACTTTCAATTTGAAACTGTTTCTCTTAAATCAACGGAGTTATACAAAAGGTGGCTATTTTTAAAAGCTTTTTTTAAATTGAACAGTATTACGATCTCGTTAACCATAACAGTTATAAAGTTCGTTAAACAGGAAAAAAGTTTCATACTTCAAAGTCCAATGAAATGGGTTATAGAAATTTAAAATGTTCTGGTTGGTTCCAGAGATATGCGGTAAAATCTAAAATAGCTCGTTTTCTTTTTTAAAAGCTTTTATTTAACTTGCAATGTTTGTCAGTTTGTTTAGGTCCAGTCTTGCAATCAAAATTTCGATTAGTTAAGCTAGAGCTTTGAAATTTTGCATATGTGTATAAGTCCGGTGACAATACACTTTAACATTTTCATATAAGAAAAAAACAAGATGGCGGCTTAAAGATGGCGGACTAGTTTACCGTTTATGATCCGATTCGACTCAAAATCCGAGATCGTCAATTATGAATTCTTGGTCAAAATTTAGAAATTCAAAATGGCAGCGCCAATATGGCGGACGACTTTTGACATTTATGATCCAAATCGATCAAAATCGATATCTGGGGGTTTTCGGGTCCGCCGATTACGAATTTCTAGTCAAAAATTTAGTTCAGGATGGCAACTTTAAGATGGCGGACGACTTTACTGTTTAAGATCCGATTCAGCTCAAAATTGATATCTGGGGGTTTTTTAGGCCGCGGATTATGTATTTTTAGTCAAAATTCAGAAATTTATGGCTGACGGCTTTTGTCATTTAGGTCCAAATCGATCAAAATCGATATGTGGGGATTTTCGGGGTTGTGGATTACGAATTTTTAGTAAAAAATTTAGTTCAAGATGGTTTATGATACGATTCGTCTCAAAATTAATATCTGGGGATTATTACAGCATATCAAAAGACTAAAAAGTACCAAAAAAATTATATAAAAAATATTTTAAAAAAAAACTTCTAATTTATACAGGAAAATCTCGCGACAGGCTTTTATATCATAAAAAAAATTATATAATGTAACAAAATGATGGGATGGGGATTTACTTCAAAATTTATTTTTTACTTTTTAAAGCATTTAAATAAAAGCTTTTTTTTAAAATATTTTTTTATATAATTATTTTTTCCTAGCGTTGCATCAACTTTATTTTTCTTAACAAACCTGTCCTTTTTATTACAAATTTTTGACAGCGTTTTTCTTAATTATTATTTTATCGCCTTATTTAGATTAACGTGTTCTATCTCACACCACCTCGTCTATCCACTGCCACCAACTTGGTAACACATGAAAAACACCATTAAACATCTATACCCTAGCCAGGATTGGTACAGACTCCTTGGTTGCAAGCCTAACAGGCGTTGAGCCACTGAACTAGAGGTCAAAGGGTCCTGATTCAGATCCAGACCAGAGTATAAATATTTAGTGGCATTTTTAATGTGTTATCGACACGGTAGCAGTGGAGACGGTGGGTAATGAGTTAACATGGTTAGTCGCCCTTACTTCACCAAAGATGTCGCAGGGTACGGTTGTTGTGTCTTTATACATATGTTCTGGTTGAGAGGTGGAATAGCTACAGCCAAAATCCGCCGAGACATTAATGTAAATAAAATGTTAAAGATATATATACCCTATTCATGATTCCCAGTTAAGGTGTTCTTGTTAAAAGGAATACGTTATCTTTTATGGTTCCTGCTAAGTCTTTCGAGGCGAATACTGTTTTGACCCAATCTTTTATTATTAAATTCTGAATAACCAGGACATTATAGTGGTGAAAAGGTTTTTGCTGCAAAAAAGGTGGAATATACAAAAAGTTATCTTGATGAAGCATTTTTGCATCTCAATTTCTATGAATCTGGTCATTGTTTTGGAAATTAATGACTGGAATGCTCCAAAGTGTTGGGCGGTGAAATGTTAAATGCACACTTTCTCAAGAAGTGCTGTGTATGGATGATGGTGGTTTAGCATTTTTCGTTGGTAACATTTCGGAATTTACATTCATGACAATCTATTTTACATTAACAAAATTAGAATTCACTGTAAAAGTCTGCGTTCGCGGTTTAAGTAGTGTTGTCGTAAGTCTTCTCGCGTATCCGGAACTACTTTGGAGGAGGATACAAGTAAGGTACTTGTGGTAGCGGTTACAGTAGACGATTGCGTCGTTTTGATTGTGGCGAGACTTTTGGACACAGGCTCGGTTCCACATCAGCGTGATCAGGAAAAAGGTACTCGCCTTATCGTTTGATATATGATCATGTTTGGTCGTGGCAGACACAGGGAATTTATCTGTAATGGGTTCTTCTGCACCTTCCAAACCATAAGTTGCAGTTCCTAAAACAGCGCCGTTGACGGTGAATGGTATCACGTCGTCGAGGTGATGTGGCGACTACTCGACCAGCTTGTAGACGATGGAAGAATTTGGGGTTGCAACGGCAGATCAAGCTGGCTAAATCGTGTTGCTGAGTAACACTTTCCATTTCTAATAATGATCCTCCTGACATTGTCGGACGAATGCTTCGTCGATCCAGGGCGGGTGTAGAAGTAGCTAATCTGCTCTGGCTACGTGTCTGCATAATCGCTCTTTGGCACGTCTGATACCGGCTGATATTAAGCAGTCGACACTGTGTACCTCTCAGTCCACCGTGATGTTTCTTGAAAGAATAAGTGACCTCGATAGGGGACCACAGCACAAGCAGGTTTATTGTGAATCTTAGTTTAAGCAGGGTATGAAATAATGTATGACCTCATCTGAGAACCACAAAACGGGCAAGACAAATTACAGTCAGTGAACAAGGTTCCGCAACTGTGAAAAAAGAGAAATACTGAATATTCTAAATAAAGTTCGTAGGGAAAGTAATATTGCATGTGACAACATATATTAATCATTAACTGTCAGTGCCGTGACACCTAGGCTAGTATTCAGCGGCCAAGTTAGTGGCGGGCGATGGCAGTAAAATATTTTCGACTCAATAGTAGACTTAATAGTTTTTGGAGTAGTAACAATTTTTAAATTCTTTGGAAACCTTCTGACTTTTTAAGGAATTTATTTATTTATTTATTTATTACTATAAAATATCCAACGGGCAAGTGCCCAATTACGGGATAAGTATCCTAGTATAGTACATGCATTAAGCATTGTAAAATGATATATTAAAAAAAAAATACATGAAAATAAAAACGGGGATATTACATAAATAACACGTTACATAAAACATTTTTTGACATCATTAAGACTACAAAATAAGATGTCCAAATTATATTCAATATTTGAATAATTATTTAATATTTGATATAAAGGCGACTTTAAGAGAAGGTTAGTGCGCGCCTGGGGGAGCAAAAATAAGCTGTTATGTCTACTATTGATTCTAGGGACTCGATATATAACCTTTGCTATAATTGACTCACATTTTATCCTATAATGAATTAATTTAAACAGGAAAATAACAGAATGCAGTGTGCGTCTAATGACAAGACTATGCATGTCAAATCGCTCGAGGAACTGATTATGAGGTGTCCCTCTGGCGGGATAGACACCATCTAGAAGAAAAACAGCTGATTTGAAGAATCTTCGTTGAACTCTTTCAATTAATGTTATGTACGTTGTGTATATTTGACACCATATTACTGAAGCATACTCAAGCCTGGATCTTACGAAAGTAATAAATAGCAAGCGCAGAGTAGAAATGTTTTTAAAATCCTTAGAGTTGCGTAAAACAAAACCAAGACTTTTGTATGCACCAGCCAAACACACATCTATGTGATGGGAAAAACTGAGTTCAGAGTCAAAGAAGACTCCTAAATCTTTAATATAGTCAGGCCTCTCGAGTATTTGACCGTCAAGTTTATAATCAAATAAAAGTGGTGCCTTTTTACGAAAAAAGGATATAACATTGCACTTGCTAGGATTTAGTGGCAATTTGTTCTTACGGCACCAATTATCAAGTGTAGTGATATTATTTTGAAGGTTGTCACACTCAGAGACGGAAGAAATTCTACAATATAATTTGAGGTCATCGGCGTATAGCAAATAGTGAACATTAATATCTTTGGCAATATGGTTAATAAATATTATAAAGAAGAGGGGTCCCAAAATTGATCCTTGAGGAACGCCTGAAGTTTGAGGGAAATGGTTAGACCGAAACCCTCGATATTGCACAAATTGAAATCGTTCCGTAAGGTATGACTGGAAAAGACTTACTAGGCCTGTGCAAAGTCCAACTCTGATGAGACTGTTTAAAAGTAGAGCATGATCAAGTCTATCAAATGCTTTGGAGAAGTCAGTGTAGATGACGTCAACCTGACCTCCCTCATCAACAACTTCAGATATAAATTGAGACACACACAATAGATTGGATACTGTAGAACGACCCTGCATGAAACCGTGTTTCTCTGGCATAATTATATTGGAAACATGAGGCGATATAAAGCTGTGCAAGATAATCTCAAACACCTTACAGAAATTGCATAAAATGGCTCTGGGTCTGTAATTGATGAAGTTGTTCTTAGCATCTTTTTTGTGAACAGGCGTAATTCTAGATAGTTTCCAGACATTAGGAAAAACCCCAGAGGTTAATATCAAATTATATAAGATGAGCAATGGTTTACAAAATATTATCGCACAGTCTCTAACCAGGAATGCTGGCACTAAGTCCGGGCCCATGCACATATTATTTTTAATCTTTTTTATTGCCGCTGAAATGTCGGATTCAGTTATTCTCACTATATTTAGGGCATTGTAGTTGCTGAAGATGTTTATGTCGTCTGTAAAGTCCTCTGAGGTAACAAAAGCCTCTGAGAAAGAATGGGCAAAAGTATTTACTATCAACTGAGGGTCATCTACATCTTGACCATTATGATTCATAGTTGAAGGAATAGCTGTAGTATTTTTTTTAGAATTGATAAAAGTCCAAAAGTTATTAGGGTTATTTTTTACTGAGTCCTCGGCATTGCTCACAAACCCGCTATATGCCACCGCAATATTAGTTTTAAGTGAAGCTCTAAGACGTTTAAATTCGTTATAATCATCGCTACTCTTGGAGGAATTATATTTTCTTCTAGCTTTTTCTTTCGCTTTCCACTGATCAATGAGCGGTTTCGAAAACCATTTTGGAAATTGCCTACTATATTTCATTTTATGCTTTACTGGTATATTTATTTTATTTATTTATTTATTTATTTATTTATTAGATACAACCACCCAACAGGTAACCAGTTACAGGGTGGGAACAATTACAATAATAATGTATATAAGGTACAAATATTACAGATCAGTAGAATATAATAAATACAATAAACAGAATGTAGAGTTATAGAAAACAGAATAGGTGAAAAAGACAGAGAAAAGATACAATTATCATACAAATAGTATTAAGTTTTTTATACACTAATATTCATGTTACACAGATAATAGATTTTTTATCGAGGCAAGGCTACAATTAAATATATCAAGCTCATTTTGCAGCGAATTATAATTTTTACACATAAAATATATGGGTGAAGTTTTTAATAGATTAGTCCGAGGGGTAACGAGATAAAAAGTTTCACGATTTCTACTTTCTATACGAGGTACCCGAAAACATAGTTGTTCCAAAATAGATGAGCAATCAAAGATATTGTGAATAATTTTATATAAGAATACCACGGAGTGTGCCATTCTTCTGTTTTGTAGACTCGATATGTGAAACCTTTCTAACATAATGCTTTGTGGGTAACCGATTGTAGGATAGTTGCCATCTTCAACAAAACATAAATACTTAACCAGACGACGCTGGATGTTCTCTATATTGTTTATGTATGTAGCATATCCCGGAGACCATACCAGTGAACAATATTCCAGTTTCGACCGCACAAAGGAAAAGTATAACAGTTTCGTAATGTCCGTATTATTAAAACCCTTACAATTCCTAATTACGAACCCTAAGTTTTTTAACGCTGACGATACAGTTAAGTTCATATGCTCATTGAAACTTAGATTTCTGTCAAAAGTAACACCAAGATCTTTAATGATATCAGGTCTTTGTAACTCTTGGTTATTTAAATGGTAATTGTAGGTGACATGAGTGCGGGCTCTACAAAATGTAAACGCGTTGCATTTAGATACATTAAGAGGCAATTGATTTAATATACACCAATGATTTATCTTATCCAAGTTATTCTGCAGCTTATCACAATCTGCCTCAGTTTCAATTACATGATAGATTTTCAAGTCATCTGCGTATAATAGACTTGAAACATCCAGGTCTATAACAATATCGTTAATAAAAATATTAAACAGTAGTGGTCCCAGTACCGATCCCTGAGGAACACCTGAGCTAGCTATAATATCAAAAGACTTGAAACCACGGTATTCTACATACTGTCGCCTGTTTGTTAAATATGAAGTGATTAAATCTAATAATGCTAACGATAATCCGAAATTATTTAGTTTCTGTATCAGAATACCGTGGTCTAAGCGATCAAAAGCTTTGGAAAAATCAGTATAGATAATGTCAACCTGTTTGTTGTCATCCAGTTTTTCGGAAAGATATTGTGTAACACAGGTTAGATTAGTTTCAGTGGATCTACCTGGTACAAATCCATGTTGATTTGTTACGATCTGATTTTGTACGTGCCTGGATAATGACGCATTCAAGGTAAACTCAAAGGCTTTTGCAAAATTGCAAATTATTGTTATTGGCCTATAATTCTCAGCATTATATTTGTTATCTTTCTTATAAACAGGACATAAACGAGAGTATTTCCATACATCAGGGAATACCTGTAACTTCAGGGACAGATTAAAAATTATTTTAAGGGGCAGGGCGAAGACATGTGCACAGTCCTTAACTATAAATGCAGGTATATTGTCTGGACCTTTAGTAAATTTGGGTTTTATCTTCTTAAGCGATTTTAGCACGTCCGATTCCGAAAACGTCGTTATGCATAAATTATTACTGTTTACATCACCACAGGGGGGATATTTATTGCTGTTATTATTAGGATTAAGATAAACCGATTGAAAAACGGTTCCAAAAGCATCAACAATATTTTGAGGATTTGTGTGTCGAATGTTATTATATGTAATATTATCAGGAATGGCGCTACTATTCCTTTTACTGTTTACATATGACCAAAATTTTTTTGGATCATTTTTTATATTATTTTGAATATTCAATAAATAATTTTCATATGATTGTTTTACGTCCTGCTTTATTTTCTCTCTCATGTTCCTGAATTTATTATAATCATCTTCACTTTTTGTTTGTTTATACTTTCTCCTCTGAATATTTTTTTGCTTTATATCTCTTACAATATCATTTGTGTACCAAGTTGGATATTTGGGTTGTTTGGGAATAGATTTAGGCACAAATTGATCAAAAATTTCAGTTAGTTTAGAGTAAAAAGCAGTGCAAGCCATGTTAACGTCATTTAGTTCAGTTAGAAATGACCAGTTTATCTGAAATAGATTTTCATATAAGAGAGGGTAATTGGCTTTTTTAAAGTTATATATTTCCATTAAATTACATGGGAACTTTTCAGGATGAGAATTAGTAATTTTTAGTGATATTTCTAAGGGGGGATGATGTAAATCCTCTATTAATAGACACTCTAATGATCTGTTTACGTCACAATTTGCATTTGACAGTACCAAATCAAGAGTAGTCTCATTAGTATTTAGTACATTATTAAATTGTTTGAGGTCAAGGTACTCAGAAAAGTGTTGTACAGCAGCTCCACGACTGCTTGGTGCAATATTTTGATTGTTATACTCTGGGACATTAAAATCTCCTATAAAATAAATATTTTCATCGTTTAAATAGTCTAGAGACTCAATACATTCAAAAAGACCTTGGTAGGATGCATACGGTAAATTTGGGGGGATATAAAGGATGAAAATGAAAATATTTTGAAAATGAAAGGTCACTTTAACACCAACTATATCTATTTGAGGAAATATCTCACGTATAAGACTGACATTAAGTTCCTCATAAATATACTTAATATTTAGCGCAATTAGTACACCGCCGCCTTTATTTTTATTAGTTTCCGTAAAGTTCCGGTCACACCGTATGATATTATAATTAGAGGACAATATTTCTGTATTCAGTACTTGCGAGTTTAGCCAAGTCTCTGTGAAAGCATATATATCATAATGGCATGCCATAGAGGCAAGAAATAAGTCTTTTAATTTTGTGTTCAACCCGCGTACATTTTGATAATATATGTTTATGATATGAGTTGGTGAAGAGGCAGTGGTTTCGATTGGGGTTATTGTTATACTTGGATCATTGTTATTTGAAATATTCTTGTTTGTTTTCACGCCTAGTTATGCAGAAAATGACATTTTTGCCTTAAACTCATTAATTTTTTGTTTATATACGAAACAGTTGTTGTCCCATGCAGCATGTTCGACATTAAGCTCAAGTTTATTAGTAATAGAGTAATCTAAACAGTTGGGGCACTTTAATGATTTATTATTACAATCTTTTACATTGTGCTCACCAGCACATATTGGGCACCGTATTTTAGATTTACATTGCTCTGATATATGATTAAAACCGCTACATTTGAAGCACCTTCGTATATCAATAGAATCGTAAACATTACATAGGTCGAATCCAATAAATAACTTACCTTCTCCCTCAGACAAGATTTTGTTATAGAAATTTACGTCGACTTGCATAATGGCTTGATATATTTTATCATTTTTTTTCGTTGACCACAATTTCAAGATTTTACATTCAAACTTTTCACCTATTAGATGTTTGTTCTGAAACTTGATATATTCAATTAAGTCACTTTCTTCCAGCTTCTCTGACATTCCTACTATTCTCACACGTGGATTTAAGGTTTTAACGTCCTTGATGTCATAATTTTGATTCAGTTTGTTCACAGCGATTTTCCTAAGTTTCGTAACTTCTTCTGCACTAGAACATCCTACTAGGATACCACCATCTTTGATATTTTTTACGCTTGAGATATTAATGTTATTTTTCACAGGGTTTACATTGCTGAGAATATCCGTCTTGGTTTCTGAGTTTTTTTGCGTCTGGTTTTTAGGTTTTATTATGATAGCCGCTTCAGTCTTTACAGCAGAGGAATAGCTTTTTTTAATTTCGACTTTTTTTTCGGCATTTATATCACATATAACTTTGGCAGTAGAGTGAGTTATGTCATTTTTAATGCAGTTAAATTTATCTGTCATTTCTTGCACAAGTATTTTGAATTTTTCTTCCAGCAAAGTTTCCAGGTGTTCGAGATCACAAGTCGGCAATTTTTTTAAACAGTCCTCACATCTCCAGGATAGCGAAGAATATTTGGTCACTGCTGCTAATATTTCGTTTGGTATATCGACACATTGGATATGGTAACACGTTTTACAGAAACCATTGCAAGTAACGGCTGGCTTCTTCGTCGTGATCCCGCCATTGCACTTTGCACACTTTTCACTCATTTCACTAATTAATTAATTATTATTGTCAAATGCATTTAGATATGACGCACTTATAAATTTCACGTGGCGTGTGAGTATGTATACTTGAGTTCAGGGAAAATTTACTTATATTCTGATATACAAACACAGCAGCCTCAAAGATAAAAATTGATGCTAACGTTAGAATATTGTTCCCAATAAATATGGGTCGACACGTGCGAGCATGAGTGAAAACATGAGACGAATGATTTTTTTTGTATAATGAAGACTCTCTCGGATTCTGTACCTACACCCCACAGGATAATTAGATACCTTAGATGTGAGTAGACAAGGCCGTAATATACATTTAGCAGTTGCGCCTTTGACAGTATTGGTTTTAAATTGCAAAAAACGCTGAATTTAGCTTCTCGCATAAATATTTGAATACTCCAGGTGAGGTTTTCCTCTAAGGTTACGCCTAACAACTGTATGGCTGAGGAACGTGGGATGTTTTTTAAATATGTTTCTTAGCATATTATAGAATATATCTACTGCACTGTTTGCATCTGTGAAGGAGGATAAACAGGACCAGTCCGTTGACGATAACTCTTGGTATAAAGTTTGAAAATTAGCTTTTTTAAAATTAAAATCTGGTAGGTCACTCTCCGAGCTACCCAGAGGAAATTCCTCATTTTCTCTACTGAGTAGACCATCTATTTCGACAAACAAAGCTGGATGGTTATTATCCTCGTGCAATAACACTTCGGGAGAATGGCACACATTACAACGTTTTTTACCGAATTTGGCAATAACATAATCTGAACTTTTTCTGATGATTTGTATCTGATTCATCTGATAAAAATTAGATCTCTTGTAGTAAAACCAACCATTTGCAAAAAGTATGCTTATGGATTATTAACATTATCATACATATGGCGTTGTTAAAGGGACTCTGACTCTGAGAGTGATATCCAGTAATAATCATTTAGTTCCACTTGTATGTGTTTGCATTCACGTATCTAAATTTGTTGTAAATAAATGTAAAAATGTTTTGTATTTATTTTAATCATAATATTTGTTCTGTGCTAAAGAGATAAAATCTTTATTACAAAATAAACAACATCACCATATTCAGATAAAATATTTGTTTCGTCATTGAATGTCATAAAAAAATTCGATTGATAAAAATGAGCGGAAATGTTGTTTATTGATGGAAATATGTGTACAGTGACTAACTTAACTTTTGAAAGAACTAAGTTTTAGTGTCTGGGCAACTGATTTTTGGTGACATATTGGTTTCTAAAATTTCAAATTTGGCTCCAGAGGCATTACTAGTACAATGACAAAGCAAAAGAATCGTTTATTTCTCTATAAAAGATGTTTGTTATGATGAGTAGGCATATCCCAAAAGTGATTTTAGGGTATTTGGCCACTTAAAAATCTCCCCAAGAGCCCCTGAAATCTAAAATTTCATTATAGCGAAAATTATTTATTAAATGAACATGGTATGTTTTCCTACATAAATCATCCTACTAGGGAAACTGAAAATTCTGCTAGTATGCACTTGATCACTTTTTTGTTGGAGTAAAAAATAAATAAATAGAAAAATATTTTAATATTGAATCATTATTACTTAAAAGATCGACAGAGCAGGGAATGGAAAAACTCAAAACCTGGCTAGATAGCAGTCTTCTAAATCTAAATGTCGATAAAGCTAAATTCATAGCATTTTCGTCCACAGTGGCAAATAAACTAGTACAAAAAATCCTAAAAATTCTTATTGCGCCATGTAATGAGCAAACAAATTGTAACTGTGATATTATTCAAAAAACAAGTTGTATTAAATATCTAGGGATGCTGGTCGATCGACACTTAAAAGGGGAAGATCATATGGAATATATCGAAGGCTGTTACATAGATTCTACCAAATAAGGGATATATTGAAAAAATATATTATTAATGAGAACTTGGCCAAAATCCTACTGCTCGAATATGACAGATGGCACCAGGGTTCACTTCTCGGAGTGAACACGCCTGCTCTCGATGAGTCGGCCTGGCTGACTGACTTCTTGGCTGCACAGGAACTTATCTATCAATGACCAACTTACTGTGGGAGTGGGAGTAGGAGCCAGACAGATGCGTTACTGGTCGATGACGTAGGTTGCACTTAGCAGAAATTCCACGGCTTGGAATTTAATATATTACAATAACGGTACCTTAGGTTCAAATCTCGGAGGGAATACGTCTGCTTGCCTTGAGTCGCTTTGGCTGACTTCCAACATGGTATGAATTTAAATACTTCCTTCAAATATGAAGGAGTGGGAGAAAGAGCGAAAAACAGATGCGCGATAGATCAGTGTACAAAATAATGATATCTTGTGCATATTTCGGTAACGAAAAACACTTCGTTACAATGGGAACACAAGATTTATCGATGATGATGATGATGATTATAATTCCGACTACGAAAATCAGGACGACGAAGTGAACGATATGTTGGGCGAAGCTGAGAGAGACTTATATCACTTTAGTGACAGTGAAACGTGAAACAGACGAAATTTTTAATGCTGTGACGGATTCAGAAGAGGATAGCTTTCACAATAGTATTTCAACTACATCCAGCTTAAGGAGTATAGAAAAGCGACCAATACAAGTAGCATCAATGTCCGCAAAAAAAAGAAATCAGCTTAAAACATTTTTTCATGTAGATAAATAAATCAAATTTGACATTTTCAATGTAAATAAAATGTGATTTGTGGCTTTTACAATTTCTACCATTCCTCCGTTAAATCAGATATCCTTTTGTGCATTTTTTCGATCATTTTGTAGAGCACACGAGTTATTTTTACATATACAAACATCTATAAAGTTATATGTACCTTGTGCAACAGAAAATCATTGCGCGCAAGTATATGTATACCGTAAATGGCCGGAAATAGATCGAATTTTTATATTAAAGATATTTTGAGCGATATCATCCAAAAGTATATAAAAAAATGTACATTTTGACGAGGAGAGAATGGTCGTACGATAAATTGCCATACAGTTGTAGATTGTGGATAGTAGGGCTTTTTCTGATCCTTTTCCCATTCTTGGATTCCCTCCGCTATATGTCCCTTGGCTAGGCCACAAAACGGTTCGGGTCCAATGAACGGTGCTCAGCTCCTTTTTTTGCAAGGCTATCAGCAAGTTCGTTTCCTTGTACTCCCTCATGCTCTGGCACCCGCATCAAGGCAACCTTGTTGTTATTAGCCAGTTGCTTCAGGGCTTGTCTACATTCCCAGGCAATTTTAGATTCAAAGGTATAGGACCTTAGAGCCTTTAGTGCTGCCTAGCTATCTGATCTGACGAGTGTATAGATCTTTGCCCTTCGGATGCCTTTATTTAGGCATACCTGGGCACACAGATCTATGGCATAAATTTCTGCCTGAAAGATAGTTGGGGGTGTTATGGAGGGCTTTGGATAGCCTACAATTCGGCCCTGCTACTCCCACTCCTATCCCTTCAGCCATCTTGGATCCATCTGTATACCAGATAAGTGACCCCTGTTCCAATCGCAGTGACTCCATCTTGCTCGTCTGACGACTTTCAATTAGCACGTCAAACGGGCAGTCAGTCTTGTTTGACTGGCATTGAGCCAGTGGGTTTGGTCATGGACTTCAGATGGATTACCTCCAGAATCCTTAAGTGACCAACTAGATCACCTGGTTTGAATTTATGTGCCTGGTGCAGTCGTAAGGCACTGAGTGCCGCCTCCTTCCTTACATGGCCATACAGTTACAGCGTTTTAAAAATTTCGTATAATTTTTGGAAAAATGGCATTGTAGCCAAACTAATGGAGCTTTTGAGGCTATTTATAAGTGTTATGAGCCACCTTTACCCAAAATTTTATCGGATTCGGGCAAGATTTGCCCAAGTTATCCCAAAATCAATTTTTGGTAAAAAAAAATGTACATACATATGAATTACAGGAGGGGCAGGCGAGACGTAACATCATGAAAATTTAAGTGGAGGTTCCTTGAATATTGACAATAAAAGGACCATATTTTCGTTTACAGTTTAAGGGGTCCAAAAAAATTTAAAATCCCCCAAAAGAGGGTTAATATACCCCTTTTTCGAGTTTAAAATAACGCTCCGATACTTGCAGAAGGTAGACATTCTAGGAATATCTTATTTTTGAGACAACTAACAACTGTCCAAAGTTTGGAATCTACGAAAAATTGTATAACACTTCGATTACCGTGCTCCACCATGTAAGTGTATAGGACCAGAATCGAAACCGTATAAAAACTAAAAACCGGCAAAAACAGCCGGCATCATTTGCGGAGGTAAATATAAATGTTTGTCATAGGAAAAACAATAAAGAGATGCCGACTGTTTTTGCCGGCTTTTAGTTTTTATACGGTTTCAATTATGGTCGTATACACTACACCTAATCCAGCCCCCCCCCGTGGTTTTCCAGCTGACTTCAGTATAGATTTTCGGACGACATTTGTATTTTTAACTTAAATAAAGGTGTTTTGAATTAAATTAATTGAATTATATATTAAAATGTGTCAAATTTTTTTCTTAATCACACTAATCCATAATTTTTAGTGTAATTTTTTATTTTAGTATTTAACTCTGTTCAGGTTACTAGAACACATTATCTTAGGAAAATAAACAGATTATATGAATATCAGGCCTGATCTACCCTAATTTTAAAACATATTATCATTGTTGACAAAATAATATCGTTTGTTGTCTTATCTTTGTTGTGTAAACTTTATAAGTATTAATTGCTTGTTTCCATTGTTACAGAAAGGCTTATTGAAGATCACGAATATCTGATGGCGGTGTACACTGATATGCGGAATTTCTCATTCCACACTCGCTTTAGATTCATGTTTAGGAAAGATTTTAGAAAATATGAGTTCTTCCACCATCCACATGTAAGTAGATTGGTTTTAAATTATTGATAAATCAAGTTAAAAAAAATCTGTGAAGATAATGGGATACAGTAACACATTTAAGGTGCCTAAATTGACCTAAATTTACATTGGATAGAAAATATGTGTTAATCATTTATACCTAGTTGTTTTATTTGCACGTGCCATTTCATTCTACCTCTAAAGAAATACGCTGGGGCCGTTACGGATTTTTAATGCTGAAAAAAAAAATTAGTAGCAGGCAACGACCGGCTGGAATATATAGTTGAGGTCATAAACAATGAAAAAAAAAAAACTTTGGAACTGGAGATGAAGGGAAGTAGTGAAATGGGGTGCTATTTAAGGGATGAAAACCGTTTTTCGTGATTTGTGGCGAAACGTGACCTCCTAGAGAAAAGTATTTCATACAAAAGTTGTATATAATAAAAAAATATAAAACTTTTATTCTATATGTTTTTCGACATAACCTCAAAGTTTGCGAAAAAATGACAAAAAACCGATTTTTCTGTTTTTATTTTTTTTCTCGCGTGAAAATTATTTAATTTAAATAAAGCTTTGTGAAAGTACGTAATTATTTGCATAAAATAAGCATGAATTTTTTCAATTATGGGAAATAAATATTTTTCGAGATTTTACCATTTTTCCGAAAAAACACACCTATCTTCGGCGAACAACTTTATTGATTTTTTTTTTTGGATTTTGATCTACTAGTACTAATTTTTTTCGTCGAGATGTCTACATTCAAATGGTACGTCGATGTTAGTGATTTATTGTCATTTAGCAGCTTAAAATTAAGAAAAACCGAAAACAAAAATTCACAGAAAATGGTCTAAGAAAGAATAAGATATCCGAGATGTACGACGAATTCACGAGTATTAGTGCTTTGCCAGCCTGTAACAATGTTGTACACGTTATTGACGGCGGGTTTTTACTACACAAGCTTATTTGGCAAAAGTATGATAGTAACGAGGAAATCTCACAGAAATATCTCAATTATGTTCGAAGTCATTATGCGAATAATAGTTATGTGGTTTTTGTTGGATACCCTGAAGTAAATACAACTGCACCTACATATACGACCGTACCTGTCTCCATTTCGTCGGGCACGAAACAATCCGAATGATCACGTCGCAATAAATCAGCGAACGCCTTCACATTTGAATATCAAAGTATAAGTAAAATAACCTTTTCACAACAAAATCAAAATAATAAAAACAATTTAATTATCACAATATCAAATAAATTACAGTCCGAGGGCATTTTGTGTAAGCGAGCTCCTGAAGACGCCGATGCACTGATTGTTAATACTGCGATCCAATTAGCTAAAGAAGATGATAAAACTGTAATAATCGTGGATCAAGACATCGATTTACTAGTTCTTTTACACCAGTTAAATTCGAATGGGCTGGATATTTATTTTCACAAACCAGGCTCAAGCAACGTCAAAGATTCATTTTATACATCCCATTGTTTTAAACACGAACCATACACAAGTGTAATAGCGTTTCTTCATGCTTTCTCTGGGTGTGATACAACTTCAAGTTTTGCTGGAAAAGGGAAAAAACAATAGTAAGATCTTTATTGGACAATAAAAATTTATTAAACCTAGCCAGTGTTTATTATCAAAACGATGCAGACCACATAACCATAGCAAAAAATGGGTCTCAACTTACAGCTAGTATTTACAAAAATAAGAAAATTTATAACTCATTAAATCAATTACGATTTGAGCTGTATCAGCAAGCTACAAACAAATCCACTTTTAAATTGGAAAAACTCCCTCCAACTGAAGAAGCAGCTGCACAACACTCCTACAGAGTCTATTACCGAGTCTATTACCAATTGCAAACTTGGTTGGGTAATTTTGACAACGATCAGGAGAACAAAAAGCAAAGGACTGGGGCTGGAACGAAAATGTAGGAAGACTCGTGCCGAAATACATCTCTGGCAGTTCCGACTTGATTCCCGGAAAGTTGTTAAAAAGCGTTAGCTGTACTTGTGAAAGTGGATGCAATAATCAAAGGTGTGGCTACCGAAAATACGGCTTAAAATGTACCAATCTATGCAATACATGCACTGAGAACTGTTCAAATAGAGACAGAGAAGTATTTGTAGATTTAAGTGATTCTGAAGATATTGATGAAGAGCCAGCGAAGAATAATGACATCGAAATTGAAGAGCCTGAAAATGCCAATGATTTTGAAGATAATATAGAATTTGAGAGTTTGATCGATGAAGAAAACGAACCACAACAAAAAAGGCCTAAAATTGATTAGATTTTAACAATTATTTTATTGATTTTTCTTCTTATAAGCTATATACAACCAATATTAATAAAGTAAATATTTGTAAATAAAGTAAAGAATTCGTAGCCAACATAAATAAATTGTATGTTGTATTTTATCATATGTATTTAGAATAATTTAATATGCATATAAAGTTTTCGAAACTTAACTGTAGCTTATGAAAATTAATAAAGTACTATTGATTTCCATGTAAATGTTAAGTTTCATGAAGTTTTCCCTACCTTTCCGTGATGAAATTCATTCAACTTTATTTACTTTATACCAAAGTAAGTTTTTTCATTAAAATATTATGAATCATTAACATAAATATGCTAAAAAATTGAAAATAATGAAAAAAATCGACAAATTCGAGATTCGAATTTTTTTTTTCGGTTTTTCTTAATTTTGAGCTGCTAAATGACAATAAATCACTAACATCGACGTACCATTTGAAAATAGACATCTCGACAAAAAAAATGACCACTAGTAGAACATCAAAATAAAAAAAATAAAAATCAATAAAGTTGTTCGCCGAAGATAGGGGTGTTTTTTCGGAAAAATGGTAAAATCTCGAAAAATGATTATTTCCCATAATTGACAAAATTCATGCTTATTATATGCAAATAATTACGTACTTTCACAAAGTTTCATTTAAATTAAATAATTTTCACGCGAGAAAAAAAATAAAAACAGAAAAATCGGTTTTTCATCATTTTCTCGCAAACTTTGAGGTTATGTCGAAAAATATATAAAATAAAACTTTTAATTTTTTTTTATTATCTACAGCTTTCGTAAACACTTTTCTCTAGGAGGTCACGTTTCGCCACAAATAACGAAAAACGGTTTTCATTCCTTAATTAGCACCCCATTTCACTACTTCCCTTCATCTCAAGTTCCAAAGTTTTTTTTTCATTTTTTATGACCTCAACTATATATTCCAGCCGGCCGTTGCCTGCTATTAATTTTTTCATCTCAAAAAGGTAACGGCCCCAGCCTGAAAAGGAAATTAAATTTAAGTTTTTTTTCTCATTAATTATTGAAATAGTGATATAAGGAATCAAAAAGTTCTGAAATAATGTGTAATAATAACAATTATTAACAACTCGCACCTCTGTCACTAAATAATATGCTCTTGTGTGAATAATAAAGTTGACCACAATTGACTTACATACAGTGAGGTCCATCAGTAACGGATAAATTCATTATCTACGTAATTAACAATTTATGGGTAAAATCCTAAAACACGTCAATTTTTAATTATACAATGACATTTTTTTAGCATAATTTTCTACCTCTCCCTTCAACCCCCTTGGATTGACAGCTACCACTTTAATATTTCTAAATGGAACGAGGCTGCGTGTGCTATCTCATTTGAAAGGGTTTTAATTTGTCTATCCAGCAATACAAGATTTTTTTGAATTTTGTGTATTCTTCATCAAGAAAATTAAATTTGAAAATTTTGAAATGTATACAATCAAATGTATCCTAAACTATTTTATGTACCAAATATCTATCATATCTGACTTTTTTTTATTAATTTTGTATCATAAAATTCCAATAACTTCAGAATAGGATAGACAAAGCATCCTCTTGGTTTGTTGTGTATCATTTATTTGTTTACATTGCTTTAAAAATAAATACTGCTACTCAGCATTCCATTGGCTAAAGGCACGTGGGTATATGCGCACGCAGTCCCTCTCAACACGTCTTGTTTACAATTCAGTTGCAGCGTTGACAGCCATTAAAGTGTTTGTGATAAACCGAAGTTAAACGTTGCAATTACAGTGGTTTTGTAGTGTCTTTGAAGACACAATTTGTTATTGTGAATAAACAATAGGAAAATATTGTGTTGTATGTAGATGTCTCTTTAAAATTGGAGTTAATCGATCTTTTCACAGGTAGGTGAAATTATCTCATAAACGTAACCTCGCGTTGGAACGACAAATAAGCAAAATTGTAAATGTTCAGTGCAATAATATTGGAAGTATAGAAAATGTTTTTGGTAATTCTAAAGGAGAACGGAAACCTCGAATTTTTGCGTGGTTTTTTCAGGATACCCCATTTTGGGGTCGTAGAACACGAATCTGAAATTAGTTTTGCGTGCATACGAACCGTTTGTCAAAAAAAAATTTTTGAAAATTTTTCTTATGACAAGCACTTTTTCATGCACCTATTTATACACCAACAGCACTTGTATATCGCCTTTTTCCTTATTAAGATCACACTATGGCCTTTATAGAACAACAAACCCTTCAGTTATGGCAGAAAACTCACTTTCTTTTACATAAAAATCAGAATTTTATTCGCTGAAATTGTATTAGATGAATGTCCATCTGTCATTTGATTACATATATTTGCATGCGTTATTGCGCATGTGTGCAATATTAAGGTTTGGTGTCTAAAGGCACGACGGGTTTGGTTATGCGACGTCATTTTTCCAAACACATTCCACGACCGGTCGACGCTTAGCAAGAGATTTCGAAGCGTCGATGGACGCGAACCTGTCTTGAAGGGCAAGGGATATATAATAGTACTTAGCACCTTATTAAATCTGGGACAGATGGGGTTAAGTATTATTTATAAACATATATATCCCTTGCCCTTCAAGACACGTTCGCTCCCGTCGACGCTACGAAATTCGCGCGCGCGGATTGCGAACCGTGGACGGGCGCGAACCTGTCTTGAAGGGCAAATGATATATAATAGTACTTAGCACCTTATTAAATCTGGGGCAGACGGCTTTAAAGTATTATTTATAAACATAAATCAAGACACGTTCACGGTCGGTCGACGTTTCGAAATCCGCGTCGTTTAGTATTTCTGTTTTTTCGGCAGAAGAAAAATCGCCTCATAATATTGGTCAGTGTCGGTACTTTAGACACAAATTTTTAAATGCATGCGCATCGGGTTGACAGTTGTACAGTTTTCAGTAGCTGTCTTATGATGTGTTACAAACTACCTATCTGTTTTTTTTTTATTAAAGGAAAATAAGTTTTCTGCCATAAGTGAAGGGTTTATTGTTCTATAAAGGCCATAGTGTGATCTTAATAAGGAAAAAGACGATATATAAATGCTGTTGGTGTATAAATAGGTGCATGAAAAAGTGCGTTATAAGAAAAATTTTCAAAAATTTTTTTTTGATAAACGGTTCATATGCACGCAAAAATAATTTCAGATTCGTGTTCTACGACCCCATTATAGGGTATCCTGAAAAAATCACGCAAAAATTCGAGGTTTCCATTCTCCTTTAGAATTACCTTAATTATACGAAATAATCACCCTCTTTAACATATACGCCACTGGCAACGAGTTCCAAAACATAAACAAAACTATCTTTATCCTTTTTTAATAATAGAATGTATGAGATTGTAGGGAAACACAACAACTCATGTGTTAATGTATAGGACATACTTTGTCTATCCTATTTTGAAGCCATTGTAAAATTCAATTTAAATGTTCGTTTTTTCTGATACGCAAGTTCCTTTTTACATATCAGAAAAAATTATAATTTCTTTATATGCTACATCTGTACTGTCGTGAGCAGAAAAAAATAGGACAACTTTTTTTTTCTAATGTAAATCTGTCTCTATTTGAATATGTAATGAGTAGCCGAAATAAAGCAGATATCACTTTTAATTTATTTTTATTTTAATGCTGTAGTAAATGATGGATGGTTAATGAGACAATTTGCACTGCGTTATAACATTAACAACTGTGTAACATTTTAAGAAAGTGGAGAAGTAAACGGTACGATTAGTAGAAATCCTGGATCAAAGGATATCCTACTTAACAAGAAAATAACTGTTGTTGCTGTGTGTTGACTAGAAAGTTTTTTCGTCTGTAAAGATTACATTGCTCCAAAAATTTACATCATGCGCTAAAAATTTAAGCGCAAATCCTACTCGAGCTTCTTTATGTTCAGCTTTAAGTAAGTATTTCTGTGCTGCTGCATGACAGCGTAACTCTGATTCTCTTACTCGCCGGCGACCAGTACTACTTGATCCAGGAAAATTCGTTTCTTCAGCAGCGTGAATAACTGAGTAAAATTGATTTTCTACTAAAGCATTTACCAATTGCAAATCTTGTTGTTGAGTTGATATCCTTCGTCGCCCTGATTCAGGATTTCTACTAATCGTACCGTTTATTCTCCACTTTCTTAAAATGTTACACACCGAATTTTTGTCAATATTATAACGCAGTGCAATTTGTCTCATTGACCATCCACCTTCTGCTTTAGCAATAACTCCAGATTTAACTAAATCGCTTATATGAGGCATATTAATTTTTTGCACACTTGCAATAAATTATGACAACTAACTGACAATGTCACAAAAATAAAAGTTAGATGTACACAACTTGATTTTAGCAAATTACCGTTATAAGACTTGTCCTCTTTTTTTTTCTACTCACGACCGTACAAACTTATGATTCTAGTTATTAATCGCTGATTGCCAAGCTTATCATTATTTTAGCAATGGATCTTTTTCGGTTACCCAAAGAATTGAAATTTTGATATTATTAGGATGTGATAAAATAAGAACGCAGAAGCAGGTACACGAAATCTTCAATACTAAGTATTCTGACCGTCGCATTTCTCAGTCTACGGTTAGTAGAGTAGAAAACAAATTTCATGAATTTGGATATGTCACAGATATTCCTAAATCTGGTTAGGAAACACATTTTAGACGATGAAAAGAAATTGGATATATTGTTAGATATTCAAGATAATCTACATAAACCTACAAAACAAGTTGCCGCCGATAGTTAGTAAAACGTCCATATTACGTCTTCTAAAAAATGAAAAATACCACCGATATAAAATTTATTTGGTTCAAGAACATAACGACGATGACTTTGATCGCCGATTGGCTAGGGATCGACTGATTTAGATATTTTTGCCGATACCGATATACCAATTGCTGATACTAATACTATTGGCATATCGGCAATGCAAATTCATAAGTGTTTGCGCGTTCTGTCATCGAAGACCTATACTAAAATCGACACATGTAGCTTCCCACCAAAATCGAATTTTTATGAGGCGGCCATTATTCTGTAAGTTTTATTGTCAACCTAAATATTATTACTACTTTGTTGTGATCGCATGTTTTTCACTGTGCTAGATACAAAGTTAAAAATCACCCACACCTTACAAGACATGTGTTCTACTGTATATTTTTTCATGTTAATGGGAAAATTCTAAAAATATTTTAAAAATAATAATGTTTTGTCATGATATATTATTTTTATGTTTTGCTATTTGTTTTCGAAGGTTTTCTCAATTCTTATGGTTGCTAATTTAAACAGTTCCGAAGTTTCAGTATTTGAATAAGAATATGCCAATGTTTGTTAAGTATGTATACTAAAGAAATGTTATCATTATTCCCGTCGAGATCTTTCAATTTTCTATACGAATCACCTAAAAGAGATGATAAAGTCCCTCTTATTACTAATGAAACATGAAGAGTTCAATACTTTGTTTCATTTAAGTGTAACTACGAGATTTAAATTTTCCGCAAAAAGTACTTACAAAATAATGGCTGAAGGTCACCCCAATTTGGTAATGAAACATCAAACGTACCCGTCGCAAGTGTCGCTTCTGGTATAAGTCTTCTGTAAAAGAGCTCACATTGATACAATAGCAAAATCCGGAGGAATCGTAACTCATTTCAACCATTCTTCTCTCTCTAGCATGTGATAAACTAAAAAATATTTAAGAGAAATTAAATTGTCCCATCAAAAAGTTAGTCCAAGATGTCCAAACAAGGTAGAACTCTACCTTTTATATGTTGGAGAGACTAATTGAACAAAAACAAGCTGTTAATTTATATATTGCAGATCACCCCGAATTAATAGATCTCACCTTTCCACAATGGGAGCTAGTATACTGGGTGGGGCAATAGTACGTCTTACCTCGACATCTCAAGTTCTACGATAGCTAGAAATTTTTTTAAAAATTGCAAGTGAACTAGATAAAAAAGTCTATAACTGGAAATTATATTCGAACATACAGGACGAGCCAGGACGAAATTACAGGACCAAGTGTCTTTTTTTTTTAAATGAAATGCTACACAGGGTTACTGGTAATTCGATACATTCCTTTGGAGATGTGATGGGGCATGAGCTAAGGAGTAAATCTAGCCGTAACATACATTATGCAAAACTCAATAGTTTTTGAGATATTTCAATTTTTTTGTTTTTCTCAAAAAAGTAGATCTTAATGTCTTAAAAGTTAATTTCCGAAAAATCTACTTGACATTTTAAATTTTTTTTACCGGATTACTTGTCCAATATTATAGATATCCGTTTGGAATGAAAAATATCCGGAAACATTTCGATCATGTGAACATTTAAAATAAAAACTTGTAATTTTTTTTTTAAATCAGTTATGAAATTTATCTATTAGGTTTTTTCGAAAAAATATTAATGTAGCACGCGTACAAATTATTATAAAAACTTCCTTATTTCAATAGCTATCTAACTAGGTAGAAATGTTTAATGTACCCTTGATAGTTCTAATAAAAAATTAGTAAAGATAATGCTGGTGGCGGAATTTATTAAACGACTAATCGTTCATTTTCATTTAAGTCAGTCAGCCCTTGACTTTGACGTTTGTGCATATATGTCATTAACTGACATTCTTATCTCCGTGTCCCTTAAGTTTGTTGGTCTTGTTAAATTAGTTATCGAAGATTTTGATTTTGCTCGTAGTTGTTGTTATTAGTTGTTGTTATTGTATTTTCTGTGCCATGGCCGCGTATGCCAATGCAGAATACGCTGATATCTTGTTTGTCTATGGATACTGTGGCGGCAACGCTGCTGAAGCTCGCCGAGAATATGGTCTTTGGTACCCTAACCGCCGCTTACGTGCACGTGTATTCAGTACGGCGTATCGAAATATCGCTGAAACTGGCTCCGTGAAATGTAGAAGTGACGCTGGTGCTCCTCCAGTTTATGAACCAGATGATGAGGAAGAAATATTGAGGTATTTTGAGGAAGACCCAACTATTTCAACTAATAAAGTCGCAAGGCTAACCGGAGCGTCACAATGGAAAGTTTGGTCTACGATACGTAGAGTTGGATGTCATCCTTACCACTATACCCCTGTCCAAGGCTTGGAGGAAGGTGATCCTGGAAGGAGAGTGGAATTCTGCCGCTTTATGTTAAATTCAGATGCAGAAAGTGCAAATTTTTTAACAAGTATTTTATGGACGGACGAGTCGAAATTTAATCGCGAGGGTATAACAAATTTCCACAACCTGCATTATTGGGCAGAGGAAAATCCCAAGTTAACACGTGAAACTAGTTTCCCAATGAAGTTTTCTATTAATGTGTGGATGGGAGTCATTGGCCACTATTTAATAGGGCCACACTTTCTTCCTCAAATTTTAAACGGGGAAATCTATGAAAATTTTTTAAGAAATGATCTGGCGGTGATTTTAGAAGATGTTTCTCTCGCCGTCAGACAGCGAATGATGTTTCAGAACGACGGTTGTCCAGCACATTATCGGCTGACAGTAGACAGTTACTTGATCAACATTTCCCTAACCGTTGGATTGGAAGAGCGGGCCCAATATCTTGGCTAGCGCGAAGCCCTGACTTAACACCCCCTGATTATTACGTATGGGGTCATATGAAGGAGATGGTATATGCCACACCAGTCAATACTATAGAAAAACCTTAGACAAAGGATAGTCGATGCTGCCCAACACATAAGGCATAATCTGACAACCAGAGTAACAAGGACGGAAATAAGAAGACGCTGCCGTGTCTGTATACGGAATAGGGGCTCCCATTTTGAGCAAGACCTATAAAAAATAAAGTACAACTTTGAAATTAATGAAGAATTAAACTCTACTTTTAAAATGTTTTTTATTGTTTATCTAAAAATAAAATTCGTACTACTTGTGTTATTTTTACTAGTATTTTCTTAGAACTATTGAACATTTGTACCTTGTTAGATAGCTATTGAAATAAGGCAGTTTTTATAATAATTTATACGCGTGTAACGTTAATATTTTTTTGAAAAAACCTAATAGGTAAATTTCATAGCCGATTTAAAAAAATATTTTTTAAAGTTTTTATTTCAGATGTTCACATGATCGAAATGTTTCCAGATATTTTTCATTCCAAACGGATATCTATAATATTGGACAAGTAATCCAGTAAAAAAAAAAATTTAAAATGTCAAATAGATTTTTCGAAAATTAACTTTTAGAACATTAAGATCTAGTTTTTGAGAAAAACAAAAAAATTAAATATCTCAAAAACTATTGAGTTTTGCATAATATATGTTAGGGCTAAATTTACTTCTTAGATCATGCCCCATCACATCTCCAAAGGAATGTATCGAATTACCAGTAACCCTGTATATATCAGTACATTTTTTGAAGCCTCTTTCTAGGCTGTATTCATTCCTATATTAGCATTGGATATCTCCCAACCACTTGGTTGTAATGAATTTTTGTGAAATAATGCAATCTGCAGATGGATATTAAAAAAATCACCACAGTTACAATTATGAGTTTTACGAAAAACTTATGTAAATACCAGTTACGAGACATATAATTCATGTTTTTGAATCATTTTCATTTCCTAAAAATGTACAGGGTGACCAAAAATTGTTTTTCAATTAAGAACATTTTAAATTGAATTTTCTCAATTTTTTCAAATGGAACACCCTGTATATTTTTCGACGATATTATGTAGAAATGAAAAACGAACATTTTTTGCAAGTACTTCTCTAGGGCTAATTGCAATCAATTTCAGATATCTCATACAATTTGGGCTAGCTGTACTAAATCAACACTCAGTAAAATACAAGCCTTGCAGAATAAAGTGGTAAAAGTCTTATATGTTCTAGATTATAGAACGCCAACAGACACAGTTTATCAAACAACAAAAATATCACAAATTCAAAGTATTCTGGAATTAGAACAATGCAAACATGTATATAAAATAACAAGTAATCAATTAAAATGTAATATCCCACTTAATCTCAAACAATCATATCCACGCCCATGAAACAGGAAGTTACAATCATATCTACTTAACAAACATGTCACTAAACAACCCTTTAGCCAGATGTATAGAAACCTTTAACTCACTACCCGTTAGAATTAAAAATAAAGATAGTTACTCCTCATTTCTCAAGGACTTAAAACAGTACAAAAATATCTTTGAATAATCGGATTGCATTTATTACTGAATCTCACCACACAGGATAAAGAGCAAATTGCTCCATTACCAGCATTTCATGCTGTTTAGGAGCCTGCACTTGCGAGAAATTGCTATTCTCAAACCTACATTTTGATGCATTTATACTTCTTTGCTAGTTTATAAGTCAAACTCGTAGATTACATCTATTTGTACTCTCACTTCTTAACCAAAGTTAGTTGTATTATAATATACTTT
The DNA here is from genome assembly GCA_963675555.1 of Leptura quadrifasciata. Lineage (NCBI taxonomy): Eukaryota > Metazoa > Arthropoda > Insecta > Coleoptera > Cerambycidae > Leptura > Leptura quadrifasciata. The sequence continues at coordinate 110,179,081 of OY776676.1, read as the reverse complement.
TAGTTTATAGGTCGTATTCGTACATTGTCTATCTGTGTTCTTATCTCATAACCAAAGCTAGCTAAACTTCTAATTATCTTCTTTCAAATATATAATTAGTATAATTGTTATTTATACTCAATAATTTATATTTAATAAAGTGCATTTCATCGTTAAAAAAAATCACCCCGGAAACGATACAAGATGTTTTAGAGACATTGCAGCAACGCCTCCATTATTGTCAAGAAACTACGGGCGTCCAGTTTGAAGATTAGATTTAAACTGTTTCATGTTCTTTTGTTTACTTAGTAACATTAAAAATGTAATATTTTTCAATAAAAAAATTAGAGAAATTCAAAAAATTTATTTTTTGCTGGATAGAAAATTAAAAACCCAAATGATCACGCGCTCTCGCTCCATTTAAAAATTTTAAGGGGATAGCTGTCTCCTCCCACCTTATATAATTATGCTCAAACAAAAAATGCCATGTTGGAATTAAAAGTCGACGTGTTTTAAGATATAATTCATAAATTATTAATTACCTAAATAATAAATTTATCCGTTCCTTATGAACCTCGCTGTATATCTCTACAAGGTTGTAATTACTTGAAAAATATAATTTCTTTACGCTTGGATTTCATTTTGCAGAAAATTGATCAAGTATAGCGTTTATGTTAATATGTTTTTTTTGTACTTTCTCCATTTCTGGATTTACTGCTCTAGCATGTAAGATCCTCTGACACCATTGTATATTTACATTACTGTATGTTTTGGGTCGTTAACCTGTTCCCTACTTGTAATTTAAAAAAAGTTAATTATTTTTGCTTGCAAACTCTCTAATAATACAGTTGTGAATATTTATCTACATTAAAAAGTAGTGAACGATAAGAAGTGATGAAAGAAAGGCTAGAAAGTCAATTTACATTCATTAGTTAATGGTAACTATCGATTAAGCGTTGTTTACAACCGATTAATAACTTAATTATATATGTATTGGTTTATTTATAGACTTCACACGACGCACATGGCTTTGTTATTGTTATTATTTGATTCATTGATACCTAAATAGTAATTTGGCGAATGAAATCTTACTCATAGCGCCACCTTTGCATTCCGTATTGAACTGTAACATTGATTTTCTGAGGATAGTAACCGCAAATGCAATTTTAAAGAGGCTCTAGTGGTCTTCACTGTTAGAATTTTTAACAAGCTTAATGCCGTAATTTTCAATAAAAATTTAATTATAATGAACATTGATGGCTTGAAGTGAGTCAGTTACCTTCAACAAATTCAGCTTTGTGATCTCCAGCGCAGCTTAGTTTTGTCTATTGTTTGACAGATGGCGCGGTTGTATTAATTTGTGAATTTCCACTCTAGTTTACTATGTATAGCTATGCAATTTTCTGTTTATTTCAATTTTAAATTATTTTCTTGTTTTTCATACGGCAGAAAAGCGTGTGGTGATTCTAAGCAAATTGAGAGAAATATGAAATTTATAAAATAATGGTTAGACAATTAATTTGTGGCGCCAACAGAACAGTACGTACCGCAAAACATCATGATTATTCTATTCAGCGTATACCTAAAGGTTTGTCACATTTTGTGTAATTATTTTGGGAAATATGAAAGCAAATAACATATTCATATTATATTTACCTAATATTTTGCGAATTTGTGAATGGTAGTTTTGTTGTAAAAGTTGATTTTTTTATATACAAGGTGCTCTAAAATTGTCTCCTGATATTTCTGCGGCTGCGGCAAAATAATGGTAATCTTTTATATAAACTTATTTCCGAAAATAAATATATATACTCCTTAAAAGGGGGATAATAAATTTCAGTTTTTATGCAATATCTTCCGATACTCTTAAAATATCAAATTCATATTTTAAAACTTAGTCATAGGCCATTCGCACAATAGTTAATGTGATATCAGTCAAACTCTCTCTTCTGCTTAAGGGGTAGTTTTAAGGGGTGACTTTCAATATTTTCCTCACAACTTTTTAATTTTTCACCTATAAATACTTCGTACTCACAAGATAAAATCATGGATAGTTGATTTCACTGTGTGGAGTTATCTAAAAGCACGAGTTTATAATACTCAAATTGTCATGTCACGATTGAACAGTTGAGAGAAAAAAATGGTGAGTTACAATCAATGCTACAGAATGATGAAGAAATTTTAGAAGGTATTCAATGTTTCTTAAAAAAAAAGACTTAGATAGTGTGTGCATAAGGGAAAATGATGGACATTTCGAACAATTTTTGCAATTGATGATTAGTTATGTTCTACGTTTAATTATATTTCAAAGCATTCTTTATCAACCATAAACAAGTTAATTCCATCCAATTTATTAAGCATAGTTGCACATTGACATATGAGATATTTAGTGAAAAATTTTTTCTGTTTGAATCTGTATTTTTAATTAGACTTACTTTGTTGGTCTTGAAAAAAATGCGTACTTTTTAATTAGAATCTGTAGGCCAGTTGTCACTAATAAAAGGTCGATCTAGAAGGTCATGGTCAATTTTAATTTTGAACTCTTCTGTATTTCCGTTTAGGTAGCATTTTCACTACAATCTCACGCCCTGGAAATGTTACGTTGCAATATTTTTTCATCCCTGCGTCACCAGTGCTCGAAGTTACACGTCCTACACATATCCATGCTTTTTCATTTACAGCTGTTATATCTGATTTAATTTTAGTGCCTGTACTAAAGATGGCATGCGGTCTCTTTACTTTGCTATTAGGATATTTTTTATTCAAATAGTTATTGTTTTTGGAAGCATGTGAATTGTCACTTGTAGGTTCTTTTGTTTTTATTTCACCATATCGATGTTATTCTCGGTTTTTACATGCTAGTGTAAAATCATTATCTTCGTCAGGTTTTGCGGGATTACTTGTTTTTAAGTGAACAAGTCCGCCATCAGATGACTTTTTATTATTGCTTGCTTTTTGGTCTATAACTGTTCTCTTTGAAAAATTCGAGAAATTCGACGAGTTTAAGTCAACCAAATTTATTGTTTCTTCTCTACGTTTTCGGAAAAAAAAAGAATGTATTAATAAAACTACCCCTTAAACAGAAGAGATGGTATGCTGATACCATATAAACTAGTGTTTGGCCTAATATTAAGTTTAAAATAGGAATTTGATGTTTTAAGGGAATCGGAAGGTATTTCATAAAAACTAAATTTTTTTATCCCCCTTTATATCTTCATTATTATTCATTTCGGAAATAAGTTCATATAAAAGACTACAATGTCAGCTTGCTAGGGAATTACTAAAATACCCCAACAACAGTACAACAATGGATTACCTGGCAATATCCAGAAGGAGCCTACGTTTTGTAACGGGAATCCAGACTGGGCACTGTCCGTTAAGCAAACATCTACATAATATGGGATTAACCGAAACACCTCTCTGTAGAGGTTGTGAACAAGAAAATGAGACCGTTCAACACGTATTCTGCGACTGTTCTGCCGTCTCATCAATCAGAGGATCCATTTTGGGAGAACGTTGGCCTACTTTGGCCGATGTAAGGGAGATGTCCCTAGGCAGCATCACCACCTATTTCGCAAGATTAAGTTGGTTGGAGGCCTAGGCGCCCAATAGAGCTTAAGTGCTGTGGTTCAATAATTTTTATTGACCACCCTCTCAACCAATTCCAGAAGACTACCATTATTTTTTGATGTGCTATCAGCTACAGAAATATCAGGAGACAATTTTGAACTGCCTTGTATAAAGAATTTTATTTAGGATGTCTACTTGGCAAGATATATTTGTAGATTTGTGCATAAAAATATTTTTTTAAAATTATCAAATAACTACATAACCATAACTTGTATCGACAAATTGTGTTGCTGTTTTCGCTTTCAAAGATACAGGAGGTAAGAAACTTTTGTTAAAAACGCATTTGTGACCATAAATCTAAACGTACCTATCAGTTTTAAATTGAATGTTTTCCAATAACGTATAGTAATAGTCTCCCAATAATATAGTTAAATAAATCATACACTCCCACTAAGAAAGTACCTTGCAAGTTATATTTCCCCTAAATAATAATAATCTGAATTTTGTTATTCATAAGGTGGAACATTTTAAAAATTATTGTTGAAATAATTAAAGTTTAACTAAATTTTCATTTCTTAAGAGACGGATATAAGAACTTTTTTTTAGGTCTAACTGGTTAAATTTTGAACCGCGCTAAGTAATCGTAATGTCATTGGATTCCGATTTTGGCTACATTAATAGACAAGTCTCAGTATAGTTCAAAGGTGCTTGAAGAGGGCAAAATATTAAAACATAATATTTTTAGTCGCAAACTCCTCTATAAAATCCTTATTTTACTAGAAGGAACGTAACCAAGCTGCAACCAACAACTACTCTCCGGGCTATGTGCCCTGCCGAGCGCTGAATTACAAGTTACAAGCCTGAAGCGTTAAGTGTAATGATTGCATATTATCATCAAAGCGCTAATGCTTCGATTGCAATAAACACCTGGCGAAAGACTGATCCTACTTAAAGGAGCTCTCGTGCTAGTCGTCACACACCACTTGCAGACTACAGTTTCGAGCTGTTGGCTCTCGTCAGTGCAAGGACTAGCACGAGGGCTCCTTTAACTACCTCCTACGATCAGTCTTTCGGCTGGTGTTTGTGGCAATCGAAGCATTAGCGTTTTGATGGTAATATGCAATTATTACACTTAACGCTCCAGGCTTGTAACTTGTAATTCGGTGCTCGGCGGTTCACTGCTACGTCAAATTTTAAAATTACAATCTGACGTAACTAGTTGGTCGTCGTCTGTTGACTAACGGTATTTGCCGGCCGACTAACAGTGGAGATGGTCGGGGTTCTAAATTACTTTGATGTATCAGGGCGCCAAGTAAATTTTTTTTTCACTCCAAATACCAGCTCAAGTACAATGTAACCTTAAATTTACTAAATAAATTACTTAGCGAGACGATAATGAAAAATTCAAATTCAGTTTTATTTTTTTTTTATAACAATAAACGAAGTAGGTTAACTTTATAACATTCAAAAATACAATGACGTAGAGTATGGTAGACAAATTCACACAAAAAAAATATATCTAACTGGGTATACGCGTCTTACGTAAGTGCTTAAACCCCCAACAAATATCATAGATGTTATAATTAGTTGACAGAATATTTTCATAAAATGTTTAGCAAAATTTTAAAATATATATATATATATATATATATATATACACATATAGGTACAGTGGTGAAATTTTTTAAAGCAAAATATACAATATATTTAAAAAAAAATCAATATATATATATGGTATAAGAAGGATACAACTTGCAGGCAGTAGGGCTTCAGCTTCGGCTCAATTTTCAGGAATGGGCAACTTCCAGCCTATCAATTAACCCAGAAAATGGATGGCTCCTCCACAAAAAAGAAATTCCAGTCCAGCAAGGAGAAGTAACATAATGTACGTGTAGACCAGTGGAAAAAAAGTTATTCGTTCGTATCAGGGGAGACAAAAAAAAATCGTATGAAAAAACTACGAATTCCTAGACGAAACCGTAGGTGAAAATAAAACCCTCGTTTCGGAGGGTTTTCCTAGAGAAATGTTGTTGACCTTGGATGTCCTTGGCCTCGTGTAAATTTGGCAAAAATGGCTTTTACGTATAGATCCTTCCAATGAAGACAATCGATTTCCAATACCTTAAAAATATGCACTCATTCAAACATAAATGGATAACCGAAAAATAAAACATTACGAATATATCCCAAAATGGTGAAATTACTTGTTTCAAAAATCGCAACGAGCACGTAAAAATACCACTTAATAAATTGCCAAACGTTCGAGCAAATTACACGTGAAAAGTGACAGACTACCGGAAGACAAAACCTAAGCCAAAAACTATTGTGAGGAAATAATCTGTGTTACCGATCGTCAGTCGGTTATAGGAATCTACCTATAAACTAATTAAAAGTTATTGGTTTCCTAGCTTAAGAATTACAGAAATAGAGAGCCTAAGTATATGCAACACGCTACACAACAAAATGTATAACGTCATGTCTACAAGTGCAACAGATTCCTTACAATTGCGGGTTTATATAGACAACTAAATAATAAATATTACGCGTGACGACGGATAACACGAATTCGTTAGACATTAAACGTAAGAGATAAAGTAATGATTTAGAGATTTTTTTAAATAATGTATAAATGTTAAATTGAACTGTAACAACCACCCCCCTTCACAAAGGAATTTACCCCGTAAATTTCTCCAAAAAGAAAAAATAATAATAAAAGACGCACACAATAAATTCATACGCACAACCATATATATGACACTATGAGGCTTAAAATGCTTCTCTCTGCCAACTCAACCCTACGTCATGTATTCTTGAATTTCAAAACAAATAAATTGAAAAAAAAATGTAATATAACTAAACCACGTTGGTGCGCCAAAACTGCTACGTCAAATTTTAAAATTACAATCTGACGTAACTAGTTGGTCGTCGTCTGTTGACTAACGGTATTTGCCGGCCGACTAACAGTGGAGATGGTCGGGGTTCTAAATTACTTTGATGTATCAGGGCGCCAAGTACATTTTTTTTTCAACATCACATAGCCCGGAGAGTAGCTGTTGGTTGCAATCTGGTTACGTTCCTTATAGTAAAATAAGGATTCTATAGAGGAGTTTGCGACTAAAAATATTATGTTTTAAGTCTCAGTATGTACAACGTGTCAATTGTATGCACTTAGCATAACAACTTTGCAGAATTAAGAAACCCATAGGCCTATTATTTGTCGTTAATTAGCCGCTAATTAATCGTGAAAGTAACAATTTTACCGTTGTTGATTTTTAAAAAATTTTCGAGTGTTCTGCTAACTTGACATGGAACAGGAACAGAAAAAAAACAAGAAATTAGAAAGTGAATCAAAATTATGCAAGCAGTGAAATTAAGATTACAAACACGTATTCACAAACAAAAGTTTTAACTGACATATAGGTATTCACTTATAAGATTTGAAAATACATTTTTATAACAAATAATTGACCATATCTCGCTTAAAACTAAAGATGTTTAAGTTTCTAAAACACCATATTGTAGATTAGACGCTATATATTTTTTTCAAGAAATACAGTTTAAAGGTTTGTTGATCCGCCATTCTGAATTTAGAGACAGATACGCACCCAGTCAATAATTTGTTAACGCTCAAAGGCTCAATTGATAATAATCTTTTCTAAATATTAATACGCCCCCCCCCCGCCAATATACCAAAATATCGACTGACATACAGCTATTTGCTTATAAGTAGACAGAATAAGATATGTATTTATTTCTATGTGGTTGATCAAGTTTATTTCTTTTTCAGCAATTCTTCCCACCCGGCATGTTGGATATTGAGAACGAAAATAGTGATGAAGTTAACTTAAATCCGTACCACTTAAAGGTAGAGGTAATCTTTCTATATGTAGTGACGTCCCTGCAAAATTTGTTAGAATTATATCAAAATTAATTATTTTTTCATAACATATTGTTTTAAATAAAAGGAAATACTAAAGTGATATATAAAGTAGATAATTTGGTTCTATCACAAATTTTAAATTATTTTTGACCACAAAGATAGTATTTATAATTAAAATGACTTAAATTTCCGCAAACAGTTCACAAATGCCTCGACACAATCATTTCTAAATTCGAATACAAGTTTTTCCGCCTGAAATCCTATGGCACTAAATGGATATGGCTGGCTATGCGTGCTGATGACGTCAGCTGATGTACTGATGCAATCAACATAGTAGTTCAGTCGGATGAAGTGCGTTATATGGCAAATTCGTTTAGGTATGACCCTGCTGTGTTCTGGGTTCGATTCCCGGCACCAACACTGGCAATATCGGTGGGTAATGGATGTTGCCTGTTTTTTTCAAATGTAGCCCCCCTCCGGACAGCCCATGGTTTTGGATTTGAGGATTTACTATATGTGGTGTATTTAATCATGGTATGCTAGAAGATAAAATGCTATCTGAATGAGAGAAAATGGTATGCTATGACAAGCTCCTAGAAATATCAAAAAAGAAATTTGCATTTATGCAAATTTTTGCATTTACATACAAGCAATGAAAATGATAAGGTTTTTTATACGCAATATAGACGATTATACAAAAAATTAATAAAAAAAGCTAAACAAATGGAAAACGACAAAATACTCCTAAGTTCCTCAAAAACAACATGGAATATAATAAATAGTAACACTAATTCTAAGTTTAAAATGTAACAAGCATAAATAAAATAAGTAATGTGGACGGTAACCTTATAACGGACAGTAATGAAATGGCAAACTGTTTCAATGATTTCTTCGCTAATGTCGCCACAAAGTTCTAGTTTGGCTAACGATACCTTTTGTACACTAACAAGATACATATCCGCGACATTTTTTATGGCACTGACTGATGAAATTGAAGTTAGTAATACTACTAATATGAAACACTCTTACTCTCTGGGCGAAGATAATCTAAGCATTAATTTATTGAAGAAATGCGTTAATTTTATTATAGCACCTTTAACATATATAATAAACTATTCATTCAATGAAAGCATATTCCCTAACATTCTTAAAATAGCAAATGTCATACCTATTTTTAAAAAGATGATAATATATTACTAGAGAACTACAGGCCTATTTCCCTATCTATATCTACGATATCTAAAATAATGCAAAAATCGTTTATACACGTATGATACTTTTTATAGAAAAACATAATATTTTAAATTCAGCACAACATGGCTTCAGGAAGAACAAATCAGCGCAATCTGCTGTGCTAGACTTCTTAGTAAGTCTATATAACAACTTGGATAGTAATAATATATGTATTGGCATCTTCATGGATCTTAGCAAGGCCTTTGCCTTGCTGACCATGCTCTACTTTTGGAAAAGTGTTTTCGATATGGTTTTAGAGGTTTAGTATATAACTGGATTGAATCATATTTATCCAATGGATGTCAACACGTAGTAATCAATAATAATAAATCAAATTCACGTGAAATGGATTGTGATGTCCCTCAAGGATCCGTCCTTGGGCCATTATTATTTCTATTATTCATAAATGATCTGTCACAAATTGACACACAAAACAAATTAGTAATGTTTGCTGATGATAATACCTACTTGTGTACCGGGAATAACATGAATGACTGTTTAAACTTTGTAGAATATATCCTAAAAAAAATTCTCAAGCTGGTTTCAAAACAACAAACTTTACCTCAATATTTCTAAAACCACATTTATTCATTTTACACCCAAAAGTGGAGTTATGAACAGCAGCCATCTTGTGAGAATAAACAGTAAGTCACTCCAACAAGTTCAGTCAACGAAATTTTTAGGCATACATTTAGACAATAAGCTTAATTGGGAGATGCAAATAAATAACTTATGCCCTAAACTACAATCCAGTTGTTATGCATTATACAGACTTAAATACCTAGTAAGCCAATCTGTTCTGCTGACGTTCTACCATGCACAGTTTGTGTCAAAAATAAAATATAGAATTATATTTTGGGGTTGTTCGCCTCATAGCGTCAGAGTTTTTTATTTGCAAAAGAAAGCCATTAGAACAATATATGGGCTATCAAATCTAACATCTTGTCGAGATACGTTTAAAACCAACAAATTACTAACATTATCCTCTCTATATAAATGAAATTATTATGTATGTTAAAACTAATTTAAAACTATTCGTAAATAATAAGGTTTATCATGATTATGAAACTCGTGGGAAAGAGGATTTATGTATACCTAAACACAGCTTAACTATTTCTTGTTACATGGGTATTAAAATATATAATAAGTTAACCTGATTATATAAAATGTTTAGATAATATTATGGAGTTTAAGCATAATGTAGATATATTTTTATATTCTAATGTATTTTATAGTCTAGATTTTGACACGTCCTATGTCTCTGTATATACTTTGTACATGATTTCTTTTTTGGACAATAAATTCTATGATTGACCACACGAAATTGTATCTCAGAATAGGTGAGAGAGTTCCAATTTATTTAGTGGTGTTTCTGTTTTGCTTATTCAAAAGTAGATAGTGTCATGCAGGTGACTGTGTAGTGCAATGGCCTGCCTGCCGAGGGTTAGTAATTTTTTACAGTGTGGCCCTCAAAATGTTGATATTAAAACATTTTGTAACCAGTTTAATCAATTTAGCATGAAATAATAAAAATTTAATAAAATGTAAAATGAATCCCTTGAAATTGATACCATTTAGAAGCAAATAATTTAAATACCTGATTAAGGGACTTAAAAAGTCATTCAAAGTACATACATACTAGAAGCAGGAGAAATATAGCTAGTTACAATAACTTTTTATTTTGTGCTCTATCACTTAGAAATGGCAAATGAGATAGTCCGGGCGAAATCAGTCATCGACCGGGAAAATTTATTCGGATGGAATATTGTTATGCCATCTTGTTTATAATGTGCTCCTTTGTAAGAAAGTACAGTTTGCCAGATGGAAATGTGATCAGGAATGGTTTAAACAAAATTTTTTAAAACAAATTAGAAAAATAGATTTTTTCGTTTCGAAATATTTTTGTATTTTTCACATCAAAATAAACAAATAATGTTCTTATATATTTTTCTCTAAAATTGATAGATTTCGAGAATAAAAGTCTTGAAATCACAAAAGACGCTAAATTTGCGATTTTCAGGGTAAAAAGTGCATGAAAATTAATGTTTTTAATGTAAGAAAAATTTGTATCTATTCTTTGAAGCATATACCACAATATTGAAGCACCCTGTATATAACCCATATTTAAATTCAGTTTCTTCTTATTTATTTCCAAATTCAAGTAATTATTGTAGTTAATTCATTTCATTTTTACATTTATTTACTCATTTAATATTGAACATAATAAAGTTACCAGAATGCATTTTAAAATTATATTCTTTTAAAGCAAAGTTAAACGCTACAGTTTTAACTAAAAAAGTTACAGAAAATCGAGTCGAGCCACAGGGTTTGTTTACAATGGGCACGATAAGCGTCAAGCACTTCGGTTACTTCCCAGAATGTGAAATCGCCTACCCTTTTCTATCTTAACCGTAGGAGGAGATAGAGAGTGGAGTTTTCAATCTGAAACGCTGCACAAAGCTACGCCGTATCAAATATTAATGTTGTTAACGTAAATAATTCCCACGTCAGACTTGGGGGACGCGTAAATCTGTGTAATTGTGACGTCATTTTTACCATATAAAAGAAAGTGCAGTGCCCATGCAAAAGGGTAATCAGACCTGAGCTACATCGCAGGACATTGGGTTCGCTGTTGCTCCCTGGATATTACAATTGCACCACACCTTAGGTACATCGCTGGACATTGAGTTTGCTGCACTGACGCCGTAGACAACCATTCTTTGGCGTACTCTTTATGAAGTACCATTTTAACGCTGTTACGCTGACGAGTACGTTAAACATGAAGAAGCTGGGGGAGAGCATTCACGGCGGCATAAAGCTATACAGAGCGCACAGAAATTCAGCAGGCATAAATTTTAAAGGTGATCGCTTGCTTATTTCGAGACTCTATTTTATTATTTACAATTGCATTCATATTCTGGTTTCGTCGGGGTGAAATGGGGAAAATTGGCGCATTTGTGGTACTAAAAGAATATTAGATTTTTTTATGAGGCTTTGAAACAGGGATAAGGTTATTATATTACAGTTTACTTAGTTATGAATTCATTCACGAGGTTAATTCATGTAATTTCACTTTCTGAATATTTTACTAAGAAAATTTGCGTTTGCAAAATAACAAATTTATATTCAAGAACTATATATTTTCTGCGTTTATGCAATGACAAGAAACTTTCACTTCCATTATTTTTCATTTGATGTACTTATTAAGGCTACTGTGTGCCTAATTTTGGACATGTGAAATGCCATAGTAATGTTTATCTTTCAAATGGTTATCTGAGATTTCTCACCAGCGATCTATTTGGTTTTCTATGATTGTTTAATAACGATCCATCCACTTAATTACCTTGTGCTCACAAACTGTACAGGCCATCGGTCAGTGCTGGGTTAATTAGCCCGTAAGCTTGTTCGTATTAAGAAGGGTTTACTTTTCGTCGAGTACTGAACCGGGACGTCTCGTCTGTTTGATTTACATCTACCCACCTTGTTTTACGTTGTTGGGCAGTCATACAAAATTTGGTGGACTGCTTGTTTTAATTATGATCAAAGGATTCTTCCTCAACATTCTATGATCTTTTACATGAGTATTTAATGCTCATTTCTCAATTTAATTTTGATAATGTATAAACATGACATGATTCTTGTCCTCTGTTTTGCATTCGATTCATTATTTGGCTTTGGCTAACAACTTTAGTTATAAATTATTATTATCTAGCGATTGCTAACAAGTTTCTTTAATTATAAACAGCTCTATTATAGATTATCATTATCAGACGATTGCCACAACCCTAATTACTGTTAAAATAACACAGCATACTTTTGTATAACAATGTTCTTGTTATTGCATCAAAACACTCAGCATATCTATAGTATGGTCATTACTATAGCGACGCAGGTTTCCTATTATAATATTTAGACAATTGTCTCAAATATTTGGATTACTTTTGATTTCATGTTCGACTATTGTTGCATCAATTTATATAAAATAAAATGTTTTTTTTACTATCTTTCCCATCAATTATTGTTTTTCTTTCATCTTTACCTTTTTCTTCATATAAGTAATAAACTAAATAAATGGTTTTGTTTGAAAGCAAAATAGAAAACAAACTTCAACTATAAATGTACAATGCAACCTTGAGTAATAAAATACTACATAAATAACATATATAATTAACTAGGTCTCTCAATTAATAGACAGTGTGTTCAAGTTTACCAGGTATTTAAATTAACAGAGTGATTAAATTTTCTAAGATATATAGTATCAGAAACAAGTAATATTAAACTTTATATAAAAGAACCTGGGTAATTATAAAAAGGGTTACTACACACACAACAAAGTTTGAGTCCTATACTAACGAAACTAGACGATCACGCAAATGGCCAATCTTATTTATTTATCCTTTAGGTAAATAAATAGTAATTAATATACTGGTGACATCATTCCCAGTATTTTATGTGTAATAAAACAGGGTACCCTCACAGCTGTTTCACTGGTGCCTTGACCAGGATTTCATTTGTAATTAAACAGGGTACCTCACAATCAATACAATATAGTGTAGATATATTTTGTTATTCTTTAGCTTAAGTGCTTGTTTTTTAATTGTCAGTCAGCGTAGCTGTCACGTAGCAGCTGATACTTTAACGTACCTACCCTGTGTGTGATATTTTACCAGGATTGCACGCCTTGACTGGCTGTGATAGTACGAGCGAGCAAGATAGAAAAAAAGCATTAGCATAGTGAAATTACAAAAGATCTTGACGCTCTCAAGTCATTAGGTGGCTTACAGTTAAATAGCGATCAATCTAGTGCGTTAGAAAAACTATGTTTACAAATTGGAGAAAAAAGGTGAAACAGCTGATGATGCCAGAATAAATATTATTTTGCGTTCGGATCGGATAAAACTTACATTGATTAATATTCCATGCACGTCAGATGCTTTATACTTGCATATCTTGTGAACATCTGCACAAACATATATTTGAAAAATGCAATATTTTACATATACATTGAATTAGATCTAACACGTTTTGGTTACAAATATGAGAATAATATGCTTATATCTGTATTTATGACAAAAAATCCTTTGCCATCTGGCTTAATAAAAGCGTGCAATCGTAAAAAATCATGTAGTACTAATAGTCTATTGAATGAGACGGACGAAGTAGCAAATGTTTACGATTCGGACTAGACATAGGCAATGCCTCCCCCGTTTTCGAGGGTGCTGAATCGATTGCCGGGGTCAAACCAATTTTCCCACCTCGGCAACCTCCTCAAATTGGACAAAAACCACCCCCAAAGTGCCCTTTTCCGTGAACCCGTCTATTTTCCACAGTTTTTCGACTAACTGTTATTCCCTCGAGTAGAACGGAAGGTCCATCGAGGAATTTGTCCTGAGCCACCACCCCTACACCAGGCTTCCACCCCTCTAGGGGGTTGGAAAATTGATATTTTTTGTGTGGAAATAAATTGCTATTTTACAAGAGGTGTTTCTGTGAGGAAGGTGGCAGGTGACCGGGGTTGTGTAACCATCCCCGGGGGTTGTTTTCACCCTTCAAAAGGCTGGAGAAAAAAAATATTTTTTTTGGGAAAAAAATAATATTTTGTAGGAGGCGTTTCTTTGAGGAAGGTGGTAGATGACCAGGACTGTGTATTTTTTCATCTACAATGAGGAATTTGAGGGGCTTGCCGAGGTGGAAAAATTGGTTTGATCCCGGGAATCGATTCAGCACCCGATTCACCCTCGAGTACATTGTCTAGTCCGAATAGTAAACATTTGTCAATTTCATCGTAAATCCCGACTCTTTAAATGGACTATAATGCATGTAGCTGTAAATAATAGTAGTTTGTGCAACAAGAGTGGATATGATAGCGATATGGATAATCCACTCGAGTTGTACAGTATACTTTTTCTACGACCGGATTAAGAAAAAACTACAAATAATAGTTTTAATCAAATTTTAATATACAAACTTAGCTACTGCTTAATCTTATGCTCTAGGTGAAGACATTTTATAAAAGCGGCAGTAGCCTAGTGGTTTTATCTATGCTTCGAAAAGCAAGTTCCGGTTTAAAAAATCTCAGACCAGTGGTACTTTAAGCGATCCACCCTGTATCGAGAAAATTGCGGAAAAATAGACAGAGTTAAATTGCGTGCTGTGCAACAGTGCCTGCATAAACTCCCGGCCAAGCGGCCATAGTGTTTGTGTGCCCGAGTGCGAACGTTCGGTTGAGTAAACCCTTTTTTGGAAAAACTTTGGCAGTGACATTATAAATAAGTTATTAACAATAAGTGAAATTAGCCACACAACAAACGCCCAACTTCCGGAACCCCTAACCAAATTTTTTATAAAACATAGTGAAGTTAGCCACAATTAGCCAAGAAAACATAACCTAAAAGCACAGCGAGATAATTTTTGGCGAGCGTCCCCCCCCGTGACCGTTGGTTGAAACCGGTCGGGGGACATAACCTCTAAGCAAACAAGGACAATTTTTGGCGAACAAAGCCGGTCAAAAGAGGCGCCTTCGGAAATAAACATCTTTCCGACTCGGCTAAAAAAGGCGCCTACGGCGAACCAAAAACAGTGCGCGAGGCGAGCAAAATGGAAAAGCCTAGCGAATCGAACCTTTTCACAAGTGTCACAGGGGGTGCCCTCACGAGGCCCACTGCCCAACAAAAAGACACCGCAAAACAATGCCTGTCGGGCAATGATAGCGACAGAAGTACGACGAGCACCGCGTCACAAGGCCCCAGCATCCGGAAACGGGTCAAGAGAAGAATGGTAGTGATCGAAAATATGCAAACAGAAAACACCGATCCCAGCCAAAACATGACTCAAGCCGCCACAGAAAGTCAAATGACGCCCGAGGATGAAACCAGAGAAGGAGAAACAACGGAAAAAACGATGTTTCAAATTAAAATGAAGCAGCGTATAACAGACAACAGCGACCTAAATTTCACCCACCCCGGCGCAGGCAGACAGCCCAAAAAATCAACAGACGCATCCAAACCCATACCAACAACTAAAAATAGATTCGAAGCCAAAATGTCACCGAAATCGGACATGAATGTGGTACCAACTCAGCCCGCGGCCGAGGAAATAACCGCGCCCAACACGACACCACCAAAACGCCGCTCACCCCCCATAGTGATCCACGGCCAGCTGGAAAACCATCGTGCGGTGAATAACTATATAAAAGCCCACGTTAAGGGGGCGCACTATTGGAAGCATACCACAGCAAATACGGCTATACAGTTGTCAAACCGGGAGGACTGGGACATAGTCAATAAGTGATTCGAACAAAACGAGGTCGATTTCCACACCTACACACCTCGAGAAGAAAAACACCACGCCTTCGTGATGAGGGGACTTCACCACGAAGCAGCAATAGAAGACATCAAAGAAGAGCTGCAGAAAGAGCACAGCATAGAATGCAAACAAGTATATAAGATGAGAGGTACGCGTTACCCGGCATACCTCATCATAACAACCAGCAAAACCACAATCAAAGAATTGCAGCAGAAAGTACGCTATGTCGATTATACGAGCGTGACGTGGGAGCGTCACGTAAATGCAAAGGCTATAATACAATGTCGTCGCTGCCAACACTGGGGGCACGCCACCGCCAACTGTAGAGCTACCCCAAAATGTCTAAAGTGCGCCGAATCCCACCTTACACGCATCTGCACCAAATGCCGGCCAAATGCGTGAACTGCGGGGGGCCTCACCCCGCAAATGCAACGGTTTGCGTGATATACAAACGCAAGGTGGGACAGTTGGAAGCGAACAACACTAGGGTGGCACCCGCACCCGAAACCAGATATGTGGCGGCGCCCCCACCAAAACATCTGGGAAGAGAGACGAAGAGCTACAGCAGCGCCAGCCGCTTCCCAGGCCCATCCCACGACGCAGCCCTCATCCCAGACGACGACCAGACCTCAAGATACCCCACAACGACGACCAGCGGCGCTGCTACCAACCGCAACGATGCCGAGAACCGGAGGAAACACCGCTGCGAAAATCGAGGAACTACGGCAGCAACAGCGTCGCATGGCCTCACTAGTCGATTTAGACAAACTACTAATGCTGCACCATAACTTGAACGCCGAGCTGGAGAATTGCTCCAACGCGGGAGACAAATTCTTTGTCATGCATCGCTTCCTCGAAGCGATGCCCGAAGATGCTTTTTAGATCTTCACTATAAAAATTTCTTCCTGGAACGCCAATGGTATAGGTAACAAAATTCCTTTTCTTATCAATTACTTGTTGAGGCACAAAATTGACATTATGCTGCTAAACGAAACGAAACTTACCAGGCGTGACAAACTGCAAGTCCGGGGGTATACAGTACATAGAACGAATAGGGCCGACAACAACAGGGGTGGCGGAGTGGCCGTACTGGTAAAGACCGAAATCGCGCACACACACCATTCTGTACGGAACACTACCGTAGAGAATGTGTGTGTGACGCTGGAGGGCGCACCTGTATCGTGGCCGCGTACAACCGACCCTTGAACGGCTTCACGGCGGGTTGTCTTGAGAATCTGATGAACGCGCTGCCTGCTCATAGGCCACCTCAACGCTCGGCATCGCAACTGGAACTGCCATCGCAACAACGCGAACGGCAACACTCTGTTCGACTATGCGAATAGTCGAAATGTCATTGTGCAGTATCCAGACGATCCCACGCATTTTCCGGACAACGGTACAACGCCCACTACCCTCGACATAGTGGTCAATAAAGGCGTGAGGAACTGCACGGTCCCCGTGACCCTGCAGGAACTCACGTCCGACCACAACCCCATTGTGGTCGAACTTGACGGTGTGTCGAGGGAAGACATAACACGAACTGTCACATCTTATAGAGGCGCTGACTGGCGCCTCTATAAGACACACATAAACACACACCTAACACTAACAAACACGATCGCCACACCCGCCGAACTGGAAAATGCGGTGGAGGAGTTCACAAGGGTGCTGCAGGATGCCAAGCAGACTGTTGCCACCACTGTGACCATAAACGACAACAGAGACCGACTCGGACGAAGCGGTCATACGAAACATTCGGGAGAAAAACCGACTAAGACGGCTTTGGCAGCGAAATCGCGACGCCTATGCCAGGGCCGAGATGATCAGGTTGCAAAGACAGATCAGAACCTCCATCAACACTGCAAAAAACCAGAAATGGGGGGACAAACTGGCAGCGCTCAATCCACAAGACAACTCGCTGTGGAAGCTGACAAGAGCCTTAAAGAGTACGCGGGAAGCCATTCCCGCCTTGACGGGCACAAACGGACAGACATCGCTAACAGACGCTCAAAAAGCGAACGACTTAGCCGACCATTGTCAGACTATATATAACAATACCATACCGAATAATCCGGAACACGACCGCATCGAACAAGACGTACAAGAACTGCTCGGTCATGACATCCAACTTACCAGACGACAATTTCTTAAAGTCATGACCAAACCCTCGGAAATAGCACAAATAGTCAAAGACTTACCTAACAACAAGGCATCCGGGGCGGACTGTATCGAATACAAGCTGCTCAAATATCTCCCGAGGAAAGGTATTGTACAGTTAACTTACATCGTTAACGCGATCCTGCGACTGCAGCACTGGCCCAGCCAGTGGAAAGGCGCCGTGGTCGTCCCCATCCTGAAGCCGAAGAAGAACGCACGGTTCGTCGGCAGCTACAGGCCCATCTCGTTGCTGTCGGCGATCTCCAAGTTGGTGGAGAAGGTCGTCCTGATCAGACTCGATGCTGTTCAGGATGAACTTCACATCGACGACGAGTCCCAATTCGGCTTCAGGAGGGGGAGGAGCACGGTGCAACAGGTCGTTAGGGTGGTTAACGATGTAAAGGTACAATACAACCTCGGGAAGAGCACCGCCATGGTGCTCCTCGATATTGAGAAGGCCTTCGATACCGTCTGGATCCCGGACTGACTCTACAAACTCCACCACTATAACTTCCCGACGCACATTACCAAACTCATTCACTCGTTCCTGACGGGCAGAACCCTGCAGGTTCGGTTGAATAACAAACTGTCAACTCGGCGGGACATTCGCGCGGGCGTCCCGCAAGGATCGTACCTGTCACCTAAGTTGTACAACCTGTACGTCTCCGACATCCCGGAGTTCCCGAATACCAAGCTGGAAAAGTACGCCGACGACACGGCCATGTACGCGCATTCGCACAACGCGCAGGCGGCCAACATGCTGCTGAGTGCGCACATGGCTCGTGCCACGGCTTATTACGGCCAGTGGAAGATCCGGGTCAACGCCGAGAAATCGGAGGCGATATGCTTCACGCGTCGATTCACAGAGAATCGACTAATCACACCAATTTCGATCAGGGACAACCAAATTCCTATTAGGGGACGCGTGAAGTACCTGGGGGTGAGACTGGACAAAAGACTGACGTTCAACACCCACATAAACGAAACCATACGGACGGTCTACTCCCTATCCAGGAGTCTGTATCCGCTCATGGTTAGGGGTAGCAGACTAAACAGACACAATAAAAAACTGTTGTACACAATGGTCAGGCCGTCCATCACATACGCGGCGCCGGTTTGGTGCAGCATACCGGCCACGACAATGAAAAAACTTGAAGTTTTAGAACGAAAATATATGCGCCTCATCTCCAATTCTGGAAGGTACACCTCCCTCAGAGACCTCTACGACCGCTGCAACGACATAACCCTGATAGCCGACTACGTCCAGCGCATCTCCCAAAACTTCTATTCGTTCAAACTGGGCGATAGTCCACTAACAAGACACATTACACAAATTAGACAGCATAATGCCCCATTTCGGATTAAACACCCCTTACCATACCAGACGTTACCGATTTTCCTGCAACCACTCTAGCCAAACTTTCACCTACTATACCTTCCCTGCTACTATCCACCTATCACTGATATTTCATACCTTTCATCCACTTTTAATTCTTTCCTGTCCCCCTCTTCTTTTGTTTTTGTACATTTTTGTTTGTTGTTCCTTCGTTTCTGTTTGTACCTTTTTGTCTGTAAATTCATCCTTCCCTCATTAATCTTGTAACAGTTTCCAAATTTTTCATACCAAAACAATTCAAAATTTAGAATCACAGTTTAGGCCAGCCTTGCGCAGCCCGTCGCTGGAGCAATTCGCGGAAGGCACTCCGTACGAGTTATGGTGTCAGCAGCGAAAGTGCCCAAATTAAATAAAGTGTTGTGTGCGCAAACGGGTAAAACCCAGTGATAGTTTTAATCTTTGTTAAGCTTTATTTTTTAAGCCTTTTTTGAACGATATTACTTATTTTAATTCACCTTGTGGTGAAAGGAGTTTGAGTTTTTTATATTTACATTTTTACTTACGCCAAACCAGCCCCGCCTCGGCCCGGCCTTGCAATGCGCCACCGCGTCAACGCGGTGGTCGCAGGACCGGTCCCGGGACGGGTTCTGGGGAGGCAGTTTAATACCCAGTTTACTTTGAATAAAGTTGTTTTGAATTGAATTGAATTGAAAAGCAAGAGATAATTGGTTCAATCCCCCCATATAGCTACTTTTTTTTTGTCATAATATACCTCTAAAATTTTTTTCTGTATATAATAATTTCAATAAAATTTTAGGTTTATCGGATTCTTCACTGGAATCACTCATTTTAAATTATTTTCTAGCTCAAACTGCGCGAATACATACTGACAATTACTTTGACAGCTTATGCACTAACTTGAATTTTTTAAAACGAATAGTTGCCTGTGTACTTAATACACGAACTGTGATTGGTCGATTTCATATCCATACTAGAACGTATATGAAATATATCCGTTCAGTTAACTGGAATGGCCCACTTATCCATTCTACAGACTGTACGGAAAACAGCAAATTTACATAAGGGAGTAGAAAAAGTTACTTGTATATCTATATGTGGCTGTGATCCTGACTATAGTAAAAATATGCAAGTTGTGTAATCATTTTAATTATATTTTAAAATAAATTAAATAAAAAATAAAGTTTAACATACATTTTAAATTTTATATTACTCTACTTACAGTTATTCTTAAATATTTATAACGTTTCTTATCTTATACAAATTGTTTTATACTTCAGTGGATGCACGACAAGCTAATGCAAGGGTATGTTCTATAAAAATATCCATAGTGTGTCTCACTTAAGACTATAACAGCGTAATAACTATTTTGTTTTTTGTCCGATTTAAATGAGGTTTGATGAAAAAAAATCATTTTAGTCATTTTAATAAAAATTATTTCAAAATATATTTTTTTGAAACAATATAAACAACAACAACAACTCGAAGTTCAGTTCGAGCAACGAGGAGCAGCAGCTTTCAGTGAGAACCTGAAGATGGCAGATGAGATTCTGCCGAAACGTCGTTCAGACAACCTTGACTCCTGGAGGAGTCGACCATCGATGCGGGAGAGCACCCGGAAGTACAATAACACTTCATTTAACACCCGCGAAAACCTAAAAAACAACACATATATATATATATATATATATATATATATAAAGTGTTATTGTACTTCCGGGTGCTCTCCCGCGTCGATGATCGACTCCTCCAGGAGTCACGGTTGTCTAAACGACGTTTCGGCAGAATCTCATCTGCCATCTTCAGGTTCTCACTGAAAGCTGCCTACTGCTGCTTCTCATTGCTCGAACTGAACTGAACTGAAAAGTTCAGTTCGAGCAACGAGAAGCAGCAGACTTAACCTATACTGATATATACGCTACGCTGACTTAAAAAACACTTAAACTAAAGAATAATATAATATATCTACAGTATATTGTGGTATAAGCTTCAAAGTAGACACAAATTTTACTTACATTAGAAAACATTAATTTTCATAGTTTTTGAGTCCTGAAAATCTCAAATTTCAAATTTTTTTGGGATTTTAAGAATTCTTCAATTTTACGGAAAAATGTTTAAAATACGAACATATTTTTTTCGAAACGAAAAAATCAATTTTTCTAATTTGTTTAAACGATTTCTGACCGCATTTTCATCTAGCAAACTGTACTTTCTTACAAAGGAGCACATTTTGAACAAGATGGCACAAAAATATTCCATCCGAATAAATTTTCCCTGTCGATGACTGATTTCACCCGCACTAAGAAAACTCAGAAAACTTGAACTATGCTTTAACTTTTCCTGAGAAAGAAATCACAAAAAAATCAAATTTTCAGCTTCTTTGCATTCAAATTTATATATGTTAGTCAAATTCGACTAATCTTAATGTGGAATGAGAAATAGGATTAAATGGTTAACATTTAACATACGCTTAAAAATGGTCAAAACCCATCTAGGAATCATTAACTGAAAAGTGGAGTTAAAAACTACATTATTTTCAAAAAATTAGTTGAAATTTAGAGCAACGATGAATATAAAAAACAACGTAAGAAACAGAACAGATAGAATGTTTGCAAAATTGGCAGAAAATATGGGCGAAGGTGAAAGTTTTGAAAAAAAAAGAAACGTTTTTAAACCCAGAACTGCAAGAAATGAAGAACATTCAGTTGCAGTTTTAGCCCGTGTTTTTGTGCATATTTCTATTCGTCAATTAGCGACAGAAACTGATGTTTCATATTCTTTGATAAAAAGAATTCTGGAAGACAATGAACTGCGACCATATAAAATACATTTACATCAGGGATTGGTTCCTGGAGATTACGAGGAGACGTCTAAATTTTGTAGCATGTTTGGCAGTTGCTCAAGAGATGATTATCTTAGATCGCATAATGTGATCAGATAAATCCCGTTTCCATAATAATTAGAATAGTCAATCGACATAATTGCCATTATTGATCTCAGGATATTCCTGACTGACTTATACAAACTAATTTCCAAAACATCTGGGGAATTAATGTATGGTGCGGAATTCTTAACGGACATATTATAGAACCCAAGTTTTACGAAGGCACACTTACTGGAGAAAGATATCTACAGTTTTTAAGATAAGAATTGTTAAATTTCATAGAAGACTTTCCATTACATCGCATAACATGTTATTACAGCAAGATGGGCACTGCCATATAATGCTATAATTGTAACAAATAATTTAAATATAGCTTATCCAGGTAGATGGATCAGAAATCATAGTGACGGAGTTAAGTGGCCTTCCAGATCCCCGGATCTTACACCATTGGATTTTTCCTTTGGCAATATCTAAAAGAAAGAGTTTACTTTACACCTCTAAATGACGTCGAAAATCTTAAAAATAAAATAGAGTTGAATGTCGCAGATTAAATGTTGAAGTTCTTCAACATGTATGTATCCAAGGCGTGATAAACAGAGGATAATTATGTTTAGAAGCTAACGGAGGTCACTCGATCATGTGAAGTAATAAATTATGTTTTTATTTTTTTAATTGTTAATTGTTAGTTAGTTTTCTTAAGTATTAGTAGCTTTTTTATTGGTAATTATTATTTATTTTTAATCAGCATTTAAGTATTATTATTGAGTATTATTATCGTTAATTATCTAAAGATGCGATTTAATTGTTTGTTTCTCTAAAAATGAATTACATAATTATTTAAAAACAAAATTGGAAATTTTTGTTTCTCATCAGTGTCGTATACGATCCTCGATAAAATCCCTCTCTTTCGAGTCGGATTTGTCTAGTAGGTAGTACTTTGACATTGTAAGTAATGTACAATGTCAAATTTCAGTTATTTCCATCGCCAACTATGATTCAGAAACAAAACCTTTGAATATGGTTTTATCATATTTTATTAATTTTCTCGAAATTTTTCTTATGGAAGTGTATACTTCTTTACCTAGTTGCATGCAGAATCTCTACAATAGTCGGTAAAAAAAGTATAGCATACCATTTGAAAAAAAATCTAGACTGTCGCTACTTCGGCATATGTGAACACAGAGATGATTCAAAGACGTCATTTGATAGAGCTTAACAAGCGATTTACAAATATATGGTTTGTTGTAGTTCATTGTTGAAATAAAAAAGATACAGGGGCGCGAATATCAAACTGAATCACCCAGTATAATCATCAATAGAAATTAATCAATACTATTGTAGAATTTTTAATTTCAACTTTAAAAATTGCAATTAAAAAGTAGAAAAGAAACGTTTTCAATGTTTTCATGTACTAAACTAACTTGGCTACATGGGAGCAATCGAAGATCTAATTTATTATGAGTGGCAAACGATAATTTTCAGATTTCAAATAAGTGACACTTCCTCGCCTCGGTATACATTGTGTACAGTCAACGACCCGCGATTTTTATTTTTCCTGACAAGTGACTAGCATGCGATAAGGCAATTTGCTTTCAATGACATCCACTTTAACGTTATTATTATATTCTCTGTGATGTGGATTCTTTTACGTTATTCTGTCCGAATAAATTATATTTTGTGATACGATTATGTGTTTCAATATATTTTTCTGGTGATATTACAGACAGATATTATGTAAATTTATATATTTAATGTATAATTTATACTAAAATTACTTAACGCCGCGCGCCGTACATGAAACTAGAATAAACTATAATATGAAAGTAAATACTAGCAAATATAATTCAAATTATTGTTGGATTGTTACACATATTTGTTTCGAAGAATTATTTGATCAAAGCGAATTTGCCGGCTTCGATATGTACTTGGTAAACTTCATGGCTTGTTAAACAGCTAATTAAAATGATTTGAAATGCGTAAGTTTAGATTAAAATATTGCCCTCAATTCTGCATGGACCAGTCTGCGTAATTCCGATGTTATTACTTAAGTTTTGCCAGATTTTGTGGTTGGTACTAGAGGAATTTAAAACTTCTACTTTGCTTTAATTAATGACGTGTAAATATCTGCTAACATAATATTATTTCTTTATAGAACTACCTAATTAGCAACTAAATATAGTAGGCATATGAGAAACATGAGATGAATATTACAGTATTCTGGATTAATCAAAAGATTCTGATTTTATTTTGCCGCAATAACTGACTGACTGAAAGTGTACAACCTGTGAAAATTAGATTTCCCATCTTATCTTCCTATTCAGCTTTGCCATTGCTGCAAATTAGAATAATTATGTCCTCTATGATAATTAGAATAATGTTATTTCAACTTAATTACATCAGCTGAATAAATAATGTTATGTGCACGCCGTCTTACGAGGAAAGGTTTAACCCCTTAGTAGTGAGAAGCTAGCGATATAATGCTAGTTCACCGGTCGGTACAGAGATGGCCCATTGGCTTCCTACCAGAGAGCTATTAGAAAAAGGGAGAACCGTCTGGTTACGGACTAGAATGAAATTAATGAATCTCGAATAAACGTCATGGAGTATATAAGAAGCGGAACCAACGCATCGGGACAGTTCTAATTCAAATAGCAATGAGTCCAGATTAAGAGAAAGAACAGTGATTAGTACAAAGTGATTAAGCTGTGAATTATAATGGTGGGTTTAGGGTAGGTAAAATTTATAATTAGGTAGTAACGAGTTGAGATTAAGAAAAGTGATTAGTACAAAGTGATCAGTTGAGAATTATAGTAGTGAGTTTATAGTAGCTAAAAGTTATAATTATAGTGTAATTATAGGGACTAAATAGCAATTTTTCACAAACCAGTATATTTGATGTTTAAAAACTATTTTTACAAAACGCCAAAACAGTTGAACGCTGAAAAATAGCACATATGCGAAAACGCTCCCACCCCCAATACCCGGACCCAGCGCAGGGTTGTCACCTTCAACAAGAGTACGCACCTTAAAAGTCGAAGAAGGTTTTTAGACGCTCGTTGAAAAATTAAGTAGATCTTGGTCTAATAATTTATATTTCACAGAAAAAAACTCAGTTGCCTTGGTCTCTTTTTGGCAAGTCTTATTCCTTTTAAAAGACTTGCAAAAGTCTATTTTTCTAGTAACTTTTTCAAAATATAAACTATCAATTCTTCAAATGGCGGCTCGAGCCGGCAAGTTATACATTATCCAACATCAATTTAAAACGATGTAAAACAGGAGCGCGGTATAACTTTGTAAACCGATTTCTAACGCGTAGTATCCATAGGCGTGCGTAACTTACTTTTTAAGGCAATACATGCCCTACAATATTTTAAAAATCGTTTATTATTCACGTAATACTGTTTTCTGTTTTACAGCCTTATTAACTAATAATTTATGACTGAACGTGGTGAATATGTATAGCCGAGTTCATCTGTTTTCGGCACTTAAAAAACACAACAAAAACTTATAAAAAATAATCATTATCGCCGTTGACAAACTTTACGCATTTAGTCAATGATATTTTCTAGAGCACGTAAAAATTTCATGGCCTCTTGATGTAGAACTAGAAAAACTTGATACTATAGAAAATGTAACTGTCCAGCAAAATCCAACGGAGAGATGTGAGTAGTTTTTGCTACGATGGAAAGGGGAAAGGTATATACTCGGAATGCTAGTAAGGTAAGACGTTAGAATAAAATTAAAAAACCTGATGACATTAACAACATAATTATAATATTTAAGTCTTGTTAAAAACAATAAAAATAAAATATAATTTCATTAAAACGCCGTCGTATCTCAAACAATTAGTTATATTATTTTACCTCAATTAAAATAAAACTTCTATTAAAGTAAGAAATAATGATAAAAGAAATTCTGTTTCGAGAGAAAAAAAATGGTCACGTGGTAACGGAGTCATCAGCGAGCTCACTAATAGAATCATTCCCTACCTTTATAATAAGCTCTATGGGGCAAAATGAGTTACTCTTTTTCTTTGTTTACAATGTGATTCATGAATTTTTTCCATATATCGGTTTTTAACGCTTACAGTCGGATTCTGATTGCATTATTTCAACTCGTGTTTTACACTGCTCCAAATCAATTCTATTGGATTAAATATGTAGTAATATGGCGGTAAACGTAACAGCCTATGGCCGTGTGTTTCGCAGATATGGTCTACAATATATTTTTTTTATGTACATACTTCGATGTGCGATGTAAAGCAACGTTAGTCGCGGTTAGTACTTAGATGGGTGCCGTGTTGTAGTGTTGTAGGGTATTTCCCCTACAAGTCAAAAAACAAAAACAAAAAATTGTAAAATTAATCAAATATTCATAACGATTCATGCACCATGGCAAACCATATAAAAAAAGTCAACCAGACACAGTTTACACTAAAAAACTACATTCAAGTTCACAAAAATCTGAAAAAATTCACACAAAAACACTCGATAATTATAAAGTAACGTAGATTCACCGATATCTAACTTTAAACATTCATTCTAGTCATTTTACAAAAGATTCATTACAAAAAACACTCCTTATAAATACAGCCCCCGTATATTCACCGACAAGACCAAAATTACTATCCGTACCTAAAATTTCAACGTTTTACTTCATTTCATTAACTTTCTACCATTTCACATTCTAAATTTTACTACTTTTTGACAACCCCTCGTATACTTCAAACTACGTTCCGTACCCCAAACCTTAATATTCTGAATCATTTCATCAACTTCTTGTAACTAAAACATAATATTTTTAGTCGAAAACTCCTCTATAAAATCCTTATTGTACTATAAGGAACGTAACCAGACTGCAGCCAACAGCCACTCTCCGGGCTGTTGGTTGCAGTCTGGTTACGTTCCTTATAGTAAAATAAGGATTTTATAGAGGAGTTTGCGACTAAAATATTATGTTTTAATATTCCGCCCTCTAAAAGTACATTAGAACTTCTTGTAACTAATTCACATTTCAAATTATATTACTTTTCGACAACCCCTGTATACATTAAACCACGTTCCGTACCTCGAGTCTTAACGTTCTATTTAGTCTCATGAATTTGTTGCAACCCAGTTGCTGTTTTAAATTTCACCACTTTTTGATCACCCCTCGTAATACTACATACAATATCTCGATTCCCCTTCCAACCGATATCTGCGCTCAAACTCGACTCGTGCCTATTAGGAACATTCTCATATCTTATTTCCAGCCGCCTTGCCTCTATCGGGAACATTCTCATGTCGTTTCAACTAAGTAAACATCGGACCTCCGTTATTACTTTACGGGGTCGTTTCAGATTATTAATTTTTCGATCAATCACCCTTCAATAACTTTCAAACCCGATTATATTAGATTCGTTTTTATATAAAAAAACTCCCCTTTTCATTGCCGATTTTTTCATATAACTTTCATTTCCAAAATTTCAATTTTTTTCAGTATTGCGCAATATTTCGCAATCGGTGACTCATCCTCGCCCGCACGGAGCGATATCAAGCTTTTCAAGATGTTTTAAAACGGGACGCGAGACTCACGGGGCACGAAGAACGCAACATTTCTAAACGTATAAGTACTCGAGCACAGCCAAGCCAAGGGAAGTTCAATTTTGGCAGTGACCCCTGTGTTAAGTAATCGCGAAGTGGTTTTTGAAGTTAGTTATTTAAAAGTGATTTTAAGTGTAATAAATTGATTTACTAGTGCTTCCGATCCAGTTTCTATTTAACTAAAGCTGTAGTTACCCACCGTCTAGTTAGGCTTTCTTATTTTCTGACCCTGCATGCTTTTCGTGACCAGCTGTTCGAATCTAGCTTCCCAGACCGAGACCTGGTTAAAAAGAGTTAGTTTTAAGTTTTCACCTTAATTGGCCCCCTTTTAATTTCAAGTAAATCATCTCGCCTTCGCGGCCCACGCAGTTTTTAAATAAAAAAGTTAATTTTTTCAGAGGAATAAAGACAGACATTTCAATAAACGTTTTCGCAAAATTCCACAGACTGAATTTATGCCGTTACTTATTAAATAAAAAATTTGTTAAATAAAATACCATTCATTTTAAACTCTGTTCAGTTAAAAATTTCAAATATATAATTTGTTAGAAAACCATATACAGGGTGTAGTCGTTGACCCTGTCAGAACAAAAACAGACTAATCAGTACTAAATAAACTAAAATTTTAAAACAAAGTGTTACAATAGTTCCAAACCATATTATACAGGGTGTAGCAATTAACCCTAATTACAACTACAGAAATCGAACCTAAAGGCTTCTCACATCAAAATGAAGTGCACGACCGTTCTCTAGGGTCACAGCTCTCACTCACCTATGAAGCAATTTTTTATTTCTCCAATGCAGAGGACCAAATCGTATTCAACAGTACCTTTCACTCATCACAGACAGACAAATTTTCAAAAAACTTAAAATTTCCAAAATAATTCATTAAACTCATTCACCAAGTCAAACTATTAAAAAAAAAGTCATTACAAATATTAAATTTGCATAAAACTACAATTTCAGTCAACAAAATCTGAATAAATTCAAATAGCACCGATAATTCTCGAATAGTCCAAATTCATCGACAACCTCACTCCAACATTCATATTCACCAAAATACAACTCAAAAGTTACAAACAGCTGCTCTAAAAAATACAGCCCCTTCACAGACTCGCATCACATCACATATGTTTTCCACATCTCAAGTCATAATGTTATTACTCGCTTCTATACATTTTTACAAGACATTTTTTTCTTAAATTCATATCCCCAGTCAAGTTTTAAATCATACATCAAAACACTTCATCACTTCCACTCTTCGAATACATTACGGGACCACTTCCAAATTCAATTATTTCCGCAGTTATTACAAATAACTTCCAAACCCGAATCAATTCAAACTTGATTCTTGCATCAAAAAGTTCCCCTTTTTATGGCCCATCTCATCTTATGGCTTTTCGTCCCGAATGTTTAATTTATCAAAATGTTTGATGCAGTGTTGTGCAATATTGCGCAATATTACGCTATCCAGCTCTTTCCAGACCGCTGCAAGCACCGTCCCCATAAAACCATATAAATAGCCGAGCCCGGAAAGCTCTTGCTGAGTCAGTTTTCCGGTGTAACTTGCGATAATCAAATCCAGTGTCCGTGCTACTTCCTAGGCCAGAACCTAGTAAAAAAAATTGAAATCATCACCGGCGCTACTGTATATCTGCTCCACTACATCTCATATACGAGGGGATATATTATATTGATAACGCGGCGCTGCCTGCTATATACCACTGTAGAAGTGTAGAGAGGCATAGCAACGGACATCCCTGGTAGAGACGCTGAATTTATAATATTTCAAACTGACATTGGATAAACTATACAATGGGAGAGAGCTATTTCAAAAAGCTTAATGTTAAAACGAGAAACGTGTTTATGCAATAAGTGATAATACTAATGAAGTGAATACAATTCTATTAAGTCAAGCAAATTTCGATCCTTAGAAAATAAAATTATCTCTCATTTATCCAACTAGTATAAATTGAATCTAATTATGTGATTACAGTATACTAAATTAAGTATATTGGAGAAGAACATTATTTGCAGAATTGTGTATTCAGTAAATGAAAAGGTTCTAATTACAAACATAATTGGTTAAATGAAAAATATATACCACTTCCCATTTCCTGTTATTTTTTAATCATGTGTACCAATAGTAGCATATTTCCAACCGTTCGATCGCATAGCAACCGATTTTATATTTCCAGTGAATGCTCTAGCGCTTCAAACGTAAATTTCAAAAGAGCTTAATATATACTGACGGCGTCACAATTCATTTATTACCTTCATTGTAATTTGTTTCCCATATTTGAATAATACTATAATGCTATAATAATTTATTGAGATTGAGTAACATTATTCGGATATGTTCTATTTAGAAATTGTGTTTCTAATTCTAATTAATGTTATATCATTAATCACATCAATTTGTGCGTTATCATAATTGCGTTTATTTTCAGTGATGTATTCAATTTCCACGTAGTCTTGTTTTATATGCATTTACTTAAAAGTGAATAGAAAACCTACATGTTGGTGTTTGATTTAAAATGAAGTCAGGTTATATCCAGTTAGCAAAAAACCACCCACAGGATGTCCTTAAGATATCTTTGTGGGCATTCAGGAGAGCCTGTGAATGGTACTGCCCGAGGTATCCTCAAGACTTCCCAGGATTTTCTGTTTATAACACAAGATATAAAATAAATGGGGCATTTTGGGGACTACTACTCGGAATGGGCCCATGATATCTCAGGACTGTCTTCGTAGGTTACAAATGTGATATAATTATTCCTCATGGTTATGCAGTACATTCTGCTTGAGAATATCATCATTATTAATTTTCCACAATGATAGAATATTATTATGTGCACGCCCACTCCCTCTTACGAAGAGAGGTTTAGTCCCTGGTGGCAGAGTGAAAGAAGGCTTGCCTAGTTAGCTACGCTAATATGGCGCCATCCCCGGGCCAACTAACGAACTACCATTACAGTCTGAAGTGAAATAGAGGAATCGAGAATAAACGCCACGGATATATAAGAAGCGGATTCAACGCACGGAGGCAGTCAGTTACGTATTAGATGAGCAAGTAATTGGATACGATAACCAACAGTAATAAGTTGTGAAAGAAAGTAGTGAATCTATAGTAGATTAAAGTCATAATTAGTGTATTATTGTAAGGACTAATTATTATAATTTAGTGATTAATAAATCAGTGGTTAGTGAGAGTTTTTGTTGCAATTTATTGGACTTACGCTTGGAGGTGTTTACTAGAGGGTGAAAATGTGAACGATTCATGCTATGGGCGTCTGAGGGACGCATTGTTACTGTTGCTAAAATTTACACTAAGATATTCACCTGAAGGGTTCAATGGGTCTGTTACAGATGTAAAATATAAAATTTACAGTTACTCTTTAGTTTTTGCTTAACTGCTGACATTAAATGATATTGATTGGATGTCATTACACTGTCTTAAAGCTAACCTGCTTATAAATAACACTCTCTTAATTAACCTCAAAGGGAACTTCAATTAATTTAACTCAGGAACACACAATGATAAGAGAATATATTTGGATAAAGGTATATATTGGGTATTTTCAGATAATTTTATACAGCTACAAATTCTAAATATGTAAGAATATTAAGAAGGTTAAGAAGTGTATATGTTCAACAAGAGTGTCGGTCCATACCACACATGGTGAGGAATAGGACGACTCGGACAATGCAGTCTCCAACTACCATCCAGTTTAAGTTTTTAGCAAACAATTGACAAAAAGATTCTATCAAAAGTTCAATATTTACGACTGTGGGCTTTTTTATACGTACCAATTTAGAAATATCACAAATAATTTCGGGCGCTCACACTAGAGCTTGATAATGCTTGAATGGCAACAATTCAGAATACTAAAAATTATTCTTATATGCGTCCCTCAGGCAAGGTGGTCCCATGCACTATGTATATGGTAAGGATACTTTTGTGACACTGAATCACTTAGAAATTGCCTAAGGGCAAACACGACGGAAAACGTATAAAATTACCGCCAAAATCGACTTCAAAAAGTGAAAAATTTGTCTTAAAAATTTTTGCCAAACTAAATTTTTACTTATTGTTATATTCAGTATTATGCCTAAGATGCAGTGCTGCACAACGCCGGTTTGTAATAAAGATTTTTATTCAGAAGTAAAAGTCGGTTTCCAAAGTAGTTGCTAATTTTGGTGGTCGGAGCGACATCAAGTAAATTTACGCCCCGACATTCATTGCAGTTATGTAAATTAATCCATGGAGCGATGATTGTTCTCCAAAGTGAAATTTTTGTTGCAGTTGCTAAAAAATTGAAATTTTGTTATAAATTCGGAAAACATATTTCCTCGAAACGGCATTTAAAATAATTACGTTCATGGATCGAATTTTACTTTAATTCCTCTCGCGGAATTGGTTTTTATGATAATTTACAAAATACTCGATTTTAGGTGCAGTTACGCAAAATTAAATTTTGTTGAAAAATTAAAAATTATTAATTAAGTCCTTTTTACTTGTACTTCTAAAAATATCTTCCGACGATGTTTTTACTAGTCGCAAGCTGTTCATGCAAAATATTTCGGATTTCGTTATAGTTACGCAAAATTTATTCGATGAGAGTTTTGGCTGATTTCAAGTGTGATGAATTTAGATGTGTTTTGGGGGGTTCTTTGACATAAACACGTAACAATATATGTTATTGTCTTATTATAGCAAAAAACTATTCGATGCCATCAAGTGCAAAGCTGCTGCCTACAATACCAACAAGAAATAAAAAATATTTTTTTTTAATCGAAAAATTTTACTAATAAAAGTTATGCAGAATTATTCAAAAGTTTAAATACATAATTTGATCAAAAATAAAAAATACTGAAATTTTGTTTAAAATGTACAGAATACGTGAAAACCAAAAAAAGGAGTTTTTCAAAACGTAAAATTCATTAAAATAATATTTTTAGATTTTTTAAAGCAATGTTTCAGTATCTATTAGGTTTGGTTAAATTGTGTAGTGTGTATTTAAGCTTATTGGGTACTTCTTACACCTTTAAACAATTTTTTATGGTGCTACCCAAAATCCAACGTGTACAATGAAATGTTCGACACACAGGAACAGTCATTAGATTTTTTTTAACGTATGTGACTGTTATAAATAACTCGCAAATAATTAATAGATCAGTAAAAGACATATTAAAACGTTCCCAAGTAAGCTTTAACGCTGGAGGTGTTCATTTTGAACATCTATTATAGTTTTAGTTCGTTTTGTTACCTGTT
The DNA here is from genome assembly GCA_963675555.1 of Leptura quadrifasciata. Lineage (NCBI taxonomy): Eukaryota > Metazoa > Arthropoda > Insecta > Coleoptera > Cerambycidae > Leptura > Leptura quadrifasciata. Next base: position 110,145,862 of record OY776676.1, on the reverse strand, counting down.
TTTCTTATTTTCCTTTTCTGATAATACGCGTTGTATATTGCTAATTATTAAATTATTTGTTTGTGTTTTCAGGTCATCCATAACTTCAAAAATATGCTCAAAATCCATCAAAAATGAAATTTTCATATATCGTCCCCTGAATTTGCGAAATAAAAAATAAAAATAATTTTTTTCATGCTTATTAAGGAAGTAATTTTCAATTCAATGCCAGAATCTGATTGGCAGGCATCGAGTGAATCCTAACCTCGAAAAAATTATCGAAATTCTTCAAAAATGAAATTTTCATATATCGTAGTCTGAGTGTTGGAAACAAAGGATCAAAAACAATTTTTTCTCATGTCTGTTGAGGAATTGAATTCCTTCAAATTAGGACCTCCTCCCTGAAAGGTACCCTGGTAAAGCGATGAGAAATTTCTTTTCTTAAGTCCTTCAAACAGCTGAATTTAAAATCAACTCCACAATAGGTCAGTTCTTCTAAATAAGAGACTAGGTACAAATTTTAATGAATCTGACTGATAAAATCTCGCTCTTTCAAATACATTTTAACTTAACACATACAAAATCATATACATGTATCCAACAGCAAAACTTAGTATATGAATTTTTCCCAATTCGCTGCAATCTAAGTATTTGAAACATTCTGATGCTACATTTATTTGAAGATTGTAGATATATGTCTATCTTCACTGTTTAAAAAACTTGCGCTTGAAAGAAAGTATATAAAAATGTTACAAAACAATTTTCGAAGTTAAAAACACCCATAACATGATAAGTAAATATTAAAATGTGTATTAGTAGACAATATATAATATCGTTATGTGCCGCCCTCTACCGGAGAGAGATTTAATTAATCCCCGGTAGCAGGGTGGAAGGAAGACTGCCTAGTTTGGCTACCGCTAAGATGTGCCATCGCTGGTCCAATTGGCGAATGGCCATTATCACAGAACCAGAAAAATCGAAATTGTTCGAGAATGGTTAACCCAAAAAATGAAAAATTATCCAAATAGGCTGGAGTGATGACAGGGCAAATCGAGAACGTTCGCCACGGATATATATGGAGTGAATCCCGTGCACGGAACATAATTTTATATTAGACGAACAAGTGAACAGATGGAATAAGAGCAGTAATAAGTTGTAAATTTTAGTAGTGAGACTATAGTAGATAGAACTAGTAATTAGTGTGTACTAATGTGTGTACGGACGTAATTACTGTAATTAAGTATTAAATATAGTAGTAGTTAGTGAAAATTCTTGTTGCAGTTATTTGAACCTACGTACAGGGTGTTTACTGTAAATTGTAAACACGTAACAATATACTATTAAAACTATGAAATATATACCACGTGACGGTCGAAATCGTTTTAGGCAGGTAAACAGAAAACAGTGCATTTTTCTTCGATAGCTCATAGCCGTCTTTTATCATACCCAAAACTATAATTTGATTATTATAAATTTTATTTATGGTGTTGTGTTTATTAATTAGTATCATTTCACATAATAATCTTTTCTTATAATTTTGTTCCTTGTCTAAAATCTTTACGTCAGCAAATATAAAATCATGGTTTGACTCAAAATGATGTGTTGCAAGAGCAGATTTTCTTTTTTATTACCATGTATTTATTTGCATGAGTATGTATGTTATTTAATTCTAGTTTTTAACAGTTGTTTTGTTTGTCCGACATATACTGCGCTACAATTGCAGGGTATTTCAAAAACTAAATGTGATTTATCTCCAGATGATTTGTCTTTCATTGTTGAATTTAAGTTTCCAGTCTTTCTGTATGATAATAAACCACATTAGAATATTCATTAGTTGTATATTAGTTAATTAGGAAAGTGTGATTGTCTTAATAAAATCATAAAATAAGATACTTATAATTTTATAATAAAAATATGTTTAAAATTATTTTTTTAAATAAATTTTAAATTTTTAAAATCCTTTAAATTTTTAAATCTTTATTATAAATTAATATAGTGGGGTTAAAAAAGAACCAAGTAGCATTGTTTTTAATTAATTATTTTAATCTGTACTTATTATGACTAAATTTATTTTTATATATTTTGTAGTCCTGAACCAGACAATAAAGCTTATCGAAACGTCGACTTTAAAGAGGATATAAGGTTTGCTCCTTTTATTTTATCCAACTATCGACGGAATACCTACCTAATATTTTTAAAGAAAGATCATGTTTTTTACGAGTTATTGTTTTATTTTTTTAACAAATATGCTTTAGTAAAATGTTGCTGTGGAAGAAGATACAGTGTCAATGTTCAAATTATTTTTTTATTTCTTTGCAATAACTCAACAGCCTTTTGACTGATCTTTGCCAAATTTGCTAGAGGAACTTTTTTTATTCTAAGAAACAATAATTTATGTATTACATCACGTTAGACCATAGAAGGCGCCGCAGGACCTGTATCTGATGATGAATTTTTTTCTTTTTTTTTTTGACGAAATGTGGTACTTCTGACCAGAAAATCTGATGAGGGCGTCATTTCCACATATAAAGGTACACTTGGTAGAGCTTGATAACTCCAACCGTTTTCGAGGAAAGTGCCGTTAAACATTTCAATAATTTCTTGAAAGACCCATTCAAATTTAATGAAACAAAGTGTGGTTACGTTTTAGTTTTGTCATTTACGTCATTTAATCATTTTATTTTGTTCTTGTGTTCCTCGAGCTAATTTCTTTAACTTCTTTATTTACAATGCCTAGACATAATAATTTTTCAAATAAGGAAATGAAGGGATATGCTATGTGTTTACGCACAAAATAATTTTAGCGGACGTGCTGGAGCGGGGAGATACTAAATAAATAAACACCACAGAAATTAGACAACCCCCAATTTCAGAAGCCAGGGCTTGTGCGGAAGGGAGTTACACTACACATTGAAAAAACGCGGACATACAACCATTTCCTCCGACAGTGCCGGAGCCAGGATTCGAACCCGGTGGTGCCATGTCCGTGTGATTAACCGCGATTGCCACCTCGCGCCTTAACCCACCCGGCTATCGACCAGACTCATTGCAATATCCAAATAGACTACAGCCAACCATAAGATTTTCAAAAATCTGTTTCGTCGTGTGAGAGAAACGGGTTCATTTCGTCATAAAAACGATATAGGACGACCGAAATGAATTACTCCAGATCAAGAACTAGAAATTTTAGTTCGTGTGGATGAAGATCCTCAAGTCACCTCAAGTCGTTTAGCAGCGGCCACAGGGGTGAGTAAACAATATGTCCTAAGAGTCTTACGCAAATAACGCTTCTACCTATATCATCTCACTCCTGTACAAAACTTACTTCGAAGGCATCTTCCACAAAGGCTGTCAATTTGTTCTAAATAAACACAACAGGGATCTAAATTTTGTTAAGAACACTTTATTTACCGACCAAGCAACTTTTACTCGCCGAGGCGTTTTTAACTGGAGAAATACCCATTACTGGGAAGTAGAAAATTCTCATGCCGTTAAAGAAAGGCATTTTCAGCAAGAAATTAAGATTAACGTTTGGTGTGGTATCATCGGCGATCAATTGTTGGGACCATTTGCCCTTCCTCCAAATTTAAAAGGAATACTGTCCTTTTTTCTTGAAAATACTCTTGCTGATATATATTACATGCTTTCACGCTAGACATATGGAACAGAATGTGGTTCATGCAAGTTGGAGCTCCGCCTCATTTCTCCGTTAAAGTCAGGATTTATCTTGATGAGACTTTCCCACGCAGATGGAACGGTTGAGGAAGCGAGTTTGCTTGGCCACCAAGGAGTCCTGATTTTAATCCTTTGGATTATTATGTGTGGGGACATATGTAGTCCTTAGTATATGCAAACATATCAAGTCAAGAAAAGAACCGTGGGACAAAATACAAAACGCAGCGAATTTTATTAGAGGACGGGAAAATGTATTTTTCAATGTAAGAAATTATGAACAGAATTAGAAAAGGCATAGAAGTAGGTGGAGACCATATTGAACATTTACTCTAAGTTGCAGCAATGGTGTTTTGCATGGGGGACAAGTTTATAATGTCATTAAGTCATCTTTTAAGTTATTTTTTGATATTCTAATAAGATTAGATCCTTATTTTAGACAATCCTTTTAAATCTTTTGATTTATGTATTTATCCCAATACCATGAAAATAATCCATTAGTTCATAAGAAAGCGAGAGAGTTTACGGTGTTATTACGATTTTGTTTTCCCTTACGTTTTGTACTTTTTTCAATAAATACACTTTGTTTCATTAAATTTAAATTTGTCTTTCAAGAAATGATTGAAATGTTTAACGGCACTTTCCTCGAAAACGGTTGGAGTTATCGAGTTATACTAAGTGTACCTTTTATACGTGGAAATGATGATGTGAAATGATTCCTCATTAGATTTTCTGGTCAGAGGTACCACAACGTTTCGTTAAAAAAAATATGAAAAAATTTCATCATCAGATACAGGTCCTGCGGCGCCCTCTATGATCTAACGTGATGTAATACATAAATTATTGTTTCTTAGAATAAAAATAGTTCCTCTAGCAAATTTGGCGAAGATCAGTCAAGATGCTGTTAAGTTATTGCAAAGAAAACGAAAAAATAATTTTAATTTTGACATCCTGTATCTTTTTCCATAGCAACATTTTACTAGAGCATATTTCGTTATATCTTCACATTTTGCCCCAAATAATCTACTCCTGAACTATGGCCTATTATTAATGGGTCATCCTGTATAGTAATAATAATAATAATAATAATTAAACATCGACAACTCCCAATACCAGAAGCCAGAGGCTTGTGCGGAAGGGGTTTACACATTAAAAAACGCAGACAAACAACCATATCCTCCGACAGTCCAATACCAGAGCCGCGGAGCTCGAACCCGGTAGCGTGATATCCGTTAGATTAATTGCGATTGTCACCTCACGCTTTAACCAAGAAGGTTGTTGACTAGACATTATAGTAAGGGTATATATATAATTTTGTTATCTTAAACTTAATATTTTCCTTAAATTAAAATTAAAAAAACATAATTAGCTTTAGTCTTTCCTTTTAAATAACACCGATGTAAAAACCATTGTAGAAATTTTTTCAAAATTTCCTTTCGATTTTGATTACCATTGGTAGATACGAGGGACATTAGAAGAAACATGTTATCTTAAATTTTAATCCTTGCTGGGTTTTTCTTTTATTGCAGGCCCTGGTAACCGAAGAGGGGCAATGTCCAATAATATTCTCACAGGTGTGGGTTCGTGATGAAGATAAAAAACTGTGGAGCAAAACGTACATGCTACTGAGGGACCAGAAACTTTACACTTCCTCGAAGGTGCAGGCCATAGCGAAGTTTCTGAGGTCACCGAAGAGTAAGGCGATTGCAATGGTAAGCGAATTAATAAACTTTGAATTATATCCGTATTGTTTATTAAGTTTTATTAATTGTATAAGTCGGCTATTACATTGAATATAACAATAATAATAAGGAAAAAAATTTTATCCACAATAATTTCAATAATTTACAAATAATAGTGATTATATTACATGATAAAATTAAAAAATTGATGGAAAGGGGAGCGCTTAACTAGTATTTAACAGCTTAGACCCTAAATTTACCAATTGACATTGACTTTCGAGAAGTAGGTGCGGCTCATTGTATTGATTTATTACACTATAGGACGAAAAATGCAGCTTTGTGCATAGGCACAGAAGGAAACCTTTACTACATATATTAATGTCGTGTATGTCAGTCTGAAATCTTCTTGTTGGTAATCAGTTTGTGATAAGAACAAAATGCATTATAATTTCGTCTACTTTTCATTAACAACCATCCTAAATTTTCAAATTCCTGAGAAATGTGATTGAACTATTTTGTACCACAATTAAATCGAACGCATGCAGTCTGTATTTTTGTATACAACACTGTCAATACAAGAATTATAATGAATACCACAGTAGTTAAATTGTGACAAAACTAAAGTCACACACAACAAAGTTGTTTGGATAATAATAATATATTTATTAGAGTTAATATAGATAGACAGATAGATATCTTTATTTGACCACTTAACATATAAGGTTACATTTGTGGCAAGTCAGAGATTACTAGTCTACAGATAATATAAAATATAAATATTACAAACATATGAAATAAAATATATATTAGATTAGATTAGATTCACAAAGGAGCTGGTTGTTTAGCCTTTACCACCGCGACCTTTTCAGGTCTATTGTGATGCTCCCAGAATATCTTCCTTATAGTACCTCATCCAGCTTTGTCCTTTGTACTAGACTCCACAGCTTTGATAAAGGCCCTTTTGTATAGCTGTCCGCCCTTGGTTTTCTTCTCCGAGTACTTGGAATCTCAGCCTCACCAGGCCTTCACAGTGGCACAATACGTGAACTGAGGTTTCCTCTTCCTCTTGGCAGAATCTGCATGTCGCATCCTCTGCCAGGCCCATTAGACTCATGTGTCTATTGAACCGGCAGTGGCCAGTTAGAAGGCCCACTATTACTCTGAGGACCTTTCTATTCTGGCTTAGTAGGTCTTCCGTAAATTTGGCCGAACGTTCTTTAATGTATATATAAAATATATAGGCTGTCCATTTTATCAGGGTCTTCGAGAATATCTCACTTAATATCGGTCGTACAAAAAAATTATTTTTACGAAAATTGTGCCTTTTTATATAACCTACAAAATGGTTTAAATACATTTGAAATCTATAAATATCGAAAATGCGGAAAACGTCTAGGCCAAATATCTCCGTTATTTGAAGAGATACGAGAAAAATTCTAAGGCGAACATTTTTTGCAAAACAGTGTTTCAACGAGGTTTTATCTATTTTTTTTTCAAAACCTGTGTATTTTGAGATTTACTCTTCAGGCTGTTAAAAAAAATATTTTGAAACGGGCGGAAAATGGCGCCATGAAATAGAGTATTTTCCTCCCTTTTCAACGATATATCACATGTCATATTTATTCATTGGTACTACGTTAGTAATATATTAAGTGAGATATTCTCGAGTGCCCTGATAAAATGGACAGCCTGTATAGACACTAATTACATACCATACAAAATATACAAAAATAGTATCAGGTGTACAATTTATACATACATTGTACTATGTACAATATTTACATAAGTCAGTATATACTTCAGTACAGGTAGAACATTCAAAATGACAAAACAGGGTTATACAACGAAATTGTTAAATGGATAAGGAAAAACACACAATTATAATTTACTAGGCAAAATCCGCGTTTACAAATTTATACAAACTGCAAAACGCATTGTCTAATAAAAAATCGGCAGCTACTGGAAGCGGCTGGAACCTCCCCACTCGGTGGATCTTTGAAGCCGAAAAGAGCATTAAATTGTGTGACAAAACCTCACTAAACATAATCCGATCTCATCCAAAACATTTTCAGATCTTCTGGGGCACCAAAGAATCGCACATGCAAAGTTTAATTCAAATCCGTTCAGTGGTTTCGGCGCTATTGTGCCAACACACATACACACACACATAGACATTTTTCAAAAACCCCTTTTTTGGGTTCCTAGGACCTCAAAACGTAAAGATTTGATGTTATCTCAATTTTCGTTTTTGAACCAATTTTAGTAAGTAGTGGAGAGGTTAAAATGTGTTAAAGGTTGCATCAAAACTATTATAGTCTTATAGTAGTATTATAGTATTAAGCTTAATAGCGTAATACCTGGTTTGATTTCGTGTTTTATTACAAAGTCGTAAAGAGTCAATAGTAATATTTTCATTGTTTCTAGTGGAATAGGCATGCATTTGTAAATGAGAGGTGTAAATATTGATATTAGTTTTTATATGAAGGAGACATTGAAGTATATAGATGCAAGGAAGTGCTTTAGTCTTTAGCATCTTTATAGTCATCTCTATAATTTAGCAGTACTACAATTCTTATTGCTCTCTTTTGTATGCCGAAGACAGATGCACTGTGAGTAGAGTGACCTCAGACTAAGATATCATAAGAAACTCTGGAATGTATAAGTCCAAAATAGGCCGTAATTAAAGTTGTTTGTGACAACTGATTTGCAAAATTACGTAACAAGTATGTATTGCTGGAAACATTCTTGCAAACGAAATCTGTGTGGTTTTCCCAAGTTAATTTATTATCCAAGTAGAAACTTTACACGATTAGCTGTACCATTTTTTATGTCAGTATTGACTTGGTGAAGTGAAAATACCATATTCTCAGATTTAGATGTATTTAAGGTTAACCTATTCGCCAAAAACCAAGTTATTTACATAAATAAGGATAAGGAGTGGTCCCAGTACCGAACCTCGAGGAACTCCCTCAACAGAATTATGTAGGTAACTTCTAAACCATAAGAGACAGAAGGTCGGTTAAATTAGGATAATTATTTTTTTTCTATTAACAAACAAGCACTCACAGTCCAGGACGAGTGAGCACTTCGTGTTTCCTGTACGTTTGTTTATTGTTATTAAAATGTAAACGTTATTATTATTATTAATACTATTTTGACATCGGGCTTATGATGCCTTTTGTTTTTCAATTATTAAACATTCTTTTATTTAAATGCCTACATCTTCATTAATTGATTAACAGAACATGATATGTCTGTATATATTTAATTTAAGTTCTAGATTCTAGTATATAACAGTTTAATATTATATGCATAGGTTAAAATTTATCGTCCAACTCCTACATACAATACATGTTCACTAAATCACATGGGAAGAAAGAAGGTCTTATTTAATGCGGATTTTCATGAGCCCAAATGCGTAGGTTGCGATAATTCACCATTCCAACCCTAGTAAAAGCCGTCTCATCGGTCCATAAAATTTCGTGAAGAAAGTTACGCTCAGCAATTACTGAATTTAAAATCCACTAGCAAAAGTTCACCTGGAAGTAATCCTTAGGTGGGTTATAAATGGTTTCTTTGTTCTATTTTTAATTCTCTAAATATTGACTTTGGTAATCTATTTAATGAGATCCTTTTGGAACACTTAATGTAGCATCATGTTCAAATCATTATCAAAGTTGGTGCATTATTTCAGATTATACATTTTTTATTAGTCGGGGTGTTTGTGCCAGCAAATTAAATTATTTGAAATAAGCTTAAGAGTCAACTACTGTTATTATTATTACTTAATATATCGAAATATTTTATTTCAAAAACTTTGAATTTTGTATTTATGTTCAAATATAATTCCCATTAAAAACAAATTGCAAAGATTTTTTTCAACCGAATTTATGAGTGCTATTTTGAGTATAAAAATATTTTTCAAAAATCCAGTCAATGATTTGCCTCGCTACAATTTTAGTGGTGACTATTGTGCCTAATAATTTTTTTGAGAAATATGTCATCCGTGACGACGTGGAAGAAATTTATGTTTAAATTTGATTCATTTCATTTTTGGGCGGGGGTGTAGATGTAGAATGTATAACCGTTTTACTAGTCAACTAGGCCTTGACGGGGGTCCATTGTGTCTGGGGATCTACAGTGGACTATAACCACGGTCTTCGGCTTATTTACCACTCGCCCTTATGCGTACCCCTGCCTGCGAAGGGGGTTCTTGCTCCAAGGATTGCGGATTCACTCACACCCCAAGTTTCTGTTATAACGACAGACAGTCCAACAGAGGAGTCCCCAACCTCACTAGTGTTAAAGTGCCCCAGGATTGACTCAGTCAACAGCCTACCAACTATTAGATTAGATGTCGGACCCGCAACAGCCTCATGGATCTTTGAAAAATGAGAAAATTCTGGAATTTCTTAAAATTCGCAGATTTTCAGTTTTGGTGCTCGTGCATTCTGCAGGAGTAATGCTTTTGGGTTTTTTCGGGCTGGTTTTTCAACACTCCAGCAAGTGTTTCAGAAAATAGTTTCAGTAAAGTATATACGATTGGAATTGAAACCGTATAAAAACTAAAAGCCGGCAAAAACAGTCGGTATCTCTTTATTGTACATGGGCGGAGGTAAATGGAAATGATTGTCACAATAAAATGTTAAAATTGTATTAATTTTTATTATTTTTTGTTTATTAGGTTCATTTCACCAATAACATATTTTTGAGGTATTATATCAGTTTTAGATAAAAAGTCTAAATATTTAAATTTATTGGTTTTAGTTTTAAAGTTAACCCATATTATATTGAAATATGTTATTGCTCAGCAAGGACCAACGAGAAGGTATGAACCTATCTTGCCAGGAGGGGATGGGACAGGTTAGATTAACGAGGGGCAACGATTTTAGTCAAAAATAAAATAAAAATTTAAGTTTCTTCTAAAATAAAAACGTAAGTTTCTTGAACAAAGCAAAGAATTATTATATGAAAACAAAAATAAATATTTGTATACTTATATAAAACATAAATAAAAACAAAATTAAAATATTTCTCTAGAATGAAGTAACTTAAATTAAAATTTCTTGACAACTAAACAAAATATATTCCACGAAATGTGACAATAAAAAAGTGAATGAAAAAATGAAGAAAAGTTAATTGACGCGTCCGAATCTTCACTTTCTGAGGAGGAATCATTATCCAGTTGAATTAAAATCGGCGCACTAGGGAGTAGCGTTGGATATCGATTTTCTTCTCCAATTACATGCCTAACGCAATTTTTCCATAAATCAGTATTATTGTCAATGTCATTTATTACTTCTCTTACATGATCAACTACTATCGCGCTTAACGTTGGGGAGTTATTACATTTTCGTAAACGTACTTTTAGTGTTCCCCAAACCATCTCGATAGGATTAAATATGCAATAGTATGGAGGTAACCGCAAAAGTGTATGACCGTGTATATTGGATAAATTATCAATAACATATTCCTTTTTGAAATTCTGTTCTTTTATTCTTTTCAGTAATTCGCGTTTTATTGGAACTTTTACAGGAATTTTCATTTTTTTTTTCTCATGAATTTTAAAATGTCTTCCTTTTTTGTGCTGTTATTTGGTATTTTATTTAATATACACGAGTGACAAGAAGCATTATCTAATACAATTACCGAATTTGGCGGAATATTTGGTAGAAGCTGTTGAGAAAACCATTTTTCGAATAGATCGGCTGTCATGTCTTCGTGATAGTCTGCAGATGACTGCGATATTTTTTTGGCCGACAAGAGCAACGCATTGGGTACAAACCCATTTTCACTTCGCGCATGAAGTATGATAACGCGTTTTCCTCTAGAACACGGAGTATTTAAAACACAATTGTGCGAACTATCTACCCAACCATACTGAACAACATCATGCGTGTCAAACCACGCATCGTCTAGATACACTATATGCCTGTTTAGTTTACGATATTCTCTAATTTTTTCCAAATAATCTACTCGAAGTGAAACTATACGTCGCGATTCCATAACTACCATACGACTGTCAAGTTTTTTATGTTTAAAGCCGCATTCTAATAAGACATTTCGTAGTGTATCTAAAGACCTATAATTATAATCAGGATAATCGCTCAATTTTTCTCGAATCATTTTTAACGTAGGAACTATATTTTCTTCATACATATTATAAATTATACGCCGTATTACATCTCTAGTGGCATCATCAATATTTTTTAATTTCGTATTTTTCCGTTTCCTCTTTGCGCTGTGATCTATAACATCGTCTTCTTGAATTACACGATAAATTGTTGATTTTGATATTTTAGTCAATTCGTTAATACGTCGTATTATTTCTTTCTCACATTGTTCAGGATTTTCGCTTTTCAAACATTCATGTATATTTAAAATAATACGTTGACTTTGTACGCGTAAATCTTGGTGTTTAAATTCTAAATTTATTTCGGCTTTTTCGACAATAACCGGTTCAACTATTTCGGGATTTTCGGGCGTTATTATATTATCCTCTGTTTCAAATGGTCTCCAGAAAGCCATGGTAAATTAGTAAATAATTAAAATATTTTACCTTTTATACAGTAATAAATATTTATAAATATGAACAGTAACTAACTAAACTCCTACGCTTGATATTATAATAGGTATTTATGCGCTGCACTGACACATAGACAGCACGATATTAGACTTCCACGTTCCAAGATAAAGAAACGATTTACGAGTTTTTTTGTGCTAGTAGGCCTGTCCGTTTTATTACCTTTAAACCAGTGCAGTCGTAGATGGTTCATTCAGGCTGATTACATTGCCAGTCTCGGACTCGCCTGCACAACTACCGTTCGAATCTCAATACCATTGCCAAATATATATGACAAAATATCAAGTTCAGTACGCACGGTCCTGTGCTTTAAAACTGACCAGTTTCAATTCCAATCGTATATATTATACATCGGGGAACGAAACTGAAAGGATTTGTATGATACAAGAAAATATGTTTTTATTCACAAATCACTTAGTCACACAAGAAGAAATGATTTAAAGTTTTGTTCTGGGCTGTTGCACTTGCACTGTAGAAGTTTCGCATTAAAGACTGGGTACGTGTACGAAGAAGAGCGAGTAAGCGACAACATAAGAGGTCGATTATATTTTTCCTCAGCTTTTTATACCTTTTTGGCGAATGAATGGCTGGAGTCCAAGACGCATTAAAATTACGCATTTGAGTTTTTTGTTAAGCGCCATTAGAAAAAAAACGCATTTTCTTTGAATGATGACATGAATTTTTGCTTATAGCAAAATGAACATTGATATTTTAGTTGAAATAGAGAACTCTAATTTAGTGGCAAGTATCTGATTATTGCGGTTTTACAGGTTCCTGAAATTTAATAGGAGCGATTTCGACGTTCAGGTAGGAAGGGACGGAAATTAATTTAACGTGGAAAAGGCATGTCACCATTAAACTACATTTTCGAGACTTTCTAGTATAGTTAACTCCATCAGTCACAGAGACAATTTAAAACCAATACTAAAATTAAATTACTCACCCATTTTGAGAATACAAAAATCACAGAAACTATCTAAACAACTTAATAAAACAAACTAAAAATGAGAATTATAAAAATCAACTAAAAAATGCTAAAATGATAAAAAGGTTTGGCAAATAATTAACGAGGCCTCAAGTTGTCAAAAAAAAAAACGAAAATTAGAACATTACAGACCGAGGTGGTAACCAAGATGAAGAAATACCAAATTGTTTTAATTATTTTTTTCATTAACATAGGACGAACAAAGGTGAGTAAAATAAAAATAAAACATCTGAACCTACTAATAGCGAACATCACATAACATCGAACCTATTTCTACAATCTGTCACGGAGAATGAAGTTATTTATAATACACATAAATAGTCTAAAAAATAATACTGCACCGGATCTTGATAAAATTCCCGTTCAAACAATAAAAGCTATTCATTAATACATAACCAAACCTCTAATACATTTGATAAATTTATGTTTCTTAGGTGGACAAATACCGGCAACATAGAAAGATTCCACAACCTACCCAGTTTATAAATCAGGAGATAATCATGAATTTACAAATTATCGGCTAATTTCAGTTATAAACAATATAGCAAAAAATTTTGAAAAATCACTAAAATCGCGCTTAACTATTTATTTAGAAATCTATAATATTCATGATAAAATCAATTTAGCTTTATAAATAAAATAAGCACAGAAAGTGCAGTTATATAGAATGTATCAAAAAAATTGTGAATTATTAAATAGATTAAATGATATTAAAGTTAAAGGAATTGCTCTCGAACTATTCCTGAATTATCTAACGAATAGAATACAAAAAGTAAAGATAGACGACACTATAAGTAAACCATTAACAATTACCAGAGGCGTCCCACAAAGGACTATATTGGGTCCTGATCAGTTTTTAATTTACATGAACAAATTGGCACTATTGAAAAATATAAATGGGTACCGCATATCCTATGCCGACGATACAGCAGTAACATTCTATGTATGTTCTTGGAATGCAGTATAAAAAAGCAGAAAATTCTATGAAATACATACAGAATAGGCTAAATGAAAATCTGCTGAATTTCAATATTAGCAAATCTAAGTTTATAACGTTTACGTCCATTGATAGCAATCAACCACAAATATCTTACCTTAAAATACATAAAAGAAATTGCAATGAGACTCCTGACTGTGTTTGTGAAACATTAGGCAAAATAAAATACGTTAAGTATAATCTATACTAAATCTATATACTAAGGTATTGTATTACAATCTGGGGTGGGTTGTATGAAACCAAATTGGAAAATTTACAAATAATGCAGAGTACATTGTTAAAGATTGTATTTAGAAAAGGGAAACAATATTCATCGGAAATCTTCTACACCGAAGTAACCAGTATCAATATAAGGAAGTTATACACATATCAAACCATACCATAGATGCACATATCACAGATGGACCTTGTTAGCCATGACTATCAAACTAAAATCGAGGCAAGAATTCAAGCGATGCACGTCACGAGTGATCTCATTAAAGAAATATTAATACTAACATAATTTTTAATCATTAATTACGTTAAAAAGAGTAATTCTTGACACCCAGTTATTAAGCTTTTTTCAGAAATAGGTACAGTTTAATGGGGCTTCATGATTCTTAGCAGTATTGTCTTATTTATAGAATCGATCTGTGACGTGCATCGCTTGAAATCTTGCCTTGACTATATGAGCCAGGCTAAAATGTCAGTCCAGATAAGACTTTATAGAAAATGTCATACTCAACGGTTTATATTTTATTACGGGTCCAAAGCTATATATTATAATTTATTACCCGCTAAAATCAAAAATATTAAAGTCACGTATATATTTAAAAAGATCTAAAAAAGTTCTTAAATGAAAAATATGCTACCATGCTAAACATATTTAAAAACTAAAATTTCATTCCACCCTACATCATCGAGCCCATCATGCATCAATTACTTATTAATATAAGTTAGAAAAAGCGCAAGTTGCATCTGTCTCTCCCTCCTCGTTTGTCCTCATCAATAATTAATTACAAAATGTTTAATGTTCAGCTTTTGATTTTCAATACGTATTGTCTACACATCTATTCAAATCATTTTATAACGTATTTATAACTTATTTCATAATGTATTCCATATCGGTGTCAATGAAAATGGGCAACATGTGGAACATTTATTATAATTTTTTCTACTGAGTTATTTGCAGAAACCTCTTTTTTTAAGTTTATTTTTGATTTTTGTAATTATTGCTCAATAAAACGAAATTGGTTGCAATTGGCCATAGGGAAGTACTTATAAATAATGTTCGTTTTGAAAAAATTGAGAAAATTCAATTTAAAATGTTCTTAATTGAAAAATAATTTTTGACCACCCTGTACATTTTTAGGAAATGAAAATGATTCAGAAACGTTAATTAGATGTCTCGTAACTATCATTCTCATAAGTTTTTCTTAAAACCCATAATTGTGACTGTGGTGATTTTTTTAATATCCATCTGCAGATTGCATTATTTCAACAAAGAAATTCATTACATATAAGTGGTTGGGAGATATTCAATGCTAATATAGAAATAAATAGAAACTAGAAAGGGGTTTCAAAAAATGTACTGATATACATAGCATTCCATTTAAAAAAAAAAAGGCACTTGGTCCTGTAATTTCGTCTTGGCTCACCCTGTATGTTCGAAAATATTTCCAGTTATAAACCTTTTTATCTAGTTTACTTACAATTTTTTAAAAAATTTCTAGCTATCGTAGAACTCAAGATATCGAGGTCCGACTCACTATTGCCCCACCCTGTATTATTCTTAGAGCAAAGTTACATGAGTAACTTAGCGTAAGTTGCTTATACCATCTATTCTTTATAACAGAATGTAATTCTTGTTCAGTGTAAGAAAAATATTGTATTTTCCTTCTACCTAATAAATTGAAGTGAGCTGAAATGAGGTGATGTGATTTGATTTGATTTGAATGTATATACTCTGTTATTTAAATTTTTAAGAAGTGCTTAGTGTCTGTGTATTTAAAGCACTTTTTCAGAGTATTTAGTAATCGTTAACTGTGCTAGTGCTCGGCACAACTCTGGTGGATATACCATCCTTCGGAGGGAATGTAAAGCTGTTCGATCCTTTGTCTATTAAGTGTTAGGCAAGTAAAAGATTTCTACTCTTCGACAGAGAGGTTCGGCAAAATTGCTGATTGGGGGTAGCTCGTCTACAGGCATTGGTGATAAGCTTCAGTAGCGGAAATAGGTCGACGTTAAATAAATTTATAAAAAGAAATTAAGGAGTAATATTTATTGCAACGAACTAAAGTAAAGTTATGATGTTTATTGCAATTTACAGTATATTTACAAATGAAAAATTATCACTAACAACACTGCTGATAAGCTAAAAATCAGACACAGAAAGCATTGCTTCAGGCGAGTGCAGGAGTTTTAATAATTGCTAATAAAAACCTGGACTAACTGAAATTTGTATGATACTAATTAATTTAAAATTATGCACCAGGTGCAATAAAAATGAATATTTCTTACGACTTCTAAAAATAACTAGGTACACTGACTATCAGACTAATTAATATTTGCCTTCAAGATGATAATTTATCATTGTGCAAATACATTATTTCGTTACATCATATCCACATTGACATATTATGTTATGAGTCAATAAAGATATAAATATTAATAATATTACTGCATTTTAAGCATTTTTTACCTTTGTCTTTAATGTGCATGCGTAATATTAATTATTGTAACAAACCCAGATCATGATGTGTGCGGTTAATGCCATCCTTGAGATATTCCTCTATAGTTGTTCTTGAAGAACACATATTAATTATTTCAATTATCTTCGAACTAAATGCTCTTGTGAAGTATTTATAAATTTTCATGCTGAGGGTTTCCTTGGCACGTTAAAAATGAAATAATTTCTGACAAGATGCAGAATATTCTTTGTCGACGTTAATTAATTTCAAGTGTCTTGCTTCTAAATATATTGTGATTTATCGATTAGTGTGTGGCCGCACGCCTTAAGGCCGTACGGCCAATGGACGCGAAGCTAAACTAAGTTAAGCGAAACTGTGTTTCTAAAATAAGTGTAAATGTGTAAAACTGTCTGAATTCGATAAACCGAATGAAGAACTTGGGTAAGATACATTTATAAATTAGAATTAAGGATGAGTCAACGCAAAGTTTTTTCTGTTCTGTTTTACTCACACCTAATTGTCGGTCAGTTGAGACCTATACGATAGATGATATCATAGAACTTTTAATTTATTTTTTGCCTAGAGTGCCAATTGTGACGCGTTTTTCTCCACCGCAGCCGGTGACGAGGAGAAACAGGCCGACTCTTTGACACTCGACCCCCGGAAATGAATTTTCGGTGTAAGCTTGGGCGCCAGTCCTAGCTTAAGTGATAGGACACACTACAAACAAGCCGGATACGCGAGACTGAGTAGCTCGAGTGGAGAAATTATACTCCAGTAGGTCAATGTTTAGGAAATTAGACGTTCACACAAAAATAGTAAAACTGAGAATTTCATAAAAATTATAGTTGATTCAATTAACCCACTATTTACAATTCTACTTGTTTACTCAATGATCAACCAAAGTCTACAGGTTACTATCTATCGGAAAGAGAGCAAGCGTTCATCGAAAATACTGATACTAGATGACTCAAGTGACGGGGTAGCAAGCACTAAATGGTAGCACAAAATAAGGGAAAAAGCGTTAGCACAAAGTAAGCGACAACACAGGGCAACTAGCAAAGCGGTGAAGTGAGTGCAGACTAAATACGGATATCAGGTGGGAGAAGCAAGATCACAGATTGGAACGGAAGCTGAAAATCAAGGAATTATTAATACAAATATATATAAAACCGGCTGGAACGGAAGTGACCTGGACCCTCGTGGTTGGACTGAACTTGCAACAATTAGCGATGATATTACACTAGCCAAGTTTTACCTTTTTAGTTTACCTTACTCTTCTCTGGTCTTACTTACTTCTTGATGTCGGTTCTCGGAGTGGATACGTCTGCTGCCGATGAGTCGCTCTGGCTGACTGCCACACGGGACGAATTTAATTATTTCTTTCAAATGCTTACAAGGGGGAGAAACGACGGTAATAGATGCGCGGTGGATCGACGTGACGTCAAGCGGACTTAAAAAAATATTTCTTAATATTTTCGAGTTAGTTAAAATAATTCAATCACCTAAATTTTTACATATTCTCAACAAAACGCTTAATGCTTGTTGAGAATATGTAATTATTACACTTAACGCGCCAGGCTTGTAATTCGTAATCCAGCACTCGGCGAAGCACATATCCCGGAGAATAGCTGTTGGTTGCAGTCTGGTTTATGTTTCTCATATTGGAAATAAGGGCTTTAGAGGAGCTTATGATTGGAATATTTCGTTTTTCGTTTTCAATATTCTGTCCTCTAGATAGCATACTTTGAACTATTAACAAATAAAAATTTCCTGTGCACATATCGGTAACGAAAAACGCTTCGTTACACAATTTCTGATTTAACGAAAACTGATTTCGCTATCAACACTCCGATAGAAGCACAGATAGAAGCAGTGAAGAGACGGTCTGGTCCAGGAGTCAAAGTGTTGGCTGGCTGTCATTTACCTAGGAATGAACAGCTGCTGGTTCTGTAACAGGTAAGTTAATTATAAATAACAGGCTCAAAGGAAACTCAAAATAAAATACACAATCGCGTTAACAAGTTAACTTACATTAAACATATGTACAAATCAAAATTATGACAAAATATTTGAGATGATTATGTAGTTACAATAAATGAAGGTTTAATTTGTTCGAAGGCGTTTACGATTTTTCTCGAGATTGTTAACTTTGGAGCCATAAATTTCAAATTTTGCGTGTACCCATAAAAAGAAGTTATTTGGAGACAGATTAAAAAATCTAGCTGGAGATGGTTCCCGTCTGTTAAATAAACCATCTGGAAAAGTAATGTTCAAGAATCCTAATCTGCGACGGAATCGTGTGGATGACAACCATCTTGGTGATACCAGATGTTGTTAAATCTTCGCCCTGCTAATTTCCTTGACGATTTGTTGCTACAATAAATTTAAGTACTTAAGACCGTTTAGTGTGCCATCAATGAAAAATTGACCTATCATTTGATATCCCAGCATACCACATCATATATTCTATCACTAGGGATACTTAGTTTATAATGCAAAAATCGACGCAGATTTTCCCGAGACCAATAACGAAAGACTGTCGGATTTTATCGACCATGTAATGCAAAGGACGATTCATCAGCGGAAACAATATTTTTTGATCAAATTTTCATCATGATTACACTTTCACAAAAGTTCATCCGTCTGATACTGTCCTCGGGAAATATCTCATAAATTTTTCTTACTTGTACTTACTTGTACTGTGCACTTGAGCTACCGCAGCACAATTGCTGTAGCAGAAGAATTGGAATTTTCGTTAACTGTGACCAGAACCATTATGTAGGCCTATTTGATAAAGTATTTCGAACATTTCTCTGACTCCACGTACTGAACCATTCGTTCTTATGTGCATTGTATTCGAATTATCTAATTAATAAAAGTTATGTTCTATAAGGGAGTGATAGCTCGTATGACAATTTTCATTATTAACTTAGGTCAATAATGACTTTATTATCGATAACAATGTCTTAACAACAAAATCAATAATTATATATTTTTAATCTGGTTGTGGAAGAAATAGAATTATCACCTTACATCAATGACCCTTACATTTGCCTTCAATAGACTTATTTAAATTTAATTATCGCTCGCAAAAGTATACTGAATCAACAAATATAAAAATAGAATACCGGTGATTTAACAAATAAATAATTCAGTTGTCGAATACATGAATACATTAAATGATTTTAATTCATATTCCACATTAAATAGTCCCACAACAGTTCAAGAAAATCATTAATTTTGAATTACCCACGTGTATTTGTCTACCAAACAATAATAGCACGAATTTTTTAATACCATTCATTTTACTCTTTATATTACTAATTCTGGCATGATAATAAACAAAAATATTCAACGAATAGTCACAAAAATACAAGCCGGGATAAATAATATACTCATGAAAAAAATTAAATTAAGTTATCCAACTTATATAGTAAATTATAAAACGTTCTGCCTAACACAGTCTTTATAATGAATTAATTTATACAGATTCTTTATACTATTATTGATTGATATACAGGATGGTTCACCTAAAATTACACAGATAAATATCTTCCAAACCAAAGAAAATATTTGAAATCCGCAAAAGGGGTTTATAAAGTGACAATTATATACATTTATTTATGATACAAATAATGGCGTCGTCTGTTACAGTTTGGGCGTCATGGCGTTAAGAAATAATAATGCGATGACAGGAAATTACAATAACTTATAATATTTTTAATTCTGAGCATTTCATAAAGAATACATTTCTCCATTTAATTGCGTAGTTTTTGAGTTGTTTCACTTCATACTTTTAAAGCCTAATTTTTACTTAGTTAAACAAATCTAGTTGGTTTGTATTAGCAATCTGTAACACTCAATAATAGACAATACTTATGTTTGCTCCGAAAAGCACGCATCTTCGAGACTGGTCTTTTCTTTCCTCTCTCAATGACATCAACAGTATATGCACTTAGTTCTATGACAGACTTGATTTGGAGTTTGAATTGTGTATACCAAAGAAATTGGCCTCACTGAATAATAAGTACCCCCTCTTGGTTTAAAGGTAGTATTATAAAAAAAATAGGCTTAAGGAACGTCTCAGAAAAATGTGCCGGATACCGATGATCTTTTTGAGGAGTTTAAAAAGTCAGACGGGAAGTAAAGAGGGATATTAATACTGCCTGCAAAAACTTTGTACAAAATACCGAAAATAATATAAAAAGCGATCCTAACAAATTCTGGGCGTTCATTAATGACAAGAAAGGGTCAACCAGAAATGAAATGTTCTTCGACGGTGCTTCACTTAATAGTCCGCATGATACTTTAGATGCATTTGCCAGATTTTTTAGTCAGTCATATTCTGATTCCTCATTAGACGCCGTGAATAATTCTATCGATAACGATTGTTCAAATAATAACTCTATTGTTAATATACATTTTTTTCAGGAGGCTGAAGTTCTCCAGGCCTTAAAACGCATTAAACCTAAAATGACTGCAGGTTCCGACTCCATACCAGCATTTTTATTGAAAGGCTGTGCTATTATTTTTGCATATCCTCTAATCCTAATTTTTAACCTTATTTTAAAAAATTGTCAATTTCCGGATTTATGGAAACTTTCCAAAGTCTGTCCTATTTATAAAAAAGGGGAATAAATTAGATATTCAAAACATCAAGCCTATTTCTGTAATTTTTGCAAAGTTTTAGAAATTCTACTTCACGACAGTATTTATTGTTCAATTAAGTCTAAGATATCTATTCACCAACATGGATTCATGAAGGGGCGTTCAACGACGACTAACTTATTCTGTATAACTCAGTATATTTCTGAATCCTTAGAAGAACATCACCAGACTGATGTCATATATACGGATTTCTCCAAAGCATTTGACAGGTTAGATCATCAGTTACTGTTAATCAAATTAAAGAAAATTGGCCTTTTATGCTCATTAATTCTCTTACTCAAGTCTTATTTAACCAATAGGTTTCAATATGTTACTCTTAACGGATTCAAGTCAATTGAATTTGCTGCTACCTCTGATGTTCCCCAGAGATCCATCTTGGGGCCCTTATTTTTTAATATATTTATCAATGACATAACTGACGAAATTGATTTGCCTTGCCTGTTATATGCTGACGACCTTAAAATTCTCTCAGTTATAAACCATATTGATGATTGTTTTCAAATTCAAGCTTGTCTTAGTAAAGTAAACAACTGGTGCTTAGTAAATAAACTACCCTTGAATGCTAGTAAATGCAACGTAATGTCATTCTCATTGAAAACATCTCCGATTATTTTTGACTATCATTTGGTTAGTGATACTCTTCAGAAGCCTACAACTTTTCGCGGCCTAGGCGTAATCTTTGATAGCAAATTATCATTTACTAACTACATTGATATCATAGCCTCTGAAGCCTTTAAGGCTCTTGGATTCATAGCTCTCACCAGTTGTGAATTTACTAATACGAATACTTTGAAAATTCTTTATCAATCATTTGTGAGGTCGAAACTTGAATATGCATCACTTATTTGGTGTCCCATGTCTATAAGAGCAACCTGGAAGCAGTTCAACGCCGGTTTGTTAAACTACAACTACTTTGGTTTAAGTCGGATGATATCTATCCAGCTATTGGCTTTCCGCAGAGTCAATTGCTTGAAAGGTTCTCGTTGTCTACTCTGGAAGACAGGCGAAAATACGTCTCTCAAGTATTCTTATTTAAAACGCTACACGATGATCTTGATGTTCCTGGAATAATTCGTAAATTAAATCTTCACGTCCCTAGATTAAATTCTCGTAATGACCAAGTTTTTTATTTACCCACTCCACATACAAGCTTATTAAAAAATTTGCCTTTGTTCACTATCTGTAACAATTTTAATAAACTGTGTAGCAACCTCGATATTTTTAATTGCAGCCTTAATGATATAAAAGCTGAAGTTTTTAATTAATTTAAATACTTTCAAATTACTTTTGTTTTTCTTACACTGAATTTTAATCTTTGTTTCCTTCTGTCTTTTTCTAAGTTAATACTGCACATGTACCTCATTAAACTTGTTTTTAATTATCTGTAATTTACACTTTGTATTTATTGATGTTTTTGTTAGTTTGTATTATTTCTCTATGCTTTTTTTTTGTTTTTTTGTTTTATGTCGATTTTCAATGTTTTATATTATATTCTGCTTTTATGATTTGTTTTTATAACTTTCTATTCCTGTTCTATAATTGGGTATTTTACCTGTTGAGCAGTGTATGCAATAAATTAATAAATAAATAATGGAAGTCAATAGCCTTAGTCCTCATCAGAATGTCCAATGTCCCAAAGATAAAAAATGGAAAATTACAAAAGAATACATGAAGCTATTGCTCTTGTAGTAAATTCAACATCTAAATAAATGCAAGTGTTAATCGTAAGAGAAGGGCACAAATACTTTGAAATTCAAGAAACAAACAACAAAAGTTTGAGAATTGCAGAAAATACAACAATTAAATATTATTTGAATGAATTAAAAATAATAGCAAAATAATAGCAATAGAAGAAGCCTCAGGAAATGAACTGAAATTATTTAGAAAGACCAAAATAAATGTAATAACTATCTTTATTTTTTCTTATATTTCTTTTAGGATAAAACACTAGAAAGCAGATCGTACGTAAAAGTTATTTTAAATTATTTATTTAACGTCGGCCTATTTCCGCTGCCAAGGCCAGTCACCGACGCCAGGGGATAAGCTCATCAGTATCTGTGTAGGTACTGGTACATCTAACCTAGAAATTTTGCCGAACCCACACAGTTTGTCGTGGGGTAGGGATCTTTAACGTGCTCACATCGTAGATACACGGAACCCACAGTTTTACATATCTTTCGAAAGATGGTGACGCGAGCAGATCCGCTCATCCACTATATCTCATCGACTTGCTGTGACCCGGGTTTGAACCCAGGTCGTCTGCGTGGTATGACGCGCCAATTACCAATTACCAATTAAGAATTCTTTATTGCCTATTTGATTACAATATCTACCTTAAACTAGATTATTTAATTTGTATTGTAATTTACAATATATTTTCCGACCCGAGATTACATGAAATATCGCATAATATCTTGATCAGGTGGCCGATGGTATGCCTTGAAATTAGTTAAGGTGGACATATCCAAGAGAGAGAGGTCCGATAAGAAAAGATTTCTTATTTTTGGCCATAACTTTTTTAACCTCTCCACAATAAAATTGTGAGAGGTTACTAAAATTGGTTCAAAAACGAAAATTGAGATAATACCAAATCTTTACGTTTTGAGGTCCTAGGAACCTAAGAAAGTGGTTTTTGAAAAATGTCTGTGTGTGTGTATGTGTGTTAGCACGATAGCGCCGAAACTACTGAACGGATTTGAATGAGACTTTGCGTGTGCGTTTCTTTAGTGCCCCAGAAGATATGAAAAGGTGGTTGGTTGAGATCGGATTACGTTTAGTGCCATTTTGACGTAACAAGTTGTTTATTTTATAATTACTTTCAATTTTCAATGGAACCACTGAAAAGCATGCCACGCAAAATAAAAAAAAATTCAAGGGAAAAAAAAAACGAGAAAACCGAGGTAAGGTCAACCAAATATCAACCCGGATTTATGGTTAAATTCTATATGTACTTTTTTTTTGTTTTTAAATGGGAGAGCATGAGATAGCCTCAGGGTCTTGTTCCAGGTGTGGCAAAGGTAATCGTTCAATATCGAAACTTACCCGCAATTACACTAGGTCAGTGCCAGCTAACAGTAGGGCAGGGAATATTTGTAGTAAAATAATATTAAATTTACAGGGCGCCACGTGATTTCTTCTGACCCAGAGTTTATTATCTAAACTTATACACTCAAAATCACGAAAAGCTCATAAACCAGAAGATAGTTTTTAGTCCTGAGGCAAAAAATGTGAAGCTTCGAAATTGTGCTCACAAAAGAATATATCTAGGATGTATCTAGTTATGATTAAAGGAAATCATATATTATATAATAAACTATAAGCTTACCCAAGATGATAGTCGGAAAATATTGATATATGAACAAAAAAATAGAAAACAAGTGTATATTTACAACTATAATCACAAGTAAATGTATGTGACAATAACGTAACAAAAAAAATATATAATAAAGTGCAATCACAAATATATACATACTGAATCAAAATATGTGTATGTACGCGGAATAAACCCGGCATTACCGGTATACTGTAAAATTTACAAATAAAACTTCCCAAGAATATAGCTATATACTTGTTCACAATTAATTTATTAATTCTATGGCTGAATAGCCACTAAGAGAAATAGATGCACTAGGTAAAATCAAAATATATATATATAAAACTCTATTATAACCAAGGGTGTAACGTAATTTAACTACGACGCCGGTTTGCTACTGTATTTGTCGTTTCCAGGTTTATTACTACATAGCTCACCCTATATTTGTGTCTTTGGGTGCTCTTGCCGATTGTACTTGAAAGAATTGGAACACACTGACCTTATGTAACTCGTCCTGACGGCGAAACCTTAATCTTTGGGGCTGCAATCCAAGATAAGTCTCGAGTACGAGTACGATCTCCAAAAGAAATACAAATATTCGACCTTCGACGACAATTCGTAAATAAACATCAGACCTAGGGCTACCCAAGATTGCTTCCACCTAGGATGCTCCAAAGTCGTAGTAATACGTTGAAATTAAATAAATTTTCCCAATTACAAGGGACTTATTCTCTAGGGGTGGGGAGGAAAGACCCTAAAATCAAGCATAAAAGAATCGATATAATTACGCCAAAGGCGCAAAGAAAAAGATATGTATTAACTATTGAAATACAGCAAATCATACCTCTACTGAGGGCCTGGATTAAGGAATTCACACAAAAGTGTTCTAGTACTGGTTGAAGAACTGGCACGTTAAAACCTCTTCAAGAGAACGATTTTCAAGAAAAATACAAATACACACTACGGCACCAGCCAATTATACAACGAAAATCGTATAATCTGTAAGAAAATGGATAAATCCCAAAACGATGGATGAAAATAACTTTTCCACTTTTACAGATATGCCGTTCTATCCACGTGCTAGAAGGAAGTGACAAAGTGAACACTATTAGAAGGAAAGATCCGAAATTCTACCTTTAGGATTCCAACAAAATAATAGAAAATTTACTAACTGGAGAATACTGCCTGATGCTTTAGAAAACTGACGAGAGTAGCGCGTGCTAGGTCGGGGAATAAGGATATAATATCTAAAACTACTTAATATGAAGGATTAAAGTCTCTTATAAATTAGAAGTATGAAATATCTATTCGGGACATTTTATTCTGAGCGATGGATTTGCTTAATAAGGAAGATATTAATTTAATCAATATGATAAAATTATAAAATTAACGCGTACGCTTATGAGGCGCGAGCATCGTAGTGACAATCGAATAAGATCTATACCACTAATTTTAATAAGCGGAAGCACACCGGCAATTCGTATGTAAACAACTTAACCTGCAAGTAACCTATCCATCTATCTACAATTACGGGTGGTGTTATTTATTATTATCTATCTAAAAGGTGCTAAATCGAAACGTGACAAGCAGTTAAAATTCTGATTTCAACGATATATCACACTTCCACCCTTTCGATTTGGTTTCCGTGAAAAAAAATAAAAACAAGGCAAATATGGCAAATATGGCATAGATCGCATTTCGCATGACATGATCGATGCGCGTAGCCGTTACGTCGTGAAACTCATCACATCACGTGTCAATTCACGTGTGAGGGTTTCTTCACTGCTCTAGAAGTAGAGCGGATTACGTTTAGTGCCGTTTTTAAATATATATACAGACAAATCGAAGAATTAAACTACAAATATTCCTCTAAAATCTAGTAAAATTACTGAAATGCTAATGTTTCATTTAACAAAGACAGCCGCGAGCGATCGGATTGCGGTGAGCAAATTTTGACGATTGTCATTGTCATCGTTTGTCATCCGATAACGTTGGTGTCACGTCATGTTAATAAGATTTCGACATATTTGTAACTTTTAGTGGATTATCACAAACTATAAAGGTAGATGTAACAATATCAATATCATATGCTTTCTGTACCTTCGTTGGTGAATTTATTATAGATTATCACTTTACCAATTTTCAGTTTGATTTACAAATCTGTAGTATTTAGGATAACTAGACTGTCTTAGTCGTTCAAGTGATGTTAAAGTTGTTAATATCCTAATAGTATATTATTCAACGAGCGATAATGTAGGTAATAACTCGCATAGATGATTGTAAATTCATTAAGTTGAGGGTTTTTTTAGTGCCCCAGGAGATCTGAAAAGGTTTTGGATGAGATCGGATTACGTTTAGTGCCATTTTGTCACACAATTTAATGCTCTTTTCGGCTTCAAAGATCCACCGAGTGGGGAGGTTCCAGCCGCTTCCAGTAGCTGCCGATTTTTTAATACATATATTGTTAAAAAAAAGTATAAGCCTACCTAAGTAGAACTATGACAGGTGTAGTGATATGAATCTTCACTCAATAATCCCAGTCATTTGCAAAATTAGTTCATTTAAAACTACAAATTATGAAGATTGGCACTAATTTTTAATTTAAATTTACTGATTTTGCAAACAACTGAAATTATTGAGTGAACATTCATATCACTACACCTGTCATAGTTCCACTTAGATAGATAAATAGATAGCTTATTTCATAATATACAGTTTAAAAATTCCCCCAAAAAATGACAATATGTATATAAATAAACAGTAAATACTCACATAAGTATTACAAAATACTTGAGCGTAAGTTAAAAATAAACACGGGACAAATATAAAATATAGAACATATAGAACATAAATATAGGTATAAAATATAATTAACAGTATAAATATTACTGATTCTTATAGTATAAATATTATAAGTTAAGTAAGGTAAACTTAAACAATAAACTTAGGGCTTATACTTTATTTTATCAATATATGTATTTAAAAAAGTTATGGCCAAAAATAATAAATTTTTCCTTATTGGATCTCTCTCTCTCTTGGATATGCCCACTTTAAGGTTTGTTCGTGATGTGTTGTTCTTGACGCTCTCCATTCTTTATAACGCATTATTTGTATTATTTTTCTAGGGTATAGTGAACGAAGTGAAGTTTTTTTGATAATTGTTTTATACTTACAAATGTTTCTATGTGATATATACATGGAAACCAGTGATGAAACCCTGCTTTAATGGTGATTTTTATTAAAATTGAATAAATAAATATGTTTATTTAAGTTGTATGTGTTTCTAGTGATATATATTGTCGTCGAGGTTGGGGGCTTCCAGAAAGTTAGAGGTTTGACAAGAGGGGGAAAGGAAGTGAGAATTGGTGTGATGTTGTGTACAGTATTTGTGTGTAGTAATTGTTATGAAGTAGTTTGTGGGCGTGTCGAGGGTCGTTATGTGCACGTCTGTCTGTAATGTTAGCTGTTAAATAGCTGTTAAAGTAGATCGTTGTCTTATGTTCGAAAAATTTTTGTGCTGTATTTTGTATAAATTCTTTAATTGTTTCCATTTTTAAGTTGTAGTGTACTTATAGGATTGTATCTATCAGCGTTGGACAATAGCCGGAGAAGTTTATTTTGCGGTCTTTGCAGACGCATGCACTGTGCGTCGGAGATCAGATTCCACGCCGCACAAGCATATGTCATAATTGGACGTAGTATTACTTTATATAGGGTTAATTTATTGTCCAACGTGAGTTTACTTCTCCTATTGACAAGGGGGTATAATTTACTAAGTGTAGCGTATGTTTTATTAATAGTCTGTGTTACATGAGGTCCGAAGCAGACTCTTGTATCTAGATACTTGCCCCTGCCTTTTTCCTGTATTGCCTTGTCCTTAATTTTGATTTTGTCGAAAGTTTTGATGTTTGTAAATTTTCGGTGAAGTGTAATTATCTCTGTTTGTCTTCGTTCGTCTGTATCTTCCAAGTTTTGTGGTAGTTGTCTAGCTTTACCAGATGATACTTGATCTTCTGGGCAGCCGCCTGTGCGTAAAACGACTGCCGCAGATCACAGCATCATCCCCGTAAAGCAGGAGTGTCGTGTTTGGGTTCGTCGGGATGTCGGACAAAAAAAGATTGTATAGAATTGGTGAGAGTATTGCCCCTTGAGGTACCCACGACGACATTCTCTTTTCAGTTTAAATTGAGTTATTAATTCTGACAGATATTTTTCTCCCAAAGAGGAAGTTATTTAATAATGCGATAGGTCGGTAGCTGCTAGTTAAATGTGGAGGTTTATTTGGTTTCAGGACAGGTATTATAATTGCAGATTTCCAAACTGCAGGGAAGTGCTGCAATTTAATTATTGAGTTAATGACATAGGTTAGTTGCGCCAGATATTTTAGTGGTATGTTTTTTTAAATAAAATTTTAGGTATATTATCCGAACCAGGGGCTTTATGGTTGGGCAATATTTTTATTATTTTTGTAAGTTCCGAGGAGTTGGTTAGAATTTTTTCAAGTTTTTTCAGAGGGATTTTGTAGTGGTTTTTAATCTTATTCGCTTCTAGTGTGACATGTTCATGGAATTCTCTATTATTCGGAGTTGAAGTATTGTTATTTCGTAAATAATATGTGAAGGCCTCGGCCTTATCAGTATCTGTGTAGAATTCCGTCCCGTTTTGGATTAAAGTGGACATTTGGATGTAGGGTTTTTTAATAGTTTGGTCACGGGCCATAGGGTATTGTTCCGTTTGGTGAGAGCCGCAAATTTTGCGTTCTAGGACTCCTCCCTATGGCGCCTGAGCTTGTCATTAATTTGACTTTGAAGTGTTTTAAGTGTAGTATATGTCTCGCTGATGCTTTTCCCATGTTTGTTAGCTTTATTTTTTCCCTGATCAAATTAAGAATAATTTCTTCGCACGGTTTGAGTATCGTGCGCTTTGTCGTCCGATCATGAGCTTTTTTAATGATATTTCTGAGGTTTTCAACTTCTATGTCTAAATCTGAAATTGTGTTTATTTTATTATTAATATTTAAATTATTATTAATTATTTGTCTAAACCTGGCCCGGTTTGTTGTTTTATAGTTATATACCGGTCTATCAGTATTATTTATGTTTTTATTGATTATAATAAATTATATGGGGTTGTGATCACTTGATAAATAGGGAAGAGAAACAGGTATAATTGGATGTAAATAATTTTTGTTTAAAACGAAATCTATGATTGATGGGGTAGATTTATTCGAGGGGAAATGAGTGGGTGTATCTGGTGCCAATCACTGCTATGCCATTATTATCTGCAAAGTCTTTCACGACTCGCCACTGTCCATCACACCATCAAGCCGACGTATGTAACACTTAAATATGTCTTAGAACAACCAGTAGGTTTAGGTACTCGCCCTCCAAAATATTTTATGTTCAATTAATTGTAGTACTGTATCTGGAGTTGAAAACAAATGTTGTTTTCTGAGCGATTTTTTGCAATAAAATGCATTTTCTTCAGTTCATATATAGTCCTGACACTCACTCTTATCCCGAAGAGGTGGAAACCACCTCTAAATCCAGAAATTTATTATTTCAAAAAGCATTGGTGTTTTATTATTTTTGCGATATATTAATGAAGAACAGTATTAGAGTTATTTTTTAATTGCTGGCTAATGACATTATCATAACGGTGACTTGTTTATATAAAAAACGACGCACATTGTTCTTGTCTCCTTTCTTTTTTGTACTACAGAAACAAAGAGAAACCGTTTGAAAGCTTCAAATATTATTTTTAATATTTAAACTAAATACTTAGATTTAAACCTCCATAGAATAGAATAGAATAGAATTATTCCCAATTTATAAGAATTTCCATACCTAACATTTATTAAGATATTGGCAAAAATAGCGTTTTTACGTTTTTTCGAAAATACTTTCATGGTGTGAGAAGCAATTTTTTCTAAAGTGAGAAAAACTAAGCGTCTAGGTAATGCTATGGAATATCGATAAACTATATTTTAAGTAATTCTTTAGTTGCTAGTTAATTAAGTGTAAGTAATAAAGTGACTGCATTTAAAAAATGTTAAAAAGCCTATTGCTTTGGTCATAATTTATTTGTTTTTGTACTGAAGCAACAAATAAAAAAGATATGTGAAAGTTTAACTCATCATCTCTAACTTTGGTTCTTAGCAAAAGTGGCGAAGTGTATGAAAATATTTAAATGAAATGTCTTATAAAGTTAACGACCGCTATTTTTAAACTTTCATATTCCCGAAATTATTAATTCTATAGAAATACGAAATGACACTAAATTCATGCCCAGATTGTAAGATTTCCTTTTTTTATTTATACATATTCCATTAAATGTGATACTTTTCGATTTATTTCACTAAAACTGTTTTTCTCATGCTAAAGTCACAATTTTCAGGTTGTAATTAGAAGATTAGTAACTTATATAAAAATTGCATAGAACATTTTTTTTATAGTTGATTATCTCTGTGTTTCAATGACTCTTTTCTTTTGGTGCTACTCCCTGGTACGAGGAGGCGTTCATCCCCTATAAACTAGCAAGTCCCCTCATAATAAACTTTTCCTTATTATGTGGGGAGCTTACTCTATTATTTAAGATGATGATTACCTCTTATTAGGAAGTGACGCCAAAATCACAAGAACAAAATTTTATTAATTTGACATTTGACAAGTTAATCCCGCTGTTGAATTTTACTAAAGTTTAAGATTAGGTTAGGTGCATGCGAAGTAATTTCCAATTATAAATGTATTCTGATACCACTGTAAACTGTATTGTCCCGTCTCCTTTACTCAGACAGAGCTAGATTTCCTAGACTTAAGAGGGCTATTCAGGTGACCTGGAAGGCTGTTAAGAACAACTCAATATTTTATTCTTTGTATAAGTTCACGTTAGGTGAATATTTGTAAACTAACTTCATAATCATAACTAGTAGTTCTCTTTAACAACTCTCGAAGAATTGCCATATAATTAATTTTCAATGATTTTAAATATAATGGATATGTTAATGGTAATATTAACATATACAGGGTGTAACGCAACTTACCGGAAAAATGTTAACCATACATGCACCTTTAAATAAGAAGTCGATTTCTTTAAAAAAAGTAATAAAAGTTCAATACAGAAAAAGGTACAAATTGTTAACGTTACAAATTAATGAAAATGTTAAAAATGGTAATTTACTGAGCTCTACTTAATTGAGAGACTGTTATATCTGGATTATCTGGTAGACTGGTTTAAAATAAGCACTGCATCAAACAACTGACAAAAACGATACAAGTTCACTGTGATCAGAGTTCCAATGTATATTTTATTGTGAGTAGATAACAGTCATCTTATGCGCTAGTTGTTAGTAATTAAGTGATAGTATTTTTTATAATAAAAATGGTACATGTGTACAGTAACGAGGACTAGATGAACATTGTGTTAGCGTACGGAGAAGCAGGGCAAAACTAGTTAGTAGCTTTTCTCATTTATGCCCAACGATTTTCTAATAGGCACTGCCCACATCACGATACATTTACGGCAGTAGTTTTACGTGGACGTGCAAGTAGAAATTTATGTCCAAACCGTGGACAGATGGGGAGGGGGGGGAGGTCGGTTTGAGAATCCTCAAGCAGTAGTTCGGAATCACTTTCAACATCGGTTCTCTTTAAGGCAGGGATTTTCGATGAACGCTTAATTGGTACGTTCATATTGTCAAATCGGATGGATGGTCTGCAATATCTGCAGTTTCTCAGTAATGATCTTCCTGGTCTTATTGAAGATGCGCCGTTGGAGGTCCTAAATCGGATGTGGTTTTTACATGATGATGCGCCTCCACATTATCGTTTAGTAGAAAGAGACTATTTGGCCCAATTAAATGCGATACGTTGGATCGGACGTGGTAAACAATGGGTTTACCACGTCCGCGGAGGCTAAGCTATGGCTTGTCCTCCGCGGTTCTCGGATCTAAATCCTCTTGACTTATTTTTGTGGGAATGATTAAAAAATGAAGTGTACCAAACCGAAATGACAATATCGATGTATTACGTGGACGCATCACAACGGCTGTCTACAATATGCGTCTTCGGGAACAGCAGGAAGAGGGAACACTTCAGTTAGTGCGACAGGCGTGCTTTAACGTCAATGGACAGAATTTTTGTAGAAATAGTCTGTTATTGTAACACTTCCATTAATTTTAACAATTTGTATCTTTTTCTCTGTTGGACTTTTATTATTCTTTTTTTAAGAAATCGACTTCTTATTTAAAGGTGCATGTATGGTTAAAATTTTTCGGGTAAGTTTTGTTACATCCTGTATAATTTGTTGTGTATCCAGCATGATTGTTGTATTATTTGGTTTACTAGGTTTCGTATCGTACTTTAGTATAACTTTCGTTAATAGTAAATGTTTAAGCCATCCGGCAGTTGACCAACGTCTTTATTGACACAGTTACATTTTTCATCATGCCAGGAGGAAACAACATTATCTAAGGTAAGATTTTCCTGACTATACCGTTCAATATACCTACTAGATATTATTCTTGAAACCAATGTGTGTAGAAGAGAATTCTTTAAAATGATTTTCTCTAGTTTCTGAAAATTTCATGCGTATATATAATTATTATATGCAAAAATCTTTAACACAAATATAAGTGGTGATGAATTGAAGTGCAACAATAAATTTTTATATGAATAATCCTTAATGGAGCGAGGTCATGGTCGGCTGGTTACGTTGTGACTCACGCCAACATTGCTTACCGGTATTACTTGAGTGAGTTATTTATTTATTTTTATAGCGCAATGCATGTTTATGATTTGTGTCCGTTTCAGTGCAACTTGTAAGGTACACGTTACTCAAGGTTATATTTTATTACATAAATGTAATTCTTGAAATATTATACCATCGCCAACTAGTGGAGTCTCCTCGTACTTCAGCTGTAACTTTTTTTGTGGTATTGCAAAATTAATGCCCTAATCCTGCATTTTTAACATTCTCAGACTTTTGAAAATTATTTGGTTTTCTGCAGTGAACTATAGTCTACGTCTAGTGTATTAAAAAGTGATTTAGAAATGAAATTTCGCTCCATTAACCTCATTAACCTTGGATCTATTTGAAAATTGATACAAATGTAATTTATAGTGCGCAAAAGTGAATACAAAAATGTTCCAGGACTCTGCACTTATCGCGTATAACCGCCTCAAAATATGTAGATATGTTCAAAGACCTTGGAACTAAATTTATCGTTAGCGAACCACTCATTGTATTTGAGGAGTTTATGGAACTGATGGAGTAAAAAACTTCCATGAAGTTAAATGCTGAGTATCAGTTGTTGTATCAGATTAAAATTTATTACAGACGAAAAATTTCCTCCAACTGCGCTAATGGAGCAATCTCAACATGAGCAATAATCAACATCAATAATGACCTTCATATACATTGGAGTTCAGAACCTGAAGCACCAGAACAGCTTCTCTTAACCAAAGATTGCATCTGTAAGACAGGGTGCAATAGAAAACGATGTTCATGTTACAAAGAATGGGTAGATCGTACAGAATTTTGTACATGTACAAATTGCGACAAAATATTATCGAGAAAGACAGAGCAGAGGCTGACGGAGTAGAACAAGAAATAGAAGAAAACAATAATGACTCCAATTTTTTTTAAATAAAATTCTTCACTGGATATTTTATAAGTATAAGGTTTATTTTCTTGTTGACTTCCATCTATTGAATATGGCGTGTTTTAATAAAGTACTCTTTGTTGCGATAGCTTAATTAGAAAATTGTCTTCACCTGCAACTATTTGTTGTTGATCAATTGGTGACATGAATTGTTATTAAGTTATTTTTAATTATTATATTATTAGTATATTTTGAGAAATACTGTGTATAATTTTTAAAAAATTTCTTTTTTTCAAAAATACGTAAAAGAACAAATGATAAACAATTTGTGGAGTTTGAAGGTGCCTCGTTTCCAGTTGGTGGATATAGTTGACATTTATTATTGCTTTCTATTTGCTTTCATTGGAACATATGAAAAAAATTCCTTAATTTTAAAATGGAACAGCGAGGGAACATCTTTGTGGTAGATTATGTGTATTGAACACGGAAAAGATTCTGACGTTAAAATTTTGGCTCTAGGTTGGGTGCTATCAACACGCGCACGAAAAAGAGCGATGAGCTTAGCAGAGATCCTTGAGACATGACGTGCACTTAATTTGTGGTAGAATGAAGTTTTGGGGGGATTGCACTTAAAAAGGTTGGATCATGATAATCCTGTATAAGCCCCTGCTGATTGCTTCTGTGAATTCCACTGGGTAATGCAGCTAGCACTTCGAATTTTTGAATATATTATTGGCAGGGTCAATAGGTGGCAGGGTCAATAGCTACACTCTGTATAGTAGGCGTTTGATGCTTTGAATATACTTTGTTGAATTCGAAAGGTTAAGTTTACTCTAAACAGAATTATTCTTTTGTCAAGTGATTTCTCAACACCCTGTATATAGATCTTAAAGTATAACACTTCTGTATGCAACATTTTAAGTTTTTACAAAAGTGCTTCACTTTTGTATAATTTAAATTAAAAACTTTTAATTAGATGTCCAAATACTTTGAAACACCCTGTATGTAGTTGTTGCAAATTAAAACACTTTGTTTTAAACGATACTATAATATGTATTATTAGGACGAACACAAGTTTATATAAAATAAAATAATTATTCTTTTACAGTTACTATTTGGTAACTTTTCGACAACGAATAAATTCCGGCTTGGGAGATTTGATTTGATTTAAGATTTGTTTAAAATTGTCAAAAATTCACTTAAATTTAAGGTGCGCGGTGGCAGATTGTATTTAGATTGTCTGAAAAAATTCACTTAAAATTAGATGCGCGGTGTCAGATTAGATTAAATTAAAAATAAAAAGCCTTTTTTACTTAGTTCCGGCCAAGGAAGCGCGTTACATGAGTAACACTGACTAGATGCGGAATTACTAATTTCGGATACCGACACTGACTTGCCTAAAGGGTGTTAAGCACGGCCTTTTATACGTTTCCCTATTGTTTTGTTTGTCGTGCCCCGTGAGTCTTGCACAAACGTTTTTACACCCATTGTATTCTAGCAAGTTGGTCCCCGACATTCAGTGCGGGCGAGGGTTACGTAATATTGCGCAATATTGCATCGTCTTTGCAAAAAGTTAAAATTTTAAAATGAAAACTATACGATTGTTTAGACAATAGAAAGAGAAATCATTTGATAACCGAATGAAACTCGAATCTGCTTTGGTTTAAAAGATATTGAATAAAAAAAGAAGTTGAATATATTGAACCGTCCTCGTATAATCATAGTTTACGCACGCACGTAATATGGACTTTGGGTTATCTCGCGTGTCAATGTTTGAGGGGGTAAATATGGAGTTGAAATGAAAGGAAAGTGTGCTGGTGCGTTGGAACGGGAATGAGTCGTGAATTTGGAAATGTGGTCCGTTATGAAATAGATAAAATAGTTAGGGCGCAATTCGAGTGAAGGTTAAAATTGATTGAAAAATAAGTTATAAAAATTTTATTACGTTGGGTGTCGAATACTATTATACAGGGGCTGTATTTTTTAGAACAGTTATTT
The DNA here is from genome assembly GCA_963675555.1 of Leptura quadrifasciata. Lineage (NCBI taxonomy): Eukaryota > Metazoa > Arthropoda > Insecta > Coleoptera > Cerambycidae > Leptura > Leptura quadrifasciata. The sequence goes on along the minus strand of OY776676.1, from coordinate 110,109,712 downwards.
GGAACAGTACCTATTCGAAAACTGTAAGGGAAATTTCCTGAAACATTTTTTTTATATAATCAGAACATAAGACAGATTAATATAAAAAAGCCGTTCATTATTTCCAATTAATATTTCTGAACACGAATTTAGAGTAAGTCTACTGGAAATCTGTAAAGAAAATTTGCTGAAATATTAACTCAGACAGATTAAACTCACTATAAGTTACATTTGTAGCTTTCAGTTAGTTCCAGGTTGGTGGAGTGAAACTGAACGATAAAAAAGTAGTAGTCATAGTCTAATATTTTATTGTTTAAAATATAGTAACGACCTTCAAACATTGTATGGCACAATTAAAACTATATTCTGCAATAAACCTGTTGGATAATTTCCCTTGTTAAGCACTATGTATCTCCGTTTTGTTCGTGTAAGTACAGGGAATATACCGCTTCCAAGAAGGAAAACTTAAAATCCATTTGTGCACTTGAACACCTTCAAAATGAAAGGAAGACATAGCTTCAGGTTTTTTGAAGAATTTAAATTTAGATTTTCCAATCCAAGAGGCGGTCGTAAATTTATCATGCATAAACGCCTACTTTACGCCGCTGATACTTAAATAACTATTAAATACTTACTAAACGAGTGATAGAAAAAAAAACATCAGAGTGAAGCTTAAAACCTTATCTAACAGAATAAAATAGGTTACCACTTTTTACCGAAAGAAAATGAAGGTAGATCTCGCAGTTTGCTTAGTCCTTAGTTCGCATTGTGCTGGTTACTTAAGATAATAGATATCCGAATAATTTACTTTAAAAACATCAACGACTAAATATTAATTCTTTTGATAATCTGGCGCCTTAAACCTGCCTGCGTTCATTTAATTCAATTTTTGTGCACACCGATTTGCTTTTTTCATCCGCATCGTCATCTTCTTGTCTTTTATTTTCTGCCCCTTCATTGTCATCGCAACGGAAAGTGATACAATGCCGGATATTTTTGCTTCGTATTTTTTTTTACTTTCAAAAACATTTAAAATTTTGAAACGATAGTGGATGCTAATGGAATCTTGGGAGATAATTACTTAGTGACCCCCTAACACTATAAATCTCCACTTGCTAAAATTTCGTACCTAGGCTGTTTGTTCTTCAAATATATTGCCGAATAAAAATTTTTTAAATGTCGTAACATATCGTTTAAAAACTAAATTGATACATTTTCATGGAATTAAATTAAAAGTGCAACTTCTGTAACAGAATAATGAAAATATGATTTTAGTGGTTAATAACTCCGTAAATTCACATAGAAAATCATAAACACGAAATATCGTTCGGCCTGGCGCATTCGCCATTTAATAGCATGATGCTGAATCAAGTAGAGTGACAAAAACCAGCAATATTTTGAATATTCCTAAATATAGAAGAGTTGACCCTTTTTATAAATAATATTTTCTTGCGAAAAAAGCTAGTACTGATAATATTACCTTGAGGTGCCACAATGCCCTCGTAAACGGTAAATTATTAATTACATCATCAAATCTCCATTATTTTTCCTTCCATCATGATGAAATTTTAATAACAATATTGTTATAAAATTTTACTAAACCTATTATGAAGTTAAATAAACTGTATAAGCAATAAAGACGCTTTATATTTATGCTGTAAGAGCATTTTACCAGCAATCTCATTTCAACCAACTGATTTATAAAGAATTTAGTACTTAATAAACCTTCAACCTTAGTTGTATAAGATACAATAATACATTATTTATAAGCCTTTAAGCATAATAAGAATATGGGATTCGGTTGTGACTGATGTAAAGCATACAATAATTTCTCATCAGATTTGTAGTAAATTCGCGGGCAAAGACATTTCTTGAAATATTTGAAAGATTTCTATACCCCTCTTTAAGTACAACACGCTCAAATTACCATGTTTACGATAGAATTGATAAAATATAATAATAATAATATTATGTATTAGTTTTTTGTGTAAGAAGAAATATAAGAGTGTACGTAAGGGAGATGACAATATTCAACATAGTTGCTCTTCGATATATTCATGTAAATTAAAACAGTACAACAATAAACATAGTAAAGATGTTTCAACAGGTTGTCTGCGAGAACACAATAAGTCGAGATATAAAATAATTATTAGCATTTCAAATTAATTAATGAATAAATACAGATTTAACGTATAAAGTTAAATATCGAACGTCAAAAGAAAACGAGAAGATTTTTAAACTTAAACTGACATTTCTCTGACACTTCGTCTGACCCGCTTACTTAATTTCATTGCTGGCAGTAAAAGTCTTTTACTACCGCTTACGAGCGACACTAAAAGTATTCGGAGAAAAATAATAGTATTTAATAATTCATCCTCGACGTTTGAAGAAAAAATAGCGTGTACATGCGGAGGAAGTGATTATTTGTGTGTCGGCTGTTGTATCAAGTACATCCGCGACATAAATAATATCACTTGTATTCCATATGTAACAATATACTATTCTTTTACTAAATCTATATAGGCCCTGACTTGTCTCTTGGGCGAGGCAACAGAGAACTGATTTTTAAGGTTATTAGATATAGAATTGTAGGTTTTGGTGGCTTTGAAATTAAATGAACGCGAAAACAAAGCCGTAATAAGGCCCTGTACTCTTTATCAGTTCTTGGTAGCAATATTTATCGAATCTGAACAGTTTAAGGAACATCTCTTTTGGGTTAATAAAGGTATTAGTCATGTCTCGTAATTCTCATTGCCGGATTCGAACTTCTCTACTGTAAAAAATATTAATAAAAAATATCTTGGTTATATGCCCATAAGAAAAAATATAGATTTAGATATAGGTGTATATGAGAGTGTTTATATATTTTTTGTGAAAGTAGTCCATTTCGCAAAGTGAGATTATGTTCTCATATATACTATTAAAATCTTTGTCTATTACTGAAATATTTATTACAAATAGGATATATGTATTTACTTGACTTACCTTTGTAATTCATTTTCTGCGCTGTCAACTATTAAAAGATGTATTAAAAGATGTAATAAATTAAATTTTAAAGAGTACTCTTCACCCATAGCTAAAAATAATGTTTTAACTGACGAATTTACTGGAGCATTTTACAGAATACCAAAAGACATTCAGCGTGGTTAAAATTTTAACACCCCGTTAAATTTTAACTTTCTCTGTTGCAGAATACCAAACCACATTTAGTATGGTTAAAATTTTAAAGTCCCTTTAAATTTTAACTTTTGACTTACAGAATAGTCCTTAATAAGGTCTATTAAATAGACCTTAATAAGGTCTATTTTGTTAGGTAAAAGTTATAATTTAACAGGGCGTTAAATTTATGTCTTTAACCTTTTTTCATATTCTACAACTTCAAAATTAACCCGACCGTTAAAAAATAAAATTTAGAGGAAACCTCTAAAATAGTCGTGCATATCCGTATAAGTAGGCGTAATAGACCCAGCTGTAGTTGCAAATGCACTCAAATCACCGAGAGTAATAATCATTTCAGCAGCCGTTGTCAATGAGTTATTGTCATCTTGTGGTCGTTTTTTTATTTGTCTTTTGTGATGCAAAATACGAGTCAAAAAATCGCGGGGCCCAAGGGTGACAAAAGTATAAAAAAATATAAGATCAATTATATAGAGAAAAACAATTTTTTCTAAAATAAAGATAAACTAACACCGCCAAGTACGAAGTTTGTTGTTGCTTTTTGGCGGACAAGCTAAATAGACTTGAGGGTGCCAGCAAACGAGCAAAACAGTGGAGAGAGGTAAGTGCAGACGTAATCATTTTTGGAATTGAGCATAATTACCTAACTCGACACAAATTTGTTTAAAAAATAAAATAGTTTGTAATGATTTGCAGACTTTTAATGAATTATTGACCAACATTCGAAAGAAGGCCAGAGTACTGCACTACGAGGTGGTCACAGGTGGGGGCCCAACAAAGAAATATAAATATCTGACGGCCCTACAAGAGCGAATTGTAGTAGTGTCTGCGAAAATAGTGATTGAAGGCATTTCTGTACCAGAAGCCGGAATGGATGAACACGAAGATTCATTTTGAAGTTCTGGAACCAGTTGGCAAAGAAAATTTATAGACGTCATCCAGATAGCCGTACATTCACAGAATCTCTAATAATTTGAGTATTAATGGCATAAAAATTCTTCCGGCAATAGTAAGATTGTCCAAGATTTATTGGATGATTTGCGCTTGGTGCTATTATTCGTATTTATGTACCATCTACTGCACCAATAAGATGAGAGAATGATGCAGTTATTTCCGCTAATCCCTGTTTTGCGGCTTGTCTGGCTTCAATTGAACTTGTAAATTTAATCCAAATAATAAGAAGACGTTCGGTTGTAACATCAAAAACTTCAGCTATGTACCTACTGAGAGCTGGTTGACTCTGGGCATTTGAATATCCATGACCAGTAGCTCTGGTAACTCCGCCCTTGATAAAAAAGTACAATCCCACCAAAATTCGCAGATGTGTTTGTATTCTTGTTTGGCTATGTGGTTGATTCATATAGGGCCCTATACTGTTTATCAGTTCTTGATAGCAATATTTATCGAGTCTGAACAGTTTAAGAAACATCTCTTTTGGGTTATTAAAGGGATTACTCATGTCTCGTAATTCTCATTGCCGGATTCGAAAGCCTCTACTGTAAAATAATATTAATAAAAAATATCTTGGTTATATGTCCATAACAAAAATATAGATATGTGTATAAGTGTTTATATATATTTTTTTGAAAGCAGTCGTAAAGTGAGGTTATGTTCTCATATACTATTAAAACCTTTGTCTATTACTGAAATATTTATTAGAAATGGGATATATGTATTTCCTTGACTTACCTTTGTAATTCATTTTCTGCGCTGTCAACTATTAAAAGATGTAATAAACCATCAAAATTAAATTTTAAGGGGTACTGTTCACCCACCGCTAAAAATAATGTTTTAACTGATGAATTTACTGGAGCAGGTTAAAGATTTCAACAAAAAAATGTTTTACAGAATACCAAACCACAATCGGCATGGTTAAAGTTTTAACACCCCGTTAAATTTTAACTTTCTCTGTTGCAGAATACCAGTCCACATTTAGGATGGTTAAAATTTTAAAGTTCCTTTAAATTTTAACTTTTGCCTTACAGAATAGACCTTTGTATGTTTGTCAGTTTGTTTAGGGCAAATCTTGCAATCAAGTCCGGTGACAACACACTTTAACATTTTCATATAAGAAAAAAACAAGATGGTGGCTTCAAGATGGCGGACGACTTTATCGTTTATGATCCGATACGACTAAAAATCAATATCTGGGGGTTTTCGAGATCGCCAATTATGAATTCTTGATCAAAATTTAGAAATTCAAAATGGCGGATGACTTTTGCCATTTATGGTCCAAATCGATCAAAATCGATATCTGGAGGTTTTCGGGTTCGCCGATTACAAATTTATAGTAAAAAATTTGGTTCAAGATGGCGACGACGTTATCGTTTATGATCCGATTCGACTCAAAATCGATATCTGGAGGTTTTTGAGATCGCCAATTATGAATTCTTGGTCAAAATTCAGAAATTCAAAATGGCGGCGCCAATATGGTTGACGACTTTTGTCATTTAGATCCAAATCGATCGAAATCGATATCCGGGGGGTTTGGGGTCGCGGATTACGAATTTCTACTAAAAAATTTACTTCAAGATGGCGGATGTCTTTACCGTTTATGATCCGATTTGTCTTAAAATCGATATCTGGGGTACAGCATATCAAAAGACTAAAAAGTAAAAAACAAAAAAATTATTTAAAAAATGCTCTAATGCTCTAAAAAGTAGAAAATAAACTTTGAAGTAAATGAAACCCATCATTTTGTTACATTATATATTTTTTTATGATATAAAAGCTTGTCGCGAGCAATCTCCTTTACACAGGAAAATCTCGCGGCAAGCTTACTTAAAAATAAGAAGTGGCTTTAACATTTGAACCAACTGCGTTATTGTAAGTATCTAATAAAGGATCATTATTACTAACATTAACTTCTGGGGCGCTGTTAACAAAACAAACATGGAGTTTGACAGGATCGTTAGTATTTACAAGTGAATTTTCTGATTTTCCAACATTGAACCATCTCAAAGTACGTCAGAATTCTTTTGGATCAGTTTAAAATTTCTGATGCAAGATGGTTTTGCCATATTTATAAAATTACAAGTATATTCATTAGTATATTTCATTGATGAGATGACGGTTTTAGATTTCCCATATATTTTTCTAACATTTATTTAACGTCGGTAAAAATACAAAATTTATACTTACTGTTTCTGTTGCTTAACTGCTGGCACTGAATGGTATCAATTGGACGTCGTGACACTGTTTTAAATCTAACACTCTTAATTAACCTGAAAGGGAAATTTGAAACACAAAAAAAAGATTATAGTTATAGTTAAAAAAATATATTGTTTTTTTCGAAAATATTTTTTCAAAATTTCAAGATTGTGTATAAGGTTAACAAATTTTGGCCCGTATACCCCAATGGTGAGGAACAGGACGATGTCCCCAATTACCATCCAAAATTTAGTTTTTAGCAAACGATTGACACAAAAAGATTCAATGTAAAAATTTAATATTTACGAATATGTGGGCTTTTGCTTGCCTGTCTTTATACGTAATTAAAATATCACAATAATAATTGCGGCCGCTCGTTCTAGAGCTTAAAAATGCTCGAATTACAACAAGAATAATAATATTATTTATATATTCATGCATTCAGGCAAGGCGGTCCCGGATATTTTTTTGCCACCGAATCACTGAGGAACCGCTTAAGGGCAAACACGGGGAAAACATATAATTATTTATATTATTATAAATTTTGAATTCGTAACACAACGTCGGTTCGTAAAGAGAATTTTTATTTGGAAGTAAAAATCGGTTTTCAAGGTAGTTGCTAAATTTTGGTTGCTGAAGGGACGTTACGCCCCGTGCAGCGACATTCATGTTAGTTTCATGTAGAATATATAGTCGGATTTCGTTGCAGTTACGAACAAATTCTATAGAGTTTGGCGTCACTTTGACAATGCCACCTTCTTAAATTCTGATTCAAAACCTTCGAATCTATAAGAATCATGCAAAAAATGTTTATTACATAACAATTTCGTAGTGAATGAATAAAAAATAACTTTTACTTGTTAATCAATGAAAGAAGAAAAAAATTTCGGTTTTATAAATTCATGTCCTGCGGGCTTACTCTCTCGTATCCTATATGTTTTAAATTAACAGATTCACAACATTCTAACTTGATGTTAGTAAGATACTGTTACATGTTTCCACCCTTCAGTAAACACTCCCAAGCGTAGTCCCAATAATTGCAACACGATTTATCACTAACCACCGATTTATTTAATACTTAACTTACATAAATAGTGCTTATACTTATGCCGAATTTACACGAGTATAGTAGCTAAAGCAAGTAACTAAAACAAGTAAATTTAGCTACTTGTATCGGGTGTAAATTCGCTTTTGCCACTGTACTAGTTTTTTCACTGTTCTTGATCTTATTTGATCACATGGCTCATCTAAACTATAACTAAACTGACCTCAGCGCGTTGGCGCGGCTACTTATGTACTCTATGACCCTTATTCTAGCGTTCTATCTTTTATTCCAGTCTGTCATTCGAGACGGTTTTACTGCTTTCTAGTTTACCCGTAGTAGAACCAATGGCGTCATCTCTGGGCCGACTGGTGAACTATTATCCTATGGCTAGCTTCTTCCTATTACGAGATTAAACTTATTTTCGTAAGACGGCGTGGGCATGCACATGACAATACAATGGAACATGGTAGCTCCTAGACTACAAGTCACATTTTGCACTTTAAAAAACTACGCACCTGTTTGATTTGCAATGTTACCTACTAAATCTACAATTGCAAATAAATAATTCATTAATTGTTTTCGTCTTCGATTATAAAATTCCTCCTTAACCAAATTTTATGAGCATATCTGTTAGCAATACACCCCCCCTACCCTCTACAAGGGTCTCATGTACTCCAATATATCAACAACAGCTGGACGCTCGCGGTTGGCCCGAAGGTGACCGAGCGAGTAGCTCGAGGCAAGATGCGCGATAGCTTAATATAGTCAGTTAATACTTTACCTTTGTGAACTAAGTTGCAGAATAAATTTGTGGAAATTACATTTTTGTTTATTTTGGGGTAAAAACCCCTTGAACGCTTACATCAGAAGTGGGATGATATCCAAGTGCCCTAGAGACAAAAATCAGTTTTAAATTAGTCTTCATAGTAGTGAAATTTAGTTTTGTTAAAATGGCGGGCGCTAGTAGTGAGATGGCGAACATCGAACGCGAGAGTGATGACTGTAGTGAGCATGAACTGGAAGAGCCAGAAGTCCCGGTACCAAAACGTGCAAAGTTACAGTGGCAGGATACTTTAATCGCTTTAGTAGCAGCCCAACAACAACAGTTGGCAGAATTAACACGTAATGCAAAGATGGCCCGCGGAGCCAACGCCCTTGCCGGATGTGGATGAACCCATCGCGCAAGCGTCAACGTCATCTACCGCGCGCGCGCCAATATCCATTGGCTGGATGTCGGTCTCGATAACTAGGGCCGAGTAGGACTATTACTCTTTGCACCTAGATTATCTCTGTAGACCTGGACCGGCCTTCGTGATAGGTGGGCCCGCGTACTTCTACCAGACCCAGCTCACAAATGTGAGATGTGTCGTGGTATTTTCTGCGGACCTCCCCTGGTCCTGGCTGTTGAACCTCGCTGGCTGAGGTCTCTTCTGGCGCTCTTCTTGTCTTGATGTTTTCTTTCTTCGCCAACTTGTCACCCCCGGGGGTAGTCATCGGTCGAGTTGGGTTTAGGAAGTTTTGGCTGGGGCTGACTGCCGGTACGTAGGACATCAATTGATATCCTACCCCGGATCGTCGGAAAGGTGAGGATGAGCTGTGTAGCTCGGGAGTGTGGAGACCTAAGTGCTTCTTTTAGCACTTTCGGTCTTCACGGAGCAGGTAGGACAACGGGCGTTGGACGGTATGTTGTCCGACGCCCGCAAGGAGGTTGGGTTAGGGTTGAAAACGTCATGTCTCTGGTAGTGGTGGTCCGTCCTGGCGTATCTGAAACAGATCTGTTAGCGGGAAATAAAGGTTATACTTACCCGTTGTCCAGTAGCTGAACCCTCGGTCGCTTGTGCCTCGGGGCGTCGGCGGGGTCGTAATCAGTGGCCTGTCTGATCAGCGGGTTCCCATGCTCCTCGGCTTGGGCGTACAGCTTCTTCGCTCGTTCCCGGATGACTTCAGTGACCGTGGTGTACTCCAGGTCTCTGACGATGTCTGCGGTTCTCACGTACCATGGGGCGTCAACTACCGTCCTGAGGGCGATGTTCTCCACTGCCTGGATTCTCTTCATGTAGGACTTCGCCTGGTAGCCCCACGCTACCGAGGCGTACGTCAGCTGCGGCCTGATGAGGGTCTTGATAAGCGTGAGCTTGTTCCTCAAGTTAAGTCGGCTCCCATTTCCCGTCATTGGGTAGATTAGGGCTCTCGTACGTCGGGCCTTGGCTGTGATGGCGTCCGTGTTTTGTCTCCATGTTAGGCTTCTGTCCATGACCACGCCAAGGTATTTGACGGTGTCGTGCCATTGGATGTCCTCGCCGTTCATGGAGACGTGTCCTGTGGGAATTTCTTTCCGCACTCGTCTGAAGAGGATGGCTTGGCTCTTGTCGGCGTTGACTGCGACTTTCCACATCGTGCACCATTCTTCCAGGAGTGTGGCCGCTTCCTGGAGTTTTCTGGTTGCGTCTCTGGCCTTCCAGGATCTGGCAATCAGGGCGGTATCGTCTGCATACAGGGCTAGGGCTGTATGGTCGGTCCGGGGGAGGTCCGAGGTATAGATGGCGAACAGGTGCGGTGACAGCACCGATCCCTGTGGAACTCCCGCCTCCACAGTCCTGTAGGTGGAGAGTTGGTCCGAGATTTTCACCCTTAGCTGTCTGCAGTGTAGGTAGGATCTCACTAGTTTGACGAGTTCGATGGGGTAACCCATACTCATCATTTTAGCTAAGAGACCGTCGTGCCAGACCGTGTCGAATGCTTTGGCGACGTCTAGGAACAGTGCCGCGGTGACTTGACGCTGGTTGAACCCCTTGGTGATCTCCTCAGTGAGGCGAAGCACTTGGAGTTCAGTGGAATGTCCTGTTCGGTATGCGAACTGTTCATCCGGGATGATGTTCAGCTCTTCTGTCTTCTCTGTTAGCCTCTTCAAGATGACCCGTTCTGCAACCTTGCTCATGGCTGGGAGGAGGCTGATGGGCCTGTAAGAAGACGGGAAAATTAGGTCTTTCCCTGGTTTAGGGATCATAATGACGTCGGCCTTTTTCCACCTGGCTGGAAAGTGCCGTAACCTTAACATCGCGTTTACGATGTTGACTAGCGCCGCTACTCCTTTCCTGGGCAGCTTTTTGAGAGCGATGTTTCCTATCTTGTCACATCCCGGAGCTTTTCTCGGCTTTAGGCTCCTCAGGATTTCCTTGACTTCCTCGGGGGTAGTCGGACGGATGTGGTTGTCATCTGGTAGGCGACGGATCCTTCGTACTCTGCGTTCGACGTCGTCCACCCAGTCCTCGTCCTCGTCATCGAGCTCGTTCTCTCTGCACTGCAGTTCTAAGCTGTCGGCGAACGCCTCGGCTTTTTCCTGGTTAGTGTAGACGATCCCTCGCTCTCCGTGAATCGGGCGCATAGGCTTCCTTCGGTTTCGCAGGGCACGTTGTGTGTTCCACATGCTTCTGTCCTGTGGATCCAGTGACTCAAGGTGGCGTTGCCACCCCTCCTGACGGTGTTCCTGGAGGGCGGCTTTCACTCTTCGGCTGAGGACATTGTACTCCCTTCTGTCGGCGGGGAGCCTGGTCCTCTGAGCCCGTCTCTTGGCGCTCCTTCTGTCCCTTATCAGCTGTCTGGTGACCTCTGGGAGGTTTGCCATCGGTGCTGGGTGCCTTCTTACTTCTATTTCCGTCGTGCTGGCCCTTATCGCTTCCAGGATCTGCTCCTCTAGGGTAATGATGGCCCTCTCAACGTCCTCCACGGTTTCTGGCCTGGGAATTTGTGCGATGTACTGCTGCAGGTGCTGCCGGTACGATTCCCAGTCCGTTCGTCTCTTCGTGAAGGTGGCGTTGTCCTCACTCGCCTGTCCTCCTAGGGTTAGGAAGATCGGGTTGTGCTCGGTAGATCCCTCCGTTCTGGTGGTGATCTCTGCCTCGAAGGTCATCTCCTTTAGGATCGCGATGTCCAGTACGTCTGGCCTGTGTCTGCCGTTGTCGAAGGTGGGCTGGTCCGGTCCTACCACCATCAGTTCGCCGGCGTGCTGTCCCAGGAACCTCAGCAGCTCTCGTCCTCGAGTGTTGGTTATGCCGCTGTTCCATTCCTGGGATTTGGCGTTGAAATCGCCAATTGCGACGACCTGCGTCCTGGCGGGCAAGATTGCGTCCAGATCCCCCTCGGTAAGCGTGCTGCGGGGTGGCTGGTAGCATGAGACCACTTGTATGTCGCCATTTCGTGCTGTGGACACTACTACGGCGGTGGCGTTCATGTTTTCTAGCTCAGGCAGTACTGTCGGATGGTGGGCTATGGTTTTCTTCACCAATAGGGCCACTCCTCTCGCGGGTCGCTGAGGGTTGTTTACCCAGTCCATCCTGTAGGTGTGGTATCCTGGGAAGTTGATCTCCTTGGCCGGGGTCATCTTGGTTTCCTGCAGTGCCATGACGTCTATGTCGTACCTGGTCAGGAGCTCTTCGACTTCAAGTCTCCTTTCTCGCAGGCCATTGACATTCCAGGCCGCCATCTGCAGGACTTCCGGTTTAACCTGTAAAGGCATTACAGATTAGTTAAATTTGGCATTTGTACAAAAAATGCGCTCATCGCTGAGCACATTTGTTGCATCTGTGCGAGCACCGCTGTGAGGTTTTTGGCCTCTGGCGATGCTTGTTGTTTTGCGGCAGGGACGGTGTTCTGTCCTGCCTTGCCCTGGGCTACTCTGGCGTAGCTTGTGCCTGGCGCTACGCCGCCCTTCTGTGTTGAGGTCATCGTTGGCCTCTGTACCGGCCTTTGGGTGGCGCTGGCTGATTGTTTGGGGTACTTTGGACATCCCCTATAGCTGGCCGGGTGGGCCCCCTGGCAGTTCGCGCACTTGGCCGGTTCGTCTGCCTTCTTTTTGCACTCCGTCGTCCGGTGTGCCTCGCCGCACTTCACGCATTTCGGCTGCGCGGTGCACCTGGATTGGCCGTGGCCGAAACGCTGGCAGCGGTGGCATTGGGATGCCGCTACCTTGGCTCGCTGTCTCTCAGTCCTTACAACTAGAGAACAGCACCTCGTTACTTGGAGTATCTTGTCCTGGTCCTGTGGGACTAGGACAAGCATGAGGGGCACCTCCTGTTTTGTCCGTCTTGACATCATTCGCTGGACCGCGGTAGGTGCGAATCCTTGGTCCTGGAGGTCTTCTGCCACCTCTTTGCAGGTAACGCCGCTCGGGATCCCTCGAATGACCACACGTAGCTGCCGTTCCTCTGGCAGGGCATACGTGTGGTACTCCCTCTTTTCATTTGCGAACATCCTTGTCATCCTCCGATAGTCCTCGGACGTCGCGGGCTCGATGGAGATTCCCTCCCCGGTAACTTTGGCCTTGTTGAAGTTTATACCGGTTTCGGTTAAACGACGGCTCACCGTTGTCCACGTCTCTTTGTTTCGCAGCACTACCGGGGGTACACGCTGGCTTCTTGTCCTTGTTTGAGGGGCCTCGGTCTCCTCTTTCCGGGTTTCTTGTTGGGGGACGCTAGCCTCCTGCTGGGGGGCTCTAGATCCCGATCTGCTCTGTCTAGGTGACTCGGACTCGGGGGGGCACTTGAGGGGCTCTTCAGCCACCTTCTTTGCCGCCTTAGGGGCCTCTTCGTCTGAGTCCGTGTTGGCAGCGGGCGGATTTTTTCTTTTCCGTGTTTGCGATTCTCCCCGAATCGCACGCAGAAGCTCTTCATGCTGGGACTTCTGTTCCCTCTGCATCTGCTCCAACCTTTCGGTGAGCTCGTCTATTTTCTTCTTGAGAGCATTGTTCTCCTCTGTGAGACGTTTTATCGTCTCCTTGTCGTCCCTTGGGGTTGGGGGGCCCCCTCGGAAGCTACCGCTCTGGGATGTTTCGTCTTCACTGTACTCCATGTTACCGTCCTCCACGGTAACGTCGTTGTCTGTTTCCTGTAAGGGAAAACCTATATTATTATGGGAAAAAGTTATGATTAATAACAGAAAATGGTGTCTTGAAAAAGACGTGTGAACTTCCTCTTCAACACTATCGACGTCACTGTCTGTGGGGCTTCCACTTCACTGTGCACTCTGATGGCTCGGTGTACGTCCGTACGCTTTCACTTCTCGATGCACACGTCATCTACCACGTCATTCCGTTTAGCAGAATTCGACCCTGATACCAGCACGTACTCGATTGAAGAGTGGCTAGATGACGCCACAAAACTAAAAGCAGAATTGAGAGTCAGCGACATTTTGATGATAGTAAAAGCCGGCGAAGCGCTGAAGCATAGAGCGCATCGATATTATTGTGATTGACGACCTGTTTCCCGAACATGGGAAATTTTTTGTAAGGACCTTGCCGTTGCTTTTCCTGATCGTGAAACACCAGGTGCTCGGGCGTATACTGCTGCTACTCTGCGTAGTCAAGATTGTGACTCACTTAGTGACTATGGTATTCAAAAATTACGCAGCATTTGTCGTTTCCATAACACGCTACCATGGATTAAAATTTTAAGTATGGTGGAATATGGTTTGAATCATTCAGAGGCACAAGCGGCAATCCGCATTCAAAAGCCGGAGACGGAACGAGAATTGTTGAAACTGTTGGGAGAATTTGACGCCCGTAGACGTAAACATCGATCGACAACTAGCTCAAGGCCTATGAATTACATTATTAAGCACTCCAAGACGAACCTACATCAACGACATTTACAACCTCACGTAACAAGCGCAGCTTTCAAAGGAACTTGTTTCAAATGTGGGCGATTAGGCCACCGATAGGACGCCTGCAGCTATGTCGTAAGCAACAAACGGGATGAATCACCGACACAGTCCTTAACAAAAATCCAGTCGACACCACCTAGTTGTGCTCATTGCAAGAAAATCGGACATACAGAAAAGAATTGTTGGTATAAAAACAAAAAGCCTGATAGTGATGCTTATACGTCGAGGACGTGACCTAGCAAGTTCACCCATGGCGACCTTGTTATGCAATAACCAAGCCATTTCATTCCAATATCTCATCGATAGTGGAGCTGATTCATCGATTCTGAGCGGCACTGCGGCCAAGAGCCTCGGTGTATTGATCAAGCCCGACGTACGTGCTTTAACGGGGTTTGGATCACAGACTGTTTTGACTATTGGAACATGTGATTTAATAGCTGTTATGCCGAATGTTACCGTTGAAATTGTTTTCACAGTCGTACCCAGTGATCTAATGCCTGGAAATTTGACGCTATTATCGGTTGGGACGTTATTCCAAGAATATTTGCGTATTGAAAAATGCACGACGGATCTTGAACTACATTATGACCTATCCAATATTCCAAAGTTGCTGATGTTAAAAAATGATACAGACTTACAAATTAATGTGTCAGGACTGGACGAACATTTCATTAGGCAACTACGAGAGTTGTTGATTTCAAACAGAAATAAAACACCAGATCATATTACTACTGGAAAATTGAAGCCTAAATATAAGGGTCCCTACATTATTCGGACAATTTTACCTAATAAACGTTATGTCTTCTCTCGTAAAGGAGGTACATTGACAGTTGCAGCTCACGAGCAACTCAGGAGATGGCCGACGGCCGATCAATAAAAAAAAACAAAAGTAAATAAAAACAAAGGTAAGGTAGATTAAAAAAAAACAAAGAAAGAAAGGGAACGGGAGTACCGTTCAACATAGCAGCACAATACGGGAGTACCGTTTAACAATACCTAAATAGATTCAAGTACGGGAGTACCGTGCAAAAATTAAAGAACACCCTGAGAGTAAATTACCTAAATAAATGCAATTACGAGAGTACCGTACAAAAATTAAAGAACACCTTGAGTGTAAATTACCTAAATAAATGCAATTACGGGAGTACCGTACAAAAATTAAAGAACACCCTGAGTGTAAATTACCTAAATAAATGCAATTACGGGAGTACCGTACAAAAATTAGAGAACATCCTGAGAATAAATTATCTAAATAAATTTAAATGCGGGAGTACCGTACTAAAACAGAAGATTAAATTACCTGAAGATAAACAATTAAATAGACGCGGGAGTCCCGCTAAGGTTACTGTTGTGGTAGTCCCACAAAATAAATGATGACGGTGACAACCGTAGAAATGTAAGCAAAGTTACTATCGATGATAGGTCAAGGTTAATATTTTAGAGCTGAAATAATAATTGTGGGAGTCCCACATAAACAAATTATTGTTAAGTCAAATGAAATGCGAGTATAATTTCTGTATATAAACAAATGGATTGGAAAATAAATTACATTATTATGAAATATGACTATTATGTGTTCACATAAAAATCTGTTGAAGCTTAAGTGCTGCTAAGCACTTTAGAAGTAATATCACTGAAAATGTTGTATCATATAATAATTGTTTATATTATCGCTGGGCTATGACGGCTAGCTCCTTGTTTTGTTTATTTTATTATTCCAGGTCTCGTTCCAGGTGTATGGGTATTTTACCCTCGGTGCGAGGCCGCCCGAATTGCAGAATGGCCGTGTTAGCAATACACCCCCCCTACCCTCTACAAGGGTCTCATGTACTCCAATATATCAACAACAGCTGGACGCTCGCGGTTGGCCCGAAGGTGACCGAGCGAGTAGCTCGAGGCAAGATGCGCGATAGCTTAATATAGTCAGTTAATACTTTACCTTTGTGAACTAAGTTGCAGAATAAATTTGTGGAAATTACATTTTTGTTTATTTTGGGGTAAAAACCCCTTGAACGCTTACATATCTATAATACAATATTTGCCTTATAATCATTTCAATAACTTGTCTAGGTTTAAACATAATATTTTTAGTCGCAAACTCCTCTATAAATCCTTATTTTACTATAAGGAAAGTAACCAGACTGCAACCAAAGTTACAAATCTGGCGCGTTAAGTGTAATAATTGCATATTACCATCAAAACGCTAATGCTTCGATTGCAACAAACACTTGCAAGTGCAAGTGGTGTGTGACGACTGGCAAGGGAGCTCCTTTAAGTAGGATCAGTCTTTCGGCTGGTGTTTGTTGCAATCGAAGCATTAGCGTTTTGATGGTAATATGCAATTATTACACTTAACGCGCCAGATTTGTAACTTTGGTTGCAGTCTGGTTACTTTCCTTATAGTAAAATAAGGATTTATAGAGGAGTTTGCGACTAAAAATATTATGTTTAATATTCCGCCCTCTAAAAGCACATTTGAGCTTGTCTAGGTTTATTTAAATAAGGGAGAATGAGCCTATAGTTTATACTGTACATTAAACTACTTCTTGGGAGTAATTTCTAATGAATCATTTGACAATAAGCCCTTGCGTTAAGAATAGCTAGTTGTAAACCGGCCACACAAATCACCAAGCTCGATAAAAAGTTTAAATCAAATAAATTGTTACACACTTGCATATAAACTTAATGGCTCCATATCAGAATTTAGCTAATACTTTTGTAGGGCATTTAGACATATATTAAAGACAAGTTTTATTACATCCCTAACCAAAATTTAATTCCTGCACCACAGATAGATATTCTTAACATCTCAATGCTTTTAACGTTTACGGTTTAGTACCGCATTTAAGTTTTTCAACGAAGCAGTTAACACATATAAACTGTAGTCGTAAAATTTAGCAATAAACAATGGTCATTTGTAAAAGATACATTTTTAGTATCGCTTGAGGATACGACGAAGTAATGACCTTCCTAAGAGAAACGCATAGCAACAAGCCGTTTCATACAAAGCACGCTTGATATATTGAAATTCAACATAGACCATCTTCAAATTATGAATGGACGATGAAGTTATGCAATTGAAGTCAACTGTTATTGGCATATTTAAAAGACTAGCCTATTTATTATGTTTGCAGATGATGCACTCAATCTAATGAATTCATATCTTCTTCAGGATGCAAAATGTTATAAATGACTATCGTAGGCTTTTAGAAAACTCGGCTAGTTGCCGTTATCGTTCTTGGGTTCGAGTCTCACTTGCGACACATGGCAATGTCGGAGAGAATGGTTATTATGTAATTGTTTGTGTGTGTGTTCTGACTGAATAGTGAATCAGTTGTACCTAAACTGTACCAGAATGTTAATAAGGCGATTAAAAAAATAATGCTCCCATTTAAACTGCAATTATAAAACCTTTATTTAAAAATTGGGACAAAATTGAACCATCTAATTATAGACCTATATCTATTATTAGTCAGTTGGAAAAAGTTTTTGCAAAACTTGTGAACGTTAGGATAAATAATTATACAAAAAAAACCGCTACCCAAGGAATCACTACTTTCACATCCAGATTTCGTATCCATACCCACTAAATCCCAATGTAATGTTTTACTCCCTTTAATAATAGGGTGCGGGTGGCAGAGGAGGTGGCAAATGCCAAAATATATTTTAAAGGTCCTTGGTTCGCGTACACACACTAAATCCCAATTTAATTTTTTACTCATTTTAATAATAGGGCGAGGGTGGCAATGCGGGTGGTAGAGGGGGTGGCTAAAAAAAATAAAAGATTGGTATGACTGGTGGTCGAGAGGTGAGCGCACTTGCCTCTCACCCAAAAGTTCCGGGTTTGATCCCCGGTCGTGGCAGTGAAAAATACTGTGAGAGGGATTTTTTCACTATACACGGATATTGGGTGTATGTCCCTTGTCTCTAAATGTGTAGCCCCCTCCCACACAAGGCTCTTCTAGAGCCTTCCGAGATAAGGGGGGCCGTAATTACATGTGGTGTTATTTATTTATTGATTTATTACAAATGTATGTATGTATCTAGTCTTAGCAAAATTTAAGGTAAGTAACCTTAAATTTTGCTAAAACTGGATACATACTGTTCAGCTGCTATAACAGAAACATACATAATTTCAGCTCCCTAAATATCGATTCTGAAACAGAGAGAGAACAAACAGAATCCATGAAGTACCTAGATGCAACTATCGATAGATTTTTGAGATGGGATATATACCTTAACAATAATGTACCGGGTGTTAGAAAAGTATGGGAGCGGTGGAAAATCTCGAACAGTTTGCATCAAATCTAAAAATAAAAAAATAAGTGTCAATAATTTTTCAAAAAACTACCTACTGATACCAAAATGACCTCCCCATCCACCACCCTGTGGGTGGGGCGAGGGGAAACTTTAAAATTTCAAATAGAAACCCCTATTTTTTATTGCGGAATCGGATTCTACGGCAAAAAATACGTACTTTTTATTCCGCACAATTTTTTCGATTCTTGCATGGTGTCGCTGTAATCGCAAAAAATGAAAAGAAAACATTACTGTTTCAAGAGTAGCGTCTTGTGCCCATAAAAAAACGCCCAATTCAAAAACTGAAAAACACGCATTTGTTATTTTTACGAAATCTATCCAATGACATTGGATTCGACTCTCCCACCCCTAACCCAGTGGGTGGGGCGGGGGGCAACTTTGAAATTTGTAATGAAAATCCCTATTTTTTATAACGGATTCGGATTCTACGGCCAAAAATACGCGAATTTTATATCGGGCATTTTTTTCGATTTTCGCAAGGTATCGCTGCAATCGCACAAAATTTAAATAAACCTTAAGCGTCCATAAGTTTGTAAATATTTACAAACTCTAGCTACTCGTGTTGACAAAAAAACATTCAGTTTAAAAAACAATATCTGTGATATCTTGGTTTTTATGAATATTTTTTTTAAAGTGTTCTTAATAACAGTATTTGTTTTGTGAAATTTGTTAATTTGTACGAGAACGTTCAGTTCCTTCCAATTTTTGTAGAGGCAGGAGCGCACTTTTGTACGGAAAAAGTTGTTTCATTTTTCATTAGTTCTCGCGTTTTTTTCTGCATAGTGGCTACTTTAACAGAGGAAGAGAGAGTTTCTCTTTTAATGATGCGAGGGTGGGGCGATAAAGAAAGGTCCTGTGATGAAGTTGTGATTTTATTCAACGAAACTTTCCATGTAGATCAAGTGGGAATTTCGAAATCTACTGTGTCCCATACCATCAAACGATTCCTAGACACAAGGACAAATAAAAATCGCCCAAAATCTGGAAGACCAAATTCTGAAACATCGGAAGCTCGACAAATGGAAGTGGCCCAGGCATTTGTTGAAAATTGAAGGTTATCAATCAGAAAAGTCAGTCAACAGCTTGATATGAGTGCATTTTCAGTTCATAAGAATTTGAAACTTTTTAAATTTCATCCTTACAAAATTCACCTTCACCAAGAGTTAAATGAAGATGATTTTGATCGGCGACTTGAATTTAGTGAATTAATGATGGAAAGGAGTAACCAAAACCCAAATATTTTGTCATCTCTACTTGTCTTCTCAGATGAAGCAACTTTCGAACTCAGTGGAAAAGTTAATCGCCATAATTTCAGATATTGGAGTGACGAAAACCCTCACTGGATGCTTGAAGCACACACGCAGTATCCACAAAAATTAAATGTTTGGGCAGGAGTTTTCAGGGATCGAATCATAGGACCGTTTTTCATAGATGGAAATTTGAATGGAAAGATATACCTGGAAATGTTGACAAATCAAATAGTTCCCGCAATACAAGAGATTGCTGGTGATGAGTTCGATAATGTTTGGTTCCAGGAAGATGGGGCTCCTCCACACTATTGGGATATTGTTAGGGACTATTTGAATGGTACTTTCGAAAATCGATGGATAGGTCGAAGAGGAACTATTGAATGGCCAGCAAGATCTCTCGTCCTCGCGCCACTTGATTATTTTGTTTGGGGCTACGTGAAAGGTAAGATTTATTTTACTAAACCTCGTGATATGCAAGGGCTGAGGCAACGCATAATAAACATTTTTGCAGAAATACCACCTCAAATAATAAGTGCTATTGAAAATTTTTACGTTCATCTCGGACAATTCCAAGAAGTCAATGGGCACCATTTTAAACACCTGCTATAATCTTGAAATAAAAAGGGGTGGGAGAGTCGAATCCAATGTCATTGGATAGATTTCGTAAAAATTTTTGAATTGGACGTTTTTTTATGAACACAAGACGCTACTCTTGAAACAGTAATGTTTTCTTTTCATTTTTTGCGATTAGAGCGACACCATGCAAGAATCGAAAAAATGTCCGGAATAAAATTTACGTATTTTTTACCGCAGAATCAGATTCCGCAATAAAAAATGGAGGTCTCCATTTGAAATTTTAAAGTTGCCCCTCGCTCAATTTGATGCAAACTGTCCGAGATTTTCCACCGTTCCCATACTTTTCTAACACCCGGTATGTAATACTCTAAGAAGTATATTATTTAGATTTAAATTCTTAAGGACCATCCTGGACACAGCTAATTTAAAAACCATTTGCTATGCGTTAGTTGAATTTAGACTATCCAATATTATTGGCTGGGAAAGTGCTGTAAAACACCACATAAAAAATTTGGAAATAATTGAAAAGAAATTTTTAAAAATTATGTTGTACCTATAAATCCAACACATACCCATCGGACAATCTATATAAGGATGGTAATGTTTTTGATATCAGACAATTATTCTATTACACTGTGACAATAAATCAATTTAATAACAAATATTCATTAATAGCTGTAACTTATCAGACGAAAACAAAAGTGACCTCTTGCGGAACTCCATTTTTTTTTCAAAGTCAATAGGACTGCAAAATATCTCGTACCTTTCTCCTAGATTTTATAATTATCTTCCACACGAGGTAAAAAGTTGAATTCTATTAATTTATTTAAAAGAAAAGTAATGAAACTATCTAGACTATCCAATATTATTGGCTGGGGAAGTGCTGTAAAACACCACATAAAGAAATTGGAAATAATTGAAAAGACATTTTTAAAAATTGTGTTATATAAATCTAACACATACCCTTCGGACAATCTATATAAGGATGGTAATTCTTGATTTCAGACAATTATTCTATTACACTGTGACAATAAATCAGTTTAATAACAAACATTCATTAATAGCTGTAACTTATCAGACGAGAACAAAAGCGACCACTTGCTGAACTCCATTTTTTTCAAAGTCAATAATAGAGCAAAATGTCTCGTACCTTTCTCCCAGATTTTATAGTTATCTTCCACACGAGGTAAAAAGTTGAATTCTATTAGTTTTTTTGAAAGAAAAGTAAAGAAACTTATCTTAGAAACTAATAGAATTAACATACACAAAGTGTTGAAATGAAAGATTAGCTAAACGCTAACCTTACTATATGAATCTATATATTTAATTCGTAATTTTTTATTGTTAGTTATTATTATTAATTTAAATTCTACCCTACCCTACCTAAAAATTTATGTGTAAGCCTATCTGTATAAATTTAGTTCGTAATTTTTTTATTATTATATATGGTTATTATTTTTAATTACTGGTTAATTATAATAATTAATTGTTGGTAGCCAATATTTTGATGCTTAGTAGTCATCGAATAGGGTGCTTATGAAATATATTATGCAAATATGAAATGTGTATGTATATCATTATGTACAGATATAATACATTATGAATCAGATATTATAGTAATCCTCAATGACAGTCTACAACTTCGTGAGTTCCTTGTTTATTTGTTTGTACTATATGTTTTATACGATATGTATAATATATTATGAACCTACTCGACTTCAAATAAACCATATTATTATTATTATTTAACCGGCACAGTAGCTCAGTCTACTAGATCGCGTTATATGGAAAATTCGCTTTGGTGTGACTCTGCTGTGTTATGGGTTCGATCTGGCAATTGCCAATGTGTAATGGGTGTTGTCTGCATTTCTCAAATGTAACCACCTTCCGGACAGCCCTTGGTTTTGGATTTTGTGTTGTCAACGCCGACAAGAGCCAAGCCATTCTCTTCAGACGAGTGCGGAAAGAAATTCCCACAGGACACGTCTCCATGAACGGCGAGGACATCCAATGACACGACACCGTCAAATACCTTGGCGTGGTCATGGACAGAAGCCTAACATGGAGACAAAACACGGACGCCATCACAGCTAAGGCCCGACGTACGAGAGCCCTCATCTACCCAATGACGGGAAATGGAAGCCGACTTAACTTGAGGAACAAGCTCACGCTTATCAAGACCCTCATCAGGCCGCAGCTGACGTACGCCTCGGTAGCGTGGGGCTACCAGGCGAAGTCCTACATGAAGAGAATCCAGGCAGTGGAGAACATCGCCCTCAGGACGGTAGTTGACGCCCCATGGTACGTGAGAACCGCAGACATCGTCAGAGACCTGGAGTACACCACGGTCACTGAAGTCATCCGGGAACGAGCGAAGAAGCTGTACGCCCAAGCCGAGGAGCATGGGAACCCGCTGATTAGACAGGCCACTGATTACGACCCCGCCGACGCCCCGAGGCACAAGCGACCGAGGGTTCAGCTACTGGACAACGGGTAAGTATAACCTTTATTTCCCACTAACAGATCTGTTTCAGATACGCCAGGACGGACCACCACTACCAGAGACATGACGTTTTCAACCCTAACCCAACCTCCTTGCGGGCGTCGGACAACATACCGTCCGACGCCCGTTGTCCTACCTGCTCCGTGGAGACCGAAAGTGCTAAAAGAAGCACTTAGGTCTCCACACTCCCGAGCTACACAGCTCATCCTTACCTTTCCGACGATCCGGGGTAGGATATCAATTGATGTCCTACGTACCGGCAGTCAGTCCCAGCCAAAACTTCCTAAACCCAACTCGACCGATGACTACCCCCGGGGGTGACAAGCTGGCGAAGAAAGAAAACATCAAGACAAGAAGAGCGCCAGAAGATACCTCAGCCAGCGAGGTTCAACAGCCAGGACCAGGGGAGGTCCGCAGAAAATACCACGACACATCTCACATTTGTGAGCTGGGTCTGGTAGAAGTACGCGGGCCCACCTATCACGAAGGCCGGTCCAGGTCTACAGAGATAATCTAGGTGCAAAGAGTAATAGTCCTACTCGGCCCTAGTTATCGAGACCGACATCCAGCCAATGGATATTGGCGCGCGTCTACTACATTTAGCTGTTATCATTATTTAAACCTTCAGAAACTCAGGTAGTTATTACGGTAACTATGTAGTCAATTATAAATAAGGATCTAGATACTGTTTTTATATCAGTGTTATCCAACTTTTAGATATATATATGAAGTCCACAAACATACTTCCAAGTCCAAAGCCAAAGGCTGTCCGACAGCACAACGAAGCAAAGCACAGCGGAGTCACACTAAAGTGAATTTGTCACATAACGTGCTTTAGCTGACTGAGCTACCATACCAATATATTATGTAAAATATTTCACTGAATTCATTTGGAAGGTTTAAAGTGATTCGAGGTTGCGTTCTTCCCATATATATTTTCCACCTCTTTTCGTGATATTTCGAAAATTAAAAAAGCTACAAGGAACAAATTGTAGACGGAAATTGAATAATGTGTGGTGATTATAATATAATGGCATTGTTACAAAAGTGTTTTAAAAAGCCATCTTTCACGAAAAAAGATGCTTGGAAATAATAAAAAAAGCATCTAAGTACTTTTTGTAATTCTAAAAATATTGTCTAGGTTGTGTGAGCAATTATGGCAGACAGTTCAGATTTAAATTTAATGAACCAATTTTTGCAGTCCTGTTATTCTAGCCAAAGATATCAATTATTTTATATTGAAGAATTTTGTTTTTTCCTTGATTGGAAACCATCAGCCAGCAACACAGATAAGGAAAGGAACAGGAAATAGTAAAGATGCACGCATTTCTCGCCCAGGAGTCCATCAGGGCGACATAAAATAAAACATAGACTGGACCACGGCTACTGAGTTAAGCCTTAAAGGATGCAGAAATAAAGGCATATTAAGAGTAATAACATAAATCAATAACTCGAATACAAAAAACAGTTATTTAACTATGCCACATTGAACTGCAAAACTATAAATTAATCTTTGTGCTTCTACCTTTTTATTCAGTGGTAGCTGAAAATCCATACTTTTTAGTTCACTTACTAAGATCCTTGATGGAGCTGTGTATAAAGTACAGTTAAATATTATGTGTATATTGAAGAACATACCGCCTATCGCAATCGTAGAGATGTATTAGATATTAAATTTTGCTTATTCGCTCATTGCTATACATCTTTTGAACATATTTTTAAAATTAGGTTTATATCATATAATCTTATGTTTTGAATCTACTTCCAGAGAGAACAAAGCGAATCGAGCTTGCCTTCATTCCCTATATTAATTTTTCATTCCATTATGCTTTTTGAAATATAACTTTTGATATTTCGAACAATATAAATGCTACAAGGCTCAAATTATGATCAGACATTAAATAACATAAGGCGATTACGACGGTAATATTAAGAACTAGTTTTAATTTTCAAGAAAAAAATAATGAGCTCAAGGGTTCTGGAATAATGTATAGAAAAATGTAGCATCTAGGTAATTTATCGATTAAAAAAAAACTATAGGACACACTTATAGGAAATAATAACCATAGGAAAGTACGTTGTGCTTTCGAGTAAACGATAGAGCATTACACTTTTGTGCATTAAGTGGCAGCTTATTGATGGCGCACCATGGTTAAGCTTATTCAGATCGTTTTGCGATATCTCACTATCTTCAACAAAAGTTATTTCGAGAAATATTTTTAAGTCGACTGCATTTCAATCTCAAGATCGTATAGATAGATAGATAGATAGATAGATAAACTTTTATTTGTTCCTGTGTAAACAAAATTTTACAGATTACCCAAATGGGTGTAGAACACGTCATATAATGTAAGATACAAGTGAAGAATAAAAATACAGAAACATACAAATGGAAAAAAAAAGAAAAACAAACTACAAAAAACATACAAGAGTAAAGACCTAACCATACAATTTTTATCTTACTGACTACTTATTTATTTAAAATCTTAAGTATAAAAATATATATATATATATAATAAAATATCACAAGACACGTTATATTGGAGGCATTTTTATAAAAAAGCATTATCTAAGAAATATTCTTCTACTGTATAGTAAGCCTTTTTGATTAGTATTTGCTTTAGTTCCTGCTTTAGTTTCTTTCCATGCAGATTTCTTAGTTCCAAAGGTAACTTATTGTAAATTTTCATTATCGAGAATTCAACATTTTTCTGAATATAGGAAAAATTTATTTTATTACTGGACAAATTGTTCTTATGTCTCGTATTGTAATCATGTTCTAAGGTCTTAAAAAGCATGATATTTTCCTTCACAAAAATTACAGCTTCATATATGTATAAGCATATCAGCGTTAATATTTTTTTTTCACGAAATATATTTCTGCAGCTATCTCTCGGTTTCATGTCAAGTATATACCTTAGGCATTTTTTTTGTATATTGAGTATTCTGTATGCATCACTAGCATTTGCCCAAAATATGATTCCATATCTGACCCGTGACTGAATATAAGCATGATATGCAATAAAAGCTGCTTCAACGTTAACAAAACGTGCCACTACCCCTAGTGCATAGCAGTACTGCGCCATATTCCGAGCAAGGGCGTCAATATGAAATTTCCAGTCTAGCCTGGAATCCAAGTTTACTCCTAGAAACTTTACGGTGTTGCTACTATTTATGTTGTTGTTATCATAAGTAAGTATAATTTCATCTTGCAGTAAATATGAGAATTTTATCATTTGCGTCTTAGCTACATTTAATTGCAAGTTGTTATCTCTAAACCACTGGTTTAATAAATTTAATGCATCTATTATTTCTTTATTGATATTCTTCTCCGGAATTTCACTGAACATTATTGAAGTATCGTCAGCAAATTGTACAATTTGCTGACGAACAACACTGGCTAGCTTATTTGTGTACAGTATATATAACAGAGGTCCTAGGATGGATCCCTGTGGTACTCCTTTTTTTATTTTTATTTTTCCAGATTTTATGGTATTTCCTGTTATATCTCTTTCAACTACACATTGTTTTCGGTTTGTTAAGTAAGATCGCAATAGTTTCAGAGCTATTCCTCTTATACCATACCCCTCTAACATTTTTGTTAATAAGTCGTGATCGACGCTATCGAAAGCTTTCGACAAATCAAGACATACAGCAATTGTTTGTTTCTTGTTATTTAGTGATTCTAGTACAAAGCTCAGCGCTTTGTATATTGCAAGTACGGTTGACTTCCCCTTCCTAAATCCGTTCTGTGAATCTGAAATTAATTTGTTTTTTTCTATAAAATTTATAAGTCTGGTGTAGATTATTTTCTCAAATATTTTACTTATGTTGGACAGTAGTGCAATTGGACGGTAGTTTTTCCAGTCTGATTTATCTCCTTTTTTATAGATAGCTCTAATTTCTGCTATTTTAAGTTGTTCTGGAAAAATACCTGTGTATAACATTTAGTTGATAATATGAGCCAACGGTCCAGAGATGACATCTGCAACATGTTTTAAGAGCTTTACGGGTATTTCATCTTCTCCCACAGATTTTTTGTTTTTTAGGCTAATTATTACATTGTACACCTCTACATGATCGGTAGGTTCTAAAAATAAGGATTTGTGTGCGTAAATGTTATTTGCTTCTATTGTACTATTTGGTGTAGATATATTTGGACATTGATTAATGAAATTATTGTTGATATCATTTAATATTTCCACTGGGTTTTTATTGTATTGCAAATTTTTGAGAATCTGTTCGGGGTTGTTTGTTTTACCCGTATAGCTCTTGACAATATCCCAAACTGCCTTACCTTTATTTTGAGTGAATTCTATATAATATTTGTGTGATAATTGTTTCGCCTTTTTAATTACATTTCTCAATATCTTTGTATATTTAACATAAAAGTGCTGGGAGACTAAACCTGAGAGCATTTGTTTATATAGGACGCGTTTCCTTTTGCAGGAGTTTTTGATACCACTGGTTATCCAGTTTTTAGTACCTCTCTGTTCGGATTTAATATTTTTAACAGGAAATAGTCGTTTTAATGTACTATGAAATATATTTTCGAATTTGTGATATGCTAGGTTGGGATCGCTTTCATTAAGAATGCTTTGCCAATTTACATTCTCAATTTCGGTTTTGAATTGCTGTAATTTCTGTTGAGAAAATATTCTTGCTTTGTACGTAACATTTCGATTTTGTGGCTTATTTTCTTGGTCGATTTGTAAAATTTGTCCTTCGTGGTCACACAATGCAGATGCTATTACTTTGCCTTCATGACTGTGTTCATAGTTGATAAATATGTTGTCAATTAATGTTTCTGATTTGTTTTTTATCCGCGTGGGTGCAAAAATTGTTTGGAACATATTAAAACTTAATAGCAGAGTTTCAAAGTTTTCTGAAATTTTATTTTTTTCCAAAAGGTTTATATTAAAATCTCCACAAAGTATAATATTATATTTTGGATAATTATTTGAAGAATAATGTAATATAAAAGATACAGTTTCAAGAAACAAATCCATATTGCCTAATGGTGGTCTATAAATGCAAATAACTACTAGTTTATTGGACTTACTAACAATAGCAGAACATTCTATATGCCCTTCGCTTGATTTTTGTTTTAGGTAGTCAATTTCCTCCGCCTCTATTCCCTTTAAAGTCAGTATACAGCTTCCTCCATGAAGTTTTTTCTCTCGTGAGAAGACCGAGACCAAATTATAGCCTTCAAGATTTATGATTTTTTCTTCTTCCCTTCTGTACCAGTGTTCAGTGAAACATACCACCGCCGGTTGATCGTTTAATGATTTTAAGAAAATTTCACATTCTAGAGCTTTATTTTTTAAACACTGTATATTTTGATGATAAATAAATAGTTTATGTAGTACATTTTTATTTGACACTGCTTCTATCTGAAGTCCTGCTCCTGAGGATCTTTTTGAAAATTTTCCTCTATATTTTTATTTCCCAGCCGGTTTGTATATCTCTCTTCCTTCTTAAAGTCAAACCTATATACTATTACTCCTCGTGGCCAAAAGGCACTAGTATAAGCTTTATCTTTTAGATCATAGTTTATCCCCACTTTAAAACACCTGTTATCTTTTAGTTTCTTGTAGGTGTCTATTTCTTTGACATAGATATTACTTTCAGCTTTTGTTTTGTTTTGTAGGTACTTTTGCACTATTTCTTCAGTGACGTGATCTTTTACTTTCCCTACGAAAAGCCATATTTTTTCTCTGAGATTTCCCTTCCTACAAAACCATGTATTTCATCATCCTTAGATATTTCTGCTTCTCCTCTTACTTTGAGTTCTCTATTTTTAGTTTTCTTCTTGTACGTAACTGGTTGGAAAGGTTCCTCATTTTTATTTGGGATACTATGCGATTTTGACGATATGTCACTATTTATATGTATTAAATTTTCCATAATGTTTGTTTGTTTATTTTGAAGTACCTTTAAATTTGTTTGTTTTATAGTAGGTTTATCCTCGGTTTTTTGTTTGGGGGTCACTGTTTGAATTCCTTGAGTATTATCACTCATGCTTTTTAATGAAACTGATGGTGTGTTTTTGTCTATGTTGTTAGTTTTTTTGTCATGTGTTTGTTTTAACTTTTCTTCCAAATGTAATATTTTGTCTTTTAACAACAATATAAGTAACTGTTTGTCATTTATAATTGTATCCTTATCTTTAATTCTTTCTTTTAACAATAAATTTTCTTCTCTTAGGTGCAGATCATCTGTTGATGTGTTTCCATTTTCTAATGAAGATAATTCTTGCAGTTTCTGTTCACAACACATTTTAACTCTCAAAGAACAGCTATTATGGTAGGCTTCACTACATACTTTACAGATTACACAATTTGTTGTTGCACAATTTCTTTTGCAGTATTTACAGGTTTTTTTGAGTTTAGCTAAACTTTCACTATCACTTTCCGCCATTTTGGAAATAGGAGATATGATATGATATCGTTGACAAACAAGATAAAGATAAGCGGACCCAGATCCTTGAGGAACGCCGAACTCCTGCAAAAATTTGACATCTGTAACCGTTGTGTTGAATATATTTGTATCTATTTTGCAAATACATTTTAAGCTAAGATTATTATTCTTTCCTATTATTTGGGTTCCTCTTCAAAAACAAATCACCGAATCTACAAAATAATAGAATTATTGGAAAAAGCTTCTGCGCCCGTGACGCTTACGTAAATACATTATATTTTGCTGACGTTTCGGAAAGTAGTCTCTTTCAGTTTTCAAATATTTTTTTTGGAAAATTTTCATTTTCAAATAACTCGGCAGCGCCACATCAAAAACAAAAATTCTCGAGGTCGTTGGAAAGATAATTTTACACTGCATTTATAAGTGTAAACATATATAGCAGACTAAAGAAGTCTTACATTTCTTATGAGCAGTGCCTCAGGACCGTGGGGAAACCTGGGGAATGAAACCAAAAGTAGTTATGTGGATATACACTGCCGTCATAAGCCCAATGATAACTAATGGAGTTGTGGTTTGGTGGCTTAACAGCAAACAGAATACAGCTAAGGTCAAGCTCAGCCATGTGCAGAGAGTTGCCTGCCTAAGCATAACCGGAGCTATGCGAACAACGCCAACGAGAGCTATGGAGGTAATGCTGTGTCTGCCACCACTAGATATATATCTAGGAGAAGTAGCTCTGACAACTATGGTACGCCTCAAATCCGTTGGCATACAACCAAATGTAGGCTGTGGAGAGGCCAGAAGTAGCTTGTGGAATGAGGCTATCAGGAAGACGCCTCTTCTACAGACGTACACTGATGGCGTTTCTCCCCAGTTTGTCTTTGACAGACTTTACATAATATAGACGAATAATGAGAACGAGGCTGCTGGCGAAGGTGTGATCAACATCTTCACAGACGGATCAAAAAAGAAGGATGGGGCAGGATGTGGAATTTAAAAAAAGGATGTGGAATATACTCCAAAAGTCTGCAAATCCAATACGAATGGGCTATGTATGGGCGATCCAGCATAGTACAAACGGAACTGGCGGGCATAACCATAGCTACAAAAGAGATTGTCCGTAGGCAAACTACGGGCAAAACAATCATGATCTACACATATTGTAGACAATCATTACTAGCCCTGAGAAGTTACAAAATTACCACAGGAGCAGTATGGGAATGTCACCAAGCACATTGTGGGTGCCTCCAGCGTGAATAACATACTGTATGTTGGGTAAAAGGACATGCACAGTGTAGTGGACTGTGTTGCACAACTACACTACAGCCGACAGACTGGCCAATAAGGCAGTAGGCCTAAGTATCTTTGAACCAGGCCCGGCCAGTCTGTTACCGATCACGGCGATAATACAAATAATAGAGAACACCCACAATGAATTCAAGAAGCTGCGGGATGAAACAAACAGCTGTCTAGGGATCTACTAAAATATCCTAACAAGAGTACAGCAATCACTACCTGGCAATGTCCAGAAGGAACCTACGTTTTATAACGGGAATCCAGACTGGACACTGTCCGTTAAGAAAACATCTATATAATATGAGATTAAGCGAAACATCTCTCTGTAGAGGTTATGAACAAGAACATGAGACGGTTCAACATGTACTCTGTGACTGTTCTGCTGTCTCATCGATCAGAGAATCAATTTTGGGAGAACGTTGGCCTGCTTTGGCCGATGTAAGGGAGATGCCCCTAGGCAGCATCATCACATATTTCGTAAGATTACGTTGGTTGGAGGTCTAGGCGAGAGTCTACCTACAGGGAGGATGTACAAGGGGCCCAACAGGGCCTAAATGCTATGGTTCAATAATTTTTATCGACCACCCTCCCAACTAATTCCAGATTCATAAGTGTAAAAATATATAGGATGTTTCATCTCAAAAAAATGACCTCGAAGATGTCCCGCTGTAGCGAGTCACTGTGTACATTTCAAAATATTTTTAAAATGTGCGCCTTCTGACATTATACCACTTTCATAAAAAATAATTTTCCAAAGTCTTCTAATAAGGCCGATATTGGACTTTGACGCACTATTGGGACACCCTGTATATTATTCAAATATATTTCAACGTCGAACCTTGTAAAATTTTCCATTGTGCGTATTTTACAATAGTTTTCATACATCCACCGTATAGTTTTCCGATAAAAAAATCGGCAGCTACTGGAAGCGGCTGGAACCTCCCCACTCCGTGGATCTTTGAAGCCGAAAAGAGGATTAAATTGTGTGACAAAATGGCACTAAACGTAATCCGATATCATCCAAAACCTTTTCAGATCTTCTGGGGCACTAAAAAAACCCTCAACTTAATGAATTTACAATCATCTATGTGAGTTATTACCTACATTATCGCTCGTTGAATAATATACTATTAGGATATTAACAACTTTAACATCACTTGAACGACTAAGAAAGTCTAGTTATCCTAAATACTACAGATTTGTAAAGCAACAAACTGAAAATTGGTAAAGTGATAATCTATAATAAATTCACCAACGAAGGTCCAGAAAGCATATGATATTGATATTGTTGCATCTACCTTTAAAGTTTGTGACAATCCACTAAAATTTACAAATATGCCGAAATCTTATTAACATGACATGACACCAATGTTATCGGATGACAAACGATGACAATGACAATCGTCAAAATTTGCTCATTGCAATCCGATCGCTCGCGGCTGTCTTTGTTAAATGAAACATTAGCATTTCAGTAATTTTACTAGATTTTAAAGGAATATTTGTAGTTTAATTCTTCGATTTGTCTGTATATATATTTAAAACAGGCACTAAACGTAATCCGCTCTACTTCTAGAGTAGTGAAGAAACCCTCACACGTGAATTGACACGTGATGTGACGAGTTTCATGACGTAACGGCTACGCGGATCGATCATGTCATGCGAAATGCGATCTATGCTTCATATTTGCTTTGTTTTTAATTTTTTTCACAGAAACCAAATCGAAAGGGTGGAAGTGTGGTATATCGTTGAGATCAGAATTTTAACTGCTTTTCAATGGTTCCATTACAAATTGAAAGTAATTATAAAATAAACAACTTGTTGCATCAAAATGGCACTAAACGTAATCCGATCTCAACCAAAACCTTTTCAGGTCTTTTGGGGAACTAAAAAAACGCACATGCAAAGTTTCATTCAAATCCGTTCAGTAGTTTCGGCGCTATCGTGCTAACACACATACACACACACAGACATTTTTCAAAAACCACATTTTTGGGTTCCTAGGACCTCAAAACGTAAAGATTTGATTTTATCTCAATTTTCGTTCTTGTACCAATTTTAGTAACCTCTCATAATTTTATTGTGGAGAGGTTAAAATAATTGGTATCTTTTACAAAAATAATTGGATTGTGTAAATTCTTTCACTGAAATTTAATTTGAACTTTCTACTACATAAACCAAACAATATTTCTAAAAATACAAAGAGTGACTTGATGCTACATTTTTCTCTACAATATTTTATGAACCACGAGTTCTTTATTTTAACCTCTCCACAATAAAATTGTGAGAGGTTACTAAAATTGGTTCAAAAACGAAAATTGAGATAACATCAAATCTTTACGTTTTGAGGTCCTAGGAACCCAATAAAATGATTTGTGAAAAATGTCTGTGTGTGTGTGTGTATGTGTGTTAGCACGATAGCGCCGAAACTACTGAACAGATTTGAATGAAACTTTGCGTGTACGTTTCTTTAGTGCCCCAGAAGATCTGAAAAGGTTTTGGTTGAGATCGGATTACGTTTAGTGCAATTTTGACGCAACAAGTTGTTTATTTTATAATTACTTTCAATTTGCAATGGAACCATTGAAAAGCAATTAAAATTCTGATTTCAACGATATATCACACTTCCACCCTTTCGATTTTGTTTCCGTGAAAAAAATTAAAAACAAAGCAAATATAGCATAGATCGCATTTCGCATGACATGATCGATGCGCGTAGCCGTTACATCGTGAAACTCGTCACATCCCGTGCCAATTCACGTGTGATGGTTTCTTCACTGCTCTAGAAGTAGAGCGGATTACGTTTAGTGCCGTTTTTAAATATATATACAGACAAATCTAAGAATTAAACTACAAATATTCCTCTAAAATCTAGTAAAATTACTGAAATGCTAATGTTTCATTTAACAAAGACAGCCGCGAGCGATCGGATTGCAATGAGCAAATTTTGACGATTGTCATTGTCATTGTTTGTCATCCGATAACGTTGGTGTCATGTCATGTTAATAAGATGCATATTTAACTTTTAGTGGATTGTCACAAACTTTAAAGGTAGATGTAACAATATCAATATCACATGCTTTCTGTACCTTCGTTGGTGAATTTATTATAGATTATCACTTTACCAATTTTCAGTTTGTTGCTTTACAAATCTGTAGTATTTAGGATAACTAGACTTTCTTAGTCGTCCAAGTGATGTTAAAGTTGTTAATATCCTAATAGTATATTATTCAACGAGCGATAATGTAGGTAATAACTCGCATAGATGATTGTAAATTCATTAAGTTGAGGGTATTTTTAGTGCCCCAGAAGATCTGAAAAGGTTTTGGATGAGATCGGATTACGTTTAGTGCCGTTTTGTCACACAATTTAATGCTCTTTTCGGCTTCAAAGATCCACCGAGTGGGGAGGTTCCAGCCGCTTCCAGTAGCTGCCGATTTTTTTTCTTGAAAGATGATCATTTATGACACCATTTTATAACACCACTATTATAATCACCAGGCATTTTTCATCTTCCGTCCAAAATTTGATATTTGTAGTATTTCTAGTTTTCGAGATATCAGAAATTATATTTCAAAAATTATAAATATTGTGCATCATCGAAAAGAGGTGAAAAATTAATATAAGGGGAATCGCAAGCTCGATCGCTTTGCGCTTTCCAGAAAGGGATCCAGTAGAAAATTTTACGTAATATTGTTAGGTGTGTACACCCTTTAGTAAACACCACATGGGTTCAATAATTGCAACACGAATTATCACTGAACACTGATTTATTAACAATTAATTCTTATAATTACAACGCTAATTCAACCATTTAACTCACTCTTGTCACTAATTTTTACTGGTCTGTTCACTCTTTTCTTTCTCTTGATCCGATAACTTCATACCCTTAACTAAAACTACCCTGATGCATTGGTCCCGCTTCTTATATACTGCTTGGCGCTTATTCCAGATCCCTCTTTATAATTCTAGTCTGTTCCTCTAAACGGCTCTCCTCTTTTCCAGCATATCTATGGTAGAAGGATAAAAGCGCCATCTCTGGGCTAACTGGCGAACTATCATTTTATAGCTTCTCTGTACCAAGGCATTAAACCTCGCTTCGTAAGATGGCGTGCACATAACAATATGAAGTTAACTTACGTAGCGGAATTTAATGTACTAGATTCATTAGAAAATTTTCAACAGTAACCTATTTAATAGAAAATAAATAATCTTTATAAGTTTGCTGAATATGAACGTGATTCCCATATTCAGTATTATAATTGACATTTACAGTTCTGGTAAAGCTCATCTCAGGAAGTCACGGAAGAAGAGAGAACGTCGTCTAAAATATCTGAAAGAATTTATTAATAACTTCCCGTTTACTTTAATGAATTCGTAGAGATAACGCAGGAACCATAGCATGGAATGTGGTTGCTTTTTCATCTTGTGGATTTGTACGTCGAATGTCTATAGAATATCTCTCAAGATACGAGTGTTTTATAAGCGCCGTCTTCTAGAATCAATTGCTTGTCACTGATGCTTTATCCTTCCTATTTATCTTATCGATTTTATTCGACTTGATTCCTTTGATAGCTGAAAAATAGATATGTACTGTGAGTAGCGCAAGACAAATTGATAAATATTAGTGCTTACTTTGACATCAGTTTGCGTACTGGCGGAATGTCTTTAAGTTATCTTTGAAAATTACGACGTAGATACTCGTAAGTTCTTTGTTTCGTAAACGATTAAATAAAATACATTTGCATATACTATATTTCTGCTGATATTGAAGGAAATATGTTTTCGGGAAATGATAAAACCAAAATATATGGTCGATTGAAATCCCAGTAACGACTTTATATACTCATATCTGTTATTTATAGAACTGGGTTCACAACTTTTGTGATTTATATGACTAGTGGTTTATTTTTCTAGTATTGGCTGAAAGATAAAAAAGGACATGGTGCGAACTTAGTTCACTATTGTCTGTTCATTAAATTAGCAAATTTCAACAAAAAATGAAAAGGCATGAAACTTCACGCCACTATGTGAATAAATCGGTACCTGATATTTCTATTTAAAATGGGTACTTTCAGCATGCACTTTTTTATTACATAGTCGATAAATTCCTAGTCAGATTAATAGGCATAGGAAATGACACATGATAGGTTGTTATTAAAATTAAAGTTACATGCAAGTTACACAAACCTACAAATCGGAGGGTAATAAAATTTGCTTGAGAAATAAATGTGGTATAATGCAACTGTATCTGTGCATAATAATATTTGATTCGGCATTCAAGATAACTGAGATAAAATGCGCCACAAAGATCTTTTATATACATGAAAATAATTCAAAAAACATGTTTTACTTGTGCTTATAAACGGCTTTGTCCAGAATTATCTGTTCTATTTAACATGGATATGTTTGAGCCGGTAAGGTTTCTTCCCATCAAATTACATTAATTTAAAATTATCCCATTTTAAACCCACCGAAGCACAAGAAACAACTATTTTCTCTGTAACGTTTTCTTAAATATGCCCAAAAAGACCATTTTTGGTGAATTTCACTTCTCTTATTCTGAAAACAGACTTGATATGTAGTTTCTGCTATCCTATTTAATTTCAGTGCACTAAATTTCATAGGAAACAGGTATTACTCCCCCCCCCCCCCCCAAAAATGTAGACCTGTTTTATTCGGATTTACATACTTCTGGAGTATATTCCATATCCTGCCCCATTCTTCTATTTTGATCTGTCTGTGCAGATGTTGATCACACCTTCGCCAGCAGCATCGTTCTCATTATTCGTCTGTAGGTCTGTCAAAGACAAATCGGGGAGAAATACCATCTGTGCACGCTTGTAGAAGAGGCGTCTTCCACAGGCGACTTCTGGCCTCTCCACAGCCTACATTTGGTTGCATGCCAACGGATTTGAGGCGTACCATTGTTATCAGAACCACTTCTAGGTATATATCTAGTGGCGGCAGACACATCATTACCTTCATAGCTCTCGTTGGCGTTGTTCGCATAGCTCCGGTTATGCTTAGTTAGACAACTCTCTGCACTTGACTGAGCTTGACTTTAGCTGTAGTTTGTTTGCTCTTAGGCCACCAGACTACAGCTCCATAGGTTATCATCGGTCTTATGATGGCAGTGTATATCCACATGACCACTTTGAGTTTTATTATCCAGGTTTTCCCCCACGGTCCTGCGACACTGCTCATAATAAATATAAACCTTCTTTAGTGAATATTCCAGTTAGTTTGGCATAAAAGGTAACCTCAAGGTATTTCACTTCTGATAAAGTCTGCAAATTTAATATATATGAGCTATGGATGGGCGAGCTAGCGTAATACCTGCCATAGTCGCAAAAGACAATCACTACTAGCCCTGAGAAGTTAGAAAATTACCACTGGAGCAGTATGGAATATCTCCAAGCACTTGTGGGTGCGTCCAGCATGAATAACATATCGGTATGCTGGGTAAAAGGACATGTATAGTGCAGTGGCAACAAAGTAGCCGACAGACTGGCCAAGAAGGCGGTAGGCCTAAATATCTTTGGACTAGGCCTAACAAGAGTACAACAATGGACTACCTGGCAATATCCCGAAGGAACCTACGTTTTATAACGGTAATCCAGAGTGGACACTGTTCGTTAAGAAAACTTTTACACAATATGAGATTAAGCGAAGCACCTCTCTGCAGAGGTTGTGAACAAGAAGATGAGAGGTCCAACATGTACTCTGTGACTGTTTTGCCGTCTCATCAACCAGAGGATCAATTTTGGGAGAACGTTGGCCTGTTGTGGCCGATGTAGGGGAGATGCCTCTAGGCAGCATCACCACCTATTTTCTACCTAGGAAGTACAAGAGGCCCAATGGGGCCTAAGTGCTGTGGTCCAATATTTTTTTACCACCCTCCCAACCACTGTAAGTACAGATCGTCCAACATAGCTTATTAGTTCAGAGCAATAAATGACATCAAAACCAAAGTTGTCTGTAGGTAATGTATCTTTCTGTAGAAATAGTTACTATTAAACTTGGTGACCATAAAAAAAATGTACAAATTTCATATAAAACTTTTTATGTGTGGTCAATATTTAAAGTTCTACAGTGTTAGACAGGCGATAGACTGGCGCAGGACGCATCAAGCGTATATTTTCGCCATTCCGCAATACATAATTTTCTGAAACTCTCTGAAACTCTACTCCCTCGTTAGTCTTCAAGGTTAGTATGCGGCAATATTATCTTCCTTCACGCCTTCAGTAAGCGTGACACATCATGTGTATCTAACACTGAAAAATGAAAATTCATGGCGATAAACTAAGGTATTTATTTAGCGAAATATTATAGGGGACAGTTGATTTTGTTATTAATAATTTTATATAAAAAAAAATTGGTCTGACACAACTCGGACAAACTTTCCCATAAGTATTTTTCTAACTAGTATATTAGTGTGACCAGATTGAGATACCAATATACAGAAAGTAGGTAATTCCGTATTAAATAAAAGAGTTGTGATTTACTTAATGCATAAATAATATTTTCTAATAATTTTACCGCTCCAGACTTTAAAGCACGGTGGTGCAGTGTTAAAGGTTTTACCTTGCAATACTGTATCCACTTGTGGTCAGGGGTAGCAGACTTAATCGAAAAAATAAAAAGTTGTTGAACACGATGGTGGTCAGGCCGTCCATTACATACGCGGCGCCGGTGTGCTGCAGCATGTCGGCCACGACAATGAGAAAGCTAAAAGTGCTTGAACACAATTTTATGTGCCTCATTTCTAACTCTGTAAGGTACAACTCCCTCAGCGATCTCTACGCACGTTGTAACGGCGTAACCCCGATAGCGGACTACGTCCAGCATATCTGTCAAAACTTCTATTCATTCTAGTTGGACGATGGTCCGCTAACAAGACGCATAACTCAAATTAGACAGCATAATGCCCCATTTCGGATCAAACGCCCCTTACCATACCAGACGTTACCGATTTTCCGGCAACCTCTGTAGCCAAGCTTCACCAACTAAAACTTCAGCTTATCCTATCCACCTTTACTAATATTTCATACCTTTTGTCTATCTTTAAATCTTTCCTGTTCCCCTCTTCCTTTCTGTTTATCACTTTTTGTCGCGTTTGTTTTTCTTGGTTTCTTTTGGTACATTTTTGTCTCTAAATTCATTTCTCATTATTAAAATCTTTGCAAATTAAAACCTTTTTCGAAATCAAAATTTTTAAAATTAAAGTTTTGGCCAGCCCTGCATTGACGTGTCTCGTGAAGGCACCTTGTTCAAGCTAGGCTGCCTACGTCAGATACAGAATTAAAAAGTTTTCATGGGCAAAAGTGTTTAAAACATTTTGGTAATTTTAAGTTTTATTAAGTCTGTTTTTTTGGATATCATTGGAAATCTTAATACCTATTTTTATTTGTGTTTACAAAAGGTGTTTAGGTTACTTCATTGTTCATTTTCGTTTTCGCCGACCCAGATCTGTTTTGCCCGATCCTGCAATCCATCACTGCGTCAGGGCGTGATTGCATGTTCCGTCCCCAAGGACTGTAGTTAACAATCCTTTGTCCGTCCCGGAGCAGGCTCTGGTTAGGCAACTCTTTGTATTAGTTAATGTTAATAGAGCCTCGTTGAAACCTTGTAATACTGAGATTGTGGGTTCGAAACCAAGATACAATTTTTTTTACTTTCTTTTTACATTATGAAATTGAAAAAATATTAAATATTAAATAAAGTAAGGAAGTAACCATGTGTTAAATTTGATCAAAATCGTTACAGCCGTTTTAGATGAAAAAAATATTAAATTCTCTAAAGCTCACCCCTTGTAGCACCCCTCCCTGTATTATTTGGGAGCAATTAGTTATGCTGGTACTAAGGGAATATTTATGTGTCAAATTTAATCAAAATCATTAGAGTCGTTTTAGTGAAAAAAATATTTTTTATTTTTCTTTCCTGTTTTTAAGTACCCCCCCACATTCGAGCTAAAATAGATTTTGCCTCGAGGTGTGGGTTGTCTTGAATACACATGTAAAATCTGAACAAAATCGATCCAGTAGTTTGGGTTCTAGGTGCGACCACAGACGGCAATCCGGTTCAGGGGACTTGAATACGTGTAAATCCATCAAAAATTCAAAATCAAATTTTTGCATGTTCACCATAGGCGATCGAAACTTGTTATATATTTGTACCCATACCTTTCATTTTTCCCATACCTCGAATAGTTTCAATTGAATAAACTATTCCAACTCTGGTGATAAAGTAAGTTCATTGAAAAAGAGAGGACATGCTCATTTTTTATAAGTTTTGTATAAGAATTTCTTGATAATTATTAGTTATTGCTTGGAACTTCCTTAATTTAATAGAGGTTGCCGATGTCAAATTCGAGGCGAGCAACCCGAAAAACCCCCGGGTAACGAGTTTCGATCGATTTGATAAGTAATTTCAGTGAAACTCCAGGATATGACGTTATTAGTAAGGTCACGCGCACCAGATTCTCCGGGGCAGTTTGCCGATATCAGATTCGGAACGAGGAACTCGAAAAACCCCCGGGTAACGAGTTTCGATCGATTTGATAAGTAATTTCAGTGAAACTCCAGGATATGACGTTATTAGTAAGGTCACGCGCACCAGATTCTCCGGGGGAGTTTGCCGATGTCAGTTTCGGAACGAGGAACTCGAAAAACCCCCGAGTAACGAGTGTAGATCGATTTGATAAGTAATTTCAGTAAAACTCCAGTAGATGACGTTATTAGCCAGGTCACGGGCACCAGATCCTCCGCGGGAGGTTGCCGATGTCAGATTCAGAACGAACGACCCGAAAAGCCCCCGGGTAACGAATTTCGATCGATTTGATAAGTAATCTCGGTAAAACTCCAGAAGATGACGTTATTAGCCAGGTTACGCGCACCAGATCCTCCGGGGGAGGTTGCCGATGTCAAATTCGGGACGAGAGATCTGAAAAACCACCGAGTAACGAGTTTCGATCGATATGATGAGTAAATTCAGTAAAACTCCAGGAGATGACGTTATTAGCCAGGTCACGCGCACCAGATCCTCCGGGGGAGGTTGCCGATGTCAGACTCGTGACGAGCGACCCGAAAAACCCCCGAGTAGCGAGCTTCTATCGATTTGATAAGTAATTTCAGTAAAACTCCAGGAGATGACGTTATTAGCCAGGTCACGCGCACCAGATCCTCCGGGGGAGGTTGCCGATGTCAAATTCGGGACGAGCGATCCGAAAAACCCCGGGGTAACGAGTTTCGATCGATTTAATAAGTAATTTCAGTAAAACTTCAGGAGATGATATTATTAGCCAGGTCACGCGCACCAGAGATCCTCCGGGGGAGGTTGCCGATGTCAGATTCGGGACGACCGAATCGAAAAACTCCAGGGTAACGAGTTTCGATCGATTTTCTATGAGTTTACAGGGAACTCCAGGTGATGACGTTCCTAGTGCCGTCTTGACCTCCAGGTGTACAGGGGGCTCATTTGGACATCATATTCAGGTCCTGCGACTCAAAAAACCACTGGGTACTGAAATTCGTATGATTCGGGTGTTTTTTGTGGAAGATATGATTTTTTCTTCATTACTTGAAAAGATGCACTTATAAGAATGCACTTTTCGATGCATCAATGCAATTCCAAAAAAATACGAGACCAAAATACGGCACAAAGTTTCTAGACGAGGTAACGAAACGAATGCAAAAAACCCCATCTCAATCCGACTTACTGCAAAAAAAATTAAAGGTTGACTGCTCGCCTACCATACTTTCTTTATATACTACATATATCGGAAAGAAAAATCTTAATGTACACATTATCCATCCCCTAAGTAGACTACACATAAAATCTATTCAAAAATAATTTCTAAGGTGTATCCCTTAGTGGATAGTTACCTTCTATAATAAATGTTGCTGATTTGAAGAAAAATCGTTGTAATATTTCAAATAGTGTAATGTGGGCATTATAACTTAGACTCCGAACAATACAGGCATATTCCAATTTGAATCTGATACATGTAATAAATGAAAAACGTTAAATACATTAGAGTTCCTACTGTTACGCAAAATAAAACTTAGAGATTTATAAGCTCCAGCTACGCATTCCTTGATATGTTTAGTGAAAGTTAATCTTGAGTTGACTATAACTCGGGTCTACCAAGATATAGTGCTAGGAAATTAAAATCCTTAAGATCTCGTTGTGAATTCTTATCTCAACAAAATACATAGAAGGTACATGGCGTATACTATTTGCAAAATATTACATGTGAAAAGATATTGAACTCCAATGTAAATTTGTTTCCAGCTGTTCTTTGTTTTTCTGAGACGGAAAAATCGACGCCGCCTGTAAACTAATTATAAAACTGAATTCGATGCAATTTTGACTAGGTACTACGCATTTTTCAAACATTTTTAGTAGTTAAAATTAAAAGCTCCTATTTGTATTCAATTTAATTACCTCATGGGGATTTCCGAAATTTAATAACTGTCAATACCAGCAGGGTGTTTGTGTAAACAACACGAGCCTGGTGCAGATTGTAAAGCGCGGGCGGCACCCTCAATGATATCGTCTCTCCAAAGCGGATTCGTGAACACATGTGCTCGGTTCTGAAAGAGTTATTCCAATCTCCGAGATCTGTATGTGGCATTTGTTCACGTGGAATCTTTTACTCTGGCAACCGTCATAAGGATAATAACGGCGTTATATATAAGGTGGATGACTGGAATACAAATACAATTATATTTATTTTTATGGATTTCAAAATAAAGTATTTTTTTATTTACCCCTGGTGATTCTATGTGTGTTTTTATTTCCTAGGGACGGAGTATATAAGGAATGTATTGTAATCGTGTGAGAATTCTACTTTGAATTGTTGGCCACATTTTTAATTCTCGAGGATTATGTCTCCAACACGTAACTGCGCTGAGTCTTCGTTGTATTTTATTGACTTACTTCTTTTACTTTTTACTTCATCACATGATACAAATATGAATAATACCCGATATTGCAGATATTATTAATATAAATATAAAATAAATACAATCATACATACGGAAATAAAATATATTTAAACACATATATACACATACGTACATACATCTATACATTAAAATATACACTACATATCGGGTGTAATATGATCATAGTATACCCCCCCTTTTCTCCTTAAGTTTTGAAGATAATTGATTGAAATTTAGGATATACTACATACATAATAAACGACACTTTTTGACATACAATTGATTTTTTTTTTCACTTCCGGTTTCACCAACGATGCTAAATAAGTGACATTTCAAACATGAATTTTTTTACAATATAATTTTTAGTTTTCCATTTAAGCGTGCCATGATGGTTCCGATTTATTCTAAATGACCCGTGTAATGCTACAAAAATCGATATCCCGTTAAAAACACTAAATTATGTGATTTATGAGCAAATAAAATTCACCAAAATTGTTTTTTGGGCAAAACTTAATTTTTTCAAATGGAACCATATCGGTACCGTGGTACCATTTATTAGTACTATTAATAAGGAATTTATTCATATGTCGTATTAAAATGTGCGACAAATACAAACAAAATTACAGCTAAACATAATATTTTAGTCGCAAACTCCTCTATAAATCCTTATTTTACTATAAGGAAAATAACCAGACTGCAACGAAAGTTACAAGTCTGGCGCGTTAAGTGTAATAATTGCATATTACCATCAAAACGCTAATGCTTCGATTGCAACAAACACCAGCCGAAAGACTGATCCTACTTAAAGGAGC
Source organism: Leptura quadrifasciata (assembly GCA_963675555.1). Classification (NCBI taxonomy): domain Eukaryota; kingdom Metazoa; phylum Arthropoda; class Insecta; order Coleoptera; family Cerambycidae; genus Leptura; species Leptura quadrifasciata. The sequence goes on along the minus strand of OY776676.1, from coordinate 110,066,576 downwards.
TCTCTTGCCAGTCGTCACACACCACTTGCAGACTGCAGTTTCGGGCTGTTGGCTCTCGTCAGTGCAAGGTAGGCATGCGACGACCGGCACGAGAATCCTTTGACTACTTAGTACATCCCGCCATTTCTACAATAGCGCCATGTAAAATAGCCAGCAGGCGCCATCTAGCGGTCCAGTGTCTGTTGCAATCGAAAAATAAATAGCCTGACTTGGCTTAGCATAGTTCAAATGTGCTTTTAGAGGGCGGAATATTAAACATAATATTTTAGTCGCAAACTCCTCTATAAATCCTTATTTTACTATAAGGAAAATAACCAGACTGCAACGAAAGTTACAAGTCTGGCGCGTTAAGTGTAATAATTGCATATTACCATCAAAACGCTAATGCTTCGATTGCAACAAACACCAGCCGAAAGACTGATCCTACTTAAAGGAGCTCTCTTGCCAGTCGTCACACACCACTTGCAGACTGCAGTTTCGGGCTGTTGGCTCTCGTCAGTGCAAGGTAGGCATGCGACGACCGGCACAAGAATCCTTTGACTACTTAGTACATCCCGCCATTTCTACAATAGCGCCATGTAAAATAGCCAGCAGGCGCCATCTAGCGGTCCAGTGTCTGTTGCAATCGAAAAATAAATAGCCTGACTTGGCTTAGCATAGTTCAAATGTGCTTTTAGAGGGCGGAATATTAAACATAATATTTTAGTCGCAAACTCCTCTATAAATCCTTATTTTACTATAAGGAAAATAACCAGACTGCAACGAAAGTTACAAGTCTGGCGCGTTAAGTGTAATAATTGCATATTACCATCAAAACGCTAATGCTTCGATTGCAACAAACACCAGCCGAAAGACTGATCCTACTTAAAGGAGCTCTCTTGCCAGTCGTCACACACCACTTGCAGACTGCAGTTTCGAGCTGTTGGCTCTCGTCAGTGCAAGGTAGGCATGCGACGACCGGCACGAGAATCCTTTGACTACTTAGTACATCCCGCCATTTCTACAATAGCAACATGTAAAATAGCCAGCAGGCGCCATCTAGCGGTCCAGTGTCTGTTGCAATCGAAAAATAAATAGCCTGACTTGGCTTAGCATAGTTCAAATGTGCTTTTTTGGGCGGAATATTAAACATAATATTTTAGTCGCATTTTTAGTCCTTTAAGTAGGATCAGTCTTTCGGCTGGTGTTTGTTGCAATCGAAGCATTAGCGTTTTGGTGGTAATATGCAATTATTACACTTAACGCGCCAGACTTGTAACTTTCGCTGCAGTCTGGTTATTTTCCTTATAGTAAAATAAGGATTTATAGAGGAGTTTGCGACTAAAATATTATGTTTAATATTCCACCCTCTAAAAGCACATTTGAACATTACAGCTAAAAGAAAATAAGAAAATATAATTTTGTTCTAATTAAATATTAAGAAGTAACTAATGTGGCTTTGAAAATAATGAAATACTTAGCTTTTCAAACCTTTGTTGGTTTAACGGTGTTTTTATCGTGTCTTTAAAATTTTTTAAAAATTCTTATTAATTGTGTTCAAAATGCCGTAAATTTATACAAGAGATAAAAAGTGGACATGTTAATTATTTATGAGGAATGTGAAAGAAATGTGGCTACCGACTTTTATGCCCAACGATATCCTGACTGTGGATAAGTAGGCCAATCAAATTACCGAAAATACCTTATTTTTTTGACAAAAAATAGTTCAATAATTGAAAATATGTAAAAATTAGGAAAAATTCCGTAGAATTCAATGAACCCCACCTGAATTTTTGGGCTTCATTTTCATTTATTTATTTATTTATTTAATAATGCACTGCCCAACAGAAGATTCCAATATCAGGTAATTAAAAACAGAAATAAAAACAAAGCTAAGTTTAAATTTATACAATTGATCTTTTTATCTCAGCTACATTGCAGTGGGAAATATCAAACCGGTCTTGAAGATTATTATAATTTTCACACATTTTTATATAGTGGAGAATTTCAGAACGTTAGTTCTGGAATTCGGCAGATATACTTGGCGTGTGTATGTATGAGTTAATATTTCCCTACGATTTCATTTTCTCTTGTACACAAAGATCCAGAAATATTGTCCACGTAGACAATGTTTCTGGACTATCGCTTTAACTTTGTGTACAATATGAAATCGTACGGAAATATTAACTCATACATACATACGCCAAGTTAAAGTATACTAGACTATAGAATAGTGAGTTTTGGCTAGAACCCGGCCTAGGTATTCGAAAATTTAATGAGTTCAATATAGCGCCGCAATCTCTTATATTATGTAATACTTTAAAAAGAAATATTTGCTGTGCTATAGTTCTTCGTGTCGCTAGGCTTGAAAATGAAAATCTATTTAAAAGTGTAGTATGAGAAAAACCAATAGCAGGGTAAACACCATCTTCCTTATAGCATAATGTTTTTAAGAAGCGCCTCTGAATGCTCTCTATGTTTTGTATATGTATGTTATAGTAAGGAGACAAAATAATTGACGAATATTCCAATTTGGATCGAACAAAAGATTGACATAGTAGTATCAGTGTGTTAATGTCATTAAAATCGTTGTTATAAATCCGAGTGTTCTAAAGCTTTTATTTGTGATTGTATTTATATGACAATTAAATGATAGTTTACTGTCAAATGTTGATGGACGTGTGAGCACTGAATTTTCTAAGCTATAATTAAATTCGATATATTGGTGTTTGTTTGTAAATGTAAGAGTATTACATTTTCGTATATTTAACTGCAATTTGCTTAAGTTACACCATTCACTGATTTTATCTAGACCACACAATCACTTTCATCATTTACTTTATTATGCAATTTCATATCGCTAGCATATAAAAGACACTCAACACCCAATTCAACTGCAATGTCATTAATGAAGATGCTAAAGAATAATGGACCTAACACAGACCCTTGAGGTATACCTGAAGTAGATACAAATTCAGCAGACCGTTGACCATAGTATTCGATATGGTGGTGTCTATTCTCCAGATATGATTAAAAAAAAAACAAATTTCTTGAGAAGCCAAACTTCTGAAATTTTGAACATAGAATACCATGATCAAGTCTGTCAAATGCTTTAGTGAAGTCTGTGTAAATTACAGCAACTTGTGAGTTACCGTCTATAGCCTCAACTATATATTGGGTGATATAGAAAAGATTGGTTGAAGTAGACCTTCCCTTGAAGAAACCGGGCTGATATTCAGTATTGCGATTCTTTGCATAAGAAAATGTTGAGTCATATATAATAATATTTTGAAGGCTTTAGAGAAATTGTTGATAATCGTTACAGGTCTGTAATTCTCAATATTATTTTTTTCTCTTTTTTTATATATAGGGATTATTTTAGAACATTTTAAAACATCGGGAAAAGTATTTGATTTAATGGCCAAATTAAATAGAAATGTAAGAAGAGTTGTAAAAACACTAGCACAATCATGTAATATAAAAGCAGGAATTTTATCAGGGCCCATCGTATATTTAGGCTTGATTTTTCTTAAAGAATTCAAGACTTTTCTTACTGTTAATAAATTGCTAAAACCTATTGGGGTTGATCTTAATATTGTCTTATGCATGATTTGCAGGAAACAACTACTCAGCGGGCAAATACCCCGACCTGCATTGAATTATATCTTACAAATCATGAAAGACTGGTAGCCAATGTCATTTGTCAATTCCCCGACCAGACATAGACCGGTTTCGAACTTATTAGTTCTCATCAGTATGCCATAGGTCATGGAACAGACAAATGACAGTGGCCAACCTGTTAGTTTTATACAAACTTAAGTAAATGGTGTACCGGTGAGAGGTAAGTGAATACCTTCATGTGGTCAAATGCTACTATACACCAGACATCATAGACGTCTCCATGGTGTATAGCGACTTGCTATTTTGCAAGTACCGAGAGCGGTGACCTTTAGCCCTTGGTGGACTTAACCCATATACTGTTATTATGCATGATTATATATATTATATATATATATATATATATATATATATAAAGGAAAGGTGTTATCGCGGGAACATGACAATAAGTCAAGAAAAAAATTCGTGGGCAAGCCCGCAGGGATGATAGTGCAACCGTGTACACGTGTTTCGGACTTTTTGGTCCTCATCAGCATGGTGTAGCTAAGTTGAAAGGATAGGCACAACTTAGAAAAAAACGACACAAATGGAAACCACTGACAGGAAGCCAGTTGCACATTTGTGGCTGCAGCCGGAAGACCTTGAGGTTTCAAGGCAACATCCAACATTGCCACGGAGGCAAACTGTAAGCTGCCTGCGTGGAGTTCCATAGCCCAAGGTAAAATACAAAGGAAATGTGTTATCGCGGGAACAGGACAATAAGTCAAGAAAAAAATTCGTGGGCAAGCCCTTAGAGATGATAGTGCAACCGTGTACATGTGTTTCGGACTTTTTGGTCCTCATCAGCACGGTGTAGCTAAGTTGAAAGGATAGGCACAACTTAGGAAAAAACGACACAAATGGAAACCACTGACAGGAAGCCAGTTGCACATTTGTGGCTGCAGTCGGAAGACCTTAAGGTTTCAAGGCAACATCCAACATTGCCACGGAGGCAAACTGTAAGCTGCCTGCGTGAAGTTCCATAGCCCAAGGTAAAATACAAAGGAAAGGTGTTATCGCGGGAACAGGACAATAATTCAAGAAAAAAAATTCGTGGGCAAGCCCGCAGAGATGATAGTGCAACCGTGTACACGTGTTTCGGACTTTTTGGTCCTCATCAGCACGGTGTAGCTAAGTTGAAAGGATAGGCACAACTTAGGAAAAAACGACACAAATGGAAACCACTGACAGGAAGCCAGTTGCACATTTGTGGCTGCAGTCGGAAGACCTTGAGGTTTCAAGGCAACATCGAACATTGCCACGGAGGCAAACTGTAAGCTGCCTGCGTGGAGTTACTTAGGAAAAAACGACACAAATGGAAACCACTGACAGGAAGCCAGTTGCACATTTGTGGCTGCAGTCGGAAGACCTTGAGGTTCCAAGGCAACATCCAACATTGCCACGGAGGCAAACTGTAAGCTGCCTAAGTTGTGCCTATCCTTTCAACTTAGCTACACCGTGCTGATGAGGACCAAAAACGGTTGCACTATCATCTCTGCGGGCTTGCCCACGAATTTTTTTCTTGACATATGTATATATATATATATATATGGTTATTATACATGATTTGCAGGAAACAACTACTCAGCGGGCAAATACCCCGACCTGCATTGAATTATACCTTACAAATCATGAAAGATTGGTAGCCAATGTCATTTGTCAATTCCCCGACCAGACATAGACCGGTTTCGAACTTATTAGTTCTCATCAGTATGCCATAGGTCATGGAACAGACAAATGACAGTGGCCAACCTGTTAGTTTTATACAAACTTAAGTAAATGGTGTACCGGTGAGAGGTAAGTGAATACCCTCATGTGGTCAAATGCTACTATACACCAGACATCATAGATGTCTCCATGGTGTATAGCGACTTGCTATTTTGCAAGTACCGAGAGCGGTGACCTTTAACCCTTGGTGGACTTAACCCATATACTGTTATTATACATGATTTGCAGGAAACAACTACTCAGCGGGCAAATACCCCGACCTGCATTGAATTATACCTTACAAATCATGAAAGATTGGTAGCCAATGTCATTTGTCAATTCCCCGACCAGACATAGACCGGTTTCGAACTTATTAGTTCTCATCAGTATGCCATAGGTCATGGAACAGACAAATGACAGTGGCCAACCTGTTAGTTTTATACAAACTTAAGTAAATGGTGTACCGGTGAGAGGTAAGTGAATACCCTCATATATATATATATATATATATATATATATATATAGAGCGAAGAATGATACTATCGCATAGGAAAAAGGAGATTCCCAGATCTAGCCAACTGCTCACGGAACAGAATAATACACCAACCATTAATTATTCCTGCTTTCCCTTGAATCACGCCAAAAATCCCCAAAATTGGGCCACAATATTTATATATATATATATATATATATATATATATATATAACTACACAAAAGGCGTAACATCCAACTCTCTCTTCCTCGGACTCACCAACCTCGTCCCTGAATTTCTCTCTCTTCTTTTTACGCTCCGGCACCGTGGTCGGGTAGAATTTTATTTTAAACTCGTTTTCGTATCAAATACTGGGCAACCAATAATACACACATCGATGATCCTAATTTTTCGTTAACATATACCGAGTGAATACTAAATAGCGTGCTGATTTCATCTATTATTTAAATTGTTACGTGTTCAGAAACTGAACAACTTCTGATTTCACTGGCCGTTACTGTCGGTTTTATAGCCACGTTCCCTACTACCGAATTGCAAAAATTTGACATTCCTTATGAACGCGCATCGACCGAGGTGTTTGCTGCGGGATAGCGATGCCGGTTATATTGAATTATTGAAAGTACTGGTAAATTATTATTATGGGCGTCAATTAGTATAAGCAAAGTATTTTAAATATTGTGTTACCTAGAATCGGTTTCAAATAATTAATCTAACCAACTATGAAAAAAAAAAACGGATTCAGTCGGCCACAGATAACTAATTATCAAATTAATTATTTTAAAGAATAAACAATAATTCCTAGGTTACAATTATCTTTATTCTAAATAAATATTTAGGTGCTTAAATAATTAATATTTCTGGTAATATGCTGTCTCATTCTCCGAAGGCGGTACAATATATATTTTATTTTAAAAGAAAACAAGAAAATACTGATCTAGAGGGTCAAATAAATATAAGTCCTGTGTATATTTTGTTAACGAAAAACGCTTCGTTACAGAATAATATTGCCCTTATTATTCTCGGTACGCCCGAAAATACCATTTATAAAAATGTAAAAACATCTTCTGTTACACCTATCAATGCTTAGTAGGCTCTTAAAAACCGGTATGCTTCCGATGAAAAACGTTATTTATGAAAGTTAAAATCGATATGTATTCTCTAACCAAAAGACTACTTCAATTAATTTATGTTATGAATCAAGATATGTATTTGTATTAAACCACCAAATGCGACACTTAATTTTTTTAAAACAGTCAAACAAATAATCATACATTTGCATTGAAATAATCTTCACACACACGAAGAGCATCACTGTTTTGTGAAATATTCTTTTTCATTCCTCCTGCATTTATTGTTATGGTTAAGTGTTGATTTAGTCTATTTCGAGTGCTATAGTGGTGATTAACATAGTGTTTACCTTCTATGTGCTTGTGTAAAAGAAATGATAAATAAGCTACCAACATTACATATTCTTTCAGAATACAGCATATCTTTCTTTAGAATTACTGTCACAGCAGTGAAAATCAGAGCATCAAAAACACACACAGTGTATAGACTGCAGCTTCACACACTAATGTCTGGAAGCACCCTGTACTGGCATCTACTTACTTATTCGCGACGGGAACCAGGTATCGTGTCACATGACAAATGAATAATACTTTATTAATTTAAATGTGCCATCATTGTTCAGATTTTTTTGTTTTACAGTGAAATGTATCTGGTTTATCTTTGATTAAACCTATTTTTAAAACTGTTAACTATTGCAAGAACACATTTAGTAGACAAACCAAGTCCGCATATTCCTGCACATTTAGGTCAGTATATTAAACTTATTAAAGTTTTTCTTAATTTCACTTTTTTACGCCACATTAGAGATAGATTATTTTCACTATTCACTATGAGAATTTTGCTTGTAAAATCTGTAGTACATGTGTCTACTTTGACTACTAAAATGATAATTTAAAACGTTATGACATTATAAAGTGTTGGATAAAAATATCTGTAATACGATGTATCAATGATGCAATCTTCCTATCAAGTAAACATATATCAAATTTGATTGGAGCATCGTAACTTGGCGTAAATTGTCAAAGACCAAACTCTCCGGGGCTTACAGTTGCATAGAAGACCACACTTTGAAGTCGCCAGTTTTAATTATTGTCTCGAATACATTGTATCAACCATCGAGCGTTAAGGCAAATGAAGCATGGACTGCTTCCAGTGCATTCATTAATAATGCACCTTTGCGCACAGGTCATCGTACTAAGGCAAGTTTACTGGGTACCGAATCCGCATACTTATATCCTTCATATTCTAGTAAGCTTTGTAGCCCATACTGATGCTTGATATGTCCGAAAACTATTATCGGCCCTCATTTTGCTCATCACAAAGTTTTCTTTCATATAGCTCTGCCAAATAACGCGTAGAAATGAAGTTATTAGCAAATACCGAAAAAGGTATTTGTAGTATTTCATTCAAAAATGTTTATTGTGTAAGAAACATGTAGTTTTACATAAAAGAATGAAGAACAAAATAATTCTGTACAAACTTCACCCTACGTTGCATAAAATAAAATATATAATGGCGTTTCTAAAATAGAATTTAAAACTTTTATAGCGCGTGGTATTCATACAGTTGCATCGACGGTTAATAAATTTTGAATGTTTCATGAGAACAAATTTTAATCAGTTTGGTTTGATAGATATGACTGTACATCAATAACTCACTTATGAATATTTCTGCAACTATACCAACTTATCCGTTTTCCACTTAAAAAGATTGTCAATTTATACTCCAACTTGAATAAATGTGTCAAGCGTATACATTATTGCAGTTGCTGTAATTCCAAGTACAAAGAAAACAAACTCGAAAATATCTTGTAAATTATACATCTAGCTGCAAAATTTAATGTAATGCTGCTGTTTCCAATTGTTATCAAATTAAACAGATTACTGAAGAACACTTCATATTTCAACTTTTTTTCACATATCCATGCCCATTTTTTAAAACTTTCAAAACATTTAATTTGTTTGAAATTTGACAGTGAAATTTAAGAAGAAATACATGATATTTAATTACCATAAATATATCTCAGCATTTGATTTCATCTTATTACAGTTCAGAATTTTATATATATATGGTTCAATGATATATTTTTTTTTCTTTTCCAGGTAAGTGATTTATAAGTATATATCACGGCAGCCTAATCTGGTAAGCAAATATTCTTTATCTTAATTTGAAATACTGAGACGCGTTTCTCTCCACCTCAGCTGGTGACGGGGAGAAAAAGGGCCACTCTTTGACACTCGATCTCCGGAAACGGGTTTTCGGATTTAGCTCGGGCGCCAGTCCTAGTTTAAGTGATAGAACACGCTATCCGCAAGCCAGATACGCGAGGCTGAGTAGCTCAAGTGGAGAAACTGTACTCTAGTGGATAAATTTAGGAAACTAGATGTTCACGCACAAACAGTAAAACTAAGATTTTTAAAAATAATATCAGTTTATTCAATTAAACCTACTATGTACAAATCTATGCGTTTGTCGCGACTGTCTGGCCGATAGCCGCGTGGGTTAAGGCGCGAGGTGGCAATCGCGATTAATCACACGGCTGTCGCGCCACCGGGTTCGAATCCTGGCACCGACACTAGCACTGTCGGTGGAAATGGTTGTATGTCCGCGTTTTTTCAATGTGTAACCCCCTTCCCCACATCCTGTGGTGTTTATTTATTTATTTATTAAATGCAGTTATGAGGGCAAGCGGCGCATCGAAAGTGTTAGTACCAGATGACTCAAATAACGGGGAGAACAAGCGGCAAAATGGTAGTACAGAATAAGCGGTAACCCAAGACAATTAGCAAAGCGATAAAACGGGCGCAGGCTAAACACGGATACCAGGCGCGAGAAGCAAAACCACAGATATAAAAAAAAATACAGTGCAAAATTATAAAGAAGTTTAATATAGTAGTTGTCTAATACCTCAGTTTACTTACGTCTCCATGGACTTACATACTTCCTGTGGTTACGGTCGGACACGTCTTGCGGTGGAGCGGTCAGAACAGAATACACTGCACGGGTCCATTTCTTTAATGAAACAACTTACTATACTTCTCCCGCTTCGGGAGTAGACGCTAGAGGATACGCTGCTGATCGATGACGTAGTACGAACTTTGCCAAAATTCTGCTGCTTAGCGATGATATATGACACCAACGGTACCTGGGTTCGATTCTCGGAGTGGACACGTCTGCTGCCAATGAGTCGCTCCGGCTGACTGCCAACACGGGATGAATTCAGTTATTTCTATTTACTTCGAATACTTACAAGTGAAAGAAACGGCGGTACATTCTGAAACATTTGCTGCCGGGTTCACACGACTCTCGTCGCTCTCCCCTTACCTGAGTTCATCTATACTTACAACTGGCAACGTGATTTGGTGCATCTATAAATTAATATAAAAAATATTGGTGTTTAAGGAAACCGTCAATTAAAATAAAAAGCGAAAGTATACGAAATATTACATTCAATTGTGAACAAACAAATTTTTTTTTGAGGCTTTATATTTCTTAAGAACTCAATTGGACGCTACACTATATAGAACAGAGCCTTTATGCATGAAACTGGAAAAAGTTTTAAATACTTTATTTATTCCAGATGTTCTAAGGTTGATATCTTGCCTGCGAAATTGCTTTGTATACTTTTAAATACTTTAAGAAAGCCAATGTTTAATATTTAACTTTTCATAGCAAAAATTTTAATTTGAATTATATTTCAAATTCCTTAAATGATTACTTTTGATGGAAATATACAAAAGAATTATCCATGGATAATGTAACCTGAGATAGGGGTGCTTCAAATAGAAGGAAAAATATATAAAACCAGTAAATTTAAAATTGAGGGACTAATAAAAAGCAATTGAAAACCTCACATCATAACACTGACTATTTTTTTAAAGACAATCATTAAACAAGATAGGAATAGCTAAGAATAGACGTTAAAATGTTAAATAAAGATAAGCATTGCGGAATAAAATCGCCACATGCATATTTTAATGACCGTCGTTGTGATTAAACGATTAAGTGTGCGTTTATGTTCTAGCAGTGGCAAACGTTAAGAGCGATGATACGAATATTTACAGTTAGGCGCTCCCTAGAATGTTCTACAATTAGGGCTCGCCTATATCAAGTCCAAAGACGATTGCAATGGAGGCCATCCTTAGACTCACACCTTTGCACATTAAGGTGGAACTGGAAGCCAGGAAAGCAAAAAATAGACTATTTAAGTTTGGAATGTGGAATACGATGAATCAAGGGCTCGGCCATAGAAAGGCTTCTAGCTCTACACCTGTAAGGGCCTAGGACATCACTCAGTCTGGAGATGGCCTTTGTTTCTCCATTTACAGGTTTACCATTCATGTTCATGTTCTCCAGTCGAAATTACTGGAAATACGATCTCGAGTGTCTGGAATAATGCACAGATGGCTCGAAAACTCATGATTGAATTCATTTGGTTCTGGCGTACTCGGATGCAAATTAGGGGCTCGTATATCGGCGCTACTTGACAAATATCCAAGTGTATTCCAAGTTGAGGTATAGGTCATCCTACTGTGCGCAAGCGAAAATCTCAGAATAGGTTTCGTTAACAAGTATATTTATATATGCAGTGACAGTCAAGCGGCTTTGAGGGCTCTTGAATCAAACAAACTGACCTCTAGGCTGATACTGAACTGTCATAACGTTTTGACCGAGCTGTGTCAACATAATTCGATCAAAGTTGTATGGGTGCCCGGTCATAGTGATATAGAGGGCGAGACGTTATTTTTTGGAACTTTTGCAGATGATTGTATCATCAAGCAATATATATTCTCAAAAAATCAGTTCATTACTATAAACGTCTATTCTGCCAATGCAAGTACTAAATCGCAAGATTCAAAACATCTTTGAAACAGAAAAATATATATAAAAAACTCATACTTAGACTGCTCAGAGGATTGCATCAGCTAGTTCGCAATAGAGTATGATGGATCGGAAAATATAAAGGAGCAATCTGTAGGATTTATCACTAGAACATGGAAATAATTACACAAGTAACTTAACTATTCTCAAAGACAATAAAGACTAAAAGAACTACAGCTAACATTACTATTAACAGGAGATATACTAAGCTAATTCAGTCTTTCAGAAGATATACGAGCAGCGTGGCGCAAAGAAGAGCATGACAGGTTACAAGGACAGCCTGCTGATAGATCCCGGTGTTACTTAGGACTCTATATAGCACGAGCAACGAAGACCAAAAAAGGTCAAATTGCGGAAAAAATTCATGTAGCAGCCAATTTTGGCACAGATGTAGGGGAAGGTTTCGTTAACAACATACTAAAAGTACTGATGGTTGGGAGTGAAGCTAAGGAAAGGGGGGGGTCTCTGTTCCGTTGTTGCAGTTTTTCGTTAATGACTGGAAAACTGCTGCCTCTAGCGAGAAAATGTTCATATACTAGATTAATCTATATAAAATTCAAAATACAAAAAAGGTCCTATACACTTTTGCGCTAGGATCAATATTTAAGGAGATATGAAGTATTTATGGATGTATGTATCACAGTCGCTGCAAACCAGCTGACAGTCACAACAGTTGACATCATTTTTACTTGTATTGTAGAATTCCAAAGTTTTCGAGGATTTTGAGGAGGATGGAATTTGCCAAACTTCGTCAGCTGCAGATATTACATGTTTAATCCTGTGCTACATTTGTGCCTTTTTCGAAGTTATTTTAGTTTAGAAGAAATCTCAACATCACCTGAGGATATTGAACAGGCTAGCGAGAAGCTGTTTTAGCTGTATACCAAGTACCTGCACATTAAGACAACCTGAACAAACATCGGTACAAGGCATTTTTGAAAGCGTCAACGAAGCGCAAAACAGACACGGCCACTCTTTCTTCTATTAGAGAAGCTTCAAAACAACACTCGCTCAGAGTATATCTACAGGTAAATCCATTTACATATAGTTGTTAAATACTGATTTCTTAAAATTACACATATCAATTTGTGCTAAACACTTACGTTGGTCTGATTATTTTCTTACAGATACAGTAGTGGCTTGGCAACCCCCTACCACCTACCCAATGGGGTTGGGCCAGGCGAGAAGATGGAATCCTGAACCCAGTTACCACGAATGGCCTTGTGGCGCTCGACGCCGTTTTGAACAAGATCTTTTTCCGATGCACGACTGGGTGTGGAGTGCGCTGCGGTTGCTGCAAAGCAGGGATTGCCTGCTCCCGTGCCTGCGGCGTGTGCCTCGGCTCATGTACGAACGAAGCCCCCATTGAAGACAGCATCGATGATGAAGAAACTTTAGATTTTGACGAAATTTTAATGTTCAAGATACATTCTTGTACACTAATTATTATATTTTTAACAATAACCATTTCATTTTTAACAATAAACATTTCATTCTTAACAATAAAAGGTTTTTTTTTTAATTTTCTATTGCTCCCCTCCATATCTCCTTAAGTATTGACCCTAGCGCAAAAGTATATACACATTTTTTCGCAAAAGGCAGTAGTTTTCGAGTTATTAACGAAAAACTGCAACAAGGGACCTAGGAGATTTTTACATGTAAATAATTTACGATTTTATCTGAAACACTAACTTATGAGATGTTATGAGCTAGTATTATAGATAAAATCCTAAATTATTTACATGAAAAAATCTCCTATAGGTCAGATGTTCACAACATCAATATTAGATTTAAAGGAACTCTAACGGCTAACACCGCGCTGAATTATTCAAAGGATCACTTAATTACCAAATTTACAGTTCTGTACCACATAATTTTCAAAGTAAATCCATATCAATGTTTAAACAATGTGTTAAAAAACATCCCTTACATAAACATAATCGAGGATAAGATAAAAATTACAAAAACAGAATTGAAAATTTACTCATGATGCGTATAATAGTAACGTTTAAAAACTTCATCTAAGACGCTGAAAGAGGATTTAAATTCAGTATCACGACTGCTTTGGCACAATAGGGTTTTCCTACTAATTTTATTTTAACAATTTGTGTCGTGAAAATGATATAATAAAACATTTTATTAATTTACAACAATTTACTTTTCTAATAAGAATTATTTCTAAGAAAATATCGTTAAAACAACTTGCTGATAATTTCACTGCTTTTTAAAACGGGCATTTTTATGCGCCAGAATTACGTATCTACCCGGAAAACCAATGAGATTATGGATATAATTAGTTTGTAATAGATTCTAACTGTGTGTTAAAGAAAGCTCTCTCAGAATTTCAATTTGTAATGCTTGTACTGTGATTGGTCTAAAGCAGTGGACGTGTAAATATTGGCCAATCAGAATCCAGATAAATGCCGCACAAGTTATTCGTGAAAGCGTCGGACGTTAATATTTTGTACTGTAGCTTAGGTTTAACCTTCACCGACATTACACATAAGATGACTCACCTAAAACGTTAAATTTATATTTTTATGTTTGTATTGTTTGGAGTGAAAATATCATTTTATCAGTTTCTGGTTTATGTTTTATTAATTCTATAATCAAAATGGAATCAAGTGGAAGAGGGATATGTTAAAGGTGCCGCTGATAATTTACCTAAAGTAGAAAAGTGCTGAGTGCTGTCAATAAATAGAGGTTATGTTATGTTAACAGAGACCAAGATTAATAAACAATCTTGAACAGAGACAACCTCTGTGATTGGATTTCAGGGTGTTGACGCCACAACGCACCAATTTATGGCTGTTTAAAATGAACCCAACATTTTTCAAACTTCAAGTTTCTTTTTTGTTACTATTAGTAAAATTAATAAGATAATAAATATGCCATAAATCATTTTTTTACGTGAGTTAAGCATTTCAGCAATAATTTTTTTTTCTGGGAAAACCCTATTGTCACTTTATAGGACACATATAGATAGATAAACAACGAGTAAATTTTCTTAAACCGGCAATTCTCAGTTGTTCTTTCCTAGATACTTCAGTCTGTTTAAAAACGGATATTTGCATTATTTGACATTTGCGTGTCAAACCATTGCACATTATGTATTAAATTATCAATTAAGCTTTCTCCTAAACGTCAGGTATGGCTATAATCATTTGTTGCTAACATTTCAGTTTTACATGTTCTCGTGAAATATGTGAAGTAACTGCAAGTATTATGATAGTACATAGTAATTGATGTATAAAATGAGCCACTAAATAATGAGTAGTCAAGACAAATGCAATTTGTCTTACTTGGTATAAATTTGCACACTAAACTGTTGAATAATATTCAACCTTTTAAGAATCCACTCAGCATTGGTTAGCTTATGTCGAATTGTAATAGGCTATGCAGATTACATTGTATTGTTTAACACAATACATTGTTGTATGGTAAACATATAGAGAGGGATTGAGATAATCTTCTTTGTCGTTGTTTTTATTCACACATTGACTTTATTAACTGTACATACCACTAAGTTATTCAATTTGGACATTGACGTATACAGGCTTTTAAGACTTATTACAAAGTTCTGACCAGTGCCCCATTTATTTGACAAAATCGAGGCCTCTACTTTAGCCTCATCAACGTTATTCCTCAATTTCTTAAATATTTCTGCGGCCTTCTCCAGCATCTCTATTAGACCGGGAGTTGGCGAACAGTAACCAGAATCATAAAGTACAAGGTTTGATATTAACTACGAAAAGCTATTTATAGAAGAATACTTAATCGTTACTGTGGGGGTGGCGCGGAAAACCGGTATAAAATTATCCTACTACTACAACACCATTTGGTAGGGAAAACTCTAAATTGCATTGTTTTATAACGACAGACTATTTGATCGGCAGCTTAACTTGGACAGACGCGATTGAATTTGACAAAAAACTACCTTTATCAGAACTACAAGGTACAAGAGATATCAGTACACCAATCGATTCGTTTATTTGTGTACATTTCAAATCTGTCTCGACAGACGAAATATTCGACAGCATTACCCAGACAGGCACTTAACATGGGCGGGTTAGAGTGAGATCAATAAATACAGATGACTAGCGTGGGAATGAGACAGGGAGCTCAACATGTATCACGACGGGTTTTGTGACAATTTTTATTTTTTAAATTAATTTTCACGCAATTATCCTTGAATTAAAGTAAGAATATACATATAAATTATTATACCAGTTACTTTGAGATAAAATTGTACAATTTTAGTGGTGAACATTTATTGAAGAATTAAATATATAAAAGACTAAAACGAAAATTTATTCTTAGATAAAATGATAGTGAATACAAATATATAAGTTTTAACAAAAGTATAAATCAACTCATTAAATTATTAATGTTAATAATAGAAATATATAAAGATATAAAACAAAATAATAACTCTTAAAATATATAAATTGGAAACTTCAACATTCAATACTGGATGAGTTTTGTAACATATCACTTAATGATTGAGGCATTTGCAAGCCTTCGAATCAGTCAATTCTATATTTATTTATTATTTAAAAGTTTCCCATCATTATTAACTGGATCGTAAAATAATGGAGTCTTCTCAGTAGCATTATTCCATATTCCCGGGATTTGATTCGTTCTTTTAATTTTATTAATTAAGACAGCATAACATGGTGGGAAAACATTGGTATTAAATGTTTTTTTTATTTGCAGAGGATTTTCAGCTGATTTGGTGTCATACATTTGATAAAAGTATCCAGTCTTACTTTGTTAATTAATACTAGCATGCTTATGGTATTTGTAAATAATATAGACAAATTTTTTTAGTTGCATAAGATTCTCTGGAGAAATTAACTGTGATTTTTCAAGTTGCGAAAATGTCTCACAAACACCTTTTTGTTAAAATATCAAAAGGTGGACCCAGGTATAACTTATATCAATAAATCGCTGAGAATTGTTGGAAAAGTTACCGACCTCCATCCATACATGTATATCTTTTGATATTTTATGCATATTACATACAAATCATAAAAAAATTGTAATTTATAATATTTTGTTTGTCGTTTTACTTGATTTAAATCGTATACGATTCTCAAGCCGTCTTCTTCATGCTCACAGTACAAATCTTCTGCGTATGTTTTACTGATTTTAAAATCTCCCCTGACAAATTTATAGAATTTTTGTTCGTAAGTAATGTGTATTACTTTGTTACAAATTATAGACGCATGTTCATTATTATTCCAGGAGTCATGTAGAAAGTTAATTAATTCCTTTTTAAAATTATCACTGCTTAAAGATTTTAAAAATGTCGCAGAAAGTCGTTGTTGCGGTCCAGGAATCGTATAAACTTCAGTTCTTCTACAGTCTACTCGACGATCCCGTTCTTCACCTTTTATGGATGACGACAAAATTTGGTAAAAAATTATATGAATTTCTCGTCCTGGTAAAGCACATAATTTACTACTAAATATGTATTAGGCTAACATTCTTAATACAGAAGATTGACCCTTTGAAAGGCATAAGAAAAAGAATTCATATACCAAAACCACATCTATATTGGTTGCATGGTGGTACGTTGGAATGTAGTACTCGTTTTTCCAACAGTTTAAGTAGTGCAGATTTATCTGTTTTTAGCATCGATCTATCTATATTACTTAATGACAGTGGGATGGGTGGTTCTATACTTTTTTTTACCAATATATGTATTAAAAAAAAGTTATGGCCAAAAATAAAAAATATTTCCTTATCGGACCTCTCTCCCTCTTGGATATGCCCACCTTAATGGCAAACCTTTTGTACCTTATGGTTCTGGTTGCCTGTCCGCCAACTCCCGATCTATATAGTATACATATAATAAATCGACATTTCAACTGTCAATCGACTGGGGCAACTTAGAAATAAAATTTGTGGAATTTTTGTCTGAATTACGGTCAAGAGTATAAATTAATCTTTAAGTTAGTCTCCATATATTTTCTTGATGAATTAGTTTCATTTTGTTCATCTGATTTTGAATAAGCTACCTTCTCTAAAGCTTTCATTAGTGAGAAAATTGAATCTTGCAGCAAAAAGCGCATCATGTCTAGAAGACCACCTTATCGGGCATAATCTTTTAAGGATTGGTCTGAGAATAGGCATTTTCACATCAGGATCTAAAATATCCCTAAGATAATGACCACTGTCTGATGGGTATGAGTCCCTTAATTCTAATAATTGATTTGCTATGTCATCCATTCTAAGTTAAGAAGGCATTTCCGTTTAAGTATGATGACCACTACCTTGACCATCTCTATCAAGCGTTTTCGTTGTAAGAATATCAACTTGTGCGGTTTTACTTAAATGTTCATCAAAAGAACTAGTTGCCTCCTCTAAGCATCCTCCTTCCTTGGAACTTTCCGGCTTTTCAAAATCACCTATTGGCCTAAACATGGACGTAATTTTTGTATATTTTTTGGTCACTCTTACTTTTCCTTTTGACGTTTGCTTTTCTGAGCACCCCTAAGATAAGGTTTTTTCCTAGCCCAGATATTTTCATTACAAATTAAGAAGACGGACCAAATTAATTGTCGCAAGATGCAGGGTACAAATAATATGAAATTCAATGAACAAAAATGAAATTTACAAATCACTAACAGTAATAAAAATGCATTAAATAAAAATAATAAATGTTAAATGCACACTATTTAATGATCCTTTGTTTGTATTTTTCAACCAATAAATATTTTGTAAATATAACAGATTATCTGCCGAATTCCGAACTATTTATGAAAAATTTATTTATTTCAAGCTATAATTTAAACATGCTACACAATCCTTACTCCAGCTTTCAGCTGTGAGACAGGACAGGGGCGAGTGTGCCATTCAATGTTTACTTTAGAGTCGGGATTCTGCTTGCTTAAATTTTCATTAAAATCAATTATTTACGAAATGACTTTCATCAATTTATTTTATTATAATCTTAAGAAGTATAATAGATATTGACTATTGACGTTAAGACGTATGTAAAATTTCGTCACTTTTAATTAGGACGATATTTTCGAGACATAAATTTTAAATCTAGATTCGGGGGCCCCCAAGAGCTGGATCCTCCTCCCCACATCGCTGGTCCGTCTGCTACGCCGCTGGTTCTGACGAAAACTAACCTTTATAAAAATTTGCAAGAAAGCCAAGGACTGGTCTATATGCATCTCAAGAATCCTTGGAAACGTAATCAGCAAATTTGTGAGTCTAGCGGTATCATTATAGTAAACATTCCAAACCATTACTGATGGCTAGTCGAGCATTTTTTAGGTTTAATCGTGTTCTATTATAAGCCTCTTTAATGTTATTACAATTGTTATTAGTAGCTGCCTGAAAAATTCAAAGAATACAGTAAATGAAGATAAGAAATATTCACGCCATGCACATGTCTTTACGCTCATTAGAAACCATTTCAGATAGGACACCACTTTGTAAACTTGCACAGAGATGTAAGACAACTCTTTTTCAAAATGGCGTTTAATAAAAACACGTCGGAGAAACTCGTATACGGTATTATTATAAAGAGATAAAACTTGATAAAATGTTTAGTGAATAAATCGGTACAGGATGGCCTCAGTAAAAGCATAATTTGTTAAAAATTGCCATATCTTATATTTGGCACGCAATTGCCACCACTATTGAAAAGAAGTAAAATCTGATAAATCTTAAGAAAAAATGTAGATGGTGATTCTCAAGGAAAAAAGTATGAACAAAAAAGTGTCAGAAGAATCTAATGTTTGCGGCCTGTAGTTGAATTACTTCTCAGGAACAAAACTTGATGAATTCTCGTAAAACCCGGCATGCAAAAAATACAAAAACAAGAAATGTATTGTAGTTTACATTATTTATACTATAAATATTACTAGATTACAAGACTTCATCTCCGTTTTGGTTTGACTAGTTCATCAAGATCTTCCTTGCAGGATAGCTGCATATTTTGATGAACATGCAGTGCTGCCAGTCCGTGTAATCTATTCTGCTCAGTTGTACTTCTAAGGTGTAATTTAAAATATTTCATATTAGAGTGCAGTTTCAGAAACGACTGAAATTCTTGTTCTTTATCATCGGATACTGGCGAAGGAAACAATAACACCTTAAAAAGTTTAATAGTCTTTTTCTGCTTTAAAAATTTGTCTTCCAAATTACAAATTAAAGAGTCTAAAAAACAGAATGAAAACCGTTGCCCTAAAATAATCAGTTGTTGAAGTCGTTGATATGACTAACCTTTGGCTTCGCCCAGCAGCTAATCTCGGTATTTTGATGTCAATATCATGTTCTTTATGGATGTCTTGTGTTTGTTGAAAAATAATTGTGAACTGATTTTCAGCGTCACATCTTACAGCGTTTACTCGATCGGTAACTGTTTTAGCTAAAAGAGCAGCGCACAGATCTAAATGCATTGTTTGTAAGAGCTTACTCTGAAACAACGTGAATGCATGACCGTTCTTAGTCAAAATAGCGATATACAAATTTCCATACTTCGAGTTTTGAACGTGAAAATGCGGCCGGTCGATTATCAGCTGCGTGCAGATTCCTCTAACAGATAATAACATTGGCGTGCATTACAAAATATTTATTTCAATGGATAATTTTGATACTGCTTTGTACCGGTAGTCATTATGTTTTTTAATTTATAGTTAACGGAACATAGCTTGGGGGCTGCCCCCCTTGACTGTTCGCATGTCAGAAATAATTAGAGCAACATACACTAGAAATTTTTTAACAAGACTTGAATATTGCATTACTGAAGGTGGACACCAATTTGAGTATCAACTGTAATGATGTCACTAGGATACTCTTTTTGTTACTAAGCTATCTCTACGTTCTTATAAAAATAAGGAAATGTTCATAACGCCTCCTTATCTTTAATGTAGTACCGGAAAAAGTGACACTGGTATCGTTGAATTTGTATTATAAGAGCCTTCACATGAATGTAGTAATATAAAGGGTGTCCCATTTAAAAATTCGTTGATGTCTTGTGATCAAAAATGTTGTAATAAAGACTTTTTATACTATACTCTATTTACTAAATAGACATAGTTAAACCACTGCCCATTAATTTGTGTTTGCTTTGACCAACATAGGCAATGACCAGATTTACATGCGACAAATTAATAAAAACGGGAAAATTAAAAAATGATGGAATTTGATGTAATATTTTTTTAGGAATTAAGGTGATAAAATGTATAGTTTTAAATTCTTTATTACTTGTAACAAAAAAATAGATATATGGTTATCCTTAATTTTTGGATTTCTATATTGAAAATGACATGATACATTTGTATGATATTGAATGAAACAGTTTGCGTTTATTTTATTTCTTTATTTTTCCCAAAATATACTAATATAACAATACGATTTCTACATAATTATTCACAATTATACCATGTCATGTAGTTGTTAGTCCATTTCTGATTCAGCTGAAGAAGAAGAGTCACTTTCCACATGAATTATCAGTGTCTCTACTACAATGTCCATTGTAATGTCAACCTGCCATTCTCTTGGCTTTTTCCCAATTTTCGGTAGAAATATTTCCAATAGCCTGCTGAAATAATTTATTTATTTATTTACGAGCCCATTTCTAAAATACAATTTAAAAAAAGAAAAGATACAAATTGAAATTCACAATAGTGCATATAACATATACGAAAATAGCAGTAATACTAGTATATTTCTAGGGTAACATACACAAAATAAATATAAATATAACTAAATATACATATATAAGTAAGGATGTCAGTCATAAAAAATATGAGAATATGGAATACTTAACGTTGAGTTTAAAATGGACAGTTTACTAATTGCAGCGAGAAGGTTGGTGTATTTGTAAAGAAGTCAAGATAATCATTGTAGTTGTTGGCTAGCCTAGAGGACCTTGCAACAAATAAGTTGAACTCATAGTTGGTTCGATGATGTGGTTCATGAAACATAATAGCGGAACGGGGTGTTCTTGATGGAACACGAATGCCAAATCTTTCCAGCAAGTATGGATAGGAAACATTAGAATTCATTATGTTGAATAGTAATTTAAGATCTCTGTGGTTCGGGCGAACTCTAAGAGAATTGATATGAAGATCATTTTCAACACTTGCATAATCAAGATTTTTAACCGATTTAAAAGCGATGTAGCGTAAAAATTTATGTTGTACTTGTTCTAAATGTATATTATTGTATGGACTCCAAACACATGAAGCATATTCTAAGTGTGGCCTTACAAGTGAGCAGTAAAGTAACTTAATAGAAATAATATTAGTAAAATCGCGTGAAGTTCGTTTAATGAAACTTAACATTTTTAATGATTTGATAATAATTAGAGAAACGTGGGACGTGAAAATTAATGATGGGTCGAGTATTACACCCAGGTCTAATAACAGATTATTATCAAGGGATGTGTTATTAATGTAATAGATATATTGAAGAGGATCCCTGTTGCGATAGAACGACATAGTATGGCACTTACTTGCATTAAGTTCCATACCATTACGCTGACACCATACAATGAGGCTATTCAAGTCTGTTTTTAATTTATTGCAATCTTCAGTGGTGGTTATTTTAGAAAACAATTTAAGATCGTCGGCAAATAACAGGAAACTACCATTAGTAAAACACTCGTGAATGTCATTTATAAATAAATTAAAGAGCAAGGGTCCCAAGTGAGAACCTTGTGGTGCGCCTGACTTGACTTGAATTTCTTTTGATCTGAAATTGTTTACGCGACCGATATGTGTACGCTCAAGTAGATAGTTTTCGAACCATTTCAAAAAAGAACCATTTATGCCTACCAATTTCAACTTGTCCAGTAAAATCGGTGGTTAACTCTATCGAAGGCCTTTGCAAAGTCTGAATAGATGGCATGAACCTGATATCCATTCTCAAGAGCTAGTGACAGGAAGTCAGTGCAAGTGAGTAAATTTAATTCTGTGGATCTTCCTGAACGAAAGCCAAATTGATTTTCGATGATGGTAATGTCAATTTGTGATGTCAAAAAATCAGTAACAAGACTTTCGAATAGTTTCGGAATAGCACTCAAAATGCAGATGGGTCTGTAATTAGTTACGTCTTCTTTATCCCCAGATTTGTGAATAGCCGTAATAAAGCTGACTTCCAGAATTCTGGAAATTCGACAGTTTCAAGGGACAAGTTGAACATAATAAACAAAGGTCTAGCTGGGAGTAAATTACAATACTTAAGGATGATCGGCGGTATGATGTCAGGTCCAGGGCCTTTATTTATATCCAAGTTACTCAATTTCTGATAAATGTCAGATATACTAATAAAGCAATTTGAGATGTTCAAGGTGTTAGTTGAGAGTAGGGTCTTAAGGGTCTTATTAGCCTTTTAAGAGTAAACAGAGGAGAAATATTTGGCAAACATATTTGCTTTATCAGTCCCGGAACTACTCGTTAAGTTATTATAAGATAGCTCATTAGGAAAAACACTAGTTTTGCGTTGTGAATTGACAAAGTTCTAAAAACTCTTCATATTACTATTTAAGGAAGATTCTGTTAAGCGAACATAGTGATTGTAACAATTTACAGTCAATCTTTTACAAGTTGATCACAGATTGGCAAAAACATTGTAGTCTTCAATGGAACGAGTTATTTTATATCGCTTGTGCGCGTTTTTCTTAGCTAGAATGTGGCTTTTAAGCTCAGGACTATACCAACGAGGAAACTTTTTTGATGATATTTTCTTAAGTGGAACAAATAAATCAAATGCAGTGTACATTATTTTATAGAATATGTCAACCATTTCATTAAGGGATCTATTGCAAAATAACTCGTCCCGGGAAAACTGGCTTAAATAATCATTAATTCCATTGAAATCGGCTGATTTAAAGTCACTATAAAAACCATCAGCGAGGGTATCATTCTCATCAGAAACCTTTACGTGCTTGAGGACAACGTATAGTGGAGGATGATAAACATCTGGAGGTATTAATACTTTATCAGATAGATGAGCTGTTGTTGATTCATCTTGAGAGAGAACTAAATCAAGGGTAACATTTCCGTCATTACGGATGTTCTTGATTTGAAAAAGATTCAGGAAGGCATAAAGATTAGATAAAATTTCTGTTGCTTCGACTTTGCTATAAGGAATATTTGGTGATGACGTCGCGGAAGAGCTCAAGTTATTACTGATCCATATAGCATTAGGAAGTTTGAAGTCACCAAAAAGACAAATCTGAGTATTCTGTTGGTCTGCAATATTAACAGGTTTTCAGCAAGGGAGGTATACACATTGCTAGGTGACCTGGGGGAATATAGACACACCCCAAGATAATTTTATTATTGTTGCTTCCAATTGAGATGAATAACTGCTCAATTGTCTAGAACGTTTTAAAAGATTTCAAGAAAAACTGTTATGTACTGCAATCAGCACACTACCACCTCTAGAGCAAGCACTAGTGTAAACAGATTTATCTTTTCTAAGGACGGTATAGGCGTTCTTGTGCAGTTTTGAATCGTGGAAACCATCACTTAACCACGTCTCGGTAAGGATAATAATATCAAAAGGAGAAGAATTGACGGCTTGCAATATAGTTTTTATTTGTGCTCGTAAGCCACGGACGTTTGGTAATAAATCGATAGTGGTTTGATTTTCCTTAGATCATCGGGCGGCATCAGTTTTTTGAAATAATTTTGGGAATACCATGCGTATATTTAATCTGATGGGTGAATATCTTTCATTTTAAACGTGGTAATTATTTCTGGAGACTTATCCTTTTATTTGGCCTCATATTAATTCAATAGGATTGAATTCACAATGATATGGAGGCAATCGAAAAATTGTGTGACCTTGTTCTTTTCTCATTTCATCTACAGGAGTTCGGATGTCACCATATCTGCTTCGTAAATAATCGACTTACTTGTGAACCAGGCTTGTATGCCTGTTTTTTTCGTGCCAGAATTCGGAATCTTCTCCGTTGTTCTATTGTGATAGGTAGCGTCGCCCATCACAACCACAGAATGTTTGGGCAAGCGTCCCAGAATTTTCGATAACTTCACCATTCATTTCTCCATGGTAGTCTCCTGTTTCTTCAATTGGGAGCAGAGCAAACTATCCCTAACGATACCATCTTCGGATCATATATGAAGCACTATAAGGCGACCTCCTTGGCCTGATGGATCTTTTAACCCTGTCGTTAATCCCTGGATGAGAACCTCTCTCGAATTCAAGATTGTTGTGTCCTTCCATACTGGCTAACTTTCACCCAAGTCTCATCTAAGAAAACAATTTCTTGCCTTCTTCGCGATAATTTCTAATCTTTCACAGAAAACGTTGCCTCCAGGTGATGATCTCGTTTTTTCCCCTAAGGAGACTATTACGTGACCTTTTTGAGAAACTATAATACCAAAGCACAATTGCATTAAAACATTTGGAAATAAAATTTATTTTTCCTCACCGAAAGCCAATTTCTTTGAGCAATTTGTTTAAAGTACTTCGTTCAAATTGAGGTAGATATTTATTTTCATCCACCGCCGCTAACGTTTTATCTAGAGTTGGTGGTTCATTTCTTTCGAAAAAAGAATTGAACATTAAGCATTACTTTTAGTTTTGTCATCGATGTTGTCCAAAATTGCTCGTTGTCGGTGATACTCTTTCGGCGCCTGAAATATGTGTGTTTCCTGATATCCACAAGACTTTTGAAAACACTCGAGGCACTCACTCCTGAATTAGAATGTGCAATTAATATATACAGGGTTACTGGTAATTCGATGCATTCCTTTTGAGATGTGATGGGGCATGATCTAAGAAGTAAATTTAGCCCTAACATATATTATGCAAAACTCAATAGTTTTTGAGATATTTAATTTTTTTGGTTTTTCTCAAAAAGTAGATCTTAATGTCCTAAAAGTTAATTTTCGAAAAATCTATTTGACATTTAAAATTTTTTTTTACTGGATTACTTGTCCAATATTATAGATATCCGTTTGGAATGAAAAATATCTGGAAACATTTCGATCATGTGAACATCTGAAATAAAAACTTAAAAATTTTTTTTTTAATCAGCTATGAAATTTACCTATTAGGTTTTTTCAAAAAAATATTAAGGTAACACGCGTATAAATTATTACAAAACCTGCCTTATTTCAATAGCTATCTAACAAGGTACAAATGTTCAATGTACCCTTAATAGTTCTAAGAAAATACTAGTAAAAGTAACACAAGTAGTACGAATTTTATTTTTAGATAAACAGTAAAAAACATTTTAAAAGTAGAGTTTAATTCTTCATTAATTTCAAAGTTGTACTTTATTTTTTATATGTCTTGCTCAAAATGGGAGCCCCTATTCCGTATACAGACACGGCAGCGTCTTCTTATTTCCGTCCGTGTTACTCTGGTTGTCAGATTATGCCTTATGTGTTGGGCAGCATCGACTATCCTTTGTCTAAGGTTTTCTATAGTATTGACTGGTGTGGCATAGGCCATCTCCTTCATATGACCCCATACGTAATAATCAAGGGGTGTTAAGTCAGGGCTTCGCGCTGGCCAAGGTATTGGGCCCGCTCTTCTAATCCAACGGTTAGGGAAACGTTGATCAAGTAACTGTCGTACTGTCAGCCGATAATGTGCTGGACAACCGTCGTTCTGAAACATCATTCGCTGTCTGACGGTGAGAGGAACATCTTCTAAAATTACCGCCAGATCATTTCTTAAAAAATTTTCATAGATTTCCCCGTTTAAATTTTGAGGAAGAAAGTGTGGCCCTATTAAATAGTGGCCAATGACTTCCATCCACACATTAATAGAAAACTTAATTTGGAAACTAGTTTCACGTGTTAACTTGGAATTTTCCTCTGCCCAATAATGTAGGTTGTGGAAATTTGTTATATCCTCGCGATTAAATTTCGACTCGTCCGTCCATAAAATATTTGTTAAAAAATTTGCACTTTCTGCATCTGAATTTAACATAAAGCGGCAGAATTCCACTCTCCTTCCAGGATCATCTTCCTCCAAGCCTTGGACAGGGGTATAGTGGTAAGGATGACATCCAACTCTACGTATCGTAGACCAAACTTTCCATTGTGATGCTCCGGTTAGTCTTGCGACTTTATTAGTTGAAATAGTTGGGTTTTCCTCAAAATACCTCAATATTTCTTCCTCATCATCTGGTTCATAAACGGAAGGAGCACCAGCGTCATTTCTTCTACATTTCACGGAGCCAGTTTCAGCGATATTTCGATATGCCGTACTGAATACACGTGCATTTGGTAAGCGGCGGTTAGTGTACCAAAGACCATATTCTCGGCGAGCTTCAGCAGTGTTGCCGCCACAGTATTCATAGACAAACAAGATATCAGCGTATTCTGCGTTGGCATACGCGGCCATGGCACAGAAAATACAATAACAACAACTAATAACAACAACTACGAGCAAAATCAAAATCTTCGATAACTAATTTAACAAACCAACAAACTTAAGGGACACGGAGATAAGAATGTCAGTTAATGACATATATGCACAAACGTCAAAGTCAAGGACTGACTGACTTAAATGAAAATGAACGATTTGTCGTTTAATAAATTCCGCCACCAGCATTATCTTTACTAATTTTTTATTAGAACTATCAAGGGTACATTAAACATTTCTACCTAGTTAGATAGCTATTGAAATAAGGAAGTTTTTATAATAATTTGTACGCGTGCTACATTAATATTTTTTTGAAAAAACCTAATAGGTAAATTTCATAACTGATTTTTTTTTAAAAAATTTTTACAAGTTTTTATTTTAAATGTTCACATGATCGAAATGTTTCCGGATATTTTTCATTCCAAACGGATATCTATACTATTGGACAAGTAATCCAGTAAAAAAAACTTTAAAAATGTCAAGTAGATTTTTCGGAAATTAACTTTTAAGACATTAAGATCTACTTTTTTGAGAAAAACAAAAAAATTTAAATATCTCAAAAACTATTGAGTTTTGCATAATGTATGTTAGGGCTAGATTTACTCCTTAGCTCATGCCCCATCACATCTCCAAGGGAATGTATCGAATTACCAGTAACCCTGTATAATAATAATAATAAAAATAAACTCAAACATAAACTATAATAAATGTACATATAGTTAAACTAAAAATACCTCAGAGAAAAGTTATTTTAACGTCCTAATTAGTATGTCTGTATAATACAAAAATAAAAATTACTTGCTGCATTTGCTCGAGGTTTTGTGTCTTAGGGGTATCCGGCTTCTCTCCAGCACAAGCCTTATAAATATTTAAAACGCGTTGGTTATTTTCAACTGAAAAATGACTGGCGTTTTTTTTTTCAGTGGAGAAAGAGTCGCTTGGTCCATAATTAATATGAATCGAAAGAAAAGTGGAAAAGTGGTTCTGACATTTTATCAATATTAGCCATTCTCATTACGTACCTTAATATGTACACAAATCTACACCAAATTATTTAAAAATACTATTTTACTAGGTGAATAGGCATAACAGCAAATAAACATAACGAATAATTTAACAGCAATTTTTAACAAACGCCAAAAACTAAACATCAAAAACATATAAAATAGTTGGTTGTGTTATGGGATTTCAAAAAACAGGCAATAGAACAATTCTATTTAAATATGGCGCACTTTTTTGGGGGGTGGCTTAACTATTCTTATTCAGCAAATAGAGTATAGAAATGTACGCCGCACTGTTTAAAATCACCAAATTTCAAAATTCTAGTTCAGACAGCTTTCAAAATATCGACTGTCCAACACTCCATGAGCAACTCTGTATAATAAATGTCAAGGTATTTGGTACCATTTGTATTTTTAACTTTAGAAGTTAACTAGTGAAGTGTTAAATTTGTAACAAATTATTTGCTTACCTCTATGGGTTATGTATGTATTCTAAATTATATTTACACAATTATGTGCTCGAAACAATGGGATATATCATTAACATAAATT
Source organism: Leptura quadrifasciata (assembly GCA_963675555.1). NCBI lineage: Eukaryota > Metazoa > Arthropoda > Insecta > Coleoptera > Cerambycidae > Leptura > Leptura quadrifasciata. Next base: position 110,037,862 of record OY776676.1, on the reverse strand, counting down.
AAGTTATTAATAATTTCATGGTTTCGCAACCATCACGAATATGCACTCACATAGATATCATTACCAGGGAGTGACTGGTTCCGAGGATACATTGTAACATTCAACAATAATTATTAGCATGCAACTGACTTTTATGAATAGTGGTACTTTATGTTTACGTGATATGAGACACATAAATACGCTTAGTAAAATATGGAACGTTTGATATATTTTTCGTCTTTGACTTAAAAAAGGTTATTATAGATTAAATTTTTGTACAAAAGTAGAGTTTTTGATGTTTCCTCTCACACATCATCCGATCCAAATCGGGTACTGAACAAATTTTTTACAGGGATTCGCAGTCGTAGTAAGTCACAACGTATATTGTTTTCCTTTCTATTTGTGTTTTTTACGAATATTCGTTTCGTATGATAACATCACTTTTTGAGGTAAATAACGCCTAGATTTTTTTAACATTCAACTAATTCAAAGTTTTCTACATCTTCTCTTATATGAACGTGATTTTGAATAATTTGATGAGTTTCTTTTGTATAAAAAAATAGAGCATTCGATTTGCTAGCATTAATAATAAGGCAGTGTTCTTTCGATACATTTAAAAAATATTTAAAATCTTCATTGAGCGTAAACATGCACCATCAACCTCAAAAGCATTAAATGAATAATGAAACTGTGTATCGTCAGCATATAGATGAATTTAGCAGTGTTTTAAATATGAAAGAAACTGACTGGTATGCATTGTAAAAAAATAGTGGCCCCAGAATAAAATCTTGAGGTACACCTGATCTCAGTAATAAGTCTTTTAAGGGATTGTGGTCAATACTGACTTTCTGTCGGCGTTTAAAAATAGTTTTAAAATAACTGCTTCCTTTGTAAGACCTATATGTAACAAAATCGATAAGAGTATTTCATGTTAAGTGTATCAAATGCGCGACTAAAATCTAATAAAATTAAAATTGTACATAAACCCTCATCTGATACCGTAGTACAACTGTATCCAGCTCTAAAACCCGATTGTGTTTTAGGTAATATTTTCTTCTCCGATACATTTTGCCCAAGTTGACTTTCCACAATCTTTTATTTTCTAGTAGTAGTACAATCTAGTATTTTAGAAAATGTAGGGAAAACACTAATAGCACGTGGGTCTTTATAAGTCTTCAGGGTTGCTCTTCTTCGATAGCACAGTGATCACGGCACTTGTCCATATGGATAAACTATTTTTTGTAAAGAACAATTATTTATTATATGCGTCACATAAGGAACAATATGGGGACAACATAACTTGATCATTTTTCAATTTACCTTGTCACATCCCGTAGCATTTGTGTTTAGCTCTATAGTTGTTTATAAAGCCGTCGTCTCATCTACAAAGTGCAAAATTAAAAACTAAATCAAATAAATTATTTTTATAATGGTTAAGAATATCATCAGAGGTATCTGCAAGCGTTAAAGAATTACAAAAAAATTATTTATATCATTTACGTTTTTTAAATTTTCAGGAATGTTTTTATTTTGAAAAACTGTAATATTTTTGTAGAATTTTCCAACATTCATGAGCTCTAGAGTTATTTAACTGATAATAATAACAGAAGTAAACATGAAGTGTTACATTTTCAAATTAAGGCAAATAATATCAGAATGCAGAAACGATAATATCAAACTTTATAAAAAGAATCTGGGTTTAACAAAACTATTTTCACAACTAAATTTGAGTTCTAAAGTTTTAAAAACAACACAAACACATAATTGGCCAATATTGTTTATCTTTCCATAAAAGAGAGATTAATAAAGTGAGGGTTATATCCCTAGTACCTTGTGACACAAGGGTGGAGTGTTTCAATATAAATAGTTTGTTACTAACCAAATTGTTTTTTATTGTTTGTTCTCCGGAAAATGCTTAACATTTAACTGGTTTTACAAAATATTTACCGGTCAACTAGTATTTTCACATGAAACGAAGCACTAATCGAAATGTATTTTTTAATCATCGTTTAAATAGTTGAAAGCAAATTAAAAAATATATATAGTGTGTTTCACTTAACATGGATACACCTACAACAGATATTCGTCCTACTTTAGCTATATTGTTGTTTAAAAAAATTTTGATGTGCTCAGTGTCACTGGCACAATTGAGCCATTGAGACAAGGCGACACGTAGACATAGTCACATACATAAATATAAAGTGTGGCATAGAACGTCATTGGCAATGTTCTGTAATAGGTAATTTACGGAGAGGGCTGATAATTCCACAGTGGCGCATTCGAAAGTGAAATTCACAAAGTGAATATTTATGAGATCATAAGGCTGTAATAATTTATGCTATGGAAATTTCGAGTTCAAAGTGCTTTGTATCAAACTTAACTAGAGCCTAAAGCAATAATAGACTGACAAAAAATTTTCACTTCGAAATGTTCTTCATACAATATCTGTATAAGTTTCGTTGCAGGGTAGTACACAATACTGATTTTCCAATATATATGTGTAAAGTTACAGTTTAATAAACTAAATTTCGTTTCTAAAGCGTCACTTTATTAATGAGGATGGATATTTTCTTTTATCCCTAGTAGATAAAATAGCAATCTTTTATTATAAACCTCATTATAAGCAAAAAATTTACCTCATTAATTTCACAATGAAAAACGGTCAACATCAAATTTGTCACCGCGTAGCTTCTCCGATAGTAACATTAGATCATTAGAAGTAGAAAGTAGGAATGAATTACCGTTTTTAGATGATTTAAGTAAATGGATAAATAATACAATAGAAACAAGCGTTTATAGAAAACCACCACATACTAATAGATATCTAAATTTTAACTCAAATCAGTCAATAAATGTTAAAAGGGGCGTTGTAAAATATTTATACGATAGGGCCAAAATAATTTCATCTAATAATGAAATATTAAATAACGAGAAAAAATTTATTAAAGAAGTTCTAATACAAAATCAATACCCTGAAACCTTTGTTGATAGAGTTTTCATAAATGTTGAAAATAGGGACTCTACTCTACTACTCAATTTACTATAGTTTGTATAAAACTAGCAGGTTGGCCACTATCATTTGTCTGTTCCACGACCTATGGCATACCGATGAGAACTAATAAGTTCGAAACCGGTCTATGTCTGGTCAGGGAATTGTCAAATGATATTGGCTACCACTGCTTTTTGATTTGTAAGGTGTAATTCAATGCAGGTCGGGGTATTTTCCCGCTGAGTAGTTGCTTCCTGCAAATCATATATTATAACAGTAGGTTAAGTCCACCTAGGACTGAAAGGTCGCCGCTCTCAGGTATTTGCAGAATCGCAAGCTGCTATACGCCCATAGAGACATCTATGGTGTATAGTAGCAATTGACCATGAGAGGATTCACTTACCTCTCACCACTAATCAAGGGACAATCAGGTACGACAAAAACTTGAACGTCATTATACAGCAACAATTCCTTATGTATACGGACTATTTAATAACGCTACTGCATTAAAAGCCTTGCATCTTTCCAATATGATGTTTTTTATACCCATAATTGAGGATTATACAAAATTATTTGTATTATGTCTCCTAGTAGATAATGACTTTCTGTACCAGTGGCACTACTCAGTTAGTCTTATCCATAAACATTTAATATAGGTAATTTACGAAATTATCATATTCGCATGATGATATTAATTTAAGATATTCCTCGCATTCTTGTTCAGTCTGTGCAAATATAATATATCGAAAATTGGTCATTGTTTATCTGATTTTTCGAATCTCAACCTCCACATTGCCTGACATATATGAATTGTGCATAAAAGTAAGGTAGCTTGAGAATAGATATTTTGTATAGCATTGTGTTCAGCCGAAAAATCGTCTGTAATGAATATCTTGGGGTCTCCATTGCCTCCAAAACCAGGAGAAGGAGTGTGTTGTTTTAATATTTTAAATATTAATCTATGGTTATCCTCAGTTTGAGACGTGTGCAACAAACAAACAAGGGGATTGCCACCAACTTTACTTACACCAATTATTATTGGAGTTAAAATCAACATAATAAATGGATCTTCATTAATGTAGATGCTAACAGCACGTTTCTCATATGTAGAATTCCTTTCCTGCAAAATGCCAATTATTGATTTAGAATTTCTGTCGCCGTATTTATCTTGTCTGAAAAATAATAATTATTCAAAGTAAATTAAAACAAAGGTAAGTTTGTATATCTTAAAAAAAAAATTACCTCCCCTGTTGTCATCTATAAATTTCACGTCCTTTTGGATTCGTTTGAGAATCTGCCAACAGTTTAGGTACTTTTGAATCATCGCTTTCTTGATTTATTAGTTTTAGCTCGTGAAAAAGTCTTTGCAGCGCTAGGTGTCACACCATCATTAAAGCAATTTATAAAATGTTCCTTAGTTTCATCGGTCATTCTTAAAAAGCTATATGCTTCTACAACGCGTATGAGATGGCTATGTTTATTTGTTATCTACAAATCTGAAAAGGGAACGTAAGTAAATAAAAATATAGTACCAATGGAAATGGGTGACCTTGACAAAAATCTCTGCAGCATTTTGGAAATTGTGGCATTGTGGCGTTCCTTCATGTATTCACATTTGACGTTTCTAGTTTGGAAAACAATAAACACGAAACACGAAAACGTCGTCAACAGAATATACCACAAGCCCAATTTTTAGGGGGTCATATGATACCGCTTGAAAACGTATAATTTTTGTAGTCCTACAGAAATAAATCACTTTGAGCCCTATGCCGTACATTTTAGGTGGGACATGGGAAAGCCGCGGAAAAGTGAAAATTGTAACCCACGGGGATTGCATTTTTTCAAACGATCCTGTACGGCTTACGATTATTTAGACTGTATTTACATATGTGACTCTTAAAAAGAGAAAGCCGTACAAAAATAATGGGACAGAAGTACAGGAATAATTTTCGTTTTCCGAAAAGTGACCTCTATACTAAGGTGATACGATACCGTACGGCTTTTATGAAATTCGATTTTTTAATTAACAAGGATGAACGTTTTTGCTATGCCGTACAAATCAATTGGACCATGGGGTGGCAAACGCGAGATCAACCCCCTTTCCTAGACCTCTATTAAGGGTGGTGATTTGATCCTATACGGCATCAATTCCAAAATATTATACGACATTTAAAATCTTTTTAAAAAATGACCCGTCTAAAAAGAATGGGTACTATCAATGTAAATAAAAAATTCACCTCCGAGAAAGGGAAAAACTCACGTTTTCTAGGGTAAGTTTATTTGACTATTTATTTTTTGGATTAATATAAGTTAGAATTTTTATTTTATTTAGTAGCCGTACAAAAAATAATGAACAATAATAAAATTCAAAAATTGGAAAACAAGTGGAATTTTCAAAAAATTATGCAAATTAAAAAATCCTCTATTTTTTAATACAATATCTAGATTTTCAACTTTACATCGTTTTTGCTTTCCTTAACTATAAAATAATACAAATGTATCCATGTCGTACATTTTCATTGTTGAGATTTTAAACACTAGATTATGTTATTCAGGCGATTTACACAACCCTTAATGGCCATTAGATACCGCGTTTGCAAAATATCATTGAAAATAGCAAAAGTTTATAAACAATCACATTTTAGATGGACCGCAATGAAATACCAGAACCAAATATATATTTCAAAGACGAATTTTTCTTGGAGTAAAATAAGAAATTGGTATATATCACTTTTAAACTTTAAAATACAATGTAACGTAATTAATCATAAAAAATGTGTACAAATTACCCAAAATTATCTTTTTTTGGATAACTTATTTGGAAACTTTATGAAAAAATTATGTGTTACAGTCTTTGCAATGTAAAAATTTTTAGTATGTTTCATTGGTTTGTTTTTAGGCAAACGTTTTTTCCAACATTTTTAGTTTTGCAACATACTACATTTGGAAAATTAAAAAACTGTAATTCATCATTATTATTAAGTTTATTGATAAATTGTTATGCTACACCACGGTCAGCCCTAGGCTTTGTGGTTTTAGTTTATTTGTGAATAAAAATTAGTAATTATGTACGTAAAATGTAAAAAATTGTAATGCTACTAAACGAATAAACATTATTATTATTATTATTATTTTACAATAAACCAGTCACCCTACTCTGTGGCTCCGACCCTCACAGAGGAGAGCTGGTAATACCAATAGCCACTCCCCACGCCCGTGGGGTGAGTGACTACCGGGTCCGCGAATCGTGTGCTCTGAATAGACGCAATGAACCGAGGATGACAGCCTTCTGCATTCTGCCGGCTAAGATCTCTGCCGAATCTCGGCATGCCGGTATGATCTTTAGTTCTGAAAGCAGCGTCTGTCTCATTCCACCGAGGGCTCCTATAATCAATACCACTATTTTAACTGAATGGCCTGGATAAAGCCTACGGAGTTCGAAGAGCAAATCTCGATATTTTGTCCGTTTTTCCTCCTCTTTCAAGATAATGTTGCTCTCAGCGGGAGCTGAGAATTCCACGACATACATTGTCTTGAGTTGGTGGTCAGGCTTGTTGGCTTGTATTTGCCTGACGGCGGGAAACGAGTAGTTAAAAATAAATAAATTAGAACACTTCTCATTCCCCACAACGGACTCAATATCCCCCGGAGCGTAAGGTAGCACTGGTGTTTCGTCTATCCCATACGAGTGCCTTAGATGATAGTAAAGCACCCATAATGCTGCGTCGTGTCTGTGAATATAGGCCGAGACTGCGTATGTCGGGAAGCCGACAGTAAGTGCATTAAATACACCATCTTGGCAAGCCATTAAGAATCCCTCGGTCTCAGACATCAGCCCGGCTGACCTTAAAAAGGCGAAGGTCAGCCTTTCGGATAAGCCAAGGTCTCCTATATTATTATAGAAGACCCCGTGCAATGGCTTATCCTTATGGAGCTGCAGAAGGATGTTGTGTTCTGCAGCTCTAATGTGGGCTTTTAGTCGAACGGGTTCCAACTCGGTGACGGAGTCGGGGTTTACCCGCTCGACGCCGAAGATGAGACCAAGTTCATCGGCTGCTCTCCGTGCTGCCTTAAAGAGAAAAGCTCATACCTCTGCATTTTCATGGTCTCGGACCATGCAGAGGAGGGGATCCGAACTCCTGATGACCTTACATGCTCCATCCAGAACCATCCTGCTATGGAGACTCTCCAAGCTGAAGAGTCCACGGCCTCCCCGATGTCGTGGGAGATATAACCGTGGAACGGACGATTTAGGATGCAAACTCCTATTCAGATGCATCTTCTTGCGGGTTACTACATCGAATTGACGCAGCTCTTCTCTAGTCCATTTCACTACTCCGAAAGAGTAGAGAAGGATCGGAACGGCAAGCATATTTGTAGCAGACACCTTGTTCTTCCCCGATAGTTCTGAAGATCAGATCTGTCGGAGTAGTAGGTGCTGATACTTGCCGCGGAGAGCGTTTTTCACTACACTCACTTCTTGGGTGGAGCGTTGTTCGACACCCAAGTAAGTGTACGACTCTCCGGCATCTAGATGGTGTAAGATGCTTCCGTCCACGAGCTGCGCGTCCTCTCCGTAGTCACCGCATCGTCCTCTCTTGAGATGGATCAGTGCGCATTTGTCCAACCCGAACTGCATACCGACAGCCTGCGTGTACTCCTGTACCACCCTAACTGTTGGAGATCCCTCTCTCCAGAGGTATAAAGAGGCATAAAGTTTAAGGTCGTCCATATAAAATAGATGGGTGACCTTATGCCTCCTGTCGCCGGGGGTACCGCAGTTGCAACCACGGGTTTTCCGGAGCGAGACGGATAATGGCAGTAGTGAGATGCAAAACAAAAGGGGTCTGAGGGAATTTCCCTGAAATACTCCTCTTCTGAATGTTACCGACTCTGTTTGGACTCTATCGTTACCCGATGTTATGGTAAAGCGAGTCCTCCAGAGTGGCATCAGTTCTTCAATACATCTCACTACCTACCTTTCCTAGTCGTCGTATTAATAACGCCTCTAATAAATCCAAGGCTGCCTGGTCTATTATAAATTGTATGGAATCCAACAGAATTGAGAAACTGAGAGTTAACAATAAAATAATTACACATCCACAAGAAATTGTGAATGGCGCCAACGATCATTTTATTAATTTATCAAATAAATTAGCTGAAAATTTTAAAAATAATGCGAACCATCCTGTTAATTTAAACAAAGAATTTCCAACAATATTTCTTGATCCGGTTTCGGAAAATGAAATTTTTAATATTATAACTTGTCTTAGGAAATCTAATTCTTGTAGCATATACTGTATCAGCACGAACATGTTAAAATCGATAGTTCAATATGTTGTAGCTTCTCTAACATATCTGATTAATTAGTCTCTATCAAAGGAGTATTTCCAGAAATCTTTAAAACTGCGAAAATTATACCTCTGCACAAAAAAGGAAATAAATTGTTGCTAAACTATTATAGGCCTATTTCATCACTATCTCAATATCAAAGATTTTAGAAAGAGTCAGTTATAATAAAATGATGAGATTTTGTAACAGACATAATATACTCAGTGACGAACAACATGGATTTCGGGTGGGTAGGTCGACCGAGTCTGCCATACTTTGCCTTCTCAATAAGCTATATGGACATCTAGATAGTAATAAAAAATGCTTTGGAATCTTCATGGACCTGAGCAAAGCGTTTGACCTGGTAGACCATGCTTTACGGAAGATTATCTGTATTGCGTGGCGTCCCTCAAGGCTCAGTCCTTGGACCCCTACTTTTTATACTTCTTATAAATGACTTACCGCATGTAATAAACTCATGTCTCCTTGTAATGTCTGCAGATGACAACTCATTCTTAAATGTACATGAAAATGTAAATAATCTTATAACTGGTACACAGAATAAAATTAGCTTATTTGTTTCTAAATTTGAAAATGAGAAATTAATACTTAATAGCGATAAAACAGTGTTCATCCATTTTACTCCGAGACTAATTAATTGTAATGAAAGTTATCTGCTAAAAATTCATGGAAAATCGTTGGAACAAGTCACCTCTACAAAATTTCTAGGCGTGCATTATCTAATGCTCTAAGTTGGGAAAGTCATATTACTATATTATGCAACCAGCTGTCATCAGTCTGTTTTTCCTTGTACAGGCTAAGAAATATTACAATTAGGGATGTTATGTTATTCTATTACTATGTGCAATTTTATTCAAGAATTTCTTACGATATTGTGTTTTGGGGCTCCTCTCATCATTTTGAGAGAGTCTTCAAGCTACAAAAGAAAGCAATAAGAAACATAGTTACCGTTAGCTTGTATTTATATCATGAAAATAGTTGTATTTGTAAAATCTAATCTAAATATTTTTTTAAGAAACAATTATAACTATGAATATAATACTGGCAGAACAATTTATTGACACCGAACCATTGCCTATCATTGTATGAAAAAAATCCCACATACACTGGTGTAAAGTTATATAATAAGCTTCCAGAGTACATCAAGCAAATTAGTAATATAAAGTCATTTCAAAGACAAGTAAAGAAATTATTGCTAGAATCTGTTTTTTATACCGTAGATGACTGTCTACAACATTCCTTTGACTTTTAATATTTATGTGTGTATGTATATGTAGGATGTAAGTATATAATTTCTTATATGAATATATATTTTGATTAAATTTCAATTCACTTGAGCTCAATTTCTGATATAATTTTTATCTGATATAATTTTTTTAGATATTTTATGATTTTATGTTAAACTGTAAATATTATATATTTTTTTATTTCGTTTGTATTTTGTAATGTATTGTTTCTTGTTCTCTACTTATTGTACTTTGACGACTCCAATAGCTTATTGTATTTTGGTCTGATGGATAATAAATGTATTATTATAATTAGGGCTAAATATTTTATATATCTACGTGAGAAAGTGTCATAGTATCTTTATTTTTTATGTAAACAAAAAACTTATACGATAGTACAATATCCAAACTCACCGTAATTTCAGCAGATAGATCTTTCTTCTAAAGCATATCGTTTCTGATGGTATTTCTGTTAATTTTTTAAAATTTTGGTATTTATGGAAGCCTTACACTCTGCTCTTTCTTTTTTCGCAGTTTCTGTCTTTCGTTCATGTTCGCTGATTTTATTAAAATTATTATTATTATTATTAGCCGTTACTCGAGTCCGAGTATAAAAATGTTACAGTCGATAAATTGTGTACAATAAAAAACAAGTAAAAGGTGTAGTCTATTGTAATTCCCATTCATCTACGGTGCACACGACTATGGCTATAGAGGCCAATTCGGGAGAGCACATGTCGACCGCAGTCAGGACAAACATAGACCTGGTTAGATCTTGGATTCGGCCTTCTTGCAGCAACATTTCCTTGATAGCTGGCCACAACCCCTCGCCATTCGGTTCTGTCCGCTGCAAGTTGTTCCCATTGCTCGTCTGCAATACCGCAGGATTTTAGATTTTCATGGAAAGCGTCTTTGAACCTCTTTCGTTGACCGCCACGCCTTCTTCTACCGCTTAGCAATTCACCATAAAGTGTACATTTAGGAAGGCGGTTATCATGCATACGATGAACGTGACCTGCCCATCTTAGGCGTGCTCTTGAAATAAGCACCTCAATTGGAAGGCTGTTTGCTCTCCTGAGTACTTCCACGTTTGATATGTGATGGAACCAACGGATTTTCATCATATTTCTGATGTGTCTTTGCTGAAAACGTTCTAATTCTTTCACATGACGACGGTAAGTGACCCAGCTTTCACATCCATATAGCAGTGTTGGAATGACAACTGCTCTGTAGACAGCCATTTTCGTTGACAAAGCAAGGTCAAATACTCTCTCTCTAAGTCCCCAGAGTGCTCTAGATGCAGCGTTAATTCTATTGCGAATCTCGCTGTCCATGTTTGCTTTGTCATTAACAACGTTGCCTAAGTAATTGAACTGATCCACCACTTCAAGAGAATTTCTGTTAAGTGTAATGTCTATTTGGTTCACTTGATGAGGAGTTGACATAATCTTAGTCTTTTCAATGTTGATTTTAAGTCCCAAGGAGTCATAGCTCTGGGCATACACATCTAAAAGTTCTTGAAGCTCTTCCGGCGTAGAGGCTAAAAGTGCACAGTCATCCGCATACTGGAGATCACAAATGAATCGTGTGTGTGTCTTCGTGAAAGCTCTAAAGCGCCTATGTTAAAAAGACCGCCATCAAAACGGTATCTGAGACCTATTCCTCTGACTGTCAGTTTGTTGTCAACAATAATTGTTAGAGCAGTGGTAAACAAATTAAAGAGTAGGGGTGCCAGGACACATCCCTGCCTAACTCCAGTGAGGGTTTGGAAAGGTTCGGTTGCCTCATTATTATACATAACCTGGGCGTTGTTGTTTGTATGTAGACTGCGACATACTTCCACAAATTTTCTAGGGATACCTAAGCGGAGCATAATTTTCCAGAGCACTTCCCTGTCCACCGAGTCAAACGCCTTGGTTAAATCAATGAAGGCCATATGAATTTCTCCTTGATGTTCGAGTGCTTTTTCTTGAAGCTGTTTAAGTGTGAAGATTAGGTCCGATGTGCCTCGGTTTGGTCTAAAGCCACTCTGTGTTTCAGGAAGTAACTTTTCCATAACAGGTGTTAGCCTATTTGCCATCGCTTTAGTGAGTATCTTCCCTCCAACAGCCAGGAGAGCTATACCCCTGTAATTTCCACAGTCCGCAGCGCTCCCTTTGTTTTTGAAGAGGTTGATTAAAAGTGTATCACGAAACTCCTGCGGAGCTTGACCACTTTCCCACACGACATCAAACAGCTTTTTGAGGTAGGGTATGAGCTCTGACGACACAACTTTAAAGATCTCAGCTGGGAGTGAGTCGGCGCCGGGAGATTTGTTATTTTTTAGCTGCCCAATGGCGGTTAAGATCTCTTCCGTTGTTAGTGGTTTATCTAAGTCTTCGAAGGTGTCATATTGAGGGATAAGATTTATAACATCGTGATCGGCTTGACTTTGCTGGTTAAGAATGTTAGAGTAGTGTTCTTTCCATCGGGCTCTTATTTCCTGGTCTTCTTTGAGGAGATTTCCATTTAAATCTTTAATAGGGCACATATTTTTCCGACTGGGGCCGTACACTGCTTTTACTCCTTGAAAGAAATTCCTGTAGTCGTGTGAATCGGCGTACATTTGAATTTCTCTGGCCTTGCTTGTCCACCACTCGTTCTTTATTCTTCTGATTTCGCGTTGCGTTTCATACTTAGATTGGGTAAAAGCTTCTGCTTTTGATGAGTCGTTGGGGTGGTTGATAGCGTTTTGGAAGGCAATATGTTTGCGGTCAAGAATTACTATGATGACATATATACTTTTTTCGAAATAGCATCTTTTGCAAGTTTGGTAAAGTTGGCGTGACCACCCATTGACTTTTGGTTAAAGGTGAAAAAACGCTTATCCATTCATAGCACCTAATATTAAAGTCATCTTAAGTTGAGTCTTCTTCACTTTTTCCTGGCAATTTTGCACGCAACACTGCCTGTAATTGTGCTCGCTGCAATACTCAATTATGTCTAATTGCCCGTCATTGGACGCTAGTTGCTTTAATAAACTGGTTAATTTATCCATTTTACACAGAAATAAGAACAAACGTAAACAAACGAACTTTTAAATAACACTAAAATATTGGAGGTTATGTTATGATATTTGTAGGGATAGCTCGTCTACAGGCGTCGGTGATAGGTTTCAGTAGCAGCAGTCAGTCGGCAGAAAAATATATTGCACCGCAAAAATCGCTTTTCCTTTAAAGTAGCCCGAACTATGAATTTTTGGTAAAAAGTAAATTGTGAATTTTAATTATTTTTCTTTGTTCGTCAGAGATTTAATCATTTTAATTTTCCATTCGGCTTTGGATTTTGGGGTTGTGTATTATATGTATTGTGTTTATTCACTGTAAATATAAATTATAGATTATAGTAACGTTATTAATATTTTCTTCTAGTATTATTTAGGATACAAAATGATAAAGCTTTAGTGAATGATATCTAGTAGAAAAGAAAAACGACTATAAAAATCTATAGAACGTCACTGATTTTGATATTGTTCGCGACTATCGAAAACATGTTATTATCTTTTCCCTATCCGGTAAATTTATGATCCTTTTCGACGATGCTTTTACAATAGTGTTTTTCTCTTTTAACTATCGGGTCTAATGTGCTGTAATGCGAGAAAATTGATATCGATGGTAAGAAAATTGGATGGCTATTCTTAACGGAAGCGTATGAATAGACAGAATGATGAATTACAATTTTTTGTGACTTTTAATGAGATGGTGTTATTTTACATTGGGAAGGCCAGATTGCTGTTATTTGAATAATGCTAAAATATGACTTTTATTCCGTTAATGGATTTAGGGTAGAGTAAACACTGCAGAATTTAATAATTTGTTTATGTGTAAAATATATATATTCTATTGTACATCGCAAAATAAAGCAGTATTTTGTTTATATTTTTAAAAGGGTTTTAATTATTTTTATCAGGTATGCCCGAAGGATGCTTTCTTTTATGTCAATTTAGTACGGCCTCCCACGGCCGGTTCACTTTACAGATATTCACGAAGAATTAGGAAATCGTGGTATTTTTGCTAATATTTTAATTCGGTCGGCGGTGGCAGCGATCATATTTACATCATCGAATTACACAATATTTTGATTTGTAAATGAATATTCTCAGAACGGTAATATAAAACGATTTTTTAAATATTGGCTATTTTGCTTTAAGAACGTTCATACAGGCGGACCTAAAAAGTAATTTGCATCCGGGACAATTCCAATCTATATTTATTTTGGGAACAACTTGCAGCGGACAGAACCGAATGGCGAGGGGTTGTGGCCAGTTAGCAAGGAAATGTTGCTGCAAGAAGGCCGAATCCAAGACCTAACCAGGTCTATGTTTGTCCTGACTGCGGTCGACATGTGCTCTCCCGAATTGGCCTCTATAGCCATAGTCGTGTGCACCGTAGATGAATGAGAATTACAATAGACTACACCTTTTACTTGTTTTTTTTATTATTACACACAATCTATCGACTGTAACATTTTTTTATACTCGGACTCGAGTAAAGGCTAATAATAATTAAAAAAAATATTTATTTTATAAAAGCAACATCCCACTCCCATGTTTGTTGATTTCTAATGAAAACCCTGTTCATTAATCAACCAGTGAAATATTTAATCTCACTCTGTAAGTATTTATTTCAATATTATGGAAGATAACTAATCAAATTTGCCATTTCTGATGTATTAATTGTATATAATATAATAAAAAGCACAATGAAAACATACTCACAGATCACGCGGTAAAAACATTAACTGCCATGTGTATAAAATAAATTACGACAAAAGATAATATTATTATTACAGTACATATAAATGTTCATTCTATTTTGATGGGTTATACAGATTTTGTGAATTTCGTTGTACAAAATGACTTTGGCATCGCTGCCATATATGAAACCTGGCTCTCAAATAATCCAGGCGTTTTAGATTTTTGTTGCCAAATTCTTGCTCTACAAATTTTTTTTTATTGTGTTTATTTGGACCTCCTGAATAACCCTTGGTAGTTACGCCAGTTGGAGGAATTCATGAAAATCGCTTCGGAAGGTCGCGGATTCGCGATTAACACCAATTATAAAAATTGTACATCTGTAAATTCTCTACCTTAAAGGTCTTATACATTTTTTTCGTACGCCTAAACGTTTTGGAGATATGACGCGAAATAAGTGAAAAATGCATTTAGTTTTTCCTTTTTTTTTCTATTTTTTAAATATTTTTGTTATATTGGACAGCATAGAATTGTTGAGACATTCAAACATGGTTGGGAAGAGATACTGATCCTGAGCAGTGGGGCTGGATTAGGAAGAATGATATTTTGCAGTCAGTACCAACGCAGTTACCACCAGGACCAGACATATTGTTAAATTAAATTTTTTGCAACTGTACGAAGGGTTGTGCAGGAAAATGTAGCCGTAGGAAAGTAGAACTGAATTGCTCAACAGCTTGTGGACATTTTCGCGGTCACTACTGCTTGAATACCGCACCTATAATTGCTATGAATGAGGAAATGGACGACGTAGAATCTTATCAGCATGAAAGTAATGACGACGATTTGTCATTGGACAATAACGTTTCAGATACCGAAGAAGTCGCAAATATTGACTAATTTAAGATCCGACATGGATTAGGGCTCGTGGGGAAACCATGTAAAAAAGCGTGTCGAGCATTCTACCTCTAAGCTGGTCCGGAAATGAATGCATTTTTTTACCTTATTCACTGTAAATGTAAATAAAATATATAAAATATTCTAGTGGAGAATAGAGATCACCGAGCTCTATAATAGCAATATTTAATATTCATTCTGAGACAGAGAAAGCAAGATAATTGCGAAATATGTGGTGCAAAAGAGGTTTGGCGGAACTAAATGCATTTTTCACTTAATTCGCGTTGTATCTCCAAAACGTTTAGGCGTACGAAAAACCTTTAAGGTAGAGAATTTACAGATGTACAACTTTTATAATAGGTGTTGTTCCCCGCTTGGGCCATAAAAACTGAGTTAATCGCAAATCCGCGATTTCTGCGACCTTCCGAAGCGATTTTCCAGGTGTATCGTGGCGTAACTACCAAGTGTTATTCAGGACGTCCAAATAAACACAATAAAAAAAAAATTGTAGAGCATGAATTAGCACGGAGGTCAATTTTACAGCTAAAACGCCTGGAGTAAAATAACATTTCCTCAGATATAATCTCAATACCGGGATATTGTCTACATCGCAAGGATCGGTTAGACATATGTGGAGGTGTCGGTATGTTTGTTGAATCAAATGTAAATTATTTTCAATTACTACAGACAGAGATCATGATCATGGAAGCAGAAGTGGCACTTGAAAATATTTAAGTGAAATTGCAATTTGGTAGGTACAACTTAATATCAAATGTTCTCTATTATAGACCTCCTCAGCAAAATATAAATAAGGCAATTAGGCTTCTCGATTGTTCCAATATTATAACAGCTTGTGATAACTTGATTATAATAGGCGGTGTGAAAATAAACTTATTTAATTTGGCAAATCCTATTACTGAGCTATTTGATACTCAGGGTTTAATACAACTTATAAATGAACCAACGCGGATTGCACAAAATAGGGCTACCTTATTCAATCCTATTTTTGTAAGCTGTTCTGATATGGTAAACAAATGTGGAACTTTAGATATAGAGACAGGCAAGCTAGAAGCCCACAAACACTAAATTTTCAAGTTCAATCTTTTTGGTGTTAGTCGATTGCTCTAACGTAAACCATTAGATGGTAGTTGGAAACTGCATTGTCCGAGTCGTCCTAATACTTACCATATGTGGTATGGACCGACAACCTTATAC
This sequence comes from Leptura quadrifasciata, assembly GCA_963675555.1. Classification (NCBI taxonomy): domain Eukaryota; kingdom Metazoa; phylum Arthropoda; class Insecta; order Coleoptera; family Cerambycidae; genus Leptura; species Leptura quadrifasciata. The sequence continues at coordinate 110,021,475 of OY776676.1, read as the reverse complement.
GTCTTTCATATACCTCTATTGTATTACTAACATTTCTAATTTCGGTTCTTTTAACTGTTGTGTATACTGACTCTTTTTCATACAAAACAAACCCATATATTTTGAAAATAAAAGATGCCGTTCGCAATATTACACAAGCTGGTAAATTCGTCACATTTGTCTGGGTCAAAGCTCATATAGGCTTAATACATAACGAACACTTCGATATTTTGGCCAAAGATGCCGCCATTAGTGGAATTCTATTAGACCATAAACTATAATTAACTGATTGCTCCAATTATTATAAAGTTCAATTAAAACATAAATGGAGTCACACCTGGGAACAATACGTTTTAAATATCTTAACAAAGTATTGAAAAATATAGCCAACTATTTCGTTACAGTTCTGGGCATGACAGTTTAAACGTTTCACGAAAATATATGAACACTATTATTAGACTAAGATTTGGTCATGCCTGCTTTCCCGCTCATTTGTATAAAATTGGTATAGTTTCATCGCAACTTTGTGATCTATATGATGTTATGAGTGATATTGATCACCTTTTCTTCGCTTGCGATAAGCACAAAACTGCTACAGATTCACTTGTTAAAAATATCTCCTCATGCTGCAATATAATGGCTCCGTTAAACGTAGTCAGCTTACTTGCTATAGGTAGCAAGAAAATCTAAGAACTAATAATTGGTTTTTTGATAGATATCTATAGGTTAACTTTGTTTTCCTCTATTGCAAAAGACCCAATATATAACTTTACCTTAATTCTCTCCTCTTTCATTGTATCTTACTAAGTTCATATTTACAACATTCCCTTTCAGGCTAATTTTAAGATGTGTTAGAAAATAAAGTGTTGACTATGATAAGGCGTTCCAGAAAATACCATATGTGGAGTATCGTTGGGCAAATTCGAAGAAAGTATAAACTTTGTATTTTAGTTTGTCTGAACTAAGTTGAACTCATCAAATGAACATCCTAACAGACCAAGTAAGAAGTGTAACAAAACATCCTTCAGACAGTCTTAGCATGGAATTAAAATAAAAAAGAAGTGTCAACATCGGAGGACCAAAGAGTGACGTCGCATCATTATGAACGTTTGGCCGCCACAAGGTATTTATCGTTGTGGTAGCTTTTCTGACAACTCTTGCTTAGAATTCTTCAAGTCAAAGAAAACTTATGGGCCGCACTTTCGCAGTACTTATGCCTACTGAACATTGGAATCGAGCCATCCTTTTCCGTTTTGCTTTACACGATGTTTCTGCCTTCGTCAAGCTGGCCTTAGGATACCTGCGGTATTCTTTAACAGATGTGCCACAAAATCAAATTTCCCACTTGATAGAGTCGTTGAATCAAATTACATGAGGCGGCGATCGTAATAAGTCTTATGTTGTTGAGAACAAGCATACATTTGAAGTAAAAATAAAGTATAAAGAAAGATAAACACAGGACCCGTAGACTTCCTAGCCTAAGATGATTATTACTTCGAGAAATTACGTCACTTATCGTATTTCTTTGAAAATTTCTTTATTTTTTGCAAACATACTAAAAAATACATATTTCATTTTATATTTCCTTGTAGATAATAAAAATTTTCTATAGGAAAACTCTTGTGTATTTCTCAGAAATCAAGTATTTTGAAGAATATAAACAAAAAATAACGGAAAATGAACAGTGACAGCACAAATTGTACAGGTTGTCGAGAATAACCGATCATTAACTTCAGTTTGAGATAATATTTACAAGAGACTAGGCCATGATACAGTTGTTCTACAGCTATTGGGCTCAACCTCCAGGAACGAGGCAGTCGAGGCTGCATGTAAAGGGACCCTTAACCGACCGTAAAATGACTGCCTGGGCTCGATAGAGAACGAATGAGACGAACCGTAGGCCTATTGATAGGACACTCTCCTCTCAACGGCACATATATGCGATGAAGGTGAGAGAAAGGGGAAGATCCGATTTGTTAGACGTATGGATGGAAAATCTGAATTCCTCCTTTTTGAACACCCCATAGTTTTCCTAAAGGAACTCACAGAAATGAAGGTAAAGAAGCAAAGATGGCAGTAACATCAGGAGAAAGCAGTTATGAAAATTCCTATCTGCTACGTCTCTCTTTCGAAGGGTAAATGCTCAAGACTAAATGACAAAGGCATAAACGTCGGAGAATCCATACGTGTGAAAAAATTCGAATTTATCTGATTTTGAGAATATTTCAGTTTTAACTCCCCCATAGTTTATAAAAAAAGGCACGAACGATACTGAACATCATCCGGATTTTTAAATAGACCCAGTTTATTTTGTTTACTCTTTAAGTTAGATTCTAAGCTCACGCAACTGCTGTTTGTAGTGCCAGTAAAATCTTGAGATTACATATGCCGCATCATAATCTTTGTACATCCCTCTTGCTTGTGCTTGATTATATCCTTTAATATTCATAAACACGTATATGTTATTGGAGTAATAAGGGATTTTCGGGTGCTTTTAGCGGTTATAAACCCCACTGTAATATCTCGTGTTAGCCGTCAATAAGTTACAATACTTGTTCATTTACTTTCTTCCACCTTCATGGATCATTTTTATATAGTTATGGATACATAGACATAAAATAAATTCAGATAGGTACTAAACCTATGTGCTAGTAATTTACGATATATCATAACGTATCATATTACCATATAAGGTAGGAAAATTATTAAATGAGACTGAAGGTCAGGTTTGATAACCCATCCGAGATTGTAGGTATATGAAGATACGATACGTTGATCGTAGAAAGATTTATCTACATTCATAAAATATCAAATATCAAAATTTGTTAAGTTAAAAATTGACAAAAGATCATGAACAAAAAAGGTACCTACTGTTATTAGGATAAAAGTTCTTTAAGTAGCTTTGAATTACTGTTTTTAACTGTGTTTTGTCCATTTCTAGCTTGCAAATTTCTAACTGGAAAAGAATTATAATAATAAAACTTTATTTTAGTTAATTCTAGTGGGATTTAAATTTAACTATCTGCTTACTGCTAAGAACCCAAGTAGCTCAGTTAAGTTACACAAATCCGGTGAAATGAATCCCGGAGTTTTGAAACTTGGCATGGTTGGTCGTTGATACCATACTAAAAAATTAAAGTAGATAAAATTTATTATAGAAAAAGCCCTATTCATTTTTGTCGTAGAATTAATACTATCAAAGTTATAAGGTAGACAAAATAGTCTTTCAAAAAAATCGTCATTTGTTGGGGATTCATCTTTACATTTAAAGCAATACGTATCATTAGATAAATTTATGTTGATAACCGACTTCGAGGTACCGGTTCTTCGGACACATCCTCATCAAGATCGTCGTCTTCTGGCGGAGGGTCATTCGTGCAAGTTCCCTCACAATTGCCACAGACTGAAGTGCGTTTTATGCCATCCTTACGACATCCGCATCGTACCCCAAAACCAGTGGTGCAGTTACAGAAAATTATCTTTAATATTGTGCATGGAGCTGCAGAGCCTCTGGTTGGCGGCGAAGCAGTTTGTAGGTTTTAAAAATGCTGAGTACCTATAGCTTCAAGCCTTTTTTGCAAGCATGATACATTGCTAAAACATCTGTTCGCCAGCTGGTGATACCGCCTCTGGTATTGATGAGACCTCATAAAATATATGTCCAATGGCCTTGAGGCTTTCCCAAACAGTTTCACAATCAGTGCTTCTTCTTTCCTAAACATGGATGAGATGGTATCACACCCACTGAATCCGTGGGTGAAGAGAATACTTTTTGCGAATCCCAGTTTTTGTAACTTTAGTCTCCACTTTCCCTCTCTCATGTTTGACGAAGAATATGTTAATTTGTCGTGGGGCTAATGCTATTAACGAGACCAGCAAATCAATGTATTCGCCTACAATTGCATGTTGTCCTTAGATGCTGCTTTGTCAACTCTGCATCGTACAATGCTAGTATCAGCATCACCCTTAGCTATTCTTGTTTCAATACCCTCCCTGGCCATTTTCTAAGAAAGCATATTTATGAACTTTCATTTGCTTTTGTCATTAGCAAGGAAGTGTTCTTGCGGAACAGCCACCGTCATATCTTCACTGAAATGTATGTCAACTGAAAAGTCTTTGTAGTAGGTACTTTTACGTTTTTCTTCAGCACGTTTTGTGCTGTTATCTGTGTGGCTATCAAACACAACAGTGCATTGATGGCCACAGTGTATTTTTATTTAGTCACATACTGGTTGAATATGAAGGGAAAAGTTGTGCCTGCACTTCAATTAACGCGATGCAGGAGAAAGCTGCCGCATCAATCACATTTACACTGACATTAAGATACAGTTCTCTCATCAACTGAGAAAACATCATACAAAGCCGACTTCTTTCCCTTTCCCTTTCTCAACCCACTGTCATCCAATAGTTAATGGAATAGATGCCATCTCGTATCTCAGGAGGTCCTGCAGATTGCGAAAGCATTACTGACGGACGCGCTTCGAATAATAGCGAATGTTGGGCTACAACTCCCTTCCCCCATCCGTCCTCATCTCATCTTTCTTTCTTGTAAAACTGCTAGTAGGTACATAATTATTACTGTCGACATAATATTTTTTATAGGAATATAATATACAAATAGATGTGTTTGAATTCATTATTAGAAAGGAGAAAACTACAATAAAGCCTAGTTCCAAGTAAACACGAGAAATTGCCAAGCCTGTAACTTTGAAAGTAAGTATTAATCCTACGAAAAACATGAATAGGACCTTTTTTGTAGGAAAACTTAGAAAAACTATCTTTAAACAGCTCCTCCACCACCCGCCCACCTCAGGATTTTCAGTATGATATACTGTAGGTACCAACAAACAACCGTGCCCAATTTCAATACTCCGTGATTTATTTCATCCGATCAGCATTGTTTTGTCTAATTTGACTGGGTAAAGCACGATTTCGTGATACGTCAAACCGGTTCGCCGAAACGTAACAAAATGCATTTTTTAAAATTTGTACTTCGTGTGTGCAATCTGCGTTGCACATAAATCACCGTCCTTCCTTTTGAGAATGTGGTATCATGCGGTTTTTCACCCATCGCCTTTCGAACGCATCGAACGTTTAAGCATCGCATGCTTAGGAATCATTTGGAAAAATCTATATAGTCATTAGGTTGAAATAAAGGCCTAACAAGCCAAAACAACAGTAGAGTATTTCTTAATATATAATTTGGAAATATCTAGAAGCAGTGCTCACTGGAAATAATAATATATTAAATTGCAACTTGTGACAACTTGAACCGCATACACCAGTTTACCTCTGTACTGCACTGTTGTCGTGTGGCTTTTTCTAAATTACATTTTTACATTTTGCGGGTACTTCCAAATTGAAATAATGAAAATGTAATTTTTTTAAAAGTGCATGGTTAAAAGTGTCAACATAACAAAATGCCTCTCTTTTAATGACTGTTATTTTTAAAATGTTTTACATATTTAATAATGTGGTTGACACATATTTGTTTTATAAAAATAATTATGTCTAGCATTTGCAGCACGCTATACAAGCATTAGTAAAACGACCGTCTGCTTCAATACCGCTTTAGATAATTTTATGTTACTAACGAAGCCAGACAAAGCCCTGAGCATTATGTATTGCATTTATTAAAGTTTGTGTGTTTATAAAGTTGAAGAAATGCATAAATTGAAAATTTATTGTTTATTAATGATCTTAGTGAGTCAGTTGGATGTGAACAACAATGATGTTGCCCTAAAAATTATTAATGTTACGTCAGTAATGTGAATCAGATACTACAATTTCATCTAAACTAGTGGATTTGCTAATAAATTATTGCACTTGGTAAAGTTTAATATTACCAAGTACAAGGTTGTAACTTATTCACGTAAAAAAGTTTTTATGTTGATTATACGGTAAATAATAATAAAATTACGAGATATGATTCAATTAAGTACCTAGGCATTTTCACTAATCTGCCCTCCAGTAAACATATTGAGATTTTTACTATGAATTCTGTTATAACTTTTAGACTTAGTAATTAGGAAATGTCGAGGAGTCAACCACGGCCAGACTTCCTTTTCTTTTGAAACTTCCTTGGCTTTCCTTCAGATTTCCCCGAAACTTCTTCAGAATTTCTAGGACTTCCTCAAGACTTCCCCGGACTTCCATAAACTTCTCTGAAATTCCTCTAATTTTTCATAGTCAGTATGAAAGACTGGAGGAAGGTTAAAAATAGCTTCCAATTAAGACACCACAACTTACTTTCCGCGTGGTAAAACACATCCGCTGCTTGGGCTCCTTCAACATTAAATTTTGAGTCGTCGGGTATTGGAATTGACTGCCTGCTCCATAAAGTCATTTGGGAAAGCAAATATAGTTTTGTCTCTACATGCAGCCAACATGTTGAATACATTTCGTAGGATTTAGTGAATATTCAATAGTTAATATAATCTTCGGCGAATATCCAGATGACCCAAGAGTTGCCGGCACAAAATCATGGGAACGACAGAGGAGGAAGAAGAAACGCTATTCGTCTGATTCCAATATCGAATACAACAATGCTCCTAATTACTAGGAGGAAAAATGTTTGAACAATGATAACAATAAAAAGATATTTCATACAATTATTCTCGGAACACTTACGTGGTCCACAGTTCGACGTTGATCAAGCTATCGGCGACGCGAACACCTTGATCGTGAAAATGGCCATCGATAAATCGTCTCAGTATGATTGAGTTGAAATTATTGACGATGACACAGCTCTTCTGGTTATATTCACCGACCTGCGCCAAATGATTCAAATATTTCTTCAGGAAACTGGAAAAGAAGGACGTGACGAGAAGTTATATTCGCTGGCAAGCTTCAAACGCGAATAATAATAATAATAATAATTCTTGCACGCTTTCGGCGGGTGTGATACTACCTCGGTATTGTACGGTCTTTAAAAAAAAATTCTTATCGACCTTAGAGGCAAGTAGGTTTCTGGATGTCTGTATTTAGAAAAAAAAAACTTTGCTGCTCATAATGACTTAGCTTCTGCTGAACATCGCTTTCTAATCACCTTGTTAGGAGGAGATACGAAAGTACAATCTATTAAGTCAGTTCGTTATAGACGTTTCTCCAAAACTGCAAACTTGCCGCCAACAGAAGAAGCTGCAAGACAACATAGCTACAGAACATATCTTCAAGTATAAACGTGACTCGAATTCAGCGTAGATTCTGAAAACTGGGACTGGCATTGGACAAGGCGTGGCTACAATCTATACTGAACACTGTTGTTCCTGCGCCACGTTCGTTGCTAAAGTTAATTTCATGAAAATGTACTACAAAATGTGGAAGAGCTTGTGCTTGTGGATGCCGAAAAGCAGGAATGAAATACTCAGTCATTACTAAGAACTGGAGTGGCAAAAATTGCAATAATCATCCGGAACTTCCGAATGCGTCGGACAATGGTAATGAGGACGACAGTGTAGAAACGTTACCGACGACCGAGGAGAATGGGCAAGCGTCACCGAGAAATTTGAAGATGACGGATAGAAATGAAGTACGTACGTAGTACGGTTATCGGTTCAAGCACCGAGATAGATCTCGATCAGCGAAGTTAAATGCCGTTGGTAGAGTCAGTCACTTAGATGGGTGAACGGTATCTTTGTTATAGTATATTACATATATGGGAAACAGAAAAAATTGCAAATGTCTCAAAATTTGCCAAAAATCAACTCTTTCACGTCACCCAGTCAAACTGTAATTAAAAAGTTCTTCAGACACTTAATTTCACAAATAACTACAATTCTCTACGAAGAAATCTGAAAAAATTCACAAACCAACGATCATTCTCAAGCGACCCAAATTCGAGAAACACTCAATCATTCAAGTTAATTATTTTACAGCTCAAATATTATAAATTAGCGTCCTAAAAAATACCGCCCCCACATGAGCTTAAAATACATCAAAACTACTTTCCATACCTGCAGTCAGAATATTTTATTTCACTCACACAAATTTTTTATAAATTATTTTCCTTCCGATTCCACCGTTCGTTCGATTTCGCGTCTTAAATATCAACATACAATCAATCTCCATTTATAACGTTCCAATAGTGTACAGGTACTTTCATTTCCCATTGGCATCAAAACCTACTTCCATTTAGTTCACCGCGGCCCTATCGGAACATTCTCATATCATTTCAACTTTACGTGCAGAACCTTCGGGACGACTTGACGGAGTTGTTTCGAAATTAATTAATTTATTCAGACAACTATTTCGTCAATAATTTCAAAAATCAAATCGTTTCAAACTTCGTTTATACATCAAACGATTCCTCATGTTAATGCGGAAAGAGTTATAAATTTTCATTTCCGTATTTTCACATTTTTACATTTTTTTGATCCAATATTGCGTAATCGAGCCGGTATGAATGGAGGGGGTCTTTCTAGACGATACCATTTTTCGGAGCAAGGCCAAATTTCCGGTTTTTACAAACTTGAATTTATGCTTATTTTACCATCTTATGTAACAAAAAATGCGACTCATCATCTCTTTATTCGAGTCTTCGGCCTAATGTTTATAGTTACTGCACTATTTATTTGTATTTCAAGTGTAGTCAGATTTATCGTGGCGTTGCCGCTGCTTTCTCTAAAACTGACCGCAAATTCAGCCAAGAGTCAAAAGATATAACACAAAAACATTCATGTTTTTTGGAAATTTAAAACCATGTTGCTAAAATTAGATTATTTTAATTTTCTACAGGAAATATATTCCTCTTTGGGCTTATTGTTTTCTGGTTGCTTTTTAATTAAAGCTTAATTTATATATAAAGGTCGAGGACATTGGTTATTGAAAATGTGATAATATATCAATTAAAATTTAATAAAATTCATTACTTTCATTGTTTAAAAAAATTGCATGCATTGAAGGTTCATATGTCAGGGTTCTTTGAACATATTTTCTATGGCAAATTTTTTCGTTATTTAAGATTGGTACCAGTTACGACCATACAATTATAAAAACTCTTTTTAGGTACACGTTAGTATTTTTCAATAGCTGTGTGAGAAGAAATTACAAGTGACAATTTTCCAATGGAACAAACTACCGTCGAAAAATTGTCAGCTATAATATCCCTAGGACATTGATAATTACGAGATAATTTTATGACAATCGAAAGCCTTCGGCGTCGGGCTATTACCAAGCAATCGTGCTTGAGAAATTTGTCATAAAATTATGAGGCATTTGTCAATGTCAGAGGGATATTCGGTCAGAAAATTTTTTGAAAAAGAAACTGAAAAGATAAATATTCCTTATGTGTATTTGTGATTTTTTGTGGTATTTATTGGATTTTTTTCTTTGATTAGCGCGTTCATAGATTGATTGGGCGATTTGTGTCAGATGACAAGAAATAACGTAATTTAATTGGTTGTTAGAACTGTCAACAGATTTTCAGTATAATTTTGTAATAAACAATAAAGTTTAAACAATGGGTTATAAGCATCATGCTATAGAATGTCGATATAACGGATTAATTTCCAAAATCTCACTTATCGAATCTAAATTGCACATAGTAAGAAAACTAATTACCTAATTTGATCAATATAAGCGGATATTTACTTGTGTATAAGATTGTTTTAGGTAAAGAAAACAAATATAAAAGTTTCTCTCTTACATTCTCTTCTAACAAATTTCTATATTATTAAGATAAATTTACGACACAAGTTCTAAATTGAAACAAATGCTCTAGATACTAAAGTAGAGATTGGTGTTCATGTCTTTTATAGAGATACAAATATATTTTTCACCAGAAGAAAGTATACATCATAAATAAGGGCGCTTTGTCCTTTTATGAAATATGAAAAGTTTCGTTATAACTTATGACTTATGCCTCCATTGGGAAATTGGAAGTGATATCACTTGTTATAAAAAAGATATCGTACACTTTTTTCGTCATTTGTTTTCTTTCTTATTATTCTAGTATTATCTTATTATTCTGCAAAAATTAATGTCACGAATAATAAGTCTCAAATAAGTATGTTATTACTGATTGGAATAAGTGGTTTTACGACCTCATTAAAATACCATTACTCTTTGTGCTATATCAACAGCAAATTGACTCACTTACCTTTATAGGTTTTTATTGTGCGTCGGCTTGTTTGATGATGGCAAGCCGCTTGGCCCACGGCGATAATAATTATGTCGTAAAGTTTTTGTTGCGTTTTTTGAGTGCTGATAATAAACGAACTCGACTATACCTACTAAGCTATAGACCGAACTATGCCTGTAAAATATTTTATTATTGATTTTTTGAGAAACAGCCACTATTTATAAAAAGTACCGGCACATAATCAGAATATTGGTATAATTTACAGGGTCGTTAAAAAGTTTGAAAACGTAAAATTTAGGCAAGAGTAAAGTACCGATTATTTAACTTAAAATTAAAAATTGTATAGGAAAACAAATAAACAGTACAAATTTTTACGATTAGCGTTTCAACACAATATTAAATTTTAAAATTGGTCCATAAATGAACTACAAACTGTGGTTTGAAGGATAGCTTGTGATCTTAAATTTTAAACTGCAGTTTTAAGGCTATTTATCGACCGATTTCAAATTTTAATATTGCGCTGAAACGCTAATTTAAAGCCCCACCGAAGTCACACAAAAATTGCCGATTTGTTGGCCACTTAGAAGTCCGGATCTAACGATAACGGATTTTTACTTATGGATGTTTTTGAAACAAAAAGTTTATGCTTTTAATTTTGACAATAATTTGGAATTATTAAATACAAATTTAAAGAAGCAGTTGATAGTATTTTGGTTCTAAGGCTTTCGCGAAGCTGATGATGATCCATAGCTAGGTTTCCGGGTTCTCTTCTGCGTTGATAGTTTTGAATACTTGACGTTTCGACCATCTTGTCGTGGTCTTCTTCTGAAGCGAAGCGAACTCTGTTGGCCTGAGCTCCTCTATTTGTATGTATCGTCAGGAGAGTTGGCTTGGTTCCGGTGATGTCGCATGGTCAGTGGACCGGAACATCGATTTCCATGTTAATGGTAGCTGTAGTCCGGCGTCACGGTTGAGATTATTTGGATTTTTGTGTATTTCTATGGCTTCTCTGTATCTTCTGGGCCAGTAGTGTCTCATGCTCGCCAATATTTTGGTCTCGTCAAATTTTATCCAGTGGCCGGTTACCTTAGAGTGTTCCGCAACTGAAGACTTAGTGATGTTTTCCATCTTTGTGTGCCTGATATGTTCTTTAAACCTGGTATTAATATGTTTCTTGGTCTCTCCTATGTAAACTTCTCCACACGAACATGGAATGCTATAAACTAGCTCGAGCTCTTCTGGTGGATGGTATTTAGGAAAATGTTGTCCGATTTTTTGTTGTGCGTTGTAGATCACTTTGATGTTCTTCTTTGTTAGCACTCTTCCGATCCTGTCCGTGCAACTTTGTATATATGTCGCTGTATATTTCTTTTCTTCTTTCGTATTGACTATGCTCTGTTTCTTGATGGCGTTGTTTATGTCCTTGGGTATATATCCATTTTTCTGTAGAGATGTTTTTAAAGTCCTCTTGGAGATGTTCCTCTTCGCATATTTGTTTTGCCCTGTGTACTAATGTGTTGATAACGGCCTGCTTCTGTGCTGGATGGTGGCGAGAACGCACATTTAGATACCTCTCGGTATGTGTTAGTTTCCTGTACGCCTTGTGTCCTAATGTTCCATCATTTTTCTTGTACATCTAGAAACGGGAGCACTCCATCTTTCTCAATTTCCATGGTAAATTTGATTTTTGGTGAAGATTGTTAAGGTAGGTTTTGAAATTCCCCAGTTCTTCCCGTCCATGCTGCCAGATGATGAAGGTGTCGTCCACATATCTAAACCAACATTTAGGTTTGAGGTCGTAGGTGTCCAGGGCGTGCATTTCAAATACTTCCATGAAGATATTGGCCAGTGCTGGTGACAACGGTGAGCCCATTGCTGCCCCCTGGTTTTGTTTGTATTGGTTTTCGTTGAACTGGAAGTATGTCGACTTTACACAAAGTTTTATCAGATCGGCTAGGTTGTTCTCGGATTAACTCTATTGCTTCTTCACTTGGTACTTTTGTGAAGAGTGATGTTACATCAATGCTGGCTTTAGGATGTCGGCTAGGTATCTTGCTAGAGTGTGGGTCGGTGAACCTACAGCACTTACACTTGATGCCAAAAAAATTGTTGAAATCTTAACTTTTCGTACATGCCCTAAATTGCAATTTTATGGAATCTTACTTGCTTGTTTTGCCTATTTACCCTTATTTACCTCATTTACCCCCAAACCCTTCAACGGAATTAGATCAAAATATAATTTAGTTCCAGATCTCATTACAATACATAAGTGTACCAAATTTCAAGTCAATATCAAACGTGCGCACAAAAAGTTACAGACAGACAAACAGACCGACAGACAGGAAATTTTTTTTCGCTCAAATTTAAAATCCCGACGTTTCATGACATTTTAAGCCTATTTCAACAAAAGAAAAATATTTTTTTTGTTTTACTATACTTCCACTGGACGTGGAAGTAATAACTAATACCCTGCGCTAGCTAACTTAAAGTAAATATTTTTATCAAAAGCTGCTTAGAATTTGTTTGTTTTAGCAATAGTGATATTTAAATTTAGTGGTCGGCTTGGTGGCGTGATGGACAGTGGCGCGTCCTTCCACGCAGACGGCCCGGGTTCAAAACCGGGTCACAGCAAGTCGATGAGATATAGTGGATGGGCGGATCCGTTCGCGTCACCATCTTTCCAAAGATATGTAAAACTGTGGGTTCCGTGTGTCTACGATGAGAGCACGTTAAAGATTCCTACCCCACGACAATGTGTGGGGGTTTGGCAAAATTTCCAGGTTAGGGGTCCCGGCGCCTACACTGATGAGTTTATCCCCTGGCGTCGGTGCTTGGCTTTGGTAGCGGAATAGGCCGACGTTAAATAAATGATTAAAAAAAATTAGTGACTTTTATACTTAATGAATTGGTAAACCCGACTTTTTTTCTAGGAGCTAAACATGGCAGTCTAAGTTGCTTTTAATAAACTCATATATAAACAGTGAACAAATATCATCATATAATTAAGAAAAACTGTTGCATTTCTCCAGCTTGCGAAGACAAGCCTGAGTTTGAACGTTATCAGCAAATGTGACAATAGTTTATTTGAATATCCTTTTTTATTTACACAAATACAAATGCTTCGTATTATATGCCGTGAGCACATCCACCTTCTCAGGAAGAGTGCAGTAAAAATAACCCACTGCACACAAAGGTTGCTTTTGGAATCGTTTGGTTACCCCATCGTCGCAGTCTCCTTCTGTGCCATGGGACAACACCACTCGCCTTCCGCAACCGAGCTGGTCAGTTGCATACCTGCTCCAGCTAAAACTTCACATGCAGCTTCGTTTTCAGTCGATTAAGGCTTTTAAAAAATGATGGAGCGTTCAAGTGGGACAAAATCATCCGGAGGTAAAATACCCTCCCGATCGGATCTCCGGGGGAGGGTGCCCACAGGGACACCTCATCGAATGTCGAAAAAACACCGACAAGTTAAATCCAACAAAACTAATTCTTTCATCTACGGCGCTTGGAATGTTCGTACTTTGAACTACAGCACTCGCACCGATCGGCCTGAAAGAAGAACTGCTCTTATAGATAGAGAACTTCACCGACTCAATGTTGACGTTGCAGCTCTCAGCGAAACTCGATTTTTGGAGGAAGGCTCTCTCACAGAAAAGTACTACACCTTCTATTGGAAAGGTCTTCCCACCATTTCAAGAAGACAACATGGAGTAGGATTTGCCGTTCGGAATCAACTTGTATCCAACTTAACACAAGTACCACAAGGCCTATCCGAGCGTCTAATGCTGCTACGCTATGAACTATCAGATGGCAACGCGGTAAATCTAATAAGCGCCTACGCTCCCACTCTGGATGCAAGTCACGAAACCAAGGAAAGCTTCTATCAACAGCTGGAAGAAACCCTCTGTAGAATACCTAAAACGGAACGACTCGTTATTCTTGGCGATTTTAACGCTAGAGTAGGGAGAGATGCAGACACCTGGCCAGGCATCATAGGCAAGAACGGTTTGGGCAACATGAACGCTAACGGTCAACTACTCCTAACTAAATGCGCCGAACATGATCTAGTTATAACAAACACCATTTTCCGACAAAAGGATAAATTTAAAGGCACCTGGCGTCACCCCAGATCAGGTCACTGGCATCTACTGGACTATGTTATCGTACGTAGGAAGCATCTCAAGGACGTCCAAATTACAAAGGCGCGCATTGATAGCGAATGTTGGACCGATCATCGTCCTGTTGTCTCTAAAATGAAAATTGTTATGAGACCCAAACACAGAAGAACTAAAGTAAAACGTAGACTCCGTCTCTGTATTAGTAAATTGCGTGACCAACAAGCCGTCGAACAGCTAAAGCAAAAAGTTCAAGAGAATTTGAGTGCACTAGAGGAAACCAATTCTGTTGATGTCGCTGCTACCTGGACACAAATTAAAGACAGTTTAAAAAGTGCGAGTGAGGAAATTCTTGGCACTGCAGCAAGTAAAAAACAGGAGGACTGGTTCAATGATAATGAAGTTTTTATACAAGAACTTCTTGACCGCAAACATACTGCCTTCCAAAACGCTATCAACCACCCCAATGACCCATCAAAAGCAAAAGCTTTTACCCAATCTAAGTATGAAACGCAACGCGAAATCAGAAGAATAAAGAACGAGTGGTGGGCAAGCAAGGCCAGAGAAATTCAAAGGTACGCCGATTCACACGACTACAGGAATTTCTTTCAAGGAGTAAAAGCAGTGTACGGCCCCAGTCGGAAAAATATGTGCCCTATTAAAGATTTAAATGGAAATCTCCTCAAAGAAGACCAGGAAATAAGAGCGCGATGGAAAGAACACTACTCTAACATTCTTAACCAGCAAAGTCAAGCCGATCACGATATTATAAATCTTATCCCTCAATATGACACCTTCGAAGACTTAGATAAACCACTAACAACGGAAGAGATCTTAACCGCCATTGGGCAGCTAAAAAATAACAAATCTCCCGGCGCCGACTTACTCCCAGCTGAGATCTTTAAAGCTGTGTCGTCAGAGCTCATACCCTACCTCAAAAAACTGTTTGATGTCGTGTGGGAAAGTGGTCAAGCTCCGCAGGAGTTTCGTGATACACTTTTAATCAACCTCTTCAAAAACAAAGGGAGCGCTGCCGACTGTGGAAATTACAGGGGTATAGCTCTCCTGGCTGTTGGAGGGAAGATACTCACTAAAGCGATGGCAAATAGGCTAACTCCTGTTATGGAAAAGTTACTTCCTGAAACACAGAGTGGCTTTAGACCAAACCGAGGCACATCGGATTTAATCTTCACACTTAAACAGCTTCAAGAAAAAGCACTCGAACATCAAGGAGAAATTCACATGGCCTTCATTGATTTAACCAAGGCGTTTGACTCGGTGGACAGGGAAATGCTCTGGGAAATTATGTTCCGCTTAGGTATCCCTAGAAAATTTGTGGAAGTATGTCGCAGTCTACATACAAACAACAACGCCCAGGTTATGTATAATAATGAGGCAACCGAACCTTTCCAAACCCTCACTGGAGTTAGGCAGGGATGTGTCCTGGCACCCCTACTATTTAATTTGTGTACCACTGCTCTAACAATTATTGTTGACAACAAACTGACAGCCAGAGGAATAGGTCTCAGATACCGTTTTGATGGCGGTCTCTTTAACATAGGGCGCTTTAGAGCTTTCACGAAGACACGCACACGATTCATTTGTGATCTCCAGTATGCGGATGACTGTGCACTTTTAGCCTCTACGCCGGAAGAGCTTCAAGAACTTTTAGATGTGTATGCCCAGAGCTATGATTCCTTGGGACTTAAAATCAACATTGGAAAGACTAAGATTATGTCAACTCCTCATCAAGTGAACCAAATAGACATTACACTTAACGGAAATTCTCTTGAAGTGGTGGATCAGTTCAATTACTTAGGCAACGTTGTTAATGACAAAGCAAACATGGACAGCGAGATTCGCAATAGAATTAACGCTGCATCTAGAGCACTCTGGGGACTTAGAGAGAGAGTATTTGACAGCCACGACCTTGCTTTGTCAACGAAAATGGCTGTCTACAGAGCAGTTGTCATTCCAACACTGCTATATGGATATGAAAGCTGGGTCACTTACCGTCGTCATGTGAAAGAATTAGAACATTTTCAGCAAAGACAGCTCAAACGTGGAAGTACTCAGGAGAGCAAACTGCCTTCCAATTGAGGTGCTTATTTCAAGAGCACGTCTAAGATGGGCAGGTCACGTTCATCGTATGCATGATAACCGCCTTCCTAAATGTACACTTTATGGTGAATTGCTAAGCGGTAGAAGAAGGCGTGGCGGTCAACGAAAGAGGTTCAAAGACGCTCTCCATGAAAATCTAAAATCCTGCGGTATTGTAGACGAGCAATGGGAACAACTTGCAGCGGACAGGACCGAATGGCGAGGGGTTGTGGCCAGCTATCAAGGAAATGTTGCTGCAAGAGGGCCGAACCCAAGACCTAACCAGGTCTATGTTTGTCCTGACTGCGGTCGACATGTGCTCTCCCGAATTGGCCTCTATAGCCATAGTCGTGTGCACCGTAGATGAATGGGAATTACAATAGACTACGCCTTTTACTTGTTTTTTATTGTACACAATTTATCGACTGTAACATTTTTATACTCGGACTCGAGTAACGGCTAATAATTATATAAGGTAAGGTAATTATAATTTTATACGTTTATTCAAATTTTCTGTTTGGAAAATGATTATTAGTAGCTTTAATTTGGACTTTTCACCGCCGTACTTGACAAATGTGTCAAATAGAATCAAAATACAATTTTAGGTTATATTTTACAAATGAAAATTGCTATAGCAATGCGTCAATAACTTTTTCACATTTTGACTGATTAAAGTGACACTTTACCAAATTAAATTGCCACTTAACTATATGGTAATACCAGTGTTAATAAAAACAGTTTGACAGGAAATTGTTTATTTAAATATTCGTTTAGTAAAACTTTGCTTTTCTAAACTTGTTGTTTAATGTACTATTACCGTTCCCTAATGCCAAATTTAGCATCTCTTTTATACCTTTTTGTCCGTTACCATGGTTATATAATTTCGGATTAATTGTCAAAACTGGTCAAATTCCCCTTATGCTTTTTAACTATAGGTACCTACTTGCTTTTTTCTTCTCTAGTTTTGCTTCCTGGTTCTTCCTCTTTCTTTCTGTGCCACTATTTCGTCTCTATGTTGTCTATTAACAAAGTTACATCTCCCATGTACCCCTCACGACTGTTTCGCGCACGACTATTTTTAGAAAGAACATATCTACTACATAAATTTGACTTGTTTTTACAAAGTTCCAAACTTGTTCAATTTTGGTGCCCCTTTTCTACCACTAGGTACTCCCCTTCACATTTTATTTGTAAATTTTTTTCTATAAAAGCTATTATATTTTGTTTGTTTATAATTACTTTTTTCTACTAAATTTTGAAATGTCTATCGGTATGTTTTAAAATTGCACATTTTCCTGAATTTTAAGTCTCATAACTAGTGTAGGTATAATATGAAGTATTATGCTGCATTTACGTTTGATATGTTTAAATATTATAACTTATAAGTTTTGATTACAATTTTGGTTCAAATTTACTTAAGAGTTGTTCTTGATATTTTGTAGTTCTCATCCAAAGGTTTTATACTATTTTGTACAATTTTAAAATGGTACATATTCCAGATATATTCTTCCATGTCAATATATATATGAAACTTTTTTCCAATAACAGAAATGGGAGTCAAAATATAATCCTATGCAATATCTTCCATTTCCTATTTTTCATTTGGTAATTATTTAATAATTTAAAATATGCCATATCATTTATTGTGACAGTTTTGACAGTTGACGTTTTCATAACACACGTGTATGTTAATGAAATAACGCAAAAGCCGTAATATACGCCGTGTGTTAGGAGAATAACGCACAATGATAAATCTTAATTTTCATGCATATATAAGTGAATATGGATACTTTCTAAAAGAGTCGTGGGAAAAATAATTTAATGAAAGTTCAGAATTTCTTTTATGGAATTTCTTAGCGTACTCTAACGTCTTTGATTAATTGATCAGTTTTTATTGAGACCTTATGTTAGTGCTGATCATAAAAGGTCTGCAGTATCTCAGCGATTAATCTTTTATCATCTCCGGACCTCTCGTAACCGTGGCTATACGGCAGCAATAACATTTAATAATAAAACACATTTATTTTCCTGCTATTAACTCACCAGAATTTATTGTGCTGGCGCGTCTTAAATAAATACAGAGATAGTCTATTTGGGCTTTTGTAGAATGAAATCAAAAGCAAAAATTATCATGTACTCATTGCGTATCTTACAATGCGGATTTTATCAGTTACCTGATAGCTATTAATCTATTTGATGCAGTAAGATTATCCTCAAATTTAAAAACTTTGAGTTGTCACATCCATTTTAGATACAATTTTTTAGAAATTCAGAATTTTGAAATGATGTAATTTTTCCATCCTTTTGAAAAATAAAATTTTTACATCCTTACTGCAGTAAAATCATAATTTTAATGTGAATTGTTTGCTATTGTACACTATTTTTTTATATATAAACAGTAGGGTGGCCCTTAGTATATATGAGATAAATAAATTTTATATTTTGTAAATCTCACCCTTTATTTTTTTATTTATAGTGTAGTAAGTAACAGGAAAAAAAATCAGTGAATTCATTGAACTCTAACATGTGCTCCAAGGGGTTTTAATTTGTAGAAATTGATTTAAAATGGTGCTGCCTAGGGGCATCTCTCTTACATCGGCCAAAGTAGACCAACGTTCTCGCAAAATGGATTCTATGATTGATGAGAAGGCAGAACCATGTTAAGGGATCATCTTCAAGAAATTCATATTAAATATCAAATCATTCGAAAAACTTGAAGGTGTTTTTTGATATAAAATACTGTAGCTGTTTAGCTGAATATTGCTTTATTTCTTTCGGCTATGTCTGCTCTTCATTATTACACGTTTAGTGTCACAATTTTCAGGTTCCCTTTCATTAAAAACCTTAACCATTTTTAATTCTGTATCATAAGGAATGAAGTCGTCAAAAAATGCTAAAGCTACAGCTTCTTCAGTAAGATGCCATACTTAAATGGCCACGAAATTTCTGTGTGGTAACTTAGGAAATTTGTTCATTTGCTTTTCTGTGAACATGAAGATCAATTAAAAGTTTTAAATCTTGATATGGAGCTTTGCAAACTAAGCAGACATGTACCATGCTTTTATGTATAAGCGAATAATAATAATTCAAATTTCCGTTAGGCCTTCCAATTCTAATCGTGTCAATTTAAATTCGTTCTGAATATAAAAATTTTGAGACAATAAATCGCCTTGATCATCTATCTAGCGTGGTGGAAGACGCCCTGGGACCGAAAATTAACTTACTGACTACAATTTTGAATATCAGTCATAATAAATTCATCTTCTATTCCAGTTCCATATTTAGTAGTAGTCAGCCCAAGTCTGTTGAAAATGTTTAAAAAAACCTACATTAGGTCCAGATGTTGTGGGAATACACACTTCAAACACATATTTTAATAATAATTCAAAGATGTAGTGTTTGCAATGTCAATATAATAGGTCTTTCTCTCACTTTTGTTCTAAAATATCACAAGCGCTATGCGTCCTTCCAATATTTGAAACAGTGGTAGCAAATCACAGAGACTCGACTGAATCTAAAAGCTAAGTTTCCTCAAGTAAGGGCCGGTCTATCAATGCACGGTTAAAATTGTTGGATAACTATTTCGTAGTTAACGATATCCAGCAAATAAAGTCGTAGTTAAAGTTGATAGCATTAGTCAAGACTACCTTTTAGTTTCAACAATTTATTCGTAAGTTGGCTGCACTAATAATTCAGCAAATCTTTGCAATTGGCTGGCTGTCCTTGGTATGATTTGACAAAAAACCTGTGCCGTTGCAGTGTTGCCGATTGAATTTGTTGAAGATATCTGATTGTGCACCATCAATTCCCTGAAGCCCTGAAGCCTAAAAATGTATGTTTACTGGAATTAAGCCAAAACGAAAGGAACACAATGTGAAGATAGGAGGGAAGAATTTTTCCCAACACCATTTGATAAGGACCGGGGATTTTCTAAAAATTGAATTTTTTTCTGTTTTAATTCTCTATAAATATAAAAACTCACCATACTGTTTGAACTCTACAAATCCCTGATTCTTCTCACTGGAAATTAATCTTCAATTTTTACCCACGATCCCTTGAAATTCCCCGATATCAGGAAATTTCCCACCAATCGGCAACCCTGGACAGATACCTGTTATTTTGATATTTGCGATTGCGTTGTTGACTTAATCTTTGGTTTTTTCATTATCCACTACTTCAAAGTTACATTTTGACTATCACTTTTAACATTGATAAACAGATTAACCTTGAGATCGATACTTTCTATAAGTTAATGTAACTTAACCCAGCATTGATAAACCGGCCCTAAGTTGTAAATAGTTGTTGCCATCCCCTGTTTCCCCTGTTCCAGGGGATGAAATGGCTGAATTGAGAATCGGTTTAATGAGAATAGGTTTATCACGTACGCGCTGCGCTCTCTATCGTGCTCTTTTGGTATTACTTGATGGTGGGATTATTAACATGTTATTTTAATACATATTCTTTTATTTTGTAAAAAAAGAACGAAACATGCATATTTATATTTTAAAGAATTTAACTAGAAATACTAATATTCGCACCCTTTGGGACACGGGTAAGGATTGTTCAAATCAGGTATTTTTTCGCTGGAGGTAGTTTCAAGTCAAGTAAAAAAACAATAGATGGTGAGACCATCAAAAATTTTAAGTTGAAAAATAAGGACCAAAATAAACAATTAAATTTGTTGAAATATGCAGTGAAAATGGAAAACTCTTCGGAACAAATTATTGTTAATATAAAAAAAAGTTTTAATTGTCGTGAGATTTAGGAACACATTTATTAATTAAAACATAATATTTTTAGTCGCAAACTCCTCTATAAAATCCTTATTTTACTATAAGGAACGTATCCAGACTGCAACCAACAGCTACTCTCTGGGCTATGTGCCCCGCCGATCTCTGAATTACAAGTTACAAGCCTGGCGCGTTAAGTGTAAAAATTGCATATCACCATCAAAACGCTAATGCTTCGATTGCAACAAACACCAGCCAAAAGACTGATCCTACTTAAAGGAGCTCTCTTGCCAGTCGTCACACGCCACTTGCAGACTGCAGTTTCGAGCTGTTGTCTCTCGTCAGTGCAAGGTAGGCATGTGACGACCGACACGACGATCACTTGACTATTTAGTACATTTCGGTATCTTTGGGATAGCGACATGTAAAATAGTCAGCAGGCGCCATCTAGCGATCCAGTGTCTGTTGCAATCGAAAAATAAATAGCCTGACTGGGTTTAGCATAGTTCAAATGTGCTAAATATTAAAATATAATATTTTTAGTCGCAATCTCCTCTATAAAAATCCTTATTTTACTATAAGGAACGTAACCAGACTGCAACCAACAGCTACTCTCCGGGCTATGTTTTAATATTCCGCCCTCTAAAAGCACATTTGAACTATGCTAAGCCCAGTCAGGCTATTTACTTTTCGATTGCAACATACACTGGACCGCTAGATGGCGCCTGCTAACTATTTTACATGTCGCTCCCAAAGATACCGAAATGTACTAAATAGTCAAGTGATCCTCGTGTGGGTCGTCACATGACTTCCTTGCACTGACGAGAGCCAACAGCTCTAAACTACAGTCTGCAAGTGGTATGTGAGACTGGCACGAGAGCTCTTTTAAGTAGGATCAGTCTTTCGACTGGTGTTTGTTGCAATCGAAGCATTAGCGTTTTGATGGTAATATGCAATTATTACACTTAACGCGCCAGGCTTGTAACTTGTAATTCAGCACTCGGCGGGGCACATAGCCCGGAGAGTAGCTGTTGGTTGCAGTCTGGTTACGTTCCTTACAGTAAAATAATGATTTTATAGAGGAGTTTGCGACTAAAAATATTATGTTCTAATATTCCGCCTTCTGAAAGCACATTTGAACATTTATTAATTGTTTTTGATGAATATTTCTTCACATTCACATTAACCTAACGAGATATTCAACGTGTATTTTACTGCGTCACCAATTCAACTGATACAAGTAGCAGCAGCTGCAGATGGGTGCGAATTTGTTTGATTTTTTTCTATCATTTTTTGGCATTTTGTAATTAATTCAATGCTTTAAGCAGGACGTTCAGATGGGCCCTCAGAAATAATGATCCGCCTCTGTCATAGGCCATTTGTTCATAACAGTTTTTATCATGAATATTTACGTAGGAACCGGATTCATAATGATGTATTATTAAATATGACCAGTTTAAAATATAACTGGCCATTAAATAGACAAAAAACACGTTAAATAACTGTGAGTTGTAAAAATCGTAGAGTTCATTATAAAGAAATATTGTTAATGTGAAAATTATACCGAAATTTATGCACAGACGCATCTACTGTTAAGGTATCCTTGAGCACTAGAATTCGTTAACAGTGTAAATTATAAGACACATAAAAAATTATATTCTCTGCGGAGTGTTATATTTCCCAAATTATCTCTCATCTTTGAAAAATTGAATGTACAACGAAAATTTCTCTCCTTTTGTCTAAGCTAACTAATGTGAAATAATATGAAAAAATTTGTGCTGCAAGGCTCACGGAGTGTTCATTCCATATTCAATAATTTTTTTATACTCACCACCGATTAAGGCCGCGGCACTTTCTTTTTGATTGATCGCTTTGTATTGCTCTCTCTCTTAGTATCCCGAGCAGCCCTAGTGGTTACAAATTCCACGCCAGAAAATGGATTAAAAACAATTTTGTATTTTTTTATAAAAAATTTCTGTAACCGATCGAATGTTGTCATTCACGTTATCAATTAATATACTTGTCAGCGACATGCGATATTTTTATTTTTGTGAGAAGCAAAGCGCATGGGATCTAAATAACAAAATTCACGTTTGCTGAGGCTACGCCAGAAGGTCCGAAGGTCCGCGTTTTACAAATGAATATTACAAGCGTTAGTCGTAGCCGCAACCAACGTTCAGCATTCTGTCAGTTCGCTGTCAATTCAGTAACGTGCGGTGGTAAAAGACTGAATGCAATAGCCAGAGATATAGTGGTGAAATTAGATTAGTACTTTAGTCAAGCATGACGTGAATTGTAAAATTAAATGCATCAACGGATGTTAAAATTCATTGTATCGCATGCTTATTCTCCATATATTTTCATTAGAAAATACTTGTTTTGCAAACTTTGATACGGCCATGCGTGCCATTCTGTGTGACCTTGAGATATTTTGATTCGAATGTAATTAAAGAATGATGAGGTGGACGACAACATTCGTGATTTCAGATATAGTAGGCATATTTTATGTAAAATAAAGAAGCGAACCCATTTTCGGAAAATTTCGAATTATTCCAGCATTTATAGTAGATAACGTCGTAGGAAAAGCATAGTGTAAAACTCTCATGGAATGTATATTTCCCGCTTTTATGAAAATTATAGCACTCGCTAAAGCCTGTGCTGTAGAATTTTATATTCTTGGAAAATGGGTACCATTCGTACTCATTATACAACATACTATAGTCTATATTAACTTGGCGTGTGTATGTATGAGTTAATATTTCCGTACTATTTCATTTTCTCCCATATTGTACACAAAGTTAAAGCAATAGTCCAGAAACATTGTCTACGTGGACAATATTTCTGGATCTCTGTGTACAAGAGAAAATGAAATCGTACGGAAATATTAACTCATACATACACACGCCAAGTTAAAGTATACTAGACTGTATTCTAGGTACAAACAAACTATGTGAAATATGACATGAAATGATATGTTATCTTATTATTAGTTTCAAGTTTCCAAGTTTTGTATTCTCAAAATTCAAATTACGCTTAAGTATAATAATAGTTCTCCATCACTCAACTATATAATATACATTGACTAGTCCAGCAGGATTGGAATTTTTTATCCTTTCGTATCTCTGATAAGAAATAGTATCCAGTTCAGTCCAGTCCCATATCCAATTCAGAGTTTCTCGAGATTCGAATGAACTAACAGACAGATACATATAATTTAAAAATAGATTATTATGTATCGAATCAAATCATTTTACTTAGGGAAAAAGTTACAGCTTTTGTACATTCGTCTTCTTTCTTTATTCTCCTCGACGTAGAGTAAAAAATGCGCTTGTCCACGACTGTTTTATAATATACCAATTATTATACTTATATTTCTTCAATTATAATAATATACATTATTCACTACTAGCAGTGATTAATCATTAATAAGCAGTTTTTATTAGAATTTATGGCCAGTTTCTGAAACGTTAAATAAAGTTACCTATTCATAAATTCCATAGTAACAATAATAGTATTTTATATAACAAGTGTCGTTGAGTTGAGTGTCGACGAGTACAAGACACAGATTTGACATATATTTGGTACATAAAATAGTTCAGAATACATTTGATTGTATACATTTCAAAATTTTCAAATTTAATTTTCTGGATGAAGTATATACAAAAAAACCTTATATCGCTTGATCCATGATAGAAAATTAAAAACCCCTTTCAAATAAGTGGTGTATTTACTAAATAAGTTATCACACGCACGCTCGTTCTATTTAAAATTTTTAAAGGGGTAGCTGTCACTTCAAGGGTGTTGAAGGGGAATGTATAAAATTATGGTAAAAAAATGTCATTTTAGAATTAAAAATTGACGTGTTTTAGGATTTTACTCATACATTGTTAATTACATAGATAATGAATTTATCCATTACTTATGGATCTCATTGTTCATGTATCTATTATATTTGCAAAATTCATATTTTGGAGCTTAGACATTTTCATATAAATTTCAATTTGATATTATAATAATCCGTATATTCTGTCTCATTATTTTTTCATAATCAGCATTTTAGAGAATTTAATGTATTTTTATTGCTCTCATCCTAGCTGGAAAAAAATTAAATTAATTTTAAATATGAGTAAAATTATGTTAAAATGTAAATTTTGATAATAATTAATGAATATTTTATCATACGAAGAAATATATAAACTATAAAATATATATAATATAATATAATAATATAACTATAATCGGATGAACATTAAAAGTCAACTGTCGATTCATAGGCGCCAGCAGAGGGAACAGGATCTTAATCAAAAAATGATTATTTATACCAGATAACTAATCAAACTTAGTGAAATAGGTAAGCTATAAAATGTATCTGTCTGTATTATTCCAAAAGTGTTTAAAAACCACTTGGATGTTATATTACCTGTATTGATGTGATTGATTGTTTGTTAGAACTGACTTTTGTTTTTGAGTCATTAAATTTTTGAAAGATAAATACACCCGTTAAGTACCAAGAAGGATGTTGTGTAAATAAAGAGGAATTAGTGGCTCAGTATATAGCATCCACCTCTCACCCAAGAATTGGGTGAGAGGTGATGGGTTTTTCTGTTTTTGGAAAAAATCGATTTTAGCACGGTCACAATACTTATATCTTTTCTATACACTACGTATATGGGCAAGTAAAAATGATGGAATGATAAAATGAAACTTAAGAAGATTTTTAATTTCTATCATATAAATTTTTATCGTCAGACTTATTGATTTTGAGATATTTGAGATTGAAGCATTATATCTCGAATTCTTAACGTTCCAAGGCCATCTTGGAACTATTTACGCTACAGAAAGAAGGGAAACAAAATAGCGATCATTTCATAAGTTTCTTTTCTGTACAACACCACTTTTTCAATAATTGTAAAATTTTTTGAGCTGTATTCGAAAAACCTGCTCGAAATGTTAACTTTTTGTTGCTTAAAATCGCAATCTTGTAATCATTATAATCTGAAAAATATAAATTGTCATAGAAAAATGTCTCATTAAAAAATCTTTAACTATTATTCCTTCCTTTGTAAAATCGATGCTATCTTATGTTAAACAAATAACTGATTCTTCAGGTATATTGCATTGACCGTATACGTTTACAGATCTGTTGCATAAGGCCTTTGTCCCTAAATGGTATTGCCTCCAGAGCATTTTCCGGAATTTCGGTTACTAAGCTCCCGAGCGACTAAGTATATCCATTTTCCGGTAAACAGATCAATAACAATTTTCTCACTTCCTACAAAAAGAAATAAAATAAAAGTTATATGTGCCAGCACCAGATTTTATGGCCCGCTTTGTGAAATATAGCTAGGGTTGCGTCTAAGAATATGCTTTAATTTTTGTTATTGTTTCTTGAATACCAGCTGCAATAGAATCGACTTCTATGCATTTCTCTAACGTTGCTACACTCAAGGGGGACAAATTTTTGTTAATACATATATGTGCAAAATAATACAGAAGCTCACAATAGAGATTTAGATTTATTGTTCAATAATTTCAGCATTGCTTCCAAATTAATTAATATTAAAATTCAAACCCATGTTAATGTTTGTATTTGTAATTGTATAAAGAGCTGGCATTGCTTAACTATTATTGTTTCCTGTGAGAGAGAATAATGTCGTGAAGTTATATGAAAAACATAAATTAACTTTGTTATATTGTAAATATTAAATATAGAATTAAAGATACTGACACCGCCGACATAAAAAAACGGACACAAAGGGTAAGTAACTCTATGCTATTATCTACTACACTCCCATCATACTGTTATTCAATATATATTTTATGGTTTGTGACTAATCTTCAGTTATTTGTGAAATGAGCAATCAAATGTGCATTGTTAGGTACCGCATAGGTTATTATCCTCGATATACAAAACGTTTTTAAACATCAAAATCCGACAAGTAGTGTTAATAGCGTCATTGAGATGTTAAATATGAGGGTTAGAAAATCGACACTATATAGGTTCTTACGCGGAAGAATCATGGGAAATGTGAAATTAATAGAAGAAAAATGTATAATTACAGAAATAGATAATAGAAGTGGCATCAGAAGAAAAGAATTTTCGTTCTATTTCAACAAAAAAATTTTGGTCTTAGTCAAAATTTTTTATAGAGTAAGGAAGATGAAGAGTGGAGTACATTCTCTCTTCTACTGTATTGGCACACGGCAAGATTATACAATTCGTTGTCGTATAACCCTCCCCAAATTACTATACCTACAGTATCTTAGTACATAGTCAACTAAGGTACAAAATCATTAACAATGTTTTTACGTATGACAGGTCTTAACCGATGAAATATATGGAAAACTTCACGAACTTTTGCTGCTATAACATTTCTATGATCATTCCACTTCGGATACTGCTCAATAGCAACTCTTAAATAATATAATAAATAAACATAAACACAGAAATTAGACAACCCCCAATTTCAGAAGCCAGAGGCTTGTACTTGTGCAAAAACGCGGACATTCAACCATATCCTCCGACAGTGCCGGATCCGGGATTCGAACCCGGTGGCACGATACCCGTTTGATTCATCGCGATTGCCGCCTCTCGTCTTAACCAACGCGGCTATCGGCCAAACAATATTTACATAAACAATGTGTCCCACTTTTCATGGATGGAGAAATTTTGGTGGTGAATATATACTTATAAAGTGAGTCTGTAGATGTAACAACATTCGACTGTAGTCAGAGGCGTTCGATTCTATGATGGAAAAAGGGGGTCGATTTTTGAAAAAAAAGTATTAGCGATTTTTTGGAGAAAAACTAGTAAGATATTCTTAATCAGCACCTTTAGAAACCTCTTTATACAAGATTACATCGTTGTGGGTTCAAAGGTGTTTGAGATATGGGCCGTCAAAAAAACAATTTTTTCAACTTCTGTATCTGTAAAACGGATTCTCATATGAAAAAAATGCATTCTTTATTTTTTGTTCAGAATGATGAATTCTACTAGTATGAAATGATTCTACAACAAAGTTACTATTTATTTAATAAGGCAAAAATTCTAATTTGTACATACCTAACATGTTTCTAACAAATAATCTACACAAATAATTTAATTATATAATTCTTTGCATTTCTATGTAACCACCATCATTCCGAATACATTGCTCAGTCCGTTTTCTTACATGGCGTACAACTTGTCTAATCTCAGCTGGAGTGATCTCAACACATGCCTGTCTAATTCTCATTATTAACTCATCTTGGCTACGTGATCTGTTCTTATACACTATATTTTTTTAGACGACCCCACAAATAGAAATCAAGTGGTGTCAGGTCCGGGGACCTTGGGGGAAACTCATGCACCATCAAGTTGATAATGCAAGTCTCTTCTGAGATCTTGAGGCAGATTATTGAGAACGGGTTGAATTTCTCTTTGCGACAAATTTAAATACGTTTCTCCATCCAATCTCGGAATGAAAAAATGCCCAATAATCTGGTCATTCCATAAATCACATTCAACGTTAAATTTTAATATATATTGCTTTTTAATACTGATAAACCAGTGGGGATTT
The DNA here is from genome assembly GCA_963675555.1 of Leptura quadrifasciata. Classification (NCBI taxonomy): domain Eukaryota; kingdom Metazoa; phylum Arthropoda; class Insecta; order Coleoptera; family Cerambycidae; genus Leptura; species Leptura quadrifasciata. The sequence goes on along the minus strand of OY776676.1, from coordinate 109,992,908 downwards.
TCGTCAGCCCAAAAACGGCAATTCTGAGATCATACTACCCCATTGGTAGTGAATGTTGCTTCATTAGTAAATATGACGTTTATCAGATAATCTACATTGTTTAAAAATTTACCCTGGGCCCAAAAGCAGAAATCCAACCTTCTGTCTTTATCACCATCTTCTAGGGTATGTAGACATTTGGGCTTGAATGCTCTGTTTCTATGTTTTTTCAAGTAACACCAAACGATGTTCTTAGTAACATTTAGATTTAATGCTACTTGCCTTATGCTGTATTTTGGATGGTCTCTAAAATATTGTAAAACAGATTTCTCGTTTTGAATTTGCCGATTTTGTAAATTATAATTATTTGGTGTTAACTTACATACATTTCCTCTATTGTAAAAATTTGTATTTTTGGTTGCTACCAATTTATGACGAATGGGAGGTTGACGGCCAAGATTCCGTAAATTAAATGCATTAGCAACTTTTCTAAATGATGTGGCATTATTACCGATTAACGAACCAATTCCACTGGAATCTGGAATTGGTTGGGAGGGTGGTCAATAAAAATTATTGAACCACAGCACTTGGACCCCTTTGGGCCCCTTGTACATCCTCCCTGTAGGCAGACCCTCGCCTAGGCCTCCAACCAACCTAATCTTGCGAAATAGGTGGTGATGCTGCCTATTGACATCTTCCTTACATCGGCCAAAGTAGGCCAACGTTCTCCCAAAATGGATTCTCTGATTGATGAAACTGCAGAACAGTCACAGAGTACATGTTGAACCGTCTCATCTTCTTGTTCACAACCTCTACAGAGAGGCGTTTCGCTTAATCTCATTATGTAGATATTTCCTTAACGGACAATCTGGATTCCCGTTATAAAATGTAGGTTCCTTCTGGACATTGCCAGGTAGTCCATTGCTGTACTCTTGTTGGGATATTTTAGTAGTGTCCTAGCAAGCTGACAGCTGTTTGTTACATTCCACAGCTTCTTGAATTCATTGAGGGTGTTTTCTTTAATTATTTGTGTTATCGTCGTGATCGTTAACAGATTGGCCGGGCCTGGTCCAAAGATACTTAGGCCTGCTGTCTTCTTGGCCAGTCTGTTGACTACTTTGTTGCCCCTGCACTGTGCATGTTTTTTCACCCAGCATACCAGTATGTTATTCATGCTGGAGGCACCCACAAGTGCTTGGTGACATTCCCATACTGCTCCTGTGGTAATTTTGTAACTTCTCAGGGCTAGTAATGATTGTCTACAATCTGTGTAGATCCTGATTATTTTGCCCATAGTTTGTCTACGGACAATCTCTTTTGCAGCTATGGTTATGTCCGCCAGTTCCGTTTGTATTACGCTGGCTCGTCCATCCATAGCCCATTTATATTGGATTTGCAGACTTCTGGAGTAATCAAATCTACTTTTTCTTGCATGGTTAAACTCCGAGCCATTATCATAAAACAAATTTCAGTTCACTTATTATGTAACATTAAACCAGCATTCATATAAATTTTTAACGTGTCGACTTATTGACGTTCAATAATACATTGACACTTGCAATAACTTTTGTTTTCATGGTTTACTTAGGGGTCGTTCATTAATTACATAAGGACGACTTTGGCCATTTTTGAAACCCCCCCACCCCCATGTAAGGACACATAAAATTTCTCGGACCCCCCTCTCCCCTTCTTACATAATATACTACCTGGAATTCCCTAAAAAGCGTTAAATAGTTAAGTATCGTTAGAAAAGGTTCGGTTTTTGACGTAAATCAAAGATTTCTATTTAAACAAAAATATATTTAGTCTTTGGAAAATGCGCGTTGTAATTAAAGGTAAGATTTCAAACAATCTTATAAAGTAAGGAAACAAATCAGTCAAAAAAGTACAAACGAGGAATACTTTGCGTTAACATTTATTATACGTGTTGGTGGCGGCTACACTGGAAATATTTTGGATAAGCAGCGTTACCAAAGACCCACGCGGCAGCACGCCGAAGCCGTTTGAAGCCCGCTTCCAGGCGAATTTCGATTCGTAGTAAGATATTACGTAAGGATGATTGTTACCCCTTCCCCCCGAGGTATAAGGCCATGTAGAGATTTTTTAAACCCCCCTTCCTCTCGGGACTCTTACGTAATTCATGAACGACCCCTTAGGTTTTTATTGAAGATTATTTGTTAGAAACATGGTAGATATGTACAAATTAGAATTTCTGCCTTATTAGATAAATAGTAATTCTGTTGTAGAATCATTTCATACTAGTAGAATACATTATTCTGACCAAAAATAAAGAATACATTTTTTTCATATGAGAATCCGTTTTAGATACAAATTATTTTAAGTTAAAAAAATTGTTTTTTGACGGTCCATATCTCAAACACCTTTGAACCCACAACTATGTAATCTTGTACAAAGGGATTTCTAAAGGTGCTGATTAAGAATATCTTACTAGTTTTTCTCTAAAAAGATCGATAATACATTTTGTCAAAAATCAACCCCCTTTTCCATCATAGAATCGAATGCCTCTGACTACAGTCGAATGTGGTTAGTCTAAAGTCTCACTTTATGGGCATATATTCACCACCAAAATTTCAAAATATTCGGATATCAGGTGAGCGAAATATGTGAGTGTATTTTAATTAGGTGGATCAACATCTGAAGTAAAAGTCATTAAAGTTGCTGTTTTAATATGTAAAAGTATTAAACTAAAATCTAGCGAATTTTGAATCCGCCGGTGGCCTCCTTCAGCTTTCTCGTAGATCTTATTCCAATTTGCTCCTGTAAATGAGATAGCGATGTTATCTGCATATGAAATTACATTCTCAGTTTTTGGCGTATTTCCAATTTCGTTGATGAATATAAGAAATAGCACAGGTTCTAACACAGTACCCCGAGGAACACCCATATAAAGAGGTTTTATATTTTATTCTATTTTCACCTTTTGTTTTCTGTCAGTTAAATTGTTCTCGAAGTGTCACCTCGTACATTTTTCAGTTCATCAAATTATGTTCTGTAGGGTACTGTGTCAAACGCCTTTACCATGTATAGCTCCCGACAAATAAAAAACGCAACACAAATTTTACGACATCATTAAAATACCGGTACTCTTTGTATTGCTGTTGGCAAATTGATTCGCTTACCTTTATAGGTTTTTAATGTGCGTCGGTTCGTTTGATGATAAGTTTGGCGATATGGCCCGCGGCGATATAATTATGTCGTAAAGTTTTTGTTGAGTTTTTAGCGTATAGGGAAGTTCTTACTTGGCCTATACATTGCTTGTCATAAAATATATTTTTTCATTTCAAATAAAATTCATAAACCTTTTCAAACATTTTTCGAAGACTTTAGCAAAGTTATTTATTACCGTGATTGATATATATTTCGTTAAATTTTGAGAGTCGCAATTTTTGTATATATTAATAACAATGGAAACTTCTGCAGGTATTTAAAAGTGTAAATAATAAGTTAAAGACATGCAATAGAGGTTTTAAGATGTGACAATGAATTATTTTTGTTAATGTAACGGATATCAGAATCTGGTACTGAGTTTGCTTTCAAGGATGCATTGCTTAACATAATTTCAATCTCTGATCTTGGATTTAGATATTTTGAGTTTCTAGATGTATTTTTTGATGAAAATTTCTGCACAATATGAGTTTTTTGTGCATTTCCTTACCTACATTTAAAATATATTGAAAGCAATTGATTTTTGAATATTACCCGTTGTGAGTCTATCATTTTGTTTAATGTTCATTATCTTTAATTATTATTTTGGCTATTTGCCTCATACTCCATATCGGTTTATAATTATTATTGTCTTTTGTTTATAATAATTATTCTTAGTTTGCTGCAGTAAACTGTTCACTCTGTTTCCTATTGTTTTTTATTTTTTAATTTTACTTTAAACTTAACTAAACCATTAAATAAGTCTCATAAATATGTTAACCAAATTGGTTTATAAACGCAGAAACTATAAGGCTGGGTTAGGTCTCCTAGTCACCCTGTATGCTCAATCGTTTAAAGAAAGTATGTTGAATTTAAAAAAAATGTTTTTAATCTGTATAATTAATTAACAAAACGGCACAAACAGATATCTGCATCTGATTAAATCGAATTACTCAAGTTCCGCGAGTATGGTGCAAAATGCGAAAATTAAGTAAAGCGTAGCAATAAAAGCGAAATTCTATTTGTCACTGTCAATTTGTGATAGTTAGTTATATAATTAGATTAGAAGACTAATACTGTACACTTGATATATTAGATCGTTAGCTTAATTAAATCAAAATGCCACGATTGTATTCCGAGTTTTCTCTCTTTTAAGTAATACAAATTGATAATGTAACGAGTTGTTTGTTTATTAACTTCTAGATATATGGTTTAAAATCACCTCTTGTTCAGTTATCAGTCATCATAAAAAATATTAATCTGTTTTCGTCCCTAAATTTAATAAGTGTAACCATTATACTTATGAGAGAGGTGTCAGTGTGCTTTACAAAATTCATAAGATGTTCACAACGAAAAATGGCATGCAGTGGGGGAGAACAACCCCTAAATAAATGGGTAAGGAGAGGCGAGTCATAGATCATTTTGGAAAGCCTCTTGAATTCTCTAAACGGTGATATCCTATACGATTTTCGAGAAAACAGATTTTTTTACGGGAAACTGTTAAGTACAATCTAGCTACTTAAATTATCACTTCACTAAATGCTCGAACCGCCAGTTTTCAGCCTTCATGCAATAATACAGATTCTGTTGAAAACATTCTAGCATATTTGAAGCATTTGTGGGGTGACTTGGCGACATTCGTTTGTGATTTGTTGACATAAGTCTTCCAATGATGCAGATAGAGTAGAATATATTGCTTTTCAAGTGGCCTCACAGAAAGATTCTAATGAAAAAAGATCTGGTGATTCGTAGGGCCATTCTATGGAACTTCTCCTCCCTGTCCAGTGACTCGAAAAGTGTTAAGGGGCAGGGCATAGTGTTAAGGAGCGTCATCTTGTTCAAATTCCAACTGATCTTAGTAATTTTGGTTATTCTCAATAATGTCGTTCAACGTGGGGTCAATTGTGTCTTCTAAAAGTCCTAGATGCATTTTTCCTGTTATATTGCCTTCTTGGAAAAAAATCAAAGATATTACCACCAAAAATTCCATCCCAAACATTTCCTTTTTGGGGACGTTGAATATATATAAGGGAAATTTTTAAAATCTATAAATTATCTAATGATGATGAATTATTAGTCCGATATCAGATCTAAAAGAAAAATCATCAAAAACAAATTTTAGAGGCAAGAAAAGTTATCATGAAACCCTATTTTTATCTTCCCAGAATAAATGTAACTGCTTGGCAGATAATCAATACTGAAAACAATCTTAATAAGAAGTGCTTTATGATACCGATGGTTGTGAATTTTATGATTTTCAAGCAGCGGCAGATGCTTATAACGAGTATTTTATTAATTTTGTTGAAACCCTTACTAAAAATATGTTGGTGAAATAATTCCTTAAACAATATTATTGCTATTGACCACTTTTAATTTATTATGTATCACCTGTGAGGAAATCCACAAAATAATATTCATTTCCTCAATAAACTCTGCTGGCGTTGATGGAATTCCTAGCAAAGGTTGTTAATTATATAACTTACCCCTTCCTCACTGTATTAATAAATCTCTCATTTCAAGAGGATATATTTCCAGCAATACTAAAAAAAGCTATGATTATACCTGTCCACAAAAAAGACGACAGAAGTCTAATATGAAGTTACAGGGGGATAGCCCCTGGTAGACCTCGTATCTTTGCCGCTCGCGCCGCCATATTGGAGAAATGGCGCCTAAAAATAGTTTTTTGACAATATCTCTTTTCCGACCCAGTTTACGATAAGAATAGTTATATAATTTATTAATTAAAGTAGGGAAAATTTCCTATAATTTATGTAATAACTTTTTTTTTGTAAAGCGAATACTTTTAGCGTACGAGCGCCGCAAAGTCTACTCCAACATGCGTTTTGGTCAAAAAAACTCATTTCCACCATTTCCATCGTGGTATCCCCAGTAGGCCTAATCCACATGCAATGCACTATTCCAAAATTTAGCGAATTTTCCTTCGCTTCACTGTTCTAGATGGACCAGGTGTTGCGAGTTTATCGTCTTCAGTACCGATCGAAACGTCACAGATAGAAATTTCTTCCACATCATCAAGCTCTCTCACATTTCTTCTTGCATTTGCAAGAAATACGTTTTAACAAGGTTTCCGGAGCTGGGAACTCGAATATGGTGACAGGAATAAGCTCATTCTTGTTTCTTTTCCATCCCCACTGCCCTGCATTTTGTTCATTCCCATACGGCTGCTGAACCTGGTGATAGGTTCGGAACGAATGTTGTCGTGCTGCTTCTTCTGTTGATGGTAGCGATGCAATATTAAATTTATTTTCATAAGCAAGAAGGAAGCGTTCTCCAGCTTTAGCAATGATATTTGGATCAGCATTTGAGTTTTTGAATACCTGGATAACTTCGTTTAAATCTGGATTTTAAATGTAAAAGTATGAAAAGTATATCGTTAAACAACTATAGATATGTATGCTTCACAAAATCAGCATACGATCTGGTTCAAAAAGACTCGGCTGAAAATTTAGTATTTGCAAATTCTGAATTTCTTATTTGTCTGGCTATGCATACTTAAATAAATAACCTGGGTTCAGCCTGAGTAAGAGTTAAAGTGTACAAATGATGATTCTCATGTACTCGGTACATGGAGTATAAAGATTAATCACCCACGAATCACTGACTAACCAACTGTGAGCTATTTCAACATAAAATATGATTTTCTAAGTGAAAAATGTTTTATGTCCGTGACATAAATTCATCTACAGACTTATCAAAGAACTCCATTATCATAACACATTCTTTGTGTAAGTTCCAGCGATGTTACGCAACTTTATAAAAAGAATGTATTGTGCATTATAATATGATTATAGTAGTTTCTAAAAGGACTAACAAAAGATGTGGTTTCGTTGCACTTTCTAAATGAAACAAGGAAACCCCAAATTTCGTTATTATAAAGGGAACAACGAAGATTGAAAAGGATAATGAAAATTTGAATGTGTATTTGGTTCCAGTTCCTAAACAACAAAAACTTGATTTTCATCATTTTCGTAATAATAATAATAATAATTATTATTATTAATGTAGTTATATTTCTTATAATATTCAATGCCTTAATACGTAAGTTTATATCTGTATGTGTATGTAAAGTAGATTTCTTTACATTGTTTAACGTTGGCCTATTTTTTTTTTAATACCTTGTTTATATTTACATCCTGGCGGAGTTTAGCTGCAGCTACTCTTCCACTCAACCAGGACGGTGAACTGAGATGCCGTTCACCCATCCAAGTGACGGACTCAACCAACACTGCTTAACTTCGCTGATCGAGGTCTCAGCGCTTAAATCGATGATGGTACCTCATTTCATATTTCTGCTTCTGAAGCCTATCATGACGCCTGTAGATGAGCTACAACCCACCCAAGAATTTTGTTGAACCTCTTCTCTTTCCAACAGTAAGGATCTTTTACTGAGACAAGGACCCGACAACTTTACATTCCCTCCGAAGGATCGTATGTCCACTACGCAATCCTCGCCTAAGACTGCATAGCTTCTGCGCATACACTGATATACAAGCTAGATGATGCTTGACAAGGACGCGCGTTCCCGTGAACCGGACACCCATTCAAGTACTAAATGCTCCTGACGTTGCTTTACTTCACATATCCATAGATATGTAATGACGCACCTACGGTCGCCCCTACAGAGTAGATATACACGGCGGAAAGATTAAATAGAACAAATTCTGTAATTTATATGTACAGTACTTCCTTAAAAAATGTAAAATATGCCAATTTTACTTTTTCGCTTTCTAGCAGTTTTCTAAAAGTTAGAAAATATGAAATCGACATTTTTCTAAAAAAAAGATTAGAAAACTGTGTACTAGTAGGAGGTTTACATGTAGAATAATGTTAAACTTAAAGGAATGAAGAGTTTTTTTAAAAAGGTTTTTCTTTATTTTGCAACTAAACTCTTTTCTTTATAATTGGAAAAACTTTATTAAACAAGATTTTCATTGAAAATATAAAGAAGATGTCCCTTGTCATTGCTCACCTTTCTGTATAATTTTCATTTCTAATAATCTTTGTTTTCACTACGAAAAACTTTCCCTCGTCGAAATGACTCAACGCGGCACGATAAACGCTGGAATCAACATTTAGGCGAGACTAAGGGTACCCACGAAATGAAACGCTCTTGGCATTATATAAGGCCGCGAATTCTAAGCACATGCATGTCAGTCTACGGTTATTACTTCGTGTTATATAACTTTGTGTTAGTTTGGTAGTTTCAAGTTAGTGAAGTATGCTAGATGTTCTATGGCTTTTATTAGTATTGTCCTAGTGCAAGTTACCTAGTGCACCTTCTGTACCTGCTATACACCACCTCGTCGTCGCGAGTGAATTTCCCTGTAACGAAGTGATTCCCAGCTGCGTCCATGCTCGAACAAGTAAAAAGCACCTAAACACCTTCGCAGTCGCGTTATACTTAATACAGTGCAGTTCAATATATTATTTTTTTATTTATTTTTTTCACTTCTCAAAAGCGTCATTTTGTGGACAAAATTCTGGAATCCGCATAGTTATTCTTAAAAACGTTTTGTTAAATCAGATATTAGTTCATTTTTCAGTAATATTTTGTGCAATTTACATTAAATAAATATTGTTAATTCCATTTAAACTCAATGCTATAATTTCGTCGTTTTCAAGAAAAACCCTTATACAGGGTGAAGATTTCGACCTAAACTATTTTTAGAAAATTTTTCAACAACAGAAAGTGCATGAGGTACGCCAAAAGTCTCATATCAAGCTCTAAATTATTATTTTGTTTAACTCTGGAGTATCCCTCGTGTTCACAAGGAAGACCGTGTTCCTCACATCTTCCAGTGGCTTGTATATTAGAGTATGAGCGAAAGCTATGCAATCTTAGGCAAGGATTGTGTAGTGGATACACCATTCTTCAGATGGGATGTAAAGCCGTCGATCCCTCGTCTATTAAATGTTAGGCAAGTAAAAGATCCTTATTCTTCGAAAGAAAAGTGGTTCAGTAAAATTCCTGGTCGGTAGTGTTACGTCTCGGTAGCGGAAATAAATCGACGTTAAATAAATGTTAAAATAAAAAAAAGTACAGGAGTGCGGTACCCCATTCGGGGACACGCTGTTTATTCAAGATACACAATCCAATCCAGTTAAACTTTCCATATTGTATAAAGTCTTTACAGTTTTGCGCTATTCAACTTAAATTACTATAACATTAAATATTTTGATTTTGTTCAGGCCAGATGAAGGTGTCTAGTAAACCCATTTATATTGAAATAAGCTTTTCCTTACAACAATAGCATACTGTTGTTATCGATAAAGATTCCTCATTATTATTAAATGCTACTTACTATCTCGAGTGTGAACTTTAGAGTAAAATCTAATTTGCATTTTACATAGCGAGAGTTGGGAGAACTTCGTCAACATGGAGCATCATTTAGAAAAAGAACAAAATGACTTTGATGGAAACGGCAACATTCTGACATACAGCTGTTTTGTTCCCAGCCTCCTGCGTCACGACCACGTTTGTTGATTTTAGGACAAAGCACAATACACTATTTTGTTCGTTTAAATAATACATGCATGAAGATAACGTTAGAACGAGACTGAAAACTGTATTCATATCGTTTTTAGAAACGTGTTGACTCAAGCTCGAAAATTTTCCTTAACCAAAATTGGACGTTTTTAAAACGTAAATAATTGTTAAAGAAACGATAAATAATTGTGTTTTCAACGTTTACGATACGAATAAATATATTTAGCGTCTGCGAACCGTTTCCACAAAGCATCTTCAGGAGATGAATAGAACTGAAAACCAATTTTAATCATTTCTTGATGATGCTAATATGATTAACGAAATGCGCGTCAAGTAATATTTTCGAGTGTTCAAGTGTTTTAGTGTTTTGTGAAAGCTATTCTCAGACATTTATATTGATTTGTGTAAAACATACTTATATATACTATACAAGAACACCACCACGCTCTGGCTTCTCTTAAAATAAGAAAGAGGTCCATACAAGTTGAAGAAATGTATGAATAACTAGGCATTTCATATTCACACATGTAAAGCAAATTGATTGCGCAAGTTGATGTTGAATGGTAAGTGCTCAATCGAGACGGGCAACGTATCATACATGCTTGTACCTAATTTATTCCACCTTGAGTAACCGTGAAACAACTTATGATTTTTCTTTAATTTATAGGTTATTTTTATGCAAATGGCCCTAGACTCGCTCAAAAGCTAGAGATGGAGGAGATTTGGATTTTAAAATACAACAAATTTTTTAAATTAAAATATATATTACTTAAAAAAACATTCTGTACCTAGATACACAATCTACCATACCAGGCGTTGCCTATTTTGCGGCAACCCCTTTAACCAACCTTCTTCTTCCCATAACTTTTTTTTTCACTCTTAGCCTCTTTTACTCTCAACTTTAAATATTTAATTCTTTCTCTATCCCTCTCTTCGTTTCTGTTTGTTATTTTTATTACTTCCACGTCCAGTGGAAGTATATAACGGAAAAAAATGTCTTTGGTTGAATTAGGCTTAAAATGTCATGAAACGTCGAGATTTTAAATTTGAACGAAACAATTTCTGTCTGTCGGTCTGTAATTTTTTTGTGCGCAAATTTGGTACACTTATGTATTATCTAATTCCGTTCAAGGGGTAAATAAGGGTAAATAGGCAAAACAAGCGGGTAAGAGTCCATAAAATTGCAATTTAGGTCTCAAAATTTTTTTTGGCATCAGCCGCCCCTCATTATCACCCCCAATGCCACCCCCACACTATTATGAAAGGAAGTAAAAAATTAAATTGGGATTTAATGTGTACTATTATTAAAGGGAGTAAAATATTATATTGGGATTTAGTATGTATAAGACCTGGATATAAAATCTGGATGTGGAAGTAGTGATTACTTGGGCAGCGGTTTTTTTTGTTGTTTTCTTTTAAATTCTTTTCAAGCACCCTCCCATAAAATCATCAAAATTATCAAACATCAAAATTCACAACATTTTTAATCATATGACTGGGCTTAGCATAGTTCAAATGTGCTATTTATTTTTCGATTGCAACAGACACTGGACCGCTAGATGGCGCCTGGTGACTATTTTACATGTCGCTATTGTAAAAATACCGGGATGTACCAAATAGTCAATGGATCCTCGTGTCGGTCGTCACATGCCTACCTTGCACTGACGGGAGCCAACAGCTCGAAACTGCAGTCTGCAAGTGGTGTGTGACGGCTGGCAAGAGAGCTCCTTTAAGTAGGATCAGTCTTTCGGCTGGTGTTTGTCGCAATCGAAGCACTAGCGTTTTGATGGTAATATGCAATTATTACATTTAATGCGCCAGACTTGTAACTTGTAATTCAGCGCTCGGCGGGGCACATAGCCCGGAGAGTATCTGTTGGTTGCAGTCTGGTTACGTTCCTTATAGTAAAATAAGGATTTTGTAGAGGAGTTTGCAACTAAAAATATTATGTATTAATATTCCGCCCTCTAAAAGCACATTTGAACTATGCTAAGCCCAGTCAGGCTATTTATTTTTCGATTGCAACAGACGCTGGACCGCTAGATGGCGCCTGCTGATTATTTTACATGTCGCTATTGTAGAAATACCGGGATGTACCAAATAGTCAAGGGATCCTCGTGCCGGTCGTCACATGCCTACCTTGCACTGACGAGAGCCAACAGCTCGAAACTGGCAGTCTGCAAGTGGTGTGTGACGACTGGCAAGAGAGCTCCTTTAAGTAGGATCAGTCTTTCGGCTGTGTTTGTTGCAATCGAAGCATTAGCGTTTTGATGGTAATATGCAATTATTACACTTAACGCGCCAGACTTGTAAGTTGTAATTCAGCGCTCGGCGGGGCACATAGCCTGGAGAGTAGCTATTGGTTGCAGTCTGGTTACGTTCCTTATAGTAAAATAAGGATTTTATAGAGGAGTTTTCGAGTAAAAATATTATGTATTAATATTCCGCCCTCTAAAAGCACATTTGAACTATGCGTCCTTTTCAAAATGGCGGTCAATGTAGTCAAAAAAGAGTTTTTTACGTTAAAAACACTTGGCGTTGTACAAAAAAAAGGTACATGGCAAAGTTGTGTAACTTTTTAATACAGATCGATTATTAGTTATTGCAAGAAACCGCTAAAAATCGTAATTTTTTGGAATACCTTTCTAAAAGAAAACGCGTTTTTTCAATGTCTGATAGTCCATACAGGCCATCAGATTTTTATACCGGACCAGTCCGAAAAGTTTCTTTAACATTGCGCTAACACTTGCAATTATGTTTCGAAACGATCGCTAATATGCGAAAAATAGGTCAAAATATCTATTTTTTTTACCCCAAAAGACCTTTAATATCTTTGAGATTTTAATTATATTATTGCCAATCGATCAATGGCATTTTTCTACAAAGTTACGAAAAAAATTTTTTGCTCCGACCTTCTGGAGCCGAGATACTTTTTCAATCATGCGGTGCCATTTTGTACTAGAAAAGACTGAAATTTGCAGAGGTTATTGTCGAATTTTTATATTTTCAATAAAAAGTTTCCGGAACTTGATCGGCCGTTGCTGAGCATTGCAAAATCAATTAAACTCGGAAAACTGCGGTGGGCGTTATCTAGTGCTAGCGATAAAGTGGGGGGAAAGCAAGCTCTCAGTGAAGCGTAAAACTGATCTCTGGCGTTTAAAATCGCTTGCGCTTGAATAATCTTCATTATGTTGACTTCTACTCAACTGATTGCTTTCATTTTTTTTTATTGAGGTAGCTTGACGAGATAGGATTGAATGACGGTGGTAAGGTTAATAGATACAAAAAATATATACCAAAGGAACATTAAAAATGTATTATTTCACATTTATGTATTCAAATTGTTTTTGTAGAATAATTACATAATATTTTTTTTTTTTTTGCTTTTTAATAGGAGACTCGTCTTCATCACCAGTACTACTATCACTGTAAATGTTATTCAATATTATGTCTGATGTGTCGGCATTATCATCATCACAGTCATCATTATCGTTATCATCATTTGAACATTTATCTCTTTCTAGCTCAGTCTTTGTGATATTTCGCTCGTTTAATGAAATAAACTACTTCTTTTCTTCGATTATACGCCAAGATATAAATATAGACACACTTACATACTATCAGAATAATATTTCTCCTCTTATTCAGAATGAATTAAACGTGTCTCCGGTATCAGTCGGCGAGATCGAAAACTGTTTAAACCTTCTACAGTCAAAAGCTTTTGGTGCAGATGGGATTAATCTTAAAATGTTAAAATTAATCTTTTCCTATTGTAAATATGACATTATGCACATTATGAATTACTCACTAGAAGAGGCAACTTTTACTACAATAAGGAAACAATCAATTATAATTCCACTAGCTAAGGTTAACGTAGCAACAGAACTTAATCATCTGAGGCCAATCAACATATTAGCAGCAATGCCAAAGCTCCTGGAAAAGATAATAAGCATTAGACCAACAGAACATTTAAAAAATCAGAAAATCTTTCCATTGCAACGATCAGGGTTTAGAAAGCAACATAGCACTGCAACTGCTCTGTTAAATATATCCAATGATTTGATAAATGCTATAGATAAGTCCAATGTTGGGGCGAGCGTAGGTGCGTCTTTACTATGTACATACTTCGGTATGCGATGTAAAGCAACGACAGGCGCAGTTAGTACTTGGATGGGTGACCATTCCAACGAAAACCGCGTCCTCGCCTCACACATCTTCCAGCGGCTTGTATATCAGTGTATGCGCGGTAGCTATACAACCTTAGGCGAGGGTTGTATAGGAGATATACCATCCTTCGGAGGGGATGTAAAGCCGTCGGTCCCTTGTCTATTAAATGTTAGGCAAGTAAAAGATCCCTACTCTTCTTAAGGGAAGAGGTTCGGCAAAATTCCTGGTTGGGGGTAGCTCGTCTACAGGCGTCGGTGTTAGGCCTCAGTAGCGGAAATAGGCCGACGTTAAATAAATGTATTAAAAAAAAAGTCCAATGTTACATATTTAATACTTCTCGACTACAGAAAAGCCTTTGATTTAATTGATCATGATTTACTTCTGTCAAAAATCAAAATTGCATTATTATAACATCAACATGCAATTGTTGAACTAGTTCAAATGCTATTTCTCCAACCGATCTCAAATCGTTAGACTGGACAATGTGTTTTCATCTGAACAAAAAGTAGCTTGTGGTGTTCCTCAGGGAAGCATTTTGGGACCATTAATGTTTACAATTTTCACTGCAGATCTTCCCATAATATTATTCCCTAACTGTGGAGTCCATCTTTACGCGGATGATACTCAAATCTATATATCATGCAATCCAGTGCAGTCCAGCGAAGCCGTACGAGTTTTAAATGAAAATTTGACAGCAATCGTTAAGTGGTCTAATGACAATGGTCTTATTATTAATCCAGCGAAGTCAACCGCGATGTGTGTAGGGACTAGTTCTATGTGTGATAAAGCTTCCGATCATTTAAATTGTGATTTAATGTTGAAACAGAATGTGTTAACTTTTAAATTCAGTGTTAAAAACCTTGGTGTAATCTTTGACAATCATCTGTGCTTCGAAAATCATCTAACTATCGTCGGCAATCCTATGCAAAATGTAAAACTCTTTATAAATTTAAATATGTTCTACCATCAGATGTTAAGTGGAAACTTGTAAATTCGGTAATTCTAAGCAATTTTGATTACTGTAGTGGTGTATATTATTGGCATTTGACTAAGTCTTTTCAAAACAAAATACAGATCTTACAAAATAGTTGCTTAAGGTACGCATACAATATCAGTAAAATGCACCGCATCACTCCCTATTACAACAGCCTAAATTTATTAAAAATTGAAAACCGTTTCACAATGTTGTTCTCATGTTTGCTTTACAATATTGTTCATCAACATTCACCATTATATTTGTATAATCTTCTTGAGAGCCGAACTCAAGCACATAACGTGAATGTTCGTTCTTCTGACACCCACCCAAAACTCTAAACGAATTTCATGATATTTTTGTTTCCTGTCCTTCAATGTATAATAATAATAATATAAGTTTATTTAAGATAATATACAATACACAATATATAGAATGTACAATATACAATGTATCAATTTAAACAAAAACTATTGCAATGTGCTATATAAAATAGGCTACTTGTATTTTGTTTTCTATTCACACCTGTTTATTTATGTTAATTTATGTCTATGTTAGATTTAAATTTATAGGGGGGGCTGAAAAATGCATTCTTGCAATGCCTTCCCCTTTTGAAATTGTATATTTATTTATATATCTTTTCAATAAATTTTATTATTATTATTATTATTTCTGCGTCGCTCCTCAATATTTGAGCAACTTTCATCGTTACATATTGAACACACGTTTGAAAATTTTATGCCGTATGTTTGTTTTGCAGTTGCTTACACACCTACACTCTATTTTCTTCATAACTTCGTCCGGAATCATTGGATGATAACTCAATTTTGGCAGCAAATTATTGCCATCAATTTTCCAACCTCATTTTTCGGGGTCTAATGAATTTCCAAGCCAGGCTTGCAATTGCAAATGTAGAATATTAAAAGTTTTCAACGAGCGAAAAACAGGACTTACGATAAAAAAAAGTAACAACAGAGAGATTGAAAAAGCGGGTGTTAAACAATTGCTGGTTTTTACTCTACGAAGAAATCCACTGATAGTTTAAATGATTTAAGATATTTACAATTTAAGAAGTCCACATCAAAGTCATCTTTTCAGTTGGCCGGTCTCCCACCCACGAATATTGCTGCAGCTGAACATTCGTATCGAACTTTTTAAAAGCAAAAAAAAATAATATTATGTAATGCTACAATTTGAATACATAAATGTGAAATAATAAAATTTTAACGTTTCTTTATTATATATTTTTTGTATTTATTAACCTTACCACCGTCATAATGAAGATTTTTCAAGCTCAATCGATTTTAAATTCCCGAGATCAATTTTACGCAAGGCTTCACTGAGAGCTGGCTTTCCCCCCACTTTACCGCTAGCGCTAGATAACGCGCGCCGCAGCATCGAGCTCCGAGTTTAATTGATTTTGCAATGCTCAGCAACGGCAGATCAAGTTCCGGAAATTTTTTATTGAATATATAAGTAATCAACAATAACCCCTGCAAATTTCAGTCCTTTATATTAAAAAATGGCGCCACACGATTAAATTAAGAAATTATCTCGGCTCCAGAAGGTCGGATCAAAATTTTTTTTTTGTAAATTTGCAGAAAAATGCCATTGATCGATTATCAATAATGTCATTCCAATATTATTTAAAATCTCAAAGATATTAAAGGTTTTTTTGTGTAAAGAAAAAATCGATATTTTGACCGATTTTTCGCATATTAGCGCTCATTTCGTGATATGCGCAATAATTGCGCATGTTGGCGCAACTGTAAAAGAAACTTTTCGGACTGGCCCGGTATAAAAATATAATGGCCTGTATGAGCTATTGGATATTGAAAAAAACGCGTTTTTTTTTTCAGATAAAAATCGATTTTTGCAAAAAATATTATTATATATATATTTTTAGCAGTTTTTTGCAGTAACTAATTAATTTTGCAATTTTTTAAGACCGGGCCAGGCCAGCTCGATCTGCATTAAAGACTTAAACAACTGTACCGCGTAACTTTTTTTTGTACAACGCCAAGTTTTTTTTTAACGTAAGAAACTGTTTTTCTCCAACTTTGGTCTCCATTTTGAAAAGGACGCATGTTCGTTATTTATTTTAAAAATAGTACATTGAATTCTACGCAAAATTTCATATTTCTTTTACATGCCTTGGTTTACTAATAATTTTTGTAGGTAAAAACCCTGAGTTACTGGACTATCACTTTAAAAAAATCTTATTGTTCGATTGTTTTAAAAACGTACGTTTTGATTGCTTAATAAAGTAAGAATATATTAATCATATAAAATTCATAATAAAAAGAGTACTCGTTTGCTTCGCCATTTTTTTCATTCTATCCTAGAGCAGTGCAAATATTAAAATGCATTCAGATCAGTTCGCTTCGCTACAAGTAAAGCATTAACTATACAGATTAATTACTAGTTACTATCTAGTTAACATACTGTCTAATAAAGGAGTGTATTTATAGCAAAGTCAATTAAAACTGGTATAACAGTGGAAATTTCGTTTGAGTAGGTACTGAATTAAAAAATTAATTGGAAAACAATTTTTCTTACAGAAATGTAAATGTGGCTTAAGTTTCTTTTTAATTTCGTTTAACACGCAAGATTTAATCTTATAATTAATTTTACCACTTTAGATATAGTGAAGTTAACAGACAAAAAAATTAAAATTGATTTCAAAGTTTTAATTAGTTGAGGAAACATGCTGCGAAATGATATTCAAAATAGATTAAAAAGTATATATTGTTTATTAGCGCGTATGTCAAATATTTGTAGTTGTTTGAAAACTTTATCGTAAAATATTAACGAAGTGTGATTAGTACCTCTATTACTATTCTGTGTATATTATTTTTGTTCAAAATTGAACAAAAACACTACACACGTTGCTACAAATATAATCATTCCATATAATTAGTAGAATTATTGTTCTAAGGTAATTAAGGTCCTCTGGAGACAAGTAGTGATTATAGAGCTCCATGTAGCATATTCCAGACATGGTCTCGATAATTAATATCTAGCTGGTGGTAGTGCAATATATCGTAGATGCGTTAGTTGTTGTTCTTTAATAGATATAAGTATATTTCAGGTCTGTCCCTAGTTGCCTGAGCGTCAATTCAATTCAGTTCAAAACAAATTTATTAACAGTTATAATATACATAAAATTTGCTCCTCCGACATCCGCTCGGAGCCACTCATGTCTCCGCGACGCACAGCGTCGCGAGGATTGCATGGTAATAAAAAGGCGAGAATAAACTGAAGCTCCTTTTGCGGAAGCGCAAATTAAAATCAGTAATAACACTATGAAATGATTAATACAAATCTTAAGGTAATTAAAAAATAAGACAACACTATGAAAAATTGGAGCACAACACACACGAATCAATTTTGGCAGTTGATACGGGACGGAGTTCAGCGAACAAGCCCGTTCAAGGCAACCGCCGGCTCAGCGATTTCCCGACCGCCGGAAAATAGAGCAAAATAAAAGATGGCATTTAAAATATTATAGTTTTTAATGGAGATTTCGAGGAATAATTTTCAAGAATCAAACAGAAGCAATGAGACAAAAACAAAACAAACAAAGAGACAGGACAGGCAAAAAGAAGGAGATGACAGGAAGTATTTGCATGTGTCAAGTAAAAGAATTTAGGAGAACATGAAGAAAGTGGAATAGAGAAAGATTCGGGTAGAAGGAAGTTTGGCTAAAGAGGTTGCCGGAAAATAGGCAACGCTTGGTATGGTAATTTGTGTTTAATCCGAAATGGGGCATTATGCTGTCTGATTCCCTTATGTCTCTTGTTAGCGAACTATCGCCCAACTTAAATTCGTAGAATTTTTGCGGAATCTGTTGGACTAGTCTGTTAGTGGGGTTATGTTACAGTGCGCGTATAGATCTCTGAGAAAGGTGTACCTGCCAGAGTTCGACACGAGCCGCATAAATTTGTGTTCAAGCACTTGAAGTTTTCTCATTGTGTCTCATCGTGTACAACAGCTTTCTGTTATTTCTATTCAGTCTGCTACCCCTGACCAAGAGCGAATACAGAGTCCTGAACTGTCCGTACGGTCTCGTTGATGTGATTGTTGAACGTCAATCTTTGGTCGAGTCTCACCCCCAAATACTTCAACCGTTTTGTAGGAATTTGTCTACCCCTCAGCGAAATTGGCGTTAGGATGCGGTTCCCAGTGAACCGGCGCGTGAAGACTATCGCCTCGGACTTCTCGGCCTTCACCCGAATCTTCCACTTGGCGTAATACGCCATGGCACGAGTCATGTGTGCCTTCAGCCGCATGTTGGTCGCTTGTGCATTGTGCGAATGCGCGTACATGGCTGTGTCGTCGGTGCACTTGGCAAGTTTGGTATTCGAGAACTTCGGAAAATCGGAGATGTGTAAGTTGTACAACTTTGGCAACAGGCACGGCTCTTGCGGGATGCACGTACGAGTATCCCGCCGTGTTGACAGTTTGTTGTTCACCTGGACATGCAACAATCTGTCTGTCAAGAATAAGTGAACTAGTTTTATTATATAAGTCGGAAAGTTCAATGAATTTAACTTATAGAGTAGGCCCGGTATCCACACGGTTTCGAAGGCCTTCTCGATATCGAGGAGCACCATGGTGGTGCTCTTCCCGAGGTTGTACTTTGACGTCACTAACGATCCTGACGACTTGCTTCACTGTGCTCCTGCCCTTTCTGAAACCGAACTGGCACTCGTCGTCGATGTGAAGCTCGTCCTGGACAGCGTCCAATCTGATCAGGACGACCGTCTCCACCAACTTGGAGATCGCCGACAGTAGCGAAATGGGTCGGTAACTACCGGCGAGTTTCGCGTTTTTATTCGGTTTTAGAATGGATGTCACCACGGCACGGTGCACTTCCACTGGCTGAGCCAATGTTGGAGTCGCAGGATCGCATTAATGATATAAGCCATTTACACAATACCTTTCCTCGGGAGATATCTGAGCAGCTTATATTCGATGCCATCTTTTCCCGGAGCTTTGTTACCAGGTAAAGTCCAGATGATGCCCGCAACTTCCGAAGGTTTGGTCATGACTTTTGTAAATTTGCGTCTCGTCAATTGGATGTCATGACCGAGCAGTTCGTTAATGTCATTTTCCATACGGTCGTATTGTTGGGTACGTTATTGTTATGTATGTTAGCTAGTTGGTATGGTAGCTAGTTCATTCGCATTCTGCGAGTCTGTCATTGATGTACGTCCGTTAATTCCTGTCAGCGCAGGAATAGCCTCTCGCGCATTTCACCGGCCCCTCGTCAGCTTCCACAGCAAGTTGTCTTGAGGATTCAGAGCTTCGAGCTTGTCCCCCCATTTCTGGTTTCTTGCGGTATTGATGGCGGCCCTGATCTGCTTCTGCAGCCTGATCATCTCAATCTTAGCGCCGACATCGCGATTTCTCTGCCAAACCTCCTACCGAGAATTTTTTCAGAGAGAAAAGTTGAAAGACTCGTCAAAACGAAGCCACTCACGAACATTCCACTTGTTAGTAATCACTTTAAAAAAAGGGGCTTCGGACCCCGAACTACTGGCAGTGTGGGAAGTGGTTTCGTCCTGCTGAATTCTTCGAATATCCACACCAACATTACGAAGTTGTTGCCCAAAGTTATGCAATACTTTTGATAACGTTGTAATATAACAGTACCGTCAAGTCATTTTCCTCAAAGGAAGGCCCAAAAATTCCAAAGGTGGATGGATACATCTCACCACACAGTAACCTTTTTGTTGTGAAATGGTACTTCGTGCAGGTAGTTGCAGAGGATTTTATGTCGCCCAGTAGCGAAAGTTCTATTTGTTAACATATCTGGAAAAACGAAAATGAGATTCATTTGCGTTTTCAGAAAATAGCTCTTCGAAAAAATCAATATGTTCCAAAATCTTCAGACAGAAGTTTTTGTATCACTTGAATTCTGTAGGGATGGAAGTGTAAATCTCCATAATGCGGCGATAACTACGGTTCGAAATATTGAGTAGTAATGCTTGTCGTTTTGCAGATCGTTTAGGATTTTGTAGCGCAGCTGCTCTTACCCTTTCAGTATTTTCAAGTGTGCGTACAAAATGAGTTCTTTCTGTTGGTTTTTCTCTTACATGAACCAGTACTGCGCAACTTGTTACCCACTTATTAATTGTTATTCGACTAGGAACTGAATCTCGTGGATTTAAATGAAAGTTATAACGAAATAAACGCTGGCCTTGTGATTATAATAGAATAGTTATTTTTTAAATAAACTTCAACCGAAAAACAACGTTAAATATTTGATCAACGCTCTATATTCTCACAAACGATTTGACATGTCTTAAATTTCAATTTATCACGAAAACAAGGCGTCTTTATGAATTTATATCTCATTATATTATAATATGGATTAACTTTGAAAATGGATAGTTTATTCTGCCGGACCCGTTATCTATCAATTCCTCCAAAAGAAAGATGATTCTATAATTTTTAGGAAAAGTTATTATATCTGGATGAAAGGGAAGAAGCATAAATAATTAATTACTTACTGACCTGTTTAACTCTATTTTAAAACATGCGAACATGCAATAAAAAAATTGTCAATATTGTGTTGCTAACATTAAATAACTAGTTTCAATTTGCAGCATTAACGAAAATCAGCAATCAATGGGTCAGTAATTACTGAACTTGTTATTGTCTGGAATAAATGTGCTGATGTCAACATTTAATTTACGTTAATGGTAAAAATAATGAGGAAGATCAGCGCTCATATCGACAAAATTAACAAACACTGATGGTGTCGAACGGTGAGTGCTTGGTAAAAATTGGTAAGGAACCCAGTTTGCCGTAGGGGTTTAATTCGTTTTTGGCCTCTCTTTTTTTTTCGATAATTTTTTATTCAATTTTTTTTTCTTACGGCACTGTTTTTGTGTTAAGTAAGGAGCATCCATGAATCGCATAAATATTAAGGGAGGCTTAATATGAATTCTGTAGTACCAACAGACTTAAGAGTCCCATAGTTAAGTTGGGACAATGCTGGAAATTAAAATCTAATGTAGGAATTTTTGTATTCTCTAGTGAAATTTGTCACATTTCATTTCAGTTTTGAAATATCCTCATTCTAGGATATCGCGTTTCCAAGAGACCAATATTTATCGAGGCATATAGCCAGGATTTTTTAAAAAGAGATAAATGCTTGTAACTGATAAGTTTTTTATAAAAATTAAATTATTCACTAGTATATTTTGATAGAATATGCTTTTTTTCGTCAGGATTTTGTACTACACATACCTTCTTCTAAGAATAATCATATAATGTACAAAATGACAGAATATTCGTTATATTGGACCTGTGCCTGTGACATTTATGTCGAAGGAACAGTCGGATGGTATTGTTTCCAGCCAATATAGTTTAGTACAAAAACAATAATAAATAAATCTGTCTTCTTCTTCAAAGCTTTTAAGTAACTCTTGTTTACTGTGTATGTTAAATACATCGTCTTAAAATTTTGTTTATGGTATATCCGTGGATTATTACTACTTGTACAGAACTGTTAACATTCTATTCTAAATTATGTTAATTTTTTTCTTTTAACATTGGTATATTGGTAAACATGTCGTGAAAAAAATCCACTAACAGTTCGTTGTAGGTTAATTTTCATTTGGCAATATTATTGTTGCTTCTTTGTCTTTTCTATTTGCTATTTGCCTCTTTTTGTTAAATTTTTTGCAAAGTCCCACTTTATTCTATATTCGTTTTCCCAAGTGTGTTCGCAAATTGTCTGTTTCTGAACTGCATTCTTTTTTTACGTAACTTTTATATTAATTTCTACATTAAAACGTTTGGATAGCATACCCATATAATGTTAATATTTTATACAGCAAGAATCGAAGCAATCATAAAGCTCACCAAGTTTATTGGTGATGGATCAAATTTAGGTATTTGGATATAGTGCTCAATATATGTTCTTCCGTAATATTTGTTGTTCTATCCTATAATGGCGAAACACTCTATATAAATATTTGTCTCAAAATATACTGGCTTGCAATTTAATATTTTTTTATTATGATTTTTAATCAACTTTATGCGTTAATTTTGCCGTGCAGTGTAGATTTCTGCTAAACTAGTCATGATAGATAAAAACAACGAATAGAATACGGATAAGAAATGCTCGGACGAGTATATATATTGATATAATATCACTTGTACTTAAGATAAAGAACATATTCAAATCAATTTGAGTTGTGTATTGTGAATAAAATGCATCTTATTTTATTCTGAGTTGCATGCATGTTTTCTGTTTACTGTTTTCATTCATTTGTTTTGTTTGATAAGATACCAAAGTATTTTATAAAATACAGATATTTTCAATAAATACCTGCAATTTTAATATTTCAGCTAATAAAAACAGTTAGAGATATTTATAACATAATTTAATGGTGATTAGAATCAGTTATTTTATTTTAATGTACTTAATTATTGTTTTACTAATTATCAAAATGTTTATAACATTTTGAACTGTTTACGCATTTAATATGTTAATGTAGATATAAGATTTTTAATTCAATTTGTGCGGGAAAGTGATAAAACTGGAAAAAATGCTCAATATCACGTGATGAGAACCAATTCGTTTTATTAAGTTGATGTCATGAAAGATTCAAGTTGGTATCGGCGATTCTATTTATTTGCGCAAAATATAAAGGAGGTTGTGGAAAAATGGAAATTGGAAGTTGCTAGGGGATATGAGAAATAACTAGAAAATTACAAAAACTGTGGGGTTGAATATTTTTTAAGAAAGTAGAATATTGGAAGATACGAGAGTAAAGAGATTGTTCTTGGGTTAATCGAAGAATAATTAAAATGAGGAAGTTAAGTAGCGTAAGAATTTGGAAGAAGGAAAATCAAGTTTATCAAAATTTTGACAAGTAGGAGAAAGAAGTTTAATCATAAATTATTTTAAGGTCCAGAAAACGATTCCTAGTGGAACCGATATATCACTTGAAAGGTGCAGGAGCTTAGAGATAGCAGCTGAACATCGCAATAAGTGATACTGTGCGGCTGGAGGTTTTTATTGAGCTGCGCGGACTAAGAGGTTGCAATAAACTTTGCAATAAATTTGGGAATATTTTAAATTGAAAATTTCGACCATTAATTTTATTTTATTAACAAATTTTATTTTAAAACAATCATTATCCAAATTATTTTATTTTAGTATCGTATTTATTTTATTAGCTAGATAGGGAATTTTATTTGTTATTTATATCGTATATTGTTCACGCAATACACTGTTCATTTTGATTTGAATTTGTTGCATTTGCTTTGTGTTTCTATATCTGTGTTTTTCATTCAATGGTTTTGAATTTACGACTTTGAGATTTAAAATTAGAAATTAATATCGTGTGATATTTTAACCGATCTTCAGCCGGGATATCATAGCAGCATATATATACGAAGAATTTTTTTGTGATTCATCTTATTTATTTTAAATGCCCGGACTAACCGTTCCCAAAAAAATGCAAGTTTAAATTTATTTCATGGGTATCCATCACATCAGCTGAGGATAATTGGATTATACAGTCTAATGAATCAGCGGAAATCATTCATACCGGTTATGCTATTAAAATTAGAACATGCAATTCTATTTTAACTTTTGAGATGAATAAAAAAGTGATAGACACACTGCACCGTTTTACTTAGAGTTCGACTCGATCTTGATGTATAACTGTTAATATATATGCAGAACATAATAGTATTATAGTTTTTATTGCCCAAGAGATACATACATAAATCAAACTACTGGACAAATATATAGCGCTAAGAATTTGAACACCTATTTAAATTTTTCATCCTATTTGGATATTTTTTTTAACGTTGAGCATAAAAAAACTGTTTGAAAACAAAATACATTTCACAGTGAATGCCTGCGATGATTTTTTTGGGGGGTTCCAAATTTAAAGAATTTTATTAACGACCTTTTCATGAAATATTAAGTGTCGAATTTAGTTTAAAAAAATCGGCAGCTACTGGAAGCGGCTGGAACCTCCCCACTCGGTGGATCTTTGAAGCCGAAAAGAGCATTAAATTGTGTAACAAAACAGCACTAAACGTAATCCGATCTCATCCAAAACCTTTTCAGATCTTCTGGGGCACTAAAAAACCCTCAACTTAATGAATTTACAATCATCTATGCGAGTTATTACCTACAGTATCGCTCGTTGAATAATATACTATTAGGATATTAACAACTTTAACATCACTTGAACGACTAAGAAAGTCTAGTTATCCTAAATACTACAGATTTGTAAAGCAACAAACTGAAAATTGGTAAAGTGATAATCTATAATAAATTCACCAACGAAGGTACAGAAAGCATATGATATTGATATTGTTACATCTACCTTTAAAGTTTGTGACAATCCACTAAAAGTTACAAATGTGCCGAAATCTTATTAACATGACATGACACCAACGTTATCGGATGACAAACGTTGACAATGACAATCATCAAAATTTGCTCATTGCAATCCGATCGCTCGCGGCTGTCTTTGTTAAATCAAACATTAGCATTTCAGTAATTTTACTAGATTTTAGAGGAATATTTGTAGTTTAATTCTTCGATTTGTCTGTATATATATTTAAAAACGGCACTAAACGTAATCCGCTCTACTTCTAGAGCAGTGAAGAAACCCTCACACGTGAATTGACACGTGATGTGACGAGTTTCACGATGTAACCGCTACGCGCATCGATCATGTCATGCGAAATGCGATCTATGCCATATTTGCTTTGTTTTTAATTTTTTTCACGGAAACCAAATCGAAAGGGTGGAAGTGTGATATATCGTTGAAATCAGAATTTTAACTGCTTTTCAATGGTTCCATTGCAAATTGAAAGTAAATATAAAATAAACAACTTGTTGCGTCAAAATGGCACTAAACGTAATCTGATCTCAACCAAAACCTTTTCAGATCTTCTGGGACATTAAAGAAAGGCACACGCAAAGTTTCATTCAAATCCGTTCAGTAGTTTCGGCGCTATCGTGCTAACACACATACACACACACATACACACACACAGACATTTTTCAAAAACCACTTTTTTGGGTTCCTAGGACCTCAAAATGTAAAGATTTCATGTTATCTCAATTTTCGTTTTTGAACCAATTTTAGTAACCTCTCACAATTTTATTGTGGAGAGGTTAAAATGGTAAATTTCAAAGGTTTTGCTATTATGTTATCATAATTGAACCAATCCGTGAAATAAAAACAAGAAAGCAGTTAGGAACGTGAATTTTCTAAATTACCAATAATTGCGTTGGGTTGGATTACAATCTGTCAAGCACCAGGCAATAACAGTTGTTCCACAAGAATCAGTTCCTCGTCCCTTGTTTTTTAATTTTGTTATAAATGATATTGTGGATTGTGAAAGTAATTCAATTTGACTATTTTCGCCGATGATTTCAAACTATTTGGTGCCATTGATTTAAATATATTCGACTTCAAAATATGCCTAGTTTATATATTATTTTGAGTTGTCAGTTTACTTTAAAAACTAAAAGGGCAATGTACCAAGGGAAATGTTTGTGTCCCAGAATTTTGTTATGAATGAATGAGTAAAATGACAACTACCTTATTCAGTTGCCGCCGCTTTAGTCAACTGTTTATTTTGATCTTCATGGTTTTCACAACGAATTGCTTCAAGTATGCACACAATAAAATAAATAAAACCTGTGACATCTTATGACATAACAACAGCTAGTTATAGATTTTATTTATTTTATTGCTTGCGCCCCGTTGAAACCTAAACAAAGCGGAAATATATTATTGGCCGAACTGTCAGTAAATGGCTAAGTAGTTGTTTTTAATTCAACAGCCCCAATAAATAAATAAATAAACACCACAGAAATTAGACAATCCCCAATTCCAGAAGCCAGGGCTTGTGCGGAAGAGGGTTACACATTAAAAAAACGCGGACATACAACCATTTCCTCCAACAGTGCCAGTGCTGGAGCCAGGATTCGAACTCGGTGGTGCGATGTCCGTGTGATTAATCGCGATTGCCATCTCGCGCAAGCAAGCAAGCAAGCAAAATTGATTTATTTGAATTAAATGATACAGAACAGTTGCCTAGCCAGTATCTGCCTCGGGACCGATCGTGCAACTACCGCGCTGACGCGATGGCGGGTTGCATGGTCGGACGGGACAGGTCTGGGTCGGCGAAAACAATAATTAAGAACAACTAAACCTAAACTCCTATTTTACGATGAACAAATAAAAAATAGGTAATACAATTAAAATATATCCAAAAAACAGATTTAACGAAACTTAAAAACTACACTATATTTAAAGAACTCTCGCACAAAACACTTTTTAATTTCGCAGTTGACGCTAGGACCTCAAATTAAAGCAAGGAGCCTTCCGCGAGGTGTGTAACATCGGGCTGCGCATAGGCTGGCCTAAACTGTGATTTTAAAAATTTGGATTCCAAGAAAATTATAGTTTATTTGAAATTTTGATGGAAACGAATTTAGAAACAAAAATGTACAAACAGAAAACGAGAAAAAATAAACGCGACAAAAAGGTTACAAACAGAATTAAAGAGGGGGACAGGAAAGATTTAAAGATAGACAAAGTTATGAAATACTAGTAAAGGTGGACAGGGTAAGCGGAAGTTATAGTTGGTGAAACTTGGCTACAGAGGTTGCCGGAAAATCGGTAACGTCTGGTACGGTAAGGGGTGTTTGATCCGAAATGGGGCATTATGCTGTCTAATTTGTGTTATGTGTCTTGTTAGCGGACTATCGTCCAGTTTAAACGAGTAGAAGTTTTGAGAGATGCGTTGGACGTAGTCCGCTATCGGGGTTATGTCGTTGCAACGTGCGTATAGATCTCTGAGGGAGGTGTACCTTCCAGAATTTGAAATGAGGCGCATGAATTTGTGCTCAAACACTTGGAGTTTTCTCATTGTCGTGGCCGGTATGCTGCACCACACCGGCGCCGCGTATGTGATGGACGGTCTGACTACCATAGTGTACAATAGTTTTTTTATTCTGTCTGTTAAGTCTGCTACCCCTGACCATGAGCGGATACAGACTCCTGGACAGGGAGTAGACCGTCCGTACTGTCTCATTTATATGCGTGTTAAACGTCAGTCGTTGGTCCAGTCTGACCCCCAAGTAGTTCACGCATCTTTTGGTCGGAATTTGGTTTCCCCGGATCAAAATTGGAGTAATAATTCTATTCTCAGTAAATCGACGCGTGAAGACTATCGCCTCGGATTTCTCAGCGTTCACCCGAATCTTCCACTGGTCGTAATAAGCCGTGGCACGAGCCATGTGCGCCTTCAGTTAGCATATTTGCTGCTTGTGCGCTATGATAATGAGCGTACATGGCTGTGTCATCGGCGTACTTGGCCAGCTTCGTATTCGGGAACTCTGGGAAGTCGGAGACGTACAAATTGTACAACTTCGGAGACAGGCACGATCCTTGTGGGACTCCCGCGTGAATATCCCGCCGTGTTGAGAGTTTATTATTCACTCGAACCTGCAGGGATCTGCCTGTCAGGAACGAATGAATGAGCTTGATGAAGTGAGTTGGGAAGTTATAGTGATGCATTTTGTATAGTAACCCCGGAATCCAGACGGTGTCGAACGCCTTCTCAATATCGAGGAGCACCATGGTGGTGTTCTTCCCGAGGTTGTATTGTAGTTTGACGTCGTTAACTATCCTAACGACCTGTTGCACCGTGCTCCTGCCCCTCCTGAAACCAAATTGGGACTCGTCGTCGATGTGGAGCTCCTCCTGAACAGCTTCTAATCTGATCAGGACGAGCTTCTCCACCAACTTGGAGATCGCCGACAGCAACGAGATGGGCCTGTAGCTGCCATCTCGCGCCTTAACCCACTCGGCTATCGACCAAACAATTCAGGCAATCTTCTCAGTATAGTACAATGGAGGGTTAGTGACACCTGGATTTGGTTGTTATGACTGCAACTTGATACCTATTTTGTGGAGAACAATCGTACTAATACAACATGTCAATTGTCAACCAGATCAGAATTACTATATTGTGCTCTAACTGTTGTTCGCAGAATAAGTTTAGCCTTTGGCATGGCTAATATATTGAGTTATCGTGCTTGTTCTTACTATGACCTCGTGATGAAGCAGTATATAGCTATTGGCAAAAAACATCAACTCTTACTCGCAAAATGAATGATGATTCCGGAAGCACTAATTCTTCAAGTGACAGTCTAGTTATAGAAGCCCACGTTTTTATAAAGTACAATCCGCAGTTCATGTCCATATGCTACCAGATGAATACCACTTCTACATTGTTGAAGCGGTATTGACATTTTCAAATTCTCAAATATGAAAAAGTGTTAAATTTAACAAATAATTAGAGACCGATTACAATTATGGGTCATACACAATACACATATTATATTTTATTTCCAATATACACTAATCGGTGACTATTTTTATTACTGTTAATGTTTTGTTTTATTTTTTATGCGATGTAAAACAACGACAGGCGTAGTTAGTAGTTGGATGGGTGACCATTCCAACGGAAACCGCGTCCTCGCCTCACACATCTTCCAGCGGCTTGTATATCAGTGTATGCGCGGAAGCTATACAACCTTAGGCGAGGGTTGTATAGGAGATATACCATCCTTCGGAGGGGATGTAAAGCCGTTGGTCCCTTGTCTATTAAATGTTAGGCAAGTAGAAGAGGTTCGGCAAAATTCCTGGTTAGGGGTAGCTCGTCTACAGGCGTCGGTGTTAGGCCTCAGTAGCGGAAATAGGCCGACGTTAAATAAATGTATTAAAAAAAAAGAAAATGTTTTATTTTAAAAAACGTTCGTCTATATACTGGCAGTTTAACTTACATACATACAACGTTTTTTAATTAATTTCGCTTTTTTATCTTTATTTTCAAACTTCCTATCACACCTTTGTAACTAAAGAGCTAAAGCTTACGTTTGAAGTGATCATCAAAAATTAAAAATGTTTTTCAATGAATAACTAATTTATTTTATTTTTTTCATTATTGTGCATTCAACAAAACGTTACGCACTTTTCCTACGTTGTTACCCTAAGCCGTTCTTGTTCGCCTTTATCCTTTATCCTTTTTTGTAAATAACACTTAAATTTAATAAAGTTCTAACCTCAATACGTAATATTTCAATTTTTAAAGAGTGCTTGATGCTCGTAAAATAAAAAAACTTTTTCAGTGCCTCATCTCTAAACAGTTCTGAAACAGCGCACACTGACACAAGATACTCTTGTTAATGCAGTAACATGCGGAGTGAGGTGAATGGTTGTCGATATTGTACATAATTATTATATCTGCTGATGAAATCGCTAGTAAATGCTTAATAATAGAATAAATATTGATACATGAAATAAAAAAATTCCGGTACACTTACCCTTACCCTTATTAGGAATTCCGCTCGCAGTATATCTGTTTGTTGCCACTTTTTAAACTATAAATAATAGTATATCCATGAAATTTACATCAATTACATAAAATAATAACCTATTGTCAGAATCTGAGCTATTATGAAAAGTTTATTTGTCTCCAGTATATATGTAAATAAAGTTCTATTTCCTATTTGTAATTACGTGTGATCTATGTAAGTATGAAATTTAGCTGTCATCACTCTAAGTATATTGCTGAAAATGTTTAAGAAATCATGAGTATAGAAGTTTTTGCGCTTACTAAGCTTAACATTTAGGAAATAATGCATTTGTATAATTTTTGTGGATCATTTATTCTGGGTAAACTATGTAATTTATCTGTGGTAACCTCTATGCAGGGTGTTTCACGAGAAAATGGACATGGTTTAATGGGAGACAGATGACACCGAGGCTAATCAGAATCACCCATAGAAAAAACTGATTGGACACCCGTTGATGAAATACAGGGTGTTTTGCGTATTTTTGCCAACATTTCTTTTGGCAATGATTTTGTAATGGAATGGAATAATTACTTCATATTTGGCTAATATAATACGCTAGTGATCCTGAATAAATACATATATGACAAAGAAAACATGCAGGTCCGGACTTGACAAAAAGTTGTTTTTGTTGTTTTTTAAAGAAACAACACCCTGTATATATATTTTTTCAAATTTCGATATTTAATTCGAATAGTACCTAAAAAACTGAGCAAAATGTCTTCATTACTTTTTTTGTCACAATTTCACCGTTCTCGAAATACATTCTACTAATCACCACAGTATGAGATTTATCAAAATATCAATGAATTGACACTTGCTAAAAATGCTTCCACAATTGAAATTATTCATTTACTTTTTCTTCAACAGTAGATATTATGTTGTAATTAACAATTTTTAACATTAATCTCTTGTGTGATATTAGGGAGGGGGAGAAATAAATAAAGCATAAATGTTACATATCATCGAACAAATCATCTATTTTAGTACGCTCATGTATTGAAAACTAGTAAAACAACAACATAACATATCTATCGACAACAATAATAGCGGTAGCAACAAATTAACATATCAATAATGCACATAATAACAGAATAATAACAAACTATGAGCATCGTTTACAAATCCAATGATTAAACTGTTTTTAAACGTTAAACGAGTTAATTTTTATACTATTGATCATAGTAGCCTTATCTCAAAATGACAACTATTAGGAAACAAACGATTAGTAGTTATACTTATTCCGTACCAATTTTTGAACAAAGAATATACTGACATCATTTTCATCTACGGATATTGTAAAGGAAATGATAGAGTAGCAGGGAGGGAATATCGAAGACGGTTTCCTAATAGACGACAACCTGACCATAAAACTTTCGAGTCCGTACATCAGTATTCTGCAGAACATGGAAAGTTTCCCATTAGTGTAGTTGTGGAACGCAATATAGGATAGGAGGTAAACTTATAGTGGAGTAAATATAGATTTGCAGAGAAAATTTTACGTGGATAAATTAAAACTGAAAAACCACCCTTAAAAATGACCGATTTACCCCATTTCCGCAAAAAAGAGTTCCACCACCTACTCGAAGCAGAAAACTCAGGGTATTCTTAGTTTCACCAAAACAAACTTATTTTTCTATGTCGCGTTGCTCCATGTAAAATTTTCTCTATAGCCTTATTTTCGGCTATTTTTACACCACTATTAGAAAACAATACATTACATATGGTTCACAAAAATCCAAGTTTAAGTACGCAAAAAGTTAGTACTCTGATTGGTGTTTGTCACACTAGAATATGGAGGATATGCGAAAAGAAAATGTTTACCCATACCACATTCAATTAGTACAGCGTCTTGAACCAGGCGACGACGTCAGTCGACTGACTTTTTGTCTTTGGCTGTCTGAAAATCAACGGATAATTACAGAACCTTATTCACAGACGAGGCGCAATTTACAAGAGACGGAATAAATAATTCGAAAAATGTTCACATATGGGCCCAAGAGAACCCACACACAATGTCGTTCACAATATAGATTTCTAGTCAATGCTTGGATAGGACTTGTAGGCGGTAACTTGTTAGGGCTACATTACTTTTAAGGTACACTTAATGGTAATGTCAATCTTAATTTTTTACAACATATGTTACCGACACTTTTAGAAAATTTAAATATTCGAGGTATGTTCTATCAACTTGATGGAGCCCCACCACATTTCTCTAACTAAATTAGAAATCATTTAAATGACACATATCCGGACAGATGGATTGGTTGCGGAGGTCCTCATTTATGGACGGCAAGGTCTCCGGATTTGAACCTTGTTGACTATTTTTTATGGGATCACTTAAAGAGCGAAGTCTACAATAGGGACATTAATGACAGGGCTCAATTAATTCAGAGGATTGTTGAATGCTGCAATGAAATTAGAAATAACCCAATTATGATAAGAAAGCTGGGGGAGGACATTTTGAACATAAAATTTAATTATAATTCTTATTTGCGAAATTCTTTCCGCTCGTAGTTTGTTATTATTCTGTTATTATGTGCATTATTGATGTGTTATTTTGTTGCTACCATTATTGTTGTTGTTGCTAGATATGTTATGTTGTTGTTTTACTAGTTTTCAATACATGAGCGTAATAAAATAGATGATTTGTTCGATAATCTGTAACATTTATGTTCTTTTTTATTTCTCCTCCTCCCTAATATTACACAAGTGATTAATGTTAAAAATTGTTAATTACAACATACTATTTAGGTACTGTTGAAGAAAAAATAAATGAATGATTTCAATTGTGGAAGCATTTTTAGCAAGTGTCATTCATCGATATTTTGATAAATCTCATATTGTGGTATTTAGTGGAATGTATTTCGAGAACGGTGAAGTGTGGCAAAAGTGGTACAAGAAAAAAGAAATAATTGTACATACATATATATAAATGATGTTGGGTGGGCACGGCGAAGTTTAGCTCAAGGCTACTCTTAACTTAACCATGCGGAGAGTGAGTAACAAATATTAAGGCAAATTTAAGAGAAGTAGGACAATTCCTAAACCTAACATAAGCATTATATCTAACACTAAATTCTACAATAGTTAAAAATGAATCTAAAGTATATAAAGCTGAACAAAAAGGAAGGAAAAGAAATGGGAAAAGAAAGCAACAGGGGGCAATATGGCGAAAGAAGTATTAGGTTAGATAGACGAAAGTATAAGAACTAGGCTAAATTAAATTTCCCGTTACTGTTTTGCAAACAAGTATCTTTATATACTTTTTTGAAATTGGTTACAACTTAAAAGCTGATAGCTATTGGGAATACTATTGTATAGTTTTACTGCATTGAATGTGAACGACCTATTAAACATAGCAGTAGAATGCTGGGGCATAGTAAGCATATTCGTTTGTCTGACGTTGACCGAGTGAACAAGCTTTCGGGAAATAAGTTTATCTTTGAGATATCGAGGTGATGTTGTGAGAAGTAGTTTATAGCGAAAGACAAGAAAGTTTAACTTTACTAGATCTTCGATTCTTAACCAATGCAAATCATGGAATTTGAGAGACACATGGTCATATTTACGTAGATTGAATATGAAGCGACAGCAGTTGTTTTGTACCTTTTAGATTCGATTTCTCATAATTTGATCAAGGCAGAAAAAATATACAATATTACAATAGCTAAAGATAGACATAACTAATGACTCACACAGCTTCTTTCTTAGATTTGAGTCTATAATATGTTTATTAGCATATAACATTTTTAACCGTATATAGGATCTTTGCAAGAGTTTAGAAACATGACTCGTAAATCGAAAGCTTCTCATCTAATAATGGTCCTAGATTTTTTGACGTATTACAGAAAAATAATTGAGTGTCATTTAATTGTAACGTTAGATTGCTTTTTACATCTATCCGTTGTTTATCTGGGCAAAAGACATAACTGGAGTTTTATTTGGGTTAAGCTTGAGGTTATGGTTGACTGAGTATGTGTAGATTGATCTAAGATTGCGATTAATTTCAAGTGAGGCTTCATCAACTGCATGCAAGTCAAAGCATTTCAGTAACTGAGTATCATCTGCATAAGTCTGAAGAATAGAGGAACGTATTGTAGAGAAATATCCGAGGTATAAATTAAAAATAACAACGGGACGAGTATCGAGCCCTGTGAGACACCTGAGATGATTGGACTTGCCTGAGATGATTTATCAAGAATGCATACTTGTTGGTATCTATCTTTTAGGTAACAATTGAAAAAATGCACTGAGTTATCATCAAATCCGTAGTAATGTAGTTTGGCGCAGAGTAGATCGTGGTCTATGGTATCAAACGCCTTTGAGTAATCGAGTGATACCAGTATAGTCACTAATTTATTGTCGTAAGCCCTAAATATATTATCAGTAAGATTCAATAATGCCGTAGTGGCACTATATGATTTTCGAAAGCCTGATTGATGGTGTGGCAAGATTGAATATTGTGAAAGACGAGACTCAATTTGGGCATATACAATTTTTTCCAGTTTCTTTGAAAGAACAGGTAGTAGGCTTATTGGTCTTAAATCGCTGACTAGGCTGGGAGAGTTACTTTTAGGTTTGGGTGTGATTATTGCCACTTTCCACGCATTAGGAAAGTATCCTGCTTCCAAACAACAGCTAATAATATTACATATCGAAATTTGAAAAAATATACAGGGTGTTGTTTCTTTGAAAAACAACAAAAACATCTTCTTGTCAAGTCCGGACCTGGATATTTTCTTTGTATTTATTCAGGACAACTAGCGTATTACATGAGCCAAATATTATTCCATTCCATTACAAGTAATGACCAAAAGAAATGTTGACAAAAGTACATAAAACACCCTATATTTCGTCAGCGGATGTCCAACCAGCTATTTCTATGGATGATTCTGATTACTCTCAGTGTCGTCTGTCTCCTATTAAACCATGTCCGTTTTCTCGTGAAACACCCTGTTTACAAACGAAATATTTGACATATTATGTAATATATATTCCATATTGTATAGTATCCATGATACCCGAATTGCAGTCATTACACATTTTTATTATTTTAAATGCTTAAGAAATTCCATTTTAACCAGAGAGAGAATATTAGCAACATGAAGAAAACCTTCACGGTTGATTTGTGTTAAAACTTTAATCACAAACAA
Organism: Leptura quadrifasciata; assembly: GCA_963675555.1. Lineage (NCBI taxonomy): Eukaryota > Metazoa > Arthropoda > Insecta > Coleoptera > Cerambycidae > Leptura > Leptura quadrifasciata. The sequence goes on along the minus strand of OY776676.1, from coordinate 109,957,536 downwards.
AATTACATTAGAAATATGTTTTGTTTTTCTGAATTATAATAAAAAAATTAAATGAATTATTATATTTTTTGCATATAAACTATAATTAACAAAATCATTTGACCATGATAATAGGTCTGTTTTTAGCGGAAACAAAGCATCTATTCGGCTAAATATGCAGTATAATATTTTGTAACTGTACATACACCTCATTTTTCTGAATAAGTATATGTAAAGAAAATATCCCTTAATTTTTCTTTTAGGGTATCGTTCTTATACTCTTTAGGCCAATGATTTGTAACACAAACATGTGTTACCCTGTGTTATCATTCATTAAAATATCGATTAGGGGTATCGCTAAAAACTGTGTCTGCCTACTTTAAAATACATTTCATTATATAAAAAATACAAGTATACAAAATAGTAAATATAAATAGTGGAACTAGTCAATTTAAATTATTAAAAAAAAGAAATCTCCCCAAGACTATAAAAACATCAGGCAGTAAAAGAGCCTTTAGTTTTAAAGACTTGCATGGATTTAGTATTTTGAATTTCCAAAAATTAAAATTTTCCTGCATAACATTTTTTAGAAAATATGGGTCCAGTATGAAACGAAATACCCACAGAATAACTTCTAATACTTCAGAAAGTGAGAAAATATTATTTATTAAATGTACTGTTTTGTCCTTTAACCGTGACGAAAATTGCCTGTTTGCTAAAAATTTAAAATTAACCACATTTTCATCGTCAGTTCATTGTCGCCACTTATTGAAAATCATACACGAAAAAGTGTTTTTTGTAAGAAATTTTGTAAGCTTTCATTTATGTCTTATGAATGAAATGAAATGTTCACGTAAAGTCAAAAGAAACGATGATATATACAAAAAAAGGAATTAAAAAATAATATTTGTTAAATTTTTCTGAACAAAAACAGTTTTCAAGAACTTTTTTTTAAAGGTATTTCCTTGTGAACGATTTATGCTATTGCATTACTTTCATATATACATATACAGAGTGTCTCACCGTGAACTGAATTGATCGATATAGAGAAAAGTACGCATCAGAAAATTTTGAAAATTTAGATAATTACTAATGTCGGTGTGGCCAATTACAAGCAGCTGGCACTTCCGCTTATACCGGAAGTCGATACCAACTTGCTTATTTCAAATGGAACACCCTATATATTTTTTTATTATTAGCCGTTACTCGAGTCCGAGTATAAAAATGTTACAGTCGATAAATTGTGTACAATAAAAAACAAGTAAAAGTTGTAGTCTATTGTAATTCCCATTCATCTACGGTGCACACGACTATGGCTATAGAGGCCAATTCGAGAGAGCACATGTCGACCGCAGTCAGGACAAACATAGACCTGGTTAGGTCTTGGATTCGGCCTTCTTGCAGCAACATTTCCTTGATAGCTGGCCACAACCCCTCGCCATTCGGATCTGTCCGCTGCAAGTTGTTCCCATTGCTCGTCTGCAATACCGCAGGATTTTAGATTTTCATGGAGAGCGTCTTTGAACCTCTTTCGTTGACCGCCACGCCTTCTTCTACCGCTTAGCAATTCACCATAAAGTGTACATTTAGGAAGGCGGTTATCATGCATACGATGAACGTGACCTGCCCATCTTAGGCGTGCTCTTGAAATAAGCACCTCAATTGGAAGGCTGTTTGCTCTCCTGAGTACTTCCACGTTTGATATGTGATGGAACCAACGGATTTTCATCATACTTCTGAGGTGTCTTTGCAGAAAACGTTCTAATTCTTTCACATGACGACGGTAAGTGACCCAGCTTTCACATCCATATAGCAGTGTTGGAATGACAACTGCTCTGTAGACAGCCATTTTCGTTGACAAAGCAAGGTCGTGGTTGTCAAATACTCTCTCTCTCTAAGTCCCCAGAGTGCTCTAGATGCAGCGTTAATTCTATTGCGAATCTCGCTGTCCATGTTTGCTTTGTCATTAACAACGTTGCCTAAGTAATTGAACTGATCCACCACTTCAAAAGAATTTCCGTTAAGTGTAATGTCTATTTGGTTCACTTGATGAGGAGTTGACATAATCTTAGTCTTTCCAATGTTGATTTTAAGTCCCAAGGAATCATAGCTCTGGGCATACACATCTAAAAGTTCTTGAAGCTCTTCCGGCGTAGAGGCTAAAAGTGCACAGTCATCCGCATACTGGAGATCACAAATGAATCGTGTGCGTGTCTTCGTGAAAGCTCTAAAGCGCCCTATGTTAAAAAGTCCGCCATCAAAACGGTATCTGAGACCTATTCCTCTGACTGTCAGTTTGTTGTCAACAATAATTGTTAGAGCAGTGGTAAACAAATTAAAGAGTAGGGGTGCCAGGACACATCCCTGCCTAACTCCAGTGAGGGTTTGGAAAGGTTCGGTTGCCGCATTATTATACATAACCTGGGCGTTGTTGTTTGTATGTAGACTGCGACATACTTCCACAAATTTTCTAGGGATACCTAAGCGGAACATAATTTTCCAGAGCACTTCCCTGTCCACCGAGTCAAACGCCTTGGTTAAATCAATGAAGGCCATGTGAATTTCTCCTTGATGTTCGAGTGCTTTTTCTTGAAGCTGTTTAAGTGTGAAGATTAAATCTGATGTGCCTCGGTTTGGTCTAAAGCCACTCTGTGTTTCAGGAAGTAACTTTTCCATAACAGGTATTAGCCTATTTGCCATCGCTTTAGTGAGTATCCTCCCTCCAACAGCCAGGAGAGCTATACCCCTGTAATTTCCACAGTCCGCAGCGCTCCCTTTGTTTTTGAAGAGGTTGATTAAAAGTGTATCACGAAACTCCTGCGGAGCTTGACCACTTTCCCACACGACATCAAACAGTTTTTTGAGGTAGGGTATGAGCTCTGACGACACAGCTTTAAAGATCTCAGCTGGGAGTGAGTCGGCGCCGGGAGATTTGTTATTTTTTAGCTGCCCAATGGCTGTTAAGATCTCTTCCGTTGTTAGTGGTTTATCTAAGTCTTCGAAGGTGTCATATTGAGGGATAAGATTTATAGTAACGTGATCGGCTTGACTTTGCTGGTTAAGAATGTTAGAGTAGTGTTTTTTCCATCGGGCTCTTATTTCCTGGTCCTCTTTGAGGAGATTTCCATTTAAATCTTTAATAGGGCACATATTTTTCCGACTGGGGCCGTACACTGCTTTTACTCCTTGAAAGAAATTCCTGTAGTCGTGTGAATCGGCGTACCTTTGAATTTCTCTGGCCTTGCTTGCCCACCACTCGTTCTTTATTCTTCTGATTTCGCGTTGCGTTTCATACTTAGATTGGGTAAAAGCTTGTGCTTTTGATGAGTCGTTGGGGTGGTTGATAGCGTTTTGGAAGGCAGTATGTTTGCGGTCAAGAAGTTCTTGTATAAAAGCTTCATTATCATTGAACCAGTCCTCCTGTTTTTTACTTGCTGCAGTGCCAAGAATTTCCTCACTCGCACTTGTTAAACTGTCTTTAATTTGTGTCCAGGTAGCAGCGACATCTGCAGAATTGGTTTCTTCTAGTGCACTCAAATTCTCTTGAACTTTTTGCTTTAGCTGTTCGATGGTTTGTTGGTCACGCAATTTACTAATACAGAGACGGAGTCTACGTTTTACTTGAGTTCTTCGGTGTTTGGGTCTCATAACAATTTTCATTTTAGAGACAACAGGACGATGATCGGTCCAACATTCGCTATCAATGCGCGCCTTTGTAATTTGGACGTCCTTGAGATGCTTCCTACGTACGATAACATAGTCCAGTAGATGCCAGTGACCTGATCTGGGGTGACGCCAGGTACCTTTAAATTTATCCTTTTGTCGGAAAATGGTGTTTGTTATAACTAGATCATGTTCGGCGCATTTAGTTAGGAGTAGTTGACCGTTAGCGTTCATGTTGCCCAAACCGTTCTTGCCTATGATGCCTGGCCAGGTGTCTGCATCTCTCCCTACTCTAGCGTTAAAATCGCCAAGAATAACGAGTCGTTCCGTTTTAGGTATTCTACAGAGGGTTTCTTCCAGCTGTTGATAGAAGCTTTCCTTGGTTTCGTGACTTGCATCCAGAGTGGGAGCGTAGGCGCTTATTAGATTTACCGCATTGCCATCTGATAGCTCATAGCGTAGCAGCATTAGACGCTCGGATAGGCCTTGTGGTACTTGTGTTAAGTTGGATACAAGTTGATTCCGAACGGCAAATCCTACTCCATGTTGTCTTCTTGAACTGGTGGGAAGACCTTTCCAATAGAAGGTGTAGTACTTTTCTGTGAGAGAGCCTTCCTCCAAAAATCGAGTTTCGCTGAGAGCTGCAACGTCAACATTGAGTCGGTGAAGTTCTCTATCTATTAGAGCAGTTCTTCTTTCAGGCCGATCGGTGCGAGTGCTGTCGTTCAAAGTACGAACATTCCAAGCGTAGATGAAAGAATTAGTTTTGTTGAATTTAACTTGTCGGTGTTTTTTCGACATTCGAAAAGGTGTCCCTGTGGGCACCCTCCCCCGGAGATCCAATCGGGAGTGTATTTTACCTCCGGATGATTTTGTCCCACTTGAACGCTCCATCATTTTTTTAAAGCCTTAATCGACTGAAAACGAAGCTGCATTTGAAGTATTAGCTGGAGCAGGTATGCAACTGACCAGCTTGGTTGCGGAAGGCGAGTGGTGTGGTCCCATGGCACAGAAGGAGACTGCGACGATGGGGTAACCAAACGATTCCAAAAGCAACCTTTGTGTGCGGTGGGTTATTTTTACCGCACTCTTCGTGAGAAGGTGGATGTGCTCACGGCAAAAGGTAAGGGTTATTCCGCCCTTACTCGGTCGTTAGAGCCTCGTTAGTGAAAACAGGGTGCGCCAAGTTCAAATTGAACTCATCGCGAAGATGAGGTTAACAATTATATATATATATATATATATATATATATATATATTAACAATAACAATAACAATTATATATATATATATATATATATTTTAGGGTTTTCGAAAAGAGCATAAAATTCTGAGTCGATAATATGTAGCATATCCTATACCTAAATCTAGCCGTTGCATTTTTGCCTTGACAAAACCATAATTTTTAAAATTTTCCAGTATGCGTTTTACAGTGTTTGGTGACGGTTTCCGTTTTTCTGGATATCGAGTAGCAAATGTGCTGCAGGTTCTTGATATTACTTTATCACATTCTCCATAAATAATAAACAAATTTAAGAAGTCTTCGTGGGTGTAATTTAAACGTGCTGGCATTTTTTGACATAAGATTTTGACTGATTGTTTTTAATCATGGCTATTTTGATGAAATGATTACAACAATTCATGAATTTCTAATAAAATCGCAAATATTTCAAAAAGTTGTAACTTTAACCCCCACAATGCTAATATCAGAAAAGAGGGAATTAAATTTTACACAAACGCAAAAAAATACAGGGTGTTCCATTTGACCTAAACAAGTTTTCGCGGTTTGAAGTTGACAAAGTGTAAAGCGAAAAACGGAACACTTGCTATGATATTATTGAATTTATTTCAGTTGTAGAACGTAGTTCTCCTTGTGTTCTTTTTATTTGAAAAGAATCAAATGAGGATCTTTTACATGAAGAAAGTTATAACGGTTCTTGCAAACCGTTGCACCTGTCAAATTTTTTATAAAATGTCAAATATCTCTGAAACGGCTAGGTTTAGGTATAGGATATGCTACATATTTTCAACCTAAAATATATAGGGTAACGACATTAGTAATTATCTAAATTTTCAAAATTTTCTGATGCGTACTTTCTCTATATCGATCGATTCAGTTCCCGGTGAGACACCCTGTATATATAAACTAATAAAAATAGGTCAAAACCAATTTTAAAAAAATTGTTATGCACAGTTCCTGTAGGAAAATTTTAATTTATTATAAAAAAGACATTTTGCTAATAGCTTTAAACAGCTGTAACTCGTGAAGGTTACTTGGAGCTCATTTTATAGATAATTTAATTTTCTTCATTATTGCCTAAAACCAATCAAAAAATAGCTATTCGTCGAAATGCACTTGAAAATGATAATTTTTCAAGTTTTTCCCTTTTATCTCTATTCACTCGTTATCAAAACGATTTTGTATATACACCAACATATTCAAAATTTGATTCTCTTAACTCTCATTAAATATACAACGTGCGCACGATCTATCGTTTTCGAGTTTTTATCGAAACAAGTGTTCTGATAGCCCTCTATGATGTTTAATAATTCATATTTCTGCCAATATTGATCGAATGGAAATAAAAAATAGAAGAAAATTGTTGGTAATCGAATTCTCTGCAACTTTCGTTTCAAATATTTTGCGATCCGAATGACCATTTTCGAGATTTAGCGAAAACGTGCGCGTTTCCATTGCGTCACAAAACTGTCAAAATTCCAAGAAAAATCTATCTCGGTTCCAATAGATCGTACGAGGTTTGAAAAAGAACGAAATTGTGCAGACTTTTGTTACCTATAATTTTCATGTGTACATATTCTACAATAAAATTGATACTTTCCGATTTCTCTGAATTATTTCATCCAAATCGACAAACTTCGTCCCATTTTACTGTGCTATAACTTTCAAAAGTTGATAAAGAAATTTAAGAAACATTCCTATCCATTTTCATTCTGCAAATAATCTATACATATATCCCTCATCTGTTAATTTTAATCACTCAGACTGTGTGCAGCTTCATTTTTATAATTTCGCCTTTAAGCAAATACATTCATATATTTTTAGTGGAGTAAGGCAAACTAAAAATAGCGGATAATAATACAATTCTTCGTAGAGATTCCAAACTTTGGGTAGTTGTTAGTTGTCTTAAAAAAATTAGATATTCCTAGAATATCTATCTTCTGCAAGTGTCGGAACGTTGTTTTAAACTCAAAAAGGGGTAAATTAACCCTTCTAGGAATATCTTATCTTTAAGGCAACTAACAACTACCCAAAGTTTGGAATCTCTACGAAAAATTGTATAACACTTCGATTACCTTACTCCATCTACTATTTAGATAAGTTTCGCCGATTAAACATAAGGAATTGGGGATATAATCCCCGAAAATATACATAATATTTTCACTGTATAAAAACAGACTTACACTTACTCATTCAATAGACTTTTCGATATATAATAATCATATTTCCTGAAAAATATAGGAGTTAGGCAACATCCTACCTTCGCCACTAATAGTAGACCTAATCTAAATCAATACACTGGCATCCAGGGAGAAACAACAAAAGTTTATTGCTGAACGTGCAACTTTGATAAATTCAGGTTTTTCTGAACATTTAACACAAGAAACTAAGTAAAACATTGGTAAAATATGAAAAGAGAAAGAGAAAAAGTAAACAATTGCTTAATAACATTTCTATGAAGTTGCTTCAAGTTCCGTTATATGACGCTACAAATACACTAAAACTATAAAATAAAATTTCAAAAAGACTTAAAAGCAAAAGTGACTTGAAACTAGTTTAGAATAGGAGGGAAGGTTGTCAATTCGTCGGATATATTTTGTATGTATGATCACCGGGTGCCAATTCAATTCAACAAAGATTTATTAAAATTAAAAGCATACAAACAATTGCCTAACCAGAGCCTGCCCCATAACCGACCATGCAACCACCGCGCTGACGCGGTCGCGAATTGCAGGCCGGCCGGAACAGATCTGGGTCGGCGAAAACAAAAATGAATAACTAACCTAAGCACCTTTTGCAACAAGCAAATAAAATTAGGTAATACTATTTCAACATAAAACAATAAAGATTTTTAAGAACAACTTAAAACTACACATATTTTTAATAACTAACTCACTGTTACACACTGTAACACTTTTTTTAAAATTTTGTAGTTGACGCAGATACCTTAATCTAAACGAGGCACCTTCTGCGAAATTCATAAACGCCGAGCTGCACATGGCTGGCCTAAACTTTTGGCTTTAATAATTTTAATTTTCAGAATGTTTAATTTATTTGATATTCGTGATGAGAAGTAAATTTAGAAAAACAAAAATATACAAACAGAGAACAAGAAAAACAACAAACAAAACGGACACAAACAGAAAGGAAGAGGGGGACTGGAAACATTTAAAGATAGTCAAAAGGTATGAAATATTAGTAAAGGTGGATAGGGTAAGCGGAAGTTATAGTTGGTGAAGCTTGGCTAGAGAGGTTGCCGGAAAATCGGTAACGTCTTGGATGGTAAGGGGTGTTTAATCCGAAATGGGGCATATGCTGTCTAATTTGTGTTATGTGTCTTGTTAGCGGACTATCGCCCAGCTTGAATGAATAGAAGTTTTGAGAGATGCGTGGGACGTAGTCCGCTATCGGCGTTATGTCGTTGCAATGCGTATAGAGGTCTCTGAGGGAGGTGTACCTTCCTGAATTTGAAATGAGGCGCATAAATTTGTGTCCAAACACTTGAAGTTTTTTCATTGTCGTGGTAGGTATGCTGCACCACACCGGCGCCGCGTATGTGATGGACGGCCTAATCACCATCGTGTACAACAATTTTTTATTTTGTCGGTTAAGTCTGCTACCCCTGACCATGAGTGGATACAGATTCCTGGACAGGGAGTAGACCGTCCGTATTGTCTCATTTATATGGGTATTGAACGTCAGTCTTTCGTCGAGTCTTACCCCCAGGTACTTCACGCATCTCCTGGTTGGAATTTTGTTTCCCCTGATCGAAATTGGTGTTAAAATTTTGTTCTCAGTAAAACGACGTGTGAAGACTATCGCCTCCGACTTCTCAGCGTTCACCCGAATCTTCCACTGGTCGTAGTAAGCCGTGGCACGAGCCATGTGCGCCTTCAGCATAATGTTCGCCACTTGCGCGTTGTGAGAATGCGCGTACATGGCTGTGTCATCGGCGTACTTGGCCAGCTTCGTATTCGGGAACTCTGGAAAGTCGGAGACGTACAAGTTGTACAACTTTGGAGAGAGGCACGATCCTTGCGGGACTCCCGCGCAACTCTCCCGCCATGTTGATAGTGTATTATTCACTCGAACCTGCTGGGATCTGCCCGTCAGGAATGAATGAATGAGTTTAGTGAAGTAAGTCGGAAAGTTGTAGTGGTGTAGTTTGTAGAGTGACCCCGGGATCCAGACGGTGTCGAACGCCTTCTCAATATCGAGGAGCACCATGGTGGTGTTCTTCCCGAGGTTGTATTGTACTCTAACATCGTTAACTATTCTAACGACCTATTGCACCGTGCTCCTGCCCTTTCTAAAGCCAAATTGAGACTCGTCATCTATGTGGAGCTCCTCCTGAACAGTATTTAGTTTGATCAGGACGAGTTTCTCCATGATCACCGGGTACCAGTGTAAAAAATATTGCGTTATCTCTTCAAAAAATTTAAAATATCAATCCACGCTCCTTATCGCAAATTTGGTGAATGCGTTGGTGAAAGTGAATTAGTTTTAGATTTGTGGCAAATAATGAAAATATCTTACGTGCTGTGCAATGTGCATGCCAATATCATAATATTTTATTTCACTATATAGAAGCTAAATAAGAGACTACCCAATAAGGCGTTGAATTTAAGTGCCTGATGCAGTCTTAGGGCACTGATTGCTGCCTCCTTCCTCACATGCAAATGCAGATGCAGTAGGTTGAGCGTTTCCTCCATAGCTGCTGTGGGACAGGAGATCATTGCCCCTGTAGTCAAGGAGTTGTAATTTCTGTAACTTTCCTTGTGCTAATTTTTCTTCCGTTTTTGGCCATTATACGCATCGTGCTTAGGTCAGCATAGGTCTGACAACAGAAAGGTACGATCGGTGTGTCATTTTCGGCTTCAGAGTCCCAAGACCTACCAAACAGCCTACGGCACATCAAAACAGTCACTGTTGCTTTTGTAAGCGTTCTTTCCAAATGCAAATGCGACGGTAGCTCAGTGTGTTAAAGCGTCGTTAAATACCATCTGGCAGAACTTCTGAAATTTTACCAGAAATGGAAAATAAATATCAATCTCGATAAAACCGAGATTATATTTACATAGGAAGTTCACAAACATTCGAACTTTTGACAAACTAACAATTAATAATACTGTTATAAGGGAGAAGAGCTCGGTCAAGTACCTGGGGGTAACTCTAGATACGAGACTGTGTTTCGGACCCCCACATGACGAAAATTATAAACAGTACGTATGCTGCCTTAAGTCGACTATATCCATTAGTCAACAAAAGGATCAAATTATCTAAGGACAACAAGTTAACAATTTACAAAGTAATACTTAAACCCATCCTCACCTATGCATGTGCGTCATGGAATACCATTTCTGATGCGCAGTGCAATAGACTTCAGAGGACACAAAATAAAATCCTTAGACTACTAATACAGTCAAATAGATGCACCCCATTCTATAGTTCCACAGGGAATATAACATTCCCCTGATGAAAGATTATATATTAGAGACGGCTGATAAGTTTTTTAGACAAAAAGTTATGAGTTCACCCCTAACTTCAAATTTAACGAGTATGAAGAGCTTCAACGAAGTTCCTCATACTCACAAATTGTTGCACGAGGGTTTACCCCTTTACCACGAACGGTAATAAAAGTACCTCAACGTATAATTGGTTATGTCTTGTAGCGGGAGAATAATCTTGTATATGAGAGTCTTTCTATATGTACAATTTGTAAATAGTAAATATTTTTAGTTTTTTAGTTATACATAGTTTTTGAAATCATATTTATTTTAATTTTAGCTGAAAAAACCGGTGCATTTTTAAGTGTAAATTTCATTTTTTAAAACAGGTTTTTGTTTCAGTTTCCTGTGCACGCACTCATAAGTTGCATAAGGTTAAGAATATGACTGGTGGTCGAGAGGTGAGCGCCCTTGCCAATCATCCGAAAATTCCGGGTTCGATACCCCGGTCGTGGCAGTGTAAAATACTGTGAGAGGGATTTTTCCATTATACACGGATATTGGGTGTGTCCCTTGTCTCTAAATGTGTAGCCTCCTCCTACTCCAGATTCTTCTAGAACCTTCCGGAATAAAGGGGGTCGTAATTACCTGTGGTGTTATTATGTTGTTATTATAACCTCATGTGCGCCTCTCACAGTCATGTCCAGGTCATCAGCATAGCCCTGAACGTTGAAGCCACAATTACTCAATTTATGGAGGAGATCATCGACCACCATTGACCACAGAAAGGGTGATAGAACTCCACCTTGCAGAGAACCTCTGACTGCAGTCACCGTGGCCGATTCATCCCCACATGTGTACTTCTTAGAATGAAATGGATCCATTTGATTTTTGAGGCTTGCATTCCTCTTTTTATGGATTTGTAGGAGATGTTGTCAAAAGCACCTTCTATATCTACGAAAGCACACAGAGCCAGGTCCTTTACCATAAATGTATTTTCAATGCCTTTGACCAGACCATGTAGAGCATTTATTATCGATTTTCCGGGTTGATAGACAAATTCTTTTGAGTGACGCGGTGTCCCTGCAAGGATTTCGCTTCTCGTATATTGATCCAGTATTTTCTCCATTATTTTTAGGAGAAATGGAAAAATGAGGTTAAGCTAATGAGGCATATGACTTAGGCTCGTCTAGTGGACACCTGTCTATTTTTTGAATAAACGCCACCTCGACTTTCTTCCAAACTTGCGTAATATTCCCAAGAGTTTAGCTTGCTATGAGTATACTTTTTAGGCATGGTATAAGTTCCTCAATTCCATGTTGAAGCAGATCAGGATAAGTGCCATCTCTGCCTGGTGATTAGATATCGCCCATTTAATTTTGTTAGGGGTGAATATTTTTCCAACTATCTTTTTCCTTTTTTAGTAAGATGGTATGCATCCTCATCCAAATAAGCCTGTGGAAATTTACCTTCAGTTATGTGGGAACCTGCGAAGTGAGTACCTCTTGTGTTTTCCTGCTGACTCTGCATATTCACCATTGGGCTTATTGAGCAGCCCTATCCCATTTGAGTCGTCTTCTGCAAGAACTTTTTGTAGACTGACTGTTGGAGTTCATTCATCTATCCCTTCACAGAATCATCCCTATTATCTTCTTTTAGACTTTCTCAATTTTTTGTTGTATTCCGTAAGAGCTTTTTTTTTAGTCCTCCTAGTTTCCAGAGTTTCTGGCTCTATTAAAAGTTTTCCTAATCTCAACCCTAAGGCGACTAAGGCCCTTACTTCATCAACTGCTCTTTATTTATCTGGACAATTTTTTTCATAACATGAGGTCATGATATTTTGTAGTTAATATAAGGCTATATCTAATTTCACTATTATGATGATGGAGTGTGTGATACCTTCGACCTACCATTCTCCGCACCTTATTACAGCCGCCTCGAAGTCGAATTGAATATGCCTATGGTTCGCCATGGAAAGCTTTTTTATTAAATCAGTTATAAGTGGAAAGTGTTACGATTAAAACTTCTTTTGTCATAAAAAAATTTAAAAAATCTCGGTTTTTAAGAAACTTATCAAAAAAATATCTTTTAAAAATTCTGTTCAAGAATACACAGAAGGGCTTGGAGTTACTTAGGAAGGGAATGGAAGGGCTTGGAATTACCTTCAGTTATGTGGGAACCTGCGAAGTGAGTACCTAAAAATACTCTTATGTTTTCCTGCTGACCTTCTGCATATTCACCATTGAGCTTTTTGAGCAGCCCTATTCCATTTGAGTGGTCTTTTGCGAGAACTTTTTGTAGACTGGCCGTTGGAGTTCATTCATCTATCCCTTCACAGAATCATCTCTATTATCTTCTTTTAGACTTTCTCAATTCTTTGTTGTATTCTGTAAGAACATTTTTGTAGTCCTCCTAGATTTCAGAGTTTCTGGCTCTATTAAAAGTTTTCCTAATCTCAACCCTAAGGCGACTAAGGTCCTTACTCCACCAGGACACTCTACTCTCTTTCAAGTGCTCTTTATTTAATTGGACATTTTTTTTTCATAACACGAGGTTATGACGTTTTGTATTTAATATGAGGCTATATCTAATTCCTCTATTATGATGATGGAATGTGCGGTACCTTCGAACTCTCATTCCCCGCACCTTATTACAGTCGCCTCCAAGTCGAATCGAATATGTCTATGGTCCGACATGGAAAGGCCATCCGTAACATGCCAGCTTATTTTATTAAATCAGTTATAAGTGGAAAACTTCTTTTGTCATAAAAAATTTTGAAAACACCTTGGTTTTTAAGAAGCTTATCAAAAAATATCTTTTAAAAATTCTGTTCAACAATTCTGTTCAAGAATACCTTGACAGTGATGTTAACGCTTAAGTATATTGTATTCGTATGATATATTCTATACATCTCTGTGAATTCTAGTTGTGTATACATTTTCCTCATTTTTGTATGTATGTATGTGCCTATACATACGTGTTAACTTTATACGTAAATCTATGTGTATATTTTAACATTCTTGTCTGTCTGGTCGATAGCGCGAGGTGGCAATCGCGATTAATCACACGGACATCGCACCACCGGGTTCGAGTCCTCGCTCCGGCACTGTCGGAGGAAATGGTTGTATGCCCGCGTTTCTTCAATGTGTAACCCCCTTCCGCACAAGCCCCTGGCTTCTAGAATTAGAGGCTGTCTAATTTCTGTGGTGTATATTTGTTTATTATTATGTGTATTTTGACCTGTCCAATAGCATAAATGTAATGCTCCTACTGGCTCAATAAAATATTCTATTCTATTCCATTCTATTCTACTCTACTCTACTCTAGTCTACTCTATTATATTCTATTCCATTCCATTCTATTTTATTCTATTCCGTCTCATCCCGTCGCGTTCTATTCTATTCTATTCTATTCTGATCGCATTTATAAAGTTTGGTTACCTTTAATAATAATGTCGATATTATTTGCCAACAAATATTCAAAAAAGGCACTAACCTCTAGTATTTACATCTGTACAACCCCACGTATTTTATTTTAGTTTGACATCTGTTTATGGATTCCTAAGACAAGTAAGACTTTTTATAAAAAATTACTTTTTCTTGGCAAATCCTGTTCTGTAATTACTATTACCTATAGAACAGTGTAATTAAAAGTAAGTAAATATGTTCATTTTATGATTATATATGTCGCCCATATACGTATGTCGTGTAAATCAAGGGAATTGTGACACCAGATTTATTTGCATTTATGTTTTCTTCATAAACATGAGTGTCCGCTAAAGGCATTAGCATTATCCTTTTAATATGCTGCTCATATTAAACTGTGTATGGTTTTATAATACTTTTCAGATATTCTGCATGTACAGATCTGGGTAATTTATTAGAACTTGAAAGTTTTAATAGTAGTTTTAAAAATATGCAAGTAGCCCTTCCATAGGTGGGCCCCTGTACTCTTAGAAGGGAAATATTACTAGGTATGCTTATTGCATTATATGGAATATTTTCGTTTAACCACTTATCAGAGAGGCACATAAGATCAAAATCATTTTCTTCTGTTGAATTTACAAACTTCTCAAATTCCGTGACCAACCACCGTGCACTTAGATGACCAATTTTGAAATTTTTATTTTGAGTTTTTTTATCCATAATTAATTCTAGACTTCAATCCGTCTATTTTATTTGTAATGCATCTATCTATTTTATTAATTTGACATTCGGTTTAGTATAGTTACTCTAGTGAGTTTCCGGGGATTCGATGTAAAAATTGATTCGGCCAAATCGAATCTGTTCTTGTATATCTATACCCTTTATAAATCATTAATAGACGAAAGAACAACATCTATTTTGAGGTGTCCCACTGTCAACCACTATATTATCACATTTATGTGCTTACATGTAATTGTGAAAACTGCCTTCTATAACGTTATAAAATGTAAATGTTGGATATACTTTTTAAGGAAATTTCATTAGTCACCGATATGCAATTCAAAATACTTATTTTGCGACGATCTACCTACGTGTTTGTGTTTTTTGCCAATCATGCTAACTTGCAATGGCCAATATTTTATACAAATAACTACATACCATACATAACTTTAGAGTGTTAATTTAAAATTACAATATTTTAATTCATACCTTTCATTAAAAATAACTTTGAAATTAGCAAAAATTAAACACCATTATAATAAGTTTTTTATTATTCTCCGTAAATATGTGGATTTAATTTAACAACGTTTATTTGTTTAAAATGTTATCACTCATAATAAACTGCTGAGGTGTAGACTGGAAAAGAAATTAACAGCATTGAGAGGAAATTCACAACGTTGTAAAGTGCATGCATGTACTGTATCTTTAATTAGACATTTAATAATTGCAACACATGTTTTAAATTCATCTTTATGTCCTTCAAGGCAATAGCATGTACAGAGTGGCACAAAAATATTAATACTGATTAATTTCGTATTTTTAACTAACTTGAAGAAAGAAGGAAGTTTTAAATTCGACTCTATTTCTTTTCTTGGGTTTATTTATTTATTTTTCAGATTGGTGTCATTGAATTCTGTGGAATTTTTGCATACTACGAGGTATTGCTTATTAGATATCTGATTAGCGCAATAGAATTGATCATTTTTGGTGACAACTTTCCAGGGAAATTGTATTGACATGTATTTTGACTTCCTGATTACGAAAGAGAATATTTTCTTCAAAAAGTGGGTAGGGCTTCAAAAGTTATATGCACTTTTTTGATACGCTTCAAAGAATTTTCTATTTATCCTCGTAATATATCGCGTTCTGGTAATCGAATAAGAATATCACACATACTGGTTTGTTTGCAGTAATGAAATTCTGAAGCAGTATATATCTATCTCTCCGATAGACCGCCAGTTTGAAAAAAATGAAGAAACACTGAACATGGTCTAATAATTCAAAATCGAAGCTTCTTTGCTATAAGAACTAGTAATTTCACAAAAGTTGGTGAAAATTAAGTGCATCTACAAGCAAATCGAATGCACCTAACGCTGATGTTGTAACTCAAATAGATCGGTAGAAAATGTCAATATAATTTTAAATCCTTCGCCAAATATCAAGGATGTAATGTACATCAATTGTTCTTTTTTAAAATAAATAAAAATGTTAAAAAATTACCTATATGACGAGTTTCTTTAGTTACTTAAACTATAATTTCTTTGACACAAAAATAGCATGTTATACGTGGAATAAAGTGATTTTTTTGTGTCTTGGCTGTTCATACCGGGGACTCGCTTCGCCCGTCCATCAAGTACATCCTCGACCAAAAAATGTCACTTTTATTCCATATAAAACAATATTCCTGCTATTTTTTTAATTTCCAAAAATACGTTTTTTAACCTCCTTTTGTTGCATACCATTGTCATGTTAACAAAATGCAACATACGAGTACGTACAGTAGTACCGCGATAATCCGATGCCGCGTTAATCTGGATGCGTCTATAATCCTGATTACCGTTTTATCCTCTTGAAGTACTCTGTAATCCGGGACTCTGTAATCCAAATTCATTCAGGTGGCTTTTCTATGAAATATGTAGGAGCAAATATTAAATTCTGTAGGTTTTAACTTGTTTTTTTGCAAGTACGTTTGAATGAATAGTTCTTACATGCCTGCAGCAGCCAGAATGCGGTTTCTTTACTATACCTACAGGTTGTTCCAACGAAAATGGCACCTGTTAAACATAATCACAAAACTTTAAGACTCAAGGAAAAGTCAGCGATTATAGACGAGCTAAAACGCGGCGTTAGTGAAAAATCTTTAGCTCTTTAATATGGAGTAGACTTCAACAATCGACATTAGAAAAAAATCTGAAAGATCAAAAGGTGAGTAAAGAAAGTGAAAGGAAAGAAATATAGACTTTATTGATAAATTTTTAGCTGGTTTACTGCAACCCATTGGTGCTTAATTTTAGTTTTTTTAAGGTTCGTTTTTTAATGTGCTGCTAGACCCTGAAATAGGCAAATTTTAAAACAAGCAAAGTATCTAAAGATGAAGAGTAAACTACACTCCTGGTTTGTGAGTCTTAGAAATCGGCATGCTCTGTTTCGTAAGAACTTTTAGCAACTAAAGCTAAACATCTGTTTGCTAAATATTACGGTGATGAAAATTTTAATGTAACTAGAGGCTGGACCGCAAACTTTCGAAAAATAGCATCAGGTAACTTAAAATCTATGGAGAATAATTGTCTTCTGACGCTTGAGCTGTTTAACCATTCATAAATGAATTGGACCGAACAATATAATCAGCCCTCTCAAATGCTGATGAGTGAGCCTTGTCTTGGAAATAGCTTCCAGATAGTATGCTCGTATCTTCTAAAAAAAACCGCTCTAGGAAGAAAGACCAGTAGAGAAGGATTGACATGTAATTCGGATGGTAGCCAGGAACTTAAACTTTTAGTAACTGGAAAATCAAAAAATCACAGGGCCTTCAAAAATGCAGACCCTACTGTAGAATTGTAGATTACAAAGCTACAGCCAAAGCTTGGACGTCTTCAGCAGTTTTTAAGCAGTGGTTTGATCATTGTTTCATTCTTCAAGTGAGAACGTTTCGCAGGGATCATACCTACGACAGCATTGCTTCTAATTGATAATACTTCTAGTTATTGTAGAGGACAGGAACTGATCAGTGATGGCAGAATTGTTGCAAAATTTTTATCTCCGAATGCGACTACATTAATTCAGCCAATGGACCAAAGCGCAAATCTTTTGATGAAACTTTTTTACAGAAAAAGTCTCTTGACTGAAATTTTGACTAACGATCTTGTAAAATGCCTTAAGATCTTAAGCTTAAAACATGCATACTTGCTCTACAATGCTTAGGAAAAGGTGCCAGCAGGTTCATTAGAGAAATGCTGGAAAGATGACCCTGATGATTTAATTATTTAAGTGTTATGCGATAAAAGATACATCCACTAGACGAAGAAATTGATGCAGTTTCATCAATACTTCATGGCATTGGGAATGTTGACATATATGCTGGGGAAACTATCGTTTGGATCTATAGTGATGCTAAATCGATTGAACAAGAACATTTACTTCATGCAAATGATAGTGCTGATTTTGATAATAATGTGTTGGAAAATGCCACTCCTGTCAGAAATAAAAATGAAGATGCTGTCAAAAGCTTAAACCTTACTCTACAGTGGGCTACAGAGAATGACATTCCTTTAAAAGATATTATGACGCTGCAAGATCTCAAAGAAATTGCTTTTGAAAAACAACAACATATGACTCATTTAATTACAGTATCACTAACTTTTTTAGTCGGTGCCGAAAATTGTAAAAGAGGGTGCACAACATTTCAATGAAGCCGATGAAATTAATGTAAAAGAAAGTGATGAAAATGTTAATTAAGTACATATGTAGTTAGTTTTAATATCTCGTTTTCGTGGTATTTGATCCCCTTTTTTATTTGTCTTTTATATATATATATATATATATATATATATATATATATATATTTTTATACATTTATTTAACGTCGGCCTATTTCCGCTACTGAGGCCTAACACCGTTGGAATGGACACCCATCCAAGTACTAACTGCGCCTGTCGTTGCTTTATATCGCATACCGAAGTATGTACATAGTAAAGACGCACCTACGCTCGCCCATCATTTATTTAGTTTATTACTTGTAGTACTAAAAAGATAAAGTTGAAAGAAAAGACAGTAGTCGTTGGGACACAGAAACCAGTTTATTTTATAACAATTGTTGCAATCGCTACGAAAAAAGAAAACTTAATGCAAAACAGAGGACAATAATCATGTCATGTTCGTGCATTATAGAATTTACGTCGTAAATGAGAATTAAATACTCATGCAAAATGTGATAGATGTTGAAAAAATATCCTTTAATTGATTACACAAACGGCTGCTGCCGAATTGTGTATGACTGTCCAACAACATAAAACACGGTTGACCGATGTAATTTAAACAGACAAGACGTCCCTGTTCAGAGCTTCGTCGAAAAGTAACTCCCTCTAATATGAGCAAGGTATACACTACAGGACCAACGGGCCCAAGCACTGAGCGCTGGCCTGTACTGTTTGTAGTTCGTAGAATAATAATTACTATAGTGACGGATCGTTATTAAACAATCATAGAAAACTAGGTATGTCGCCAGTGGGAAACCTCACACAATAATTTGAAAGGAAAAACATTCTTGTGAAATCTTACATCTCAACAGGCACACGGTAAGCCACTGTTGGTGCTTCACCTGTAGTATAATTGAAGGTATAGTCGCTTGTCATCGCATAAACTCTTAAAATATCCAGCTCAATAATGTAAACTTGTTATTCAGCAAACGCAAGTCTCGCTACTAAACTATTTAGCAGGTGAACTTTTACCTAAGCTCATAATTTTATTGAAAATAATAACTGAGCAAATTGTAATATAACTTCATCCTATTTTCTTGTTAAAAATCAAAGCTAATATTCCATAAAAATCTAATGTTTCTTTTAGTACCACAAATCCGCGAAGTACCCAATTCCCACTCGACACCAGAATGTAAATTCACTTTTTAAGTAATAATGCAAAGTCCGAAGCAAATTTACCTGAGGCAATAAAAACCTCTACTAGCCCAATAAAAAGGGACGAAATTTGTCGATTTGGATGGAATAATTCAGAGAGGGCTGAGATTTTGGGAACAGACCTATTTTGTGGAAAGTTTTAATATATCAAAAGTCCCCACTCGTAGACGTCGGCGGAGGGAAGGAAGGGAGAAAATAGATTAAAAAAATCGATTTTTCGCAAAAAATTCGGAAAGTATCAATTTCACTATAAAATATGTAGACATGAAAATTATAGGTAATAAAAATCCGCACAATTTCGTTTTTTTTTTTAACTTTGTACGACTTTTTGGAGCCGAGATAGGTTTTTGAAATTTTGACAGTTTTGCTACGCAACGGACGCGCGCATTCTTCGCTAAAATCTCAAAAATGGACGCTTGGATCGCAAAATGTTTTAAATAAAAGTTGTGGAGAATTCGATTACGAACAATTTTCTTTTATTTTTCATTTCCATTCGATCAATATTGGCAGAGATATGAATTTTTAAACATCTTTATAGCGCGATATCAGAACATTTGTTTTATGATAGAATCGATAAAAACTCGAAAACGATACATCGTACTCATAGTGTGTCTATCGAAAGTTAAAGAGCATCAAATTTTTAATATGTTGGTGTATGTACAAAATCGTTTTGATAACGAGTGAATGGAGATATAAGGGACAAACCTGAAAAATTGTCATTTTCAAGTGTATTTTGACAAATAGATATTTTTTGATTGGCTTTAGGTAATAGTGACACTAAAGGTTTTTTGAAAATAATTAAATTGTCTGTAAAGTGAGCTCCAAGTGACCTTCATACGGTGAATCGTTCACGAGTTACAGCTGTTTAAAGCTATGAGCAAAAATTTCGTTTTTATTATAAATTATGATCTTCCTGCAAAAACTGTGCATAACATTTTTTTTTTTAAATATGGGCCCAGTATGAAACCACTCAGAAATGCTCACAGAATAACTTCTGATACTTCAAAAAGTGAAAACATATTATTAAATGTACTTTTTTGTACTTCAAACGCGACGAAAATTGCCTGTTTGCTAAAAAAAAATCAACCGCATTTTCAATCGTCAGTTCCTTGTCGCTACTTATTAAAAATCATACACGAAAAAGTGTTTTTTGTAGGAAATTTTGTAAGCTTTAATTTAGGTCTTATGACATTTTGTCGTAAAGTCAAAAGAAACGATGATATTCGTATATATAAAAAAGGATTAAAACAAAATATTGGTTCAATTTTTCTGAGCAAAAACAGTTTTCAAGAATCTATTTTTTAAAGAAAATATACCTTGCGAATGACTTATGCTATTGCATTACTTTCATATGTATATAAACTAATAAAAATAGGTCAAAACCAATTTTTTAAAAATTGTTATGCACAGTTCTTGCAGGAAAATCTTAATTTATAATAAAAAAAAAGAAATTTTTGCTCATAGCTATAAACAGCTGTAACTCGTAAACCATTTATCGTATGAAGGTCACTTGGAGCTCGTTTTATAGATAATTTAATTCTCTTCAAAAAATTCTTAGTGTTATTATTGCCTAAATCCAATCAGAAAGTTGTGACGCGTTTTTCTCCACCTCGCACGTTGACGTGGAGAAAAGGCGCGGCCACTCTTTGACACACGAGCTTCGGAAACAAGTTTTCGAATTACTCGGGCGCCAGTCCTAGTTTAAGTGATAGGACACACTACCCTCAAGCCGAGTACGCGAGGCTGAGCAGCTCAAGTGGAGAAAGTTTATTCCAGTGGGTCAATATATGGGAAATTAGACGTTCACACACAGACAGTAAAACTCAGAGTTTTCAATAAACTCAGTATATTACGATAGACCTATATGTACAAAGCTAAATATTTATTATGAAAAATCTATAATTTATGAAATACCAGGAGGAGCACGCGTAGCAACGCAAAACCCCAATAGTACCAGATGACTCAGGTGATCAGATTAGCAGGCTGCAACACACAGAATATACGGTTAGCAAGAATAAACAGGGTGCAGAATAGTTACGGACACCAGACGAGTAAAGCAAGACACAAATATATAAAAACCACAGTGAAACAGTTATCCAGTACTTGCTAGTACATCAGTTTACCTACTCCTCTTGTGGACTTACTTACTCCCTGTGCGTACGGTCGGGCATGTCTGCTTCGGTGGAGCGATCGTAGTGGAATCCCCCTCTGCAGAGCTCCTCAGATCCTTTTCTGAAAATAAAACAACTTACGATAGGAGTGGGAGTAGACGCCTGATGGATGCGCTGCTGATCGACTGGACTTTGCCAAAATCCTACACCTCGAATATGACAGATGGCACCTAGGTTCGCTTCTCGGAGTGGACACGTCTGATCCCAATGAGTCGCCTGGGCTGACTGACTTCTTGGCTGCACAGGTCCTCTTCTAGCAGCGAAACCTCTTACCATGGGAGTGGGAGTAGGCGCTAGACGGATGCGCTACTGATCTCTTATGGACTTAGAAAAATTCCGCGGCTGGGAATTAATATATGACAAGTATTTGTGCCTGGTGTCTCAGACTGGGAGGAAACACGTCTAGTTGCTTTGAGTCGATCGGAGCGACTGCCTACACGGTATGAATTTAATTTCTTCCTTCAGATATGAAGGAGTGGGAGAAACAGCAGAAAACAGATGCGTGATGGATCAAGGTGACGTCAGACGGACTTAGAAAAATAATTCAGAATCAGATTTGGACTTTGAAGAATAATTCCACGAAGGTTTTGTGGACTTAGAAAATACAGATTTTGTGGACTTAGAAAAATTGATGTTACCTGGCGGCTTCAAATATTTAGTGTGAACACGTCTGCTGGCTCTGAGTCGATCGGGAAGACTAACTGGTCGGTGTGAACTAAATTACTGCCTTCAGAGATGAAGAAGTGGGAGAAACAGCGGAAATTATGTACGCGGTGGATCAATGTGACGTCAGCTGGAAAAATATTTGAAATGTCTTTTCGGACTTAGAAAAATAATGATACAGAAGTTATGAACTTAGAAAAGTTATTGTTACCTGATTTGTAGACTTGTAATATTTTCAGGACAGTACCAGGGCCAACAGCAGGCACGTGTATCTCGTGGGACGGCAGCCGGAAGACTAAATGCGGAATAATTAAATTATTCCCATGTACTGAATGGCTACGTCACATAAGTGACGTCGGGCGGACTTGTAAAATATTTTAAAATATCTTCGGACTTAGAAAAGTAACGCCACGATGAATTTGTGGACTTAGCAAATTTACCTTACTCTGGTACTACAGGACGGAGAGCTCTGCACGTCTAACGTGGTCGGTCGCTGGGAAGGCACTGCCTCGTGCGTGGTTTGGCGTGTCTGAAATGTAAAAACTCTTCTCGTCGCTTCCCCACCTGAGTTCATCTGTATCTTTACAAGTGAAATATTTTTACGCGGTATTGACAATCACAAATATTAATTATTTCTAACTAATTTGCTGTTAGCGGTACAATTTATACGGAATAATCGAAATTAAATATAACACGGCAATTTCTATAACATATTTAAGAGATTAAATAAAATAAAACTTGGGCATATCTGGGTAACGAAAAACACTTCGTTACATCCCCCTCTTACTTCGCCTAAAAAAAAAATTAATGAAATGATTTTTTTTTTCTTAGCTTCCTCCATCGGTTTTTTTTTCAACTAGAATAATATGAAATAAATGAAAAATTTACGATTCAGGTCCCTATCTGAGCAGAGATGCTTACTCCCTCTATTAAGTACATTTATTGGTGAATAAGTACATCTTTTTACAAGTAAAAATCAAAACAAGGTGACTCTATGTACAAACAGTATATACATTAAAAAAAACTAAAATTCTTACAGATTCCTTACGGTCAGATTTTTTTTCAGGCCAAAGTTTAACCATCGGTTCCCTAAAACAGAAGAAACTTGTACAGATGTCTTCTTTTTAGGTTCCCATTTGTACAGAACGGCGACGCTGGGTTTCCACGATTTCCTCTTACTGTACTGGTCCGGTGGCTCCTATTTTAAACAAACAGAGTATGGGAATGATATTTTACTTTTCGACCCAGGTCTACAACAGAAAAATAAATTAAAATAAATTCAGCAAAAATAAACAGTGGGTTAGAATGAACTCCAACGCCTACATCTTGGATAGGGAGATGCAGCGGAGTGCGTAGCTCGGTATCATAACCCGGCGGTATCCGGGGTTACTCTGGACTCCTTGGGAGGTGATGACTACCTCGAAAAACAGAAAAACGATTGGAACGAGTGGATGACAGACTGTGGACAGATGCTTGTCGCCATGACAGCGGGCGATGGTACCACGGTGAGTGGTGTTGTGGAATACATTTACAATCCTTCGACATTACTCCTTGTAAACCACATCGAGAACAGAAGAGGCGCTTCTTTTGGCGACAAGATTGACGGGAATGCCCTGGATTACCACATCGCCAACATAAATCCCCTCGACTAACTGGTAAATAAGTCGGGACTTTCTTGAAAGGTTCACGGTGCCTATTAGCAGTTTGTTGAGACTGGATCTTATGGATTACTGGAGAACTCTTTGAGCTGGTAGACGACTCGATGATTCCAACTTCTTTGGTGGTATCTTCCTGTGTCTTCGGGTTCTGGGGTCGGCGTCTCCATTTTCTTGCTTTAGGCTGTTTGCGATGGGTGTGGTGTTGGGCCGGTTGCGTAGTTCCAGTGCTGTCCTGGAAAACTGGTACTTCAGTATTCAAGAAAACTTGTGGTCTCTCTTCATCACATTTAGTTAGGGCTAAACCACTTCCTACCAGTGGGTCAGTTACAGGTGATGATGATACTGGACGGTTGTTCAAGTAGACAGTACTGGTGGGCAGGTTTACATGGAACGCTCTTGTCCTTAGGATATCCATTCCCAGTACTATGTCGGAGGACAAGTTCGCCAAGTAGAGGACTCGCTCCTTAAAGTGGGTTCCATCTATCTTGAACTCTAAGTCATACGCAGTGGAAACAGTCACACGGGACTCATTGGCTAACTGGGCTGTCGTAGTAGATATGGTGATGGGATTTTTCCCCTTCTGGGCGACGAAATCCTGGACTCGGTTTCCTATGTAGGAACGAACAGATCCGGTGTCTACTAAGGCAGTAAATTGTTTACCATACATTCTCAGTTGTATGTGGGGTCGAACATCTCTAGGGATGGTATCTTGTGAAGCAGGCTTGTCAGCAGGCAACGCAGGCTTCATACTGGTACAGCTTTGGTCTTGTTTCGCCGTCCTGTGGCATGAACAGTCTTTGGTTAAAGTTTCATCTCGTCCACAACGTGAACAGAATAGCTTCGGTCTGGAACGACATTGTCTACGGTAATGTCCAGATTTTCCACATCGCCAGCAGATTCTGGTTTGGTCGGTGCTGTCGATAATGGTGGAAGTTGATGGTCCACCCTCATTGTTAACTACTGAGCAAATTGGAGGCGATGGGGTTGGTTCCATTGGCCTTGGAATTTCCTGCAGTGGTTGTACGGTGTTGATGGGGGTTTGATCCATTCTGGAAGGCGTCGGTGGTTGGTTACCAGCAGATGGTGGTACTGGGCGTGGTCTCAGTTGTGGGTAGCGATTCACTGGCTGTCGTGGCACGGTTAGCTGGTCGGCATCTAACTCTCGTTGCAAAGCCTCAAATTCGTTAATTTGACATACCAAATCTCTAGTGCTTTGCACTTCGTTACGTCGGATATATTGCCGGTATTCAGGTCGCAGATTTGTGTACAGACGTTGTAATGCCTTCTCTGGCGTGTACTCTCCCTGCCGGCGTAGTAGAGTCTGCAAAGCTACTACATAATCTCGGCCAGATTCTCCTGGTTGTTGTCGGCGTTGATAAATTTGTTCCTCCAGGAAGGATTGGTAATTTGTGGGAAGGTAAAACTGTTTGAAATCTGTAACGAAGTCTTCCCAGGTATTCCATAGACTTCGTGTGTTGCGATACCAGGCTAAAGCATTTCCTTGGAATATTTCATACAGGGCTGGCAGCAGTGATGCATTGGGAATGTCGCTGTGTTCCTGGAACTCCACTAATTTTTCCAAAAACTCCATGGCATCGGTTTTTCCATTGAAATGCAGATTCCACTTCCGGACGTTCTCGCATACAGCACTTACAGACATCTGCACGGCTGTCTCACTCACTCCCGGAGGTACTAAGTCTTGCGTCGGTGGTGGGATGACGAGAGACAGAGCAGGCGGCACCCTCACTCTAGGTGATGCACTTCCTTCTTTCATGAAACGTACTAAACGGCGTTTCTTTTCATCCACTGTTCCTGTTGAGCTCAATCCAAACTTCTGGAGCTCTATATCCAGTTCCTCCTTTTTCAGTTTGTAGATCCAGCTTAGTCGTACCTCTCCCCATTCTGAACTAAGGGTTTCTCCCTGCTGGCCTGCTTCGGGTATTTCTGAATCTCCTCCGGTAGCCATTTTGTTATGGACGGCTGCTTCTGGTAATACGTTAAACTGGTTTCTTCTGGTGGTCTGCACAGGGCGACGTTCTCAGACAAATTCTCCGGGATGGAGGTATGGAACTGGAACTGGTGGGGACGGTTGTCTTGAAGTGAACCTTTCTGCTCGAAGTCTTCTGGCGAAGTGTTTCCTGCGGCGAGGAACGACAATAATATAGGACGGGAAACGATGCGGTACACGGAGTGTAACCGATACTGGAACTGGTGGGGATTGTTATCTTGAAGTGTTTCCTGCGGCGAGGAATGACAATAATATAGAACGATGCGGTACACGGAGTGTAACCGATACTGGAACTGATGGGGATTGTGGTCTTGAAGTGACCCTCTCTGCTTGAAGTCTCCTGGCGAAGTCTTTCCTGCGGCGAGGAACGACAATAATACAGAACGAGAAACGATGCGGTGCACGGAGTGTAACCGATACTGGAACTGATGGGGACTGTTGTCTTGAAGTGAACTGCGCAGGTCGACGGCTTCAGATTCAACTCTCCTGTTGAAACGGTGCAGTCAGATGACAGGTAGAACTGATATCTTGAAGTGAACTGCACAGATCGACGGCTTCAGACCAACTATCCGGTGGACACAGTAGATGGTGAGATTAAGCTGGAACTGCTGTCTTGAAATGAACCACTCTGCTCGAAGTCTTCTAGCGAAGTGTTTCCTGCGGCGAGGAACGACAATAATATAGAACGGGAAACGATGCGGTACACGGAGTGTAACCGATACTGGAACTGATGGTGGGGACCGTTGTCTTGAAGTGAACTGCGCAGATCGACGGCTTCAGACCCAACCCTCCTGTTGAAACGGTGCAGTCAGATGACAGGTAGAACTGATATCTTGAAGTGAACTGCACAGATCGACGGCTTCAGACCAACTATCCTCTTCCTGACCAGGCGCTTCGTTTTACTTCCTCGTAGCTATGCGTGGTTAATTCTGCGTCCCAGGTTTGATATATCAAACTTGCTTACTCACAATCTCTTCCTTTGCTGAATCCTCTTGACTTGTTGGGTACAGGTATTCAGAAAATGGTGGATACCCAATTACTGGTCTTGACGGGGTCTAGGGACTCGTTTCTTACAGTCTCAGCAATATTTTTCCTCCCAGGCCACTCTCGTACACGTCTTTTCACAACGGTTGGTCGGAGCCAACTGAAACTAGTGGCAATCAATTCTACGCCCTCAAGTTACTCGAAAACGAGGGGTCGCTTCGACTATACCTTCTGGTTACAGTGGTGCCAAGTATTCCGGTCAAAATTTTGGCAGTTGGTCAAAAGTGGTGCAAAAGGTGTATCTTGGTCCTAGTTATCCTTCAGTGCCTGTATCACTCACTTCTGACCTTTAGTTTGACTACAGCACACTTCTTCCCAGAACGGTGGGTCGGACTCAACTGAAACCGGTGGCAATCAATTCCTTGTGGTCGTTTTAGTCCAAAACGACACCTTCCGTGACTTCGTGTGTCTTCGGGAGTCTTCGGGAATCTTCGGAAGTGCTCCGGCGGAGCTCGAATTTTTGGTTAAAAGTCCAGCCTCCACACGTGTGGAAACTTCTTTTGATTCTCTCCTTCCTCCAGTCGTTGACAAAATGGTAAATACCGTAAATACCCTCTTCGGAGGAGGTCGGATTTGCTCGGGAATGATCGCAATCGATTCCCGATGGTCGGTTTAGTCGGAAATGACACCTCCCTTGGTCAAATGCGTCACCTGGTACTTTTTCGGTTGCTTTCGGTGACTGCCGAATGTGAAAGTCTAATCTAATTTTCCTTTTTATTTTTAACGGTCCCTGCTCGGGCGCCAAGTTTGTGACGCGTTTTTCTCCACCTCGCACGTTGACGTGGAGAAAAGGCGCGGCCACTCTTTGACACACGAGCTTCGGAAACAAGTTTTCGAATTACTCGGGCGCCAGTCCTAGTTTAAGTGATAGGACACACTACCCTCAAGCCGAGTACGCGAGGCTGAGCAGCTCAAGTGGAGAAAGTTTATTCCAGTGGGTCAATATATGGGAAATTAGACGTTCACACACAGACAGTAAAACTCAGAGTTTTCAATAAACTCAGTATATTACGATAGACCTATATGTACAAAGCTAAATATTTATTATGAAAAATCTATAATTTATGAAATACCAGGAGGAGCACGCGTAGCAACGCAAAACCCCAATAGTACCAGATGACTCAGGTGATCAGATTAGCAGGCTGCAACACACAGAATATACGGTTAGCAAGAATAAACAGGGTGCAGAATAGTTACGGACACCAGACGAGTAAAGCAAGACACAAATATATAAAAACCACAGTGAAACAGTTATCCAGTACTTGCTAGTACATCAGTTTACCTACTCCTCTTGTGGACTTACTTACTCCCTGTGCGTACGGTCGGGCATGTCTGCTTCGGTGGAGCGATCGTAGTGGAATCCCCCTCTGCAGAGCTCCTCAGATCCTTTTCTGAAAATAAAACAACTTACGATAGGAGTGGGAGTAGACGCCTGATGGATGCGCTGCTGATCGACTGGACTTTGCCAAAATCCTACACCTCGAATATGACAGATGGCACCTAGGTTCGCTTCTCGGAGTGGACACGTCTGATCCCAATGAGTCGCCTGGGCTGACTGACTTCTTGGCTGCAGAGGTCCTCTTCTAGCAGCGAAACCTCTTACCATGGGAGTGGGAGTAGGCGCTAGACGGATGCGCTACTGATCTCTTATGGACTTAGAAAAATTCCGCGGCTGGGAATTAATATATGACAAGTATTTGTGCCTGGTGTCTCAGACTGGGAGGAAACACGTCTAGTTGCTTTGAGTCGATCGGAGCGACTGCCTACACGGTATGAATTTAATTTCTTCCTTCAGATATGAAGGAGTGGGAGAAACAGCAGAAAACAGATGCGTGATGGATCAAGGTGACGTCAGACGGACTTAGAAAAATAATTCAGAATCAGATTTGGACTTTGAAGAATAATTCCACGAAGGTTTTGTGGACTTAGAAAATACAGATTTTGTGGACTTAGAAAAATTGATGTTACCTGGCGGCTTCAAATATTTAGTGTGAACACGTCTGCTGGCTCTGAGTCGATCGGGAAGACTAACTGGTCGGTGTGAACTAAATTACTGCCTTCAGAGATGAAGAAGTGGGAGAAACAGCGGAAATTATGTGCGCGGTGGATCAATGTGACGTCAGCTGGACTTGTAAAAATATTTGAAATGTCTTTTCGGACTTAGAAAAATAATGATACAGAAGTTATGAACTTAGAAAAGTTATTGTTACCTGATTTGTAGACTTGTAATATTTTCAGGACAGTACCAGGGCCAACAGCAGGCACGTGTATCTCGTGGGACGGCAGCCGGAAGACTAAATGCGGAATAATTAAATTATTCCCATGTACTGAATGGCTACGTCACATAAGTGACGTCGGGCGGACTTGTAAAATATTTTAAAATATCTTCGGACTTAGAAAAGTAACGCCACGATGAATTTGTGGACTTAGCAAATTTACCTTACTCTGGTACTACAGGACGGAGAGCTCTGCACGTCTAACGTGGTCGGTCGCTGGGAAGGCACTGCCTCGTGCGTGGTTTGGCGTGTCTGAAATGTAAAAACTCTTCTCGTCGCTTCCCCACCTGAGTTCATCTGTATCTTTACAAGTGAAATATTTTTACGCGGTATTGACAATCACAAATATTAATTATTTCTAACTAATTTGCTGTTAGCGGTACAATTTATACGGAATAATCGAAATTAAATATAACACGGCAATTTCTATAACATATTTAAGAGATTAAATAAAATAAAACTTGGGCATATCTGGGTAACGAAAAACACTTCGTTACAAAGTAGCTATTTGTCAAAATGCAGTTGAAAATGACAATGTTTCATGATTTTCCCTTTTATCTCCATTCACTCGTTATCAAAACGATTTTGTACATACACCAATATATTCAAAATTTGATTATCTTTAACTTTTATTAGATACACTATATGCATACGATCTATTGTTTTCGAGTTTTTATCGATTTTTCATGAAACAAGAAGTATTCTGATAGCACGCTGTAGCGCGCATTTCCTTCCGCACGTCGCAAAACTGTCAAAATTTCAAAAACCTATCTCGGCTCGAATAGGTCGTACGAAGTTTAAAAAAACGAAATTGTGTGGATTTTTATTACCTATAATTTTCATGTGTACATATTTTACAGTAAAATTGATACTTTCCGAGTTTTTTGCGAAAAACCGATTTTTTAAACCTATTTTCTCCCGCTCTCCCGCTCCGCCGGCGTCTATGGGTGGGGACTTTTAATTTTTTTAAATCCTCCTTTTATTGGGCTACTTGGAATTGTTTAACAGTTAAATAGGGGTTTCTTTGCATTTTTGTTTGATCTGAAATGTTTCTGATGCTAGGATTTTTTAATACATTGAGTGCTTCAAGAAGATTTGAGTAACTAATTTTTATAGCTCTATTTTGGATTTGATCATATTTGACCAATCTAAAAACATTAAGATAAGAAAGAGGCATCAACATCAATATTTTTTAAAATTTCCTGGACTAAATTTTTGCCTTTTGCAGTTCTATCTGAGCGATTAGTTTGACTAGGTTCTTTTATATTAAGGATTACACCAATATTCAGTAATAAGTTGTTCATTATTTAAATAATTATTACCTGCATAATTTTTTCATCCTTCATAAATTGTTCGATATATATTCTATTTTCTTTATTAAACTTTCGTTTTGTGTTTCAAGTTCTTTTTTCATGTATATCCAAGTTCTTATATAAGTCTGCAACATTGACTTTTTACAGGACTTTTTCAATGATACTGGATCCCGCATCTGAGTTTATTCTTTCATTTATAGTTGCTTTTACAATTTATATTATGACTGTAGTTTGGATTTGTGTAAATGGCATTTTTATTATCTTTTATATCTCTTATTCGATTATTATATTAATACAAATTTTTATCTTTCAATTTAATTTAACAAAGCACTTCGATCGACGTTTATATGGGGAGCGTTTATACATGCGTTTATACTAGCAACTCTTTACTAATAAAGTGCTGATTACCATATTAGCAGTACATTTTTGTAATAAAATATTTAACTCTGATCTCTACTCTTATCATCTACTTCATAACACTGCAAATTTAGTTAAAGTTGTGCTACTTTCGAGGTGTAACTTTTTTTTTAAATATTCTCGGCACATCCTTGGTAGATAAGAAATGTAAAACATCGTAAGTAAATCAACAACTTGTCTCTTTTGTGCGAATTTGTGATTTACATAAATTTCAATCAAATTAAAAATGTTTTGGAAGCTTTAAATAATGGACCTTGGATAAGCGCCAAAATGTTGGAGGTTCAAGATTTATCAGATGTTTGTATAATTTGATACCAACAGAAAACAACAGTGCTTTATTAAAGTTTCAACTGGAATATGTATAATTTATAAGATGTTTTTAATGCGTCTTACAGTTAAAACTTATATTAGAATAAAATGCAAATCGCTGCCTTACAAAATAGTTTTAGTTATGCTATGAATATGAATTATGTACCCAACAAGAGGGAATACGGTTATAAGTTGGGTTCGATTATGCGGTCTCGGTTCGTTGTAAAGGTAGTAATGTGAAAAAAACATAATTAAGGGTACCTATTAATTACTACAACTATAGCAGACAATAATGACGAAGATTGAATTATTTCAATACTTTTTCATGGAAAATAAATCTGAATAAGCAATTTTATAGCGGAAGGAAATTGTATAAAAATTTAAAATATAGGAATTATAATATTTCAACCTATCTGCAAGTGCCTTATATAAGGACTCGACAAATTAAACCAAAACAGCTATTCCATCTTATGAGCGCTGAATTATATGGTAAAATTTGCGTATTTTGTCTAAACACAGTTAGCACTAAAATACAATTACTTGAAATGCTCGAATGCTACGAGGGAGAAGCGAGGCCTCCTTCAGTCGGTGCAGTGCAAGTGCTCACTTGCACTGCACAATTTTTTTTGCTGCCTCATTGTTGGTTGGAAAAAATATGTAATAATGTAATTCTAATTAGTAGCTTCCATGTCGCTTTGATTTCATTCAAAAATCTATCATAGTTTCGTAGAAAAACGATTTTGAAGTTAGGGGTTGCAACCCCTATTTTGCAAAAACGAATAAATCTAGGGGTTTGATAATTGGCCCAAAATTATTTCCAACAACTAGCAACATAATAAAAGTCCCAATGTCAACAAAGGCGCTAATGCAGATTTCATACGAAAATCCAGCGAGACCCTTTGACTGTAGTGGACAACGCAAAATACGTACAGAGAAATACTAATTTCTTGAAAAACTTCTCTTTTTATGTGTATCTGAACATTTTTAAATTCAGAAACAACAGTACAACGAGATATTAAATTTAGATAGAGCACCATAGAGCAAAACACTGTATTTTATAACCAGGCAGGGTGGTTTTGTTTTCAATAACATAGTTTACATGTAAACTTAAGAAACATACATCCGTATATATTAACTTGCTAAATATCATCACAGCGTAATTTACAAATGCATAGATTATAGTAAAACCTTTGTGAAAAGCCAAGGTGCACCGCATACTCTAAGCCTGACCGTGTTTTTTGATTAATACTATGGAAGGCCGATATAGGTATATCGATGTTCTGGTTACTATCTATCCAATAAGCTAATATTACATCTATCATAGATTTTTTTTCCTCATGTAGCATACTCTAATGCAAATAATATAGCTGCTATGTGAGTACATACTTTACTTAAACCAGAAATACTTTACAATGGCAAGCAAGTATTGCACCGCCGCGTCCTTGGCTTAAATAGTACTTCTGACAGTCTCTGAGAATTTCCAAACCTAAAACAAAAATTACATTAAGCCTTAATCCATTTCAATTATACTCTAATTTTGAAAAGCAGTTATTTGTGATTAGATGTTATAGAAATAAGTTATATACTTTAATAATCAATTTTAAATTTTATATGGATATATATTTACTATTATTTATTTTACCAATAAGATATTTTGTCTCCTTAATTTTTTTGCATGCAGTTATTCATTGTTTTTGTTTCTGAATAATGTGTAATACGTATACAACATTTTTCCTCTAATTTCTATTTCTTTTTTACAGGTAAGTCTTCCCTTCCACATTTTCTTTATTTGGTAAGTAATATTTTTGCATTGATTAATTTCCTCGATATATCGATAATGTTGTGGTTTAAAGTAACTCATTAAGCATTATGACTGAAATGTTGAAATATTCGTAAAATAATAATAATACTATAAAGTATTGTATTTAAGTAGAATAGAATATTTTTATTAATCCAGTAAGAGCAATACAGTGCACTATAAGACAAAGTACGCTTATACAATCATTTACTACCAAAATAGGGATATCAAGTAACACAGGAAATATGTAACACTCTGTAAGTTTGCTACTTAAGAAGTTAAAATTTTGAATTTTGAGAGAGCTATATATTACATAATTTTCCTTGTTTTGAGTCTATCAAACATTTTCTTCAACTTCCGGTTTAAGCGGAGGTGACCCAAACTTTGTTATTTTAAATGGTAACCATATATATATATTTTTTACTTGTCTGATTCCTCTTTAAATTCTCTTTTCAACTATATATGGCAGCATTTGTATTTGTATTTAGAATGACAGGTAATAGCCATTTTATTGTATTAAGTCTAGTTGGCCATGATATGAACCTTGGCAGATATTGATGCTTAGTGTGCCGTGATATCGAAAGACCTCTGGTACGCAACTTTGCGTCTCATATTCTTTTGGGCACAATCAGTAGCTGAACAACCTAACTAGATTTTTCTTATTTAAAAAAGAAATCTAAACAGCCCACAATATCATAAAGACCAAGATAGGCCCTACCTAAAAGATTCTTATTTATCTTTTATTTTTGTCAAATACAATTAATTGCTGTACCTATACTATTTTGCTTTCTTCACTAAAACTAGTATCGAAAATTATTTCATAGTAATGAGCATTGTTACTATTAAATTATTGCAACAAAAATATTTAGTAGGCAGGCAGTGAAAATAAAATAAAAGGTAAAATTTTTCAATAAATAAAAGACATTAGTAAAACAAATTTGAACAAAATCAATGAAAAACGCAATGTAATAAATTTTTACTATGAAGGAATGAAATTAAAATAAAAGATTGACTAAAGCACGAAATAGTACATTATATACACTAAGGGAGAGAAACGTCTTACTTTTCCTGAGGCAAAAAATACATCGAGGGAAAAATGGCGGTCTCTCCGAGGTGTATATACTATTTTTTCCACGGTCGGGAGTAGAAACATTTATTTCATAAATAAAGAATAATAAATTGGAGCGAAATTACAATATTTAGAAGCCTTTGGGATATTTCCATTCAACGTATCATGGCAATAGATATTTAATTTACATTTTTATTTTGTTTGACTATTGGGCATGAAATAAAAACTCCCGTAGGGAAGTTATTGTCTTACTTCGTCCCTAGGGAGTAAATGCTTTACTTCTGTCACAATTTTGATGCCATAGAAATCGATTTCTACTCCCGGTCGTGGAAAAAATATGTTAATATAGATGCTCAAAATATTTTCCAATATTATCTTTACACAATCGTGTTTTTGTGACGGTAGCTCTGAGCATGATATCTAACTGTAATTCAGTAATTCCATTAATTGTTTTTTGACTCTAATTTCCATGTCCTCTCTGTTTGTTAGTGGGGTCCTATAAACTTTTTTCTTGAAGTGACCTCATATATGACTGGTGGTCGAGAAGTGAGCGCACTTGCCTCTCACCAAAAAGTTCCGGGTTCGATTCCCATTCGTGGCAGTGGAAAATACTGTGAGAGGGATTTTTCCACTATACACGGATATTGGGTGTGTGTCCCTTGTCTCTAAATGTGTAGCCCCCTCCTCCCACACAAGGTTCTTCTAAAGCCTTCCGGGATAAAGGAGGTCGTAATTACTTGTGATGTTACCTGTGGTGTTATATAAGAAAACAAACCCATTTGTTCTCATCCAGTTTTCTCTAAACCTTTCGTTTGAATAATTTACAACTCTCCAGTTATGTATTGGAACCCTATCCTGTTGAAAAATTATTGCGTCAAAATTAGGTGAGACTTTGCAAAAACTCCAAATATCTTGCTTCATTTAATGGTCCGTCATAAATTATTGGCTGAATAATACTTCTGCCAATTACTCTAAGCCAAACATTAAAACTGAATCACGCCTAATATGCTCTTTCTTCCCTATTTCTGGGATTTTCCTGTGCCCAATAACGGGTGATTCTGGCCAAGGAAAATAGCTTTCGACCGTTTCAATTTTAGACGGGGAAGCCATTTCTTTGATAGCCCTCAAAATGATGTCAATATTAACGTCAACACACAGTCAGAAATGCCAAAATCTTTTTTAGAAGTGGCGTAATAAACCAAAGTTAACCAGATAATGAGTGCTGAATAAAATTTTACCTGAATAATGAACCTGAATAAAATCTGTTGATGCAAATTATTATCCAAATTGTGTCTTTTCAAAAACCAATTGCAATAGCCTAAATCTTCTTTGAAAATCATTTTCGTATAAATGGTGGTGCGCTTGGTACTTGTGTGACTTTAATTTATGTTTTTTCAAAATATGTCGAGCTATTTCCCGATTTACACCAGTTTGGTCCTCAATATGTCTTATCGAAATCGTAGAATCTGCTTCGACAATTGTCAATACATTGATATCCGACTCTATCTCAGATCTTTAGATGTTCCAAATAATGATATTAATCTCGTACAAAATCCATTTATGACAAAAACCTAAAATAATCAATACAAAGGGGAGTAGAAAATGAAATTGCTTGATAAAATTTTAATTACTTCCTAGCTCTAATTTAAAAAATCAAGAATTTCGACCAAACTGTCAGCGAATCCTTGGTGTTTCATTTTTTATTTCAACCGGTATATAATTTGACCGTGATTTTTTTGCAGCAAATAAAAGTGGAATATAGCCCACTCTACAATATACTGTTACTCATAATAACCAATATACTTTTTAATAAAACGTGGACGAATTAAGAATTAAGTAATTTAAAAACTGATAGCATCTAAGGTAAACTTTTATAGATGCACGTAGGATAATAAAATATTTTCACTCCATAATTTGTATTCCACAGGCGTCGTCGTACAGTTGCCAGAGGTCGCTTGACCTACCCCACCTCAAAAAGCAAAAGACAGTATAAACACGACTCGTGTCATCTGATAAAAACTTTGTAATACAAAATCTTTATCGCATCTGTCGTATTTACCGATATAATCATGAGACTATCTGATGATCCACCTATCATATTTCAGGTTGCAGCGAATGTTTATTCCTGCAAGCGTAAAATGTATATGAATATATTTTTCGTTTCGTAACCAGCTTAGCGTATATAAGTTGGCATTCATATGTTAATTTTAATGTGCTTTATTTTTATTTTTGATAATCTGCCTCAAGATTTTTTTTTACTATGTGTAATGAATTGGTTTTACTTATCACGTATATGTTGTTTATCTTATGAAGTATTCTAACACGGTTCAACTTCGTGTACACATAATCCAAGTATCTATCAGAAACCCCTGCTGTTATCCTTTTTTTGAACTAGCCATTACTAAACTTACGGACGAACCCTGCCAAATATATTGACTATTATCAAATTGTGCTTTTACCACTTTTTCTTTGTTGTGAATGAAAAGACTGATATAATTTAAATCTTTCATTTTATCCGAAATTTCATTTCATTGTACTAGGGACTTTTTACGTGGTAATCAATTTTTGCCTGGTTTCAGAAACAACGTACTATTCTGTTTAATATTTTCCTTTTTATTAAAAGATAAATAGGGTTGTATTTAGTGACCAAACTCTTTTTGCTCAGTTATTATCTCGAAAATTAAAGATAATGTATTTTTAATCATCAAAGAATGCAAGTCAGATCGGTGACACTGGCAAAGAACCTACCTAAGTGCACCAAATATCATATTGCCAGTCAGGGAAATTTCTTCGACGGAATTTTGCGGAACTGCAATTAAATTCGATAATCTGATCCCGTCGGGAAGATAAATATCTTTCAAAATTGAAAGTGCCATGAAAGTTCTCGAGACATGATTACAAAACGACATTTTTTGTAACTATAACGAAATTTCACACGACGAGACGTAACGCCCGACACGACATCATTTTTAAAACTGCAGCGAAAATTTACCCCACGGGACGTGTTAAAGAACACGGTAAAACCCTCGGTATACTTTTCGACGTTGTAACAAAATCTGACTTAGGAAATATTTCGTATGAAAAGCGTGCTTCACGTAAAACTATCGTGGAAGAGGTATTTAATATTTTCATATTCATATTCATATTTTCGCTCTACGGAGCGATTTTTATGCAAAATTTTCATAACTCCTCAAGGAGCGTCATTTTAGAAGGTGTAGTAAATGTCGCTGCACAGGGACGTAATGTCGCCCCGACACCAAAATTTTATAAACTATAACAAAATTTGCCTTTAACTTCGGAATTTTCAAAATTAAAAACCCTTTTACGAATCCACGTTGTCGAGCACTGCAACTCATACGAGGTCTTGAATATGAGGACAAGTTAATCCAGCGTCTATCCAAAGTATATCGTGAGTTTTAGCGAAAATAGCCCTTAGCGACATGGGACCCCCATCGTTTCCTAGCAGTCGATTTTGACGGGGAAATGATAAGTTTTAACGGGGTTTGCCCTAAACCGGTTCCTCAGTGATTCGGTGTCAGAAAAGTATCTTTACCATGTACTCATAGGTGCATGGGAACCGCCTTGCCTGAACGTATAAAATTGTAATTGCAGAATACAATTCGAAGTAGTAGCGCTTCAAGCATTTTTAAGCTCTGAGGAGCGACCAAAATTAATATTGAAATACAAATACGTGAATAACAATAGGCAAGCAAAAGCCCACCAAATTTCAGAAACATTGAACTTTTCTTGAATCTTTTTGTGTAATCGTTAACTCACAAAACTGCATTTTGGATGGTAGTTGGTACATTATGAATCGTTCCGTTTCTCACCATGTGTTGCACACGGGCCAGACTAATGTTTGTTAAACATATTTCTTAAAAGTTGTTGAAAAGCTATAAATTTTTGAAGAATCAATATATATTTTTGAACTTTATATTGCCTTTTAATTGTGTTTTCTGACAAAATTCCCTTTCAGGTATAATTTTAAGAAAGTGTGGTACATCCAGTGTTAGGTTTATAGTGTTACGATATCCAATAGATACCATTAGAGCAGCAGTTAAGCATAAACGAACAGTAAGTATAAATTTTCATATTATTCTCCGTCTGAAACAGTCATCTTGAACCCTAATTTTTGTGAACGTTAACATTCACTTTTGGAATATCTTAAAAGTCCTTCAGACTCCAAAAGATGGATCGTTCACAGACGCAACGGCCTACGGGACGTAATTTTAGAAACTGTCTCGAAAACGGACTACTTCCAAATCAAAACGGTCTTAGAAGGGAGATTTCCCTCGGACGTCAATACATGTCGCCGTTTTATCATGTACATAGCACATGGGACCGCCTTGTATAAACGTATGAATATATTATTCTAACCTGTTGGGATTCAAATATCTTCAAACTCCATAACAGATTGTCCGAAATCTCCTATGAGAATACGTATAGACAGACAAGCTAAAAGCCCACAAAGCTGCAAATATTATACCATCAGTTGAATCGTTTTGGTGTGTCGATTGCGTTAACGTAAACCATTGGTTGGTAGTTGGAAACTTATTGTCCGAGTTGTCCTAATCCTCACCATGTGTGGTATGGATCGATACTCTTGTTAACCTTATGCCTCTGCGTATACAATATACATACATTGCTTATTAACAAATAGTCGAACCCATCAGGTAAACGTCCTAACTGTCCATTTAGGAAGTGTAACAAAATGTCCTTCAGACCACTAAACCATAGATCGTTTACAATCCCAATGAAATTAATTAGTGATCTACACCACAAATTGATTACACCAGTGAAAAAAAATGTCACCGCAAATAGAACCTATTATCATCATAAATTAGTGGTCCAGTACGGGAAAACGAAATACAAAATTTTTAGCCGACACTAAAGTCACCAAATTACAAAAATAAAAAAATTGTCAAATTCGAGAATTATCTTATACATAATTTAAATATATTCAAGTGATTAGCTAGTTATCTCCCATACGGCCATTTTACGAAACGCCATCGATAATTTGAACGAGGTCTTAAAACTCTTTTAACAACGAAATCCAAAAAAACTTATTACCAGTCTAGCAGATTTTATGTGTACACAATTTTAACGAGATCTTTACAGAAACCAGATCTGCGATGTCAGTTATTCGCTGAATATAATCAACCTATTTCAGTGTCGATAAGAATTTATTCCTTTCGAGTATTTGGCAAATATATTTCGAACTTCTTGTCAATTGTGTGGTTCAAGAAGAAATCGGGGAGTTATAACATATTCTAGATTCTTACCGCATACAAAAGTTGCATGAAAAAGGAGAGTAGGAAGGATCGGGATGAACCGGAGAAAACTGGA
The DNA here is from genome assembly GCA_963675555.1 of Leptura quadrifasciata. Lineage (NCBI taxonomy): Eukaryota > Metazoa > Arthropoda > Insecta > Coleoptera > Cerambycidae > Leptura > Leptura quadrifasciata. Next base: position 109,918,080 of record OY776676.1, on the reverse strand, counting down.
GGTGGTACGAAGAACTCGAAGACAGACATTGAGGAACTGATTTTATTTCTTATGAACATTTCTGTTCTTACTCGAAATGTTTTTGAAAGTGTTATTATGGGTTCTTTATTACAACTATTAAGTATATTGGATGAAGCAGGGAACTGTCTATTAGCAGGATACATTATTTTTTCGAATGACCTTTATTTATGGATTTCTACATTACATAATACATGATAATATTAATTAAAATATTAAAATTTCGCTGGCTACCTTGTGTGTTCATGTTGTTTCTAAGAAACAGGTTTTATTTTTACATTTCATTTATGCATTTCAAATTATGCAGAAATATATTTTTTATGGATATAGTCTGTTTATTTAAAATTCACTAAATGAAATACAGCTAATAATATCCTTCCAAAAACCAAGCACCTTTTCTACGTTGTATATCATCTGCAATATGAATTTAATATTAATAAAAATCAGTTTGGCTTAATTAATTTAAGAAATTATTGCAGTTCCTATATGTTCTTCATCAATATGTTACTTATTATTGTCCTTGGCAAGACGATATTAAATTATCAAGCTAAACAAAAAATTATACAGTATTATTCAGCCTCGCTAAATCCTCGACTCATTATAGTTAATTAATGCTTAAAAATAATAAAAACATTAAATATTGTTGTTACTATTTACATAGTCTAGTGAATTGCTACTAGCGTCTGTTCTAACTCTTCGATTTCTTCTTGAACCGCACATATTTAGATTTATTGTATAAAAGCAGAGACATACTAATAAATTCCCGAACTTTCTGTTTATAAAGAAAGAAAGATAACAATTATGCCGCCTACAAGGCTGAAAATGTTAGTTATTTTTTTTCCCACCCCTCTCCGAGCATTATCAGTTATACTAAATAAGAAACAGACATGCCGTGCCGCTATAAATCGAGAGTGCTTAAAAATTTTATAATAAAAAAACTCCAGACCTTTCGCAGTCAATGACCAAATTGTTGATATTTTTCTTCAGTTCTCCGTCATCAAAGACATGCGAGAAACTGACGTACCATAATGAAAACATTTCCCAGGTGTCATATTATTTGAAGTTTCCCCCCGCTAGGAACGCGGGCGAGGCGGAAAATGTCAGTTATTATTTTTCCTACATTGACTAAGATTACCTCGAATAGAAAAACAATTAATAGTCCATTTAACAAGGTACAAAAAAGGCCAAAACATCATAAGTTTGTAGGACCTTTTGCAATATATTTCCGCCCATGTTTTCGAGTGTGAGAAAAACGATGGTGATGGTTTCGAGTTCTGAAACCCTTGCGTACTATACCTATCAAGTAAACACCACCCCCACTTCCTGCTTTTCGGTCTTGGGCTTGCGAGGGATCGTCAGATCGGATTTTGGGGGGAATAATAATAGATTTAATTAACGGCCATTGGAGTACACTGGAGCGACCCCGGGGGTTGAACTGACGAAGATTTTTTATGGGGCAAGAATCATGATGGAGGTGCTATTTTTCACCCTACCCTCCCGCAACTACCCCCAACGTATAAAACCACACCCCTTTCCATGCTGTCGGTCCTAGGCATACGGAGATTCGTCGGATCGGGGTTTTCATGGGAATATCAGGGAAAGCACCCATTACTAAACCACAGTTGACCTAAGCAGCCCCTGGGGGTTGAAACTATCCTGCTCTAACAACCGAAATCACTCAAAAACGAGAAAACGGGCTTCTCACGACTTTTCGAGGGCGATAATCACAATGGTCGTATTTTTTCACTCTACCCTCTCGAAACTACCCGCAACATATAAAACCACCCCCTCTTCTATGCTGCCGGTCCTAGGCATACGTGGATTCGTCGGACCGGGGTTTTTCTGAGAATATCAGAAAAACTAACCAGTGTGAATGATCTCATTCACACGTAGTTCTTAAATGAAATGAATTTTACGTGTGTGACACCCACCCTTTATCATTTGCTGTCCAGAACTGTTAAAAATTTCTTCAGCTGCACGTCGTATTGAGACAGCAGATGAACCCCTTCGTAAATCTGGCGTTCTAATGACATTTTCTTCGGTTCTTTAAGTTTTTTGAAATCCGCCTATGCAAAGGAAAGTTGTAATTAATAAACACAATATTTTTACTTTAATGAAAATATAGATTAGCGTTAATTTCCACTGGCCCACGGCCGTTTCGGCCTACTTAAAAGGCGAAATACATGCGTAGGGAAAATTTCTTTGGTGCGCGGCAGAAAATGAATCCCAAACTTAAGGTGCTACGCTCTAATGTTTGTGGCTGCATTTACTCTAGGCAAATTGTCCGACTGGGCTTGCACAAATCCTCTATCTGTCATTGTTCAATTAAAATAAAGTCTTCAAACTTCACAAAACGCAGGGAATTATATACAACAGTACAACTAGGCCTTGGATAAATAGTAAATACAGTTTTATATTGACCTTACCCGTTTTTTCTGACGGTTGACGTCACATCAATAAGAAACCCGTTTGCAGTCATGTGGTTTTATTTATAAATCATAACATAATTTAAATATTATTATTTTTTCAAAAGTCAAAAAAACATTACTTTTATGACCGTGAACTTAAACTGTCATTTATCTGATAGGCATTTGAGCGGTGATATCTACTTTCATGGCTAGATGGCAAAAATTCATTTTTTTTTATTTATCGACTGTAAAGCTCAAAACAATTCGACAAAATTTATAAGATTACAAACACTTGTCTCAGGCCGCAGAAAGTAAAGACATCGCGAGTTAATTCCATGATCATTTAATTTACACGATACATTGACATATTGATATAGGTAATAAAGAAATTGAATTAAATACAAATAAATTGCATCTTAATTGTAATTAAATGAGTAACATTTCATTCTTGATTTATTAGTACAAGAAACATTATTGTAAATATTAATTAATATCGCTTTCTGAACGACTTTCTCCAATACAAAACTAATTGATTGAATTTTAATTTATTCAATAAATTCTAAATAAACTTAATCGCCGTCAGTTTTAATTAACTCCACCCTGTTATAGGCATATACCGTATATATATTATTTATATTACATACTAAAGATGATTTGTTAAGTATAGTTCAAGTAGGAATATCCCGAGACATAAAAAATGCAACAAAAACTTTATGACCTCATTAAACTACCATTACTCTTTGTGCTACCTCGACCGGAAATCAGCTCGCTTACCTTTATAGGTTTAATTATTACAATTACAATTACAAATTGCAAATTACAATACAAAATAATAGAATTAAAAAAATAAAAATTTAAGGTGCACCTAGGTGAGTAAACACCTGTATGTGCAATATTAGACAGAATATCGTATATCCAATTACATTATTATTCAGATTATTTAAAGTAAGCAGGAATAGGAGAAAATAATAGAGTAGTTGAAGATGAAGAGAGTAAAATAGTGTAAGAAATAGTTACAAATTTTTATAAGAGGTTATTAATGTAGTCCCTATTTTGATATATAAATGTTTTACATTTTTTAACAAAAAAATTGTATTTAGTTATTGTTCTTATTTCATGAGGCAAGATGTTATAAATTTTTGGTGCTAAGATTTGAAGCAAAGCGTTGGTTGGCATCGTATTTTCTAAATGGTATAACCATCATATTGTTAACATTTTGTCTGGTTTGATAACAGTGGTTCACAAAATTTTTGTTTATCGATTTAAAGTAAAATATACAAATATTGAGATAATATAAACATCGGACATTTAGTATTGATTCATTATATAGAAGGTTACTTGAGTACAGTCTATCTTTGAAGAAGATAATTCGCAAAATATAGTTTTGGACCACATTCAATTGTTTTAAAGCATTGTTATAGAGCCCCCCCAAACAATTATACCATATCTAAGTAGTGCTTCCACTAAAGACTTGTATATTTGAATTAACAATTTTTTAGGTAAAATATTACGTATTAAGTAGAACTTATGAATTAAACGCCTAATTTTGTTGGTTAAATCATGTATATGGTCGGTCCATTTTAAATTCTTGTCAATTGTGATGCCTAGATATTTTATAGAGTTAGTTTCTTTAATAGTAAGGTCAGATTCGTTTAATTTAATATCATTAAAATTCGGTCTATTTGCATCAGTTATAGAATACGCAGTGTAGAATGTTTTATCAGAATTTAAAGTTAATTTATTTTGGTCAAGCCAACATTTGACTCTTTCTAATCCTTTTATCATCTTATTTTTCACATTTTCCCATGTTTTATCCTCAAAGAATAAAACAGTATCATCTGCATATGAAATTGAGGTGCCATTTATATTTAAATTCAGCAGTGAATTTATATAAGTAATAAAAAGAATTGGACCGAGTACCGTCCCTTGTGGTATACCAATCTTAATATCCAGAGGGTCACTAAATATGTTTCTAATTTTAACCATTTGTTTCCTATCAGCTAAATAATTCTTGAAGACTTCCAACACCGTACCCCTGATACCATTTGATGCAGCATTCCGCCATGGCCCGCGGCGATAATAATTATGTCGTAAAGTTTTTGTTGCGTTTTTATGTATCAGGAACTTATTACTTGACTTATACCTGAATTTATAATATAATTTTGGTTCTGTGGTAAACTCGGCTGAAATTTATTTAGACTAAACCATGGTATAACTTTCAATACTATTCTATGTTTTACTTGATCTTAGTTCTTTTTCCAGAATTTATAGAACTGGGTCTAGGGACTCAATTGTAAAGTGGGTTATGTACTTAGAAAAGACGCCTATTTATAATATTTTTGTAAATAATGAAATAAAAACGTTGTGTTAATTATTACAGTTATGAAATTTTACATAGAAGGTCAAGTTCACTAATGCAATCGGAAGAATGTGGATATATGGAAAATTACCTAATTTTATCGCTTCGTAAAATAAAACTCGTACATAACACAAAGAGTAAAAAATAGAACAAAGTTGTCTTTAATATTATTAAAAGTATAATATTATGAGTATAATATAGTATTTCTTATTAAAATATACCAATGAATACACATTAATATTAACACAACATAATCTGTATGTATAAAGAAGATGTATTTAAGTGAACATAGCCAGGCCAAAATGTAACGATATTACCGAACTTATCTCTATATCAAATCTATACTCTGATAGTACAGTCCTCCTGCAAACCCAGCATAATAGATTTTATAAACGGCGAGAGGATCTCAATATTTTTGTATTTGATGGAAGGTAATTTCGTTATGAATAACCTTATTGTTTAACTAAACCCTTATTAAATATTATAACTTCTAACCTTCGTCATCTTGAAAAGCACAAAGAGAATTTGACGCCAGGTTCATTTTACTGCCCACTTTTTGATAATTCGTTAATTGTGGTGCTCCTAGAATACATTCCTTATAGTACCTCATCCAGCTTTGTCCTTTGTGCTAGAGTCCACAGCTTTGATACAGGCCCTTTTGTATGGCTGTCCGTTTTTGGTTTTTCTTCTCCGAGTACTTGGAATCTCAGTCTCGCCAGGTCTTCACCGTGGCACAATACGTGAACTGAGGTTTATTCCTCTTCCTCTTGACAGAACTTGCATGTTGCGTCCTCTGCCAGGTTGTCTCGTAAATCCCGGCTCCGACTCTTTGTTCTGCCTTGGAACCGTGAGTGTACCAAACTGTTTGTGCCGTTATGGGAGGACCTTTTTTCCCGTCTTTCTTGTCTGGTATTACAGTTTGAAAGTTCTTATTGAAGTTATACCTTGGGACCATTACGTGCGTGGGCATGCCTAGGATAGGACCTGCCCTCATCTCCGAGTATAACTTCTGGTACTCCGTCCCGTGTTGCCGGCTAATTGGCGTTTGGTCTTGCATTAACCTGTGCACCACTGATCGAGCTTCGCCTTGTATGAATATGTGTAATGGTGGCAGGTCTAAGAGAACCTCAAGTGCAACCGTGGGAGCAGTTTTTATGGCCCCCGTCGTGTACAGGCAAATAAGCCTTTGTATGCCACTTAACAGCCTTATTGCTCTCGACTGCACGGTCTTAGTCCACCATACCCCTGATCCATAGGTTATCATGGGTCTCACTATCCTGGTGTATAACCACAGGTTCACTTTTGGATTTAGCCCCCAGTTTTTCCACACATTTGCCTACATCTTCCTAGAGCGATTGTTGCTTTCTGTGTGACTTTTGGATGTGGTAGTTCCATGCTAATTTTTGGTCAAAGATGACTCCTAAATATTTTGCCTCACAGGCAAATGGAATTTCCACTCCGTTGAGCCTTAGGGCCTTAGACCTTCCAGTGCTCTTCTCCATGTAAAAGTGACGAATGTGGTTTCGTGGGGATTTATAGAGAGTCCTTCCTTACAACACCATTTGTCGATAACATTTAGGGGTCTTTGCGAACGCTCTGTTATTGTATTTGCAAATCGTCCCTTGACAACTATTGCTGGATCATCAGCATATCATAAGCAATAGAAGCTTTCTGTGGATAGTTTTCGGAGGAGTTCGTCAACCAGGGTTGCCCACAGTAGTGGAGACAGTATTCCTCCCTGGGGGCAGCCTGTGCTCACTTTCGCCTCAATGGAGGCCTCACTTAGATTGAATATTATAATCATATTGCCTAGGCTGGCTTTAATCTACTGGCAGATCACTGTTGGGACTCCTCTGTTTGATAATGCCTTGTTAGTGAGTGTGTTGTCGCGTTATTAAAATCCTTCTATGGTCTTCTATGTGCCATTTCCTTGTCATCTTGTTAGAAGTCTGTTTAATTCGTCCAGCTCTAGGTCTGTCGACCTCCCCGACTGGTATGCATATTGACGTTCACTCAGGGGGTTTTCCCTTAGTAGTTCGTCTCTAATGTACATATCTAACAGTCTTTCCATCGTTCTAAGTAGGCTTATAAGCCTATATGACTTGGGCGTTTGGTCCGATAATGTAGCTATTTTTGATAGGTAGATGACTCTCACCTTCCGCCACATGTTTGGTATGTATCTCCAGGCCACGCAAGCTCTGACAATTTTACATAAGTAAGGTATTAATACCTCTAGCCCCTTTTGGAGCAAAATTGGATATATTCCGTCCGTCCCAAGAGATTTGAATGGTTGGAACTTACTAATTGCCCATCTGATTTTGTCAGGCTTTATTACCTCGGTGGCTAACCTCCAGTCCGCGAGTTTGGGCTGTTCTGGCCTTTGGTCTGGATAATGCCTATTCTCTAGGTCTGTTATTATCAGTGAGCCCGGAAAGTGTGCCTCCATGAGCAATTTTATAGTATCCGTCATCGTTTCCGTATAGGTTTCATCATCTTTTTTGATAAAACCTACTTCATTTGTAGTACAACCGCCCTGGGTCGGGACACTATGGATTCTGGAAGCTGCGGGCCATCACTGACCTCTTCACAGAATCCCTTCTACGAGTCTCTCTTTGCTTTGCGGACCTCTTTATTGTACTGCGTGAGTTTTACTTTGTAGGTATCCCAGTCTTGGTTGGATTTGGCCCTATTAAATAACCTTCTAACCTCATAACCTTAAGGACTTCTAGGTGATTATTCCACTAGACTGTTTTAACCCACTGTGCATCAACATAGAAAATAAAAAGTCAAATTGACATGTATATAAAATGGTATGTATGGTGGGTGCACATAAATATAAGATACTGTTTTATTTGTTTAACTACAAGACAATGTTATTCAGCTGTTGTACGTTGTCTCAGGCGTCTCTATCTTTTCAAAGTTAAAGGAATGATCACTATAATACATTTACAAATAAACAAACAAATAAAGCTTCGTTTTTATGGATTTTTATTATATTACAGAAAATAATTCGAAAACAAAAGGTGGATCCATGAAATGAATGTCATATAATAATGATTTCTTAGTGATTCATAATAAGGAAAACACAAATTCAAACACCCTGTAAATTTAGAAAATATATTTCTTCAACATTGACCGTTTATTAAAGTTATTACTAATTATAAGTTCATTTTACGATGTTCTACTGACAAGAATACGGTAAATATAACGAGATCCGTGAAAAAAGTTAACTTTCCATTAAATTCGAAAAGTATTACTGCTTTTCATAATCTGGTACTAAACCTAAATTCAAACGTGTGGGAGTTTTATATATAAACGTAAAATGCAGATTGCAGTGTATTATTATAAGTGAACTGTGCGTTCGTATTTCAAAAATTTTATGGCATTATAAATAATGTATGGCCGCGGTCGTTGACTTCTTGCGTGCGCTCTAATTTGACAAGTAATACTCAGCAATCACTAAAGTCATAACAACAAACAGCTGGTTAGTACGTTAAAATTCGCGATGTGCTTTTATTGCAATAAGCGTTTTTATGTTCCTTTAAGCGTCCTTTCTTCCATAAAATAATATGTGGGTTAAAAGTACACGTTGAGTTTTTCTTTTATATAATGGGTCCTGCAGAATGAAGTCATTTTCAAAGTCAATCCATGCCATAATATAAAGATATATAAATTCAAATCAAGTCGCCATGCTTTCGCAATAAATGAAAATTTAACGCAGTTGTGGAAGCGTTTGCGAGAAATGTCAGTTTAACTGTGAATGTGGAGCGTTGGTCAAATGTTCAACGTCCTTTTCCAGTTGAAGCTTATTTCAAAAGTAACTATTCTGTTGTAATCACCCAGCGTTTATTTCGTCGTCACTTCCACAAGATCTAGTTCCTAGTCGAATAACAATTAAGAAATGGGTACACAAGCCAGAGAAAAACCAAAAGGAAAAACTCGTTTTCTGCTTACACTTGACTGCTGAAAAGGAGAGTAGGTGTGCTACGTAGTACTAAACGATTCGCATTCTGAGACTTACACTTCCATCCTACAAAATTCAAGTCGTATAAAAACTTCTGCCTCAAAGTTTCGGAACATGCATAGATTTTTTCGGACGTTTCGAAGGGCTATTTGCTGAAAACCCGAATATCATCGATTGCTTGCTAATGTCAGATGAAGCTCATTTTTATCTTTCCGGATATGTTAACAAACAGAACTTTTACCTCTGGACAACGGAGAATCCTCTGCAATTGCACTAAGTACCACTTCATAGCATTAAGATTACTGTGTGATGTGTAGTATCCGTCTTTGATATTTTTGCGCCGTTCTTCTTTGAGGAAAATGACCTGACGGTTACTGTTACATCACAACTTATCAACAAGTATTGCGTAACTTTGAACAACAGCTTCGTAATGTTGGTGTGGATATTCAGAGAATATGGTTTCAGCAGGACGTAGCCACTTCCCACAATGCTAGGGATTCTATGACAGTTTTGCAAAGAGTGTTTCCTGGTCATATCATTTCGAAATTTGGGGATATCAACTGGCCGTCACCGGATCTCTCAGCTTGTGATTTCTTTGTATGAGGCTGAGTCAAATGTGTTTTTTTAATTAGCCGCGTTCAGGCTGAGCGAGCAGCCTCGCGAGGCATGCTTCGTGAGGCAATTGCTCTGGCTGTGTGGACGTACCTCGCTTGCTCAAGCCCGCGCGATGCCGCGGTCGAGGCTGCCTCAACCTAAGCTGAACATTGTCGGTTTTTCGTCCATGCTCAAAGGCGCCTTAGTTAACTTGTAGGCGTCACTCTGGACGCATGTTCAGTGACTTGGTTATGTCTGTTCCCGAGCAGTAAGTTTTGTTTAAAAACGGGAGAAGATCAGTGAACTTTAAGGGAATAATAGACAATTTTGGGATTCCTAGGATGCTAAATTTGCAAATAAAGCTGTAAGGCAAGATGCATGGAGAGATATGTCATGAAATTACTAGTTGAAGAATTTAAAAAAAAATGAATTCCTTATTAGGTTCGTACAAAAGGGAGACATCTAGAGAGAGAAAAAAGTCATATTACTGGTTCAGGTAGGTAATATTTGGTAAGCGTGATCCTAATGATATTTCATACGAAACTGATCACATGTCTCGTAAAAATAATGACTCGCCATGCTTCGCGAGGCTGCCTCACTGTAAATGTTTAAGATCTCGTGAGACATGCCTCGGGGCGAGGAATTTGACTGATGTAATATTTAAAAAATAACATTTCCGTATTCCTCAAGAACCTTGTGTTTAATTTTTGAATAAAAATTTAGCCATTAATTAAAACAACTCAATTCATTGTTCTGGACCAATTTCATTATAATAAGTAAGTATTTAAATAATCACATATAAATTGTAAATGTTAGCGTTAGTTACAATTAAAATACATAATCAGTAATCAAGTTGGTTTATTTTACAAGAGATATATAAAATTTTAAAAATATAAACTTATTAATATTAATTCTATTCTTAGTAGATACCGTAAATAAATATACAAATATTAGCCATGTATACAGTACCTAGAATAAGTAACTTTACTGCCCTCCCAACTTTGAACAAAGAACTAACATTCACCTTACACGATCAGTACTTAAAAATAATCACAGTATTATTGAACGTGTAATGTTAGTTAGTAATGGAATGATGGTTGGATTGATGCATATCCGAATATTTTGATATTCGAGCAACAGTATTAATGAAGAGAGGCGATACTGTCAATAGTATTGATCGTGATGATTATAATGAATATTAAGATTATATAAATTTATTTCAAAGTTGCAAGTTAAAGTTGCTTTTTGACTAGCTTTAAAATTTTAGTATGGGTTAAAATTTAACATCCTTTACAGATTACCCACTAATGTTTCATCCAGTAACGTCGTTTAACATGACTTCATTGCCAGTGCTAAAATTATACCTAAACATACTTTCTTTCGCCAGTCCGTTTTCGGATAAAGCGAAAACCGCCGCTCCCTACTTGGCAGTATTGAAGCGAAATACTGGCGGTAAAATACTGATCGTGTAAAGTACGGGAGAGGTTCCCATCTCCCCTGTTAATTAATAACAAAAGTCTTGATCGTGAAGCAATCAAGAACTGAATTAATCCCACCCAGAAATTATTTATCTCAATATATTAAGATGAATAAACAAATTGGCCATTTACTTGATCATCTAGTTTTACAAAGTTAGGACCCAATTACGTTGTGTTTGTAATAACCTCTTATATTTACCCAAATTCTTTATGCAAAGCTTGACATTACGATTTCCTGTCTGATAATATTTACCTGAGAAAATTAATCACTCTTTTAATTTGGCTACCTTGTAAGTTTGAATACACTGCATAGTAACTGAGAAACCTAGTTAACTATTTATGTTATTTATTTCCTATTTTATTACTCAAGATTGCACTGTGAATTTACGGTTGAAATTAGTTTTCTATTTTATTTGATTCAAATGAAATCATTTGTTTAGTTTATTACTTGTATGACTTGAAAGGTAAAGTGGAAATAAAAGACAGTACTCGTTGGGATAATAGTCACAGAAACCTTTTTATTTTATAACAGTTGTGGCAGCAAATAGCCAAACATGAAGTTAAACAATCCAAATATTTAAGACAATTGTGTAAATATTAGATAGGAAAGTTTACGTTGCTATAGTAATGACCATACTGTATATAATTCAGAGTTGATTATGCAAATAATAAGAACCAAGTTACACAATCGTATTTCCGTGTTATTTTGGTTATAATTAGAGATATGGCAAATGGCCGGTTAAATGCTGATTGGAAATTAGTGTAATAGCAATCGCTATAATGAAAATAAAACTGAATGCAAAACAGAGGACAATAATCATGTCATGTTCGTGCATTATAGAAATTACGTAGTAAATGAAAAATAAATGCTCATGTAAAATATCATAGTATTGAGGAAATATCCTTTAATTCATTACACAAACGACATCTACCAAATTGTGTATGACTGTTCAACAACATAAACGCTGTTAGTCGATGTAATTCAAACAGACAGACGTCCTGGTTTAGAGCTTCGTCGAAAAGTAACCCCATCTAATATGAGCAAGATATACAGGACCAATGGGTTCAAGCACTGACCGCTGGCCTGTACTGTTTGTAGTTCGCAGAATATTTATAGTGACGGATCGTTATTAAACAATCATGAATAACTGGGTATATCGGCGGTGAGAAACCTAACACCATAGATTGAAAGTCAAAACATTCTTGTAAAATCTTACGTGTCAATAGGCACACGGTAGCCACTGATTGTACATTAGCTAAAGTATAATTGAAAGTAAAGTCGTTAATCATTGCATAAACTCTGAAAATATACAGATCAATGATATAAACTTGTAATTTAGCAAACGTAAACCACCACAATAAAATATTTAGAATGGGAACTTTTACCTAATCTCGTTATTATTATTAAAAATAATAACTGAATAAATTGTAATGTAATTCTATCCTACCATCTTGTTAAAAATCAAATATTTCATAGAGAATGTAATGTTTCTTTTAGTACCACAAACACGCAGGTTACACATTTCACACCCAAAATCAGAATGTAAATTAATTTTTTTTAAATAATAACGCATACTACCGTCTGGGACTCTATCGGCGCCCTCGTCTATGCTTGCGTAAGTTGCCATTTTATTGTTGAAGTGGCAAGCAGCGTCGCCTTGAATATTGAAATGAAGTTTCAACTTCAGTAAATACGTTCGTTGTCGATGGCTACGACGGCAATTTTGGTGTTAATAAAATGCCCGAATAGTATCCTCTAATATGTGAAAATGATAGATTATTTCTAGTTGGTGCAGATATTTGTTATGTGGAAATGACTTGTATAGCAAATAGTTTGGTAATGTGTCTGGAGAGAATCGCTCAAATCAAACAGACATCTAGGTCGTAGTCCTCGATAATCCTTCTAATTCGTTCTTTTATACGATTAGCGGCAGATAGCGGCAGGTTGGGGATGATTCCCCTTTTACTCGCTGGTTATATGTACATTCCTATTAGCCAGACTTCCTTTTGCGTACGGTACTACCTCTGTTTGCATACATGTGTTTTCTAATTATGTTTTAGTTTTCTCATGGCGTTTTTTTTATACAACGTAGGGACCATCCCTATTTTGCCAGTATTGGGTTCGTATTATTTATTTTAACATACTTTAGATAAGAACTAACAACTGTACTGTACTGTATCTAAATTTCTGACTAGATGTTTTAAAATATTCGAGAAGCTGTTGTAATTTTTTTAATCGTTATTATAAAAATAATGTCTACATAAATTTGAAATAAAAGTAGGAATTATTTTCGAACAGAATGTGTTTCAGTACAGAAGAGGATGGCTGAATATTAATGGAGTAATAACAATATTATTAACTACTGACAACGATAGAATCACAAGCAAAGACGTCATGTCAGTACAAAACTGTTGTCACTTGAAAGAAGTAACCACCCCATAGTTGCCGCCGTGTACCCGACAAGGCTTATGAAACGTAGGAAACAGCGAAATACACTTTGATTTTAGCCAGAGGCCGAGAAGCGATAAACAGCGAAATAAAAGTATATGTGGGGATATCTAACTGTTCTGATGATAACTGTGTAAGAAGCTTTTGTAACACTATATGCAAATTTAAGGGCAGATGAACATAAATTTTCTAATTATTTCCCTATGTGTACAAAATCATTTAATGAGGTGCTAGGTCAGTACGGACTGCCAGACTCGTGTGAAATAGTCCATATGACTAATGGTTCCCAGCAACGCTGACAGTACGCTGAATTTTACTGCGGGATTACAATTAAATTCTATACATATACAACTTTCAGTAGACCTTCAGAGTTTATATTTGGCACACTTAAAGATGTCACTTGAAATTCTGACACACCCAAGCATAGATACCCAAAAAAATTGTCAATATTGCAAGTATTTTGGATACCTATGCGAGAAACCAGTCATCTACATTATGCGAGGTCCTAACAGGGACAGTATTGGTATTTCGTAAAGTATAAAAAATACAGAAAAAAGGGAAAAGTTGTGCAATTTAGGGACAAATAACTACCTCTTGAGGTTCCTGATATCTTTTATAGTTTTCGAGATATCTTAAAAATTGAAAATTTAAGATTTTTCGTTTTTCACCTTTTTGTCCTCGTCCACTTTTTCATAAATGCATAAATAATCAATCATTATATGTCGAATTCATTAAACAAATATACTAGAATGTGTTACATAATATGTCATGGGAAATTTTTATTCAAAACATTTGACCTCCTGCATCTGATGGTTATTCTTTAAAAAAATCTGTGCAATGAACTGAATATATGAGCGGATGAATAATAATTCTGGCGCACCCAATATTTATAGAAGCCTTTTATTTCCGTAAATATTTACATTAATTATAATTAAGTACGTGCAAAATAAATGCACCGACAAGGTCACCTCGGGAAATTGATGATATTGGCTGTATATACATTTTGCATCAATTAAAACTTACGTATTGTAATGTGACTAATGTGTCATTTAAATATGTGGTTCGAGATTTTGTATTATTATTTAAATAAAATACTGCGTCTTATATTAAACATTCCTTATCTGTTAGAGTGCAATATTGTCTGCTACCTGTTAACATATCATTAAGTCTGCAACTAATGTTACATATTTAGTTTAGTACACTTTTAATGCGTCTCGAACGGCGTTTAATATTCATTGCATAAAATGCTTTTCAATGAAAACCGTCCACCCTAAATAAATTTGGATATAGGTATTGGATTTTTTTTTAAAACGCAAGAAAAAATTAATAATATTAAGCTGAAACACTTAATTTCAATTCTCATTATAATATTTGAACAAAAATACTAATTTTCCTGCGTTTTCAATCCCCAGTCTATTTCTTATATCGGAATGTACTAGCTCAAAGTTACTGACAACTCGTTCCACTGAGGCTGAAGGTATCTATTTTTTGATTTCTGGATCATCATCATCGGATCATCATCATCGGCTTGTGATAGCCACCACAGAATTCCATTGACATTATTTGTAATTTCTTCAGAGAACATGATGCTTTTGAAGGGCAGAGAACGAGCATTAAATTTTGTTATTAATGGTAACAATCCACTATTGCCATATAATGCATTTATAGCTTCTAAAGCCAAATTTTTTTCATCGGCAGTCAACTTGTACAGTTGATTAAAAAAAACTGGTACACTTTCTTTGAGCTATGTAAATCATTCGTTCTTTGATTGATATTAATAATCTTACAAATGTCACTTTGACGTTAATCAGTGGCGTCATTATTAAAGATGGTTCGACATCTAACAGCTATTCAAAAACTTCGAATTGTTTCTAAAATTGAAGATGGTTGGTCCATAAGAAGACTTGCTGCTGAATGCAATGTGAGTAAAACCACGGTAATGAGTGTTAAAGAACAATGGGAAACTGACCAAACGGTATCCCGTAAAGTTGGTTCCGGTAGGCCCAGAAAGAGCAATAATCAAGAAGATGAGAAAACCCTTTTCAGACTGTAGTAAATGCAATTTCAGAGACAAATTTCCCTGCTTCGGTACCTACTGCTTGCAGAAGAATAAAACTAGGAAGCGAATTGAAGAGTTGTTCAGCGGCTAAAAAATACAAACTTTCAGAAGAAAAGAAGCAGGGTAGGATTATTTTTGCACTGAACTATATAATTAATGTTGAAAACTTCTGGGGACAAATTGTCTTTTCGGACGAAAATGTGTTTAAATCCTGTAACGATGGACATGTTCGCGTATATAGGCATCCTTCCACTAGATACAACGAAGAATATACTTTCGATCCACAAATATCAGGAAGGTTTTCAGTCAATGTCAGGGCTTGGATGAGCCTAAATGGGTTATGTGTGCGTTGGAACAGTGGTGGTCATCTCAATTCCATTAAATATATTGAAATATTAGACAATATTATGTTGCCGTCAGTAATAGAGGTGTTTCTGGAAAATAATTTTAGACAACTGCTACATACATACGGCCCATCGTGTCAGGCAATGATTTCTTAATAAAAACATAGAGTTGATACCGTGGCCATCTAAAAGACCGGATTTAAATCGAATTGAAAATGTTTGGGGACTAATGGTGAAACATAAGAAAATTAAATAACCATCCAAATACTTAATGCCCAAGAATTGGAAGGGATAATGGAAGACGCTTGGGAGAACTTGTCGCAAGAAGTTGACCTTGCAAGAAATCTGATTTTGTCCATGCCTGCAAGACTTCAGGTAGTTTTAGACGGCTAATGGAGCAATAACAAAATATTAGTTAATTCTGTATTACGTAGTCGAAGTTCATTTATTTTATTTTTTATTGTATTTTTATGTTCAGTTTGCATTGTTTACATTTTTTTTTAATCTCAAGTGGTATTTTTGTGTTCTTATTTTAAAAATAGAATTATCATTATTCAGTTAGTATTTTAATTACAACCATTAGTAGAATTATCTGTAACAAATATTATTTTTTTAAACAATAATATGGCAGGCTTGAAAATGTTTTGAAAAAGTTGTTTTTTAAAATTCCATTTGAATAAAATTAAAAAGAAAGGTTTAATAAGTTTAAAAACACTAAGAAAACCGGTCTCCTCCAAAAAACCCAGGTCTGGGGTAAATCGCCTCTTCTCCACCCCCCTCTCGACATGCCTGGCCAGCCCTATTTACAGACATATGCACACAACTAAGCTATTAAGATTTTCGATTACAAGAGTTGTACCAGTTTTTTTTTTTTTAAATCAACTGTACTTTTGCTTAGACGGGTCCATCATATAAAGTGGTAAGGTGTCAGTGCTTGTTCATATCGGCGCTGAAATTGTTAATGTTGTTGAATTGATAGTTTTATATCTTCTTCAAAGATATTTTTCCAATCTTCCACGGCGTTCGAAAGACTAGCACCATTTCTCTGTAAAGTATCCAGAGCAATCGATATTGGTGGTGGTATTGGTATATGTATTTACTTAAACTTTCTGGAAGATTGTATTATCAATTTCCAGTATGTTCCAATGAGCGATGTACATTTGTAAGCAATCGGTAACACTATCCATCGGACATCACTTGGCATCACTAGCGTCTTACCACCTGCCTGCTTAAATTTTGAGCTTGCATTTGCTTTGATATTCTTAATTTTTAGATCTTTACACAATAGATTTAAACAACCATAGGTTATAATAATGTTTAATTTTTTCTTCAATACTATTTCTCATACCCAAAATATTTGCAGCGTTATCAGTAACGAATGACTTCACATTACATCCATAATGTGATTGACATGAAATCAGGTCACAACAAATCTGTCAAATATTTTGAGGTATGAGGTTGACCTGACGTATCTATGTATCTATAGTTTCATGCAGAAAGACTTGCCTTTCTCAAGATGTAAGTGTAGCTCATTGTGGACGTCGACATATTTACAGTACGTTCTAAGAGAAAAGAAAAACATTTTTCTTTTTCTTCAACGCAAATCTCATCTAGAAGTGTTGTCCCTATGGTTTTGTGGCATGGTGGGGTATAGCCACGTCTCAATGTTTTTATGGCTTTTTTACACATTTGCACATTTTCCGTGCATCGGAAGCTAGAATTCGTATCAAAAATTGCTTTCGCAATCAATGTTTGTTTATCGGCTGATGATGTTCTAACTCAAAAACTAATCACGGTAGGAGTCTCGGCTTTCCTTTTCTTACCAATAGACCCAGATTCTGATTCTGTTGTTACTCTCGGTTGAGACTTTGCCGAGCGCTGAATTAAACATTACAAACCCGGCGCGTTAAGTGTAATAATTGCATATTACCATCAAAACGCTAATGCTTCGATTGCAACAAACACCAGCTGAAAGACACTGGACCGGTAGACGGTGCCTGCTGACTGTTTTGCATGTCGCTATCCCAAAGATACCGAAATGTACTAAATAGTCAAGTGATCCTCGTGTCGGTCGTCACATGCCTACCTTGCACTGACGAGAGCCAACAGCTCGAAACTGCAGTCTGCAAGTGGTGTGCGGTGTGTGACGACGACTGGCACGAGAGCTCCTTTAACTAGGATCAGTCTTTCGGCTGGTGTTTGTTGCAATCGAAGCATTAGCGTTTTGATGGTAATATGCAATTATTACACTTAACGCGCCAGGCTTGTAACTTGTAATTCAGCGCTCGGCGGGGCAAATAGCCCGGAGAGTAACTGTTGGTTGCAGTCTGGTTATGTTCCTTATAGTAAAATAAGGATTTTATAGAGAAGTTTGCGACTAAAAATATTATGTTTCAATACCCTAATTGATGTTTATAAAAAAAATTTAAACAATGAGAAGTTAAGATTTTTTACCCCAGTAATCTAGAAAATATGAAATATGGTCCATAATTATTTTCACTACTTACTTATATTTTCACTACTTGTCAATGTCAATAATTATTCTTCACAAATTTGATGGTGTTTTCATCCTTTGAACAATTCCTTGTATATATTTCGTACATTTTTTACAAACTGCACTACATCCAAAATTTTTGAGATCTTTTTTTTTATGTAAAACTGCCAGATATGATATTTTCTTCCAGATATATTAATATTCACACAATTCAAAAACACTCTAAATTTTCGTTTCCTTGCCTTGCACTGTTTACTTCAATACGCGAATAAATTGAGAACAATCATTATACGAGTGGTAGCAAACAAGTAACTACAGGTATTTTTGTTGTATAGACATATCGGACGAGGAAACGTTTCATTACTGTTTTAAAACGTCCAAATCCTAAATCTTGGACGGCATTGGGTAAAACATTAAAAAGTTTATTGCATAATATCCAGTTCCATTTCTTGTTTTAGCTAGTATCAAGAAATTCGTGTTAAAATTGTTTTTATTGTGCGTTAAGTAAAAATTGATTTTGTCATACGTAACATAATTCCTCGAGTGTTCTTTTATACACAAGACGAATTGCAATTTGTACAGTGCACAGTAAGTATTTTTAACTTTTCAAAAGCCTCCCTACAATCGTCTCTCTAAGCCAAACCTGCAGTGATCTTTTCAACCTTGCATTGAATACATTGTAGCAGCATGCACGAAGTGGCCCCATACCAAGATGGCATATGTTAAGTAGACTGAACCAGTGCGTGGTAGGCCATTAATATTATTGTCTGTGGTACACATTTTACCAAATTACATAATAAGAAAATGCTTCTGAACATATTTTTGCAAACTAGTTCTGTGTGTTTGTTCCATATCAATTTGGTATCTAAGACGATACCTGAAAATGTTACTTTATTATTAGAATCAGCATCAAGAGTATGCCGTTTTAAACTAAAAATTATAGTTTCAGACTTATCCTTATTTAAAACTAGTAAATTGCTTAAAACCCCATCTTGAATAGAAGACAGACTGCTACGGGCTGCATTCAGTAGTATACAAATATTTACGCGAGAGTGAGCTAAGATTGTCATCCGCAAATAGAGTAAATTTAGACGAGTCGTTGACATAAGTGAGGAAAAGGACTGGTCTTAATACAGAGCCTTGAGGTACATCGAATTTAATGTCTATTCTATTTGATTTTGTGTTATTGCCGTTAACAAATTGGGTTCTGCTTGACCTGTAGTTAGCAAGGTCATCAACACAAACATTTTTAAACAAAGGTAGTGCTTTCGATAATTTAAGAATTTTCGGAAAGCTAGTATTCCTAATACACTGTTTAATAAATTTGGCAAGAGGAACAATAATGATATATTTGATGCAGTTTAACACTTTTATGTTAATATCATCTGTATTCTTACTCTTAGTTTTTCGAAAGTTTCCAGTATATCGAGAATTTCGTTGTAAGATATTTCTGCAAAGTTAAATTCTCCGTCTAAGTGGCTAAGAGCGGAATTATTTAGGAAAATGCCAAGGTTTTTCTTAGGTGGTGGTGAAGAATGTATTAAATTTTGAACAATGTTTGCAAAAATAATTCTTAAACACATTTGGAGAAATAATTTCAGAATGAATGGCTCACTTTTATTTGCCTACATCAGATTTCACATAGCTTTAGATAGAAGTTTGTATATAATTATCATTTGCATTTTTCTTTGCTTTTTCTAATTCGGTTTTATAATGAAGTTTATTGATATTCATTAATTTTTTCAAAGTTATTTGTATTATTTCTGGAACCTTTTAATTGAGTTGTACATATAGGGCATACGTTAATAGCGGTTAGTTAACTTGAAGAATAATTATACTATGTTAATGAGTTTTAATTAATAAAACACCAACTGAATCAGAACACTTGAAAGCTGAGATCGTGATCGCAATTACCGCATACCCGTTCAATTAATTTTCATAATGCAAATCGATAGATAATTTAATTCTATATTTTGATCATTACTGTTTATTAAATGATATTATCATTGACCTCTTTGAATTGAAATATCTGACATGGTCAGCACATCACGGATATTAATATATTGTCTTTATTTAGTAAATGGTGTAAATAGGCTGCAAAAAATTTACAAACGGCGAAGAATGTCTAATTTTTTATCTTACACAATTATCTTTCAATTTTCTTATCAATATTCTCTAATAATTGAATTTTTTTTTGTAAATACCTGAGCCATTATTGAATATTACCCTCTGTTCTTTTAAAGAGCATCAAATACGAAAAGTTTGACATGTTATTAACAAATTAGTGTTGTTTATGAAAAATGAGGTTTAGTATCTTTAATTTCATGTGATCGTTTTGAAATCTAGCAACAGCTAGTCTCGCCATCTTATACTGAGAGTAAAAAAAGTATCCACGTGTCAATTTTAACTAACATCATTAAAACCGTTTTAGAGGAAGAAAATAATTTAATTATTTTAACCTTACCCCGTATAACTTCCGTCTCTGCATTTCATCTTATACTAATGCTAAATGAGTATCTATGTATTAAATTTCATCAACATCGTTAGAACCGTGTTTGAGAAAATTGTTTTACTTTTTTGATTCGAGGTGTGGCCGTCCTGAATACGCATACAATGTTTGAGCAAAATCGATCGTGTAGGTTGGTTTTTTCGATATTAGAATCGCAGTCTTCTAATCATTATAACATTTTTATAAAAACAGGTATACTGTTTATTTTATTTATTTATTTTTTTAATTCGACTGTCAGGTACAATGGTTTTTTCCCAGAAGTGGTGAAAATTGCCCCCACATAAAAAGCGAACATTGGAAGCGCAAAGAATCTTCGTAGTTGAAGATGTACCGTAGTCGACGATTGTATATGACATATCTTGTCTTTAAAGCAATCAAATCAAATACTCCTTATTTACATATTAAATTAATAACTTCATAAGAAAAATTTTACAAGGTCAAATTTTTACAATGTTGCTGCTTGCGACAATAGCTTAATAAATTTTAATTCATCATTGTTGATATCATTTATGTATAAAAAATTGCTTTACTCAGTAAAATATCAACTTTCTCGCTTTAGTTTTATTTCAGTTATTTTGTTAATGATATGATAATCATTATTATTCTTTTATCCTCCGTGTCTAACTAATATAGACTATTCTGGTTCAGGTTTTATTTTCTTCTTCTTTCTTTTCCTCATTGAATATTAAAACATAGTATTTCAGTCGCAAACTGCTCTATAAAATCCTTATTTTACTATAAAGGAACGTACCCAGACTGCAACCAACGCTACTCTCCGGGCTATGTGCCCCGTCGAGCGCGCTGAATTACAAGTTACAAGCCTGGCGCGTTAAGTGTAATAATTGCATATTACCAACAGAACGTTTCCATTGCAACAAACATCAGCCGAAAGACTAACCCTACTTAAAGGAGCTGTCGTGCCAGTCTCGTCCTTTAAGTAGGATCAGTCTTTCGGTTGGTGTTTGTTGCAATCGAAGCATTAGCGTTCTGTTGGTAATATGCAATTATTACTCTTAACGCGCCAGGCTTGTAATTCAGCGCTCGGTGGGGCACATAGCCCGGAAAGTAGCTGCTGTTTGCAGTCTAGTTACGTCCCTTATAGTAAAATAAGGATTTTACAAAGGAGTTTGCGACTAAAATATGATGTTTTAATATTCTGCCTTCTAGAAGCACATTTGAACTCCATTGAATATGTTTGTACAGATTCTATGGAGACGTCAATCTATCTATTCTTATATTTGCTACAAAGCTTCATCAGGGTTATTGTCGATATTGTTTTGGCTAGGGTTGGAATGAAGATGTCGATCTGACTGGTAAGATGTCAAATTAACGAAAGAATTGTGTATTGTTGTTTATTACTTTTTATTGCTGTTATAATAGGCAACTAGATATTTTTTTTATTATTATTTTAATAACATCTGCACATAAAAACAGTTGACCCGCATTTTTAAAAAAAAATTTAATTAATGCCTTAAAAGAATTATGAAATTTAAACTGTGTTTAATGGGTTAGATATTACCGGAAATATTTGAGCTATTCTATTGGCTATGACGTAATAGCGTAATCAGCAGAAAAACGAGCGCTAGCAGAAGGGCGGAGCTAACAAAGTTGTGCAAAGTGTATGTGCGGTGCTATCAGCGTTATATAGAATTGAGATTACCGGCAAACTGCCTTATTTTAAATCCACTCTAAATCTTAAGTAGGCTTGCTAAATTTCTGAAATGTTCAACCGGGTCACCGGAATGCCCCCTACCGTTGCGGGTATTCAAGGGTACACAGAGTACACACACTTAGCGTGTTTTAGAAGGTAGTTTATTCTCAATGCTATGAATAAATGGTTACTGATTAGGAACCTAAACCAGGGGCAATAATAAATGACACAAGCATATGAATTTAAACATTTTATTTCTTACATGTTAATATTTATAAGTTACTTAAGTAACAAGAGACACTTTGAATGAGGAATAAAAATTTGAACAATATTTACATGTACTTTTCATTGGCTAGGACTTTTTTTAGAAAGTCTTTTTTGTTTCTAATCTTGTTGTAAAAATCTTCCATCATCATCCATCCATCAAAAAACGATTCAGAAATTCCGTCAAGTCAGTAAAAACCTACCCCGGTGCAGACGTTCCATCTGACCATATGCTCCTACTCGCTAAAATCGCATGCCGACTTAAGAAAACACAAGAAACAACATATAAAGTGAGACCAGATCTTAATAAACTAGATCATACTCTGATCCGAAAGGGTTACGGACACAATAGAAAGAAAAGTCACCACAATGTCCCAAAGACAAGATATACGCATAGAAGAACACGTGGGAATGCTCACCGCAGCAATGAAAGACACGATAACGGAAAAACTGAAACCTGAAAGAAAGACAAGAAAGAGGAAGTGGATGACGCAAGATATCCTAGACCTTATGGAAGAGAGAATACAACAGAAAATCCAAGGGAATGATGCTAACTACAAACAGTTTAACTCAGAAATAAGAGGAAGAATTAGAAATGCGAAAGCCCAATACTTCACTCAAGAATGTGAACAAATAGAAGAATACGATAAAAAGCACGATACCTTCCATCTATACAAGAAAATAAAAGAAGTAATCGGAGGTAAACGTAACAACCACAGTAATAAGGTAACAGACAAAATGGGAACATAATGGTAGACACAGAATGTAAATTAAAAAGATGGCAGGACTATATAGAAGAACTGTTTGATGATGAAAGAAGTTCATTTCATGAAATGCAAGAACAAACAAACGGACCCCCAATCGCCAAAGAAGAAGTTGAAAAAGATTAGAAAAGCGAATAGCCCAGATGAAATTCCTACAGAAATCCTGAAACTCATAGGAAACAAAGCAATAAAATCACTAGTACTACTGTTCAATGCCATCTACGAAGAGGAATAATTCCACCTGACTGGCTGAAATCAACATTCATCCCATCCCCAAAAAAACAAATGCCAAAGAATGCAATGAATACCGAACTATAAGTTTGATGAGCCATGTATTAAAACTATTTCTGAGCATCATCCATCAAAGGATTTATCCCAAAATTGAAGAGCATATGTGGGACACTCAATTTGGATTCCGTAAAGGACTAGGTACAAGAGAAGCTCTTTTTAGCATACAAATACTAATTCAGCGATGTAGAGACGTAAAATTTGTCGCCTGCATGTGCTTCATTGACTTTGAGCAGGCATTTGATAGGGTACAACACGAAAAAATGATTGAGATACTAAAACCAACTGGAATTGATGACAAGGACCTATACTTCATCGCTAATCTCTACTGAGGACAAAAGGCAAATCTAAGAATGGGGGACAGAACAACGGAAGTTATCATAATAAAAAGAGGCGTGAGGCAAGGGTGCATATTGTCACCGTTACTTTTCAATGTTTATTCCGAAGTAATATTTCGAGAGGCACTGTACAACTTCTCAGAGGGTATAATAATAAACGGAGTTACAGTGAATAATCTGCGTTATGCAGATGACACAGTACTTATGTCAGACAATATTGAGGGACTCCAGCTTCTCTTGGACCGAATAATCAACGTATGCGAAAATTATGGCCTCAAACTGAATGTCAAAAAAACTAAACTAATGATAGTGAGCAAAAGAAACATTAATGGAGAATTGTTGATTGGGATAGAACGTTTAGAAAGGGTGCATAGAATGAAATATTTGGGACAGCTTCTAGTTGATGACTGGGACCACTCGATTGAAATATAATCAAGAATAGAGCAAGCCAAGAACAACATTTGTGAGGATGAAGAAGGTTTTCTGTGGACATGACCTAAATATGGAATTGAAGATAAGGATGGTTCGCTGTTATGTATTCTCCGTCCTTTTGTATAGAGTGGAGTCTTGGACTCTTACAGAAAACAGCGTTGAGAGACTTGAGGCTTTTGAGATATGGGTATACCGACGTATGCTACGGATAAGTTGGGTAGACCACGTTACAAACATAGAAGTAATGCGTAGAATGGGTAAAGATAAGGAAGTAATTAATACTGCGAAAAAGAGGAAACTATCATACTTTGGCCACGTAATGAGACATTCAGAAACATATAATACACTACATCTGATAATCCAAGGTATAATCAATGGAAAACGAGGCCCAGGAACGTCCTGGTTGAAGAACTTGAGACAGTGGTTTGGAAAGTCAACGACCGCGCTTTTCAGAGCGGCGGTTAATAAAGTCAAAATAGCGAACATGGTCGCCAACATACGTTGAACGTATACGGCACTGCAAGAAGAAGATGTAAAAATCTTCACAAGCTAATCCGATATTAATTTTACATGTCATTAAGCATTTAACCGTAGATTCCTTCATCAAACCCCTATCATCAGTCCATACATTGTTCATCAAAATAAATACTCTCTCAACTGGTGCTAATGTTCCAGGTAAGCAGATGTCATATTCAACAATCTTTTTTGGTCATCTATAATCAAATTTAATGTTATTATCCATTTTAGTATCCTTAGGTTTTTTAATTGAATTTTCCTCGTCGGTGTAGGACAATAAACACAGAAATTTTACACTATGTCGACGTTTCGATTTATTTTTAAAATCTTCTTCAGGACTGAAAAGTACAGATAATGAGTAAGTAAATAAATACATTCAGTTTTAAAAATATAACAAATACTGATTTTTAACATACAGAACTATTAAAATATAAATATAAAACTATAAAAATGTTGTAAATGTCTCGATATATAGCTCTAAATTAAAATTAAGATATAACAAAAATTACGGACAGAGAGACAAAACGGAAAAAAAAAAAAAAAACAAAAACATACACGTGAGCATCCTTACCTAGTGTAAAATATTCTTATCAAAAGACATGGTCCTTATCGTTAAATATATATAAATAAACATGAAAAATATATAAGACATACGTTGCCGTTTCGGAAAATAATAGTTAATTGAATATATAGCGGTACCTTATCAATACAAAACAGGGACTCGGACAAGAAACACTTCCACATTTACATCTAAAAACTAATGAATTTTTTTATTATATGATTATAAATAATACTTAAATTATCAGTGTCTGTTTTTTTATTGACTGCAATTGCCTTATGTGCTTGTATGCATATCATTTCACTGATAAGTCTTTTGTTATAATTAGTTTCTTTATCCAAAATAGATACCTCGTCAAAGTTAAATGTGGAAGTGTTTCTTGTCCGAGTCCCTGTTTTGTATTGATAAGGTACCGCTATATATTCAATTAACTATTATTTTCCGAAACGGCAACGTATGTCTTATATATTTTTCATGTTTATTTATATATATTTAACGATAAGGACCATGTCTTTTGATAAGAATATTTTACACTAGGTAAGGATGCTCACGTGTATGTTTTTGTTTTTTTTTTTTTTTTTCCGTTTTGTCTCTCTGTCCGTAATTTTTGTTATATCTTAATTTTAATTTAGAGCTATATATCGAGACATTTACAACATTTTTATAGTTTTATATTTATATTTTAATAGTTCTGTATGTTAAAAATCAGTATTTGTTATATTTTTAAAACTGAATGTATTTATTTACTTACTCATTATCTGTACTTTTCAGTCCTGAAGAAGATTTTAAAAATAAATCGAAACGTCGACATAGTGTAAAATTTCTGTGTTTATTGTCCTACACCGACGAGGAAAATTCAATCAAATTTAATGTTTACCGGGACGTGAAGTAAACCGGCCGGGACACCGAGATTTTGTCTGAAAACCGAGACTGTCCCTGTCAAACCGGGACGTCTGGCAAGCCTAATCTTAAGCATATTCATTTCACAATAAAACTAGTAATAGTCGGTAAAATTACCTTGAAATTATATCTATAACGTATTGAAGAGTCATATTTTGTAACGACATTCTTAATATGCTGAAAAGGAGGCAGACTTCTAATGTTTTAAACCGAGTTTTGATTTAAATAATTCCCGCACGAACAGACCACAAACTGATGTATGTATATCTGAGAAAACATGAAGGAAACTTCATAAAGAGACATTATTTTTCCTCAATTTCTTTTATTTGCCATATGTCATTATATCATAAAAAGAAACTATGTTAATTTTAATAAACTACTGAAATATAATCAATATTAACAATTAGTGCCAAGTTATAACCCTGGGATATTTATGACGCTTATGTTTAATCACAGTTAACAACAAACAAACCTTGTTCTTTTAGCAGAGAAATCTTGCAAACATTTTTTCTATTTACTGCTTCCAATTAATAATGCATATGAATTTCACTTTGCAGTGATTTAATGGTTTAGCAGCTTCGACAAAACCATATACATAAATTAATTTCCACGCTCGAGATAGCAGATGCTATAGATTAATTAACCAAATGGTATAAATTTAAAATTGCTTCGGTTCTCATGATTGTGGAACAAAACAGGCATTTCGGTTCAGTTGTATGAAATTTTATTTATCATGAGGATAAAACGCGAAAACGACAAGGACATAATTTATTACTTAATTTGTATAACACACAAATGCCTATCGTATAAATTTAACGCGAGGGCCTAAATAATACAGAAACGGTTCTATACATTTTATTTCATATTCATATTGTTGATTTATTTGACGCAATAATTAATTATGTGTATTCGAAGTCGATTTCTTCTGCTATTTATTACATTGAATTTATTTCAATAATAGATTTAGATTTTTTTTTCAAATAACAAAATTCTACCATTACATACCATTTTCTGCGGTCTAATCCATCCCATCGAGGATTGCCATGATAAAACAAAACCTTTAAATTTTATTTGTATTTGGCGTTGTTGTCAAATAATAGTAATAAAGTGCCTACAGTATTTTGGAGAAATATGAATAATAATGGTAAAATATTATATTTGTAACATGAGGAATCGTGTTATTCATAGATAAATGGTATAAATCTTGAAGAAAATATCATGCGTAAAAGAAATGAGCACAATTTATACATTACAACTTCTACTTGACTGTTAAGAAATAGGACTAGAATTTATTTTAAAATTTTAATAGTGCAACTTTTACAACAACGCAACAAATTAACTCCTTACAATTAAATATTACTGACAATTTCAATTTCCCTTTTGGAATTTTTATCAATAGAGAATTTAGGGTATAGAATATTTCCTTCGTATCTTGCGTAGCCTAAGAACCAGAGGATATTGCACCTACTTTACAAGTGCAATAAGTCCCGTACATTGCTTCTTTATGTAGTCCTTGATTGCGATTATCTAATGAGCATTCATTTTAAGATACGTACTAAGTATATCTTGCTTAGATAAATCGATAGTACAATCGCGCTCTTATTAATCCCGATTCAAATAACTGAGTTTCAAAAATAAATTCGCGTATTCTATCAGGACCCAATGTATCTTGGATATACGCATACGTTTAGCCTACAAGTTGTAGGTATACTTCAATTGCAGTATCATTATTCACCACAAGTTCAGTGCAGTGAATTAACTTTAAGTCGCCTTTGATGTACCCCTGGGTGTCAAATGCGTGTATTTATATTTTTACTTCCACGTCCAGTGGAATTTTAGTAACGCACTAAATAGGCTTAAAAGGTAATGAAACGTCGAAATTTTAAATCTGAGCGAAAAAGAAAATTTCTGTCTGTCGGTACGTCTGTTTGTAACTTTTCTTGTGCGCACGTTTACTCTGGAACCGTTTATGACATTGACTTGAAATTTAGTACACTTATATATTATAGCGAGATCTGGAACTAGATTATATTTTGATTCAATTCCGTTGAAGGGTTGGGGGTTAAATGGGGTAAGTAAAGACAAATAGGCAAAGCAAACAGGTTAGAGTCCATAAAATTGCAATTTAGAGCATGTACGAAAAGTCAAGGTCTCAAAATTTTTTTTGGCATCAGCCACCCCCTCTACCACCTCCATTGCCACCACCACCCTGTTATTAAAGGGAGTAAAATAGTGTGTATACGAGAACCAAGGACCTCTAAAATATTTTTGACCTTAGCCCCACTATTATTAAAGGGAGTAAAACATTACATTGGGATTTAGTGTGTATAAGACTTGGTAACAAACTCTGGATGTGGAAGTAGTCATTCCTTGGGCAGCGGTTTTCCTGTTCTTTCTCTCATCTATGTAGCTTGCCGATGAATTCATCCAGTGCCAAGAATTACAACGAGAAGATCCTATCAATAGTAATAATATTATTAATGCTTATGGTGGCTTGTTCTAATACAGTTTTAGAATAACTACTAGCGAAGGAAGTAAAACTAAACTACTAGCTAAAGTTATTAAAAGGGTAATATAGCGTTGTTGCTCTTCCGTAACTAATCACGTATTTTGACACCGTCTCATTCCTGTTATTATTTGTGATAAAAAAAATTCCTATAAAATTTGTGGGATTGTATATAATTTTTAATTGCAATTGAAAAAACCAATTGCTTGTATAGGTCACATGATACTGTCAAATAACCTACCTAAACGTATCAAGGATCATCTTGCTTGAAGTTAACAAAAATCTCCTTCGAAAGGGATTTTGCGGAACTATAACGAAATCCGAAATATTTTGCATGAACCACGTGCGACATGTAGACAAGCCGTCGAAAGACATTTTTGGAAGTACTATAAAAGTTATCGAGATATTGTTAAAGAACACGGTAAAACCCTCGGTATACTTTTCGACGTTGTAACAAAATCCGACTTAGGAAATACTTCGCATGAAAAGCGTGCTTCACGTAAAAATATCGTGGAAGAGGTTTTTAATATTTTTAATCATATTTTCGCCCTACGGAGCGATTTTTTCCATAGCTCCTCAAGGAGCGTCATTTTAGAAAGTGTAGTAAATGTCGCTGCACAGGGACGTAATGTCGCCCCAACCACCTAAATTTAGAAACTGTAACAAAATTTGACTTCAATTTCGGAAATTTCAAAATTAAAAACCCTTTTACGAATCCACGTTGTTGCTTAACAACGTCATGCGAGGTCTTAAATATGATGACAAGTTAATCCAGCTTCCATTCAAAGTATATCGTGAGTTTTAGCGAAAATAGCCCTTAGCGACATGGGACCCCATCATTTCCTAGCAGTCGATTTTGGCGGGAAAATGATGAGTTTTAACGGGATTTGCCCTAAACCGGTTCCTCAGTGATTCGGTGTCAGAAAAGTGTCTTTACCATGTACTCATATGTGCATGGGGCCGCCTTGCCTGAACGTATTGAAATTGTAATTGCCCAAATATAATTCAAAGTCGTTGCGATTCAAGCATTTTCAAGCTCCGAGGAGCGACCAAAATCGATATTGAAATAAAAATACGTGAATAGACATGCAAGCAAAAGCCCACCAAATTATAGAAACATTGAACTTTTCTTGAACCTTTTTGTGTAATCGTTAGCTCAAAAAACTGCATATTGGATAGTAGTTGGTACATTATAAATCGTTCCGTTCCTCACCATGTGTTGTACACGGGCCAGACTATTGTTTGTCAAACATATTTCTTAAAAGTTGTTGTAAAACATAAATTTTTGAAGAGATTTAATATATATATATTTTTTTTTTATACATTTATTTAACGCCGGCCTATTTCCGCTACTGAGGCCTAACACCGACGCCTGTAGACGAGCTACCCCCAACCAGGAATTTTGCCGAACCTCTTCCCTTAAGAAGAGTAGGGATCTTTTACTTGCCTAACATTTAATAGACAAGGGACCGACGGCTTTACATCCCCTCCGAAGGATGGTATATCTCCTATACAACCCTCGCCTAAGGTTTTATAGCTTCCGCGCATACACTGATATACAAGCCGCTGGAAGATGTGTGAGGCGAGAACGCGGTTTCCGTTGGAATGGACACCATCCAAGTACTAACTGCGCCAGTCGTTGCTTTACATCGCATACCGAAGTATGTACATAGTAAAGACGCACCTACGCTCGCCCCCAGATTTAATATATATTTTTGAACTTTATATTGTCTTTTAATTGTGTTTTTTTAACAAAATTCCCTTTCAGGTATAATTTTAAGAAAGTGTTATAGTACTTCCAGTGTTAGGTTTATAGTGTTACGACGTCCAATAGATGCCATCAGAGCAGCAATTAAGCAAAAACGAACAGTAAGTATAAATTTTCATATTATTCTCCGTCTGAAACAGTCGTTTCGAACCCTTATTTTGTGAACGTTAACATTCATTTTTGAAATATAAAAAGTCCTTCAGACTCCAAAAGATGAATCGTTCACATGGCGCCCGAGCAGGGACAATGCCGTCCTCAAATCCAACAAATCCATTTTCTTTTATGGTGGAAGACTCCGAGGAGTCGACCCCAAGGGAATTTTACGAGCGGGCCACAGTGCCTCTCGTTGACGACAGTTCTAGAGAGATAGAACCACAAAGACAGTTTTCAGAGCTCAATGATCGAAATTTATCTGCTTCACAGCCACAAAATTTAAATTCAATGGAAAGTATGTTCATGAAAATGGCAGAGGGCTTCGTGCAGGCGATACAGAACGTGTCGACCTGCACGCCCCATGAGAGACAAAGATGTCCGAACGTGACGTTCCATGGGCTCGATCATGAAGATCCCAAAGCATTTATAAGAATTATGGAGGAATATTTCGACAGAGCTCGCATAAGCCACGACTATGATCGCCTCCATAATGTGACCGGACAACGTTCCGAAGCGGATCTTATTTTTATGAAAAAATTTCAAGTACAAGACGATGTATTGATGAAAGATTCAGATCGAAATTTAAAATTGGTAGTTCCAAAGAGGAAAATCAAAGAACTGATTTACCATTATCACGATCGAGATGAAGCATGTCATACGGGGATAGACGAGACTCTTAGGAAAATTGCACAAAGATACTATTTCAATAATATGGCCAGGATCGTAGGCAAATACATAAACGACTGTCTGGTATGCCAATCAGTAAAAACACGACAAGCTCAACCTAATGCTCCACTTAGAAGTCATGCATCGCAGCATGCATTTGAAACTTTGAGCGTCGACGTAATTGGACCACTGCAGAGGACCAAAAATTCCGAAAACCGATATATGATTATCGTAGAAGACGTATTTAGCAAGTGGATAGAAGCAAAGGCATATATTTAGGTCGATTTTAGAACGATCGCCAAATTTATAAACGAAGAAAAAGTTGCGAGATTCGGAGTCCCTCGAGTCATAATCTCCGACAACGGAGGTCATTTCAATTCGGAATGGTATATAACATTCTGCGAAAGAAATGGAATTGAACGATATCTCATTCCTGGTTATCATCAACAATCCAACCCCGTGGAACGACGGGTTCAGGAATGTAAGAAAATTTTAAATACTTTGTTATACAAAACGCCAAACGACATATGGGATCGCTACGTGCATCAGATGGCATATATTTTAAGAAATCGTAGAAATGCAGCTACAAATCAAACACCTAGCATGATAGTGTTAGGCTATGAACCAGCCGAAAAAGGTGAATGGGATTTATATGCATGGAGACAAGAAAGAGCTAAGCAACAAACGCTTCCACGATATGAGAGAGTTAAGGAAGCCCGTCAAGCTCAACAAAAGTGCGCATCAAAAGAGGCCGTCACTCCAGTCGTTTTTAAAGTTGGAGATAAAGTCATGAGTAAAAGAAAAAGGAAGGTACATACCTTCACGCCGTCTTGGTCAGGCCCAACCAGAATCTTGAAGAAGTTTTCAGACGAAGTTCAAAAGGGAAACGTAACTACAAGAGTTCATGTAAATGATTTGTTAAGCACTGCAACTCATGCGAGGTCTTAAATATGAGGACAAGTTAATCCAGCTTCTATTCAAAGTATATCGTGAGTTTTAGCGAAAATAGTCCTTAGCGACCTGGGACCCCCATCATTTCCTAGCAGTCGATTTTGACGGGAAAATGATGAGTTTTAACGGGATTTGCCCTAAACCGGTTCCTCAGTGATTCGGTGTCAGAAAAGTATCTTTACCATGTACTCATATGTGCATGGGACCGTCTTGCCTGAACGTATGAAATTGTAATTGCCCAAATATAATTCAAAGTCGTTGCGATTCAAGCATTTTCAAGCTCCGAGGAGCGACCAAAATTGATATTGAAATACAAATTCGTGAATAGACAGGCAAGCAAAAGCCCACCAAATTTTATAAACATTGAACTTTTCTTGAATCTTTTTGTGTAATCGTTAGCTCACAAAGCTGCATATTGGATGGTAGTTCGTACATTATAAATTGTTCCGTTCCTCACCATGTGTTGTACACAGGCCAGACCATTGTTTGTCAAACATATTTCTTAAAAGTTGTTGTAAAACAAATTTTTTGAAGAGATTTAATATATATTTTTGAACTTTATATTGTCTTTTAATTCTGTTTTTTTTTAACAAAATTCCCTTTCAGGTATAATTTTACGAAAGTGTTATAGTACTTCCAGTGTTAGGTTTATAGTGTTACGACGTCCAATAAATACCATCAGAGCAGCAGTTAAGCAAAAACGAACGGTAAGTATAAATTTTCATATTATTCTCCGTCTGAAACAGTCGTTTCGAATCCTTATTTTGTGAACATTAACATTCATTTTTGAAATATATAAAAAGTCCTTCAGACTCCAAAAGATGAATCGTTCACAATATGAGTGTAAAATGAAATTTTTGGAAACTATAACGAAAATTAATTTTTCGAAACTACAACAAAAAACGCCCCACAGGGCGTAATTCTTGCAACTGCAATTGTGAAAGATCCATATCAACACGTCTGAAGGCTTTTTTACTACCCCTCCTAAACGGATATCAAAGTGTTCACCTGAAGGGTTCGAAGCGACTGATTCGGACGAAAAATACAAAGTTTATACTTACTATTGTCTGAAAGTTATTTGTGGCATTCTACGAATATTCTTTCCTATTATTTGGGTTTTCTACCACATGTACATGTGGTAGAAAACCCAAATAATAGGAAAGAATATACTTACTGTTTCTTTTGTTTAACTGCTGTCACTGATGATATCAATTGGACGCCGTGGCATTGTCTTAAATCTGTAAATACTAACACTCTCTTAATTAACCTGAAAGGGCATTTTGAAACACAAGAAAAATACGATATTTAAAGTTCAAAAAATACATACTGTTCTTTTTAAAAAATATTTCTATAAAATCTCAAGAAATGTGTGTAAGATTAACAAAATTTGGTCCATATACCACACATGGCGAGGAAGGGAATGACAGAGACATATCTCCAACCTTCATCCAGTGTTTAGTTTTTAGCAAACGATTGACACAAAAAGATTCAATGTAAAAATTCAATGTTTATGAATAGGTGGACTTTTGTTTGCCTGTCTATTTATGTATTTTTAAACTGCACAGTAATAATTTCGTGCGCTACTTCTAGAGCTTTATATGCTTGAATCGCAACAATTCAGAATAGTAATATTATTTATATATTCGCACGTTCCGGCAAGGCGGTCTCATGTACATGTGAGCACATAGTAATAAAACTTGTTTGCCACCGAATCACTGAAGAACCGGTTAAGGACAAACACGCGGAAAACATATAGTTTTTCCGCCAAAGTCGATTGCAAAAAAATGGAAATACACCCTCAAAAGTTTTGTCTTTCACGCCAAATCCCCCTTTAAAATTTTGAATTCGAAACTTTCAAGTCATTCTCATATTTAATATAACGCATGAGTTGCAGTGCCGCACTACGTCGGTTCATAAAAAGAAGATTTATTTGGAAGTAAAAGTTGGATTTCATGATAGTTGCTAAAATGTTGGTGGCCGGCGCAACGCTACGCCCCGTACAGTGACATTCATGTTATTTCTAAAATTATACTCCATGGAGCGACATTTTTAATTTTGCATAAAAAAACGCTTCGTGGAGCGATTCTTTCTAACACTTCCAAAAACCATCCACCGATGGCGTTTTTACGTGGAACACGCGTTTCATGCGAAATATTTTCGGACTTCGTTGTAGTTACGAATAATTTCTCGAGGGTCTGGCGTGTTCTTCGACTTACATCCGATATTTAAAAAAATATATTACAGCTATACTTATCAACCGTTATATATTTGAAATCAGGCAATAAAGGTCTAAGAGAATATTTCAAAATATACAAGGTTCTTCATTTAAAAACAACTTTCCTTTTTATTTCACGTATGCAAGCAATTGTTTATTTAATTACATTTACAAAAAACAATAATACAGCCCCACAACTAACTAACAGAGATAAGGGAGAGGGGTTAAAATATAGCGAACAACCCTGTATAATTATTTTGTGATGTGGATATTTGATATTATTATTATTATAATTTATTGTTACATATCCTTCAACATATTTCTTGCATGTGCTTTTAATT
Organism: Leptura quadrifasciata; assembly: GCA_963675555.1. Taxonomy (NCBI): domain Eukaryota; kingdom Metazoa; phylum Arthropoda; class Insecta; order Coleoptera; family Cerambycidae; genus Leptura; species Leptura quadrifasciata. Next base: position 109,883,092 of record OY776676.1, on the reverse strand, counting down.
AAATAATATTAATGAGATGAAGTTTTAACTCTGTTTAACCCCACAGATGGTTTATATAAATTCACTTGGTTTTATGAGCAGGAATATTAAATAATTACTGCTAAACGTTTACTGAAATAATAGTATACTAATATTTTCATATTTTGGCGTTCTTATTTGTCTAGGTTCTATAAAAACCTACATGCCTCATCAAATGAAATAACTGACATTAAATTAATGAAGCGTTTGTTTTATAATTGCTTTCCGCGAAATCATCCACAAAAGTTATATAATGGGTGACATCATATACCGCAATATGTGCACTAATTAACGTTTGTGCTTATTAGTGGATTCCATTTAACCTTAACGTATAAGGTTTAGTAACTCAAATCGGCATTAGTATTATAAAAGCTGAAGAGTTTTGTTTGAATGTTTGAAGAGTAATTAAAAATATTATTCTATACATAAGATATTGTATAACTTTTGAAGAGCCCCCTATCCCAGGGTATTGATTATGAATAAAAAGTCTTAATCGTGAAACAATCAAGAACATGTTTAATCCCACCCAGTAATTATTTATCTCCATTTTATGTTAAAATAAATAAACAAATTGGCCATTTACGTGATCGTCTAGTTTTAAAAAGTTAGGGCCTAAATTACGTTGTGTTGGTAGTAACCCTTATGTTTACCCCAGGTTCTTGTATGCAAAGTTTGGTATTACTTGTTTCTATCTGATACTATTTACCTTAGAAAATTCATTACCTTTTAATTTAAGTACCTTATAGGTTTGATCATACTGTTTATGAATTGAGAAACCTCGTTAATCATTTATGTTATTTAGTTGTTATTTTATTACTCAAGATTGCAGTGGATTTATGTGTAAGGTTTGTCTCGGCGTTTAATTGATCGAAATGAACCCATTATCATTTATTTAGTTTATTACTCGTATTACCAAGAAGGTAAGTGAAAGGAAAGAGAGAACTCGTTTTTATACATATATTCAGCTGTTCGTGACAAATCGTCAAACTTGGAGGGAATAAAATAGTACTCTCAAGGTACGGTCAATGCTCCTCAAAGTACGCTCATAAAAAATCTATTTATGGCTTCATGACGTTCGTAATTACATGCCACGTGGCGGTATGATCCTCTGATTTGAGAAACACAATGGAGGCTACCACATTTACAGGGACAGCCACTACACCCACTGTCGAAGAGATATAGTAGAGTGTATGAAATACATAACCAACTGTAGGGAAATGCATTCAATTTTAGAGTGTCATAAATACATAACCAACTGTAGGGAAACTATCACCGTACAAATATTCCCTAAAGTATTTAGAATCCTTCTTAAGAAGCTGACAGGATAATCAGCGAAACGTCAAGTCAAGTTCGACGACCACGGCAAGACCCGGAAGAAACTACTACAATTGCCAAGGTCCTCCAAATAGCACAGCGCGCTCAGATTTATCCGCAAATTAAGCCACTTGTTTCACCGCATCGTGCATCAGTATGATTTACTTGAAAGACGCAACTTTCAAGCTTAAAGTTGGTAATTAGACAGTTCATGGAAGATTCTGAATAACTGAAACCTAGTAAGTAGATGGGATTTATTTTGTTTAAAAGCACTTGACCGAATTAATCTTTCTATTATTTAAAAAGTAAGTTAAGAACATACATATTTAATAACACACTGATTTTTCTGTTCATTTTCCACCTAAATGATAAATTGCAAGTAATATAATATAATGGGTCTTAAATTTAATTTTGTTATATCATAGTTTCACAAGGGTCACTTTTAGGACTACTATTATTCAGCATTGTTGTTAATGATTTTACACAAATTTTAACCTGCTACAATTTTCTTGTTGCTAATGATTTGATACTATACCACTGTTCAAAATATTGTTGGCTTGTAAAGCTTCAGCACAAATTTATATGTGAAGATGCAATGAAAATAAGCTACTCGAAAATGTATCTAAATACGTATATACGCAGAACTGATATAAACTTATAATATTACAAGGTCAAGGTGTTCCGTATCCCGTGTTCCATATAACGTAAACAATGGCGCCTTATAGCTGTGTTGGTACTCCAAAACAACAGGTAGGTACTTATGTTTTTTCTTAAAGTAAAGTTCAAATTGTTTATTACAGTTTAAAAAACAGGTCGTGACTAGAGTGCGAGGCAAGTAGTAGGTCAGAAAATTCAGTAACACAATATATGAAAATTATAATAACCATATTATAAAGTATTCTTTCCTATTATTTGGGTTTTCTACCACATGTACTATTATCCTCTTCAAAACAAATCACCGAATCTACAAAATAATAGAATTATTGGAAAAAAAACCTCTGCGCCCGTGACGTTTACGCCAAAGGAAAAGTCAGAGGTTATGTTTTGCAAATAATATAAATCGGAATAAACACAAAAATAATGTATTTTGCTGACGTTTCGGAAAGTAATCTCTTTCCGTTTTCAAAGCTATTTTTTGAAGAACTCTTATTTTGCTGTGTATGTCAAATACACAGCTTTAAGATTCTGTTTATGTTATTTCCATAGATACTTACTACTTACACAGAACATAGAACTGATGATATTTTTTTTTTTTTAGATAATGTTGAGTTTGTTGAGTTCTTCTTTTAACATTGGTAGCCAGGTTGTACAAATATCTACAGAACAATTCGATACGCACTTATCTTCATTTAATAAGATTATTGCTGATTCTTTAATTTTTCTTTTTTTGGTATCTGTTTCTTATGTTAAAATTTTTGCCGAGTCCCAGTTTATTCTATGTCCGTTTTCCCAAGCATGTTCACAAATCTTTGATTTCTGAATTTCATTCTTTCTAATGTAGTTCTTGTGTCATCCAACCTCACACTGAAAGGTCTGGATGACTCACCCACATAACATTTATCACATTCGCACGGGATATTGTAAATACAGTTTTTTGAATTCTGCTCCCTGTTTATCGGTTTTGTTTTTGTTAAAATAGATCTTAAAGTGTTCCCCATTTGAAATATCGTCCTAACATCAAATTTGTCACCTATACGGCGTAGCTTTTCCGATAGTCCGTATACATAAGGAATTATTGCTGTATAATGACGTTCAGGTTTTTGTCGTACCTGATTGTGACCAAGTTTTTGTAGATTTTTTGCAAAAGTGCGATGTTTCGTAATAATTGTGCCTCCTCATCACAATGGTATCAGAAATGAATCAGATCAACATCAAATACTATACAACTCATGTAAAGTAGTGAAAGTTTGTTTCCTTTCTGTTTATATGGAATTTGTCCCTTTTAATCTGACATATTGAACCTAAGTTTCGCTATATCTCACAATGACTTGGATATCCAGTAAATTTAATGTAACATACATTTTATAAGATTTATAATATAAGAGGATAATCCATTTCGGTCGATTTAAACTCCATAAACACATTCTCACAGTAACGGAAGAAATAAGAAATAAATGAAATAAAAATAAAGAGCCAAGATAAAAATTTCCCAATAATCTTATCTCGGTTATAGCAATACTGTGGAATAGATTTTACAACCGTTGTGTTCTAAATGTACCATAAAATTCTCTTGAACATTTATCGATATGCGATACATAACGAATAAAAGAAAACACGTTTACAAAAGTTGGGTTTGCAATAAAGATTGTCCAATTTTTATCTCTATCGGAATTACTGTTGAGATTTCTTAGGAGTATTCTTAGTAATATATACGGTAAATCATATGTAATATTAGAGTCTATATGCTGCTTTCTGTATTGTTACGTATTTTTAAAGCGATAATTTTTTTATATGTTGCCCTCATAGCAACGAGCCACCTCTTTAGATATCTGTATCTTTCTCATTTTTTTCGTTAAATTGTAAGTATTTAGACATATATATATATTTTTCTCTGTCCCCATTTTTTGTGCGGTATATAAATAATTTTATTTAATGTTTTATTGTTTATTTTAATTATTTTCTTCATTTTGACAAACCTCGAACCTGTATCCTACCCGTTTTGATCAATACGGACCTGGCATTAAAAAAGAGGTGAAACGAAGCTTAACGACGAAGAGAAGGGACTTTTGCGAGATATATCGAAGTGAAACCACTTGTATACCCTAAGCTAATGAAGTGTATGTAATCAACGGGTTAAATCCTATTTCTTTTCCACCCCAGAAGGCATTCCACCACTGAGATTAGTCAAAATTGCTTTAATGGTACATTTAAGATAGTTTTTTTTTAATCATTGTAATTGTGATAAAACACCTTACAGTCCACTTAATAAAAAAAAAAATATTTTCGAACAGAGAAGTATTGTAAAAACATTTTTTGGTCCTTCGAGATGAATTTTTCGCCATTGCAGTTACTGCATTATTATCGATGTATTTTTTGTTGTGCAAATATGTACTTGTTTTGTTTTAAACTAACAAGTTACAAATAGTTTAAAATTATTTATTTGTAGTGTTGAACTGAGGGGCAGAAATAATAATTTTGAAATTGTCATATATTTTATACATGTGCATAATTTTATTTAAGGGCATTAATTCGTTTGATATTGAGATATACGCAAAGCGTTCAAAACTTCTTATTGGTTTTTTATCACTTATTTTCTTTCTTTCTTATACATTTCCACAAAGTCAGGGTCAGGTGCGGACTTAAAATATTTCCATTGTTGATGTTAATATGGCACAAAGGAAACCATTACAACATTATACCATTATAATTGGACATATATTTAATTATTCTATCATATGTTCTTATCTGTCTGTTCCATTATAATTGGTTGTTTAATTGGTACATGATTTGTGCAAATTAATAACTAAGTAAATTTATTTATTACTTAAATAAATAATTTACGTTTATTCCGCCAAGATTATTGACCATGTGATTAGTCAGAGTTTTCCTATAATTTGTGCAAAATACCTATTTCTCAAATACATGTTACTGTGTTTTGTTGCTTTTTGAGGAAAATTAAGTTGCAGTAATTTAACAAGCAATATTTCATCATTTGTTTTGTTTTATTGTAGCCATCTTTTTAAATTAACCTTAATATAATTAATTAATAGGTATTTGAGTTAATTGATTGATTATTTAAATTCATTTGAGAATGTCGAATATTCAAAATAAAATTAGGCGCATTCGGACGTAAATTAGAAGATTTTTTTTAAATTTTATTTTATTTTATTAGATTAACGTCCTGGCGGAGTTCAGTATTAGCTATTCCACCACTTAACCAGTATACATACACATAGACTATATATAACGACCATTTCCTATGACATTAACCATGTGCCGCAGTTGAGGCTCGAACTCAGAAGTGGTACAGCAACTAGCCGTATTGTCTCTCGCACAACCTTGTCTAGTCCACTGCTACCAACTAGGTAACACATGAAAAATACCACTAAACATCTATACCCTAATCAGGATTCAAACCCGAGACCCCTTGGTTGCAAACCTAACACGTAACCGTTGAGCCACTGAGCCGGTTAAGATGCCAATTTAAATGCAGAGGAAATAATATGAAACAAAGCTTAATCAGGTTCAGACTCTTTATTATAAGTGGGTTGAATTACCCCAAGAAAATTATTCGGAGGGCTCTTCTGGTCAAATAAATAATATTTCTTTGTCAAAAATAGATTTAATCACATTTACGAGGGATGTAAAATATTTTCCAACTTTCATTGAAATGTTCAATGCTCTAATGTATTATAACAAAACACTTTTTGATATTGAAAAATTATTTAATCTCTGTTTTAAAAGGCCCTCTTTCTATGGGAAATACTTATGCTATTGCTTGTAGAATGGTTATAGACGAATATTCCAACAAATAATTCTATATATGCTTATTGGAAAGAGATAGCTAATTACCTACCATTACAAAATGAAAATTCTCTACATTACGTAAACTTCGAGACTTTTAGACACTTTCAACGAAAATCTGGCTGCACTAACTAATTTGGGATTTAATGTTCATAAATGAGATTTTATTTTAATGAATATGAATGAACCGTCTTGATAGTCGCACTTTAAAATCTTTCGAAACATCTTACGCATCTACTCAAATACCTTCATATGAAAAATTGCGTGACTTCCTATTAAAACATTGCACAGCCTCGGAAGGAATCAATCTAGCAGTAATCCAAAAAATTAGAAAATAATAAATTTTCGAATCAACCAATAGTTTTTGCTAATACGAATAAAAACTCTTGTATTGTATATAAATCTGAATTAATTATTTATCAATATCCAAACTTTTTGTCACAAAATACCCAACAAAGATTTAAAATAGTAAAAAGGCATAAGTGCCGTGTTAATTTTTTTGCTTGTACACATGGAACTCCTAATTTACTTCATAAAGTAGATGTCGCAAATGTAATAAAAATCATCACAAGCTTTTACATTTCGATTCTATAGGATAATTATAATACACACTTGGTTTACTGTTTCTTGAGTTTTGTTCAGTTTTGCCTGACATATGTCTCGGTCTTGTGATCATTATCAAAGAGTCTTAAAGTTTTTAAGACCCTTTGATGTTGATGTTTACTGTATACCACATCATTGTGTTTTTTAAAAAAGATTCAACTTCAACTCCATTGAGGGCAATCTTTGACACGACAAGTCATGTACAAAGTAAAAAACTGTGACTTTTGGAGTGGTGTAATCCCCATATTTAGCGATAGGAGCTCTGTTAGAACTGGCACAGGAAGAAAATAATTTGCCTTTAGCATCTAAAATTCTAAAATACAATACTTACGTCGATGATATTGTTTCTGGGAGTCAATATCTGGAAAAAGCGCGAGAAATGCAAAAGGAATTAGTTACACTGTTAGGAAGTGCTGGTTTCCAACTCAGAAGATGGGCTAGCAATAACTCTAGTTTACTTCAAAATTTCCCAGAATCTCATGTACACGAACAGGCATTTTCGTTTGACTTATAACATTATTAAGGCTTTAAGTTTGCAATGGAGTCATGTTATGGATTATTATTTTTTTTTTTTTGTTCAATTATTGATCGATCGTCCCACTAAAACTTGTACTACAAAATATTTTTTCCCAACTTGCGCGAATTTTTTATTCGCTTTGTTTTCTTACCCCACTTACATTATTTGCAAAATTATTGATCCAATATCTCTGAATTTTAGAACTTAAATGGAATGAAGTACCTCCCAATGATATACTTAATAAATGGGAGAGATGTAAAAATGAACTTAACGAGCTTTCTAATCTACATTTACCTCGTCATATTAATATAAATGAATTACTGTCTAGCGAATTACATGGATTTTCTGACAGCTCGGAATTTATTTTATTTTTTATTTTATTTTATTTTACATCATCCAACAATACTTAAACAAATTATAGAATGGGAACATAAAACAATAAAATTATATAAGTATACAGATACACAGCAGTTACAACAGATAGCAATTGCAGCATATGACAAAAGAAGAAAAACATATAAACTTACTACATAATAAAATTAATCCAATACATACACATTCAAAAATCTGTAATTACAATTAAATATATCCAACCTGTCCTGCAGGTTATTGCAGTTCTCACACATAACGAAGAGGGGGGATAATTTTAAGATGTTTGTCCGCGGGGCAGTCAGATAAAATGTGCAGCAGCAATGAGCCTCAACTCTCGGAGTATAGAAATTAAGTTGCTCTAAAAATTGGGGACAATCAGTTTTATCATTTATCAATTTATTCAGAAAAATCAAGGACTGCGTTTTTCTACGGTCTTGCAAACTTATTACAGAAAATCTGTTTAATTGGTTCTGCTGAGGTATTCCAATGTGAGGGTAGTGACCATCTATTTTGAAAGACAAAGACTTTAAGAAACGCCGTTGGATATTCTCCAAGCTTTCAGTATGAACATTATAACCTGGTTGCCATACTAAAGCAGCATACTCAAGTTTAGATTTCATAAATACAGTAGTACAGTAGTAGCAGTAACACCTGGATGTAGGCGAAGCCCTGAGAGTTCTTTATAACAAAACCCAAAACTTTTGTAGCTGGTCTTAATAGTTTCATTAACATGCTGAATAAATGACAATTTTTATCAAATATAACCCCTAGATCTTTAATTGAGTCCAACCGATTTAAGGTGACATTGTCTAGGGTATAATTGAAAAAATAGGTGATATTTTTCGAGTGAAAGTTACAATATTGCGCTTTGCTACGTTCAGGGGGAGGTTATTTAATACACACTACTCATTTAATTTTGTAATATTATTTTGCAACTTTAGGCAGGCCTATTATAAATTGAGCAGAATATTTTTGTGTCGTCGGCGTACAGTAAAAAATGCACATCAAGGTCTTTTACAATGTCATTGATGAATATTATGAAGAGGAGTGGACCAAGGATTGACCCTTAAGGCACTCCTTAGGATACAGAAATCTCCTTGGAAATGAAACCGCGACATTCAACGAACTGCGTTCTATTAGTTAAATAAGACTTAAATACAGTAAGCAGTGGCACAGACAATCCAACTCTAAGTAAGATGCCATGATCCAACTGATCAAAGGCCTTGGAGAAATCTGTATAAATTACGTCCACCTGGACATACATATCAAGATTTCACCCTAAAATATATTTGCGTGATCAGATTCAACTGTGGCATATCTTAGTTGAAAGCGTCCCTCACCGATGGAAATCATTTGTGAGTAACCGAGTTACATAGATTCAGGAAAAACTTACGCCTGAATTTTGGCATTACATACCGTCTTCGTTGAATCCTGCAGATTATGGGTCACGAGGAATATTTCCATCTGAGCTTCTGGACTGTTCCCTATGGTGGGTGGGTCCCGAATTTTTATCTCAGCCACAAAATACTTGGAACATTCCCGAGTATGTACCCGTTTCTAATTCTAATATTGATTTAGAAAAGAAAGTCATTTCTTTTGCAACTTTTTGATCATTCGATAACATTGATTCACTTTTAGAAAAATATGCATCACTTGCTATCATTAAAAGGACCGTAGCATATATTTTGTGTTTCATTATTTATAATGTTAAAAATCCAAATAATAAAAGAACCGGTTTTCTTACGTTTTGTGAATTACAAAATTCGGTAATGGCCATTGTCAAACATGTACAATGTCTCCATTTTCAGGTTGAAATTTCTCACATTCAAAATGGCAGATACCCTCCAAAAGCCGTCAAAAAATTAAATCCATTTATAGACGATAACGGAATTTTAAGGGTTGGAAGTTGCTTATATCACTCCACATTATATTACGATAAAAAAAATTCCTATTCTTTTATCAAATCATAGTCAATTTGCAACTTTACTTATTTCTGGAATTCATATTATGTTTTTACATACAGGTGTGCAAACTACACTTTCCTCTAAATTATTAGAAAAGTTATCTCACAATGCCACACTTGTTGCAAAACAAATCCAACTCACACGTTTCTGTAGCTTTTGGCAGCTCTTTTAATATTTTTTTAGATAGAACTCGCGGTTACTAGAACTATTAAATCATATCGTTGTCTCTTTGTATGTTGTGCTACAAATGAAGTTTTCATTTGGAACTTGCTTCGGATTTATCCACCGAGACCTTTTTGGTAGCGCTTCGCCATTTTAGTGCTCGTCGTGGGCACTGTAGCGATATTCATTCTGATAATGGGACAAATCTTGTTGGCGCAAATAAATATTTATAACAGATTATGAAAGACTTAGCTGCCAAAGAGGCCATTAGTTGGCATTTTAATCTTCCATCAGCCCCTCATTTCGGTGGACTCTGGGAAGCAGGTATAAAATCAGTAAAGTCGCATCTGCGTAGAGTAGGAATACAAACTCTCACTTATGAAGAGCTAAACACTGTTTTGATTCAAGTTGAATCTGTTCTTAATTTGCATCCTTTATGCCTCGTTAGTGCAGATCCAAATGATCTTTCGGTCTTAACTTCGGGTCATTTTTTTAACATTAGACTCGTTGACAGTCTTATCTGATCCTGGCTTTTCTCAAATCATTTAAATCGACTGACTCGTTGGCAACTTTTACAATGTCTACATAGGGATTTTTGGAACAAATGGCATCAAGAATATATATATATACTCTCCATCAGAGAGTTAAATGGCATGATACCTCGAAACGCATTGCCTTGGTACCATGGTGGTTATAAAAAATGAGCTGTTATCCCCTTTCAATTGGAGACTTGGGCGTGTAGTTCATTTGCATCTCGGTGCCGACGGTGTGGTAAGTGTTGCTATGGTAAACACTTGTGGTGGGTTAAATAAACGCCCATTAGTAAAATTGTGTCCATTACCTGGAGCGTCTTAAAAATGCCTTATGTATTTTTAGATGGGTGTGAATGTGAAAATTGTAAATACTTATACATACTGGGTGTCCCATAAATAATTGTACACAGAGCAATGGCAGATTCCTTACGTCAAAATATTACGATTTAACCAAACTTACCTTAGTCCAAAAGTTGATAATAACAGAGATACAGACTGTCACTTTTTGTTTATATATATATAATTTCTTTAAAAAATTAAATAGTATAACAAAATTTGGTGATTGGGGGTTTTTTGAGGCGAGGGATTCAAATATGTTCATAGTTTTGCTGATGTTTGTAGAGGGCGCCACCTACGGTAGTTTGCGTATTGTTTATATGTCATATTTTTTTGCGATTCGAGATATTTGGTTTCAATATATTCAATGCAACCAATTTAAATTATGATTTAGGGATGTACGATTGTTGTACACAAATCTAGGTGGCTTGTGTCAATTACTCTTTAAATGTCATACCTAAAAATTTGGTTGTGCTAATGAATGCAATTTAAAGATTATTGTATATAAATCTTGGTGACTTGTGTCAATTAGGCATTATTGTATTGTGTTGGCTGGATTTAGATAATCACTGAATTTTTAAAGTTTGGATTAATCATGCCTCGTCACAACAACATTTCAAACAGTGAAATGCGAGATATGGTACGCGTCTACGCACAAGAAAATTGTTGTGGTAGATGTGCCCGCCGTACATATCTACGATTATATCCCACCAGGGCCCTACCAAACCATCAAACATTTAAAAACATCTATGACAGATTAGAAGAAAATGGCGAGTTTCGCCCACATAGCAGATGAACTTTCCACACGGCGATTGTCTGCAATTACTGGAGTAAGTAATTCTTCACAAAGAAAATTTGAGACCATTTCATTTTATCCCGGTACAGAATTTGTTACCTAGGGATCTTCCCACACGTGTAAAATTTTCACAATTTCTTCAAAGTGGACAAACAATAAATCGTAATTTTCTCGAAAATGTTTTATTTACGGATGAAGCAACTTTCACCCGAAGAGGAGTATTTAACTGGAGGAACTCCCATTACTGGGATGTTTAAAATCAACATAAGCCTAGGGAATCACATTTTCAACTAGAATTAAAAATTAATGTTTGATGTGGAAATAGAGGAGATCAGTTATTGGGCCATATGAATTATTATTATATTATTAGCCGTTACTCGAGTCCGAGTATAGAAATGTTACAGTCAATAAATTGCGTACAATAAAAAACAAGTAAAAGGTGTAGTCTATTGTAATTCCCATTCATCTACGGTGCACACGACTATGGCTATAGAGGCCAATTCGGGAGAGCACATGTCGACCGCAATCAGGACAAACATAGACCTGGTTAGGTCTTGGATTCGGCCTTCTTGCAGCAACATTTCCTTGATAGCTGGCCACAACCCCTCGCCATTCGGTTCTGTCCGCTGCAAGTTGTTCCCATTGCTCGTCTGCAATACCGCAGGATTTTAGATTTTCATGGAGAGCATCTTTGAACCTCTTTCGTTGACCGCCACGCTTTCTTCTACCGCTTAGCAATTCACCATAAAGTGTACATTTAGGAAGGCGGTTATCATGCATACGATGAATGTGACCTGCCCATCTTAGGCGTGCTCTTGAAATAAGCACCTCAATTGGAAGGCTCTTTGCTCTCCTGAGTACTTCCACGTTTGACATGTGATGGAACCAACGGATTTTCATCATACTTCTGAGGTGTCTTTGCTGAAAACGTTCTAATTCTTTCACGTGACGACGGTAAGTGACCCAGCTTTCACATCCATATAGCAGTGTTGGAATGACAACTGCTCTGTAGACAGCCATTTTCGTTGACAAAGCAAGGTCGTGGTTGTCAAATACTCTCTCTCTCTAAGTCCCCAGAATGCTCTAGATGCAGCGTTAATTCTATTGCGAATCTCGCTGTCCATGTTTGCTTTGTCATTAACAACGTTGCCTAAGTAATTGAACTGATCCACCACTTCAAGAGAATTTCCGTTAAGTGTAATGTCTATTTGGTTCACTTGATGAGGAGTTGACATAATCTTAGTCTTTCCAATGTTGATTTTAAGTAACAAAGAATCATAGCTTTGGGCATACACATCTAAAAGTTCTTGAAGCTCTTCCGGCGTAGAGGCTAAAAGTGCACAGTCATCCGCATACTGGAGATCACAAATGAATCGTGTGCGTGTCTTCGTGAAAGCTCTAAAGCGCCCTATGTTAAAGAGACCGCCATCAAAACGGTATCTGAGACCTATTCCTCTGACTGTCAGTTTGTTGTCAACAATAATTGTTAGAGCAGTGGTAAACAAATTAAAGAGTAGGGGTGCCAGGACACATCCCTGCCTAACTCCAGTGAGAGTTTGGAAAGGTTCGGTTGCCTCATTATTATACATAACCTGGGCGTTGTTGTTTGTATGTAGACTGCGACATACTTCCACAAATTTTCTAGGGATACCTAAGCGGAACATAATTTTCCAGAGCACTTCCCTGTCCACCGAGTCAAACGCCTTGGTTAAATTAATGAAGGCCATGTGAATTTCTCCTTGATGTTCGAGTGCTTTTTCTTGAAGCTGTTTAAGTGTGAAGATTAAATCCGATGTGCCTCGGTTTGGTCTAAAGCCACTCTGTGTTTCAGGAAGTAACTTTTCCATAACAGGTGTTAGCCTATTTGCCATCGCTTTAGTGAGTATCTTCCCTCCAACAGCCAGGAGAACTATACCCCTGTAATTTCCACAGTCCGCAGCGCTCCCTTTGTTTTTGAAGAGGTTGATTAAAAGTGTATCACGAAACTCCTGCGGAGCTTGACCACTTTCCCACACGACATCAAACAGTTTTTTGAGGTAGGGTATGAGCTCTGACGACACAGCTTTAAAGATCTCAGCTGGGAGTGAGTCGGCGCCGGAAGATTTGTTATTTTTTAGCTGCCCAATGGCGGTTAAGATCTCTTCCGTTGTTAGTGGTTTATCTAAGTCTTCGAAGGTATCATATTGAGGGATAAGATTTATAATATCGTGATCGGCTTGACTTTGCTGGTTAAGAATACTAGAGTAGTGTTCTTTCCATCGGGCTCTTATTTCCTGGTCTTCTTTGAGGAGATTTCCATTTAAATCTTTAATAGGGCACATATTTTTCCGACTGGGGCCGTACACTGCTTTTACTCCTTGAAAGAAATTCCTGTAGTCGTGTGAATCGGCGTACCTTTGAATTTCTCTGGCCTTGCTTGCCCACCACTCGTTCTTTATTCTTCTGATTTCGCGTTGCGTTTCATACTTAGATTGGGTAAAAGCTTCTGCTTTTGATGAGTCGTTGGGGTGGTTGATAGCGTTTTGGAAGGCAGTATGTTTGCGGTCAAGAAGTTCTTGTATAAAAGCTTCATTATCATTGAACCAGTCCTCCTGTTTTTTACTTGCTGCAGTGCCAAGAATTTCCTCACTCGCACTTTTTAAACTGTCTTTAATTTGTGTCCAGGTAGCAGCGACATCTACAGAATTGGTTTCTTCTAGTGCACTCAAATTCTCTTGAACTTTTTGCTTTAGCTGTTCGACGGTTTGTTGGTCACGCAATTTACTAATACAGAGACGGAGTCTACGTTTTACTTGAGTTCTTCGGTGTTTGGGTCTCATAACAATTTTCATTTTAGAGACAACAGGGCGATGATCGGTCCAACATTCGCTATCAATGCACACCTTTGTAATTTGGACGTCCTTGAGATGCTTCCTACGTACGATAACATAGTCCAGTAGATGCCAGTGACCTGATCTGGGGTGACGCCAGGTGCCTTTAAATTTATCCTTTTGTCGGAAAATGGTGTTTGTTATAACTAGATCATGTTCGGCGCATTTAGTTAGGAGTAGTTGACCGTTAGCGTTCATGTTGCCCAAACCATTCTTGCCTATGATGCCTGGCCAGGTGTCTGCATCTCTCCCTACTCTAGCGTTAAAATCGCCAAGAATAACGAGTCGTTCCGTTTTAGGTATTCTACAGAGGGTTTCTTCCAGCTGTTGATAGAAGCTTTCCTTGGTTTCGTGACTTGCATCCAGAGTGGGAGCGTAGGCGCTTATTAGATTTACCGCGTTGCCATCTGATAGCTCATAGCGTAGCAGCATTAGACGCTCGGATAGGCCTTGTGGTACTTGTGTTAAGTTGGATACAAGTTGATTCCGAACGGCAAATCCTACTCCATGTTGTCTTCTTGAATTGGTGGGAAGACCTTTCCATTAGAAGGTACCACCACCAAACTTAAGTGGTGCTTTATATCTGAACTTCTTGCAAACAGAACGTTGTAATGAAATGAATACATGGACCAGAAACATAAGACAGAATTTATGGTTTATGCAGGATGGAGCTCCACCTCACTATTCCCTTGTGTCCGCAATTATTTAAATTTGCAGTTTCCTCATAAGTGGATTGGAAGGGGAAATAAATTTCGATGGCCAGCTCGTAGCCCTATGGATTTTTACTTTTGGGGACATATGAAGACATTGGTTTATGCCCAAACATTTAATAATTGACAGCTATTATGGCAACAGATACAAAATGCCGCACAGTTTATTAAAGCTGAACCTGCCTTATTTTTTAAAGTTAGACAATCTTTAACAAAAAGAATAAGGAAATGTATCGATGTTGGTGGAGCGCATTTTGAAAATTTATTAAAGTAAATATGTAGTAAACTCCAGACGTTTTAGCTGTAAAATTGACCTCTGTGCTAAATTCGTGCTCTACGATTTTTTTTTATTGTGTTTATTTGAACCTCCTGTATGACACTTGGTAGTTACGCCACGATACACCTGGAGGAATTCGTGAAAATCGCTTCGGAAGGTTGCGGAAATCGCGGATTCGCGATTAACTCAGTTTTTATGGTCCAAAAGGGAACAACACCTATTATAAAAGTTGTACATCTGTAAATTCTCTACCTTAAAGGTTTAATACATTTTTTCCGTACGCCTAAACGTTTTGGAGATACGACGCGAACTAAGTGAAAAATGCTTTTAGTTCCGCCAAATCTCTTTTGCATCACATATTTCGCAATTATCTTGCTTTCTATGTCTCAGAGTGAATATTAAATATTGCTCTTATAGAGCTCGGTGATCTTTATTCTCCACTAGAATATTTTATACATTTTATTTACATTTATTTACAGTGAATAAGACAAAAAGTGCATTCATTTTCGCACCACCTTAGAGGTAGACTGCTCGGCACGCTTTTTTTTTACATGGTTTCCCCAGGAGCCCTAATCCAAATGAGTCAATATTTGCGACTTGTTCGGTATCTGAAACGTTATTGTCCAATGACAAATCGTTGTCATTATTTTCATTCTGATAAGATTCTACGTCGTCCATTTCTTCATTCATATCAATTATAGGTGCGGTATTTCAGCTGGAGTAACTGTGAAAATGTCTACAAGCTGTTGAACAATTCAGTCCTACTTTCCTACGGCTACATTTTCCCGCACAACCCTTCGTACAGTTGCAAAAAATTTAATTTAACAATATGTCTGGTCCTGATAGTAACTGCATTATAAATAAATAATAAATAAATAACACCACAGAATGGTACTAACTGCAAAGTATCATTCTTGCTAATCCAGCCCCACTGCTCAGGATCAGTGTCCTTTCACTATCGTGTTTGAACGTCTTAACAATTCTGTGCTGTCCAATATAACAAAAATATTTAAAAAATATAAAAACAAGAAACTAAATGCATTTTTCACTTATTTCGCGTCATATCTCCAAAACGTTTAAGCGTACGAAAAAAATGTATGGGACCTTTAAGGTAGAGAATTTACAGACGTATAATTTTCATAATAGGTGTTATTCCCGTTTTGGGCCATAAAAACTTAGTTAAGTGTTATTCAGGACGTCCAAATAGACAATAAAAAGAAAATTTCGTAGAGCACGAATTTGGCAGCAAAAGTGTAAAACGGCTGGATTAATGTTATTATGTAATAAAATTTATTTTGTTGCTGTAATGACTGATTATTCCAATTAATCAAGTACCGTGTTTTTATCTCTTTAATGGTTAATATCACGATAATTATCCACTTTATGGGTTCTATACAAGAGTGCATACGTTACGTATAAGACATTGGAAAATATGAATTAATTAGTTGAAATTGATATTCGCACAGTGGCGTAATATGTAATTTAGGAGAGGTGAAGGGGTTTATCATTTATGTTGTACGCCACTGGCAAAAGCGATTTAACATATTGTTTTTGTTTTAATCAAAGGCTACTTTGAAAAATCGTACATCCCTATCATAATTTAAATTGGTTGCATTGAATACTTTAAAACCAAATATCTTGAGAACGGTTACTCGTAGCGACATTTAGAAGGTATGCCTTTTTTACGTAAAAAAGACAGGAAAACAGGAATTTTTATTTTAAAAAAATTGCCAAAAACAAAATATGACGTATAAACGACACGCAAACTACCTGAGGTGGCGCCCTCTACATACAACAGCAAAACTATGAATGAACAAATTTTAACCCCTCGCCTCAAAAAACCCCCAATCATCAAATTTTGTTAAAATATTTAACTTTTTAAAGAAATTATTTAAAAAAAACAAAAAAATCATTTAACTTTGACAACCTGTGTCTCTGTTATTATCAACTTTCCGACTAAGGTAAGTTTGGTTAAATCGTAATATTTTGACGTAAGGAATCTGCCATTGCTCTGTGTACAATTACTTATGGGACACCCTGTTTACATATATCAACAAATTAAATCCCGCTTTTTCCTTCAACCCAAATGTCTTCTGTCTAGTGCTAGTGGAATAATAAAAACTTTCATCGGTTTAACTTTCTATCATAGCCACTCCCCAGATATATCTGCAACTGTGTAACATTTCCTCACTTAGAATTTGCACATTCAGAAATAAGTATTTCTTTATATTTTATAAATCTGATATTAGTATTTTTTTAAATCTCATTAACAATATTCAACTAAATTTTTATTAGCCTTTCTATTTTGCATTCCTCCATTCACTCTGTTCTCACTTTGCTTTATATCTCGTTCATTGTAGTCATTATTAAGCTAAATGAAAGCTCTACTTATTAGTCCAGCGTTATTTGACGAAACCTGGCTTTCTGTTACTTCTTTTGTTTATCATGGGGAAGTATTATAATCGTGAAAAAATCACTATACCGAATTACTTTGAATTTTCAAGATTCGGATCATCGGATCAAGGCCGGAATACTTGCCAACGCTTTAACATCCGACACGAAGCGTTCGACATCTGGCATTAATTTTCTGCTCTCTTCGTGCCACCAATAATTTACCGTAGGCACTAGCAACTGCACTCGATGTTTTGGCTCTAATTGATTAATATGTCTTATAATCGGGCGATCTAAATAATCTTCAGAATGTGTAATAGTTAGACCGTAGGCGCTGTTAACCAGAAACAACGTCGGTGACTTCTTGTATAAAAATTGGCAAAAATGGGTATTTTCGATGGGTCTTTTCGAGAATTTTAATATGGCCTCACGTAACTTGGATGAATCAGCGAAAACATTTAGATGATGTAAAGCTTGCAACCAATCTGACAGTGGCGTCTTCACTGATTGCTCATAAAGAGGTTTCCAAGAGGACTTTCCACCTTTTGCTGCTTTCTGGGACAGTGGTGTGAGCATCTTTGAAGAACGTGCCTTAGAGTATCCTACTACCTCATTATTAAATGTTAACACTCCCTGCACAAAAATTTTTCACTTAGCACTCCCCTCAAAAAGTTATCCCCTCCCCCTCTATTTTTTATTCGATTTTACCCCTCGACCACGCAAACCCCCTTCAGAACCGATCCCACTTCAAATCTGCCCCTATAAGTCCTCCCTACACCTTCACCCTTACCCCTCTCTGCAACCATCTATTTAATCTAAACCGTTTTTTCACTAAAGGGTTCCTCATCCCTCCACCAATTTTTTCGCCCCAAAGATTTTCCCCCTCGCCCCTTTCCCATCCTTTTCCTACCCCTCGCCCTCCTTCCCTCCCGAAAACTCTCAAAAATAAACACCGGTCTTATGGCCTCAGCCTATTTTTCTTATATCGCACTTAAACCTCAGCATAATTTTATTAAAATAGTCAAAACGTAGAGCTTCACTATTGACCGCCCCCTTACTGCCCCTGCAAACTTTGAATGCCCGGATAACTTCTGTTCGATACACAAAGGTCAAACCTACACAACGCCATCCAAATTATCCCCTGCGTCCAGCGGTCGAGACCGAACATTTGTTTCACTTTCGATGTATATGTCTTAAACATTTCCAATGTTAAAAATCTAAAATTCTTTATTATGTATAACAACAGCAAATATGTATGATTATACTTGTACTTATCATACCATGTCATATAGCTTTTAGTTCATTTCTGATTCAGACGAAGAAAAAGAACCACTTTACACATGAGTTATCAGTGATTCTTTGCAATGTCCATTGTAATGTCAACCTGCCCCTTTTTTCGTTTCATTTAGCACATGTCTAATGACCTTTTCCCAATTTTCGGCAGAAACAATGGGTGAAGATCTTTCATTTTAAACGCGATATTGTTCCTGGCGACTTCTTTTATTTGGCCCCATATTAATTCAATAGAATTGAATTCACAATGATATGGAGGCAATCGCAAAACGGTGTGACCTTGTTCTTTTGCCATTGTATCTACTAAATATTTTTGGACAATGAGACACTGTTTGACCAGTTGCAGGAGTTCGACTCTCACCAAATCTGCTTCAAATAAAACCAGACTTGAATGTCTGTTTGTTTCGTGCTAGAATTCGGGATCCTCTTCATTGTTCTAATGTCATAGGAAGCGTTGTCCATCCCAATTACAGAATGTTCAGTCAAGCGTCCCATAAATTGAGCAAACCAATTTTCGAAAACTTCACCATTAATTTCTTCATGGTAGTCTCCAGTTTTCTTCGATTGGAAGCAGAGCAAACCATCCCGAATGAAACCGTCCTCAGACCTTCATATAGAAGCGCTATTAGACGACCTCCTTGGCCTGATGGATCTTTAACCCCGTCGTTACTTTGGATGAAAGCCTGTCTTGAATTCAAGGTTATTGTGTCATTCCATACTTTATTTACAGTATCTCCAGCGTTCACCCAAGTCTCTTCTATGACGTACAATTTCTTGTCTTCTTCGCGATAATTTCGGATCTTTCGCAGGAATCGTCGCCTCCAAGTGATGACCTCGTTCTTTTCTCTAAGGACACTATTGCGTGACCTTTTTGAGAAACTATAATATCAAACCACAATTACCTTAAAATATGTAGAAATACAATTTATTTTTACTCACCCAAAGCCAACTTCTTTGATCAATTTTTTTAAGGTACTTTGTATAAGGTAAATATTCATTTTGATCCATCCCCGCCGACATTTTATCTAGTGTTGGTGGTTCATTTCTTTCGAAAAAAGGACGATTTAATTATCGAACATGACTTTTATCATCGATATTGTCCAAAATTGCTCATTGTAGGAAATACACTTTCTGTGCCTGAAATATTTGCTTCCTGATATTCACGAAGAATTTTGAAAACACTCTGGACACTCACCCCTGAATTAAAATGTGTGATTAATATAGATAATAATAATAAACACAAACATAAACTATAATAAATAAGTATACATAGTTAAACTAAAAATGCCTCAGAGAAAAAGTACTTTGACGTACCAATTAGTATGTCTGTATAATATAAATATGAAACTTAACTGCTGCATGTGCAGTAAACTCGACGTTTTGTATCTTAGGGTTATCCGAATTGTGTTCAACACAAGCCTTATAGATATTTAAAACGCATTGCTTATCTTCTGAACTGAAAAATGACTGTCTCTCCGTTTTTTTCAGTGAATTGGCCGCTTGACCCATAATTAATATGAATCGAAAGAATTTCTAACCTCAAAAAGACAAAGTGGTTCTGACATACAAATGTACATCGAAGTATTTAAAAATACTGATTTATTAGATGAATGGGAATACCAACAAATAATGATAACGAATAACCTATCAGCAATTTTTAGAAAACGTCAAATACTAAACAACGTCAAAAACATAAAATTTTATTTAACAAAGTTTTTTTGATAATGAAGAAAGCTTCGAGCCCACGTTTTAAATATCAAGACACTCTTTAACCAAGTGAAGACTTTGGTCGTTTCACATTATCATTTTTTTTGAAAACACGAAACTAATTACACCCTTAATATATATCGAACCAAAATAAATTGTCATCAACACACTGAACCTGTAGACTAAATAAGTTTATCAGATAAGGTAATTAATAGTTAATAGATGCCGTTGGTGGGACCTAGTTGAGCTATTCGCAAGTGGCCGATTTGGTATTACTTGCCGTTTATAACATCAGGAGTCCACAACATTGGGGTATCCGAGTCTGATTTGCACTGACAAGAGCAAAAAAGCACAAAACTGCAGATGATTCTGGACACGTGCCGTCACCGGTATCTGTCATAAACACTTTTTTGCGTTTCTAGTAATTAAAATACCATTCGGAGCGTAGCTCCTACATACATCATGCCTTTAACAAATTCTGCAGCAATTTCAATGGCCTCATAACGTATCGTCTTATTCTTTGAAGAAGTCCGTTTGATTCTGAATATTTAAAAGTTTTGGCTCCCCCAGAAATATTTAGCCCAATTTTGAAAAATCTGAAAATACTAACGCTCAGTTATTTTTATTCGTAAGTGCATTCTGGTATTCTTAATATAAAAGAGAATTCCTTGTTGCCAAGAATTTCAAATGTTCGTAAATGCAACACTAAGAATAAAAATAATTTAAGTATTTCATATTATAGCTTGGCAGGAACTCAACAACCAGAAAATTGTACATCTGTGATTTTATATAACAAATTTACTGGTCACCGAAATATTTGTCAACAAATCAAATATACCTAAACAAATTTTAATTAGAAATACTTTCTACAGTATACAGGAACGATTTGATTTTGATTTTAATGTAATTTATAATTTTTATATGAATTAACCTTATATAATGTAGTTTTATAGCAATATGTTTATTATATCCCAAATACAGGTATAAATATAAAATTAGACAATCAGATGGAGGAAAACAAGAGTATGATTGGGAAAATTTTATTACGTCCATGCCCAATTCAATTCAATATAACTTTATTTTCAATTTTAATTACAGTTGCCTCCCCAGAACTCACTCCGGGTCCGGTCGTGCAACCACCGCGCGATTCGAGGTGGCTGATTTCAGGGCTGGGCGGATTGGGTCTGGCTTGGCTAAAAAAACAGTTAAAACTTAAAACCTATACTCCTTCAGCTAACAAATAGATTAAAAAAGGTATTAAAATTACATATATCTAAAAAAACAGATTTTATAAAACTTAAGAACTACACATTTTTTAAAAAATTTCATTTTTCACCAAGTAATTTTAACACTGACGCTGACACCTCAACATAAACGAGGAACTTTTCGCGGGGTGTGAAATCGCTGGGCTGCGCATAGGCTGGGCCTAAACTGTGGTTTTTAAATTTTTGGTTTTTAGAAAATTTTTGTTTTTTGTTGAAAATTTTTGAATGGAAATGAATGTAGACAAAAATGTACAAAAATAATGCAAATATATACGAGATAAAAGGAAACAAACAGAAAAGACGAGGGGGACAGGAAAGATTTCAAGATTCAAAAGGTATGAAATATCAGTAAAGGTGGATAGGATAAGCGGAAGTTATATTTGGTGAAATTTGGCTACAGAGGCTGCCGGAAGATCGGTAACGTCTGGTATGGTAGAGTGTGTTTTATCCGAAATGGACGTGCATGCCCAATGGATAATGGAAACTTGCTGAAAATGTGTTAAACTTAATAATAAGGAACACGTGGAGTAATAACATGGAGGAACGGAAACTGAATCTCACAAATAGACCACATCCTGGCAAGCAAAGAGATAAGAGAACATACCATAAAGTATTAAATATGGAAAACTGGAAATGCGAAAAGAGGAGTGGCCTAAATAACCCAGGCGATATCTGCTTAAAATCACCTATATTTGGGTAAATTGGGTAGTATGGCAGATTTTCAGATTAATCGCTCCTAAAAATCATAAGAAATAGTGATTTCACTATGCGCTAGTTTGAAAACGTGGGCGTAATTTTTTATTAAACAAAATGTGAAAAAATTACTAAAAATTCGGTTTTTTCTTTTTTTCCATGTCTCGGTAGCTATTGCTTTTAGAGAAAAGTTATAGAAATGAAAAAGTTTTATAATTAAATTTTGAATAAGATGCAGTCGGTTGCGAATTCAAAAATTCATTTTTACTATTGCAAAAGTAGTAAGAATCGAAAAAAAAATTGAAATAGCAAGTTATTTGTGAAATTTTTTTCAAATTATACGTAGGACCTTCATACTTGGCTAAAGAAAACTTTTTAATATAATAAATCTTCCCACCAAATTTTATCGAGATGGGACTTTTAGTTTTTGCATAATAATTTTGCAATCTAAACTTCGCAAAAAAATTTGCAAATTTGCAAAATGTAGCTGAGGCTAAACTAAAGCATTTAAAAAGTTGAAAGTTTTTTGGCATGTAAAAGAGCATTCAAATTTTCAAATCCATTTTGAGATATTAAAATCCGTTAATTAGGAAAGCCTAGTGAATTATTTAAAAATTTGAAAATTTTATGGCTGATTGAGGTTATGTCCCCCAGAGGACGCGTTAGGTTATGTCGAAACGGAGCCCACTGATGAGGTTAGAATAGTTTGAATTTCCCGCGTTGCCAAAATTGGGTCGGCCGGCCGGTGGCCCTAATGCGGGGGCACGCAGAACAAGGGGGACACGGAGCCTTTTGACAGCACTGGGCCCGCGGAGCACTAAGGGGGCTCTGGGGCGGAGCCCCATTTTTGACAATCCCGGGCCCCATTTTTTGACAGGGAAAGGGTGCCGATTTTTGGCAGCACGGAGCCCCCATTTTTTAGAGCACGAGGGACCGGGGCGGAGTCCTAACGCGGGGCCCTGAAGTCCTAAGGGGGCCTATTTTGGTGGTCAAAGCTCCGTGTCAACTGGGGCCATTTCTGCTTTTTGCTAACCAAATTTTTAAACAATTCCCTAGGCTCTCCTCTCCCAAAACAAATACCGCCTGGGCTAAAAGGAAATTACAAAACGCTAAATAATACCTGGAACATATCTCTATTACGGCACGAAAACCTTCAGAAGAAATACTGTAAGGATATAAAAAAGCAATTGACAGGGAAAGAACTAGACTGGACTTCAATAACTTCAAAAATAAGAATCGCGGCAAGAACATTGAAAAGGGAGAAATCAATTATAATGAGTCTCACAAGAAAGGAAACAAGTAACAAATATGAACAGCTAGAAAAGTTGAAGGCCACAGGCAAATAACAATGTAAGCGGAACATAAACGAAAGACTGAAAGCATCACTAAAAGAATGAAGAGATGAAATGAGAGCAGGGCTTTCTGCGAGAACATAGAAACCCTACCAGCAAAACGAACAATTAAGCCAAACCTTCAAATATCTGAAAAAACATAGATGAAACAACAATACGAATTTAAGAACATACACACTTCTACACTGGACTAAGAAACCATAGGAAGAGAGGAACGCAAAAAAAGACGGACGGATCTTCGTGTTCTTAGAAATAATATTTTGCTTTAGATTATAATAAAACTTGTTTATATATACACCTCTGGAGATCATGTGAACGATCCATTTTTTCGCGCCTGAAGGACTTCTACTATATTTTCCGAAAATGAATATTAACGTTCACAAAGAAGGGTTCAAAACGACTGTTTCAGACGGAGAATAATACAAAATTTATACTTACTGTTCGTTTATGCTTAACTGCTTCACTGATGGTACCAATTGGACGTCGTAACACTATAAATCTAACACAGTAAGTACTAACACTTTCTTAAATCTAAATCTGAAAGGAAAATTTGAAAACACAAGAAAAAGACAATATAAATTTCAAAAAATGTACTATAGTCTGGCCCGTGTACAACACATGGTGAGGAACAGACGACTTATAATGTACCAACTACCATCCAATATGCGGTTTACAGCTAACCATTGCACAAGAAGATTCAAGAAAAGTTCAATGTTTAAAAATTTTTGGTGGGCTTTTGCTTCCCTGTCTATTGACGTATTTTCAGTTCAATTATAATTTGGTTCGCTCCTCAGAGCTTGAAAATGCTTGAATCGCAACGACTTTAAATTATATTTTGCAATTACAATTTCATACGTTCAGGCAAGGCGGTCCCATGCACATATGAGTACGTCGTAACTATACTTTTCTGACACGGAATCACTGACGAACCGGTTTAGGACAAAGTCCGTTAAAACCCGTCATTTTCCCGTCAAAATCGACTGCTAGAAAATGATAGGGGGGTCCCTTGTTGCTAAAGATTATTTTCGCTACAACTCTCGATATACTTTGAATAGAGACTGGATTAACTTGTCCTCATATTAAACACAACGCATGAGGTGCCGTGCTGCACAACGTGGATTCGTAAAAGGATTTTTAATTCGATTTTAGTTACACTTTTTAAATTTTGGTGGTCGGGGCGACATTACGTCCCCGTCCAGCGACATTTACTATACTTTTTAAAATTACACTCCTTGATGAGTTTCTGAAATTTTTGCATAAAAAACGCTCTATAGAGCGAAAATATGATTTAAAATATAAAAACCTCTTCCAACGGCATTTGGAGTCGGATTTTGTTACAGTTTCGAAAAGTTTATCGAGGGTTTTGACGTGTTCTTTAACAATCACAATGTATGATGGATATCGATTTCGGTAAAATGTATTCTGTTTTGCTATTTTATATTTGTGATTTATATCGGGTATTTTTTACACTATATTTAAGTTAATTGAGTTTAGCGTGTTGTGAAGTGAGTTTCTGTACAAAACATTTTTTCTACGATTACCGTTTAAAATGTTTGTCTGAGAATTTCGATGTTTTTATTTTACTTTTAAAATTATTCCCGTGATTAAATGACACTGGTTCCCTGCAACAGGAATGGGCTACAAGTTTTTAGAAATTACTTCTCCCGTTTCCATTGTGTTAATTCCAGATAAGGTACAAACATTCATGTGCCCCCCTGTACATCACTATGTATTTCAATGGCTTTGTCTAAATTGTTGGAATAAAGGGTCTTTATTTTATTTCAACCAGTACTTCAATATTACATTGCTTTTTATTGGCAAATGCCTAACGTTGTTTTAGGCATAAATTCACAATATAACCGGTGTAATTATTTAAGGTAGGTATGCTTCTATGTGGAATCTGTAATAACTGTCTATGTTATTCGGTTTGTTTGAAAAGGGATTTTGTTGTTCCTATTATAGAAGGGGAGTTATACGAGGTAAATAGCTGGAATACCGTCAAGCAAGATCTTAATTGCATTTTGTGTAAAACACTATAAAATATTTTGAAAAGGGTGTTAGATCATTAAGTTTTAAAAATATAGTGAATATAGCATTTAATTATTTATAGGCGGAGCGGCGGCAGCCGTAGGGGACCGTACGTGATCAAATGTCAGTACTAAGCACATTTAATTCAATAATAGAGTGTTAACATAAAACCTCTGATGTGCCCAACTTTCTATGGTCAGAATTGCGAATTAGGATCTAATTTGCATATGCGGTAAATAGAGAAAATAGGGAGTGTATTTTTTTTTATTTTTTAAAAGTAATTTTATAAAATTATATATAGCAATTTAAAGCATTCCTTCTATTACACCCGGAAAAGGAGATCCACTATCAACTGACCGTAAATTTTGAAAAATGCTTCATTTATTTGACATAAAAATATCTAACGTATTATTTTTTTTAATTAGTTGACGTATGTATGCTTTGCATTTTTTATTTGAAAGCACTTTTTTTTAACTTTTCCACCGTTTATTACAAGTGCGGTTCGGTTTAGTTTGGGCGCCAGTCCTAGTAGGACACCCTACCCACAAGCCGGATACGCGAGGCTGAGTAGTTCAAGTGGAGAAACGGTACTCCAGTGGATCAATTTGGGAATTTAAACAAATTAAACGTTCACACACAAATAGTACAAATTACAATTCGATAAATAATGTTAGTTTATTCAATTAACCCTACTATATACAAATCTATTTGTTTACTAAAAACTTACCTCAACCAAACTCTACGGGTCACTACAAAACAGTTATTGGAGGCAAACGGTGCAACGAAAATAGTAGTATCAGATGTCTCAAATAGCGTGAGGGGTAACCCAAAGCAACTAGTAAGGTGGTAAAACGGGTGCAGACTAAATACGCATACTAAGTTTGAGAGGCATGACCACAGATACATAGAAAAAATTTCAGTGTAAAATAATAAAGAAGTTGTAATAGTACTTAGCTAATACAAGTTTACTTACTTCTCCATGAACTTATTTCCTTCCTGTGGTCACGGTCAGACACGTCTGCTGCGGTGGAGTGGAATAAAACTGGATGATGTTCTCGGAGTAGTCGCCAGACGGGTGCTCTGCTGATCGGTGCCAAAATCCTGCTGCTCGGAAATAATACATGGCAATAACGGTACCTGGGTTCAGATCTCGGAGTGGACACGTCTGCTGTTGATTAGTCGCTCTGGCTGACTACAAACACTGGCCGGCTTCAATTGTTTCCTTCACTTATTTACAAGGAGGAGAAACGGCGCTGGCGGATGCGCCACGGATCGTAGTGACGTCAAAGCTACTTAGAAAATATTTCGTCATGATGTCGACTTAGTAAAAATAATTCTATCGCCTGAATTTTTGGGCTTAAAATATTTTCCTCGCAGATTGGAGCAGGACGCCGGGCACGTCTTACGCTCGGAACGGCAACCGGTGAACTGAAAACCGGATAGTTCCAATTATTTACTTTACTTAGAGGATGACTTTATACAGATGACGTCAGAGCGACTTAAAAGATATTTTCATTACCTTACTTTGACACTTTGAATATTTCCTATAAGTCTCTACAGGACGGAGAGCACCCACATATCTAATACGCTAGACGGTTGGACACCCACAGAAACTTTAGCTGCTTGGCTCGCGTGAGTATAGAATCCTTTCTCGTCGTTCCCCGTCATCTAAATTCATCTGCACTAAAACTGGTAAATTCAGTTGGTGCATACAAAATAATAATTTACTAATTCTCAAGCTAATTCGCCCAAGGCGGTACAATATATATTTTGTCTACTCCTTTATGTAAATTTGCTGTTTTCCGTACAGTCTGTAGAATGGATAAGTGGGCCATTCCAGTTAACTGAACGGATATATTTCATATACGATCTAGGATGAATATGAAATCGACCAATCACAGTTCATGTATTAAATACATAGGCAACTATTCGTTTTAAAAAATTCAAGTTGATGCGTAAGCTGTCAAAGTAATTGTCAATGGGTATTCGTGCAGTTTGAGCTAAAAAAATAATTAAAAATGAGTGATTCCAGTGAAGAATCGATAATCGGTATACTACCTAAAATTTTACTGGCATTATTATATACAGACAAAATTTTAGAGATATGTGGCAAAGAAAGTTGCAACATCGGAGGTTGAACCTACGACCTCTTGCATTCGAAGCGTAAATGCAACCACTAGGCTACTACCGCCTTTATAAAAATGTTTTCACCTGGAGCATAAGGTTAAGCAGATGTGTATTAAAACTTTATTAAAACTACTTATTTGTAGTTTCTTCTTAATCCGGTAGTAGAAAAAGGATACTGTACAACTCCAGGGGATTATCCATGTCGAACTCGTGAGATTGAGGCACTCAATCTTCTTTCTCGTGCGATATGACTATCATATCCACTCTTGTTGCACAAACTGCTATTAACATTTTATTTTTTTAACAGCTTCGAATAAGAAGGATTATTATATAAAGGGTAACAAAATAAATATATCCTATGTATATTTCGGTAATGAAAATTGAAATAAAAAATCGGCAGCTACTGGAAGCGGCTGGAACCTCCCCACTCGGTGGATCTTTGAAGCCGAAGAGAGCATTAAATTGTGTGACAAAACGGCACTAAACGTAATCCGATCTCGTTCAAAACCTTTTCAGATCTTCTGGGGCACTAAAAAAACCCTCAACTTAATGAATTTATAATCATCTATGCGAGTTATTACCTACATTATCGCTCGTTGAATAATATACTATTAGGATATTAACAACTTTAACATCACTTGAATGACTAAGAAAGTCTAGTTATCCTAAATACTACAGATTTGTAAAGCAACAAACTGAAAATTGGTAAAGTAATAATCTATAATAAATTCACCAACGAAGGTACATAAAGCATATGATATTGATATTGTTACATCTACCTTTAAAGTTTGTGACAATCCACTAAAAGTTACAAATATGCCGAAATCTTATTAACATGACATGACACTGGATGACAAACGATGACAATGACAATCGTCAAAATTTGCTCATTGCAATCCGATCGCTCGCGGCTCTCTTTGTTAATTAAATAATATAAATAATAAAAAATAAATTTCAGTAATTTTACTAGATTTTAGAGGAATATTTGTAGTTTAATTCTTCGATTTGTCTGTATATACATATAAAGACGGCACTAAACGTAATCCGCTCTACTTCTAGAGCAGTGAAGAAACCCACACACGTGAATTGACACGTGATGTGACGAGTTTCACGACGTAACGGCTACGCGCATCGATCATGTCATGCGAAATATGCTTCATATTTGCTTTGTATTTAATTTTTTTCACGGAAACCAAATCGAAAAGGTGGAAATGTGATATATCATTGAAATCAGAATTTTAACTGCTTTTCAATGGTTCCATTGCAAATTGAAAGTAATTATAAAATAAACAACTTGTTGCGCCAAAATGGCACTAAACGTAATCCGATCTCAACCAAAACCTCAGTTCTTCTGGGGCACTAAAGAAACGCACATGCAAAGTTTCATTCAAATCCGTTCAGTAGTTTCGGCGCTATCGTGCTAACACACATATACACACACAGACATTTTTCAAAAATCAATTTTTTGGATTCCTAAGACCTCAAAACGTAAAGATTTGATGTTATCTCAATTTTTGTTTTTGAACCAATTTTAGTAACCGCTCACAATTTTATTGTGGAGAGGTTAAAATTGCTTCGTTACAATAAATTGTTACTTACGTTTATTGTATAAATTAATACATATGAATAAATTCCTTATTATTAGGACTAATAAATGGTACCACGGTACCGAAATGGTTCCATTTGAAAAAATTGATTTTTGCCCCAAGAACAATTTTGGTGAATTTTATTTGCTCATGAAATCACGTAATTGAGTGTTTTTAACGGGATTTCGATTTTTGCAGCATTACACAGGTCATTTAGAATGAATCGGAACCGTCATGGCACACTTAAATGGAAATCTAAAAATTATATTATAAAAAAATTTATGTCTGAAATGTTACTTATTTGGCACCGTTGGATTCAGAAAATTATACAGAATTTAAAAATGCAATAATATACAAGGTGTTCCATTTAAAAATCGAAAACCGGAAGTGAAAAATATCAATTGTATGTAAAAAAGTGCCGCTTATTATGTATGTAGTATATCCTAAATTTCAATCAATTATCTTCAAAGCTAAAGGTGAAAAGGGTGGGTATACCATGATCCTGTTACACCCGGTATAGACCTTTACTTTGGTTAATTTATTTTTATTCTGTAATGGGTATGTGAGGGCAGGGTGTAAAATTTGAGATGGGCCCCATCTAATCAGTTTTGCCTAGGCCCCCCAAGTGTCTCAACCCGCCACTGTAAACTCGATAATTCTGTTGGGTTGTACTATGTCAAATCAATACACTTTTAATAAAAATTTACCTCACCATTTCAGATTTTGATTAAATTTAGCACAGAGATAGCCTTCATATAAACTAAGAAAACTACAAAATTTTGTTAAAATATGTGAACGCGTTTTGTAAATATGACTGAAATATCGAAAAAACCTAATAATTGCACCATCTCACAGTGGAAGACATGGACAAAACCGGCCATTTAGCGCGGTTCCAAAAGGCCAAAATATAAAAAGTTTTTAGGATACATTTCTCCCTCCGTTTTCGAGGGTTAGAAAATGATGCTGATAGTTTCGAGTTCTGAAACCCTTGCGTACCACCCTTGTCAGGGAAAGACCACCCCAATTTTCCTACTTCTCGGTCTTGGGTGCGAGGGCTCGTCGGATCGTGTTTTTTTTACTCATACAGTACTCATAAGTTCAGTTAATTTACACTAGAACACCCGGTCCGACCTCCGGGGGTTGACCCTACCCCTGCCCGTAATAGCAATATCCCCAAGAAATAAAAAAATACGGACTGGACAAAGTTCTTTTATGGGATTTCGAGGGCAGAGATCGCGAGGGTGATGTTTTTTTCACCCTACCCTCCTGCAACTACCCCAATGTATAGAAATTACCCCTTTTTTCATGCTGCCGGTCCTATGCATGCGGGGATTAATCGAATCTTCAGAGAAACTGACCATTACTTAACTACAGTTAGTTGACCTAAGCAATCCTCAGGGGTTGAAACTACCCCACTCGTAATACCGAACTTACTTGAAAAACGTGCTCGAAATGGGCTTCTCACAGGTTTTCGAGGGCGGTAATGACGATTCTGGTGGGCTTCTTTTTCACCCTACCCTTCCATGACTACCGCCAACGCATAAAATATGTATCAATACAAATTATGATGTAAATGATGGTTGTAAACGTAACCAGACGATATTTTTAATGTTGATTGTGAAATTCAATTGCAATGTAGTAAAGCGTCCGACAAAAGGATAAATTTAAAGGCACCTGGCGTCACCCCAGGTCAGGTCACTGGCATCTACTGGACTATGTTATCGTACGTAGGAAGCATCTCAAGGACGTCCAAATTACAAAGGCGCGCATTGATAGCGAATGTTGGACCGATCATCGTCCTGTTGTCTCTAAAATGAAAATTGTTATGAGACCCAAACACCGAAGAACTCAAGTAAAACGTAGACTCCGTCTCTGTATTAGTAAATTGCGTGACCAACAAACCGTCGAACAGCTAAAGCAAAAAGTTCAAGAGAATTTGAGTGCACTAGAAGAAACCAATTCTGTAGATGTCGCTGCTACCTGGACACAAATTAAAGATAGTTTAAAGAGTGCGAGTGAGGAAATTCTTGGCACTGCAGCAAGTAAAAAACAGGAGGACTGGTTCAATGATAATGAAGCTTTTATACAACTTCTTGACCGCAAACATATTGCCTTCCAAAACGCTATCAACCACCCCAACGACTCATCAAAAGCAGAAGCTTTTACCCAATCTAAGTATGAAACGCAACGCGAAATCAGAAGAATAAAGAACGAGTGGTGGGCAAGCAAGGCCAGAGAAATTCAAAGGTACGCCGATTCACACGACTACAGGAACTTCTTTCAAAGAGTAAAAGCAGTGTACGGTCCCAGTCGGAAAAATATGTGCCCTATTAAAGATTTAAATGGAAATCTCCCCAAAAAAGACCAGAAAATAAGAGCCCGATGGAAAGAACACTACTCTAATATTCTTAACCAGCAAAGTCAAGCCGATCGCGATATTATAAATCTTATCCCTCAATATAACACCTTCGAAGACTTAGATAAACCACTAACAACGGAAGAGATCTTAACCGCCATTGGGCAGCTAAAAAATAACAAATCTCCCGGCGCCGACTCACTCCTAGCTGAGATCTTTAAAGCTGTGTCGTCAGAGCTCATACCCTACCTCAAAAAACTGTTTGATGTCGTGTGGGAAAGTGGTCAAGCTCCGCAGGAGTTTCGTGATACACTTTTAATCAACCTCTTCAAAAACAAAGGGAGCGCTGCGGAGTGTGGAAATTACAGGGGTATAGCTCTCCTGGCTGTTGGAGGGAAGATACTCACTAAAGCGATGGCAAATAGGCTAACACCTGTTATGGAAAAGTTACTTCCTGAAACACAGAGTGGCTTTAGACCAAACCGAGGCACATCGGACCTAATCTTCACACTTAAACAGCTTCAAGAAAAAGCACTCGAACATCAAGTAGAAATTCACATGGCCTTCATTGATTTAACCAAGGCGTTTGACTCGGTGGACAGGGAAGTGCTCTGGAAAATTATGCTCCGCTTAGGTATCCCTAGAAAATTTGTGGAAGTATGTCGTAGTCTACATACAAACAACAACGCCCAGGTTATGTATAATAATGAGGCAACCGAACCTTTCCAAACCCTCACTGGAGTTAGGCAGGGATGTGTCCTGGCACCCCTACTCTTTAATTTGTTTACCACTGCTCTAACAATTATTGTTGACAACAAACTGACAGTCAGAGGAATAGGTCTCAGATACCGTTTTGATGGCGGTCTCTTTAACATAGAGCGCTTTAGAGCTTTCACGAAGACACGCACACGATTCATTTGTGATCTCCAGTATGCGGATGACTGTGCACTGTTAGCCTCTATGCCGGAAGAGCTTCAAGAACTTTTAGATGTGTATGCCCAGAGCTATGATTCCTTGGGACTTAAAATCAACATTGGAAAGACTAAGATTATATCAACTCCTCATCAAGTGAACTAAATAGACATTACACTTAACGGAAATTCTCTTGAAGTGGTGGATCAGTTCAATTACTTAGGCAACGTTGTTAATGACAAAGCAAACATGGACAGCGAGATTCGCAATAGAATTAACGCTGCATCTACAGCGCTCTGGAGACTTAGAGAGAGAGTATTTGACAACCACGACCTTGCTTTGTCAACGAAAATGGCTGTCTACAGAGCAGTTGTCATTCCAACACTGCTATATGGATGTTAAAGCTGGGTCACTTACCGTCGTCATGTGAAAGAATTAGAACGTTTTCAGTAAAGACACCTCAGAAGTATGATGAAAATCCGTTGGTTCCATCACATATCAAACCTGGAAGTACTCAGGAGAGCAAACAGCCTTCCAATTGAGGTGCTTATTTCAAGAGCACGCCTAAGATGGGCAGGTCACGTTCATCGTATGCATGATAACCGCCTTCCTAAATATACACTTTATGGTGAATTGCTAAGCGGTAGAAGAAGGCGTGGCGGTCAACGAAAGAGGTTCAAAGACGCTCTCCATGAAAATCTAAAATCCTGCGGTATAGCAGACGAGCAATGGGAACAACTTGCAGCGGACAGAACCGAATGGCGAGGGGTTGTGGCCAGCTATCAAGGAAATGTTGCTGCAAGAAGGCTGAATCCAAGACCTAACCAGGTATATGTTTGTCCTGACTGCGGTCGACATGTGCTCTCCCGAATTGGCCTCTATAACCATAGTCGTGTGCACCGTAGATGAATGGGAATTACAATAGACTACACCTTTTACTTGTTTTTTATTGTACACAATTTATCGACTGTAACATTTTTATACTCGGACTCGAGTAACGGCTAATAATAATAATAATAATAATAATAAGTAAAGCGTCAAAGAATAGATTAGTATACTATTGTAATTACGTAATATAAATATCAATAAATTATTTTTTTTTAATAAGAATATCATAAGAGCATATCAATTCTTAAACAATTATTTAAATGAAAAAATATTTTGTCCCAATAAATCAATCCACAAACCCAACAAAAACCACCGGGCATTGATGCAGCCATTGGTAACCTATTACATCTCATGTAAGGGATTTAGCTAATATTCTCTTAGAAACCCAATCGAACAAACTCGCGCATGCCTAGGACCGATAATATAGAAGATGGGGTGGTTGCAGGAGGGTAGGGTGATAAATAACACCACCATCGTGATATCTGCCCTCGAGAATCCATAAAAAGCCTTGTCGAGTCCGTATTTTTTGGGGATATTGCTATTACCGGCGGAGGTAGGTTCAACTCTCGGGGGTCGGTCCGGGGTTTTATAGTGTAAATTAACTGAACTTATTATTACTCATCAAAAAATACCCGATCCGACAAGCCCTCGCAAGCTTAAAATCGAGAAGTCCGAAAATTGGGGTGGTTTTTTCTTGATAGGGGTACTATGCAAGAGTTTCAAAACTCGAAACTATCACCCTCGAAAACGGAGGGGGAAATGTATCTTGCAAATTTTTAATGTTTTGGCATTTTTGGAACCTTGTTAAATAGACTGTCTTCAACAAGTAGTGACTTGCGCTATACTAACTTTTGAGCATTGTGTCCATAAGAACTATTGTTCAAAAGACCTAAAATATACTAAAATTTGGTGCAATTTAACAGAGGGCCATCATTCCGTGTGAGGTCTTTCGGTACTCGGTTCAGCAGCTCTGTATATAATTACTTCCACGTCCAATGGAATTTTTTTGTTGAAATGCTTAAAATGTCATGACACGTCGAGATTTTAAATTTAAGCGAAAAAAATTTCCTGTCTGTAGGTCTGTCTGTCACTTTTTTTTTGTGTGTACATTTACTCTGGAACCGTTTATGATATTGGCTTGAAATTTGGTACACTTATGTATTATAACGAGATTATATTTTGATCCAATTATTTCGTTGAAGGGTTCGAGGGTAAATAAGGGTAAATAGACAAAGCAAGCAGGTAAAAGTCCATAAAATTGCAATTTCGGGCATGTACGAAGAGTCGAGGTCTCAAAATTTTTTTTGGCATCAGCCACTCCCCCCCCAACCCCACCCCCTTCCTACACTACCACCCAATACCGCCCCACAATATTTTATGAAAGGGAGTAAAAATTAAATTGGGATTTAGTGTGTATACGAGAACCAAGGGCCTCTAAAAATTTTTTGGCATTAACCACCCCCATTGCCACCCCCACCCTATTATTAAAGGGAGTAAGAAATTAAATTGGGATTTAGTGTGTATACGAGAACCAAGGGCTTCTAAATTTTTTTTTACATTAGCCACCCCCTCTACCACACCCATTGCCACCCCATTCTATTATTAAAGGGAATAAAATATTACATTGGGATTTAGTGTATATAAGATTTGGATGCAAAATCTGGATGTGGAAGTAGTGATTCCTTGGGCAGCGGTTTTATAATTAATGTAGCAATATTCTACATATATTGATACACGCAGAATTAGGAATGTTCATATAATGCAGAAAGGCTGGATGGTTTGTACTTGTTAATAATGATTTTTGAAACTTGGTACTCTTATATGGCATGTTCAGATGAAAGAACGTCGATATAAAGATGAAAACTAGGTAGTTTCTTATCAAAGAGAAAGTATTACTTAAGTCTTTCCGGAATAATATATTTCTGTAGTAATATTCTACTCGGTTTGAAAAAACTTGTTCATATTATTTTGTTATAGGTTTCAAACTTTAACATAAATGTTCGTGAGTTTTTCTTGAATTCCCTCGCTGTTGCACTTAAATTCATTTTTTTCTTAAACTCGCAAACACTCCACTGAAGTTCCGTAACCACAAAGATAATTTCATGCAGACTGAACCAACGTTATATTGGGCATGTCGTTGTGTTCTCTTTTGTTTAGTAGATCAACTTATTCAGCATACTCGCATCTGGTTGTATTTTACAGTCTACAAAGACGTATTTAGTTCGGTTCTAAAATGTATTTTAAACTTTAATACCCCCATTAAAATGAGCATAAAATTAATGTGTGGTTTTGTAAAGTCACTATTTTTTAGATCTTGATCATAAATATATTCTTAATTTTCTTTGTATTTCATATTTAACTGTTAATAAAAAAATATAGTCATCATTATCGGACGTATTATCTGCTATACCTTACATGATTATAAAGAAATTTAATATTGAAAGATATACTTTACGGTATATGACATATATTTAAGTTTTCATACACCGCAACGAAAAATTATTTCGCGATATTCTTAATGCTGATACAATTTATTATACGTTTCCTTTTATACAGGGTGGGGCAATAGTGCATCGGACCTCGATATCTTGAGTTCTACGATAGCTAGAAATTTTTGAAAAAATAGCAAGTAAAGTAGCTAAAAAAGTCTATAATTGGAAATTATTTTCGAACATACGCCAAGACGACAGGATCAAGTGCCTTCTTTTTAAATGGAATGCTATGTATATCAGTACATTTTTTGAAGCCTCTTTCCAGGCTCTATTCATTCCTATATTAGCATTGAATTTCTCCTTCCTAAAAATGTACAGGGTGGCCAAAAATTATTTTTCAATTAAGAACATTTTAAACTGAATTTTCTCATTTTTTTTTCAAATGAAACACCCTGTATATTTTTCAACGATGTGATGTAGAAATGAAAAACAAATATTTTTTGTAAGTACTTTCCTAGGGCTAATTGCAACCAATTTAAATTATTGAGCAATAATTACAAAATTCAAAAATAAATTTAAAAAGGAGGTTTCTTCAAATAACTCAGTAGAAAAAATTATGATAAATGTTCCACATGTTGCCCATTTTGATTGATACACATCTCTATGCGCTTTTGAAATGAGGTTCCCACTGTTCCTAAAACTACTGGTTTGATAGATATAAAGGCAGTTATTATTCTTTCCTTCATATTTTGTGCTTTTGTTAGTGTGTCTCTATAAACAATATCCTTCACATATACCCATAGAAAGAAATCCATTTTTGTAAGATCTGGAGATCTAGCAGGCCATTTAGTGGGTCCATTTCTTCCAATCCATTGATTAGAGTAGGTATTATTTAAGTGGTCTCTAACTGCATTTAAATAATGTGGTGGAGCACCATCTTGCTAAAACCACATCCTATTTCGAATTATTTCAGGGAGATTTACCAATAATTGTGGCAGATAGTTTTCCAAAAAATGAAGATAAATAGCTCCAGTCAATGTACCATCAAACAAATGTGACCCTATTACAATCTCCACTAATTCCTCCCCAAACGTTTATAGACCATATGTGTTGGTTATCAACTTGTATAAAAAAGTGGAGATTTCTCGAAGCATAATAATGGAAATTGTGCCTATTAACAAATCCATTTTTATGAAAAGTACAGTACCGAAGAAGTTGATATCATATTGCATTTCACCTCTGGCCCTATTAAAAAATTGTAGGCGCTTTTGAAAATCATCATCAGATAATTCCTGGTGCATTTGAATATGATATACATGCAACTTATTTGTTTTTAAGATTCGACCCACAGACCGTCTACTTATTTCTACTAATGAGCTCACTTCTCTTTGACTAACATGGGGATTCTCAACCGTTGCCAGTACCACAGAAAACTCATTTTCTTCGTTCACAACACGTTTTATTCTTTCGCTTTTTTTATATTCGACATTTCCAGTTTGCAGAAATTTGTCGAGAAAGTTTTGGAAGTTGCTAACATTAGGAATCCTTTTTTCAGGATAACGTTGGTGATAAATTCTATTGGCAAGTAAACAATTTTTGTCTGACTCGCCCAAAACCAAAGTCATGTCTACAAGTTCTGCTTTATTAAAATTCATATTCTAAAATTCCAAATATTTTAAATTCAATACAAATTGTAACAACCGATAAGTGTGATAAATGCTCCTTTGTGCACGACAATTTATACCAAACTGAGGTTTTATTGCTTTTCGAATAACTAAAACAGCAAAGAAATGTACAAAAAAAACCATTACAGTAAAGGACTGGTTACATACTATTTACTCATTTCAATGGATAGGAAGAAATGGTCCCACTAAATGGCCTCATTCCAAAATTATATAAAGACGTTTGTCAATCAAAATGGGCAACACATCGAACACCTACTATAAATTATTCTAATGAATTATTTGAGTGAATCTTTTTTTAAGTTTATTCTTGAATTTGACACTTGTTTTATTTATAAAATGAAAATGGTTGCAATTAGCCATAAGGAAATATTTACAAATAATGTTCGTTTTTCATTTCTATATCACACCGTCGAAAAATATACAGGGTGTTCTATTTTAAAAAATTGAGAAAATTCAATTTAAAAAGGTCTTAATTGAAAAATAAACACATATTTATTTTTAAAACGAAAATGATTGCAATTAGCCATAGAGAAGTACTTACAAAGAATGTTCGTTTTTCACTTCTACATCACATCGTCGAAAAATATACAGGGTGTTCCATTTGAAAAAATTGAGAAAATACAATTTAAAATGTTGTTAATTGAAAAATAATTTTTGGCCACTCTGTATATTTTTAGGAGATTAAAATGATTTAAAACATTAATTATATGTCTCGTAACTGGTATTCACATAATTTTTTCTTAAAACCCATAATTGTGACTGGTGATTTTCTTAATATCCATCTGCAGATTGCATTATTTCAACAAAAAAATTCATTACATCCAAGTGGTTGGGAGATATTCAATGCTAATATAGGAATGAATAGAATCTAGAAAGAGGCTTCAAAAAATGTACTGATATACATAGCATTCTATTAAAAAAAAAGGCACTTGGTCCTTTAATTTCGTCTTGGTTCGCCCTCTATGTTGGAAAATAATTTCCAGCTATAGACTTTTTTATCTAGTTTACTTGCAATTTTTTAAAAAATTTCTAGCTATCATATAACTCGTGATATCGAAGTCCGACGCACTATTGCCCCACCCTGTATAAAATAAAAATATACAGGGTTACTGGTAATTCGATACACTCCTTTGGAGATGTGATGGGGCATGAGCTAAGGAGTAAATCTAGCCCTAACATACATTATGCAAAACTCAATAGTTTTTGAGATATTTCAATTTTTTTGTTTTTCTCAAAAAAGTAGATCTTAATGTCTTAAAAGTTAATTTCCGAAAAATCTACTTGACATTTTTAAATTTTTTTTTACTGGATTA
Organism: Leptura quadrifasciata; assembly: GCA_963675555.1. NCBI lineage: Eukaryota > Metazoa > Arthropoda > Insecta > Coleoptera > Cerambycidae > Leptura > Leptura quadrifasciata. The sequence continues at coordinate 109,844,128 of OY776676.1, read as the reverse complement.
CTTGTCCAATATTATAGATATCCGTTTGGAATGAAAAATATCCGGAAACATTTCGATCATGTGAACATTTAAAATAAAAACTTGTAAATTTTTTTTTTTTAAATCAGTTATGAAATTTACCTATTAGGTTTTTTCAAAAAAATATTAATGTAGCACGCGTACAAATTATTATAAAAACTTCCTTATTTCAATAGCTATCTAACTAGGTAGAAATGTTTAATGTACCCTTGATAGTTGTAATAAAAAATTAGTAAAGATAATGCTGGTGGCGGAATTTATTAAACGACTAATCGTTCATTTTCATTTAAGTCAGTCAGTCCTTGACTTTGACGTTTGTGCATATAGTCATTAACTGACATTCTTATCTCCGTGTCCCTTAAGTTTGTTGGTCTTGTTAAATTAGTTATCGAAGATTTTGATTTTGCTCGTAGTTGTTGTTATTATTTGTTGTTATTGTATTTTCTGTGCCATGGACGCGTATGCCAACGCAGAATACGCTGATATCTTGTTTGTCTATGGATACTGTGGCGGCAACGCTGCTGAAGCTCGACGAGAATATGGTCTTTGGTACCCTAACCGCCGCTTACTAAATGCACGTGTATTCAGTACGGCATATCGAAATATCGCTGAAACTGGCTCCGTGAAATGTAGAAGAAGTGACGCTGGTGCTCCTCCCGTTTAGGAACTAGATTATGAGGAAGAAATATTGAGGTATTTTGAGGAAGACCCAACTATTTCAACTAATAAAGTCGCAAGACTAACCGGAGCGTCACAATGGAAACTTTGGTTTACGATACGTAGAGTTGGATGTCATCCTTACCACTATACCCCTGTCCAAGGCTTGGAGGAAGGTGATCCTGGAAGGAGAGTGGAATTCTGCCGCTTTATGTTAAATTCAGATGCAGAAAGTGCAAATTTTTTTAACAAGTATTTTATGGACGGACGAGTCGAAATTTAATCGCGAGGGTATAACAAATTTCCACAACCTACATTATTGGGCAGAGGAAAATTCCAAGTTAACACGTGAAACTAGTTTCCAAATGAAGTTTTCTATTAATGTGTGGATGGGAGTCATTGGCCACTATTTAATAGGGCCACACTTTCATCCTCAAAATTTAAACGGGGAAGTCTATGAAATTTTTTTAAGAAATGATCTGGCGGTGATTTTAGAAGATGTTCCCTCGCCGTCAGACAGCGAATGATGTTTCAGAACGACGGTTGTCCAGCACATTATCGGCTGACAGTACGACAGTTCCTTGATCAACGTTTCCCTAACCGTTGGATTGGAAGAGCCTGCCCAATACCTTGGCCAGCGCGAAGCCCTGACTTAACACCCCTTGATTATTACGTATGGGGCCATATGAAGGAGCTGGTCTATGCCACACCAGTCAATACTATAGAAAACCTTAGGCAAAGGATAGTCGATGCTGCCCAACATATAAGGCATAATCTGACAACCAGAGTAGCAAGGACGGAAATAAGAAGACGCTGCCGTGTATGTATACGGAATAGGGGCTCCAATTTTGAGCAAGACATATAAAAAATAAAGTACAACTTTGAAATTAATGAAGAATTAAACTCTACTTTTAAAATGTTTTTTACTGTTTATCTAAAAATTAAATTCGTACTACGTGTGTTATTTTTACTAGTATTTTCTTAGAACTATTAAGGGTACATTGAACATTTGTACCTTGTTAGATAGCTATTGAAATAAGGCAGTTTTTATAATAATTTATACGCGTGTTACGTTAATATTTTTTTGAAAAAACCTTAGGTAAATTTCATAGCTGATTTAAAAAAAAAATTTAAAAGTTTTTATTTCAGATGTTCACATGATCGAAATGTTTCCAGATATTTTTCATTCCAAACGGATATCTATAATATTGGACAAGTAATCCAGATTTTTCGAAAATTAACTTTTAGGACATTAAGATCTACTTTTTGAGAAAAATAAAAAAAATTAAATATCTCAAAAACTATTGAGTTTTGCATAATATATGTTAGGGCTAAATTTACTTCTTAGATCATGCCCCATCACATCTCTAAAGGAATGTATCGAATTACGTATGTAACGAATGTATATAACTCAATTCAAATTGTTTATTTTGAAAGAAATTAAAATACTAAAACAGTTATAGATTGTTTAATCAACTGAAACACTTATTACCTATACAATGTATACAGGCATATGGGAATATATCCACAGCCATAATAACAATGGAAATAAATAATTGTTACAACAAAGGAAAAATTCGCAAGAGGTAAGTGATTTCTCGGTCACTTAGTAATTTGCAAACATTTCTCAAGACACGAGCCAAGTTTGTTCGAAACTTAAAAGTATTCTATACATTAAATTGAAACTGCAACTGAATATTTTGCATAATATATAAACAGATATACACTAATCATATAGAACATCATAATAAGATCTGTAATTAACTAATTAATCTTTATATTATGTTGCAGTGCACAAAATTCTCTAATTAATAATGTAAAAATAATGCTATATGTTAGTTGTGTATGTCTATTGATTAACAGGTCTGTTGCTAAGACCCTCTATCGACTAGAACTGTAGAGGACCATGTAGGTCACAGTGGTGCAGCAACATAAGATGATAAATGATTTAGTACGTTTACCACTTACAAAATATACAGACCGGTCTGTTTAAGCTTTTCAAATACATTATCACTACCTGTTTAATTGCATTATGCCTTTATGTTGCGTTATGTAGTAACCTAATATACATTTTCTTTGCATTTCATTGTTTGATAGATAATTATTTAAATATATTGCATAGGAATAGCATTCAAGCAAAACTTCTACACCGATAAGAAATCACTTATATGTGTTGGCATGTTCGGAATTGATAATGTTCACAGACATACAGAGAAGTTGGATAATTTATGATTAGATTATATTTGTTAATAATCATTGCTTGTACTTAGTGCTATATGGGATGTTCAGATGGAAGTACATCGATATAAATATAAAGAAAGTAGATAATTCTTCATTATTGTGGAAGTTTTGTTTGAATAATTCCTAATAACATATATTTTTAAAACCTAATACAAAATTTGTTATCGATATTTTTATTCCATTCTATCGCCAAGTTGCATTAAAACCTGAGCCTTAACACTTTAGTGTTGTTAGAAGACGTTTTCTTGCAAATGAACAAATTAAACAATAGTATATTGTTTCATATGGAGTAAATGATACTTTAACTCCATATAAAGTATGCTATTTTTTCTTCAAATGTCGAATATAATTAAATTTAACAGGGTGGGGCCATAATGCGTCGGTCCTCGATATCTCGAGTTCTACGATATCTAGAAATTTTTAAAAAATTGCAAGTAAAGTAGATAAAAAAAGTCTATAACTGGAAATTATTTTCGAAAATACAGGGCTAGCCAAGAAGAAATTACAGGACCAAGTGCCTTTTTTACAAATGGAATGCTATGTATATCAATACATTTTTTTGAAGCCTCTTTCTAGTTTCTATTCATTCCTATATTAGCATTGAATATCTCCCAACCACTTGGATGTAATGAATTTTTTTGTTGAAATAATGCAATCTGTAGATGGATATTAAGAAAATCACCACAGTCACAATTATGGGTTTTAAGAAAAAATTATGTGAATACCAGTTAAGAGACATATAATTAATGTTTTTGAATCATTTTCATTTTCTAAAAATGTATAGGGTGGCCAAAAATTATTTTTCAATTAACAACATTTTAAATTGTATTTTCTCAATTTTTCAAATGGAACACCCTGTATATTTTTTAGCAATAATTACAAAATTCAAAAATAAACTTAAAAGAAGAGGATTCTTCAAATAACAGCAAAAATTATAATATCCCACATGTGGTCCGTTTTGATTGACACACATCTCTATGCGCTTTTGAAATGAGGTTCCCACTGTTCCTAAAACTGCCGGTGTGATAGATGTAAAGGCAGTTATTATTCTTTCCTTCATATTTTGTACTGTTGTTGGTGTGTCTCTACAAACAATTTCCTTCACGTATCTCCATAAAAAAAATCCATTTTTGTAAGATCTGGGGATCTAACAGGCCATTTAGTGGGTCCATTTCTTCCAATCCATTGATTAGGGTAGGTATTATTTAAGTGGTCTCTAACTGCATTTAAATAATGTGGTGGGGCACCGTCTTGCTGAAACCACATCGTATTTCAAATTCTTTCAGGGAGATTTGCCAATAATTGTGGCAGATAGTTTTCCAAAATATGGAAATAAATAGCTCCAGTCAATGTACCGTCAAAGAAATGTTGTCATTACATGTTCTCCAATAATTCCTCCCCAATCGTTTATAGACCATCTGTTGGTTATCAACTTGTATAAAAAAGTGAGGATTTTCCGAAGCATAATAATGGAAATTGTGCCTATTAACAAATCCATTTTTATGAAAAGTTGCCGCATCACTGAATAAAACAGTATTGACGAAGTTGACATCATGTTGCATTTCACCTCTGGTTCAATTACAAAATTGTAGGCGCTTTTGAAAATCGTCATCAGTTAATTCCTGATTCATTTGAATATGATATGCATGCAACTTATTTGTTTTTAAGGTTCGACCCACAGACCGTCTACTTATTCCTACTAATGAGCTCACTTCTCTTTGACTATCGTGGGGATTCTCAACCGTTGCCAGCACCACAGAAAACTCATTTTCATCGTTTACAACACGTTTTATTCTTTCACTTTTTTATATTCGACATTTCCAATTTCCAGAAATCTGTCGAGAAGGTTTTGGAAGCTGCTAACATCAGGAATCCTTCTTTCAGGATAACATTGGTGATAAACTCTATTGACATGTAAACAATTTCTGTCTGACTCGCCCAAAACAAAAGTCATGTCTACAAGTTCCGCTTTATTAAAATTCATATTGTAAAATTCCAAATATTTTAAATTCAGTACAAATTGTAACGACCCATAAGTGTGATAAATGCTCCTTTGTGCACGACAATTTATAACAAACTGAGCTTTTATTGCTTGTCGAATAACGAAAACAGCAAAAAAATGTACAAAAAAAACATTACAGTAAAAGACCGGTTAAATATTATTTACTCATTTCAATGGATTGCAAGAAATGGTCCTACTAAATGGCCTCATTCCAAAAATTGCATAATGACGTTTGTCAATCAAAATGGGCAACACGTCGAACACCTATTATTAAAAACAATAATAATAAAAAAACGGATAGCATCACGTGAAAGAGCGGGAAATTTTAAATAAAAATTGTATAAAAGTTTTTTTAAATAAATGTTTCACTTAGCATGAGAAATTATTACAGTTCGTAAAAAAACTACCTTTTTTTACCTACAAGCCTTTTTTGACCGTTTTAGACAAGTTTTCAAGTGAAAATTTCCTAACCCTAAAAAATGGAAGAAATAGGTACCAATCATTTAAAACTTTTTTTACCCTGGATACTTTAGAGCATAAAAATTAATAAGTTTAAGGCATAAACAAGCTAAATCTACAAGAATTTTTTTTAAATTAATATTTTATTTAATATGTATGTTTTAATATAGATTGGAAAAAAATGATAAAGCTTAACTTTCACGTGCAATTCATAAGAAATAAAAATTATAATTAAGTACACCATTGGAAAGCTGAATCCTTTCTCTTTAAAATGCTACCTTTGTTTTTTTTTTTTTTCGTATTTAATGGGTACAAATTGTCTGTATTATGTACCGGCGGTCGAGAAATGCTTCATTTCCCTGTGCGACGCTCTTGAAATGAGCCGAACTAGCGAACTGTAATAATTTCTCATGCTAAGGGAAAGATTTATTTAAAAATACTTTTATACTATTTTTATGTAAAATTTCCCGCTCTTTCACGTGGTACTATCCGTTTATTATTATTATTATTATTAAAAAACTGAATTTTTCTTTCAGAGGGTTGTTTATAAGGGTTCGCGAAGGTGGATTTTGGTAAACTTTCTTTGAGCCACTTTCTACTAGCAGAAAACTAGGCCTTTCATGAAAAAATTAGCAAGGTAACAATTAATTCCGACTTAAAACCCCTGGCAACTGGGCTATAATAAATGGAAACGATCGGAGAAAAATATTAATAAATGAAATTTAAATTGTCAAAAAAATCCAAGAACTAAGACAAATAAATTATTAGGAATTCGTCGTCGCCCTGAAATAAATAATAATCATATGGCAATCTCTACATCCATAACTTCTTTTATATATTTTATTCTAACATTCTAATAATAAAAGTAGAACAGAAATGACATTTTTACCCGCTGCATTACTTCCTCCGACAATCTCATCGATAATGGGCCTAGCAACAGACCTGCCATTTCACAATTTAATGTATCAAATGTAGGGTTGTAAAAGACGAGCAGAAACAGGGAAGCGCTGTCGCTGACAAACCAACGATTTTGTGTTATTTAGGGTGACTGAGATGGTCACGTTGTATGCACATATATTGAAGTGGTTTTGAAGTATTGTCTGAAGCAGATTTGAACTACACCTACGATTCATTTAAAGTGGACATATTTACTCTTCTGTAAATAATGATTTTTGCAATCAAAACCTGTTCGAGAGATAATAACATTTGCACAGCGTAGGGACAAGCGATAGTATTCTTGCGATAAGCGATAATTATACGTTATGTTCTAAGAGTATCGGACAATACTTGGTAAGAGTATTAGTTCAATATTTTTAACAGTTTTCTACAGAGGGAATCCAATACTCGAAAAGCAGCTAATGAATCGCACTTCATGTTGTACGGGGTGGTCAAATAAGCATAAATCCGGATATTTGGCCGTGCGCAGCCATATTGGAGAAATGGTTCCATCAAATATCTCAGCTCCGGTTTGTGCTAACGATTTTCAAAAAACCATTTTGAAGGTTTCGAAATTTCCTACAACTTTGCCTATTGAATATCTACTGTACCGTACCCCACCTGCACCTTTAATCAAGGACGCTTTTAAGTAATGGAACTTTTGAACATTGCTGTGTGTTTTCATGAATTAACGATTCAAAAATGTGTCTAAACTCTAGCCAAGCCTCGTACGAACGTCAAATTTGGGCGGCTTTATCGAGGGAAATTTTATACCTCGATACGTACCATCGACAACTGATCGGTTACTAGAATGACCGAGTTGATTCATTGCCAAAATTCGGTTTGTCATCTCTTTTAGTGTTCGCTAAAATTGTTTTCGACATAGATATAGTTTTATAAAAAGAATCTTCATATTATTCAGTCGGATCATTTACTGTTAAATAAATATTACTTTGACATTCCTCGAAATTATGTGAAATATGTTCTTCTCTAGTAGGTCTAATGGAGTAAAAATAGCCCAAGATAAGGCTAGATAAGAGAAAATTTTACATGGAGCAACGCGACATAAAAAAATAAGTTTGTTTTAGTGAAACTAATAATACCCTGAGTTTTCCGGTTTGAGTAGATAGGGGAACCTTTTTTTTCGCGAAAAAGGGTAAATTGGTCATTTTTAAGGGTGGTTTTTCAGTTTTAATTTATTTTGGAATCTTTAAAATGCTAGTTAAGAAACGAGAATGATACCCTTTTATTGTAGATGTTCAAGGAATGTTCAGTTGAAATTTCGTTCTTCTTCATAATTATCATCTTCTTCGAATTCTTCAATATCATAAATATCAGGACTAATTTCTAATTGCTCAGGCTCTTCATCAAGCACAGCTTCGTTAACAATATTATCTGCATTTTGACACAAAGTATTCCTTCCATTGTGGTATAAATTGCTGCATGTGACGCCAACGGTTTTGCACGAGCAACGTTTAGTTGTGCAACCGACCTTACAATCACAAGCAATTATATTGAGTAATTGATTAGGAAAAGGAGCTTTATCAGTCTTTATCGGCAGCAGTTCATTATCTGTTGTATGCGGCCATCAATTCAATTCAAGTCAATTTTGGTACTTCAGAGAATACCTCAGATGTATACGACTTTAGCGATGACAAGGGTGAAGAAATAATGTTCCAAAATCCAGTTACCGATTCGGAAGTAGACACTTCTTGCAGTATCACGTCTAATACAACTGCTAGAAAAAGAAAACATGAATAAAATAAAGTAATAATCATATCAATATATGTAAAAAGTTTAATAAAAATGAAGTGAATTTTCGAAAAAAAATTTCGTTCCACCATTTGGGCAAATTGGGTAAAATTTTGTGGAATTTGGATTAAAAATGGAATTGCGGCCAAACTGTTGGATATTTTTTACTAAAATTTGGCAAACTATTTCCTAATTATATAGGTTAGTTTCATCTAAAGTTTCATTAAATTCGGTTTAATTTTGGCCAAGTTAGCCGTAATTCAATTTTTGATGTTTTTTCAGTATATTTATAAACATATCGTGGGAGGCGGTGAACCGATTTTCACGAAATTTAAACTGGAAGTTCCTTGGTCATCTACAATAAAAGGTTCCCGTGCTCGTTTTTTAACTAGCATTTTAAAGGATCCAAAATAAATTAAAACTGAAAAACCACCCTTAAAAATTACCAATTTACCAATTTTTCGCGAAAGAGAAGGGTTCCCCCACTTACTCGAACCGGAAGACTCAGGATATTCTTAGCTTCACGCGTTGCTCCATGAAAAATTTTCTCTGAAAATCTAATTTTACTCCATAAGTCAGGAGGCGTCAGGTAGATTAACATTGTTTCAAATCGGACAAAAGACTTTACTCTTGGAACTAGTCCATTACAGGCGCCTTTTAGATATACTAATTTTTCTCCTTCACCCGCTCCCCGGAACACCCCAACTTTGGGGCAATATCGCTCAAAAATCAGTTTTTTGCCAATATTTCGGTTCTGAACAGTCCTACTAGTAGCGTGACTACGTAGAAAGATATGGCGCGGCGTTTGATGATAAAAGCATTTCACTTCGCACATAAGTACTATGTATTATGATATGAGAACAATGTAAGATGCAGAGCCAAAAAAATTAACGTAGCGGATGGAAAATGTACGGGGTGATTCAAGGAAAAAAAAAAAAAAATTTATGTAAAAAATTGTTCAATAAATTAAACTTGGTAGTCTAGAGCCAAAAGGCAACTATTAAAGTATCTATAGATTTTATATAAGTAATAAGTTGTCATAGACTAGGTACACGTCGTTAGTACTACCCCTAGTAACCTACATGTTAGAAACTCGCATCGATTTAGAAGGCTTGGAATAAAATTAGTAATTTTTTTTTCTTGTATATTTAAATAAAGGTGTTAATACCGGCTAAATGGGCACAGGGGCACCAGAGAGGTACTACCCCCACCCCAACACCACGTCGAAATAAATTATACTGAAACCTTAAAACTATTTCCGTTTTTATTTTTAGCGGTCATTACAACGATTTAAGTACTACAACTAAAATCCTGTACCTCATCTTCCGTTACTAAAGGAATACTCGTGCTGAAAATAAAAAAATTAGCTGTTATTTGGGCTATGCTGTAATGTACATTACAAACCTGGAATTGATGCAATTTTCTTGACAATTTGTGCAGAGTTGAGTACATGGAACTTTGGAGCTCTTGCAAGAACATCGGGACGTTGTGCATCCTTTTTACAATTGCATTTAACAAGTTCTCTAAGGGCTTTCCAAATTGGCGGAAAAGTTGTCCAAATGGGACACCATTGATCAATTTCGAGTGTCCATCCGCAATCCGCCGGAGATCACAAAGTGGTGATTTCATCCAAAAACTGACCCGCTTAATAACATGCTCTATAAACGTGTGAAATAAAAGCATTCTGTGTTGGTGGTAGATTTTGGAGACGCCTATTGTTACTTTAAGAATAATTTTTCCTTGCATCAGTTTTCCCCGTTCATTGTTTGGTCTCCACCATAGAGTAACGTAACAAAAATTTTAAAGTGTGCGAAGGGTTACTGTATCAACAGAAGTTAATGGCTGAGAAGTTTTCAGGAATGCCGATGTTACCTGAGGATAATTTTGCCAAGTCAACCGTGTGCTCTTCTTTCTTTCGTAGCAAAAGATCACACCCAGTAAATGCATGATAGCCTCTAAAAGCTCTCGTTTTTTCTTCTCTTATCTAGGTAATGTACTAAGATATACTTCTTAGGTTTCCTAAACTGTAGTCAATCCATAATTCTGTGGCTTCCAATTTCTTTAAAATAAAATAAAACCTTATGGACAAATGACAACATCGGAGTCCACACTACGAATAAGAATTTTTGAAAACCCACATTTAACTTGGTCCATTGCATGTAAAATTAGGCGACTTTCAGCTTCCTCTATTAAAATGTGTTTGCTATTAATCAATAATTTAGTGGGCCTGGAACATTTTATAACATTGTCAACATTTGTTACTACAGTTTTTTAAAAATTTTCCAGGGCGTAGTTGGCAAGTAGATTAAATAGTTCTACTTTGTTTTCAGAGCTCCCCAAAAAATCTAACCATTTGCTTGGTAGGGGTGACTTCTTTTCTATTTTTCTCCAAACACCAACTCGTATGTGTAAGATTTTAAAACAACGTCGGAAGGGGCGGTTTCATCCCCTCCGCAGCTTCTCACCCGGGCTTCTGGACTAGTATGCATCATTTTCAGAATATTTTTGTAAAAAAACCGGAAAAAAAATCGGTCCCGTTTCACAAATAGCGGAAAAGGCGTTCCGGGGGTAATAGGAGTGAAACTAGATGGTTATTGGTGCTGGGAACCAACGTTATCCATTAGCGCGAAAAACTACGTAGGGGAACATATTATATTGTGTTGCTGCACCAGAAATGGATAAATTTTTTGTCGGAAGGGATGGTTTTATCCCCTCCGCGGCTTCTCACCCGGGCTGCTGGACTGGTGTGCATCATTTTCAAAATATTTCTGTAGAAAGAAACGAAATAGAATTCAATCCCACATTGCAAATAGTGGAAAACGCGTTCCGGGGGTAGTTTTTGGCTAATAGGTATGAAAATAGAGGGTTAGGGGAGCAGGGACCCCGCGCAATCGATTCAGCGCGAAAAACTACGTAGGGAAACATATATCGTGTTACTGTATCAGAACTGGACTGATTTTCCGCTTCCGGGCCCAGTTGATATTTTTATGTCGTTCTTTTTATTTGATAATGTTGAAAAAGAACAGTGGAATTGTTTTTGCTAGCCTGCAGGAATAAAATTCTGTTAATTTTTTTGTTTTTCGTTTGTTATGGCGAATTTCGTCATGCAGACCGTATGCACAATAATTGAGGTGCTGAATTTATTCCATTAGGTTAGTCCACACTGTATGTATCCAATAATTCTTGTATCTATATCATATTATTTTGATGTTATTAACATAATATATCTGTTGTTAATAATCTAGTAGACTATGTAAAATTTAATAAAAAACAGTAGACGTACCGGTGTTTTCCTCTGGAATGCTATTGCATATTTATTAGAAGTGATTGGCAGCTGCATTTTTTTAATGGCATTTATTTTATATGCAAAATAAAACGAGCAGTTCGACCGACTGGATTTCTTATTCAAGATTATATTACCAGTGTAGAGGATATGATGAAAGCTGGTCTCGATTCAACGCAAGGTCAGACTATAAAAAAATCATAGACGATATAGCTGCCAACTAAAAAAACCGTAGAAGGCTTTAGCTGAGGAGAATTAATAAATACAACAGGACAAAGAAAAGAGGCAATCAGCAAAACTGTGAATATTACAAGGACAAATGGTGCAGTTGTTTTGTTGTTCTCATAAAGTTTTGTTTAATAGATAACGCCATTTTCGTCGCCTGTACTTGTATAATGCAGTTTCGAATTACTTACTTTTTATCAGTACAAGATAACGAGCTAATAGCGCATTGTTCATAGTCATGTTTTGATATAGGCAATAACTTTATTTTTATTTAGACTACCTACCAGTTTTTCAGGGTATTTGAAAATGAAAAGTATGACATAGATGGATTAGATTATACGCTGTTGATAATATGGGAATTCCAAACTTATATTATTTTTTTCACAAGTAACTTCAATATGGGTCACACAAACACAGGCCACGCCCATCTTCATCTTCTCCTTGCTAATTTACTATAAATAATACTTATAATAATAATGATAATAAAATATGAAAATATGTATGTTTAATTCAAATTTTGGAATAACTCCACGGCGACCCTCCCCATTCTCCTCCAGGGCGGGACCCTTCAGAGTCTTCAGACAATATCACATAACTAGATGTATAGTTGGCCCGGGACAAGAACTATCGTTGAAAAAATGTGAAAGAAATTTGTTGTATGATTGCAATGTTGTCAGATATCCTCTTTGAAAGTATTTGGGGTATAATATCTAAAATATGAAATTACAATACTGACATTAATGTATATAAGAAACAATTAAATACCTTATTTAAGACATTCTTGACGGCAGTTATTTACTTTCAACTTTGCATTTAGAGCTGACACAGGTTTTCTTTTGAGATCCATGTTATTTGCTGCAAATGGTAATAAAGATAATATGCTTTATTTCAATTGCCAAAATACATTGGATATAAAAAATAGCAATAGCAATAACACGAAGTAGATATACAAACGAATAAAAGTAGAACAGCTATACTGCCCTCTTAAGCCCAAAAGTCGTATAAGACAAAAGAAGTGTTGTGAGTTATTAACAAGTTTCTGTCTTATCATATGCCATGGATAATTTGAATTTAACCAAACGTACAAAAGCATCTCATTGGGTAAGAATTAGTAGATTTTGCACATGATCATTAAATTATTGTATATTGATCTGAAAAGTGAGTTTTGATAGATACGACAATTTCTTCTAATATGTTATTGGTTATTTGAATATCAGTAAGTTTACAAACATGACAAAAAATATTATTATGACACTTTTTATATTTCAAGGTTCTGTTCCCTATTTCAAAAACAACGTGAACCATTTCAGTCAAATAGGGTCTAGGTTGAATTTTATTTAATTTCTATTGGGAGGTATGGTCCTGCCATTGGAAAAAATTGCGTATATCCATCTCTATAACAATTGTTTTGCGAGAAGTTTTTTTAATAGCTTCAATAAAATCGTTGAAATCATACACCTTTTTAAATTACTTTAACGAATTTTCAACTATATGGTGGAAGGAGTCGGCTGCTATAAAGGTATGACCTGGCTCGATGTATTTAATTTCCATAAGCCTTGGTGCCATCTCGTTGGAATTTATAAGATAAATAAAAAAGGTGTAGAGACACCAATTTTTATTTTGGGAGGCGCAATTATCTAGCCATAGCACTACATGCTCTACATATCGTATTGAATAAAAAAGGAATAAAATGAACTTATTAAATCCTCTTTTGAACGTACCGCTATAGCTTTGTGCGAACACACCACCGTTGGTTCAATTTTTCCCTTGGTACCAGCTGCATGCACAAAACTTTTGTTAAACGCAATATGGCTTTAGGAGAAATTGTTCAACAATCAAAGCCGTAATGCAGTTAATGTCAGAAATAGTTCGTGGTCTCGAGTCACAATGTGTGACCTCAGCAACGCATTTGACTGTGTCGCACATGACTTGTTAATAGACAAATTATATATCTATGGTATTAGAGGTTTACCTCTTGAACTTATTAAATCCTATTTTAACAACAGATCACAGTGTGTACAAATCGATAATATGCAGTCAAAACTAAATAAGATAAATCATGGTGTTCCCCAGGGTTCTGTTCTGAGGCCATTATTATTCATTATTTATGTTAATGACTTATGTTATTTCATGTTGCCTAAAAATTGTGTGCTGTATGCAGATGACGCAACATTAGTAAATTCTGACAAAAATATAGATCATCTAATAGACTCATCAAATGACACTGTCTCTTGAGCTGAAGAATGGTTCATCGCTAATAAGCTAAACCTAAATTAGCAAAAAAAATTCAAAAACTTATATTATCTTCACACACGGATATTACGCAAGGTTTGAGTGCGAAATTACTGGGTATCGTCCTGGATGACAAACTAAACTGGTCCAGTAATGTAGAACAGTTAACCCACAAGCTCGCCAGCGTGATCTTCCTCATTCGTCAGCTGAAGAATTTATTGAATTTTGATATTCTTAAATCTATATACTTCTCCTTATTACACACCATCTAACTTATGGTACTGTACTTTGGGGAAATTCATACAGTGCACAAACAATTTTTCGTTTGCAAAAAAAAGTGGTGAGGTTAATGGCAGGTGCTGAGATAAAGGATCATTATCATCCCATTTTTGTCAGTTTTGGCATAATGCCTCTTCCGTCTGTTTTTATTTACTCCACTTTATTAGATGTCCATAAAAACATTAATGACTATGACATACAGTCAAGTTCTCATAATTACTGGACAAGATCTGGTTTTCTATTAAAAAAGCCCCGATTTAGATTAGCGAGGTCAGAGAAAAACTCCATTAAATTAGATTTATACAATAAGCTGCCTTTTAAAATGAACTCCTTGAATTTCCACTGTTTTAAATGTACATTGAAATCATTTATTTTAAGAAACTGCTTCTACTCTGTGAGCGAATATTTAAATATAAACAATTTTATTGAATTAATATGAATTATTTAACACCTATGTTGTTTTATATGCCTATTTTTAACGTATTTGTTCTATTTTACTTGTTTCTGCTTCCATATCTTTTACTCATATTTTAATCTCAAAAAATTGTTTTCTTCTTTTTTATTTTTGTCTGTATGTAATATTGCTGTGTATCGTGTATTTTTATATACTGTACTGTTCTTTTGACCTGCTACAAATGTATTCTGTATGTAATGTAGTTAATAAAATTCTTTTTTTTTATACATTTATTTAACGTCGGTCTATTTCCGCTACTGAGGCCTAACACCGACGCCTGTAGACGAGCTACCCCCAACCAGGAATTTTGCTGAACCTCTTCCCTTAAGAAGAGTAGGGATCTTTTACTTGCCTAACATTTAATAGACAAGGGACCGACGGCTTTACATCCCCTCCGAAGGATGGTATATCTCCTATACAACCCTTGCCTAAAGTTGTATAGCTTCCGCGCATACATTGATATACAAGCCGCTGGAAGATGTGTGAGGCGAGAACGCGGTTTCCGTTGGAATGGTCACCCATCCAAGTACTAACTGCGCCTGTCATTGCTTTACATCGCATACCGAAGTATGTACATAGTAAAGACGCATCTACGCTCGCCCCCTAATAAAATTCTCTTCTATTCTTGGAGTAAAAATGATTTTTTTTATACATTTCACAGCCTCGTAATATAATCACCTGAAAGATTATTTCATTACATACTGTTGTACTTAAAATAATAATAAAAATCATGTTACTTTTTCCAAATCGGCTGTAATCATAAGTTTGTCTTCATTTTTTGCGGACTCAGAATCATGCTGATATTCTATACGAGCGTTGTCATATTTTTTTTTTGGTTTGTTCGGTGATAAAATCATCTTTTTATGGCCGCCTTGTGGCTCATGCATGTTAAATTCCTCATACAAAAAAACATTATTCTTGACCAAGTTTTACGAAAGAAATATTTTGTTGTGTCACAACTTCTCTGTATAAATAATATGAAAAACTCACCTGTGGATTTTTTTCTTTGAAATTATCATATTATATATCTTATTATGTCACTTGGCAAGTAAAGTCATCTAGGAGCATGTTCACGTATATAATGTGACAGAGTTGGATTAAATGACTTTATATGGTCTATGATTATTTGTCTATCAATTTATTTTTGAAAGGCGAGCCCATTTTTTGCTGGGTTGTGGTGCAATTGAACCTGATTGAAGTGCAGGTATGAGGTCTCGTATAGTCCTATCGTTCTTGGTTTCATAACCCAAAGTTGTCAAGAAAAATGTTTTGCAAACTTGTTGTGAAACTCCATGTTTATCTAGAAGGAAATACAATAAAGTTTTCGCTCTATGAGAACTGTTGCCATACCCAATGGTTCTACGTTTCGTTCCTTGCTGAGATATTTGGTGAAAAACGAAAGTCTTTGTTAAGTTTCCAAAATTCTTTATTGATACACATTGATTGATAGTGGTATCTTGGATCTATTAAATAACAAAAGATACTCGGATAGTCTTTATTCTAACTTTAGGTATAGTAAGCTACAAGAACACTTCTAACTAACAGATACGAATATACGCCGCAAATTTCGTATTCGGCCGAGAATCGTCAACTTTACGGCCTTGATACACAAATAACTGTTTTAGGTAACTGTCACAAATAATGACGTTTATCGGATCTGACAGCGTTCCTAAAGTGTCATCTCTTTGTACTCATTTGTCAACTTTATCTTTTTTGGCCGGTTTTACTTCACTACCGCACTTCACATATTACTTGATCATCATTAATATATCACAGCTTATCAATAAACTATCTAGTGACGTTGTAATTTGTTTTCGTTTTAACTTGAAAATGAATTAAAACTGTCAGCCTAGTAGGCTTCTTGCAAAATGTTGTCCATGTTTTCAGTAATTTGTACGAAACAATTTTAATAGTTATGTGTGTATCAAGGCCGTAAAGTCGATCTTTCAAACAATGAAAACGTCACTAGATTAGTTTATTGACAAGCCGTGACACACTTCAAATATTAATGATGATCAAGTAATACATGAGGCCGTGCAGTGGGGCCGTGAAATAAAAGCCGCCAAAAAAATAAGACTGATAAATGAGTGACACTTTAGGACTGCTGTCAGATTCGATAAACGTCACTTTTTGTAACAGTTGCCTAAAAATAGCATTTTATATAACAAGTGACTAAAGAACACATTTTGGTCCCGAGTTATATACAAAATATTTTGTATCGCCATTCGAAATTAGAAAACAATATAATTTTGTAAAAACAAGGCAAATTGGCAAAGTTACCTTGTTGTGATGATTAAATTCTATTGCCGTTTCCATAGAAACCAATAATAAAACAACGAAATACGAAAGTTTTATTTCACACTGTGAAATAGAATTTCTTTATTTCACACCTTTTCCTTATTTTTCACTTCTCAATAATGACATTGTTTTGATTCATTGAAACTGTCAAATGTCATTTTAGAATATGGCGTTACAAAATAGATATTTATGCAACAAGTGTGTAAAGTGATATTCCCATGAGTGACAAAAGGCACTTTACAGACGAGTTGCATACACAATTTTTCCTACTACCACAGTGGTTACTAAAAATATATGAATAAATTGAAATACAAAAATCCTATTTTACGCACTAGTGAGAAAAGTATTTCACTTTACGCACTAGTGCGCAAATGTTACATTATAACTAGATATACTTGTTATGAAAAAAAATTAACACATCAGTACTTAACAAAATTGATTGCTTTAATGAAAATTATGTGAATAAATTTTACAATTCCTACAATAAAAATGAAATTAAATATTGTTCTAAAAATAACATTGAATTTGAAGTTAACAATTACATAAGAATCAAAATATAAGCTTACCTCACCTTAATCTTTTAATAATATGAAATTAACTTGAAAAATGTTAAAACGTAGGCATTACGTTTAACTGTCAAATTTACTTAATCATATAAAAATCACAATATCGCCTTGGCCAACTTAATTTTAAATGAACGAAATTCTTAAAAATGTACATGATACTTCAAAATTATAAATAATTCAAGCATGACTGTCACAGAATACAGAAAATAGATATATTTTATAATAATGTACCCAGTGATAATAAATAAACGTACTACATAAAATTAAATAACTAATTTGTTGTAATTTTAAAATAACATATGATTATTACAGACGCTCCGATAGGCATTTTTTAGATTTTTTACTTTACGAATTAAACTTTACGCACTACACAGCGTGCGTAAAGTGAGCACTTTACGCACGGTAGTAGAGAAAATATTTTCTAAAACTGTTCTGATGATTTTGATCAAAGGCACATTGATACTTCCTTAACACCAGTATGACATAATAAGACTAGTTGTTCCTAGATAATTTAAGGAGGGATATTGCAGGCGGTGATTTAAAAAATTAAATACTTCTTTCGTTAAAATTGCGCTAACAGTTTTGATCAAATTATACCAAAGAAAATGCAGTGGCGGGCGGGGTCTGTGGAGGATAAGATTAAAAGTATGCAGATTTTTTATGTGAAATGGTTCTAACGGTTTTGATCAAATTTGGCATATATCTATATGCAAGAAAGTATCTACTTTCTTAGTACCGGTATAAGATAATATGATTAGTTTCTTCTAAAAAATTCAAGGAGGATTGTTGCAATGGGTGTGGTTTGAAGAATTAAATAATTATTTTCTCTAAAACTGTAATAACAATTTTCATTAAATTTAATACATATGTTCTCCATTAGTGCCGCTATGAGATGTCATGACTATTTCCCCCAGTTCCTTTTAGAAAATGAAGGGAGAGAATCTGTGAGGGAAGGAGTGAAAAATTAGTAAAAGTAAAATTAATGACAAATTGTAGTGCAGAAATTCAACGTGGAACCTTTTAAAATTGTATAATATTTTATTAAAAGTAACGGAGATTTGACGAAAAAAAAATTTATTGCGGGAAGAGGGAATCTTAGTTCGTCAGATTTACAATAATTTGAAGTAAACATTTTAGCATCACAATTTATTTATTTCTAAATGGAAAGTTTGTCCATGTGATCTCGAACTGATTTTTTCTACCTACAGGTAGACTGGATTTTATTTGTTTAGAAGTAAACTTGTA
This sequence comes from Leptura quadrifasciata, assembly GCA_963675555.1. Taxonomy (NCBI): domain Eukaryota; kingdom Metazoa; phylum Arthropoda; class Insecta; order Coleoptera; family Cerambycidae; genus Leptura; species Leptura quadrifasciata. Next base: position 109,825,481 of record OY776676.1, on the reverse strand, counting down.
TTTCTCTCTTTTAATATTTAAATATAATTCATTACCTTTAAAAGATTTGCTTAAAGTTATCCCTACACAGTATTTTTTGTTAAGAATTTTTCCATAAAGATACTGTCTAAAACAAAACTTTTGGAGGATTGTGTATATTAAATATAAAAGACTAACTTGCTTTATAAAGCAAAGTTACTACCCTTTTTAACTTAAATAAATAACGTTAAGCTTTTCGAATCGACCAAGTTGCCTGGCGGCCATTTCTCGACGAATCCTAGCAGTTTGTAATCCTAAATCATTTACACTTATTCAATAAACTTTGCGCTGCTAAAAGTAGAGAAAAGCTAGTATATTTTTTCATGGATAAATACACAAAAAATAGGTACACCCTTAAGAAAGAAGCCTTTCCTTCGGTTTGATAAATAAAAAATAAACTCATCAACACAAGGTATTTTAAGAAGTAAACCATAAAAAAATAAAATCAATTCTCTTATTTTATTCTTCGCGGCGAGGTACACCGGGGTAACACGAAAATGGCATACTTCCATTTTTTCTTTGTTTTTGCTTTCAGATTATTTGAACTTGTATGTACTTAATATATGTCACTTTATGAGACATTAATCAATATTTTCCACCATCAGCTTTAAGGAAAATATCGTCCATAAAGAAATAATTTACGTATCATTGTGTTACTCATCGAATTCTGAACAACCAAATTTATGTTCTCCTGCGCGTTAAGTTTCTTATAAGCACCATATAACTCAAGAAGCAAAAATTCGACTGTTTCGAAATATTTTTATGTGCGCGATTACGCCACTGGAATCATAGAAAGTTTAAAACGGCGCCAGAAAAGTCGCGAATATTGGGGGACGTTCTGGAATGTTCTACTACAAGACGAGGAGTTCAGGTAGATCATTGATTCATGCACTTGAGGTAGAGGCCGCCTATATGGATTCCTCAGTGCACAGTGTACGAGCCGTCTCTGTGGAAGAAGCCCAATCAGAGGAAACGAATTTGGACCACCAAACTCAAGGATTTATACAAGATATTTGCTCATTTAATGACCAAGACAAGTTTCCCAGGAAAACAGGAAGTCGACAAGGAGGTGTAAAGCCTAGCGGAGCTTTTCCATGTTACCATTGCAACAAACCAGGGCATATGATGCGAGATTGTCGACAATGGATCCTTGGGGGCTAGTAAACGTTGCAAGGAAAGAGGAAATTAGTCCCGAAAGGGCGAAAATAATGGTTATGCTAAAGGACATACAGAAACTGGTCGCACAAGTATTAAACGAAATGAGTTCGCGACCGGAACCGAAACAGGGACCGCAACCGCTGAAACCGGAGCCTAAGCAGTGAAAGGGTTACGAAGGGAATCCGCTGTTATAACTGTGGCAAATTGGGGCATACCAAGAGGTACTGTCGTTAGAGGCACCCTAAGGAAGTGAATGCCGAGGATGTAAAGAAACAGCAGGATGTAGCAGCAGTGAAGGCGGTTACGATTAAAGTTCCGAAGGACTGGACAAAGGAAGTTGTAAGGAAGGAACAACTAAGCGATGACGGAATTGGACCTATACTGAAGGCAAAAGAAAAAGGCGTACGACCAGAATGGAAGGATGTGTCGAATAAAACTGTCGAGTTGAAGGCTTTGCGAACGCAATGAGATTCCCTAAGGCTCGAAGATGGACTATTGTGGAGAGCATGGGAGAGCAAGGATGGGAAAGAAGTTACCATGCGGTTGCTGATACCCAGGATGTCGAGTACCAAAAGTACTTCAGGAAGTGCCCGAGGGAATATTCAGAGAGCACTTTAGCAGAAATAAGACCTCGGCTAGAGTACGGGAATGATTCTACTGGATAAATAGCCGTCAGGATGTAGATGCTTGGTATCGCAGTTGCTAGATTTGTGCGGGTGTGGCTGCCAAGGAATCACCTACGGGGAGTGGTGACCGAATGAAAGCTCGATATGACCGCAATGTCAGTTCCTCAGGATTCAAGGTGGGGGACTTGGCTTGGCTGTAGCTGTATAACCCACAGCGGCGTGAAGAAGAATTCCGAAGCCTCACTCGCCTTGGGAAGGGCCGTATTCTATTATCATCTGGATTAATGACGTTGTTTATCGGATTCAACGAAGTAAGAAGTCCAAGATGAAAATCGTGCACTTGGACAGATTGGCGAAGTATGTCGGGGACATCCAAATCCAGATCAAAAGAGTTCCCACCTTTCAGGAGGGCGCTTCATCACTTTTTGCTTCAGAAAGCACAAACTTTAAATTTGATAAATACTAGAAGGGACTTGGACGATGCTATGTATATATTTAATAATCTATCATCGATGAAACCAGACACTGTACGAGCTGGAGAAAAAATCACACTAACTTTATATAAGGCACCTCGACTGTTACATCGTTAAATCAATTTAGATTCATTTCATTTAACAAATTTGTTGGTCAATCTAATGAAGCAGTGATATTACCAAGACTACCACCTACATGTACTGCTTTATAACAACATTCGTATCGCGTTTTTCAACAAATTCATTCGTGGCGCGGAGAAAATTTGAAGCCTAATGAATGGGATTGGAAAACAATCAGCCAAATTTTGGTCCAATTTCTACAAATGAGATACCAGCTCCTACTTTTATTTTTCAATTAATATCTTGCGGTTGTAAAAAGGGTTGCGGAAAACAATGCGGTTGTGCTAAGGTTGGATTGAAGTGTTCAACAATGTGCTCCAATTGTCATGGTCAAGGATGTCTTAATGCAGTGTTAGAGGAAGAATTACCTGAAGATAATCCAAGTATTGAATAAACAGTAGTTAGTTTTTAGTGGTTTAGGCCTCAAGGGGAAACCACTTTTTAAAAAACGCGCCAGGAGCTCTACCTCAGCGGTGGTGTGGAAGCGGAGTCGAATATAAGAGACAGTAGTAATAACAACAATTTCTGTAGTCATATTTTTTGTCTTTTTAGCCAGGTTTGTGTAGGAAAATCTGCTTTGTATGTAACATTTTTCTATGGCCAATGTATTTCCAGATATTTGTCACTTTACTCGTTTTTGCCTAACTTTAGCAACATAATTTTTCAAACCATATTTGTGGGAGTTGAGTTAAAGATATAAAAAAGTTTATGAAATACAAATGATGTAGAATTTTATACCGAATATTTTAGGTCCTATTCATTTTCCTCGTAAGAGTAACGGTTTTTGAGAAAAATTAAAAAAACTAGCGCGAGGTCACACTAGAGGGTGGTTTCTGAAGCAAAAGGGGATGAAGCACCCTCCTGAGAAGTGGGAACTCTTTTGATCTGTATTTGGATGTCTATTAAGAGTCTGCACCTAAATTTATTAATATGATTATTTCCAATACCTTTTATAAATACATGGCCAAGATATGTTGCTGATGTTTTATCATATCTAGTAGAGTTAGTAATATAAGATGCAAAGTCTAGAGAAGTAAGAATATTAAGACAGTTATTAGAAATATGACCTTTGTTAATTTTATTAATTTTTATATGCTCTACAATTATTTCTAACATTTCAGAAGAATTATTCACTATGATTTCTTTGAGGTCCTCAAGAAATTATAGTTTATCTGTACAGGTCATCTATATAAATAAATTTTTCTGTAGTGAAACAGTGTTCTTGAAAAGGTGATCTATTATCGTTGTGATATATTATTGTAATATTGTTGTAATAAATTGTATTGGGCATTAGTTATAACTCGAAACAAGTGGCCACTTTTTGAGTATTTATATTAAATAACATACTGAAATTAAATATAAGTGGGGATATCATCACATATGCTGATGATACTGCTCTAACATTCCACAGTATAGACTGGCCTGAGGTCACCAAAAAAAGCGAAAAGGGACTGTATAAAATTAAATAATGGATGGACAATAATTTGTTAAGTCTCAATCATACAAAAACAAAGTTCATTACTTTCAGCAATAGTTCAAGAATACAACCGAAAATTGACAATTTAAAATTCCACGAAAAATGTGACTTAATAAACTGCATGTGCGAGAATGTAATTGAGAACACTACAAACATTAAATATCTGGGTCTTATAATAAATGAGACAATGAGATGGAATGGCCATACCGAATATCTTAAATACAAGACTAAGAAAACTTTCCGTGTATTCTATAACCTTCGCAACATTCTTCCAATTAATATTTTAAACATGACATAAAAATAGTTGGTAGAATCCATACTTACCTATGACATTATAATATGGGGTGGGACATATAACAGCCAATTGAAAAATATAAAAATAACTCAAAAATGGATACTTAAAGTAATGCTGTGGAAAAAACGAAGATATTCTACAGAACAACTTTTTCTAGATAGAAATGTGTTCAATTTAAATGGATTATATATCCTTAATGTAGCAAAATTTATCTACAGAAATAGGGAACTAAGAGTACCAACAAACCACATACACATGGCAAAATGAACGCAATGCAGTTTTTACATCTAGACCAAATTCTAATTTGTAGAAAAAATCTATTGGCATCACGGGTCCAAAGATATATAATATTATTCCCGAATACATAAAAGCAATAAATAATTACAAATTATTCTGTAAAAAGTTGTCAATATTTATCTATTCTATTTCAATTACTACACTTAATCTCCATAACTTTATAATAATTATTAATAATTCATTATTAGTGTTTTATTTGTTTGCTTTAGTTTTTAATTAGTAACTATTAATATGGTTAATAATAATATCTTAGTGAAATATTAAGGCAGAAAACGATTTCCTTGTGAAATCAGGTTTATACAATAAAGAATAACTACTGTAAAAATAATATTGTAAAATTGGGCTAAAAATAAAGTTATTATTATTATTTTATACAAAAACCAGTCACCCTACTCTGTGGCTCCGACCCTCACAGAGGGGAGCTCGTAATAAATACTAATAGCCACTCCCCACGCCCGTGGGGTGAGTGACTACCGGGTCCGTGAATCGTGTTGCCTGAGTAGACGCAATGAACCAAGGATGACAGCCTTCTGCATTCTGCCGGTTAAGATCTCTGCCGAATCTCGACATGCCGGTATGATCTTTAGTTCCGAAAGCAGCGTCTGTCTCATTTCACCGAGGGCTCCTATAATCAGTACCACTATTTTAACAGAATGACCTAGATAAAGCCTGCGGAGTTCGAAGAGCAAATCTCGATATTTTGTCCGTTTTTCCTCCTCTTTCAAGACAATGTTGCTCTCAGCGGGAGCTGATAATTCCACGACCTACATTGTCTGGAGTTGGTGGTCGAGGAGTACTATGTCAGGCTTGTTGGCTTATAATTGCCTGACGGTGGGAAACGAGTAGTGGACTCAATATCTCCCGGAGGGTAAGGCAGCACTGGTATTTCGTCTATCCCATACGAGTGCCTTAGAAGATAGTAAAGCACTCGTAATGCTGGGTCGTGTCTGTGAATATAGGCCGAGCCTGCGTATGTCGGGCAAGCCGACAGTAAGTGCATTAGAGTCTCCGGCGCCCTGCGGCAGGCCCTACAGCTGACATCAGGGACCTCCATACCCAAGACCGGAACTTCGAAAGACAAGGGTATTAAATACACCATCCTGGCAAGCCATTATGAATGCATCGGTCTCGGATTTCAGCCCGGCTGACCTTAAAAAGACGAAGGTCAGCCTTTCGGATAAGCCGAGGTCTTCTATATTTTTATAGAAGACTCCGTGCAATGGCTTATCCTTATGGAGCTGCAGAAGGATGTTGTGTTCTGCAGCTCTAATGTGGGCTTTTAGTCGAACGGGTTCCAACTCGATGACAGAGTCAACAGACACTTTTAGTTATGTATTTTATTGTTTAAACTTTTATGTTGAAAGCTCATCCTTTCAAGGCGGGGAGCATATGTTAAGACCTTATTTGATATATTTAATGTAATCAAGTAAGTAATGACAGAAAATAATACGAATGTCAATGTCAATGCAGGCACTCAAGAAAGCCAAAAATATAATTGTATTTATCATCAGCAAATTACAGTCCATTGAAAACACAAGCTAGTATCATTCAGAATAAGTGATATTTGACCCAACAAATTGTACTCCCGTAATATCAGAAGGAATCAAATATTGGCGCAACTTTTAAAAAAATTGCAGCTCAGATACAGTGAACCAATTGAAGTTGTATTCTTCGTCCCAAAGAGTGTCGTAAATTATATTCATTATTGCCTTCAACGGTCTTTTCTGTCTCAAAAATTATTACAAGGGCCTCAACCTTCTTCGTGTACCCTTTGCGATAGCATGTTGAGCTATTTCTGTGGACCTCCGCATGGATACTCTTTCCAAGTTGTTGTCCACTATCTTGTATTTTCAGTAGAAAATAAAATTGATCATCCTAAGCCATTTTGCAGCCTGTAATGCTTTCTCTCCACTTTGGAAATATGTATCGTTCGTTATTCGTCAGGTCCACATATTCCAATGTCAAAATGATTCAAAATGCTTTCCTTGTACGAGGTAAAAGATCTGTGTAGGCTCATTACTGACCTAATTACATTAGTCAATGCAAACTAATTACAAATAATATAATAGCAAGGAAATACGCTACAGACATTGTAACTTAAAAGTAGTAAATAATGACAAAGTTGAATATTCATGATTAATATGGCACAGTTAGAAAATAGTGTAAGTTTCCGATGTTTCCATTTATTGCTAATTATTAATAATTTATATGTCTACACACACATGATATAAATACAACGATATTTAAAACTAATTGAGAAAGACCTAATTAACCTTGTAAGTAGATATATTGTTAGCATTAACATAAAACATTTAAATTAAATTACCTTTGCATTTTATGACTGCACTTAAGTGTAATTTGATAATGAAATAAATAAATATTCAGGTCATACCAACGGCTTTTAATATACTCTCCAGTATCGTAAATAAATGTAACACATGTTTTCAGATTTCTGCCAAAACTATTGACTGGATTTATAGGATGACCATATGTAACAATAATGCTTTTTTACCCGGCTGGGTCCCGTAAATGATATTTATAATGTTCTAATATATGTGTTGATATTTTGGTAAAATGTACGGGGGTAAAATAATATTTGAAAAAAATTATCAACTAGGTCTTAATAATTACTAAATGACTGGATATCTGTATCTAAAGTGCAACGTTTCAATATGATGGCTATTTCAATATAGCAGATCGACAAATTCCTAAATAAAACTTAAATTCACCAGTGTCTTTGTGAACGATTCAACCTTTGGAGTCTGAAGGACTTTTAATATATTTCAAAAGTGAATGTTAACGTTCACAAAAATTAGGGTTCAAGATGAATATGAAAATTTATACTTACTGTTCGTTTATGCTTAACTGCTGCTCTAATGGTATCTATTGGACGTCGTAACACTATAAACCTAACACTGGATGTACCACACTTTCTTAAAATTATACCTGAAAGGGAATTTTGTTAGAAAACAGAATTAAAAGGCAATATAAAGTTCAAAAATATATATTGATTCTTCAAAAATTTATGGTTCTACAACAACTTTTAAGAAATATGTTTAACAAACACTAGTCTGGCCCGTGTGCCATGGTGAGGAACGGAACGATTCATAATGTACCAACTACCATCCAAAATGCAGTTTTGTGAGCTAACGATAACACAAAAAGATTCAAGAAAAGTTCAATGTTTCTGAAATTTGGTGGGCTTTTGCTTGCCTGTCTTATTCACGTATTTGTATTTCAATACCAATTTTGGTCGCTCCTCAGAGCTTAAAAATGCTTGAAGCGCTACTACTTCGAATTGTATTTTGCAATTACAATTTTACGTTCAGGCAAGGCGGTTCCCATGCACATATGAGTACATGGTAAAGATACTTTTCTGACACCGAATCACTGAGGAACTGGTTTAGGGCAAACCCCGTTAAAACTCATCATTTCCCCGTCAAAATCGACTGCTAGGAAACGATGGGGGTCCCATGTCGCTAAGGGCTATCTTCGCTAAAACTCACGATATACTTTGGATAGTCGCTGAATTAACTTGTCCTCATATTTAAGACCTCGTATGAGTTGCAGTGCTTGACAACGTGGATTCGTAAAAGGGTTTTTAATTTTGAAAATTCCGAAGTTAAAGTCAAATTTTGTTATAGTTTATAAAATTTTGGTGTCGGGGCGACATTACGTCCCCGTGCAGCGACATTTACTGCACTTTCTAAAATGACGCTACTTGAGGAGTTATGAATATTTTGCATAAAAATCGCTCCGTAGAGCGAAAATATGATTACAAATATTAAAAACCTCTTCCACGATATTTTTACGTGAAGCACGCTTTTCATACGAAATATTTCCTAAGTCGGATTTTGTTGCAACGTCGAAAAGTATACCGAGGGTTTCACCGTGTTCTTTAACATCTTCACCAGCATCTTTACGGACAACACTTCAAAATCAGGACTGACCAAGCTGCGTTAAAATGGCTATTGCAATTGAAAACCCCAGAAGGTGAACTGGCTCGTTGGATAGAGAGATTGCAGCAGTATGACTTCAGATTTGAACACTGATCTGGGAAATCTCATTAAAATGCAGATGCTCAATCTCCGTGCAAAGATGACTGCAAGCCCTGCTATCGGGTTGAAAAAGCACAGAGCATGATAATAGTGAGCACAGTTTAGATGGATGTTCACCAAACGATTGGACAAAAGAAATTCTAAGACAATAAAAACTGGCTGAGAGCGTAATTGGTGCTATATTAAAGGAAAAAGAAAAGGGGACGCGACCAGAAAGGAAGAATGTTTCAGACAAGTGTGTCGAGGTGAATGGATTATGGGCGCAGTGGGACTGCGGGCTGATTCCCAGTGACAGACGTTGGCAATAAACACATCCAAATCAGGAAGCAGTTACTATTGCGCAAGTTCTGATGGAAAACCTCGTATGTCGATTTGATGTACCCCTAGAGCTGCATTCAGATCAAGGGAGAAACTTTGAGTGAGAGATATTTTGGAAAATTTGTGAAATATTGGACATTCATAAGACTCGAACGACCACTCTTCATCCTGAGTCAGATGGAATGGTGGAACGACATAACAAAACCATTAAGGAACACCTTTCTAAGGTAGGTCACAAGAACCAACGAGATTAGGATCGGCACATACCATTTTTCTTAATGGCATACAGGGCTACCATTCATGAGACTACCAAACAACCACCGGCTCGTGTAATATTTGGGAAAGAGATCAAACTGCCATGTGATTTAATATTTGACACACCAGATAGGGAGCCGCTGTCCGTGGATGACTATGCAGATGAAATTAGTCAACGGGTGAGAAATATCCATGAGTTGGTTCGAAACCAAGTTAGCATAACTAGTGACAGAATGAAGGCGCGCTATGACCGAAAGGGGACGTCAGCAGGATTCAAGGAAGGAGATCTGGATTGGCTATATAACCCACAGCGAAAGAAGGGAAAATCTCCGAAGGTTTACCCACCTTGGGAAGGGCCGTATTCTGTCAATACTCGGATTAATGACGTTGTTTACCGAATTCAGCGTAGTAAAAATTCCAAGATGAAGATCGTGCACCTGGAGAGATTGGCGAAGTATGTTGGATACTCTGAATTGCCTGACCAGGACGTTCAGGCTTAAGGAGGGGGCAGTGTTTTGTGCACACCTACCCCACTGCCTCATAGAATATACGAGAAGAGCCAGAAACGCCGCCAAGAATAGACTGAAACGTTCGAGAATAAAGCAGATATTTACAAAGCGAATCTTGCCCACGGAACCCAGTTTTATATTAGACGAACAAGTGAGCATATGGAATAAGAACAATAATAAGTTGTGAATTGTATTAATGTTTATACTGTACTTAGTGTGTTATAATAACGATTAATTAATGTAATTAAACATTAAATACTGTAGTGGTTAACGAAAGTTCTTGATGCAGTTATTTGAACCTTCGTACAGGGTGTTTACTGGAAATTGTAAACACGTAACAATATTTTGGTTTATTCTAAATGTAACTAAAAAAATATATTCCAATCGACAATTGGTTTGGAAGATGATGCGCCATTTTGAAATAGCACTTTTTTGGTGATTATCAAGTCTTAGTTGATAATCTTTCCAAATATTATTTTGCCCATCCAAATTATGCCAAAATAGCAAAGAGATATTGGAGGCTGACACCCAAACTATAACAATCTGCGTATATTGTATGTTCCTTCTCTCCCTGCTGTACTATCTATCATGAAACTCAAATAATTCCTTTTAATCCTGAAAGTATCACAAAACCTGGAAGAACTAAAGTAGAAGAAAATGTTCACGACTTCAGAGAGCAAGGCAGAAGGTAATAATTATGCTGTTAAGTGATGTGTTTTACTTTTTCCAATAGAAATTCAACAATCCTCGAAGTACATAATTTCCAATAAACCTGCCCGCCCGCGTGTTGAACCCTGAATTTGAAAAGAAGCTGTTGTAAGTCCGCTGAGTGTTTATAGCCCAGGCGGTATTTGTTTTGTGTTGGGTGAATCGGGTAGTATGGCAGTTTCTTGGCTTAATCGCCCCTAAAAATCATAAGAAATGATAATTTCACTATGCGCTAGTTTGAAAATGTGGGCTTATTTTTTTATTAAACAAAATGTGAAAAAATGTCTAAGAATTCCGTTTTTTCTTCCTATTTCTTCATCTACCTCAGTAACTATTGCTTATAGAGAAAAGTTATAGAAATGAAAAAGTTTTGTAATTAAATTTTGAGTAAGATGGAGTTGGTTGCTTCCAAAAATTCATTTTTACTGTTACAAAAATATTAGAAATTGCAAAAAAAATTGAAATAGCATATTTATGAAATTTTTTTCAACTACTTATATTGTACATAAGACCTTCATACTTCGCTAAAGAAAACGTTTTAATATAGTAAATCTTCCCACCAAATGTCATCAAAATCGGATTTTTAGTTTTTGCATAATAATTGTACAATCTAAACTTCGCAAAAAATTTGCAAATTTTCAAAATGTTGCTGAGGCTAAACTAAAGCATTTAGAAAGTTGAAAATCTTTTGACATAAAAAAGCACTCAAATTTTCAAATCCATTTCGAGATATTAAAATCTATTAATTAGGAGAGCCTAGGGAATTGCTTAAAAATGTGGTTAGCAAAAAGTAGAAATGGCCCCTGTTGAGCCGGAGCTCCGATCCCCAGAATGGGCTCCCTTAGGACTCTAGAGTCCCCGCGTTATGAATGCGCCCCCGGGACCCCGTGCTGTCAAAAGCGGTGCTCCGCCTCAGGGCCCCTTTAGCGCTCCGCGTGATGTCAAAGGGCCCCGTCTGCCCCCTTGTTCTACGGGCTCACGCACTAGGGCCCCCGACCGGCCGACGCGGGAGATTCAAACTGTTCTAACCTTACCAGTGGGTCCCGTTTCGACATAACCTAACGCGTCCTCTGGGGGACATAACTTCACTCAGAAAAAAAATTGTCAAATTCTTAAGCAATTCCCTAGACTCTCCTAATTAACGGATTTTAATATCTCAAAATGGATTTGAAAATTTGAGTGCTAGCCTAGTTGCCAGGGGTTTTAAGTCGAATTTAATTGTTACCTCGCTAATTTTTTCATGAAAGGTTAGTTTTTTGCTAGTAGAAAGTGACTCAAAAAAGTTTACCAAAATTTACCACCGCGAACCCTTATAAAAAAACCCTCTGAAATGGAAAAATGTAGTTTTTTACTAATATCTCGAAAAATAATGAAAAAAAAAATGGATAGCAACGTGAAAGAGCGGGAAATTTTACAAAAAAATAATATGAGTTTTTTTAAATAAATTTTTCCCTTAGCATGAGAAATTATTACAGTTCGCTCAATATTTCAAGCGCATCGCACAGGGAAATGAAGCATTTCTCGACCGCCGCTACATAATAAAGACAATTTGTACTCATTAAAATATATAAATATAAAATAATATATAATATATATAATAATATAAAATAATAAATAAACACCACAGAAATTAGACAACCCCCAATTCCAGAAGCCAGGGCTTGTGCGGAAGGGGGTTACACATTGAAAAAAAAAACGCGGACATAGAACCATTTCCACCGACAGTGCCGGAGCCAGGATTCGAACCTGGTGATGCGATGTCCGTGTGATTAATCGCGATTGCCACCTCGCGCTTTAACCCACTCGGCTATCGACCAGACTATTGAAACATAAATATTAAATAAAATGCTATTTTTTAAAAAATCCTTGTAGATATAACTTGTTTATACCTTAAACTTCAATATAAGATTGATTTTTATCCTCTAAAGTATCCAAAATCATTTGTATTTCTCCATTTTTTAGGATTAGGACAGTTTCACTTGAAAACTTGACTAAAACGATCAAAAAAAAGCTTGTGAAAATTAAAAAAATACAAATGATTTAAAAGTTATTTTTTTTCCCTGGATAATTTAGGGCATAAAAATTAATTTAAATAGTACTTTATTTAATATTTATGTTTCAATATAAAGTGGAAAAAAAAATGATAAAGCTTAACTTTCACGTGCAAATTATAAAAATTATAAAAATTAATAGTAAGTATACCATTGGAAAGCTGAATTCTTCATCTTTAAAATGCTACCTTTATTTTCGTTTTTAATGGGTACAAATTGGCTTTATTATGTAGCGGCGGTCGAGAAATGATTCATTTCTCTGTGCGATGCGCTTGAAATATTGAGCTAACTGTAATAATTTCTCATGCTAAGGGAAGAATTTATTTAAAAAACTTTTATACTATTTTTTTGTAAAATTTCCCGCTCTTTCACGTGGTGCTATCCGTTTTTTTTTTCATTATTTTTCGAAATATTAGCAAAAAACTGAATTTTTCCATTTCAGAGGGTTCTTTATGATGGTTCCCGGGGGTAAATTTTGGTAAACTTTTTTGAGTCACTTTCTACTAGCAAAGAAATGAAAAATTTAGCGAGGTAACAATTAATTCTAACTTTTCATCAAAATTAGTCTCTATCAACTGGGCTATGCTCTTTTACATGTCAAAAAATTTTCAACTTTCTAAATACTTTAGTTTAGCCTCAGCAACATTTTGAAAATTTGCAAAATTTTTGCGCAGGTTAGATTGCAAAATTATTATGCAAAAACTAAAAGTCTGATCTTGATGAAATTTGGTGGGAAGATTTACTATATTAAACAGTTTTCTTTAGCCAAGTTTAAAGGTCCTACGTACAATATAAGTATTTGAAAAAATTCCACAAATAACTTGCCATTTCAAATTTCTTTTCGATTTTTACTACTTTTGCAATAGTAAAACTGAATTTTTGGATTCGCAACCAACTGCATCTTATTTAAAATTTAGTTATAAAAGTTTTTCATTCCTATAACTTTTCTCTAAAAGCAATAATTACTGAGATAAATGAAAAAATAGGGAGAAAAAAAACTGAATTTTTAGGAATTTTTTCACATTTTTTTAATAAAAAATTACGCCCACGTCTTGAAACTAGCACATAGTGAAATTATCATTTCTTATTAGTTTTAGGAGCGATTAAGCCAAAAATCTAGGATACTACCCGACTTACCCAAACATAGATAATTTTAAGCAGATATCGCCTGGGCTATTACTACTATCTCTCTTTTCCAGATAGAGTATACTTATTTAAACTAACAATAAAAGGAAACTTAATTTTTCAACTTCACTTTTTAATACAAAGCAATTATTGGATCATCAATAACAATAATAATATATATATATATATATATATATATATATATATATATATATATATATATATATAGATATATATTTATACATACCTAAAAGTAACACTTTTTTATAATCATTTTAAAAAAGGCTTGTTGTAAAAAATACATGATGTATTAGTGACTAACAAAACCACTTGCTACTTACTGTACACAAACCAATCGAAAGAAAGTTTATTTTTCAACAAAGGGAACAAATATATTACTGGAAATAATCCTAAGAGGTTTTTTGCCATCGAACTATAAAAAGTGTCTTTTCAAAGAAAGATAAATCTGTTGTTGTTCCTTACGCTGTTAGTCTGAAAAATATGTTTCAACAGTCAAGTGAACACGAGAACGTATATAATTTTAAAATCGATTATGGATGGATATATTGAAAAGAGAATTGTGGAAGGAAAATTACAAATTCTCTTTAGATTTAAATGCTTCTGGCCCTATCCATATGCCTTTTCATGGTTATAATCAGGTGTTGCTGGTTTAATACATCTCCTATTTGTAACGACAAAAGTATCAATGTTCACAATTTTTTAATTTTAGTTTTCAGTAGGCAAAATAAGTTTTGTTCTTGAAGTGTTTAGAGGGGTCTGGATTTTTAGTAGAAGGTCTTAGTTTACAGTTAAAAGTCTCGTGAAATGAAAACAGTCGGGAACATATTTTTTTTGCAAGTTAGTCCTTTTTATTTATTATTTTGTAAATATCTTTATTTGTAATGGTCGGATCGCAAAATTGCAACTCAATATCGATTTTTACACGATCACAATACTTTCCTATACGCGATCAGATATACTCCTTTTTTTTTGTTTAGCCTTGAAGATCAAAATTTGATATTTGGATACATGATATTTGGTACAAGAATACTATATGTATTCTTGTGCCAAATATCTGCACTGCACTGTATATTTAAATGGAGGATATTTTAACAGATATTTAAAATATTGAAGTACATTTTTTAGCACTTGGTACAATGAAAGGATAATCATTATTTACGCTTATGAAAGTGGGACCTTAGTCGGAAAAGTACAAATTTCTGGAAGATTAAGTCCACATCATTGGATTTAGGAACTGATTTTCGAGGCTCGTCTTGACGTCCATTTAAAAACTAATGTACTTGTAGGAAATTCTATGACTAATGTGTCATGCAACTTATTATACGTTTTTGGGTTAAAAATATATTATCTGACGTAGTTGGAACCCCCCCCAAACACAAATACCATACCTTAACCGAGAATCGATTTCATATTAGTACATTTTTTTATATTTTTAAATTGATAAAGTACTGAGTATAATTTGGTTATCAGTGATTCACAATGATCATTCTAGTTTAATTAACTGTCAATATTTATGCCGAAAATTTTTATATTGGATATCCCTGTTGATAATGAAGTACTTTCAAGTTGTATATCAAAATAATCACACTTCTTTTGCGTATAGGAAATTCTATGACAAATGTTTGATACAACTTATTATACGTTTTTGGGTTAAACATATATTATCTGGCGTAGTGGGAACCCCCCCAAACACAAATACCATACCTTAACCGAGAATCGACTTCATATTAAGTACATTTTTTTCATATTTTTAAATTGGTAAACTACTGAGTGTAATTTAGCTATCAGTGATTCACAGTGATCATTCTAGTTTAAGCAACTGTCAATACTTATGCCGAAAAATTTTATACTGGATATCCCTATTTATAATGCAGTACTATCAAGTTGAATATCTAAATATCACACTTCTTTTGCGTATTGTGAAATGTTAATGCCTGCGTTTTCTCAACATTAAAATATAGAGTTTCCATGGAACCAATTATTAAAATTTTGCAATAAAATGGTTCATTTGGTCTCCAGAATACCAACATTTTTATCTGATATTACTGCCATTGTGTCATCTGCATAAAATGTAAAGTCTGCTAAAGTACGTAAGCTGTCAAGATCATTGGTATCTAATAAAAATGATATGAGACCTAATACCGACCCTTGCTTCAACAGTTGCATATTTAGCAAATCAATTGTATCACACGTAATATTAGTAACTGACACATACTGTTTCCAGTTTGATAAATAACTTTCAATACAATCTAATGGTGGGCCTTTTAACCCATATTTAAAAAGTTTCGAAATCTTTTTTTTAAGATCGACGTGAATCTGCTTAAATCACAAAAGATACCAACATTCGCCTGCATTAACATACGTTGTTATCTTTTCATAAAATGACTGTATTGCACTAATAATTGATTTATTATTTAATAATCCATGCTGATTATATGGAAATTATATATTTATTCAGAAAAATCAGTAATCGGGTTAAAAAGCAGTATTCAATGATTTTTGAAAAAACTGAAGGTATGGTAACTACTCTGTAAATATTTAATTCTTGTATCTAGTTTTTTATAATAATAGGAATAACTTTTGCAATTTTTAAAATTTCTCGAAGTTCTTCAACACAAAATGACAAATTTCCAATATAAACCAATGGTTTCACTAATTCCATCATTATTCCTTTAATGAGAAATGCAGGTACATCGTCATGTTCTGATGAATGTTTATTTTTTAGTTTATTTCTTATAATATTACGTATTTCTGATTCTGAACAAGGTTCTAAAAATATTGTGAATTTTCAAAGCAATTATTTTCAGTATCTGTATGTGGTATTTTGTTGCTAATATCGAGTGGAGCGATTTTGAAAAAAATATTAAATGTGTTAGCAACATCAGTCTGATTAGCGGTTATTTGATTATCTTCCTGGATTATCTTGTTTTGTTTTATTTTATTAGATAATTCAGATACAATATTCCACGCTAACTTTGGGGATTATCAGAGTTATCAATTTTACTTTGATAATATTTTATTTTACTTAAAACTTAAATTCTATTGCAACTTCAATTTTACTGAATGAATAGGTATATAAAATTAACGCCCCTTAAAAAAACCCATTTTAAAATAAAAAATCGGCAGCTACTGGAAGCGGCTGGAATCTCCCCACTCGGTGGATCTTTGAAGCCGAAAATGCACTAAATTTTCAATTCAAAAACATTCTGGTTAACCTATAGGCATTACAGATTCGTAAAGTAACTAATTGAAAATTGGTAAAGTAATAATCTATAATAAATTCAACCAATGTAGGTACAGAAAGCATTTTATATTGCTATTGTTACACCTACCTTTAAAGTTTGTGATATTCCACTGGTACACAATCACATAATTTAAACGTTTTCAATACGCATCAAATATTATTGAGAAAAAAATTATTATGACGTAAGTCGACGACTGAAATGTGTTGCTGGTTTCAAATTCAATAGGGTTTTCCCCCAAAAAAAAAAATTGCTGAAATACTTAACTCACGTAAAAAAATGATTTATGGCATATTTATTATCTTATTAATTTTACTAAAAGTAACAAAAAAAAAACTTGAAGTTTGAAAAATATTGGGTTCATTTTAAACAGCCATAAATTGGCGCGTTGTGACGTCAACACCCTAAAATCCAATCACAGAGGTTGTCTCTGTTCAAGATTGTTTATTAATCTTGGTCTCTGTTAACATAACATAATCTCTATTTATTGACAGCACTCAGCACTTTTCTACTGTAGGTAAATTATCAGCGGTACCTTTAACATATCCCTCTTCCAGTTGATTCCATTTTGATTGTAGAATTAATAAAACAGACGGGTATAACATGATTCAGATAGAAAACAGAGTAAACCAAAACGATGGAGTACTTATTTACATACGGAATGGTCTTAATTATCAATGCAAACTTATAAAAATTGGTAATGTAAATGGAATATCGTTAGTTATATCTCTTAACAGATCTAAGATTAATATTATCGGAATATATAGGCCACCATCAACATGTCCCTTCGAATTCAATGAAAACTTAAATAATTATCTTAATGAATACAATAATGAAGCGTACGATTATTCATTTTTTCTTGGAGATATAAACATCGATATAATAAGTGGAACTGTTAACGGCTACGTCGAGGATTACTTAAACATATTATCAGAGAAAGGTTTTGTTTCTCTAATCAATAAAGTAACTAGGCCTGCATCAGGGGCTTGCTTAGATCATATATTTGCAAAATCTAAGAAATCTGATTACCATACATTACGGCCGGCTGTTATAAGAACTAATATTACTGACCACTCACCTGTAATTGTCCAGTGTAATGAAATCGTAGGGCATAATGCAGTTAGAGAAAGGACCATTGTAGAAAAAAAAATATTTTCTGAAAATAAATTTTTACAGTTAGTACAAAAAGAAACTTGGCACACCGTATGTGATTCTGCCGATGTGGACATCGGCAGCGAAATATTTATAGAAACATTAAAACAATTTATTAATGAAGCTACAAGTATAAAAAAAGGACCAGTTTTCCGCAAAAAAAAACCTTGGATAACAAATGGACTGATAATTTCGATAAAAAAAAAGAGACAGACTGTTTCAGGATTTAACTAAAAATCCACTTAGACAAGATATCAGGGAAAATTACATAAAATACCGTAATAAGTTAAATATCCTAATAAAAAAAACTCAACACGATTACTTTAAAAACAAAATTGAAAAAAACAGATTTGACTCGAAACACATTTGGAGTGTAGTAAAAGAGTATACTAATGAAAGCAAGACAGAAGGAACAGAGATCAGTAAATTAACTTTAGATAATGGTACAGAACTTACTGATAAAGCGGAGATAGTAAATCACTGCAATGCATTTTTTGCTAATATAGGGAAAGAACTGGCATTACGCATACAACCTCCAAGTAATAGCAAAAGTATACTACCACGAGAAATTTGCCATTCAATGTTTTTAGCTGAAACAAACGAGAATGAAATTAAAAAAGTAATTTTAGACCTAAAAGAAAAAAAAGCTCCAGGCCCGGATAAAATAACTAACGAAATTCTGAAGCTATCTGTTGAGTACATCGCAAGCCCAATTAGTTATCTGATAAACTTAGCCATAAATACTGGTAAATTTCCATATGTTCTAAAAAACGCCACAATAAAGCCATTATACAAAGGTGGTGATAGAACTAAAATAACCAATTACCGCCCGATTTCTCTCACATCAGCAGTTTCAAAGATCTTTGAGAAAATATTGAAGTGCCGTTTAACTAGTTATCTTAGTGAAAACAATATTATAGATGGTAAACAGTTTGGCTTCCAGCAGAACAAATCAACTCAGGACGCCATTGCTAAAATAACATCTATAATCTACGAAGCTATAGATAACAGAAAAGCATGCTTAGGTGTTTTTGTGGATCTAGCAAAGGCGTTTGACACTGTTAGTCAGCGCTTCTGCTGGAGAAACTGGAACACCTGGGCGTGCGAGGCAATGCTTTAAATCTCTAAAAGCTATTTGGAAAATAGACAACAAAAAGTAGAACTAAATGGCGTCCTAAGCAATGAAGAAATTGTAACATATGGGGTACCCCAAGGAACTGTACTGGGACCCATTCTGTTCATTATCTATATGAATGAGTTACTTACCATGTCCTCCTCCGGAACCATATTGTTCTTTGCTGATGATACGGCGATAGTCTATGTAGGTAACTCCTGGGATGAAGTAATGGAGGTAGCTAGAAAAGAACTGAAACAAATATTTGATTTCTTCAAAAGCAATATATTAACGGTAAACGAAACAAAGACTAAAATAATACCCTTTACCTCATATGAAAACCACTTACCTGACTACGATAACTTGAAACTAGATAATATGCAATTTGACTTCGTTACCTCAGTTAAATATCTAGGTGTGTATCTTGATTCGTTTCTCAAATGGGATATCCATGTTAAATCCATTGTTAACAGACTCCGTGGGATTATACACAAGCTTTATAGTTTGCGTAAATTTTTATCTATTTCGCAATTAAAAATTCTGTATTATGCCTTGATAGAATCTGTAATACAATATGGTCTAATCGGATGGGGGGGAATAAGAAAAACTCACTTAATGCCTCTTGAAACTCTAGAGAGTAGTACAAAAGTACAAATAGGTCCCTCCTATGGTCCTCTAGTTGACTTTATTTGTCACATTTGCCTTAGTCGAGGCTTCTTAAAGTGTTTGTGGCAGATGCCGTTGGAGGGACCTATTTGGACTATTTGTAGGTCACCGATATGGTGTTACTTGCAATATATAACATCAGGAGACCGCAGCATGGTCAGTGTCTGGGCCTGCTCTGCACTGATGAGAGCCAAAAGCTCGAAACCGGTCTGCAGATGACTCTGGACATTGCCGATGCTGCGGAACTCCTCTGTTTTAATAATGGGTACCTTCACCGGTATCTGCTATAAACACTTTATTGCGTTTCTAGTAATTGGTAACTAAAATACCATTCAGAACGCACATCCTAATAAAAATATTAGGTTTCAAGAGGAATACGACGAAACGTGCCTTTGTGCATTTTAACATCTGTCGTTCCTCTAGTTGACTTATTTGTCACATTTACCTTAGTCGAGGCTTCTTAAAGTGTTTTTGGCAGATGCCGTTGGAGGGACCTATTTGTACTATTTGTAGGTCACCGATATGGTGTTACTTGCAATATATAACATCAGGAGACCGCAGCATGGTCAGTGTCTGGGTCTGCTCTGCACTGATGAGAGCCAAAAGCTCGAAACCGGTCTGCAGATGACTCTGGACATTGCCGATGCTGCGGAACTCCTCTGTTTTAATAATGGGTACCTTCACCGGCATCTGCTATAAACACTTTATTGCGTTTCTAGTAATTGGTAACTAAAATACCATTCAGAACGCACATCCTAATAAAAATATTATGTTTCAAGAGGAATACGACGAAACGTGCCTTTGTGCATTTTAACATCTATCGTTCCTCTAGTTGACTTATTTGTCACATTTGCCTTAGTCGAGGCTTCTTAAAGTGTTTGTGGCAGATGCCGTTGGAGGGACCTATTTGTACTATTTGTAGGTCACCGATATGGTGTTACTTGCAATATATAACATCAGGAGACCGCAGCATGGTCAGTGTCTGGGTCTGCTCTGCACTGATGAGAGCCAAAAGCTCGAAACCGGTCTGCACATGACTCTGGACATTGCCGATGCTGCGGAACTCCTCTGTTTTAATAATGGGTACCTTCACCGGTATCTGCTATAAACACTTTATTGCGTTTCTAGTAATTGGTAACTAAAATACCATTCAGAACGCACATCCTAATAAAAATATTAGGTTTGAAGAGGAATACGACGAAACGTGCCTTTGTGCATTTTAACATCTATCGTTCCTCTAGTTGACTTATTTGTCACATTTGCCTTAGTCGAGGCTTCTTAAAGTGTTTGTGGCAGATGCCGTTGGAGGGACCTATTTGTACTATTTGTAGGTCACCGATATGGTGTTACTTGCAATATATAACATCAGGAGACCGCAGCATGGTCAGTGTCTGGGTCTGCTCTGCACTGATGAGAGCCAAAAGCTCGAAACCGGTCTGCAGATGACTCTGGACATTGCCGATGCTGCGGAACTCCTCTGTTTTAATAATGGGTACCTTCACCGGTATCTGCTATAAACACTTTATTGCGTTTCTAGTAATTGGTAACTAAAATACCATTCAGAACGCACATCCTAATAAAAATATTAGGTTTCAAGAGGAATACGACGAAACGTGCCTTTGTGCATTTTAACATATATATATATATATATATATATATATATATATATATATATATATATATATATGATATTACATATGATTTGCAGGAAACAACTACTCAGCGGGCAAATACCCCAACCTGCATTGAATTATACCTTACAAATCATGAATGGTAGCCAATGTATATATATATATATATATATATATATATATATATTAAATAAAACGTTTAATTAGCATTATTAAGAAAATTGTTGTAAATAAAAAAAAAACACATCGACACACACAAGTCGACTTTATTAGTTACAAATAATTATAAAAATGGCGAATATGAGAAAAACCAGCCAAATAGGCATAACTACCCTTTAAAAGCCACTTGATATCTTAAAGGTAACTAAAAGAAATGCAGATTCTATTTTAGAAACCAAATAGTATTCCCGTCTATATCGACACTAAGAATGAAAAAGTAGAAATTAAATCTGAATTGCTTGGTTTTGGAAAAAGTTTATTAACAAATACATTTAAAACATACAAACTTTTTTGTTACTTTGAGACTTTTTAATAGTTTTATGAGCAAATCTTGAATTAACCAAATTTTATTTGCTATTTTATAGATTTAATTACCAATCGATCGTCAAATTAATGCAACGGCATTTTATTTGAAGTTGATAGAAGCATATAGGTAAAAGTTTAAAAGAGATTAATGTTTTAGTTCCATCTAACAAAAATGAAATAGATGTTTGTAGGTACTATGTAATGAATATAATAATTATCAGCATATTACTTTGGTTAGAACGTTTCGCTACGATTCTGTCATCATGTTTAATGCTTACCTACTAAAATAACAAAAAAATTGCCGCAATAGAAGCTAAAAAGAGCTATTATTTGCAGACTATATTGCAAAAAGAATCACTATTTATATTGATAAATTAGCAATTTTTTGTTATTGTCTGCAACTGCAAAAACTAATCCAAAACTACAAATATGGCAAACACCATTTTTTAGATGTAAAAATACATACTGCAACAAAAAATCGCAACTATTTGTTATAGCTTTTATGGAGTTGCTGGAATAGTCGTGTGAGGCATTTTACAGCTGATTCAGATAATCCAAATAGTATTCACACTGAACTGGTTGTGCAATCCCGCTACAGTAACGTTATAGCAGAAAAAATATTTGGAATAAATAGCTGTGAGATATCAGAACCAAATTACAGCTAGTCGGTGGTCATCCCAATGCCTTCGCAACCCAAATTTACCTGTGAAAACTTTTTACTCCATACTGTCCTATTTGGATACGTTTGGGAAAATGTTTATTAAAATAAAACAAAAATGTATTTATAAAATCAAATGCTAAATTTACGTCAATAATTTGACAAATTTCATACCACTTCTCTTTTTTGAATAACACTGACTGAATGAATGTTGCATAAACTATAATCATTAAAAGATCTTTTTACATAACAAATATTAGAATTTTCACTCATTTTATCTAGGCCTATAGCCAACAAAATTGTTCTATGGTCAGAAATGTTATTATCCACAACACAAGATTTTCGTTTTCAGTAAAATCACTAAATCTTTGACCGGTACCGGATAGACCAGTATTTGTCACCATTGAAACATTGCAACAAATTACACATTTTTTAAAAACTATTCGAGTTATTGTATGAATCGAGGTTAAAGTCGCCACAAAATGAAATATTTATGTTTGGTTTGTAACTAAAATTCAATACATTCTTAATCATAAGTCCATTTCAAAAAATATATTGCTGCTTCCTAAGGAAGACCTATAACATGTCAAAATTACAACAGTTGTACTTATTTATTTAACAAGATACATCACGTATTTCTATATGTTTGTCTAGGCAAATGCTTCCGTAGAGTTTTAAATTAGCTTTTCAATGCAATTTCAATATTTAAAATTAGTCGATAAATCCGCTGTCTGAATTCCGGAGATAACTTGTCATCTAAAATTTCAAATTATAGCTTCAAGACCATCTGTGGACCGGGAATGTATTTTTGGCTCTGGTTAAGCAAAAAAGTGTGTTTTAGTGTCAAATATCCTGTACCTAAATTTCAAATTTGTATCTTCAAAAATAAAGAAGAAAATAGGGGTGTACTTGGTCCCGTGATCACCCGTTATACTACATATATGGGAAAGTCAAATAATCAGAACCGTCTGAGGCAATTCCTTTTTCCGGTTTTTTTGAGTTTAGTTTGTCTCCACTGCCTGTGTAGTTTGACAAGTGGTACAAGATGGAAACTTGAGAAAAAGAAATATTTTTTAAGGAAAAGTCCTTAACTTATTGAATGCATGATTTATACCATAGTACATTATATGTGAACCAAGAATCGTGAATTATTTTTGCTTACTTTTAATAGATGCTATCATCTCTAGAAAACTAGACTTATCATGCGAGAAAAATTTTTCTGTTGAGACATGCTATTCTACTTTGAATAAAAGGACACGGCTTCAAAATATTCTCGCAGAACTTCGTTTTAACTTGCCGAGATATTATAAGCATTCGATATTGCTGTAGATATGAGTTTGGCTGAAGTTTTATAACCAACATAATTTATCAAAGTCCCGTTTAATAAAGTACTTATATTTAAATAGTTCATTAAAACACTGATCGATGTAGACTGCCTTCGAGTAGAAGTTTGCATGCAAATTTGTCTGTTGTAATTAACAAGAAATAAAAAATAACGGACGATAAAGTGTATTCTCTAATTAAAAAACTCCATTACGAGTTAATGGTATTACTTATCGCGGTAATACAAGGCTTTTTCCCCTGTAAAATTAATTAATGCATCTGCATTGCTGTATAAGCACTTCTACAATGAAAACTATCGTAATGAGGAAGAAACAAAAGTACATTTCCGATATAAGTTATTTATAATATGATTTTTGCATATTAAGTCCATCCAGCGATACGTGGGAAAGTCGATATTCTATAGATGATGATTTAGCTTTTGTTCTAGAGTTGATGACACTTTTGATTGAGTGGTTGAGTGGTTCTATTAGATCAGCTTTGAGATAATACAGTAAATCTGAATTTCCATAACCTTCGTCACTTACTAAATTCTTTGATGAGCCTGGATCAATGATATGCTGCTTTAAATGTTGAAGGTGGGGGTAGGTAATATGAATCAAAATGATTTTTTTTTTACAAATATTTACACATAAATTAATTTAATATTGAGGATTGTACGTAAATTGAAGATTATTAAATTTTTTTCTAAGTTGCCAATTAATTCGTTCATTTCTACGATTACTAAGGACTCTGGAAAAGTTCTTTAAATTCACGAGCGCTTAGTACTAAGCAGTTTTTAAACATTTGCATAATAGAGTATATATTGAAGCTAGAACTTCATTGAATTGTCTGGCGTGAATTAAAGCGCGAGATGGGAATCGCGACTAATCATACGGGCATCGCACCACCGGGTTCGAATCCTGGCTCTGGCACTGGCACTGTCGGAGGAAATGGCTGTATGTCCTTTTTTCAATGTGTCACCCCCTGGCTTGTGAAATTGGGGGTTGTCTAATTTCTGTGGTATTTATTTATTTTATAATTTAAGTGTTCTTTTTTACATATATATAAAAAATACTAGGTTCTCGGGTTGAATCGCGCCTGAGACTATTAATGTCTCGACGTTTCGGCTCCCATTTTGGAGCCATTTTCAAGAGAAAAAGGGGGTCAAGAAAAACTTGATAAAGGAAATAATGCTAGGAATTCGTGGGACTGGTTCGATTCCGGGGTTTCAATCTGCCTACTCCCTAGATCTCACCACGATCCGTCTCTCAGGTCTCAATCCGCGTACTCCTTAGAGCGAATTAGATATTTTTTTGCTTCGATGCTCTATGAATATTAAAATACATAGTCCATAGGGCGGCTTAATTTCAAACTTTCAAATTTATTAGTGCTCATCCCAGTATGCCTTTATTGCATTAAATAATAGCTCCTCATCGGACAATTTTAACACGTAGTGTCGTGAGCAGAAAAAATAGGACAACTTTTTTTTTCTAATGTAAGTCTGTCTCTATTTGAATATGTAATGGGTAGCCGAAATAAAGCAGATATCACTTTTAATTTATTTCTTATTTTAATGCTGTAGTTATTGCTATAGTAAATAATGGATGGTTAATGAGACAAATTGCACTGTGTTATAACAATAACAAAAATTTGGTGTGTAACATTTTAAGAAAGTGGAGAATAAACGGTACGATTAGTAGAAATCCTGATCAAAGGACAAAAGATATCCTACTTAATAAGAAACTAACTATTAATATTTCGTTATTGCACCATTTCTATTTATAACTTCTATAAGTCTATTTGGCATAGAATTAAATAACCTTATACAATTATCATTAGTAATAATATTTTCCCATGCATTATTTACTAGTTCCAGTAATTCTTCGGCATTCCGTGGTCTCACATTTCGTTTTTGGATACTTCTTACGAGTAGTCCCCATACTTCTTCCACAGGGTTAAGATCTGGACCATGACTGGGCCAGTTAAGAACATTGATGTTGTTATCTTGATATATAGTTCTCATCGAATCGAGTATTCGGAGGGCGGTAAACACGAATACGACCGCTGTGTGTTGACTGGAAAGTTTTTTCGTCTGTAAAGATTACGTTGTTCCAAAAATTTACATCATGCGCTAAAAATTCAAGCGCAAATCCTACTCGAGCTTCTTTATGTTCAGCTTTAAGTGTGCTGCCGCATGACAGCTTAGCTCCGATTCTCTTACTCGCCGGCGACCAGTACTTCTCGATCTAGGAAAATTCGTTTCTTCAGCAGCCTGAATAACTGAGTAAAATGGATTTTCTACTAATGCATTTACCAATTGCAAATCTTGTTGTTGAGTTGATATCCTTCGTCGCCCTGATCCAGGATTTCTACTAATCGTACCGTTTATTCTCACTTTCTTAAAATGTTACACACCGAATTTTTGTCAATATTACAACGCAGTGCAATTTGTCTCATTGACCATCCATCTTCTGCTTTAGCAATAACTCCAGATTTAACTAAATCGCTTATATGAGGCATATTAGTTTTTTGCACACTTGCAATAAATTATGACAACTAACTGACAATGACACAAAAATTAAAGTTAGATGTACACAACGAGATCTTAGCAAAATACCGTTATAAGACTTGTCCTATTTTGTTTTGCTCACGACCGTACCACAAACGCCCTAACTTACGATTCGATTTTCGATTAAAACAATACGCAGTAAAAGCAGTGGAGTAGCTGGGATATCTGGACTCATATACGAAGACTCTTAGATAGGTATAGTTACTATATGAATCGCTAATTGCAGAAAGGGGACATGTGCCAGTTTTAGAAATATTTAGGAAGTGAATAAAATTTTCTACTTTCTTTAAAATCCATCTATTTTCTCCAAATTTTCAGCAGATTACTTCTTACGATATCCACTATTGATTAGCACTGAATTTATTTGATTTATGTTTTTTCAATTAGCTTAAGTGTCAAATTTGACATATGGACATGTCACCCTTCTGCAGTAAAAGAAAATCATGGAGGAGAAACAGATTTATTCTGAACATTTTATTAACTATAAATCAATAATAATTAAAAAGATATCTATTAATCATCATATTCTTTGTCGTTAGCTGTAATTTCTTGCTAAAAGGGTGCATACGACTCTGGAATAAATTTCATGGTGAGCATTAAATGGCTCATCTTATTCTTGTTTATCTGTATCTTTGTAGGCTGCATTAAATTTTGCATTTTGCAAGTATTTCTCAATCAGAATGTATCTGATACTAGGCTGTTAATAAATTCTTTGCAAATAACTTCGTTAGCGGAAGATATGGTGATGTGGTGGTATGATGAGATAGAAAATGACTTTTATTGTTCCCGTGGGACATTTTTTAGTTATTACTTTGGCAATAAACGAACGCCCCTGATAGGAAAATATATTTGTATTTCATCGAAACTTTTAATTTCCAACAAGCTCATTAGATAACGAACCATTTTGTAGTCTTTATTTTGTCCACAACAATTATCGCAGAAAATGTGAATTTTCTTAATTTTTTTCCACATGATAGTGCCGTGACTGCTTGTTTACTTTATAAGATTTTTACTTAGTAGCGTAGCTATCGGTACGCAATAGGATGCACTGCGTAGGGGCAACCCAGTGCTTTCTATTACGTACCGATGGCTACGCCACTGAATAAAAGTCTTATAATTTAAACAAAGCTTACTTTTTGCTGACGTAAAACTGAAGAAAACATCTTTTATTAATGCAAAGTAAAATGGTAATACAAAAAGTATTATTATTCGGTAGAATGACGTAAATAAAGGCATTTTTTAAATGAAGTTGTATTGTAAAGTCTGGGAATGCTCTTCGATAATCACTGGTGCCATCAGTGGAGCAGTTAAGCAAAAACGAAACGGTAAGTATAGATTTTGTATTATTCTCTGTCTGAAACAGTCAATTTGAACCCTTCTTTGTGAACGTTTAATATCCACTTTGGAAAATATTATAAAAGTCCTTCAGACGTGTAAAGATGGATCGTTCACATTCGCACCTAGATCTTATACAATTGAATCGATTTTGCTCAAATTTTGTAGGCGTATACAGAATGGTCACATCTCGGGGAACCTAGCTCAAATATAAGAGGAGTTAACCCCTAAAAACCGCTAAGAAAATGTACATGTACATCTACCAAAAAATTTTTTTTTATTAAAAGTAGGTAGCTCAGAATTTGCCGTTTTTTAACTGTAAACGAATGGTGAAAATGAAATTAGAAAAAAATAAAAATTGAAGCGCTAAAACAAAAAGTCATTTTTTAGAATAAGCAAAAACTTTGCAGAATTAAAAACCCATAGGTTTATTATTTGCCGCTAAGTAGCTGCTAATTTTCGGGTGTTCTGCTAACTTCACATGGAAGTTAGCAGAACACCCGAAATATTTTTAAAAATTAACTACGGTAAAATTGTTGCTTTCACGATTAATTAGCGGCTACTTAGTGGCAAATAATAGGCCTATGGGTTCTTATTTCTGCAAAGTTTTTGCTTATTCTAAAAAATGATTTTTTTGTTTTATCGCCTTTAATTTTTTTTTTTTTTTAATTTCATTTTCACCACTCGTTTACGGTAAAAAAACGGCATATTCTGAGCTACCTACTTTCAATTAAAAAAATTTTTTGGTAGATGTTCTGCTAACTTCCATGTGAAGTTAACAGAACACTCGAAATTTTTTAAAAAATTAACAACTGTAAAATTGTTACTTTCACGATTAATTAGCGGCTAATTAGCGGCAAATAATAGGCCCATAGCTTTTTAATTCTGCAAAGTTGTTCTGCTAAGTTCACACAAATCTTCTTCTCTAAAACAGTTGTAACGATTGTGATTAAATTTGGCACATGGATAGTTCCTTGGTATTATTATAAGATGACTATTTGCATCTAAACCAAGAACCAAATTTTCAAAGAGTAAGTATTTTATATGTCTGCATTTCTTAAAATTTATTAAGTGAATATTCTACTATTTTATTTTATTCATTTGTGATACTATTAAACAAATAATTATCATTTCTCCACAATGAAACTTACTTATTATTCTTATGAATTTATTACGAGTTAGGTACCTACAGTGTGTTACTTTATTGCAGCTACATTATAATTTTAATGTAACCTTTAATCATAAATTATTACTATGCTTTGTATCTAGGTATATTCACTGAGCCATTCATTATTCAGTTCATATATTAATTATTATTATGGAGGTGAAATAGTGTGTAACTGAGAAGATATTGTTCTGCTGAATATAATAATTTCTAATACATAGTCGGTGTATATTTACCCATAACAATTCCATTAACATAATAAATCTAGAACATTGTAATATGACGTTGTATTAGGGTGGCAAGTGCTAAATGTATTTTCAAGCTCTTGATAAATGAAGAAATAGTATATCTAATGTTATATGTAGATTTACTGTTGAGGATAAACAAGAATAAATCAAATTTTACTACTAAATAATTATGCAAATGCATGCATGCATTGGTAGTAACTACGCCGACTCTCACCCTTGGATTTTAGGTTATTAATAATGTAGTGCTGGAGCCACTGAAAATGTTTTCCCGTGATCGAGCGTCGCTTGAATTATATATCATTTCATTGCACCCAGAGTTGTAATCTGATAATCAATGAACTACAAGAGTGGAAGCCGTTCAGTGATGGGGACAGGTGGACGTTTAAATGAAATTGTCCAATATTCTGTGATTCTTCATGATAACACACCTCACAAACTTGTTTGGAGTGCTTGCAAGAGTCATATAACCTCTAGAAAATAAGCTGCCGTATTGTATACTGCGGGTGGAAGAATCGCCATACTGGAGTAAACACGTCAATCTTTAAGTGAAAGAAGCATCTTGATACCATACCGGCCAATTTCTTGAGGACTCCAATAAAATTAGAGTGAAAAAGGGGTAAAACTTTTAAAAAGTCCGACCAAATCCGTTTTTTGTGGGAACCTTTATTCTGATGTAATTAGATCCTGAAAAGTATCCTTAATTTGACCCATATGTTTTTTAGGAGGTGAAAGGTAGTAATAGACCACTTACAGATGATTGCGTAAAAAAAATTTGAAAGAATTGCGGCTCTCAAAGTAAATTATGCATAAAAATCGGCAGCTACTGGAAGCGGCTGGAACCTCCCCACTCGGTGAATCTTTGAAGCCCAAAAAGAGCATTAAATTGTGTGACAAAGCGGCACTAAACGTAATCCGATCTCATCCAAAACCTTTTCAGATCTTCTGGGGCACTAAAAAAACCCTCAACTTAATGAATTTACAACACTCGCCTGCGGCTCGTGCTGCAAATTTCATCTATGCGAGTTATTACCTACATTATCGCTCGTTGAATAATATACTATAGAATATTAACAACTTTAACATCACTTGAACGACTAAGAAAGTCTAGTTATCCTAAATACTACGGATTTGTAAAGCAACAAACTGAAAATTGGTAAAGTGATAATCTATAATAAATTCACCAACGAAGGTACAGAAAGCATATGATATTGATATTGTTACATCTACCTTTAAAGTTTGTGACAATCCACTAGTGCAGTCAGTAAAAGTTACAAATATGTCGAAGTCTTATTAACATGACATGACACCAACGTTATCGTCAAAATTTGCTCATTGCAATCCGATCGCTCGCAGCTGTCTTTGTTAAATGAACCATTAGCATTTCAGTAATTTTACTAGATTTTAGAGGAATATTTGTAGTTTAATTCTTCGATTTGTCTGTATATATATTTTAAAACGGCACTAAACATAATCCGTTCTACTTCTAGAGCAGTGAAGAAACCCTCACACGTGAATTGACACGTGATGTGACGAGTTTCACGAAGTAACAGCTACGCGAAATGCGATCTATGCTTCGTATTTGCTTTGTTTTTAATTTTTTTCACGGAAACCAAATCGAAAAGGTGGAAGTGTAATAAACAACTTGTTGCGTCAAAACGGCACTAGACGTAATCCGATCTCAACCAAAACCTTTTCAGATCTTCTGGGGCACTAAAGAAACGCACATGCAAAGTTTCATTCAAATCAATTCAGTAGTTTCGGCGCTATCGTGCTAACACACATACACACACAGACATTTTTCAAAAACCACTTTTTTGGGTTCCTAGGACCTCAAAACGTAAAGATTTGATGTTATCTCAATTTTCGTTTTTGAACCAATTTTAGTAACCTCTCACAATTTTATTGTGGTGAGGTTAAAATGGTATAATAATACTTTAAATAATGATTTATACAACCAATTTATAATTGTTATTTTTTATGATATGAGTAAGATTGTTAAAAAGAATATATTCAACATTGTCACCATTTTAATTTTATAATATAGCTCAGAAGAAAATAAAATAGTATACAAACGATAAATAAAAGTATAAAAGCCTTTAAGATTTTAGCCCTGTTAATATAAATAATTAAGTCTATTCAGACCAGAATACAACATAAAGTCGATTTATCGGCAACAATGAAACGGATTTGGTGGAGAAATTTCATATAAGAAAAAAGCAATTTCTTTGTGTACTATACAATTAGTAATATAAGTTTTGTAGAATTCAGTGACAGCCATAGGGGTAAGCAAAGTAACGACCAATCAATAGTCTTTCGCACTGCAATTGTTGAAATTTGAATTTCAATTGTTGGATTTTAATTGAAATTATAGTCCAGTCATTGCGTTAATGTAGGAGTACAGGAAAATAACTCAAACATGAATTTATTTGCTTAAATCTTTTCATTATAGCTCAAATAGCGTCGATTTTCTAAACTCTTTTCTATGCTATTAGTTGGATGTGTAAAAAAGACCACGAGTTTATAAATTCTTTATTGGGAAAATCATTTGAAAAAAGTCTGTACCGACTACAATACGCATTAGAATTGAAAACTCTTATTTTCGGTCAATTGCATTATTTGATGTATCATACTTCAAAAGGTTCAACTTCAAGGATCAGATGAAGTACATAATAAAAGAAGAGAAACGCATAGATACTAGACCTGATTCTTTTTAGAGATGTAGATAATTCGTACAGTAACGTGAGCAATAACTGTAGTGATATCAAGCTTTTTCACATAAATGTCCGTTCACTTTGTAATAAATTGAGCAATGTTCAGGGCTTTATTCATGAGAATAAAGCGCAAATAATAGCTATATCTGAGACTTGGTTAAACCAAGAAATGAATTCATCTAAGTTCCATATTGGTGAGTATTCATTATTTAGAACAGACCGGTTAAATCGTGAAAGAGGCATAGCACTTTACGTTGATAGTCGACTAAATGCAAAAAAAAGTTAAGGTTTGATTTTTCAAATATGCACGTGGAAACTGACAATCTGCGGGTGGAAGTGAAGTATGATAAAGTTCACATAGCATTGGGAATTATATATAAAGCTCCCTCATTGGATTGTCCGTCTCTAGATTACCTTAATGAGGTCCTCCCTGAATTAATACAAAAATATGAAGTTTGCCTAATATGTGGCGATCTTAATATAAATATTCAAAATAGTAACTCCCCAGATGTAAGGCACCTAAATAATTTAAGTGAAGCTTCTAATCTGCAGCAACTCATCAAAGATCCTACCAGTGTAACTCCAGAGTTATTCTCCATCATTGACTTCTGTCTACGAAATAAAGGGGTGAATGTCTACGATTTTGAGTTGTTGTAAACAATGGGCCCCACGTTGGGCGCCATGTCTACGATTTAAGGGGTGTGGTTGTGAAAAAATAAAAATGTTTTTTATCGGAGACTGCGAATTTTGAAGTTTATGGGCGCCAGCAGCCTCGATAGTAGTGTTCTCGCAGATCTGGATGTTGGACGAGCTCTCAGGGCCGGTTTCTGAAGTTCTGTAGTGGTTTGACGATTTTTGGATTTCGGTGGGTATTGCTGCTACCCCCTTGTTGCAACTTTGTAAGCTGTCATACACATGCACCGCTTTTGGTGCAAAGTACCCCACTTTGTGCAAATGAACAGGCGCTTTTGCCTGGTAAATATCGATGCGAAGAGATAAAAAGTCTGTGTTCCAATTAATAATAACGTTAAGCAGAACTCTGTCGACGTCGTTGCACAATTTAATTTAGTTTGGTATTTATCCCTAACTTTACTAGCTAACACAAATAAATAATATCGTTGAACGGTTGAAAGTCGCGTCGCGTTGACGGATATGGTCCTTCTCCTAACGCCAGCAGGGTTCAGATAAAGTGCAGGGACTAGTATCTGAGACGCCGTACTGTGTATCGGTTCGTCAGATGAAATTCTGGAATAATTGTTGAAGTTCTGGTAGACGGCTTGAAGTTTACTTGCTGATTTGTAGTTGCTATCTCGTTGAGTGCTCGGAGTGGACTGCCTGCTGCTGAAACCTCGCATGTCCACAAGCTGTGGCTCTTGGAAAAATAATATTGGAGCCGTCGTGAGGCGACGACTCCAAGCTGTGGCCGGGTGGCCGTAAAATGAAGTCCAGCTCGGCGCTGGGCTGGTTGAATCGATCCATGCTTCTTGCGTAGGCAAATACCGCGTTCCGTGAAATGAAATCTGGTCTGAAAAGACCCGGCATGCTTCCCTGCGAAGGACTCGTCGCAGGTGGCAGCCGTGAGGTTAAAATGTGGTTAGAACAGACCCGAGCCAAAAGGGTCTGCCTAAAATACCAAAGCTATGTCCGTGGACCGGGGAGCTGGGCGTCGAGCGCCCGTGTGCAGTCTCCCCTCGGTCCTGTCGTCCCTAACTGAAAATTTATAAATCACCCGAATGTCTGAATTTACTGCGTCAAGTCAATGATGTCCGGATGCTGAGTTAACTACGGAGAGCACCTCCTGTACTGGTTGTCGCACAAGAGGTGGGGTCGCCGCGGTTAACTATATTTAGCCCGACGTGGCAAGTGTACAGCACAGTCGGCTGACAACGAGGACGTCGTTGTCGGCGACGACGATGTGTTCGGCCAGCACGTTCAATGAGGCCACAAGGGTCCTCTAGGATGATGGAATGGAGCAGGAACTGGAATCCGGAGGTTGGTTTCTGTCTGTTACCAGACAGGCATCAATTTGGAACAGGAAGTCGGAGTTCTGCTCGTTTCCCGAGCAGACATTAATTTGGAATCAGGAAGCAGGCTTCTAACTCGTTTGCCGAGTAGACATCAAAACAGGCGTA
This sequence comes from Leptura quadrifasciata, assembly GCA_963675555.1. NCBI lineage: Eukaryota > Metazoa > Arthropoda > Insecta > Coleoptera > Cerambycidae > Leptura > Leptura quadrifasciata. Next base: position 109,791,501 of record OY776676.1, on the reverse strand, counting down.
GGAATTGGAGTCGGAACGTTGGTGATGTTTTCGAGGATTGGAAATGGATAAGGAATCAGGTACCTGGTATCATGAGTCGAAGTTGGTGTATTAACGATTTCCTTATTATGATTCCTTTATAAAACGTCGAAGTTAAAACGTAGCGTCGTCTTCTCCTCACATCCAAACGTCGTCGTCGTCGTCATCAAATCAGCACTGCAGAAATGGCACTGCGTATGCCGGCAGGGAGGGCTCTGAAAAGAGCTCCCGGCTCATCTAATAATGTTTGTAGGTGGTGCAACGAATTTCTTTAGAAAAGATTTTGGTGTGTAGGTTTGTACACCATCAAAATGCGAGCGAGCGTGGCCAAATAAAATAAATAAAATGTTCAAAAGGTTTAAAACCGTGAAGGGGGCGATACGTGAAGTTAAATTATTATGTTGGATGACTACTGAGCCATGAGAACAAACTATGCAGAAACGCGAGGTACTGAGCCGTGAAGTTACCTCGATGAAGGCCCTGGATCGACTGGGGAGCTCTCAGATTTGCGTTTCATTTATACGTTTGGCAGGGAACGAGCTGGCTTCTGATTGGCCCGGCGGCCGACAAGAAGGCGGGGCTTCGCCGACCCTTATATACTGAACGCTACGTCCGCTGATGACTCATTCCCGCCAAAAGTGGTGTTGCAATAACATCGTGAGTCATGCAAAGTCTGAGTCATGCAAATGCAGATTTGGTTTAGGATGTCTCTGAGAGTAATGTAATTGATTTGTACTGAAATGAAAAGGCTTGGTTTCTCATGTCCTATTTGCGATCCTGCATATTTGTATTCTCATGTCATTTTTGGCCTCTCCTGTGTGAGGTGATAGACGCGTGTTGAAATATTTTGAGTTTGAATAAAATGTTTGTTTAAATTAATTCGGGCCTGATGGGCCCGAAATCACGCAGCGATCCTGTAGACATCGGGGCGGACGGAGCTCTGAGCGTTAGGTCGGCTGGCGTTCTGAACGTCGCGCGACGAATGAGCGGCTGGGGCCGCCTGCTGCGTCGTGTCGTCTCCGCCCAGTTATGCCGAGGCAGACGGGATCCCAAGCGTTGATATAGTCTTGGAGCGTTTATTGCGTCGTATTTATTCCGCGCTGTGATGCTAATGTATGAACATGTTAAAATATATAAATTGTGACTTTTAAAATTTACTTTAAAATTATTTTTGATGGCCTTTTTTGGCTTCGACAACACTTCATCCATACAAGTGATTATGACAATATTTGTGATAGTGGTGTTGTTAATTGTGACCCCATTGATTCTGGCCATGAAGCTACATTTGCTAGTATCAACTGTGCAAACTTTAAGTATAAACCAATATATAGGTATGCTAGGGATTTTAAAAATATGAATACGGCTCAATTTGATACAATTATAGCTAATGTGGATTTTCATTCAATGTATTTTATGACTGATATAAATCAAAAATTGTAATATTTTAATAACAAAATAATTGAAGATACCGTGGCTGACTTATAATATCAAATATATCAATTTAAAAGATAAGGCTTTTCATAATTATAAAAGGTTAAAGACAGAGGTAAGCAAACAATACTACTGTGATCCAAAGAATATTGTTTCGGCAGCTATTAAGCGTGACAAATCAGCCTATTATTCATATATGTTTAATAATACTAGCAAAGATTCTAAAACTTTGTGGAATAAAATAAATCAAGTAAAAATAAGCAATAAATGTGCAAGCAATAAAAATTTCTAGTGATTTTTCTTGTTTATAAATAATCATTGTATAAATAGTGTGCCTCATTATCAGGTGAGTCCTGAGTCAGTGCATTGGCTATGAATGAACCAACAATAAACAATGTCTTTTGCCGTGAACTTGTATCACAAACAAATGTACTCAAAATGTTACATTCCATCAAAAGCATTGCCGTAGGAGTCGATGGTATTACAGTTAAAATGTTAAAATTTTGTTTGCTATACTGCCTTGGCCCACTAGCGCATATCATTAATTATTCTATTCTATTCTATTCTATTCTATTCTATTCTATTCTACTCTACTCTACTCTACTCTACTCTACTCTGCTCTATTCGAGTCTACTCTACTCTACTCTACTCCATTCCACTTCACTCCACTCCACTCCATTCCATTCTATTCTGTACTGTTCTGTCCTGTCCTGTTCTGTCCTATCTATCCTATTCTATTCTAGTTAGTCTTCTACTAACTGGCTCAAAATTATACAAATTCAAATGGTCAAGTATATAAATGACAATAATATAATACCAAAGTATCAATCTGGTTTCAGTAAAGGTCATAGTTGTACCACAGCTCTTCTTAAAATCACAAACTACATCGTAGAAGGATTTGATAATAATAAATGTACAACTGTGATATTTTTAGACATGTCCCAGGCTTTCGATTCAACTTTGAATTGCTATTGGCAAAATTAAAACACTATAATTTTAGTGCAAAAACGATTGATTGGTTCAAAAATTATCTTTATGGTAGAAGCCAAATGGTACGTCTCTGCAGTGTTGACGCTAAACACAATATATCAGAACCTTTGGAAATAGTGTCAGGAGTCCCTCAAGGATCGTTACTTGGACCAATCCTGTTTCCAATTTTTAGTGCCGATATCAGTAAATCAATAAAATACTGTAATTTTCATATGTACGCTGATGATCTCAATATTTACATGTCATTCAATTATCAAGAGTTTGAAATAGCAAAACCACTTATAAACTCTGATCTTGTAAATATACACAATCAATAAAACCAAAGCTATAATGTTTAGTAAAAATAATGTTGATGCTTCAAGCCACAGCCTTCGTATTGATGGTACAGATCTCACGTGGCGCGACAAGGTAAAATATTTTGGTGTACATCTTGACAAAAGTCTTAATTTTAATTGTCGCCAAAATAAAATCTAGTAGTGGTGAGAGGTAAGTGAATCTTCTCATATGGTCAATTGCTACTATACACCATAGATGTCTCCATGGGTGTATAGCGACTTGCGATTCTGTAAGTACCTGAGAGCGGCGACCTTTCAGTCCTAGGTGGACTTAACCTACTGTTATAATATATGATTTGCGGGAAACAACTACTCAGCGGGCAAATACCCCGACCTGCATGGAATTACACCTTACAAATCATGAAAGAATGGTAGCCAATATCATTTGTCAATTCCCTGACCAGACATAGACCGGTTTCGAACTTATTAGCTCTCATCAGTATGCCCTAGGTCATGGAACAGACAAATGATAGTGGCCAACCTGCTAGTTTTATACAAACTATAGTAAATTTAGTAGTGGTGAGAGGTAAGTGAATCCTCTCATATGGTCAATTGCTACTATACACCATAGATGTCTCCATGGGCGTATAGCGATTTGCGATTCTGCAAGTACCTGAGAGCGGCGACCTTTCAGTCCAAGGTGGACTTAACCTACTGTTATAATATATGATTTGCAGGAAACAACTACTCAGCGGGCAAATACCCCGACCTGCATGGAATTACACCTTACAAATCATGAAAGAATGGTAGCCAATATCATTTGTCAATTCCCTGACCAGACATAGACTGGTTTCGAACTTATTAGTTCTCATCAGTATGCCATAGGTCATGGAACAGACAAATGGTAGTGGCAAACCTGCTAGTTTTATACAAACTATAGCAAATTTAGTAGTGGTGAGAGGTAAGTGAATTCTCTCATATGGTCAATTGCTACTATACACCATAGATGTCTCCGTGGGCGTATAGCGACTTGCGATTCTGCAAGTACCTGAGAGCGGCGACCTTTCAGTCCTAGGTGGACTTAACCTACTGTTATAATATATGATTTGCAGGAAACAACTACTCAGCGGGCAAATACTCCGACCTGCATTGAATTACACCTTAGAAATCATGAAAGAATGGTAGCCAATATCATTTGCCAATTCCCTGACCAGACATGGATCGGTTTCGAACTTATTAGTTCTCATCAGTATGCCATAGGTCATGGAATAGACAGATGATAGTGGCCAATCTGCTAGTTTTATACAAACTATAGTAAATTTAGTGGTGGTGAGAGGTGCCACTATCATTTGTCTGTTCCATGACCTATGGCATACTGATGAGAACTAATAAGTTCGAAACCGGTCTATGTCTGGTCAGGGAATTGACAAATGATATTGGCTACCATTCTTTCATGATTTGTAAGGTGTAATTCAATGCAGGTCGGGGTATTTTCCCGCTGAGTAGTTGTTTCCTGCAAATCATATATTATAAAATAAAATCTGTCAAAAATCATATTTTGTCCTAAAAAACATATATGAATATCGTGATTTGTTGCCAAAGTTAGTAAAACTAACTCTCGTCGAATCATTGGTTCTATCAATACCTAACTACGTGAATTGTGTGTATAGACTATTTTTAACAGATACAGATTAGATTTTTTTGTCGATTAAATAGATATGATCATATAACCCCGCATCTACATGATGCAAATATCTTAAATATGAGTGTAAGAAAATTTGTGCATATGAGTTGTCTAATTAACACGGTTATGAACACTAATTATCCGGGATATTTAAGTGATTTATTAAGTAGATGTGGTGATATACACGACTTAAATACTAGGCATAGAAATAATTTAAGAATACCTATGCACAGAACAGAAGCTTTTAAGAGCTCTTTCTCCTATACTACCAAGCCGCTCAGATATATAACAACCAATACACTCAACCAATACCAGAAGTTTTAAAGACAAAATAAAAAAGCTTATATTAGATTTAGCAATAGGTTTGTAATTTTTACTTTTATTTGTGACAAAATATGCAAATATGCAATATATGTGTTTTGATATATATTTACATTTGTCTTCATTTTAATTAAGCAATTTTTTAATATAAATTAATATTACAATACACGTAAATAGGTACATTGCAGAGCTATGTATCTTTTGTGACAATTTATATTTACTTTGTTGCAATAAAGACTATTTTTTTAAGACAATGTCCCAGGAGAATGAGGACATCCTATATTTTCGCAAATCTCAAAAGCAAGGGATAAGGCAAACATCTGCCTATATTACGTTTTGTGCAAATAAGGAACCATTTAATTTTATTACTATATTATGCTCACGCCCATCTTCTTGCTACGTGCACCACGTTCTCACCATATTTCTTCAATTTCTGAGCATATTCCCTTATCTAAACCCACGTTTCCATCATTTTCTCTTACGAATTTCACTATCATCCCCTATTTTTCCACCACTCTCTCCCACTTCCCCCCAACTGTAAATATAGGAAGTAGGGTTGCAAGTTTGTGGCCACTGTCACGGACAAGCATGCCTCAACGCTTCATCAATATCAAATGATTTTGATGGAGAAACTGAATTTATTCCTGAGGTCCTTGAGGTTTTAGGGTTAAACGCGATGGAAAACGAGGATGACGATAATGATCCGGAAATTGAATTTGGGCAACCAGAAGAAGAGCACGATGACGAAAAAGAGAAATCTTGATCGCTGGTGATGGTATTAAAAGGTGGACCGAGTAACCTCTGATACCATTCACTAGGTATAGTATAATATACGATCTTAATTGAGACAGAATTGAGAAAACTTGGCTTACAGTCGGCATTCCTTTATCAGGATCAGGTTATCCCGGATTCGCGCTTCTCAGTTTCCGCGCTATATCTCGAAAACGGTTAATCATACGAACATATCGCATATAACCAATCTTGTTGAGAATTTTATGCTCTACAAGTTTTGTAATAACCACTAACGTCATACAACGCATGGGAAGCGAGATATTTACAAAATAATCGATTTTCGTAACCTTTGATCTACAACCACATTAAACAGCTGGTGAGTTTGTAGAAAAAGTTTCTCATTAAGTCATGTTGGAAAAGGAACACATTTACCTCTCTAACGATCTTTTCCGGAAGGCACAAATGTTATATCTGTGACAATTAAATGCTTTTTTTTAGTTGCAAGACAATAAACTTATCGCAATGAGGTCCAAGCAATATGCAGTAAAGACGAAAATAACGGCAAAAAGTGATGGACAAAGTGCAATATGTATTTGACTCCTAGACTTTTTGACTACTTACCCTTTATACGTAAAAATATAGTTTCATTAAATAGCTTTAAAATAAGAGTGAAACAGGTCTGCCTATATGGAACTATTGTGTTTATTTGTGTAGTTTATAAACATGTAATACTGTGTTCAAATAATGTATTAATGGTTAATGACATTAATTTGTTTAAAACATAATATTTTTAGTCGCAAACTCCTTTATAAAATCCTTATTTTACTATAAGGAACGTAACCAGACTGCAACCAACAGCCACTCTCCGGACTATGTGCCCTACCGAGCGCTGAATTACAAGTTACAAGCCTGGCGCGTTAAGTGTAATAATTGCATATTACCATCAAAATGCTAATGCTTCGATTGCAGCAAACACCAGCCGAAAGGCTAATCCTACTTAAAGGAGCTCTCGTGCCAGTCGTCACACACCACTTGCAGTCTGCAGTTTCGAGCTGTTGGCTCTCGTCAGTGCAAGGTAGGCATGCGACGAACGACACGAGTATCACTTGACTATTTAGTACATTTCGGTATCTTTGGGGATAGCGACATATAAAATAGTCACCAGGCGCCATCTAGCGGTCCAGTATCTACCTTGCCTACCTTGCACTGACGAGAGCCAACAGCTCGGAACTGCAGTCTGCAAATGGTGTGTGACGATGACACGAGAGCTCCTTTAAGTAAGATCAATCTTTCGGCTGGTGTTTGTTGCAATCGAAGCATTAGCGTTTGGATGGTAATATGCAATTATTACACTTAACGCGCCAGGCTTGTAACTTGTAATTCAGCGCTCGGCGGGGCACATAGCCCTGAGGGTACCTGTTGGTTATAGTCTGGTTACGTTACTTATAGTAAAATAAGGATTTTATAGAGGAGTTTGCGACTAAAAATATTATGTTTTAATATTCCGCCCTCTAAAAGCACATTTGAATTAATTTGTTTGTTTATTTTTTTATTTCCCCATATCCCCATCCCTGCAAGTAACTTTCCTTACTTACCTTCCACCTTCTGATGACTTTCTCTTAGTTTTCCACTATCTTTTCCTGTTCCTACTAACTTCTCTCGCTCTTCTATCTTCTCTCACACTCTTCCGCCATTTTCCTCCACCTTAATTCCCACCACATCCGACATGAAGTAGCCTATTTTTTAAATTGGAAACATGTCAACAGATACAAATTTTTTCAAAATTTGTTGAGCCAATTTCTAGATACGATGGACCAAACATTCGGACAAACAGGCACGTAGACAAGCATAAATTCCGAAGAACATTATAATTTATTCTGATTCATTTAATTAGCCTATATTACATGGTAAGATTATTGAATATTACATTTTAGGTGAAGTGAATATTATTAAATTATATTATCTCAAAGAAATTGGAAAAGATTTTGAAAAGCATTCCGAAGTTTTCCGGATCACTTAGACCATAGATAATCGTCGATAGTATAAAGAAAGAAATTTTAATAGACTTTGGTTTATAATACTTCAAATCAACGAATGTTTCAATTGGATAAATTTGACTTTGACATTCATCCTCGCTAGTATACAAAAGGCTCCAGATAATAAGCAGCAGAAATGTAAGGTTTTAAATATTCGAATGGAAATAACACCATTGTGGCACATCATTGTTTCAGACATATTTTTACAAACCAATTATTACATAAAGAGAACAAAGCTTCTAATTAAGCTGTTCATAAAATGAAATAAAGGGCTTCAAATGATTACTTTCTAGTTGAATTGTATTTGTTTCATTTAAGTCATCTACCGAGTCTGCTCGTTTTTATTTGAACTTTATCTCGCTTATAGTGGCTTTGATATTCTTTACTTGCTGATGCCAATTTAACTACGTATCAAAGGAGGTATAGTGTATCAACTATACAATACTTAACTTCAGTAAATTCGAATATTACCAATTTCAAGTTAGTGTTTGCCGTACAACCCGATAGCGTTTATGTAAATCTTGAATATTGCTCAGTATTAAAGTAATTTCTGCACATAGAGGCATTGGAACATATCATTTATCGTATTATTTAGAAACATGGAACTAAATCTATGTTATTTTGTTGGAATGGGATCCGTGAGCCGGAAGAATGTATAGTTCGTCCTCTTACTACTTAATTTTAAAAAAATGTTTCAAAAATTCCTGTTAATACATTTTCATATATTTATCCGATTAATTGAACCCTTTCACTATGTTCAATATTGAAGTCTAACAAAACATGAACAAATAACGAAACTAAATAAGTTTTAATCAACTTCAATATCGTTATTAGGTAACAAGGTCCAATTAACTAGAATACTGCATTAAGTATTATTATGATTATGATTTTTTGAGGGCAATTATATTTTTTGAAAAACTGTTTTGCTTGTTTTGTGTCTTAAGCGAATTATTTCACGTAACAATGCAAAAAGTCCGAATTTTGGCCAATGGTTCCAAAATGGCGCCGCCCCGTTAATGGCGGTGGGATTTCGTGGGACGTTGTGCTATAATATTTTAAACATCTCTGTTCAGTATGTTACTATTTTTTTTTATTTCAAAATGCTTATTTACTGAACTATAGATTTTAATACGTAGTAATATTTTGTCTCTTTTTCAGGTAAGTCTTCCAGATGATTATTTTCAAATGGTAAGTTAGTTCTGTAGTAGATATTTCAAATTAGGTAATTTAACAAATCAAATTTAATAGTTATAAAACGCAAGAAGTATTTCTGTAGATTTCGTAAGATTTATAAATATCACTCATAATGCTGAATTTACATACAGTACGGTGATCGCTACTAGGCATATAAGGAAATCCTATACACTCATGTACATGCGCAATATGGGTTAGAATCAAGAGCTGATATGAAATGCATGGTGGGGCATACGTATGACAACTGGTCCATCAGCTGTAATTAGTAATGTAAATGTATTTGGAGCGAAAGGTGTAGGTGATCGGTCATCAAATAAGGAATTTACAAATTACCATGTGTCATCCCAGAATATTAGTTTGTTGAAATTAATTATGGTGATCAACAAATAATCAAAATAAACAAAAGTATCTTCCTCAAAATACGTGGGAGTGAGTCAATTTTCGTACGCTACAATAAATAAATTTATTTTATCACGCAGTGAATGCCTAAATAAATATCCATTTTAACAGGTTAATATAATTTTGAATGTAATAATACTTAAATTGGTAAATAATAAATAAATCCATAACATCGGCAACCTTAGTAGCGCCAACGTACAGTCCATTAGTTCGCCCCACCCCAATCCCACACCATTAGATGACATTCTCACCCTATGTACATGTACATAAGTATATCAAATTTCCCCATATGCCTAGTAGCGATCCCCGTACTGTATGCACAGTAGTCAAAGTAAGTTGCTAAGGGTAATTATGATGGATAATGTTAGTTATCACAGGCAAATCGAGCGGACCCCTACATTTCTTGGCGGAAAGTCGATATATTTCAATAGTTATTTGGAAAAAAATATTGTTTTAAAATGAACCTTGGCAATAGGTTTAAAAATTAATAGACATTAAAAGTATGGAAAAATAAAGATTTTACCTAATAATAACAATATTAGAACTGTGGTTGAAAAAAGTTAATCAGAACAACAGGAGCGAGGAGCGGCCATAGAAATTCCTTGCTTTATTTCAGTAATATAAACGCATATGACGTCAGATGCTTGCAGGCTCGGCAGGCGCCAGATCATCTGTACGCTGCGTTAGGTTTATTCCGTGTCGTTCTCGTTAGAACAAAGTTTGATTTCACGGAAGTAACAGTGCCTTTACTACTTAGAACATCAAATAGAGTTTGTTTATTGCTGTCAATGTGGAGGAGGGTTTCCAGAAAGGAGATTCACATACTCTTCCGAACGTAGATGTGATTATGAGATCCGATTTTCTTTCAAAGCACAGATAAATTCGACTATGACAAATATCATGACAATCGCAAAATTAACTACATCACTATAGCAACACCTAGAGTATCGCAGCAGATATCGCAGAGCAAGCATGTGACATCACTCGCTTAGCCTCGCGCCAAGGGAGCGTTTTCTAGCCTCGACGCGTTGAGGTAATTTCTACGCTGAAAGTAAATAAGTTCTTTTGAAAAAATTTTTTTAGGGGTTTATAACACCCATAAATCTATCATTTCCAATTAAAAACTAAATTTTATGGGCAGACCTATTGTCAATCTTACTAAAAAGCCCTTCAAAAATACTCTATTGATGAAATGGCAAGTAATCACAATAAACTATACTTCGGCTACCACCCCTTAACTTACCCTCATGGGATTGGTATGGGCTCCCGTAAAAGGCCAAATAATTCGAAATAATACCACATTTAAATTGATAGACTTCAAAGTGCTGTTGACCAGTTCCTTAGAAGGAGGAGCTGCAAATAAGTGGCGATGTTCAACTTGCAAAGGTTTAAATTATTGTGACCCAAGCAGGTAGAATTTTACCTAAGAATTGTCATAGCACGGGTAATTCCAATTGAATTTCTCTAAAAATTGCAGATTACCAATATAAAATACAAGGAAATATTTAAAGCTACTTATAAGCATTCTGACTGTATTTTTATAGGATTTGCGCCTATCATGAGCTTCTACTACTCTCACTCATTTCCAAATCGACTATAAATCATTTAATAATCTGTTGTAAAACCATTATTGTGGTGTGAATATTTAATCACATCTTTAGTACCACACACGTCAATTCAGCATAACATTTTTATGCATTACATATTTTTAAGCCTACATATTTTTGCCGGTATTTAGATTTTTTATACAAAATATAAAATTACAAGAAAGTACGGTGTCTTATCAAAATGGTGTTAGTAGATTTATTTCATTTCACAGAATTACTTGAATTAACTAAATATTTGTTTTTCGACATTATTCTTTTTTATTTCATTATATCAAATTAAGTGTGCGTATAGTATAAATAATTTTTAAATAAAAATATTCACGTCTGAAATTTGTTATGATACTATATTCGATATTTTTTGTGATATCGTCCATGACAAGTATTCACAGCTGCAATATTGATTGCTAGGATAATCCAACGTAGTCCTACTGGTGAGACCACCCTTAAGAACGAAGCCACAAAGGCGAATCTCGCACCTTTCCTTTGTTACAATGCTCACATTCTGGATTTGTCTATTGCATGGTGATTAGAAAACTTATGAAAATTGAGAATTAACTATGTTAATTAGTTGCAATTCATAGTAGCATCAACCAATGTGAAAATTTTAATTAATTTACAAGCCATTATGTAATTGATGTATTTATATATGAAATATTTAATTTAAATGGAACAACAGCAAATAATTGAAAAATGTTTTATTTGATATGGACATCAATTACCACCTTATCGCCTTTCGAATTAAAATTTCAATAAATTAATTTATGTAAATTGCAGAATGAAGACATTACATAAAGTAAACGGAAAATGGCTTTTGGCAATCTCCGAGTTTTTTATGTGTTGTGCAGTTGATTTAAAAAAAAAGCTGGTACAACGCTTGTAATCGAAAATCTTAATAGTTTAGTTGTGTGCATATGTCTGTAAATAGGGCTGGCCAGGCATGTCGAGAGAGTGGTGGAGAAGAGGTGATTTACCCCGGACCTGGGTTTTTTGGAGGAGACCGGCTTTCTTAGTGTTTTTAAACTTATTAAACTTTTCTTTTTAATTTTATTCAAATGGAATTTTAAAAAATAATTATAAAATAACTTTTTTAAAACATTTTCAAGCCTGCTGTATTATTGTTTAAAAAAATAATATTTGTTACGGATAATTCTACTAATGGTTGTAATTAAAATACTAAATGAATACTTAATGATAATTCTATTTTTAAAATAAGAACACAAAAATACCACTTGAGATTAAAAAAAATATAAACAATGCAAACTGAACATAAGTATACAATGAAAAAAAAAATAAAATAAATGAACTTCAACTACGTAATACAGAATTAACTAATATTTTGTCATTACTCCATTAGCGTCTAAAACTGCCTGAAGTCTTGCAGGCATGGACAAAATCAGATTTCTTGCAAGGTCAACTTCTTGCGACAAGTTCTCCCAAGCGTCTTCAATTATCCCTTCCAATTCTTGGGCATTATTTGGATGGTTATTTAATTTTCTTATATGTTTCATCATTAGTTCCCAAACATTTTCAATTGGATTTAAATCCGGACTTTTAGATGGCCACGGTATTAACTCTATGTTTTATTAAGAAACCATTGCCTGGCACGATGGGCCGTATGTATGGAGCAGTTGTCTTGTTGGAAAATAATTTTTTTTCCGGAAACACCTCTATTACTGACGGCAACATAATATTGTCTAATATTTCAATATATTTAATGGAATTGAGATGACCACCACTGTTTCAGCACACACCTAACCCATTTAAGCTCATCCAAGCCCAGACATTGACTGAAAACCTTCCTGATATTTGTGGATCGAAAGTATATTTTTTGTCGTATCTAGTGGAAGGAGACCTATATACGCGAACGTGTCCATCGTTACAGGATTTAAAAACCTTTTCGTCAGAAAAGACAACTTGTCCCCAGAAGTTTTCTCATTGATTATATAGTTCAGTACAAAAATAATCCTACCCTGCTTCTTTTCTTCTGAAAGTTTGTATTTTTTAGCCGCTGAACAACTCTTCAATTCGCTTCCTAGTTTTATTCTTCTGCAAGCAGTAGGTATGGAAGCAGAGAAATTTGTCTCTAAAATTGCATTTACTGCAGTCTGAAAAGGGTTTTCTCTTAGGTAATTTATAAGATTTTCATCTTATTGCTCTTTCTGGGCCTACCGGAACCAACTTTACCGTTTGGTTAGTTTCCCATTGTTTTTTAACACTCATTATCGTGGTTCTACTCACATTGCATTCAGCAGCAAGTCTTCTTATGGACCAACCATCTTCAATTTTAGAAACAATTCGAAGTTTGTGAATATCTGTTAGATGCCGAACCATTTTTAATAATGACGCCACTGATTAACGTCAAAGTGACATTTGTAAGATTATTAATATCAATCAAAGAACGAATGATTTACATAGCTAAGAGAAAGTGTACCAGTTTTTTTTTAAATCAACTGTACTTTATGTGATGCCGATTAAAAGTTAATATGCCACAATTTCGAAAAATCGTTCAGCCTTTAATAAATTTTAACCTAGCATTTTGTTCAGACATCCAGCATAAAACTGTAAAACGCTCTATACATTTTTGTATGAATTATAATCAGTTGTAGATTTAGTACGTAATAGAAGTTAAAGAGACGCAGTGTCGGACCGTCCTCATTTGTCCCCGTCGGCATCAAATGTAATTTGGCCTCTACGTCTTACCCACCCTCCCAAAAAGGATCAATAAGTTTCAAGATAAAAAAATCATGTACTTAAATAAGTAAAAAATAAAAATTAATATTTTTGTTTCCATATTGTTTATCTGCGAATATGGTAGCACAGCGGCCAGCAGATTAACATATACAGAAATCGATCCCCAGCTTAAATACTAGCGGCATTATTGGGTAATGTATATGTCTACGTTTTTCATAAATATAACCCCCTTCCACAGTGTATACGCAGAAGCTTTGCAATCTTAGGCGAGGATTGTGTAGTGGATATACCATCCTTCGGAGGACCTATCACCAAGAGTCGGTGATGGCGCCTCAGTCACGGAAATAAGCCGACGCCGACGTTAAATTAGTGTTCATACACTCAAGACAGGCTTACGTTTAGATTTGGGGGTTGCCTATTATGTGTAGTGTATTATTTATCAGTTTATCAGAGAAAATCGAACATAAACTCACCTTATTTTTTTGTCCCTCCCAAGAAACACTAAAGAACGCAAGGGTTTTAAAATTTAGTAGAGAGAAATGCCGCATCGAGCTACATTTCATATTTTTAGAAATATTGTCCATTCTCATAATACGAGTACATATTATGGTAATAGATATTAGCTATTTTATATCGAAGAACAAAACTCCGCATCCGCGGTCGATTGCAGAGATATGTAGTGCGGAATGTATGGAAATTATGGTAAATCACTATGAATAGACACATCATTCAACCACGGAAATCATTCGAATAGTACACGTAAATAAAAACTTAAATGTGCACAAATATTATAGAGAAAAATGCTCCATTTCAAATTTAATATTCGTGAAATTAGTTGCATTTTGCATACAAGGAACCTAATTTAAAAAAAGTGATATTCAGTGATTCAAATAACGAGAATAATAGAGGCTTTCATTTTAAGGAGACTTTCTCAATAATTTTATAACAGTAAATTTTACTTTAAGTTAAAAATGGATCGCATATTGAATAATAGAAAACGGGTTAGTGTATGCATTGTTCTACAACCATATGATCACCTGTTAAAATTTTAATACTTTTCGTAACCTTTCTGTTGAGAGAAAATTGGCTGTAATTTGGATTTTTTTTAACGAATCTGAAGAATGAAAAAGGACTGTAAAAATTGAATTTTCCATTGGACCCGTGAAAAAAGTTACCTTTCCCTTTCAAAAATAAAGTTGCTTGTCGTGGATTAATCGGAAGTACAAAGAAACCATTTAGTAGGACAAAAGTAGCGGACTTTTACCTTAATAAACATATCCAGACAAAAAAATTATATTTTGAAAAATAAAAAAGGCACTAGGCATTATATGCTCCTATATCACCTGGTATAGCATATTTGTTCCCTTAATACTTTAAAGATATAGTGTTATGAGCCCAATTATGCATTTTCAGATATATTTATGCATGTTTATGGTATCCTCCTTGAGAAGAAATAATTAAGCAAAATCTAAGAGCTCTTTTTTAAAAACTTTTATTTAACTTGCAATCAAAATTTCGATCAGTCCTAATTAAACTAGAGCTTTGAAATTTTGCACATATGTGTAAGTTTATCGACAATACACTTTCACATTTTCATATAAGAAAAAACAAGAGGGCGGCTTCAATATGGCGGACAATTTTACCGTTTATGATCCGATTCGACTCAAAATCGATATCTGGGGGTTTTCGAGATCGCCAATTCTGAATTCTTGGTCAAAATTTAGAAATTCAAATTAATGGCGCCAATATAGCGTATGACTTTTGTCATTTATGATACAAATCGATCAAAATTGATATCTGGGGGTTTTCGGGGTTGCCGATTACGAGTTTCTAGTCAAAAATTTAGTTCAGGATGGCGACTTCAAGATGGCGGGCGACTTTACCGTTTTAGATCCGATTCAACTCAATATCGATATCTGGTGATTTTCTAAGTCACGGATTGTGAATTTTTAGTAAAAATTCAGAAATTCAAAATGGCGCCGCCAATATGACGACTTTTGCCATTTAGGGCCAAATCGATCAAAATCGATATCTGGGGGTTTTCGGAGTCGCGGACACGACTTTACCGTTTATGATCCGATTCGTCTCAAAATCTATATCTGGGTATTACAGCATATCAAAAGACTAAAAAGTAAAAAATAAAATTATATGAAAAAATATTTTCAAAAAAACTTATTTCAATGCTCTAAGAAGTAGAAAATAAACTTTGATGTAAATCAAACCCATCATTTTGTTACATTATATAATTTTTTTAAAATTGAAAAACCAGTGTTAAGTCCCCGTTAGAGGTGGTTTTTTGCAAAGAAAGGGACTTTTCGTTTCTGAAATTTTCGGGTATCTATTCCTAACCTTATCGAGAGTACGCATCTCAAATATTATTTCTTTATAAATTATTTCTCCTAAAATATCTAATTTGTGTGGACCAATGTTTCTAAAAATTATTATAAAAAACTGATTTTCACATCACTAGAAATAAAAAAGGTATTCTGGTTGCATTTCGATACACCAAGCCCTTCTCGAGTAATTTATGTTTAAAAAACAACGTGCATTTACAACATACTATTAATAAAAATTCTTTTATACATAAAGAATCCTTTGAAATATTACTTTGGCATTTCTGTTATTTATTAGATTTTGATTCTTTTTTTAACCTCACCACAATAAAATTGAGAGGTTACTAAAATTGGTCCAAAAACGAAAATTGAGATAACATCAAATCTTTACGTTTTGAGGTCCCAGGAACCAAAAAAAATGGTTCTTGAAAAATTTCTGTGTGTGTATGTATGTGTTTGTATGTGTGTGTGTGTATGTAAGCGTGTTAGCAAGATAGTGCCGAAGCTACTAAACGGACTTAGATGAAACTTTTCATGGGGGTTTCTTTATTGCTCCAGAAGATCTGAAAAGGTTTTGGTTGAGATCGGATTATGTTTAGTGCCGTTTTGGCACAATAAGTTGTTTATTTCATAATTACTTACAATGTGCAATCGAACCATTGGAAAGCAGTGAAAATTCCGATTTCAGCGATATATCACACTTGAGAGAGCGAGGGAGATTTGGTAAGAAAATTGTAGACCAAAATTACTTGATAAAAAAAACTTCAGAAATTTTTGCAAAGTCTTGTAGGCTGGTGCCGGTGTTGTATTTTATGCATAAATAAGATGGCCTTGGCTGGCGTTTTGACGTATTTCACTGACAGAAATTTTAATAGCGTGGTGTGAATTATTTTATTACCGCTTTTAATTGAACAGGAAAATACTGAGATAATCAGAAAAGAGGTGGACAGACTAATTCCAACAAATAAGAAAAGATCTAAGGCAACCATATGGAAACAATTTTTAAAATCAAAGAAAATTGAAGGAAGAACGTCTGTCATAGTCCTGGCTGCAATTTTGGAGGATTGGGGGTGTAATATGAAGGAAATAAATTCCGAAGATTATAAAGAATCTGTTGTGAAGGTGATAAAAATTGTCAATTATTTTAAATATTTATATACCATTAAAATATTTTTGTTAGATGGAGAGGTTAGAATTCACAAATGCAATATTATTTCAGGTTATATGGAATTCATCCGCAAAACAACTTCAAGAAATGTGCTTCATCAAATATTAGTTCAAATTTAATCCTTTCTCAGACGTTGAGGTTGCTGCAGCAAGGACTGTGCATGATGCGAAACTCCGGCAATTCCACAAAAAAAACCAGTGCTGCTGCTCTTACTAATGAAGAGTATAACAATATTTTAAAAGTATGGAATGAAAACGAAACATTCGAAGCCTCGGTCAAAGCCATAGGCAAAACAAATTCACAGAAGTTGAACAACGCCAAGAATCAATAATACATCCGAATAATGTTTGTAACAATTATTGTGTGTTTAATATTTCCAATAATTATAAGAGTTAAAGTAATATCTAGTTAAGTAAAATTATCTATTATCTTTAGATCTTTTTGTGGCTGTTTGTTGGATGTTGCCTTGAAACCTAAAGGTCTTCCAACTGCAGCCACAAATGTGCAACTGGCTTCCTGTCAGTGGTTTCCATTTGTGTCGTTTTTTTCCTAAGTTGTGCCTATCCTTTCAATTTAGTTACACCGTGCTGATGAGGACCAAAAAGTCCGAAACACGTGTACACGGTTGCACTATGTCAATTCTGCGGGCTTGCCCACGAATTTGTTTCTTGGCTAATTGTCCTGTTCCCGCGATAGCACCTTTCCTTTGTATATATATATATATATATATATATATATATATATATATATATATATATATATATATTGTTTTTTAGGTTTTCGCGGGTGTTAAATAAAGTGTTGTTGTACTTCCGGGTGCTCTCCCGCGTCGATGGTCGACTCCTCCAGGAGTCATGGTTGTCTAAACGACGTTTCGGTAGAATCTCATCTGCCATCTTCGGGTTCTCGCTAAAAGCTTCCTACTGCTGCTCCTCGTTGTTCGAACTGAACTGACGTTCCCCGCGGTGTGCGGCTCCTTATATATGCTCCAGTCTAGGGCGCGCCTGCGCGTTTGGCTACGTGTTACCGGTCCCCCACCACCTGTGGTAGGCGTGGCGGGCGCCTGAACCAACCCGACAAGTGGCCTCGCTGAAACGTCACACTCCACTTGACTTCTCGGCGGAGGTCAGGCATCCTCGTGTCCGATCGGTACCGCGGAATGCCGTGGTTCTCCTTGGTTGGTCCGCGCTCGGCTCTGACTCCTCGTGATAGGTCCATTTCGGGCAGATTGCTGTGCTTCTTCGCTATTTGTCAATACTTGAACATGCCTCCTCGTGATTGGTTCGTCCACGGTGGATCGTCGTGTGTTGTCGGTTACGTATTTTTCCACAAGAGCGGGCTTCCAGGAACTGGGCAATCTCTGCGTATCATCTCGTTTATTAAGATTTTGTGGTCTTTTTTCGATCTCTATGGCCTCTCTGGTAATCCTTAATCTATAATGCTCGATATTAGCTACTGTTCTGGTGTTGTCGAAATCTATTTTGTGTCCTGTGGATTTTACATGCTGTGCTAGGGACGATGTTTTCTTCTCTTTTCGTACTGCATTCATATGTTCTTCCTTTCTTACACTAATACGTCTGTTGGTCTGTCCTATGTATGATTTGTTGCAATCTTGGCACGGGATTTCGTATACTCCTTGATTTTCTAGGGTAGTTTTTGATTTTGGATTACGGAGGACTGCACTGATTTTTCGGTCTGTTTTAAATATTGTTTCTATGCTATGTTTACGTAGCAGTTTGCCAATTTTATCTGTCGTCCCTTTCACGTAAGGTAGATTTGCCTTTGCTACTGGTTTCTCGGTTTCCTCCTGGGTTTTTTGTCTGTGTGGCCCTTGCGACTTTTGTATTGTGTACCTCGAAAATCCATTTTTCATTAGTGCTTTCTGAAGTGAAGACATCTCTTCGTTGATATGGTCGACGTCTGCCAACCTCTGAGAACGTGTCACTAGAGTCTTCACTACTGAATTTAATTGTGCTGGATGGTGATGTGATGCCGCATTTAGATATCTGTCCGTGTGAGTGGGTTTTCTGTATACTGTGTGACCTAGTGTCCTATCTTGTTTCTTTTTCACTAATACGTCTAAAAATGGAAGCTTGCCTTCTGTTTCTACCTCCATGGTAAATTTGATCTTGTCGTGAATGCTATTCAGGTGGTCTAAGAACCTATTTAGTTGTTCCCTTCCATGAGTCCAGATTACGAATGTGTCGTCCACATATCTCAACCAAGGTTTTGGTTTGAATGGTGCCGTTTGTATTGCACGAACTTCTAGGTCCTCCAAGAGATTAGCGTTGACTGGAAATAACGGTGAACCCATCGGTGCTCCTTCCGTTTGCTTGTAGCGCTGGTCATTGTATATAAAGTATGTGTTGCTTAAACAGTGTTTAGTTAGGCTAAGAATATGCTCCTCTGGATGATACTTTCGTTTGATCAATTCGAGTGACTCCTCTATTGGTACGTTAGTGAATAGTGACACTACATCGAAGCTCACTAGAATATCTTCAGGTTGGACAGTCTCGTTGTTCAGTAACTCAATAAAATGTTGTGCGTTTTTCACATAAGACGTTGCTTTTTCCGCTAGTGGCTGCATCTGTCTAGCCAGATATCTCGCTAACACCTGTAACGGTGACCCTACAGAGCTAACAATAGGTCTTAGTGGGGCTCCTTCCTTATGGATCTTGGGTAGGCCATATAATTTGGGACACCTTGAAGATATTCTAGTGAGCTTCGATGTAGTGTCACTATTCACTAACGTACCAATAGAGGAGTCACTCGAATTGATCAAACGAAAGTATCATCCAGAGGAGCATATTCTTAACCTAACTAAACACTGTTTAAGCAACACATATTTTATATACAATGACCAGCGCTACAAGCAAACGGAAGGAGCACCGATGGATTCACCGTTATTTCCAGTCATCGCTAATCTCTTCATGGAGGATCTAGAAGTTCGTGCAATACAAACGGCACCATTCAAACCAAAACTTTGGTTGAGATATGTGGACGACACATTCGTAATCTGGACTCATGGAAGGGAACAACTAAATAGGTTCTTAGACCACCTGAATAGCATTCACGACAAGATCAAATTTACCATGGAGGTAGAAACAGAAGGCAAGCTTCCATTTTTAGACGTATTAGTGAAAAAGAAACAAGATAGGACACTAGGTCACACAGTATACAGAAAACCCACTCACACGGACAGATATCTAAATGCGGCATCACATCACCATCCAGCACAATTAAATTCAGTAGTGAAGACTCTAGTGACACGTTCTCAGAGGTTGGCAGACGTCGACCATATCAACGAAGAGATGTCTTCACTTCAGAAAGCACTAATGAAAAATGGATTTTCGAGGTACACAATACAAAAGTCGCTAGGGCCATACAGACAAAAAACCCAGGAGGAAACCGAGAAACCAGTAGCAAAGGCATATCTACCTTACGTGAAAGGGACGACAGATAAAATTGGCAAACTGCTACGTAAACATAACATAGAAACAATATTTAAAACAAACCGAAGAATCAGTGCAGTCCTCCGTAATCCAAAATCAAAAATTACCCTAGAAAATCAAGGAGTATACGAAATCCCGTGCCAAGATTGCAACAAATCATACATAGGACAGACCAACAGACGTATTAGTGTAAGAAAGGAAGAACATATGAATGCAGTACGAAAAGAGGAGAAAACATCGTCCCTAGCACAGCATGTAAAATCCACAGGACACAAAATAGACTTCGACAACATCAGAACAGTAGCTAATATCGAGCATTATAGATCAAGGATTACCAGAGAGGCCATAGAGATCGAAAAAAGACCACAAAATCTTAATAAACGAGATGATACGCAGAGATTGCCCAGTTCCTGGAAGTCCGCTCTTGTGGAAAAATACGTAACCGAAAACACACGACGATCCACCGTGGACGAACCAATCACGAGGAGGCATGTTCAAGTATTGACAAATAGTGAAGAAGCACAGCAACCTGCCCGAAATGGACCTATCACGAGGAGTCAGAGCCGAGCGCGGACCAACCAAGGAGAACCACGGCATTCTGCGGTACCGATCGGATACGAGGATGCCCGACCACCGCCGAGAAGTCACGTGGAGCGTGACGTTTCAGCGAGGCCACTTGTCGGGTTGGTTCAGGCGCCCGCCACGCCTACCACAGGTGGTGGGGGACCGGTAACACGTAGCCAAACGCGCAGGCGCGCCCTAGACTGGAGCATATATAAGGAGCCGCACAACGCGGGGAACGTCAGTTCAGTTCGAACAACGAGGAGCAGCAGTAGGCAGCTTTTAGCGAGAACCTAAAGATGGCAGATGAGATTCTGCCGAAACGTCCTTTAGACAACCATGACTCCTGGAGGAGTCGTTTTGATTTCGCATGATTTCATTTAGATTGGCATTAAAGACTTTACATAAGTCACTTAAAAATTCAAATACAGTCCAAGTATTCAAATTGAATTTGAAACCAGCAACACATTTCAGTCGTCGACTTACGTCATAGTAATTTTTTTCTCAATAATATTTGATGCGTATTGAGAACTTTTAAATTATATGACTGTGCACCAGTGGAATGTCACAAACTTTAAAGATAGGTGTAACAATAGCAATATCAAATGCTTTCTGTACCTACATTGGTGAATTTATTATAGATTATCACTTTACCAATTTTCAGTTTGTTAACTAGAATGTTTTTGGATTGAAACACATAATTTAGTGCATTTTCGGCTTCAAAGATCCACCGAGTGAGGAGGTTCCAGCCGCTTCCAGTAGCTGCCGAATTTTTTTTTAATAATTCCAGTTCAATTATTTATATTATTTAAACATGAGTGATTACACTTTCTCTGAATTAACAGATGTAGTTTTGACATTGAGATAATATTTTGGTAATGCTGCTGCAGCAGTCAAATGTTATAAAGGTACATTCCCCGAACAGAATAATATTTTGAGGTATAACGACCTCAGAGCGCAAAAATGAGCTGGAGTCAACGCTATAGGATCAAATGGATCTGAAGATAATACACAAGGAGACGAGGATTCAATATAGCTTCTATTTGTATGCGTAGAGTCATAAATTCTTCGTATGTTAACAATTGATTACCGATTAAATTATAGATATGTCCAATTCACCGAAATGTGTAGTAGCAGGAAGAATATTATTTCCAATCAATTCCACGATGTGCTTGTTTGTCATGGTTTGATTATATTATATTATAGAGAACCAGCCAGTTTATACGGTTTTCTTAGAATGGTATTAGCTTCAATAAAATTGGTATCATTATCTGAATAAATCGTTGCAACAACTCCTATTCGTGATATAAAATGCTTAGGAGCGTGAAGAAAATTAGACGTAGATAAATCTGTGACTAATTCAAAATGTAACACCTTAGTTGCTAAACAAACGAATAAACATGTATATGCTTTCACAGAACGAACACTACGTTTCTTTGTAATGGATGTCAATAGGCAACATCGCATCTTCGACTTCATATTTATTTTTTTTATACGTTTATTTAACGTCGGCCTATTTCCGCTACTGAGGCCTAACACCGACCGACGCCTGTAGACGAGCTACCCCCAACCAGGAATTTTGCCGAACCTCTTCCCTTAAGAAGAGTAGGGATCTTTTACTTGCCTAACATTTAATAGACAAGGGACCGACGGCTTTACATCATCTCCGAAGGATGGTATATCCCTTATACAACCCTCGCCTAAGGTTGTATAGCTTCTGCGCATACACTGATATATAAGCCGTTGGAAGATGTTTGAGGCGAGGACGCGGTCTTCGTTGGAACGGTCACCCATCCAACTACTAACTGCGTCTGGCGTTGCTTTACATTGCATATCGAAGTATGTACATAGTAAAGACGCACCCACGCTCGCCCCATTTATTTTTTGTTTTATACTATTTTATCGCCTTATTTAGATACCATCTTGGTGGAGTTTAGCATTAGCTATTCCACCAATCAACCAAGACACATGCACACAGAATTACACAACGGCCATTCTCTACCAAACTAATATCTGCTACAGCTGAACCTCGAACTCAGGAGTGGTACAGCGACTTGCCGTGTTGTATCTCACACAACTACTACTACTAATTTTTCTGCACGAACAAAGTATTTATTTAAACCACACTATTGCAAAATTCTACAACTACTAGCTGAATAGTTTGATTTGCTACACCCACTAGTGATTGATTTTAGTTTCGACGAATATTGTATTTTTGCATAAATTATAAGTTCCACCATGTATTCAACATAAAGTAAACTATACCATGCGTTATAATTATATCGTTATATAAAAAATAAGTGACTTATCTCGGTATTAATAAAGTTGATAATATATTTACCACAGTAATGACAGACTAAGTGCAATGAACTTTCTCTCGTCAACAGGTTGAATGCACCTAATCAATAAAACAACCACAATACCCTTGTATATTTTTCTTGTGGAAGCCTATAATAGAAACTTCAATTATCTTTAATAGGTTAATTAACAATTAATTTTCTAATACTAAAATAGTCAAAGGTCAGATGTTTAATACAACTATAATTTCTTTTTGTTTAGACAAACATAGCATAGACGTTAGGATGTAGGTCATGTTAAAATAAAAAAGAATTAATGTACATATAATGTTTGCAGGGTGTGGTAAATGTGAAATTGTTCGACAGAAAATATTAACTCATGCACTTATTTGAATCGCGGATTGCAAGTTTTCTATTTATATTATATTGATCCTCTCGCAGAAAAATTATATACATGGGGTATAAAAAGGACTCCGCACAATGCTATTTAACAATTTAAAACAAAATATAAAATTATTTTTAACTTTCCCATCTATAGATGGATAAAAAGTATTGGCATTGTGAAAATATTAAAATTCTAGATTACCATGACAATGGACCTTTTGAAGCACAACTGTAGGAAATATACCCGAGTGGTGCGTTGTTCTCGAAGACGGCCCAAAGTAGAAAGCTGAAACTTTATATATAATATTAGCGAAATATGTGTGTGCGTTTACTGAAAAAGTCCAATGGCGAATTTACAGAGTCAGCAGGAAAACATAAGAGTACTTTTAGGTACTCACTTCTTAGGGTGTCGCATATTTCAAGGTGAATTTCTACAGGATTATCTGGATAAGGATGTACGTCGTCTTACCAGAGAAGAAAGACGCCTAACTGGAAAAATATTCACCCGCGACAAAATTAAACTGGCGGTGTCTACCCGTTAAATCACCGGGCGGAGATGACATCTTCTTTGTCCTACTTCAACACGGAATTGAGGACCTTATCCCATGCCTGAGTATATTTATAGCAAACTATATACTTCCACCAAACGAGTCTAAATCCTATCGCCCCATTAGCTTATCCTAAACACAATGGAAAAACTATTCAACACATCAGAAGCGAAATTCTTACAGGAATACTGCTTCACTCTAAACAATTTGCCTATCAACCTGATAAATCAACAATAAATGCTCTACATTGCCAGGTCCAAGGCATTTAAAAGATATTCACGGGTAAAGAAGTGGCTATGTGTGAAACTGCAACGCTTTGCTTGTTTAGAGAATACAGGAGCAATGTACTCGTGTTCCACAGCAGCCATGGAAGAAATACTTGACCTACCTCCTTTGCCCTTGCGTGTGAGGAACGAGGCAGCACTTAGTACCCAACGACTGCATCAGGCAGATAAATTTAAACCAAGCGATCTGGAGTTAGTCCATTTGGAGTCGTTATCCAAGACCACTGACTCCATGTCAGTCAAACAGGACTTCGACTGTTCGTTTGACATGCTGATTGAAAGCCGTCAAATGAGCAAGATAAAGGCACTGCAATTGGAGCAAGGGTCACTCATATGGTATACCGATGGATCTAAGATGGCCGAAGGGTAAGAGGGGACGGGGCGTATCAGGACCTAAATGTAGGGTATCCAGAGCCCTCGGTAACACCCCAATCATCTTCCAGGCAGAAATTCATGCTATAGATCTGTGTGCCGAGGAAATCCTAAATAAAAGCATTCGAAGAGCAAAGATCTATATACTATTAGATAGCCAGGCAGCAATAAAAGCTTTAATGTCCTATACCTTCGAGTCTAAAATTGCCTGGGAATATAGACAATCCCTAAAGCAACTGGCTAACAACAACAAGGATACCTTGGGTGCCAAGAGCATGAAGGAGTACAAGGTAATGAACTTGCTGACAGTCTTGCGAAAAAAGGAGCTGAAGCACCATTCTTTGGACCTGAACCTTTTTTTGACCTGGCCAAGGGACACATAACGGAGGAGATCCAGAAATGGGAAAATGATAAGAAAAAGTCCTAGTAGAGGAATGATCCAGGCCAAAGACAAGCGAAAAGGTTTATAATATATTTGGCAAAGAATGCCACAATTCTCGAACTTGAATAGTCCTAATTAAGGCTAGTAACTGGCCTTATAACTTTCCACTGCTCCTTGAGATATCATCTAAAGAATATGGGCAAGGCCGTAGACGACAAATAATGCAGATATTGCGATACTGCAACTGAAACTGCGGAACATATACTTTGCGAATATAGGGTGTTAATTCGCACTAGGCTAAAGTTTCTAGAGCAGGCGGAATTATTAATGCCTGAAGACATAGGGAAGTTAGCCCCCAGAAATACACTGCCATCATAAAACCAATGATAACTAGTGGAGCTATGATTTGGCGGCCTACGAGCAAACAAACTACAGCTAAGGTCAAGCTCAGCCAAGTACAGAGAGTTGCCTGGCTAAGCATAACCGGAGCTATGCGAACAACGCCAACGAGAGATATAGAGGTAATGTTGTGTCTGCCACCACTAGATATATATCTAGGAGAAGTGGCTCTGACAACAGTGGTACGCTTCAAATCCGTTGGCATACAACCAAAAGTAAGTTGTGGAGAGGCCAGAAGCCGCCTGTGGAATGAGGCTATCAGAAAGACGCCTCTTCTACAAGCGTGCACTGATGGCATTTCTCTCCGGTTTGTCTTTGATAGATCCTAGATAATACAGAAGAACAGTGAGAACGAGGTTGCTGACGAAGGTGTGATCAACATCTTCACAGACTTATCAAAAAAGAAGGATGGGGCAGGATGTGGAATATACTCCAGAAGTCTGCAAATCCAATATAAATGGGTTATGGATGGACGATCCAGCGTAGTACAAACGGAACTCGCGGGCATAACCATAGCTGCAAAAGAGATTGTCCGTAGAGAAACTTCGGGCAATACAATCAGGATCTACACAAATTGTAGACAATCATTACTAGCCCTGAGAAGTTACAAAATTACCACAGGAGCAGTATGAGAATGTCACCAAGCACTTGTGGCTGCCTCCAGCATGAATAACATACTGGTATGCTGGGTGAAAGGACATGCACAGTGTAGTGGCAACAAAGTAGCCGACAGACTGGCCAAGAAGGCAGTAGGCCTAAGTATCTTTAGACCAGGCCCGGCCAGTCTGTTACTGATCACGGCGATAACACAAATAATTAAAGAAAACACCCACAATGAATTCAAGAAGCTGTGGGATGAAACAAACAGCTGTTAGCTTGCTAGGGAACTACTAAATATCCTTAACAAGAGTACAGCAATGGACTACCTGGCAATGTCCAGAAGGAACCTACGTTTTATAACGGAAATCCAAACTGGACACTGTCCGTTAAGGAAACATCTACATAATATGAGATTAAGTGAAACACCTCTCTGTAGAGGTTGCGAACAAGAAGATAAGAAGGTTCAACATGTATTCTGTGACTATTCTGCCGTCTCATCAATCAGAGAATCCATTTTGGGAGAACTTTGGTCATCTTTGGCCGATGTAAGGGAGATGCCCCTAGTCAACTTCACCACCTATTTCGCAAGATTAGGTTGGCTGGAGGCTTAGGCAAGGGTCTGCCTACTGGGAGGAAGTACAAATGCTAAGTGCTGTGGTTCAATAATTTTCATTGACCATCATCGCACCCAATTCCAGATTCTAGGAAAATCACAAACTTTGTAAAAAGTCTTGGAATCCTGGGCAACAACTAGGTGTAGGGTAAATCACAAAAGATCTTTTGGATCGAAATGAAGTAAAGCTGTTCGGAGTCCAGCGACCTTTGAAACAATCAACAATCCAACTAAAATGTGCCGTTTGACCAAGTTAACGTAGTAAAGTTAATACTTCTAGTTCTTAATACAGAAAAAGGAAGAGGTTCACAATTTCGGCCTTCTTAAACACTTTTTCACAGACATATTCAGTGGTTGTAGGTAAATTTACCTTAAACTTGTAGTTTGATAGTCACAAAACAGTGTTACCAATCTCGAGGTTTTAAAGGACGAAAGTATGATATGGATTTTTGATTATTGCAGCTGTTATCTGACTATTACTTCATAACCAATCTTTATGAATTAATTTGTAAATCATGCTTATCATACTTTACAGTATAAAATTTTATGTAAAATTCCAATTTTCTTGAAAAGAAAATAATGACATCTGTTGGTAGGAACTGGTAACTCTATTTTAAATGGATTTTAAGGGTACAGGTCAATCGGAACCAACAGCTGTTGGTCAACAACATCACTTCAAGGGAACTAATCTTTAAAAAAGTTATTAAGCAGTACCGTACAGTCTTTGAGCTTTTGGGATGCCACAAGGTTTCTAAAAAAGGGTTTAAAATGCTCCCAAAAACTGAAGTTTTCAAAAATTCCTAATTTCTTGTTTCTGTAATACAAGAGTAAATAATAGTTCTGTCATCCGTAAATAATATACTATTGCTATTATTCAGGTAATTTGGGAAAATAAAAGAGTTCCCAACGCGGTTATTCCATACATACATTTTCACCCTTCTGTATAATTTTTTTTTGTTAAATCAGATCTGGCGAAGGTTGTTTTTCTCCGTTATTTAAGACAATATTGTGCATTACTGCGGTACAGCTATAACTATTATAAAATTTAAAATGCTTTCCAGGTTTAGTCAAAGCCCTAAATGATAAAACTTTTACACTTATTTTTACTACAATTAAAAATTAACGCAACCAACAACAATAAGCTTTCTTAGGTTATAAAATCATAATCTGAATTGATTGGGAGGGTAGTCAAAGAAAAATATTGAACCACAACATTTAGGCCCCATTGGGTCCTTTGTACTTCCTCTTTGTAGGCAGACACTCGCCTAGGCCTCCAACCAACCTAATCTTGCGAAGTAGGTGGTGATGCTGTATCTCCCTTACATCGGCCAAAATAGGTCAACGTAATCCTAAAATGGATTCTCTAATAAATGGCAAATAGTCCGTCTCATCTTCTTGTTCACAACCTTTGCAGAGAGGTGTTACGTTTAATCTCATATTGTGTAGATGCTTCTTTAGCGGACAGTATCCGGTCTGGATTCCCGTTATAAAACGTAGGTTCCTTCTGGACATTTCCGGGTAATCCCTTGCTGTACGCTTACGTAGTTCCCTAGCAAGCTGTACAGCTGTTTGTTTCATCCTACAGCTTCTTGAATTCATTGTGAGTGTTCTCTTTAATTACTTTTGTTATCGCCGTGATCGGTAAGAGACTGGCCGGACCTGGTCCAAAGATATTTAGCCCTGCTGCCTTCTTGGTCAGTCTGTCGGCTAATTTATTGCCACTTTACTGTGCATGTCCTTTCACCCACCATACCAATATGTTATTCATGCTGGAGGCACCCACAAGTGTTTGCTATTTTGTATCTTCTCAGGGCTAGTAGTGATTGTCTACAATCTGTGTAGTTTTGCCTGTAGTTTGAATACGGACAATCTCTTCTGCAGCTCGCCCATCTATAGCCTATTTATATTGGATTTGCAAATTTCTGGAGTATATTCCACATCCTGCCCCATCCTTCTTTTTTGATCCGTGTTTGGGGATGTTGTTCAGATCTTCGCCCGCAGATTCATTCTCCCTGTTCGTCTATATTATGTAGGGTCTGTTGAAGACAAACCTGGGAGAAACGCCATCTGTACACACCTGTGCGTCTTTCTAACAGCCTCATTCCACAAACGACTTTTGACCTCTCCACAGCCTACATTTGGTAGTATGCCAACGGATTTGAGGCGTACCAGTATTGTCAAAGCCAGTTCTAGATATATATCTAGTGGTGGCAGACTCAGCTACCTCCATAGCTCTCGTTGGCGATGTTCGCATAGCTCCGGTTATGTTTAGGCAAGCAACTCTCTGCACTTGGCTGGGCTTGACCTTAGCTGTAGTCTGTTTGCCCTTGCGCCACCAGACCACAGCTTCATAGGTTATCATTGATCCTATCTCGGCAGTGTATATCCACATGACCACTTTGCGTTTCATTCCCCATCTTTTTCCTACGGTCTTACGACATACTCATAAGGAATGTAAGCCCTCTTCAGTCTTCTGTCTATGTGAAGATTCCATGTTAGTTTGGCATAAAAGGTTAATCTTCTTCACTTGATTTGGTTGTATTTTATTTTACAAAGAAAATTTAAGGTATTAAGAGCAGAGTATCATGAAAATTGTGAGCCGAAACAGCATTTTCCGGATATCGGCGATTTTCAGAACGGTGAGTCTATAACGGTTGAAGATAAAAACTGGTAGTGGAAATTACAAAATGTAGAAAATTTTATCAGCTTTGAAAAAGGTAAGAATAATTCTTCCTCTAGGACTAATAGTTTTCGAGTTATTAGCGAGAAACCAAAACCGGAAGCCTTGACACTCCGCCCCCCCAAGCTCACCTCCAAGGTCTGTAGGGTCTGGGGCTTTTAGGATGTTTCCCTTCTAACTACCCCAAACCCATACCTGAAGTCAAAAATTTTGCCGCTCTCCGCATAGTCTACAATAATTTGTCGAGAGGACTATTTGGATACTTCCTGAGAGGCGGAACTTGATATAGAGATAATTTAAGTTAAATCATCATATTTTCATGAGATTTATACGTTTTTTCATGTCTACTTATTTATGAGACATCCTGTATATTTTAACATTTTACTGACATTTAACGCATCATCAATTATTTTTGTTACGAAATTGTTTTCCTCACAACAATGATATATGACAATATTAATGATATAACAGTCTCTGTGATATTTCCAAGTTTCTTAAAAAGGAGCGGGTTGTATTATTGCGCTGCAATATACTCTCTCATACATTATTAATTGAGTAATTCACAAACACTCTCGCCTCGGTCTTGACAGTGGCAGGTGCTTTTTCATATGAGGTGTTAATTATTCATAAAGATAAAGTAATTTATAAAGGTGTACCTAATGAAGCAAGTAAGCTGTTTATGCGTGTGCATCATTTATTTTCCCATTAAAAGCAATTTTACCCAAATTAATCTTTATCTACAAAATATATTAAACTAACAACCTTTACCAAATGCACCATTCCATCGTGTATCCTCAGCGATAAATGTAATAAATCATAATAAATTTTAGCCATAGTTATTTGAATTCTAAAAAAGTGATTGATGATGCGTATGTTGGTCGGGTGTATTATCATGGGTGATGCCGGTCTAGTGGAAACAAATGACATATCGCACCAGTTATTATTAGCAAGCCAAGATTAAATGTGTATGCTACATACACTACTTGTGGAAAATGAAAACCAAGTACGGTAGTATGATAAATATTTTATTACTGCCGCACTTTTTCAGATCGCAAAGAGGCCACATTCAGTAAAAAGTGGGAATTTTTACAAATTTCTTAAAGTAAACAAACATCATTTTGCTCTTTCATTGAGAAAGTGTTCAGTTCAGCAGCAGTAAGCAGGCGCCAGCGAGAACCTGAAGACGACAGATGCGATTCTGTCGAAACATTGTTGAGACAGCCAGAAGATACCAACTGGCTTATTTTAAATGGATCGCCCTATATATATTTGCGTTTTCGAAAAGGGCATAAAATTATGAGTCAAAAACTTGCAGGATACCCTAAACTCAGCCGTTTCCGACATATTTGACATTAAAAATAATTTGACAGATGTAATTTAATGATAATAATAATAATAATAATAATAATATGTCTTTATTCAAAGAAAAGGCGAAGTTCAGTTTGGTAAGCCTTACGCTGACCATCTGCTCTTACACTTAACCCGTAGATATAAATTATAATTAATCAATTTAACTACAATAGACAGTATAAGTTACAATAAAACAATTATAAATTACAGTTTAACATCAACATTTAAATAGCAGAATATTTACTTACATAAAACAAATTAATAACATTTAAATGCCCGAAAAAACGCTATGAGAAAATTTATTTCCACATAAGATCATATGGCAATAATATAATACTTAGTTATAAGTCAATACTTAGTTATATGTCTGTGCATCTAACAAAATCCTTCGCAGTTTCCGCTTGAAGGAGGAGTTATTTTTTTCAATTTGCAAATGGGAAGGGAGGTTATTGTAGCTTTTGAATATACTATAACTGAAGCTTCTTTTAAAAAGTGAGGTTCTATGCTTTGGAGGAGTGATTAGATTTTTATTCCTTATATTTAAATTGTGAGCGTTCCTTCGAAATATTATTTTTTTATAGAGGTAAGAGGCTTGTTTGGTAACGATAACTTTATTAGTTAGGCAGGCCAAATGGAGAGAGAATCTGTTAGTCATGTTAAGCCATTTACAGTCCTTTAATTTGTGAGATATGTGCTGGTACTTTCGAATTCCAAAAATGTATCTCAAGCATGAGTTTTGTACTTTCTGAATTTTCTGCAAAGTAATAGTGTCAATGCACGGAGAGAAAACTTGAGAGCAATAATTAAAATTTGACAACACAAGGGTCTCACATAAAAGAATTTTTAATTTCCTACTTAGATAAGCCCGATGAGGATATAACAACTTTAGCTTTGAATAGGCTTGTTGGAGACACTTAGATATATGATCACGATATCTAAATGTAGCATCCATAATTAGACCTAAATTTCTGGCACTTTTGACTAACGGTATGACAGAGTCATCGATTTTAATTTGCATTTGATCTACTATCATACTACATTTAGTTTTATTACCGAGCAGCAAAACTACAGATTTTGAGGGATTAATATGCAGATGATGTTGGCTAGTTAAGTCAGCTATGGTACTAAGGTCAGCATTAATTTTATGAACTGCTTCATGAACCTGAGTAGCAGAAAAACTATGAAGTAACTGAAGGTCATCAGCATACATGTGTACTTTGCAATATTCTATATATTGAGTAAAAACACTAGTGTACAAGGTGAACAGCAAGGGGCCCAAAATTGAGCCTTGTGGTACACCAACAGCAACGGGCAAAGGTATTGATATAACTCCGTCGAGTTTGACTCTCTGTACTCGATGTGTGAGATAGCTTTTTATTAAATTGATAGCTTCTACACCGAAGCCTATATAGTGCAAGATAGCAAAAAGAACTTTGTGGTTTAAGGTGTCAAAGGCTTTCGAGAAATCTAGCAAAACTAAGGCTGACAGTAAACCTCTGTCACTTGATTCCAGAATATCATCAGTCACCTGCAATAGAGCTGTTGCGCAGCTATAACCAGGCCTAAAACCTGATTGGATATCCGGCAAGATATTATTAGTGGTAATGAATTCTCTTAGCTGCATGTTCAAGATTTTTTCAAATAATTTTGACAACGTCGGTAATATACTAATTGGTCTTAGATGTTTGAATTCGGAAGGATCGCTTATTTTTGGAAGGGGTATAATTAAGGCTTGTTTCCATTTATCAGGAAAATATTGTTCTAATATACAACTGTTTATAATGTGAGTTAAATATTTAGTTATATATGGATAGCACAATTTGATTATGTGGATATTTATTTGGTCATACCCAGCGGCCGATGATTTAATTTCGTTTAAAGTTTTAATTATAATGTCATCGTTAATCAACCGGAAGCAAAAATGTTGTTCCATTGCGCTCATTTGATTGTCTTGGTAAAAACGTACAATATTTTCATCACTTACGTTGCTAGTAGGTATACAGTTAATGTAGTAATTATTAACTAAATCTACATTATTCAGTTCAGGGGGAATATTACTATTTTTCTGAGGTTTAATATTTAGATGTTTTAATTCTTTCCAGATTTGTCTGCTATCGCTTATAGCTAATTTATGTTGAAAATAAGCCTTTTTTTCATTCTGTATAGCTACATTAAGATAATTCTTTTTTGATTTGTAATAATTCCAATCTCTGACTTCTTTCGTTTTTTTATATTTAGTTTTTGCTTTATCTCTCAAGGACATTAAGTATCTTATATTTTCAGTAAGCCAAGGTGCTGGAGGTTTCGATATTCTGGCAGTTTTAAGCGGACAGTGCTGATTAAGCAGGTTTAGTATAGTATCGTTTAAAATATTCAACTTACTGTCAATACTCTATGTGTAGAAAATACTATCAATAGGTGATACCCGCAGGTCCGAAAGAAAATTTTCCTTATCGAATTTACTGTAATCCCTGTATGTGTGTAGAAATTGCTTAGCTTTATTTACCTTTAGTGAAATCGAGCATTCTGTTAAGTCGTGATCTGAAAACCCCACATCCACTACCCTCACATCTGAGACTAGGTCGTTATTCGAAACAATAATATGATCTATGAGTGTGCTAGATGTGAGAGTAATTCGAGTTGGTTGATTAATAATCTGAGTCAAGCCTAGTGTGTCCAAGAAGTTGTTATATAAAATTGTGCTTGGGTTATCATTTTTGAGTAAATCAATGTTTATATCCCCCAATGATCTACACAATGGAACATGTTATTAGATTGGTTGTCGTTCGAGTGTTTTACGAATGAGATGTATAATGTAAGGGTTTCTTTAACATCCAAAGTAAACATTGGTAAGTATATAGTTTTCTTATACTAAATATTTCAGTTTCATTATATAACAGCTCCGTGGAATATTGTTTATCTTTTTTTAGTATAATTTTTAGTAATGTGTTTTGAAGAATATCCAAATTGTGAAGTAATTTT